>CM033400.1:15324567-16612425 GCA_019426215.1 Buddleja alternifolia | reverse complement strand
ACAAGGTGGTTAGGGTAAAAAAGGCTTAAAAGAGGTTATTATATGCAAACACTGCCGCCTGAACGCCGCGGCGTTAGTTGGTTGAAGCCGCGGCGTTGGCTATGCTTGTGAACGCCGCGGCGTTCGCGTGTGAACGCCGCGGCGTTGCGCATGAAAAAGGCCATACGTTGTTTCGTTTGCCTTATTTTTTTTTTTTTCATGAAAATTTTTTTTTTTTGTTTCATTTTGCCTTCGGTTCTTGCTCTTTCCTCCGGCTGTTAACCCAATCTGAAAAGTCAAAGCAAACGGGTTCAAAGCATCATATGTGATCAAATTATTAAAGAAACAATCAAAATTAAGTTGATAAAAGGGGTAAAACTTGTGTAAAAAAAACATATATCAAAACTACCCCCAAACTTAGCTTTGATCGTCCTCGATCAAATAGAATCAAGCGCACACATGAAGATTGAAAAGCTAATTTGCCAATCATACACACCACAACAAGCATTATACCTTCTGAGAAGTTTTGGAATAGTTACCCAAAACTTTGAACATTCAACAATTCAAAAACCACACAAAATCTTAGTTTCCATCCCTAAATCATGAACTCCCACATCCATATTCATGTCAAGAGCACAACTTTAGAAAAGATTATGCAAATCAACTGGAAAGTAAAGACATTGAAACAATTCAATATTCGTTAACTCATCGGTGTGTATAAAGTGCAAAAGTCACAATCAAAAGGTCTTTCCGGCTTGTAATGTAAGGCTAGGTGATGGCTAGGACCGGAAGATATGGATAAAGTGACTAAGTCAAGAGAGCCTATGACTTCAAAATCATCGAGCTAAATTCTCATATAAACCATATAAACTTTCACAACTTATCACTTATCCCTTTTTCATTCTATTTTGCCTTTCAACTTACAACCCCCAAACTTGTTTCTTTTCATATTGGGTTGTACACAAAATTCCAAGCCAAATGATCCAATTGAGTGCTAAGATTCAAGCCTAGTCGAGAGCACATTTTTTTTTATATATATCTCTCTCTCGACTATTTAGCCCATTGCTCAAGTTTTCATTTCATCCCCTTTTTTACATAATACTTCAAACCTCAAAAATCTCAACATAGCCAAAACATCACTATCTAACTCATATTCATTCAAATCAAAACAAGGTGACTACCCATATTCAAGTCAAATGATATGAAGTTCTAAACTCTCTTGATTGGGTGCAAGACATTGTTTTTCTTTTAGGCTAGAAGGTGGTTGTCATGGCTTATGAAAGAAAGACGAATGGTGGTTTCTAGTGTGCATAGCACACTCCATTCTTATCAATACGGCTCAAGTCAAGGTCTAGAGATTATGCAATATAGAGAAGGCCAAAATGTAAGGCTAACAAAAATGAAAGATGGCCTAAATCATTTTGTGACTTCACAACATTAATGCACACTTCATAGTAAAAAAATTGAAAGTTCAGCGTTTGAAAACCGCAATAATTCGCATAAGCATGACTAAAAAGGGCTTTCAAGTCACAATATATGACATGTTGACCACAGACAAGGAACTTTGACTTCGACAGAGTAGAGATATTCGAATGCATTTTATTCTTACGCAAGGGTACACTCAACAAAAGAAACACGAGCAACATGCAAAAATGTACGCCCACCCCCAAACTGAAATGAAACAGTGTCCTCAATGTTGCAAAACGTAAGTATAGGAGAGGGAAAAGCGATACATCCCTGAAATTTAGAGAACGGAGGGAGAACGGTGGCGTCTCAGATCCCGGAGTGAAATCATTATTAAAACCTGCCGGAAGGAAAACTCAAGTGACCCACATCAACGCATGAAAGTGAACAAAAGAGCATGAAAGAGAAGCAAAAAACACGAAAACGCAAACAAAACCAAAGGAAACAGTACAAGCATCGAATACGAAAGAGTTACAGCCAATCATAACATAGTAAAGTAGATAATTAAAAAGTGAAAAGCTCTCAAACTACGGCAACATCCGACTACTCATCCGACGCCGTCTCGTCCTCGTCAGTCTCATCATCCTCATCGTCCTCACCCTCCTCGTCATTTTCAGGGACGGCAGCGGGCTCTGGAGGCTGGGGTTGAGGGTGTAGTGGAGCAAGCGGATCAAACTGGGGAAACTCGGGCCAAACGCCGGGCCAAGGGCCAAATGCATTAGCCCGAATAGCACTCTCCATAAACTGCCATCGGCGGTGTGCGTCCCATCGCGCAGCAAGAATATTCTGATCAATACGTGTCATCTTGTGATCCAACTCAACTGCCCACTGCGGGACATCAGGCGCTACACCGGAAGAAGATGAAACACGCGGTGGGGCTTTGCGACGTGGCGGAGCAGGCAGAGCGGGGGCGGTGGTGGATGATGTGGCGGTGGGTCGGCAGGCCCGGTGACCAGAACGAGCAGCTATAGTCTCGGCTTGGCAAATCTGTGTGTATGAAATAATCCGGCGCGGCACCTCAACATGCTCCATCGGCGAGTACTGGACGCCGGCGTTCTTGCACAGTGCGGTGATGAGGGAGGGGAAACAAAGATTCTTCTTGGCACCAGAACACTCAATGATGGACTGAATCAATTGTTGCTTAATCAGTTTGCCCACGTTGATGTTGAGACCATGATGAATAGCATAGACAACCTCGACTCGCTCGCGAGTAGCTGTGCTCAAAGATAAGGTCGGGATGAGGCGAGCGCAAACAAAGTAATACCATGTGCGGGCCATGGTGTTGAGGTTACATGCCTTGATTGAGATAGGACGGGAGTCCTTGAAACCTGTCCAAATAGACTCTGGATAACAAAGGGCAGAGTGGATTGCAGCATAATCAATGTCCTGTAAAAACGTCTCAAACTGATCCGGGCGAGGGATGGGGATGTGAAGTACTTCATTGATTTTTGTGGAAGAAATGGTAACATTGCGCCCCTGACCTGAACAGAGACTAAACGGTGTACATTTTTGGGCTTGCCGGTGGCATTGGCATAAAATTCTTTGACTAAAGGAATAATAGCCTCCCCGGGCTGCGTAGCAAACTCAAACCAACCTCGATTCCTAATATTCGTCCTGAATGGTTCAATCGAACAATCCAACGCTCGCTCATCCACCACATTCTTCTTTGTCAATTTTTCGGAAAAACAAACAGAGGCGGCGAGGCTAACAAATTTATCACAATCATACAGCGGGTCATCCGCTGGAGTAGAAGTATTCACTTTAGCCTTGCCTTTGTTTCCCTTAGAAAGTCGCGGGCTCATTTTCAACCCCCTAACACTAGGCAACACGTATCCAAGATAGAACGCTCTAGTCACCCACACGACTGATTTCAAACTCGGTATCCCCAAACGTCTTCAACAAATCACTCCCACAACCAAATTTTTCTCAACTCCACAAGCACAACAAGCTCACGAATGGAAAATGTAAAACGAGCGAGAAAAGAAAACCCACAAAATTCAATCAACCCGAACGATGCTCGCAACTACCAACCAAATGCACGATATCATCAACAATTCAATACTTAAAATTAATTTGCACCCCAAAATTTACCACAAAGAATATATGAACCTTAATCCAAAATGGGTAGACAATTATCACAAAGTGATGTAGGAAGCTATTACTTTACCCAAAGAGATGAAAATGCAAGGTAAAGTCCGGTGGTGGCGGCACAATTCCGGCGGTGGCGGTGCAATTCCGGCGGCGGCGGTGGGGAGTCGTGATTGTGGATTTTCGGGCGAAATTTTGATTTTTGATCGGTGGGAAGTGTAATAAATCGGTTGGGGAGTGTGGATTCAAGATGAATTGGGGAGAGATGGAGTGATGTGGGAGGAATTTGGATTTTTTGGAAGGGGGGGAAAGAGTTAGGGTTTGGAAAAAAAATAAAGTTGAAGGGAAATGGGGAAAAGGGGAACGCTGCTGGGCATATAGGCATCGAACGCCGCGGCGTTCGATTTATAACGCCGCGGCGTTGGGATGCAGTAGCGAACGCCGCGGCGTTATTTGTTTGGAACGCTGCGGCGTTGGTATGCAGTAGCGAACGCCGCGGCGTTATTTGTGTGGAACGCCGCGGCGTTGAGTTAACCCGATTTTTTTCTTTTTTTTTTTTTTTTTTTTTAAGGAAAGGGCTGCTGGCGTCGAATTGTGCGAATGAATGGAAAACCTGCAAACACGATGAAAACACATCGTAAAAATATTAAACAGAAACAAAACGAAGAAAAGACAAAGTGAAATGAAAGGAAAATAAATAAAATAAAACAAAAAAGAACTTGGGTTGCCTCCCAAGAAGCGCTTGTTTATAGTCGTTAGCTTGACGTAGGTGCAATCAATGTGGTGGGTCAACGAGGGTAACGTGCACATGGTCCCTCATACAACCATTTCCTTCATAGTGTTTCAAACGGTGGCCATTAACAATGAAAGAACCCTTTGTTTCGTGTGAAATTTCAACCGCACCGGAGGGGTAAACTTTCATGACAGTGAAAGGTCCTGACCATTTAGAGCGTAGTTTACCGGGAAAAAGTCGGAGGCGGGAATTGAATAAAAGGACCTGTTCTCCCTCGGTAAACTCCCTCGGTGTGATGCGCTTGTCGTGCCAGCGTTTTGTTCGTTCTTTGTAGATTTTTGCGTTTTCATAGGCCTCCTGTCGGAACTCATCCAGCTCGTTCAATTGCAACAACCTGTGGTTGCCAACATCTTGCAAATCAAAATTAAGCAATTTAATTGCCCAAAATGCCCTATGCTCTAGCTCAACGGGTAGGTGGCAAGCTTTCCCAAAAACGAGTCGGTAAGGTGACATGCCAATAGGTGTCTTAAACGCAGTTCGATATGCCCACAGGGCATCATCTAACTTAAGAGACCAATCTTTTCGAGATGAATTGACCGTTTTCTCAAGGATGCGTTTAAGTTCCCGATTGGACACTTCAACTTGACCACTCGTTTGAGGGTGGTACGGTGTGGAAATCTTATGTGTGACACCATATTTTTGCAAAAGATTATCAAACTGTTTGTTGCAAAAATGAGTGCCACCATCACTTATAATGGCTCGAGGGGTACCGAAACGCGTGAAAATGTGTTTTTTCAAAATTTAACTACCACCCTTGAATCATTCGTACGTAAAGCCTCCGCTTCGACCCATTTAGACACATAATCAACCGCTACTAGAATGTATTTATTGGAGCATGAGCTAGGGAATGGTCCCATAAAGTCAATGCCCCAAACATCAAAAAGTTCGCATTCTAATATGTTGTTTAACGGCATTTCATGTTTCCTCGAAATATTCCCTGTTCTTTGGCATTGATCACAAGAAGATACATACGCATGCACATCTTTAAATAGGGAGGGCCAGAAAAAACCTGATTGGAGAACTTTTGAGGCGGTCTTAGTAGGCCCAAAGTGGCCACCTACCTTGCCATCATGGCAATGGCTCATAATAGATGTCATTTCTTCTGCCGGGACACAACGCCTGATAATGCCATCTGCACAATTCTTAAACAAAAATGGCTCGTCCCAAAAATAATGCTTGACATCAGATAAAAATTTCTTCTTTTGATAAAAAGTGAGATTAGGGGGAAGTGCACCCATGACAACATAATTTGCAAAATCAGCATACCAGGGGAAAGCACCATGAATCACCGTATACAATTGTTCATCCGGAAACTCTTCCCCAATTGGTTTTTCAATGATTGAATCAGAGACAAGGGCTTCTATCCTAGACAAATGGTCAGCTACCACATTCTCAACTCCCTTTTTATCCCTAATTTCTAGATCAAATTCTTGGAGAAGAAGAATCCATCTAATAAGGCGAGGTTTGGCATCCTTCTTTGCAAGTAGATACTTAGGTGCAGAATGATCAGTGTAAACAATGACTTTGTTCAAGACAAGGTATGAATGAAACTTATCAAATGCAAAAACTATAGCTAGCAATTCCTTTTTCATCGTGGCATAATTTAACTGAGCATCATTTAAAGTTCGACTCGCATAATAAATGGTGTAGAATACCTTATCTTTCCTTTGTCCGAGTACAGCTCCAACTGCTGAATCACTAGCATCACACATAAGCTCAAATGGGAGGTTCCAATCTGGAGGTGCCATGATGGGCGCTGAAATTAATTTTTCCTTGAGCGTGTGAAAAGCCTGCAAACACTTATCATCAAAGTTAAACGGTGTATCTTTTACCAACAAATTAGATAATGGTTTAGCAATTTTCGAAAAGTTTAAAATGAAACGCCTGTAAAATCCTGCATGACCCAGAAAACTCCTGACGGCTTTCACCGAAGAGGGTGGGGGAAGCTTTTCAATGACCTCAATTTTAGCTTTATCCACTTCAATCCCCTTGTGAGAGATTTTGTGGCCAAGCACAATTCCTTCTTGAACCATAAAATGACACTTTTCCCAATTTAACACAAGATTAGTTTCTTCACATCGTTTTAGAACACGTGTTAAATGGTTAAGACATGTATCGAAAGAAGTTCCAAAAACTGAAAAATCATCCATAAAAATTTCTAGGGAATCCTCGACCATGTCATGAAAAATAGCCATCATACATCGTTGAAAGGTGGCAGGGGCATTACATAGGCCAAATGGCATCCGCCTATAAGCAAATGTGCCATAAGGACAAGTGAAAGTGGTTTTCTCTTGATCCTCAGGTGTGATGGCAATTTGATTATAGCCAGAGTAGCCATCTAGGAAGCAATAAAACTCATGCCCGGCTAACCTCTCAAGCATTTGATCAATGAAGGGAAGGGGAAAGTGGTCTTTCCGGGTGGCCTCATTTAATTTTCGATAATCAATGCATACTCGCCACCCGGTAACTGTTCGTGTGGGAATTAATTCATTGTTAGCATTGGTAATAACAGTCATACCTCCTTTCTTCGGGACCACTTGAGTTGGACTCACCCAATTGCTATCGGAGATAGGATAGATAATACCTGCATCGAGTAGCTTAATTACCTCCTTTTTAACAACTTCTTGCATCATTGGATTGAGTCGTCTTTGCGGTTGAATGGTGGGCTTATACTCATCCTCCATGAGGATCTTATGCATACATACCGTTGGGCAAATCCCTTTAATATCAGCTATTTTCCATCCAAAAGCCTTTTTATGGGCTTTCAACACCGTAAGCAGCTTCTCCTCCATAATGTCTGTCAAAGATGAAGAGATTATAACAGGTAAAAATTCTGAATCTTGTAAGTAAGCATATTTGAGATGAGAAGGAAGAGGTTTAAGCTCAAGAGGTGGCGGTTCTTCAATTGAGGGCTTTGGTAATGAAGTGATTGGTCTATCCAGAACTTCGAAACGAGGTCGAAAACTTCGTTTGTAAGGTGGATTTGCCTCGAGAAAAGCAACAGCGTCCCTCAAGTTATTGTTTTCCATTGTCTCATCCATGGGATTCACAAGACATGCCTCCACTTGATCTTCGTATTGATTTCCCTGAAAGTGTTCAGAAATTAAGGTATCAAATGCATCGATGTGGAAACAAGTAGAATCATTAGATGGTGTTCGCATAGCATGATACACATTTATTGTCACTTGCTCATCTCCCACTCTAAGAGTTAATTGACCATTGGCAATATCAATTAATGCTCGTCCGGTGGCGAGGAATGGTCGACCAAGAATGAGTGGTAGCTCGACATCCTCCTCCATATCTAGAACTACAAAGTCCACTGGGAATATGAATTTTTCGACTTTCACTAAAACATCTTCCACTATTCCTCGTGGGTACTTGATGGACCTATCAGCGAGTTGCAATGAAATAGTGGTAGGCTTGGGCTCGCCAAGTCCTAATTTCCTGAAAAGTGACAAAGGCAACAAATTAATACTGGCACCAGAATCACACAAAACTTTAGAAAAAGAAATAGAACCGATAGTGCAAGGAATTGTAAAGCTTCCGGGATCCTTAAGCTTTTGAGGTATCCGGTTTTGCAATATAGCCGAGCATTCTGCAGTAAGGGCTACAGTTTCATGTTCCTCCAACTTTCTCTTGTTAGAAAGGATATCCTTGAGATATTTAGCGTAACTCGGCATTTGCAACAAAGCATCTACAAGAGGAATGTTAATACGCAATTGTTTAAATATATCAAGAAACTTGGCAAATTGCTTATCTAACTTTCCTTTTTGTAATGCAAGTGGAAATGGAGGTCTTGGTTTGGGCACGGAGGGTTCGGTAGAGGAATGTCCCGAAACAGGGGATAAGGTCTCGGTGTTCTTTCCGGAGTTAGATGTTGCCTTAGTTTTATCCAAATGTTCTGGTGTATCATCCATTTTCTCTCCCAATTTTGAATCAACGAGGTTCTTTCCGCTACGAAGTGAAACTGCTTGAACTTGTTCCTTTGGATTTTTCTCGGTATCACTTGGTAACGTGCCTTGGGTTCGTCCAGAAAGCATGTTGGCAATTTGCCCAATTTGATTTTCTAAGTTTTTTAGTGCAATTTCTTGATTTTTTAAGCTTGCTTCTTGTTTCTTGGACATCATTTCTTGATATTGAAACTTTTGTGTTGCCTCCATCATGAACTTTTGCCACCCATCTTCCATATTATTCTTTTTCTCGCTTTGTTGTGGTTGTTGGAGCCCCCCTTGCCTTTGAAATGGAGGTTGTTGGAAACCTCCTTGGTTTTGCTGAAAACCCGGTGGTTGTGGTTTCGCCATATTCGAATTTTGGCTCCATGAGAAATTTGGATGATTCCTCCATCCCGGATTAAAAGAGTTCGAGTAGGGATTATTCTGTTGACGACTTGCATTTCCCATGAAGTTAGCACTTTCAACCGAGTTAGATGTCCCACACACATCTCCTTGTAAGCACTCAAAGTTTGTGTGATCACCTCCACAATTTTCACAAGTGGATTTAACTTGATTTACCGTACCTTGCATGAGTCCGAAGGAATCCAATCTTTTGTTTAGGGCCTCCAATTGAACATCTATTGTGGAGCTATTCCCAATTTCATACAATCCGGCGGGCTTCTTGGGCAACGTGATTCGTTCGGTTGGCCATTGATAGTTGTTCTCGGCCATGAGCTCAATTAATGCCCAAGCTTCCTCAGGTGACTTGTTCATGATAGTACCTCCCGCGGCGGCATCTAAATTCGTACGGAGATTCGGTCCCAAACCCAAATAGAAAGTTTGAACAAGTGTGGGCACGGCTAACCCATGGTGTGGGCATTTCCTCAAAAGTTCCTTAAAACGCTCCCATGCCTCATAAAGTGATTCCCCCTCATATTGACGAAAGCTGGTGATTTCATTTTTCATTGCTGCCGTCTTACCCGGTGGAAAATACTTAGACAAAAATTTATCCACCATTTGTTCCCAAGTACGGATAGAGGCGGTTGGCAAAGAGTTGAACCACTGTTTAGCCTTGTCTTTGAGAGAGAATGGAAATAACCGTAAGCGTATGGCGTCGTCGGTGACTCCATTGTTCTTGAAAGTATGGATAATCTCCGAGAATGTGGCTATATGAGCGTGAGGATCATCATGTTGTAAACCGGAGAATTGAACCTGGTTTCCTATCATTTGGATATACCCCGGCAGGATTTGAAAAGTGTTAGCCTCTACCGGTGGTAAAACGATTGGCCCTGCGGCTCCTTGGATGTTTGGCATCATATAATCCCTCAAAAGGCGTTGCGGAAGCGCCTCTGGTTGGTTTTGATGAACACGAAGATTTGCAAGCTCCCGACGAACCGCTTCTTCTAAGATAGCGGGATCTATGTGAATAGGAGGAGGATTCAGATTTGGATCCATTGTAGCTTGATAACGTTGAGCCTCTCTTTGTAGTCTTACCCCTCGAGTAAACGTTCGTTCAATTTCAGGGTCCAACTCCGCTAGTCCCACTCGACTAGTACGGGTCATGCACTAACCAAGATCAAACCTTGCACAAAGAAAGACACACAAATTAAAAATAAAAGAAATGATCTAAGCTCAGAAAGAATAAGGGAATCTCAATATTAGATAAAAATAGTTGTCCCCAGCAACGGCGCCAAAAACTTGACACGACAAAATCCTAGCAAGAGAACTAGGTCGCGTAAGTAGTAAAGTGGATTTCTAAGTCCGGGGTTATCGTATCCGCAGGGACAACTATAATCTAAGTACCAAGACTACTATATTACTCAATTCTAAGTTAAATCGGTTGATAGAAAGGTTGATTAACTAATTAATAAATACTAGAAAATAAACTAAGGCAACGTCACACCAAATAAAGGGAGGAAACAATAGAGAGAAGCGATCAAGGCACATGGTTCAACCGATTATGCATTTAGATTGTGATTTAGGTTCTATTGGATTATTAGATTGATTTAGCTAAGGCGAAATTCCCTAACGTACGTACTACCCAATCTCTTGGCATAGCAACCCTACCCTTGGTAACGATTTCCTATATATCTCTATATGAAAACCCGATTAACGAGGATGCATTTAAGGTCTAGGAATTCCCCACGTGAATGGAAAGCCACCTAAAGAAACCGAGTCTATCTCTAGTCGGTTTAACTATAGGGTATTCAATGTTTATATCTTCCCTAGGTTATTATCTCTCGATCTCTAACCTAGGCATTTTATCAAACACTTGGTGATCAAGCAAATGTAGCATTGAGATCAAATATTGAATACATAGCTAAAACCAAAATTAATCCAATAAACACCAACAAAACAACAATCAAAATAACATAAATGGCCTATCCATGGCCTCAATCAAACAAGTTTAGCTCATATTCATGTCAAAAGTGCAAATATAAATCATACAAGTCATAGGAGATTTGAACAAATTCAAGAAACAAATATGTAAAAACTCCCTAATTCTTGTAGAGATGTGAATTCCTTGTTGAATTCTCCATGTTTTGACCTTCAATCTTCTCTTCTAAGCTCCCTCTCTCTCTATTTTCGTGTGGCAGCTGCTATCCAAGGTGAGTTAGGGTAAAAAATGGCTAAAAGAGGTATTTATAGGCCAACACTGCCGCCTCGAACGCCGCGGCGTTCGTTTGTTGAACGCCGCGGCGTTGGCTACTGCTTGTGAACGCCGCGGCGTTCGCTTGTTTGAACGCCGCGGCGTTGGCTACTGCTTGTGAACGCCGCGGCGTTCACTTGATTGAACGCCGCGTTGCCATGAAAAATTCCAAAAATTGTTTCATTTTGCCTTCGGTTCTTGCTCTTTCCTCCGGCTGTTAACCCAATCTGAAAAGTCAAAGCAAACCAGGTTCAAAGCATCATATGTGATCAAATTATTAAAGAAACAATCAAAATTAAGTTGATAAAAGGGGTAAAACTTGTGTAAAAATAACATATATCACTATCCATGGACTTTCTAGATTGATCTAAGCCAATAGATCAATCAGGGGAATAGGGTCCTATATCAAATCTAATTTTGATATACTCCGAGCTCCAAGCTACATAAAGGTCATACCTTTCTAGTTACATAACATTGAAGCGCCCTATACATTACACTACCAAAAATAAAGTACAAACTGGGGGGGCATTATTCGGCCCAATACAACCCAGATAATACAAAAGCGGTAAAACCCTAAGTCTATGGATGCATCCACCATAACATACATCAAAACATGTAAATAAACTGTTCAAGATTATGTTGGTTTCTACATTTAAAATGGAAAAGAAATTCAAGTTTAATTAAATCTAATTTAATTATGAAAAAGAGAATTTAATTCCAATTTAAAAGAATAAATCTAATTTATTATATAAGAAATAAGTCTAATTTATTCTTATTTAATTTGAAAAACTAAATCTAGCCCAAAACAAATCCTATTTATTAAATCGTCACTTATCATAAATAAAATTCTTAATTTTTTATTTATGATGTAATTAAATCCTATTTAATTACAAAAGTCAAATCCAATTTAACTTAAATAAATCCAATTTATTTTCAGAAAAACAAAATTATTCATTAGGAAAAAGAGATTTTGACAATTTTAGGGTCAAATTTGTCTACTGGGTCAAACCCAATAATTATTAATAATTACAAGTGTATAAATATATAAATATATATATAATAATTAGTCGCCGGGTCGAGCCCTGTAGATGGGTCCGGCCCAGCACTGCTGGTGGCGGCATCGGTTCCAATTTATTTTTTTGTTTTATGCCAAACGCGCAGCGCCGCCGCCGCTGTTACATACCTTCGGCGGCGAAATCGGGGTGGCGAAACGGGGCGATAAATTTTTCAAAAAATCAGGTTTTGACATCCAATACAAAAACCAATAAAATCCAATTTTTATTTACCAACATAATCTCAAACCCGAAAATTATTAATTGCGTTAAAGTCGGCTCTAATACCACTGTTAGGAATCCTTGGGTAAAAACGCAGCGGAATAAATTTTTTTATCGGATTCCTAATCCCGGATCACTTTAACGAATTAATGATTTTGATAGTTTTCTAAAAACTAAAACGAAATTATTTACCTTTTCAATTTCGTATATTTCTTCGCGTAACCCCGAGCTCCTGTCTCTAAAGATGCACGTGAAACGAATCTTCAAAAGTTCTTCCAATGCTTCCTCTTTGATGTAGTGGACGGCTAGGGCAAGCAATTGGAGGAGGTAGATTTCTTTTCTCTTGTGTTATGTAATTAGCTTAAAACCCTTGGTTGTTATGACTTGTTAAGTATTGGAGTTACCATGTAACTCCTATTACTTAGTAAACAAGTCAAGGAGTCTTCCAACTCCTTGATGTGGCCGCCCCTAGGGCTCCTCTAGGACGTGGGTGGGCTTCGTTAACCCATTCAACTTTAGCCCACCAATTTAATTATGTATTAAATTTAAATCCCATTTAAATTCCAATACATATTAAAAAATTAATTAATTCCTAATTAATTAATTTTTAATTAAATAATTTAATTTAATCTCATTAAATTAAATATTTAATTCATTGATATAACCAATAAATCAATGCGTCCATTTAATCATATCTTTCTAGAAGATTAACACAAAAGACATCCCGTTCGTTTCTTATAGCGCGACTCTTTAGGTTCGTCTCAATTGGCAATGGGAGAAAATACCAAAGGATGTGAGTGTCACCTAGCCAGTCCCATGAACTCATATTGTAACCCAATTGAGTACGAAATGAACGAATCATTTACGAACCTCTGGACCACAAATACCATATGAGTATAAGCCCTTCACTTTGTATCCCGATCAAGTGAGAGTCATAGTTTATGTCAAACTCACTGAACTTGATATTGTGCTTGTAATCATATCATGATGAAATTACCAAACTACCTTCCATGTCCCACATGAGTTAGTTTCATTGCTTTGGCCAAAGACTTATAATTTCATATGCATATGATTGCATAGGATATTTTCTCATTTACTATCGAGATAGTCCCATCTTGGCGATCACTGAACGACTGCTACTTGACTCATTGGGATCACACTTTGAGGTCGACCCCACCAAAAGGTGAATTGGGCCTAACTACTCTAGTAACAGATTCAACAGCACAAGCACATTGCTCATGAACCCTCAGGTCTAAGGCCCACGCATACTATCATGGATAGTAATCCAATCATTGACAGTCACTGAGTAAATACCCATGTGATCGGATTATTGCGAGCCGTGTTCAAATACATCAATTCCATTGATATATCTATGACACGTGTCTCACTATCCCATAGTGTTCGACTGGCACTCCTTGTCAGAACATGTGTCATACAAGTCAAATCTTAATGCTCAATTAAGATTCCTCGACTTGCGAACCCCCTTTTTAGTGGTCAGGAATAAGACTCTCCCGGTGCCACATCTTTATTCCATAAAGGGCGAAGAGTCAACCTTAATACACAAAGACTATTTGTTCAATACTTATTTGATGCCATAAAGATTTACATGAACTGAATAATAATTGCCTTTTATTAATTATCAGTTCGTACAATATAATTGAATACCCTATACAATCTATTTGTCCTCATTGGCATCTAGGGCATATATCTAATAGTTGCCGCCACTATGGTGTGACAACAATGGAGCAATAGCACTTGCTAAAGAACCAAGGTCTCACAACAAATCTAAACACATAGAGAGAAGGTATCACATAATTCAAGAAATCGTTGAAAGAGGCGACATCGTCGTGCAGAAAGTAGCCTCAATGGAAAACGTAACTAACCCACTCACTAAGCCTCTATCATCAGCGGTGCTAGAGAAACATCTAAAGAAGATGAGACTCAAATACAATAGCAATTGGCATTGAGTGCAAGTGGGAGATTGTTAGGTGTTATGTCCTCTATGCCACTGAAGGATTAGATTTAAGAGGGCATTTTATTTATATTGTATGAACATTATTAATGATTAATAAAAGACATTGAGTTTGCTCTTATAAATCTAATTATGGCATTGAATGTATTGAACAAATAGGTCCTTATGATCAAGGTGTACTCACCACTACTTATTTGATATGACATTACTTTTTAAAACATGTCATGATATATTTTAATTTATGACTGTTGTCTATTATCCATGTACAAAACTACCTTTTCCTTATATGTGATTGCATTCTTATGGTAGAAATGAATTAATTAAATATTTTTTAATTACAATTGATGGTATATAGGTAGATCATACAAGACATCTTTTTTGTAACAAACAAAAGTGGAACAATGGATATTTATTGTGGAACGGATGATGAAATCAACAAAATACAATTTTTCTTTCAAATACTATACTACACTTTCCTTGTACATTTTCTATAAACTCACTGAAAAACCTTTGTATACATGGAATAATCTATGCAAAACACACACACACACACTTGTTAAAATTTTGATGAACGAGGAGTTTATATTTTAAATGTAAAAAAGAAACGAAAAAATAAAGAGCTGTGATATATACTATCTTTTATATATTATTGATTCTCCTTTTCCCTTAGTTTTTTGACAACAAAATATTTACCGTTTGTTGACTTTAATGAATTTCATATATTCATCTTTTTAAATTATAAGAGAAATTAAAAAATGAGTGGTATGTTACGTAGCATTACCCAAAAATAAATTAATAGATGTGATGCAACCGAATTGGCATAATGAAATAAAAGTCAAAACGCATTTTTATGTCTTTATATGTTTAATGCATTTTTCAACTAGTGCGTGCCATCTTGCAGTCAACTCAAATTAATGCATACCTTCCTTTCTTTTCCTTTTTTTTTTTGACTGGGCTTCCTTTCTTGTTTTTCTCATAAAATCTGAGGTGAAAACATTTTTCAAAACTAAGAAATGAAAATAAAACCAGAAACGCCTATTATGTTTGAAAAGTTGTCAGAATATAACAAACATATAATAATCCCTCAAACGCGCACGTAGTTCACATTTTAGACGAAGAAGATCAGATGAGTTTAGGTTTTGTACGAAAGAAAAATAAAGGCTATGTTTGGTTATGTTTTGGGATGATATTTTGGTAAAAATTATTAGTG
Source organism: Buddleja alternifolia (assembly GCA_019426215.1). NCBI lineage: Eukaryota > Viridiplantae > Streptophyta > Magnoliopsida > Lamiales > Scrophulariaceae > Buddleja > Buddleja alternifolia. Next base: position 16,597,063 of record CM033400.1, on the reverse strand, counting down.
AAAAATTTATGAGAACATGTGCGTGTTTAATGAGATTGTGTTTGGTTTTAATTTAGGAGTTGGTTTTTAGGTGTATTTTTTTTTGGTAAGATAATATTTGATTTTGTTTCCAGAGGGAGGAACAAAAGTTACTATAGCAATCAAATTATGAAGCTTTTGTCTATTAGAGAGGAGATAGAAGAGAAAGAGCATATAGAGAGGAGTGTAGGGACAAAGTAAATGTGGAAAGATGAAAAATAATTATTATATTTTTTTTAGACTAAAAAAATAGTGTATTTTTGACCAAATATTTTGTGAACCAAATATGATTTGGTTAGAATTTTGGACCAAACATGTTATGGAAACATAACCAAACATTGCCAAAGTCACTCAATATTTGTTAGTCTAGTAGTATTAAATTCTACTTTTATGTGGGAGGTCCTGAGTTCAATTTCGGATTGTCATAAGTTTTGATTTTTTTTTGCTTTATTTGGAGTTTATAGGGTTTGTGTGATTCATGTTTAAAAACTATCGGTTTGAATTTGTCGGACCAGGGTATAGAATTAAAAAAAAAAAAGAAATAAGAAAGAAGCAAAATGACAAGTGCTGCCCATCAATAAGTAATTAATATTTGATTTATGAGCTATGACCAAATATCAAAACTGAAAAGAAGAAAAAAGAAGGGAAATATCTATCTGTAAATTAATTGCCTTGTATCTATCAAAATATATTAAAGTTGTGAGGGACAAGTTGAAGTTGCCAAGACTGAAACCGTCCGTAGTAGTAGAGATTAGAGGGAACCCCTTAATTGACCCTGACCAGATCCAATCTTCTTCAACACATCTAGGATTTATTTCCCAGTCAACGCTGCATTTACCTTCATTAATTACTTAAATTAATGTAAATAAAATTCCATTTGTACTTCAATAAAAGTTGTGGTTTGTCTCTCTTACCCTTTCTTATAATTGCATTTGTAATCTACATATGTAAAACACAAACATGAAGATTTATCATACATCTCATCTAATTACTTAATATATATATATATATGTATGCCCATGACATGTAATATAGAATCTATACCTTCAATTGGATAATATGAGTCAACATTTGTATAATTCCAATAATAAGATCTTTAACATATGAATCTGATTTGTTCAATTCAGAATATAAAATAAACATCTCGAAGTTATTTCGTAGTTGCATGTTTGAATGAAGAAATCTAAATATAAAAATAAACTTACAATTCTAAATCCAATCCACACGAAAAAGAAGCAGAAGATAGTAATTTTGTGTATCTATATATTAAATATTATTATACGTATAAGGAGTCAAATCCAGTAACGGAATTAGATGTGAATAAATATTAATATAGAATTAGAATAGAGGAGATGACATCCCCCAACAGGGATTTCACTTTCATCCTTTTTCTGTCTCCACTATCTTTAAAAGCTGTAAAATGTAAACCCTCGCTGTCCCAAATGCAACAACACTTGCTTGTGAATCTTATTACTTTTCTGTAAACTGTAATAAGAAATTCTTTTACATTTTTTTTTTTTATAATTCTGGTTTTAAAAGAATTGCTTTACTTATTACGGCCTTAAATTTGAAGAGGAAAGAGAAAAAAAAGAAGAAAGTGGTAATAAGATAACCGCGTCAAATCGAATGCTCTACTAATTGGAGTGTCGCTACCAAAGAGAGTTTTGTTTTGTTTTGTTTTGTGTAGAGTAGACTATTCAAAGTTTGGATCTGTCTTTTCGACATTTATAAATTCTTCAAACTAAACCACCTTACCTTATTACCTCAATAATGCAGTCATAATAGCTATAAGATATTTTCATTCTTGTTGGATAATTGAATAACTTGGCGGAAAGGAAAGTCAGTCAGAACAGCAGCCTTTTATTTGTTTCAATCCGCTCTGTTCAAAAGGAGGAGGGTTCTCGCTCTATCTGTATCTATCTGTATCTATCTGATGGCGGGTGAAGAAGGGGAGAGAAATCTAACTCAGACACCAACATGGGCTGTGGCTGGTGTTTGTGCTGTGATTATACTCATCTCTCTTGCTTTAGAAATGCTTCTTCACAAAGTTGGAACGGTACCCATATCTCTGCTGCCATTCCCTTTTTCTATTTCTTTCCTGTTTTTGTGTTTTGACTTGTTGATTTTGGTGTCTCTCTTTTAGCCTTATCAATAACAATGTAAATAAATGATGCTCTTTCTTTGTCTACATATATATATATATATGCCCAATTCCTTCCAACTGTTGATTAAAGGAGGATTATTCAGCTACCTTAATTGTATACCTACCAACATAAGTACTCCCTTCTGATGAAGAAGAAGCCTTTATATCCAAACTATCTATTCTTGTATAATTGTTACTCTAATTCATATAATTTTGGTAATAAAATGTTATTTCCTCCTAATATGAACACACACACCGATTTCTTTTGCAGTGGTTAACGGAGAGGCATAAGAGAGCTCTTTATGAAGCATTGGAGAAGGTCAAAGCCGGTAAATCAATTGCTTCAATCCCACCTCATCGTATCTCGTATTCTCAGAATGAAACTTAATCGATTTGTAATATACCTTGTGTTTGGTCACATGGCGCAGAGTTGATGATACTTGGTTTCATCTCACTAACGCTTGTGTTCAGTCAATATTACATTGCTGACATATGCATACCTATGAATGTTGCCAATACCATGTTGCCTTGTCGTACCAATGTGGAAGAAAAATCTGAGGAAGAACATCGTCGTAGACTTCTGTCCTATGAGCGTAGAGTTTTAGCTGCTTCAAAACCTCCTACCTGCAAGAAGGTAAATTCTTGTTTTGCCTGAAACATTCTTTTTCTTTTCTAATTCCATTTCTATGCATGATATCTACACTGTAGGACAGCTAAAGATATTCTTTTGATATGTGTCTTTGATTGAGTCCATCATCTGCATTCTGCAATAATATGAAAAATTTCGAAAGAAGTTGTCTCCTGTAAAAAAAAAAACACAAATTATTTCACCTTCGCATAATAATTGATAGAAATGCTGTGCATTCTTTGATTCTTTCTTGATTCCTTCACATAATAATTTATATAAATATTTTATTGAATACATGAGATACAAATTGTATGAAGTTTTATCTGGCGTTTTTCAACAGGGACAAGTAGCACTTATATCAGTGGATGGACTGCATCAGATACATATCCTTATATTCTTTTTAGCAGTCTTCCATGTGATTTATAGTGCTGTTACTATGGCGCTAGGAAGACTCAAGGTAAATTTTCAATTCCGGAATATATGTATATTGCTCCCTTTTTTCTTTGGTTTTGATTGTCCATCTCATCTACTAACTGCTATTTGCGCAAAATCAGAGAGCAATGTGTCGTTATCACTTTAAAATCTCATTTTGGGATAGGGGCCATAATATTTGTTCTTTTAAAGTCCTAAGCATGACACAAGTGAACCACTGAACCAATGAGGTTATGTTATAGTGTATGAAAATGAAGAACCTAGAACGCATGCATCTCAGAGCTCTAAAACTAATACATAAAAAGTTAAAGTTCATTGGTGTATGTATGTATATATATATATATATATATTTTATTTTATTTTATTTTGGTAGAAATATATATATATATGACCACTTTGTAAACAAAACGTTTTCTTGTTTAGATCTTTTTATAAGCAATGCCATCAAATATGATTTTTTGGCATCTGAAATATGTACAATAAATTAGTCCATAGAACCGCTCTGAATTCTAGAAAGTTACGAGATCAGTAAAACTTATGGTGTTTAGGGAAAGAAATGAACATAATGATTTAATAATATTTTTATTAGTTTAATTTCCTATAAACCACACGATTTCTTTCACTCAGACTTACACTGTTTCCCCATAGTCTTCATATAAACTCCAACCAGCCTTGCCAACGGGTATCATTAACTCTGAAGCGTTCACTTACTAGTAAGCTATTGTGTTATGTACGAAATTTGATAAACGCAAACTACGTTGATATGCTTCACCATGGTTGCTCATACAAACTTTACACCTCTTTTTATTCCGTCATTTTGACCTAGGTTTTACTCTAAAATCCGGATATTACATTAACTATGTCGTGCAGATTCGTGGCTGGAAGCAATGGGAAGAGGAGACTTCATCCCACAATTATGAGTTTTCGAATGGTATATATATATATATATATATATCATATATTATGTTTCATATATGTTCCATTGTTAGGACCCGTAGATCTTAGTTTAGCTCCTTAAACCACAAAAAGGTGTCCTTACTGATAGCAATTTAACTGTGGAACTGGCAGATCCTTCACGATTCAGGCTTACCCATGAGACGTCTTTTGTGAGGGCGCACACTAGTTTCTGGACCAGGATTCCCTTATTCTTTTATATTGTGAGATTATCCTTTTTGTCTTTTTTGTTTTTTTCATTGACTTTCCTCATACAAATATGTGCAATGAAATCATTTGATTTTCATTTTCATATTTATGCTTATTTGCTAACGTATCTTTCGTGCAGGGATGCTTTTTTCGACAATTCTTTAGGTCTGTTAGCAAATCTGATTACTTGACCCTGCGTAATGGGTTCATTTCTGTGAGTTTTCTTAATTGCATACCTTTTGTATTTAACTATGTGGTTGCCTTATATTTTTCCTCTTCTTTTTTTAATAATTTTTACTTGTTTTTTCAGGTTCATTTGGCACCTGGAAGCAAGTTTAACTTCCAAAAATATATCAAACGGTCACTAGAAGATGACTTTAAGACTGTCGTGGGAGTTAGGTAAATATCCTTCGTTTAATGAATAGTTCTCATGGAATTTTCAAATCAATCAACGTTTCTATCTTGCCAACATTTATGTTGCTGATTTTGCTTTTATTTTTCCATTTGTTTATATGACATTGCCAGTCCAGTGTTGTGGGCATCATTCGTTGTGTTCTTGCTCCTAAATGTGAGCGGTAAGTCACTGTCACAGTTGAAATTTTATATTCTATTATTTTATTTTTGTGAGATTTCATGAGTATTTTAATTATTTAAACTTCACATATTTTCGTTTTTGTTCAGTCTTGACATTTTCTTTTTAACGTTGTGTCCATATCAGGGTGGCAGGCACTGTTTTGGGCATCCTTAATTCCTTTAATTGTAAGAACCTTATCACTTATATGATATTTACAAGTAAAGAAAAGAAGAAAATCTAATAATGTAACATTTCTCAGTTAATCTTAGCCGTCGGAACAAAGCTACAAGCCATTCTGACAAAGATGGCCGTTGAAATAGCAGAGAGACATGCAGTAGTCCAAGGAATACCTCTTGTGCAAGGCTCAGATAAATACTTTTGGTTTGGTCGACCTCAGTTGGTGCTGCATCTTATACACTTTGCATTGTTTCAGGTATTATACATTCTCATTTTCGAAGCAGAGATCTTGATGCTATAAAACAACTCAAAATTGCTTCACCTTAGTTGAACTTTTTGAAAGTTGTTTCTTCATGTATAAAAATCTGTAATACTCCCCCAACTCATCTTTCATGGATACTGTTTGATCCGTACGAGTCTTAGATAATAGTTGAAAGTTAGTTGTGTCACATCTTCAGTTTTAGGTGAGAGGGTATTTTGGGGAAAAAGACTTTTGTCATTTTGGCAAATGGAGTCCTATTTTTGGACATCCAGAAAAGGAAATGAGAGCAATTAGTTTAGGGCAGAGTGATTGCAATTTATGTCACCCTTGTTATATAATTGAATTTTATTGGTTGTATGAATTTTATTTCTGTTGTTCGTTCCCTTTTATGCTCAAAAATTGTGCTGATCAGGTTAATCATCTTTGCAGAATGCCTTCCAAGTAACATACTTTTTGTGGATTTGGGTAATGATTCTCTTCTAACTGTTAACTATATGAATACAATATTTTTCCCTCTACAGTATCATTATCATTGATGGAAGTAAAATTTTGTCATGTGCAGTATGAATTTGGTCTAAAATCTTGTTTCCACGACAGTTTTGGACTTGTAATTGCAAAAATTGCTATGGGGTGAGTGTAATTTTCCACATCATTTATCTCACCTAAGAACTATATATGATCTTCAATGCATGGAGTAAGAAATTTCATTTATTTTTTTGCAGGGTTTTTGTGCTACTCTTATGCAGTTACATTACGCTTCCACTGTATGCCCTTATTGCTCAGGTACCATTCATGCTTTATATTCCTCGAGATACAGTTTGACAGTGAAATCATTACACAACTTAAGCTAACTTACGAAAAGATGGTCAACTAGTATTATGAACTGGGTGTGAAACGAATCCTTGTTGTAACCCTGTCATGCTATTCTCACTCGCACAGTAATTTTGGAGTCATGATGGATAGTACCTTAAGGACTTCATGGTATAAAAAGGGGTGTATGCGATGCGGATTGGGCAGGTTCTGCTAATTTTTTTGCACCACCCGATGTTTGCGGTTTTAAATGTTATAACCCAAGCCCGACCCAACATTACTAAAACCACACTTTTCGGTCTAGTTGGGTTGAGGCGGGTTGGGATGGTTTTTGCAGTTTGAAACAATCTAATATTTTTCTAATAGCAAAACATTATCTCAATGGTGCAACTAACTCTTAGATTATCAATTGCAATACATGAAATGCGTTGTAGGCAATTTTTCAACCCATTTTTCCAATACGCAACATGTACTTTCTAACAAAATAAATATTAATAACATGAGTATTACTTTTCAAGCGTACATATATTTAGAGCAAAGTGTTATTTGCTTCTAATTATTAATCGCAAAAGCAAAAGCTGTAGAGAGAAGAAACATTTCTTTATACTTCTAAATTAATGCAAAAAGAGTACAAAACAAACAAACGTTTCTTTTGCTTCTAACTATTGATCGTAAAATGAGTACATCGTCCAAATTTTGTATGAATTGATTGTGTAACATATTTGGTTAAAAATACAAAAGTTTCTTTACCATTTTTTGAGCCAATTTTCTTCTTGGCATCTATATTTTCCTTAATAATCTATCAATTTTCACACTATAAATAAAGTAAAGGGCCAAAAATGAATAAGCATATAAAAAATAGTAATTTGATATATTTTTAAGTGAAATAAAAGATTTATATATATATATATATATATATATATTAGCGGAAAATTGTATTCAATATTAATTTTCTTTTGGGAATAAAGATCACCAATAAAAGTAATCAGTATTGTATATCATAACTGTTCGTGATTCCAAATGACTAGTTTGAAAATGTTCAAGAAAACTTCTTACAATAAAGTCACGAGAGATTAACTACAACTTGGAAAACCCCTTACCTACAATAAAAATGTATATATTATAACAAACTATGAAAGAATTTAAAAATTATAAGAAGAAAATTGTGTGTGTAACTTCTATTACTACTATAATTATTATTGCGGTTGATTGCGGTTTATGCGGTCCATGTAAAATATAAAACCAAACCCGATTGCAAAATTGCGATTTTTTTCTTAATTAACCAATAACCGACCCATCCAACCTTGAACCCGCCAATTGCGTTGCAATTTGGGTTGGGTGATTTAGAAATTTTGATGAACACCCCTAGTATATATAACAATGTTTGTTAGGTTTGATTGACTATTTTACCAAACCCTATCCATTGTTTGGATTCTCGGACCGGTCACGCGATCCACCATGCAATTGACACATTATCCTTGAGTTTGGGCTTGTGGTGTGGAATCCTATTAGAAAAGGGCTGGTAATGAACGTAAAAACAAAGTACAAAACACAGTTGGAGGCAACTAATTTGACATCCCATTCTCTTATACCAAAAACATATATAGGATGGGCTGCACAAATTTATTTGTGAATTGTGTAATCCCTTAATACACATTAATCCTATCAATCACGGCCCTGCAAATCAAACCAATTGAGCCCTGCTGCCCTAAAAACAGATTTTTTTATGATCGAGTAGGTCAAAAAACCGTGGTTTCTCATAGCTTAATGTTTGGAAGCCAGTTGCTAAAGGGCCTTGTCACTGACCAACCCGTCCCACTTTTATCGATAAAGGGAGAAGGCGTTAGAGTAACCACATTTGGTCCGCCAATTGACATTATATCTTACACCCTCTCAAATTCTAACATATATGCTATTGAGAGATTTTCATAGTATGAAATAACAACTTAATTAATTATCTAATTTATAACTTTTAAATAATTAAGCACACTCATCTGAGTGTGCCATCGCAACTAGTGTCATTGAAGTGAAAGAAGATGCTGTAAAGCATTGTCACACTCATGGAGTGTACAAGGGAATATGAAGATTATATAAGGAGTCAAAAGGGAATTGTCCCGTCCGTTTAAAGTGCATAAGATATAAAATAACATGTTGTGATTTATAATTAAAACTTGTGCAATTAAAAATGTGAAGCTATATATTATTACTCTTTCTGCTGCAAATGAATGCACAATCTAATAATATTTACTATTGGCCACAGATGGGTTCAAATATGAAGAAATCTATCTTTGATGAACAAACATCAAAGGCCCTCAAGAAGTGGCATATGGCTGTGAAAAAGAAGCACGGAGAAGGTCGAGCAGGTGGAAGATCTCCTACTCGCACCTTGGGTGGTGGAAGCCCCACATCTTCAATGGGTTCGCCTTTTCACCCAGCGGGTGCCACTCTTCATCGTTTCAAAACTACTGGCCACTCTACTCGCTCAATGGGATATGAAGATGCATCTGATCTCGAAGATCCATCCACACCTCCAGCAGCCACAACCAGTTTAATCATACGAGATGATCCTGTTCATCATGATGATGAGCATATTGATGCAGAACATGACATCGATTTAACCCATAGTGGACAAGAAACTAGAAACGAAGATGATTTCTCGTTTGTGAAGCCTGCTCCCAACCAGAAGTGAACACTTGGGTATTGTTTTTTGGATATCATTTTGTTTGCTTGCCTATGTATTTATTGTGAAGGAATTTCACACAATTGGAAAGCAATGTGATTAGCTATGTATGCACGTATTTTTGTACATTTCACAGCAAATTGTTTTCAGTCCACTTCTTTGTTGCCAATCCTTTCGGGATCTTTTAAGATTGGTTACTTTATCTGTTCTTTTATTTTTGTTCAATGAGCAATTATTTTAGTAAAGCTAGTTAAGAGAAAGTCTCTCTTAAAGCTACTCTATTTAGTATTTACATTTATTTCCTCGTGAAATACCCAAACTAGATCTTGCACCCACTCCTTCATAACAAAAACATGTCATCCGTGTTCGCCAAGTTAACCACAATTTTGCCTGTTTTGGACAAATAATGATGTTAATGAAAAGTATGGGGACAATTACATGGGATGCTTTTTACTTATTGTATGATTGTCAAATAAATTTTGAAATTTCGCACAATATCAACAAACTCCCGTCAACCACACGAGATCCTTTATTGCAAATGGTGTTGAATCTCCTATTATATTTACTTCTATGCATGACAAGTGTTAATTTTTTTTCCTTGAATATATAATAGATTTGAATTTGATACACTTATCATACATAAAAGTAAATGTAATAGGAGATGCAACACCATTTGTAATAGAGGATTCGAATTTCCTTTCAACCACTCACTCGAAAAATCTGAAGTGTAAGAATTCCTTTTACTCTTTTGAGAAATAGCAAAAAAGGAAAAATACAGATATTTTTTATTCATTTACCTTACTGTCTCAATCATATATTGTTATGAATCTTTTGAGAAATAGCAAAAAAGGAAAAATACAGATATTTTTTATTCATTTACCTTATTGTCTCAATCATATATTGTTATGAATCATGTATTCATGCACAGCGGAAACAATAAAATAGATCCGGATTCACACTTGGATCACTTTTGGGTTTTAATAATTTTCCATGCAATTTTCGAAAGGTATGTATGAGGATGAAATCTAATTTCATCCTTTTTACTAAGCTTTTGATTTCGATGAAAGTCTTGATCTTTCGGATAGCAGCAATTTAGAACTCTTGCCTCTAGATATCAAGCCGGAACGAGCTTCGAAGAAAAATCCTCCACCTTTTGACACACAATGGCTGAACGGCTTCACTAGGGTAGGAGAGAATATTTTTCTCTTCTTTCTTTGCTGTCAAGTCTAAATGTGAGAGTTAGGTTTTGATTGAACCAGTGATAGGTATTTATAAGGAGTGATGGGCTTGGAATTAACTAATTCCTTGAGCCCATCCAACTCCTAAAATCCGCCTACCACACGCCCCCTTCATCCTAAGTTGGGCTAAGTTGATTTTCATCTTAGTCCAATTATTAATTAGATCCAATATATTTTAATCCAATTAAAATATAATACTAATTAGGGAAAATTACACTCACACCCCCTCAATAATGGGGTAATTACACAAACTTCCACTCACTAATTGATAATTACAAACACACCCCCTCATGTTAAAGATTTCTTACAATTGCACCCCATATGTGTGTAACAATTCTTACAATTGTACCCCCTATAAACCTTACAAATAGACCCCCTGAGGGTGTGTGTTTGTAATTATCAATTAGTGAGGGGAGGTTTGTGTAATTACCCCATTATTGAGGGGGTGTGAGTGTAATTTTCCCTACTAATTAATATTCTTCCATATTAAATAATCTAATTATTTAGTAAAAGGATGAGTATAATAAATAAGTCTATTTATTTATTATAATTAATTTATTTCCATTAATCTAATTAATCAAATAAATCAATGCGTTCATAATAAATACATCTAATTATTTATTATTCATTTATTTTCATTAATCCAATTAATCAAATAAATTAATTTGCTTATCAAATAGAAAATTACCTAATTTATGTAATTGGCAACGAAAGAATTCTCTTTGCTCAATTCCTTTTAAGCGCGACTCTCTAGGTTCGTTTCAATTGGCATTGGGAGGAAACCAAGGATGTGAGTGTCTCTAAGCTAGTCACGTGGACTCACATATAAACCCAATTGAAATGAATGAATCAATAAGAACATTTAGGTCACAGATACCATGTGCGTATAAGCCCTTCACTGTAACATCCCGATCGAGTGAGAGTCATGGAATACGTCAAACTCACAGGACTCGATGTTGTGCTTTTAGGGAATCATAGTGAGATGAAATTACTAAACTACCCTTATGTACTATACACAAGTTAGTTCTCCTGCTTTGGCCAAAGACTTATAATTTCATTTACCTATGATCGAACAGGACGTTAACTCGTTACTACTCGAGACAGCGAATCCTATATTGGCAATCACCGAACAATTGCCACTTGTTCTTCTGAACCGCACTTCGAGGTTGATCCCACCAAAGGGTGAAATTGATCTAACTACTCTGATAACTCGTTCAGTGTCACGAGTCCAACCTTCGTGAATCCTCAGGTCTCAAGCTCACGCACACTACCGCGACCAGTAATTCAATCATTGACAATCCAACAGTAAATGCTCATGTGATCGAATTACGGCGAGCCGTGTTCGAATATGTTAATTCCATTGACATATCTATGACCAAGTTCCCACCATCTAAAGTGACCGACTGACACTTTTTGTCAAAGCTTGCGTCACACAAGTCTGGTCTTAATGCCTAATTAAGACTCGTCGACTTGCGAATTCCAGTTTAAGTAAACAAGGAACCGATACTTCTAGTGTCCATCTGCTCAGACCATTGAGGAGTAGAAGCTCCCTCTTAATTACTTTGGAGTTATTTGTTCAATACTTATATTAATGCCATCAAGATTGATATGAACAAAAACTATGTGTTTATTAATGAATAAGAGTTTGTACAACATAAATGCAATGACCTAATAGTCTAATTCCTCTATGGCATGGAAGGCATAATCCTAACAATCTCCCACTTGCACTCAATGCCAATCACTATGGTATCTAATACCCATCTTCTCAAGATGTCGTTCTAGCACCGTTTGTAAAGTGGCTTGGTTAGTGGGTCAGCAAAGTTATTTGCTGAATCTATTCTCTGCATGGCGATGTCGCGTCTTCCAAGGATCTCTCTAATGATGTGGTATCTCTCTCAATGTGTTTGGATTTATTGTGAGATCTGGGTTTCTTAGCCTGCTCGATGGCTCCATTGTTGTCACAGAATAGAGGCAGCGGGAGCTCCATGCTAGGAATCACTTGAAGTTCAGCCACGAACTTCTTATCCAAACAGCCTATTTGGCCACCTCTGAGGCAGCCACGTACTCAGCTTCGGTGGTTGAGTCAGCCATCGTGCTTTGCTTGGAACTTTTTCAAGTCACTGCTCCTCCTTTTGAAGCGAATACAAACCCCGATGTGGATTTACAGTCATCGACATCAGACTGGAAGTCAGAGTCAGTATAACCTTCCACTTTCAGTTCCCCATCTCCATATGTCAAACACATATCCTGAGTTCTTCTTAAGTACTTGAGGATACACTTCACAACAATCCAATGCTTTTCCCCTGGGTTAGCTTGAAACCTACTTACCACACTCACGATGTAGGCAATGTCCGGTCTCGTGCATAACATAGCGTACATAAGACTTCTTACTGCTGATGCATAGGGGACTCCACTCATTCTCTTACGATCATCCTCACTTTGAGGATTCATCTATTTAAAGAGATGGAGTCCATGTCTTATGGGCAAGAGGCCTCTCTTGGAATCTTCCATTCTGAATCTTTTCAGAACCTTTTCCAAATAGAGGGCTTGGGAGAGACCCATTTTCCTATTCGCTCTATCCCTGAAGATACGGATTCCAAGGATATAGGTTGCTTCTCCTAAGTCTTTCATGGAGAACGTTCTTGAGAGCCACATTTTGACTGAAGTCAACAGGCCTACATCATTACCTATTAGTAGAATGTCGTCTACATATAGGACCAAAAGCGATATTTTGCTCCCACTGGATTTCTTGTAAACGCATGGTTCATCTTCATTCTTAATAAATCCATTCTTGCAAATGAGTTTGTTCATTAGCCTAGATAGCGAACACTCAACATCGTTGGTGTCAAAATTCACAATGAACTGACTGAAGGAATTCGGAAGTGATTGAAAGATGAGGTCTGTCTGAAGATGGAAATCCATGTGAAAACCAAGAGACTACAACTTCTCTATCATGGAGATCATTTTCAACACGTGGTCAGCCACGTTCTCATCTTCTTCCATCTTTGCCTTGAAGAGCTCTCTCGATAAGAAATATCGAACAATCCTACTGGGCTCTCCAAACAGCTCTTTCAGATGAAGCAGTATGTTCCTTGCATTTTCCATTCTTTCATAGGAATGCTGAAGATCATAACTCATTGAGCTGAGCATCAATCCTCTGGCTTGTTCATTGTCAGTGACCCAATCTCTGTAAAAGGAATGCACACTTCGTCCGCATCTGCCGAGGGAATCGTGGGACGTTTTATGTCCAAGACATAATTGATGACTCATAACCAAGGACTATCCTCAAGTTTCTAAGCCAGTCGATGAAGTTGGGTCCAGTGAGGACATTTTCCTGAATTAGGTCTGTATGTTGTACACTAAGTAAAATTAGATAGGACTTTGAATTTTCACTTGGCTCCCACTATATTTTTGAATCATTGCACTCCCACTGCAATATTTGGAAATCTCGTTGGAAAGACTTTGTAGTGAGTGATTGAGTTCTTTAATAAAGTTGGAGAGTTACAACCTTTAACGATATATGACTCACTAATTTTATTAAAGTGGCAATCCTTGCCAGCATCGTCCAACATGCGATTCAATCATTAGTTTGGCTCATAGATCACTAAACCGCATCTCTTTAATGATATGTAGGTTGCGATCTATCTGAACTTGGACCCATCAACTTCCAATCAATCTAACAATTGAATTTCACCTTGCAACCCTCTGTCGATATATGGGGTGGAATTTATTTCGATTGATGGCATCTAATGCACTTAGAGATTTCAAATAAATGTCGTAATGCATAACCCCCACTTACTGGGAAGAAATTATGCATATTAACAATAATTCAATTTCTCCTAAGTTTGATGGAGAACCGGGACATCCAATTCCTTTTTAGTCTAAATTCAGTATTATTATCCAATGGGAGAATTTGGGATTAAATTGGTCTCACTTTGCACATTATCCATTTATAGCTCGTATACATGGATTATTAAATAGAAAACGTCTATCAATTCTATCACACATGCTTTCCATGGACTTATCTAGATTGAGTCAAGCCAATGACTCAATCGAGGGTTAGGGGACTATAAGATCTAACCTATGTCTATCTTCAAGGTCTTCCAACTCCAAATAGGTCTTCTTCCAAAAAAGTCCTATTCTAATTACATAGATATAAATGCATTCTACACATATTTCTATAAAAAATTAAAATACAAACTGGGGGGTTTAAAAAGACCCAATACAACCCAAAAAGAAAAACCAATAAAGAAAACTAGTCCATGGAAGGCATCCCACAATATCAAACATCAAAAGATTAAAAGATAGCTAACACGTTGGAGTTCTTTCAAAAAGAATTAAATTAAAATCTAATTTTAATTAAGGGTGGTTTGAAAATAATTGAATTAATTTAAATCCAATTTACAAATTAATTCAACTCTAATCCTATTTGATAATAAATCCAGTTTAGCTTCAAAGAATCAATTTTAAGTTGATTTGACAAAGAATCTAATTCAAAATAAATTTCTTTAAACTAGGATTATATTTAATTTAAATCTAATTTAAAATTAGGCGTAAAAGTAATTTCAAAAATTATTTTACCCTTTAATTAATTTTTAAACCATTTTAAAATAAATATTTTATTTTATTTTAAAAATTTGGGTTGACGGGTCGAAATCGTGGCGGGTCAAACCCGATCTTATTTTAAACTAAAATAAAATTACCAAGTTGCGGAGCGACCCGATTGCACGAGTCGCCCTACAAATCGTTGTGCGCCCACAGCGCTTGCTCAGCAGGAGCTGTGTGGCCTTGATGGGTCTGCACAACGTGCACTGCCCTTCGGGTGGGGCGTGCGAACGTTGGGCTGCGCCGTCTTGACTCCCCGAGCCAAAATTTAGGAATTTTTCAAAACCACATATTAATGTTCATGCATAAGTTCATATCCAATATAAAAATTGATTCATATTCGAAACATAAATCACATAATCAATTTTTTCAATTCAGATTTAACTTTCAAAAAATAAATCTAACCATGAAAAATATTAATCTAATTAAATTTTTCATCACAAATATGGAATCCAACATATTTGTTGGGTTTCATGAAAAATCAAATAAACGCAGCGGAAGTTTTAAAATTAAACCCAAAGCGAATTCTCTAATTGCAGAGATGAATTGATTAATTGTGAAAAACGAATAACGATTTACCCGTTCAAGCGAAGTGGTAGGAGAATCCAATTCCTCTTCTAAGTTTTGAATTGTTGAAGTCTCGAATCCTTCAATCCTCGTGTGATCTACTCTTCTTGGACTCCTTGAGTTTTTCTTGAAGTTTGATCCGAACAACGAACACATGTTGTCTCTAAATTATCACTCGCGAATTGATTGACAAAAAATTCCCACTTTTTCCCTTGGAGGCCGATGGCTAGTGTATCTAAGAGAGAGGGAGGAGTTTTTCTTTTTCTTTCTAGGAGAGTTATGATTTCATATGTCTTGTTTAGGTCAAGAAGTCCTTTGATAATCACTTGACTTATTGACCAAGACAAACAAAAAAAGACCTCGTTGGGCATCCAAGTGGACGCCCAACTTACCCTAGTAGGCGTCCAAATGGACGCCCCATCTAGGCCTCGGATTTCCTTTTGTTTTAATTAATTATCTATTTAATTAATAATTTATTACATCCAATAAATTAATTAATTAAATAACCAAATTAATTAGATAAATTAATTAATTAATTTATTTCTATAAGAAATTAATTAATAATTAATTTTATCTTTATAATTAATTATTTCATCCAATGAGTAATTAATTAATTAATTATTTAATTTATCCAATAAATTAAATCTCCCAGAATAAAATAGAAAATCCTTTTCATTTTTCTTTATCAATCCTTTAGCTCGACTCTTTAGGTTTGTTTCGTTTGGCAATGAGAGGAATCCAAAGGAAGTGGGTAACACCTAGCCAGTCACGTGGCCCAAACTAAATCGAATGATTGGATCATTCCACAACCTTCCAATCGTAAATACCATGCTCCAGTCAAGTGAGAGTCATAGTTTTGTCAAACTCACTGGACTTGACCATATGTATTAATTATAATAATATGAGATCATTGAGATCGATTTAGTGCCTCACACAATCGTCTCTTTTGCTTTGGCCAAAGACTTTGATCCCTATATATCTATAATCACATAGGGTACTTTCTCATTCACTTATGAGAGAACAAATCTCATATTAGATATCAGCTAAGACTACCACTTGCCCATCAATTTGCATTTCGAGGTCGACCCCACCAACGGGTGAATTGAGTCTAATTACTCTAGTGAAAGACTTGACGTCACAAGTGCATCTTTAGCTTGATACTTCAAGTCAAAGGTTCACTTATACCTATTATGCATAATCAGTTCTGTCATTGACAGTCACATAGTGAAAACCCATGTGACAGAACCGATGCGAGTCGTGTTCGAGCATATTAGTTCCACTGATGTGCCTACAGTCTTAAGCTCCCACCATCACTTGGTGTTCGACTGGCATTCCCATGTCAGAGCTAAGATAGTACAAGTGTTCTAAGTCTTTATTTGTCCGTTAAAGACTTCATATTACTTGTGAACGAGTTTAAGTAACCAAGATCAATCTCTCTAGTGCCAATCTTCCTATCCCATGGGAAGTAGAGGGATTGCACTGAAAACATATACAAAATATTTTACACTGCTTATAGATGCAGATAAGATTTAAGTGAAAAACTAAATAATGACTTTTATTATAAATAATAAATAAGTTTATTACAAGAAGATGCCCTATCATTCTATTCTCTATGGCATCTGAGGGCATAATCCTAAAAATCTCCCACTTGCACTCAATGGCACTCATTGTGGTATCTTATACCCATCCTTTCCAGGTGTCGGTCCAGAACAACCTGAGGTAGTGGTTTGGTGAACGGGTCAGCTACATTGTCAGCTGAGGCTATTTTCTGCATTGCTATCTATCCTTTGCCAACGATCTCTCTGATGATGTGAATGTTAGAGTATATGCCCACGAATGCCATAAAGAGCATATATTTATAGGGCATAAACATTGTAACTAAATTATGGTTTTTCTATTAATATAAGGCAGTTGATTGTTGTTTTCTTATAGGCATTTATAAGGTGTGAATAAACAACATAAAGTCCTTGACGACAAGGCGAACCTTCTACCTCCTATGGGATAGGAGGAAAGGCACTAGAATGGTTTGACCCTTGACATCTAAAAGGGTTCGCAAGTCTAAGAAATATTGATTGGGCATTAAAAGTGAATAAAGACATGTATGATGTAAGTTTCGACAGAGAAAGTTCCAGTCGTACACTATGGAAATGGTAGTGGGAACTTATATCATAGACGTGTCAGTTGGACTGATATGTTCGAACACGGCTCACATCAGTTCATCACATGGGTATTCACTCATTAACAGTCAATGATGAAACTGATAAGTAGTGATAGGTACGTGTGAACCTCTGACCTGGGAAATCGAGTTGAAGATGTACTTGTGACATCAAGTTTGTCATTAGAGTAGTTAGATTCAAATCACTTGTTGGTGGAATCGACCTCGAAGTGCGACTTGATGGGCAAGTAGCATTGTTAATTGATTTGCAATATGGAATTTATTCTCTCATAAGTGAATGAGTAAAATATCCTATGTGATCATGAATAAGTGAGGATGAAAGTCTTTGGCCAAAGCATTTAAATACCTCGACTTATTATGAGCTTAGGCATATGGTCAAGTTATATGAGTATGACTTTAAACCATGACTCTTACTTGACTGGGATATAAGAATAAAAGGTTTATACACATACGGTATTCACGGCGTAAAGGTTTGGAATGATCCTATTCATTCGTTGTTAATTGGGTTACGGTGTGAGCCACAAGACTGGCTAGGTGTCACTCACACCCCTTTGGATTTCTCCCAATTGCCTTTTGAGACGAACCTAAAGAGTCGCGCTTAAAGGAAGTGCAAAAGGAAAAATATGGGAAAAAGACTTGAGAGAAATTCACGGCATTGGATGCCGTAATTAATTAATTAATTATTGGATAATTTAATTAATTAACCAATAATTAATTAATTAATTAAATTAATGAGTTAATTAATTTCTTGGAGAAATTGAATTATAAATTAATTAGGAATTGAATTAATTGGATTATCAATTTATTTATTGGATAAATAAATTATCCGATTAATTAATTAGCAAGCAAGACGAAAGCCCGAAGGCTTCCGAGCCCACTAAGGGGCGGCCAAATAGACGCCCAAATAGGGCTCTTGCATGCTAGTGTTATTGTTTCATAATGATATAAATATATCACAAGGTGAAAAATAACACAAGGAAAATTACATAACTTTCTCTCCAAGAAAAAGTCTCCCACCTCTCTCTCTCTCTCTAGCCGTCTTTGACATGGTAGAAAGGAGGAGTTTTTCGTTTTTGATTCCGGCGTGACGAATTACAGACGTTGGCAACTTTGGCGTTAGAGAAAATGATCACGTTCAGAAATCAACATATGCGAGAACGGTAATTTTTCTATACACAATTAAACACGAGGATTAGAGATGATTCGGGCTTTGGGAATTAAATTTACTTTCCGCTGCGTTTTATTCGTATAATTCCCAACAGTGAAATCTTCTCTCAATGAGTTTAGACTTGTTATGAGACCTTAGTTCCTTGGCCTGCCCTATTGCTCCATTGTTAGCACAATAAAGTGGCAACGAAAGCTGTGCACTAGGAACCACTTCAAGTTCTCCAAGAAACATTCTCATCCAAACAACTTCTTTGGCTGGCTCTGAGGCTGCCACATATTCTGCTTCAGTGGTGGAATCAGCGGTTGTGCTTTGCTTGGAACTTTTCCAAGATACTGCCCCACCATTAAGCATGAAAACAAACCCTGAAGTGGATTTTTGATCATCAACGTCAGACTGAAAGTCTGAATCATTGTAACCTTCCATCTTTAGATCTCCACCTCCATAGATGAGAATCATATCCACAATTCTTTTGAGATACTTTAGGATATTCTTCACAGCTATCCAATGTACCTTTCCCGGGTTTGCCTGAGATCGACTCACCACGCTTACAACATAGGCAATGTCAGGTCTTGTACACAACATTGCATACATCAGGCTACCAACTGCAGAAGCGTAGGGTACATTACTCATCTCCTTTCTATCTTCCTCGCTTTGAGGACACATAGATTTAGATAAGTGTACTCCATACCTCATGGGAAGAAACCTTTTCTTAGAACTATCCATCCTAAATCTCTTTAGGACCTTTTCTAAGTAAAAGGCTTAGGAGAGACCTATCATTATATTCGTTCTATTTCTATAGATACGAATTCCTAGAATGTATGTCGCTTCTCCCAAGTCTTTCATGGAAAACGTACTCGAAAGCCATTTCTTGACAGTGGTGAGCATTCCCACATGATTTCCTATAAGTAGAACGTCATCCACACATAGTACTAAGAACAAGATCTTGCTCCTACTAGTCTTCTTGTAAACACAGGGTTCATCTTCGTTCTTGATGAAGCCATATCCCTTTACTACTTTATCAAAACGAAGATTCCAGCTTCTAGATGCTTGCTTGAGACCGTATATGGACCTCTCAAGTTTACAGACTTTATGGATATCGGTTTTGGATATAAAATCTTTTGGCTGTTCCATATAGATGTCCTCTTCTAGGAATCCATTTAGAAAAACCGGTTTGACATCCATCTACCCTATCTCATAATATAAGTATGCAGCTATGGATAACAATATAAGGATAGACTTTATCATGGACATGGACAAAAAGGTTTCTTGATAATCAATTCCTTCTCTTTGACTATAGCCTTTTGCTACGAGCCTGACTTTATAGGTGTTAACCTAGCCATTGTTACCTATCTTTCTTTTGTAGATCCACTTATAGGTTTGATACCTTTAGGATGATCTACCAAAGTCCAGACTTGGTTCGATTGCATAGAGTCCATCTCTGTTTCCATTGCTTCTCGCCATCTTGAAGGGTCGACATCCACCATCGCATGATCATAGGTACAAGGATCATCTTCATGACTTTCTTATACTACAGTGTGAAGCTCTAGCTCCCCCTGCAGTAGATACCCATACCTCTCAGGTTCATGTGGTATTCTACTAGATCTACGTGGTGGTTGTGCTACTATTAGGTCATGCCTTGGTTCATGAACAGATGTCTTAGAGGGAATTTCATTAGAATCCGGGCATATAAATTTTATTAGAATCGGAGAAGTATAACCCCAAGACGAGCGCGACGCAAAAAGCGTGCGCAGTCTGCGCGCTGTGCATGCAATAACGGCCGCCCGTTGCGCACACAGCGTGCGCACTGCGCACACTGGGTGGGCCCCCAACGCCGTGGCATTTCACGGCGCCCGTAGGAGGGGCTGGCCGGACGTTAAACCGTGCGCCCACATACACCGTGCCATGCGCCCAACGCACGGACCTGTTTTGGGGCCCGAGTTTTTGTGACTCGGGCCCTAATGGGTCGGGTTATATTTTCCTAAAGTCCAAATTTTATTTGAATAGGTGTTTGGGCTATTTTAGTTATCCGGGTGGGTCAAAAGGATGATGACCCGAATTTAATTAAAAAGGGGCCCAAATTGTTTTGATTAAAATTGTGGATAATTCAATAAATTAGTTATTGGGCCTAATTAATTAATTTTGAATATGCCAATGGTTGGTAATTTAATTTTGATAAAATTAAGCCCAATATAGTTTTTATTGATCTTTATTTGAATGAAATAATTAATTAATAAACTCTTGGAGAATTTTATTTATTTAAATAAAGAATTCTCATAAATAGGATTATTTTCATATGAATCAATAAAATTTGAAATTTTATTGTGGAAATTAATTAAGTTGGACTAATTAATTTTTATTAATCACCAACATAAGTGCTTTATTTATCGCGAACATGTATTATGTGATGGTGACATATGTCTATGGGCTTAGGTTGCTTCTTTTGATCATGTATTTCTTTTGATGGGTTGTAAGGGCCGGTTTGAGCCCATTTTATTTTATTTCTTGATTTATGTATAGGTTTTAAATTACCTCTTGTAATAAATAAAAATAGAATAGGCCTTTCAAGATGGAGATCATGCAAAAGAAGAGGAGCTTGGAGCCCACGAAGATTAGCTAGGCTTTTCTTTTTCAATTTTATGATGGCCCATTGGCTTGGGCCCTCTAGATAAAAGCCCATAGACTTGTGTGTTGTATTATTGCTTTCGATGCATGTTCATTAGTTGTATGAAGCATGTGTGTTATCAATATGCGCTATATAAATTGGTAAATGTGCAAAGTGAGACGAAATAAATGTTTTGAACATGAATTCTCCCAAACAAAAATAATACTAAGTTAGTAAGGGGTGCTAGGCATCCTTCCCTCCACTAAACTTAATAAGATCAAGGATTAAATCCATATATGGCATCTTCCCAGTAAGTGGGGGTGATATATTAAGATTTAATTCTAGAATTTTATTAAGTGCATTGGATGCCTTAATCGAGACATATTTCACCCCAAATATCGTTAAAGGGTTGCAAGGTGAAATTCAAATGTTAGATTATGAGGAGTTAGTGGGAATGAACTTAGATAGTCCACTTTACCAATAAATCATTAAAGGGTTGCGGTATTTGTGGATTATGGGATAAATATGATTGAACCGTCTATTTGATAGATTGATGTTTGGCGTCACTTTAATTAAGTAATGGACCAAATATCGTTAAAAGGTTGCCATCCATTATATTAATTAAAGAACTAAATCCCCACCACGAAGTTTTCATCAACGATCGCTTCCATCATTTCACAGTGGGGGTGTGGAATTTCGAAAAATATAGTGGGAGCCAAGTCATAAGTCGAAGTCCTTGATTTTAAACTTGGTCTTAGTTTAGTCCTATATTCTAATTAAGTCTGGCTTATTTTCTGCAGTCATTTTGTTTTATCTCTCTCAATCAAAAACCATGTCTCCCAAACCACTGTCGAAGTTAATGGAAAATACGATTCTCACCGGTCCAAATTACATAGAATGGCTCACTATGCTTAGGATGGTCCTTAGCAGTGAATTCATTGACTATGTATTGGAAATTGGTCATCCTCCCATTCCTAGACCAGACGAGGGTGATGAAGTTCACCTAGCTCGTTGGGATTGGTGTTGTGACAACCATAGAGCAAGAGTGTACATATTGAGCTCAATGTGCATAGAGCTGCAAAGGTCTCATGATAAGATGGATAATGCAAGAGACATTATCCTTCATCTGGATGAATTATTCGGAGAACGCGGTAGGACCGCCAGATACTTTATTTCAAGGGATCTATTCCGAACTAAAATGACTGAAGGAGAAGATGTTGGAGAACACATTTTCAAAATGATGACCATGATAGAAAAACTAAAATCTTTAAACTTCTATATGGACCTGCATCTCTAAGTAATAGCCCAGCTAAAGATCCCTCAATGTCATTCATATCAAAATTTATGACGAAATAATAGAACGAATCTGGGAGTGACTAGTTAAATAAGGTTACACTTTCGTTTTATTAATGAACAATGCAAAATTTATTATGGTAATAAATTAGTAGGCTTTGTTTCTTTGATAAATGCTTTGTGTTACCTTAGTGTCAAGAATAAGTGTGCTGTGAATACAATACAAAGGAAACGTAGTAGGCTTGAAATAAACCAAAGATTAATATGGCACCTTCGACTAGGCCATGCTGGCGAACAAAAGATTCGCAAAATGGAAAAAGATGGGCTAATTGGCCCACTGGGATTGGATCCCTATCCTACTTGTGAATCTTGTCTCAAAGGCAAGATGGCTTGATCGCCCTTCACAGGTAATTTTGGAAGGGCCTCACAAATCTTAAGCTTAGTGCATATTGATGTTTGTGGTCCATCTGGAGAAATGGCCAGAGGAGGTTTCCTTTACTTTATCACCTTCACTGATGACCATTCTCGGTATGGTCTAGTGTACCTGATGAAGCATAAGTCTGAATCCATTGATAAGTTCAAAGAATTCAAGGCTTTAGTGGAAAATCAAACAAGTCAACATATAAAAACTCTTCGATCTGATCGAGGAGGAGAATATATGAGCGACGAGTTTGACTTATACCTCAGAGAGAATAGTATTGTATTGCAACTCACACCTCCAGCGACTCCACAGTTGAATGGAGTAGCAGAGCGAAGGAATCGAACCTTGTTGGACATGGTTCGCTCCATGCATAGCTACACCGATTTACCCATTTCACTGTGGGGTCACACGCTGCTTACAGCTGCACACATATTAAATAGATGTCCGTCCAAGTCCGTTCCTATGACTCCCTATGAAATGTGGAGAAATAGGAAGCCAAGTCTTAATCACATAAAAATTTAGGGACGTCCGGCTTATGTCAAGAAGACTAAAGTGGACAAGTTGGAGGCTGGGTCCTTAAAGGGATGTTTCGTTGGATATCCTGAAGATTCTATGGGATATCTCTTCTACCTGCACAATGATCAAAGGATCATTGTAGCCTTACAAGCCCACTTTCTTGAAGATGAGTTCATTCAAGAAGGAGGAGCGGGTAGAAAGATTGTTCTAAAAGAACAAAATGAAACCCCACTGGATACATCTACACAGGGAGTGAGAACCGAACCTTCTGTAACACAACCACAACCACGATGATCCAATAGAGTATCTCAACTGCCTGAGAGGTACGGATATCTAATGAAGAGGGAGTTGGATCTCCATTCTGTGTTAGAGGAGGATCATAGAGATGATCCCTCCACTTTTGATCAAGCGATGGTGGATGTGGATGCTGCTAGATGGCGTGAAGCTATGCAAACTGAGATCAATTCGATGCATGCAAACCTAGTCTGGAAACTTGTAGACCAACTTGAAGGGGTAAAACCAATCGGGTGTAAATGGATCTACAAGAGAAAGATTGGTGTTGATGGCAAAGTAGACACCTACAAAGCCAGGCTAGTGGCGAAAGGGTATAGTCAAAAGAAAAGAATTGACTACCAAGAACCTTCTCGCCAGTGGCTATGATCAAATCAATAAGGATTCTACTTGCAATAGCATCACACCTAGATTATGAAATATGGCAAATGGATGTCAAAACTGCTTTCCTAAATGGATTCCTAGAAGAGGATATCTATATGGAACAGCCTAAAGGTTTTGAATCCGAGGAGCATATTCATAAGGTGTGTAAACTTGAGAGATCCATTTATGGACTCAAACAAGCATCTCGTAGCTGGAATTTACGTTTTGATGAGGTTGTCAAAGAATTTGAATTCATCAAAAACGAAGACGAGCCCTGTGTTTACAAGAAGGTCAGTGGGAGCAAGTTGACATTCCTAGTGTTATATGTAGATGACATATTACTCATTGGGAATGACATAGGAATGCTCACCACAACCAAGAAATGGCTTTCGAGTACATTCTCCATGAAAGACTTGGGAGAAGCGACCTATATTTTAGGGATTCGGATCTATAGAGATCGAACCAAAAGAATGATAGGACTTTCTCAAGCCCTTTACTTAGAAAAGGTCCTAAAAAGGTATAGGATGGAAGATTCTAAGAAAGGGCTTCTACCAATGAGACATGGGATACATCTTTCGAAATCTATGTGTCCTCAAAGTGAGGAAGATAGAAAAGAAATGAACATTATACCCTATGCGTCTGCTGTGGGCAGCTTGATGTACGCGATGCTCTGTACTAGACCCGACATTGCTTATGTTGTGAGTGTTGTTAGTCGATTTCAAGCAAACCCTGGTAAGGAACATTGGATAGCTATAAAAAATATCCTAAAGTATCTGAAAAGAACTAAGGATATTTGTATTTACTCTAAATGGTGGAGCGGTGATTTGGAAAAGTTCCAAGCAAAGCACAACCGAAGACTCCACCACAGAGGCTGAATACATAGTTGCCTCGGAGGCAGCTAAAGAAGCTGTTTGGATTAGGAAGTTCATTGAGGAACTTCAAGTGGTTTCTAGCATAAAGCTCTCGTTGCCACTTTAATGTGACAACACCGGAGCTATAGCGCAAGCGAAGGAACCTAGGTCTCACAATAAATCCAAACACATAGAGAGAAGATATCACATCATAAGAGAGATCGTTGCACGAGGTGAAATAGCTGTTCAGAAAATAGCCTCAGCCGACCATGTCGCTGATCCATTGACCAAGCCATTGGCACAGGCGGTGCGGAAAAACATCTCGAAAAGATGGGTATTAAATACCACAGCAAATAGAATTGAGTGCAAGTGGGAGATTGTTAGAGTATATGCTCTCGAATGCCATAAAGAGGATAGATTTATAGGGCATAAACATTGTAACTAAACTATGGTTTTTCTATTAATATAAGACAGTTGATTGTTGTTTTCTTATAGGCATTTATAAGGTGTGAATAAACAACATAAAGTCCTTGATGACAAGACGAACCTTCTACCTCCTATGGGATAGGAGGAAAGGCACTAGAATGGTTTGACCCTTGACATCTAAAAGGGTTCGCAAGTCTAAGAAATATTGATTGGGCATCAATAGTGAATAAAGACTTGTATGTTGTAAGTTTCGACAGAGAAAGTACCAGTCGTACACTATGGAAATGGTAGTGGGAACTTATATCATAGACGTGTCAGTTGGACTGATATGTTCGAACACGGCTCGCATCATTTCATCACATGGGTATTCACTCATTGGCAGTCAATGATGAAACTGATAAGTAGTGATAGGTACGTGTGAACCTCTGACCTGAGAAATCGAGTTGAAGATGTACTTGTGACATCAAGTCTGTAATTAAAGTAGGTAGATTCAAATCACCTGTTGGTGGAATCGACCTCGAAGTGCGACTTGATGGGCAAGTAGCATTGTTAACTGATTTGCAATATGAAATTTATTCTCTCATAAGTAAATGAGTAAAATATCCTATGCGATCATGAATAAGTGAGGATGAAAGTCTTTGGCCAAAGCATTTAAATACCTCGACTTATTATGAGCTTAGGAATATGGTCAAGTTATATGGGTTTGACTTTAAACCATGACTCTTACTTGACTGGGATATAAGAATAAAAGGTTTATACACGTACGGTATTCACGGCGTAAAGGTTTGGAATGATCCTATTCATTCGTTGTCAATTGGGTTACGGTGTGAACCACGAGACTGGCTAGGTGTCATTCACACCCTTTTGGATTTCTCCCAATTGCCTTTTGAGACAAAACCTAAAGAGTCGCGCTTAAAGGAAGTGCAAAAGGAAAAACATGGGAAAAAGACTTCAGAGAAATTCATGGCATTGGATGCCGTAATTAATTAATTAATTATTGGATAATTTAATTAATTAATTAAATTAATGAGTTAATTAATTTCTTGGAGAAATTGAATTATAAATTAATTAGGAATTGAATTAATTGGATTATCAATTTATTTATTGGATAAATAAATTATCCGATTAATTAATTAGCAAGCAAGACGAAAGCCCGAAGGCTTCCGAGCCAACTAAGGGGCGGCCAAATAGACGCCCAAATAGGGCTCTTGCATGCTAGTGTTATTGTTTCACAATGATATAAATATATCACAAGGTGAAAAATAACACAAGAAAAATTACATAACTTTCTCTCCAAGAAAAAGTCTCCCACCTCTCTCTCTCTCTCTCTAACCGTGTTTGACAAGGAAGAAAGGAGGAATTTTTCGTTTTTAATTCCGGCGTGACGAATTAGAGACGTTGGCAAATTCGGCGTTAGAGAAAAGGATCACGGTAATTTTTCTATACACAATTAAACACGAGGATTAGAGATGATTCGGGCTTTGGGAATTAACTTTACTTTCCGCTGCGTTTTATTCGTGTAATTCCCAACAGTGAAATTTTCTCTCAATGAGTTTAGACATGTTATGAGACCTTGGTTCCTTGGCCTACGCTATTGCTCCATTGTTATCACAATAAAGTGGCAACGAGAGCTGTGCACTAGGAACCACTTCAAGTTCTCCAAGAAATTTTCTCATCCAAACAACTTCTTTGGCTGGCTCTGAGGCTGCCACATATTCTGCTTTAGTGGTGGAATCAACGGTTGTGCTTTGTTTGGAACTTTTCCAAGATACTGCCCCACCATTAAGCATGAAAACAAACCCTGAAGTGGATTTTCGATCATCAACGTCAGACTGAAAGTCTGAATCAGTGTAACCTTCCATCTTCAGATCTCCACCTCCAAAGATGAGAATCATATCCATAGTTCTTTTGAGATACTTTAGGATATTCTTCACAGTTATCCAATGTACCTTTCCCGGGTTTGCCTGAGATCGACTTACCACGCTTACAACATAGGTAATGTCAGGTCTTGTACACAACATTGCATACATCAGGCTACCAACTGCAGAAGCGTAGGGTACATTACTCATCTCCTTTCTATCTTCCTCGCTTTGAGGACACATAGATTTAGATAAGTGTACTCCATACCTCATGGGAAAAAACCTTTTCTTAGAATTGTCCATCCTAAATCTTTTTAGGACCTTTTCTAAGTAAAGGGCTTGGGAGAGACCTATCATTATATTCGTTCTATTTCTATAGATACGAATTCCTAGAATGTATGTCACTTCTCCCAAGTCTTTCATGGAAAACGTACTCGAAAGCCATTTCTTGACAGTGGTGAGCATTCCCACATGATTTCCTATAAGTAGAATGTCATCCATAGTACTAAGAACGAGATCTTGCTCCTACTAGTCTTCTTGTAAACACAGGGTTCATCTTCGTTCTTGATGAAGCCATATCCCTTTACTACTTCCTCAAAACGAAGATTCCAGCTTCTATATGCTTGCTTGAGGACGTATATGGACCTCTCAAGTTTACATACTTTATGGATATCGGTCTCGGATTCAAAATCTTTTGGTTGTTCCATATAGATGTCCTCTTCTAGGAATCCATTTAGAAAAACCGGTTTGACATCCATCTGCCATATCTCATAATATAAGTATGTAGCTATGGATAACAACCGATTTGACATCCATCTGCCATATCTCATAATATAAGTATGCAGCTATGGATAACAATATAAGGATGGACTTTATCATGGCCATGGACGAAAAGGTTTCTTGATAGTCAATTCTTTCTCTTTGACTATAGCCTTTTGCTACGAGCCTGGCTTTATAGGTGTTAACCTAGCCATTGCTACCTATCTTTCTCTTGTAGATCCACTTATAGGTTTGATACCTTTAGGACGATCTACCAAAATCCAGACTTGGTTCGATTGCATAGAGTCCATCTCTTTTTCCATTGCTTCTCGCGATCTTGAAGGGTCGACATCCACCATCGCTTGATCAAAGGTACAAGGTGACTTTCTTGTACTACAGTGTGAAGCTCTAATTCCCCTTGCAGTAGATACCCATACCTCTCAGGTTCATGTGGTATTCTACCAGATCTACGTGGTGGTTGTGCTACTATCAGGTCACGCCTTGGTTCGTGAATAGTTGTCTCAGAGGGAATTTTATTTTGTTCTTCTATAACAATCTTTCTACCTTTGCCCCCTTCCAAGATGAATTCTTCTTCAAGGAAGTGGGCTTGTATGGCCGCAATGATTCTTTGATCATCATGTAGGTAAAAGAAGAATCCCATGGGATCTTCAGGATAACCAATGAAACGTCCTATGAGGGATCTTGTCTCCAATTTCTCCACTTTAGCCTTCTTGACATTAGCGGGACACCTCCAAATCTTAATGTGGTTAAGACTTGGTTTCCTATTATTCAACATCTTATGCGGAGTTTTAGGAACGGATTTAGAGGGACATCTGTTCAATATATAAGCAGCAGTAAGGAACACATGTCCCCACAACAAAATGGGTAAATCAGTGTAACTAAGCATGGAACGAACCATGTCCAACAATGTTCAGTTCCTATGTTCGGCTACTCCATTTAGTTGAGAAGTCGCTGGTGGTGTTAGTAGTAACATTATTCCTTGTTCTCTAACGAATTCATCAAACTCGGCGCTCATATATTCTCCTCTACGATCTGATCGTAGAGTTTTTATATTTTGCCCAGTTTGATTCTCTACTAAATCTTTGAATTCTTTAAACCTTTCAAAGGATTCAGACTTTTGCTTCATCTGATACACTAGACCATATCCTGAATGATCGTCTGTGAAAGTGATGAAGTATTAGAAACCTCCACGAGTCATTTCTCTAAATGGTCCGCAAACGTTAGTATGCACTAATCCTAAGACTTGAGTAGCTCTTTCAAAAGTCCCGGTGAAGGGAGATTTAGCCATCTTGCCTAAGAGACACGATTCACATGTTGGATAGGGATCCAACCCTAGTGAGCTTAAAAGCCCATCTTTTTCCATTTTGTGGATCTTGTGCTCTCCAGCATGGCCAGTCTAAGATGCGACTTGAGTCTTAAGTTAGCTTCTTACCTACCACGTTTATGAGTTACAGCATTCACATCAGATGAATTAAGGACATTTAAATCATACAAACCATTAACTAAAGATGCATTGCCCACTATTTTATTTCTATAATAAATGTCGCAATTGAATTCAGAAAAATGAAATGTATAACCGTTTTAAAGACTTTTAATGATATGATGCAAATAATAAAGTAAAGCAATAAAACAGTAAAAATAACACAAGATATGAAAGGTTCACTAAGTGATGTAGTTTCGGCTACGTCCTTCTTCTCCTTTACACTCGGAGAAAATCCACTATAATGATTATTGAAGGATCACACAGAGGCTTCTACAAAATAGAGGATGAAAGGAGGATGATCTTGAGCTCCTTGATCACATAGACTTCAGCTCCAGTAGAGATCTTCTTCAACAAGCTTCTCTCACTGAGAAATGTTGTTTGTAAATCAACAACTTTCTCACGCAGATGAAAGAGGTTGAGGGTTTTTGTCACAAGGTTTGTTTGATTTTGTAGAGTTCAAACAACTTGGGATATGTCAATAATAATTTAGGGTTATTCTCTAAAGAGATTTGAGATATCGGTGACTGTCTTAGGAATGTTTGAAAAGCTTGAAGGATATGGAGTTTTGTAAGCTTTCCTTGGAATGATTTCAGCAAAGTTTTGACCTAATTCTTGTTGTGAATGCGTGTGTATTTAGAGTTTGCTGGAAGGCACTATTTATAGACATTTCTGGGAATTTTTCCATTGGACACATGCAAGCACGTGCCTCTCACGTAGCGAGTGAGTAGTACCTTTTCCTGACATTCCTGAAATTCTGCTGCACGATTTGATGTGGCAGGTTTGAACTCTGAAACACTGACAGTCTTAGCCAATAGGGTGGCTTGCTCCGTATGCAATTCGTCTTTATCACATTTAATGCTCTTATCAAGCATTTAATGCATTTGAATTTATTTTTTGTTGGAAATAAATGCCCGTTGATGATTGCATTCAAGTTCTTAATGACGTCGGAATTTATTTCAGGTGAATCTAATCATTTGATCGCTTGGTGCTTTTGAGCGCTTGATTCCTAACTCCTGAAATGTCCTTAGCGATTGACAGTTGCTTAAGACACAATCTTCATCTTTGTTTGACTTCAGATGTTGATCTTCAATTTCATCTCTGACAGACTTACCTAGAATTCTATCAGTGACTTAGTATCCAATACTTAGTCTAAAATCTACAATGATAAAAATTTGAAGCCTAGTTTAAAATCTACAAAGATAAAAATTTGAAGCCTAGTCTAAAATCTACAAAGATAAAAATTTGAAGCCTAATCTAAAAAATTACAACTCGATAACTTGTTAAACGCTTAAACATATTCTATGAAAGATAAACTTACATAATTTTTGGGGTCTAACATGAAACCTATCTTGTTATCATCAAAACATCTAACATGAAATTTACTAATAATTTCCCCCTTTTTGATGATGTCAAGACCTTAACTCTTTTATAGTCTAAGAGCTAGAAAGTTGATAAAGATTATATAAAGTTAGTGTTTAAACAGTTAGAGAAGTTAGCTATAAGTTAGTACATTATAGCGGGAAACAAGATGTTTCAGCAAAACTCATTCATTCAAATAATTCATGTAAGTACAAATGAGTTAGAAAAATAAAGCAGAAACATTCACAAATATTCATAAAGCACTTAAAGAAAGATAAAACAATAAATATCTAGTGCTTTCTCTTGTTTCGGGGAGGAGGCTTGGATTTGCTAGCGTCATTTTTACTAGCAGCATCCTTTTGCTCTTGCTTGAAAAGCGTCTGGGCAAACTTCCACAGCCTATTATTAGCTTCCGTCATTCTCCTATGAGTCTCATTGGCAAATTGAATTCCACCCATACTTTCAGCCAATTCTTCAAAATTGTAAAGACGCTTGTTCCAGATATAAGGCTCAACGCTCAGTCCAGACAACAAATCTTCAAAGATTTCATAGGTCCTTATGACTGGAGCACGGTTCGGATTAACATGCTTTGGAACAAAAACAGCAAATGGCGGAATGCCTAACTCCTCTAGAAGTTCCACGGAGAAGTCTGGGATAGGGAAACCTTTGTAGAAACGCGGCTTTAGTTTCTTAAGGATGGCTTGCTAGATGGATGAATATGTATTCTGAAGCTCTTCCCAACGACTGTCTTCAGAGCTTGGAATGCTTTTGGACTTGCCTTTCCCTTTTTCCCCCTTATCTTGATTACTTAAACTCGTTTGCCAAGTAATATGAAGTCTTTAATGAACAAATAAAGACTTAGAACACTTGTACAATCTTAGCTCTGACATGGGAGTACAAGTCAAACACCATGTGATGGTGGGAGCTTAAGACTTTAGGCACATCAGTGGAACTGATATGCTCAAACACGACTCGCATCGGTCCTGTCACATGGGTTTTCACCCTGTGACTGTCAATGACAAAACTGATTGTGCGTAATAGGTATAAGTGAACCTTTGACCTGAAGTATCAGGCTGAAGATGCACTTATGACATCAAGTCTTTCACTAGAGCAGTTAGATCCAATTCATCCGTTGGTGGGGTCGACCTCGAAATACGGCTTGACGAGCAAGTGGTAGTCTTAGTTGATAACTAATATGGGATTTGTTCTCTCATAAGTGAATGAGAAAGTATCCTATGCGATTATAGATAAATAGAGATCAAAGTCTTTGGTCAAAGCAAAAAAGACGATTGTGCGAGGCACTAAATCGATCTCAATGATCTCGTATTATTATAATTGATACATATGGTCAAGTCCAATGAGTTTGACACTCTCACTTGACTGGGGGCACGTGAACATAGGGTTTATACTTATACGGTATTTACAATTGGAAGGTGGTGGAATGATCCAATCATTCGATTTTGTTTGGGCTACGAAGTGGGCCACGTGACTGGCTAGGTGTTACCAACTTCCTTTGGATTCCTCTCATTGCCAAACGAAACGAACCTAAAGAGTCGTGCTAAAAGATTGATAAAGAAAAATGAAAGGATTTTCTATTTTATTTTGGGAGATTTAACTTATTAGATAAATTAAATAATTAATTAATTACTCATTGGATGAGATGATTTGTTACAAAGATAAGATTAATTATTAATAAATTTCTTAAGGAAATAAATTAATGAATTAATTTGGTTATTCAATTAATTAATTTATATATTGGATATAATGAATTATTAATTAAATAGATAATTAATTAAAACATAAGAAAGTCCCGGGTTTAGGTAGGGGCGTCCATTTGGGCACCTCCTAGGGTTAAGTTGGGCGTCGACTAGGATGCCCAACGAGGACTCTTTTTGTTTGTCTTGGTCAATAAGTCAAGTGATAATTAAAGGACTCCTTGACCTAAAAAAGACATAAGCAATCTCATAACTCTCCTAGAAAGAAAGGAAAAACTCCTCCCTCTCTCTACATACACTAGCGGTCGGTCACATAGAGGAAAAAGAGGGATTTTTTGTCAAATCAATCCGCGTGATTGTATAAAGGCAATGTACGTTCGTTGTTCAGATCATGAATTCAAGAAAGGATCAAGGATTCGTGAAGATTGGATTGCACGTATTGTTGAAATCTTCAAGCCTACAAGGTTTGAATTTTTGAAGGTGGAATTGAGTCTCCAACCACTTCACTTCAACGAGCAAGTAATTATTCATTTTAGCGATTAATTGATTCGACTATGCAAATCGAGAATTCACTATGCGTTGAAATTTTTAAAACTTTCTCTGCGCAATTTATTTTTCGTGAAACCCAATGAAATTAATCCAAATATTTATTATTATTAATTTATTTCAATTAATCTAATTAATTAAATATATTAATTTGTCCATCAAATGACAAATTACCTATTTAACCTTACTTGATAACTCGAGACTTTCTTCACTTAATCCTTGAAAGCACGACTCTCTAGGTTCGTCTCAATTGGCAATGGGAGGAAACCAAAGATGTGAGTATCACCTAGCTAGTCTCGTGGACTCACATCGAAACCAATTGAGATTTAAAAGATTTAATTAATACAAAACTCTAGGTCACAAATACCATGTGAGTATAAGTCTTTCACTGTAACATCCCGATCGAGTGAGAGTCATGGAATGTGTCAAACTCATAGGACTCAATGTTGTGCTTAATAAATTATAGTACCCCTCGTGTTTCACATGAGTTAGTTTCTTGCATTGGCCAAAGACTTATAATTTCATTTACTTATTATAGCACAGGATGTTAACTCATTTACTATTTAAGACAGTGAATCCCATAATGGCAGTCACCGAACGATTGCTGCTTGCCCACTTAGACAGTACTTTGAGGTCGATCCCACCAAAGGGTGAATTGGATCTAACTACTCTAATAACAAGTCTAGTGTCACAAGCACAATCTTCGTGACTCCTCAGGTCTAAGGCTCACGCACACTATCGTGACCAGTAATCCAATCATTGACAATCATTGAGTAAATACCCATTTGATTGAATTACGGCGAGCCGTGTTCGAATAAATCAATCCCATTGATATATCTATAGCACAAGCTCCCACTATTCCCTTGTGACCAATTGACACTCCTTGTCAGATCCTGTGTGATACAAGTCTCGTCATAATTCTCAATTAAGACTCTTCCACTTGCGAACATTATTTAAATAATCAACGAATTGACGCTTCTAGTGTCCATCTCCTTAATCCTTAAGGAGTAGAAGATCTCTCTTGATTACTTGAGACTTAAATGTTCAATACTTATTAATGCCATTAAGATTCGTATGAATAAATATAAAATTGAATTTTATTCCATTGAAATAGTTTGTACAACATAAATATAAAAGTCGTATACAATCTAGTTCTTCATTGACATTTAGGGCATAATCCTAACAATCTCCCACTTGCACTTAATGGCAATGGCTATGGTATCTAATACCCATTTTTTCCAAATGTCGCTCTAGCACCGCCTATGATAGTGGCTCGGTAAGTGGGACAACTACGTTATTCTCTGAATCTATTCTCTACACGGCGATGTCGCCTCTTCCAACGATCTATCTAATGATGTGATATCTTCTCTCTATGTGTGTGGATTTATTATGAGACCTTGGTTCCTTAGCTTGCGCGATGGATCCATTGTTGTCACAGAAAAGTGGCAACTGGAGCTCCATGCCAGAAACCACTTGAAGTTCCGCTACGGACTTTTTTAGCCAAGCAACTACTTTGGCAGCCTCTGAGACAGCCACATATTCAGCTTCAGTGGTTTAATCAGCAATTGTACTTTTCTTGGAACTTTTCCAAGTCACTACTCCACCATTTAAAGTGAATACAAACAAGAAAGTGGATTTACGATCGTCAACGTCTGACTGAAAGTCAGATTCGGTGTAACCTTCCACTTTAAGTTCTCCCTCTATGTATGCCAAACACATATCATTAGTTCATTTCAAGTACTTAAGAATACATTTCACAACGATCCAATGCTGTTCTCCTAGGTTAGCTTGAAACCTACTTACTACGCTCACAGCAAAGGCAATGTCTGGTCTCGTGCATAACATAGTGTACATGAGACTTCTTATAGCAGATGCATAGGGATTGCATTAATTTTCTTTTTGATCTTTCTCACTTTTATAGCTCATCAATTTAGAGAGATGAAGTCCATGTCTCATGGGTGACATGCCTTTCTTAGAATCTTCCATCCCAAACCTTTTAAGGACCTTTTCTAAGTAGAGGGCTTAGGGAAGCCTCATTTTCCTATTCGCTCTATTCCTATAGATGCGAATTCCAAGGATATATGTAGCTTATCCCAAGTCTTTCATGGAGAACGTGCTTGAGACCTATATTTTGATTGAGGTCAACATGCCTATGTCATTGCCTATTACAAGAATGTCATCTACGTATAGGACCAAAAATGATATCTTACTCCCACTAGTTTTCTCTTAAACGCATGGTTCATCTTCGTTTTTTGACGAAGCCATAGTTCCTAACTTCTTCATCAAAACAAAGATTCTAGCTTCGTGATGCTTGTTTGAGTCCATAAATGGATCTATTTAATTCAGACTCTTTATGAGAATCTTTGTTGGATATGAAACCCTCGGGTTGTTCCATATAGATGTCCTTCTCGAGAACTCCATTTAGGAACATGGTCTTCATATTCATTTCCTAGATTTCATAATCCAAATGTGTGGCTATAGAAAGCAAAATCCTGATGGATTTGATCATGGCTATATGTGATAAGGTTTCATCATAGTCGATGCCCTCCTATTGACTATACCCTTTTACCTCTAGCTTGGTCTTATAGGTATCCACCTTGTCATCAGGACCAATCTTCCTCTTGTAAATCCATTTTGAACCTATCGGTGCAACGCCCCCGGGAAAGTCCAAACTTGGCTCGAATACATCAAATCCATCTCTATTTTCTTAGCCTCAAGCCATTTTGTAGAGTCTATCTCCGCCATTGCTTGATCGTAAGTAGAGGAATCATCTCCATAGTTCCCTTCTGTTATGGCAGACATATTATACTCTCCCTTTAGCAGATAACCATATCTCTCAGGCGGTTGAGATACTCTACTCGATCTGCATGATGGCGGTTTCATTTGGGTTGGTTCATTTCAAGCTTCTTGAACAATGGTCTCTAAAGGTATTTCGTTTTGTTTCTTCCAGGATAATCTTTCTTCCTGCACCACCATCTCGAACGAACTCATCTTCGGGAAAGTAAGCATGTAATGCCACAATGATCCTCTGATCATTGTGCCGGTAAAAGAGGTATCCCATTGAATCTTCTAGGAAACCAACGAATCAACCTTTTAGAGATCTATTTACCAATTTCTCCATCTTTTTCTTTTTCACATAGGCTGGACAACCCCATAACCTTATGTGTTTAAAACTCAGTGTTTTTTCACTCTATATCTCATAAGGAGTCTTAGGAATAAACTTAGATGGATACCTATTCAAGATGTATGCTGCTGTAAGTAATGCATGGCCCCACAAAGATATGGAAAGATCCGTGTAGCTAAGCATCGAACGAACCATATCCACTAATGTTCTTTTTCGATGCTCGGCCACCCCATTTAGTTGTGGAGTAGCTGGAGGAGTTAACTGAAATAGTATTCTCTGTTCTAATAAGAACTCACCAAATTTAGCTCTCATGTATTCCCCACCTCGATCCAATTGGAGTGTCTTAATACGTTTGCTAATTTGGTTTTTAACTAGTGCCTTGAATTCTTTGAACCATTCAATGGATTCAGATTTGTACTTCATTAAGTATACAAGACCATACCTAGAGTGGTCGTCTGTAATTGTTATGAAGTATTGAAAACCTCCACGAGCCATTTCAGCGAAAGGCCCACAAACGTCAATATGTATTAAACCAAGGAATTCACTAGCTCTTTCAAATGTGCCCTATGAAAGGAGACCTAGTCATTTTTCTTTTGAGACAGATTAACAAGTGGGAAATGGGTCCAACCCTAATGTGCTTATAAGCCCATCTTTCTCAAGTTCACGAATCTTGTACTCTCCAGCATGACCTAGTCATGGATGCCAGATAAGTTTTTGGTTTTTCCTAGACATGCCACATTTCTCTGTGATAGTGTTTACAGTAAATCTGTTTTGGACATTTAAGTAATATAAACCATTTAAAAAATATGTAGAGCCAGCGCATTTATTTTCAAAATAAATATTGCAAACATTGTTCATAAAATGAAAAACGTATCCAATTTTAACCAAAGCAAGAATTGAACAAATGCTTAAGCCCATTAGGCAAAACAAGGCAATCATCTAATTTAAATAAATGTCTAGTAGATAAAATAAGAGAAGTGGATCCAATATGCGTGGCTGCCACACTATGTCCGCTGCCAACATTGATCATCACTTCTCACTCCTCGAACCTCGTACTTCTTTCCAAATTCTGTTTCAAAACACAGACATGAGCACTAGATACATAGTTTTAAATTTAAGAAGTGGAGAATACCATCATAGAATAATTTGTTTCTAAAACATTAAGTTCCATACCTACAGTAGCAGTTTTAGCCTTTAGCTTGGGACAATCACGCTTCCAGTGACCAGTCTTTTTGCAGTGAAGGCAGGTGTCAGACTTCTTTGAATCTCTGCCCTTAACCTTTGAACTTTGTGTGGTATTTCTTTTTTGATGCAACCAGCCAATTTGGACACACCCAATAGCCCACCATTGTAACATTGTATGAATCCCATTTTCTTTGTGCATTTATCAGCTTGTCCATAAGTACAACCAATGATCCCTCTATGTCATTGATATCAAAATTTATGACAATGCTTGAGAAGAATTTGGGGGTGACTGAAGAATGAGATCGGCTTGAAGGTGAAAATCGATGTAGTAATCCAGAGACCTCAATTTCTCCAACATTGATATCATCTTAAGGACGTGTTTTGACACATCTTCCCATTCTTTTATCTTCATGTTAAAGAGTTTCGATATAAAGTATCAACCGGTCCTACTGTGCTCTCCAAAAAGTCCCTCTAGGTGAAACATGATAGATCATGCACTATTCATTCTCTCATGAGAGCTTTGTAGCTCACTGCTCATGGAGCTCAACATATATCCCCTGAATTTTTGGTTATCAGTGATCCAACCCATGTAAGAAATACGCACATTGTTATCCTCATCTTTCCTAGGGATAGGAGGGCGATCAAGCTCAAGTATGTATTCCAATGATTCATTATTGAGGACAATCCTCAACTTTCTGATTCAATTAGCATAGTTCTGTCTAGTGAGAATACTCTTCTCAAGCATTTCACTGAGTGGGTTGTTAACCATTTTGAGAGAGATATATTATTGTAGAAAATAAAGAAAGATTCAATTAGGTTTTTATGTTGTACACCAAGTAAAAATAAGCAGGACTTTGATTTTTGACTTGGCTCCCACTAAATTTCTCACATCATTGCGCTCCCACTTCAATATTCGGAAATCTCGTTGGAAAGATTTCATATGAGTGATTGAATTCTTTTACAAATCCGGTGAGTTGCAACCCTTTAATAATACATGGCTAACTAAATTTATTAAAGTGGCAATCCTCGCTAGCATCGTCAAACATGCGTTTCATTCTTAGTTTGGCTCATAGATCACGAGACCGCAATCCTTTAACGATATATAGGTTGTGATTTATCTGAATTTGGGTCCATCAACTTCTATCAATCTAACAGTTGAATTCACTTTACAACCATGATATATGGGATGGTATTTGATTCTATTAACGGCATCAAATGCACTTAGAGAATTTAAATAAATGCCTTAATGCATAACCCCCACTTTCTGGGAAGAAATTATGCACTAGTCATTAATTCATTTCTCTTAAGTTTGATTGTGAGTCGGGACATCTAATTTTCTTTTGTCGAAATTCAATATTATCCAGGTGGGAGAATTTTGCATTAAATCTTTAGTGTCACTTTGCACATCAGCCATTTATATAGCGCAGATATGGATATATATTAATATAGCAGAAAACACTTAGCAATTCTACCACACATGCTTTCCATGGACTTATCTAGATTGGGTCAAGCCAATGGCCCAATCAGGGGTTAAGGGGCTTATAAGATCTAAACTATGTCTAACTTCAGGTCTTCCACCTCCAAGCAGATCTTCTTCAAAAACAAGGCCCTTTTCTAAATACATAGAGAAATGCAACTTGTACATAGATCTACGAAATAATAAAATACAAGCTGGGTGACTCAAACTCTGGCCCAACACAACCCAGATAACAAAACCCATAGATAAAATCTAATCCATGGAAGGCATCCCACAAAACAAGCATCATACCAATAAAACGAAAGATAATCATTATGTTGGATTTCTTTCAAAAAGAAAAAATTAAAATCTAATTTTAATTTATTTAGATTAGGTTTGAAAAGTAACAAGAATTAATTTACATCTAATCTAAATTAATTCTCATTTAATCCTGCTCGTCATAAAATCCAATTTAAATCCAAAAAATCAATTTCCACTTGGTTTGACAAAGAATTAATTCAAAGTTAAATTCATAAGTCTAGAATTAAATTTAATTTCAAATCTAATTTAAAATTAAGCATAAAATTAATTCCAAATCAATTTTATTCATATTTAATTTAAACCATTTTATAATTAAGAAATTTATTTTTATTTAAAAAATGGGTTGACCGTTGGGTTGACCCACGGGTTGACCTGTGGATCGACCTGCAAGTCGTCCCGTGGGTCAGATTTAAAAATAATAAATTTAATATTTGTGGGCCATGGAGTAGCCCACACCACAGTCCGCTGAGGCGGGCCGTTCGCGAGCCCATTAGGCTATGAACAGTCTGCCGACGCGGGCTGTT
Organism: Buddleja alternifolia; assembly: GCA_019426215.1. Classification (NCBI taxonomy): domain Eukaryota; kingdom Viridiplantae; phylum Streptophyta; class Magnoliopsida; order Lamiales; family Scrophulariaceae; genus Buddleja; species Buddleja alternifolia. The sequence continues at coordinate 16,557,327 of CM033400.1, read as the reverse complement.
CACGCGCAGCCGCCACAACGGTGACTCCGAGTCGACTTTTTCACATATTTTTCAAAACCTCAAATTTACATTCATGCATTAATTCAAATATGATATGTAAAACTGATTTATATTTTAAAAAATAAATCATTCAATTGTCAAACAAGATAGATTTAAAATTCTAAAAATTAAATCTACAGATGAAAACTATTATCACATAAAATTTTCATGACAAATTAACCATAAACATAAAATTTTTGACATAATAATAATCTAAAATTGTTAAACGCCATAAAGTTGGCTCCAATACCACGGTTGTGAATCATGTTCATGCGCATCAGAAAAAAAAATATATCCGGATTCACAAGTCGGATCTTTTTTGAGGTTTAATAATTTTTAAAAGAAAAATATGAAATTAAATTTCATCGATTTACTAACCTTGTAGTAGAAAAATATTTTGTGATCATCAACTATAGTAGCAATCCCAGATTCCTGCCTTTAGATATCGTGCCGGAAAAAAGCTTGAAAAGAAATCCTTTTCCTCTGGCTCAAATGTGGCCGACGGCTAAGGGAAGGGAAGAGGGAGTTTTTTCTCTTCTCTTGTTATGTAATAAAGTTATTGTCGGGAATCCTAGTATCATGCACAGCGGAAACTAAAATTCATATCCGGATTTCCAAAGCCAAGATCAATTTGTTTGTTCGTTGATTTTAATTAAAAAGATGAATACGAAAACTTACCTTTTCGCGTACTCAATCAATCCTCGCGAATCTTCAAATCTTCGTTCAACGGTCCACGTGTCCCATCTCTAGATTATCACGTGTTGGAATTGACCCCGGAAATCTAGATTATCACGCGGCTAGATGAGAAAGAGATGATGAAAAATTATTTTCTCTGTGTTGTATTTCTGGTGGAGGAACTGAGATATTCGACTGTTATGTTGTCTAGCTTGTGTTGGAGGATTAAATAAATCTCCAACTAAGCCCACTAGTCACACGCCCCATAAGGGCCTAATTGGACTTCTATTGGGCTATGTTGGCTTAGTCAGCTTAGCCCAATTAATTTAACCATCTAATATTTAATCCAATTAAATATACAGATTAAATTAATATTCTAATTAGTTAATTAACTAAATAATTAATTAATACTCATAGTTGACCTGGTCAACATAATTAATTTAATTATCTATGTTTAATCCAATTAAACAACTAATTAAATTAATTCGTCCAATTAATTAATTCGTCCTTCCAAAGGATAAATTACCAAAATGCCCTCCAAATACAAGAAACGATTTCCCCGTCTATTCCTATAGCGCGACTCTTTAGGTTCATCTCGATTGGCAATGGGAGGATTCCAGAGGACGTGGGTGACACCTAGCCAGCACCGTGACCCCATATCGTAGCCCAACCGAGTACAAAATGACTATGTCATTACGAAACTCTAGATTATGAATATTGTATGAGTATAAGCCCTTTACTGACGTATCCCAATCGAGTGAGAGTCATGGAATATGTCAAACTCACAGAACTCGATGCTATGCTCAAGTGTCATAGTAAATGAAATTACCGAACTACCCTCAGTGTCCAACACGAGTTAGCTCATGAGCTCTGGCCATAGACTTTAATCTTATTTACCTATGATCGCATAGGATACTTCTCATTTACTTTCGAGACAGTGAATTCCATTTTGCTAACCAGTTAAGACTGCTACTTGCCCATCAAGCTGCACTTCGAGGTCGACCCCACTAACGGGTGAATTGGATCTAACTACTCTAATGACAGACTTGATATCACAAGCACATCTTCAACTTAATTACTCAGGTTAAAGGTTCACGCATACTATTATAATCAGTAATCCGATCATTGACAATCACTGAGTAAAAACCCATGTGATCGGATTACTACGAGCCGTGTTCGAATATTCTAATCCAATCCAATCAATGTATCCATGGCAAAAACTCCCACTATCCCATAGTGTTAGAGTGGCTCTCCTTTTCAAAGCATGTGTCATACAAGTCCACACAAATCTCAATGACCAATTGAGATTCTCCAACTTGCGAACCATATAAGTGATCAAGTATCAAACCCTTCCAGTGCCCATCTCCTTAACTACTATAAGGAATGCGAAGGTTTGCTTTGACACACATGGACTGGTTGTTCATTTAAGACTTATAGATTCCAATAAGAATTATATGAACAACTCATTAATGCCTTTATATTAATTATAGGCTGTACAATATGAACTAGTGCCCTTTTCTCTAAGTCCTTCTTGGCATCGAGGCCACAAACCCAACAATCTCCCACTTGCACTCCATGCCAATTGCTATGGTATCCAATACCCATCTTATAAGATTTTGCTCTAGCACCGCCTGTGATAGTGGCCCAGTGAGTGGGTCAACCGTGTTACCAGTTGAGGTTCATTTTCTGCAAGGCTATAATTGCCTTTTCCAACGATCTATCAAAAGATGTATCTCTCAGCATTGTGTCTAGATTTGTGAGACCTCAGTTCCTTAGCATGTGCCTGAGCTCCCTTTTGTCACACTAAAGTGATAGTCCACGGTGCACTCCAGGGACCTATAGAAGTTCCACCACGAACTTCAGATCCAAATAGTTTCCTTGACAGCCTCTAAGACTCCAAGGCATATTCATATTCATTCTCAGTAGTGGAGTACTTCACTAGGAACTCTTCAAAGTTACTACTCCACATTTGAGGTTGAATACAAACCTAAAGTGGAATTATAGTCATCTTGATCAGACTCCAAGTCCAATTAAGTATAACCTTCCACTCTTAGTTCTCCATGGGCATAGATGACAAGTATATCCTAACTTCTTTTCAAGTACTTCATGATATATTTTATGTCTATCCATTACTCTTCCTCATAGGCAAGAACCCTTTCTCAGATCTTCTATCCTAAATTACTTTAAGATTTATTTTAAGCAAAGGGCTTGGGAGGGACCCACCATCCTATTCGTTCTATCTACATAGACGCAAATTATAAGGATACAAATTGATTCTCCGAAGTCTTTTCATGGAGAATATGCTCAAGGTTTATGTCTTGATCTAAGTTAATGAGCTCACATCATTTCCCACAAGTAGAGCACTCTCTACATATAGTACCAGGAATGACATGTCCTCCCACAGGCCTTTTTGCTCACACATGGTTCCTCTTCATTTTTGATGATATCATAATTCCAAATTATGTCATAATGTTGAAGATTCCAACTATGAGAGGTCCGCTTAAATCCACAAGTGAATTTATACAACATATAGACCTTATGAGAATCGACCTTATATGTGAAACCCTTGGGCTGTTCCATATAGATGTCCTCCTTAAGGAATCCATTCAAGAACAGGTCTTCACATCCATGTGCCAAATTTTCATAATCTTGGTGTCTTACTATCGAACGTAAGAATCTAGTGGATTTGATTATAGTTGTGGCAAAGGGGCTTCCTCATAGTCAATGCCCTTCTTTTAACTGCACCCTTTCGCCATCAGCCTGGCCTTGCCATTCAAATCAATATTTCTCTTTCTCTTGTAGATGTACTCACCTCTGATGAGTACAATACTCTCAGGGCGATCTACTAGAGTTTTGGATTGATTCAAAGAACATCTAATCCATCTTCACTTTCATAGCCTTACGCCTTCTCATAGAGTCCATATCCACTGCCGATTTGTCATGCGTAGAGGGATTATATCCATGGTTCGTCTTTGCTACAACTGATATGAGGCATTTTTACGTATTTTTAAGCCCATGATGTTTATGCTTTGGATTCAATTATTGCCTAAATCATGCTACACTTGTGTTTAATCAGGGTGTTAAGTGATTTCAGGTGATAAACGAGAGCACATAAAGAAAAGGGCGAAAGATAGCATATCAAACGAAGTCCAGATAAATGCTTCGCAAATCTGCGCCCAGGCGCCAGTTAAACCATGCCTAGGTGCCATCCAAGGAGAAGAACAAGCAGACCATGCAGTTCGGCACCTAGGCGCCACATATCCCATGCCTAGGCCCCGTACCTTTCGCGCCCGAGCGCCAATTCTTCCACGTTTGGGCACCCCCTGACTTTTGCCCCAAGCCAGCAGTGACACGTAGGCGGCGCCTAGGCGCCGCGATAACCATTTTTCAAAGGTTTAAAAGGAAATTTTTAGCTCATTTTCAAGGGTTCGATTTTTGGGATTTCTGGAGCATTTCCTTGGAATTGAGCCACAATTGCACCTACCTTGAGATCAAGAAAGAAGATTAGCTTGGGGATTGAAGATTCAACTTGAAGATCCATTACCATTCACCATTTAGGAAGTTTTAATACTTTTCATTTTCATTTATGTCCATGAATATGTATATGAATCCATTTATGCTATCAATTATGAGCTAAGCTTGTAAGACTAGGGCCATGTAAGGCCAAATTGTGATTTATGCTTATAATAGAGGATTGTTGAAGTGATTCTTATGTTGTTATGTGGTGTGAATTTGTGTTTTTGCTTGTTTGGCATATGCTTGATCACCATATGTTAGAATCTTATGCCTAGGTGAATATTTCGCGAAAAAATTGACTTAGGGTGCAAGAAATTCACACCATAACCCGCAACCAATGAGGAATTGCCCTAGACATAGGTAAAGATTTCCGGGTGAAGTCGTTCGATCTAAATCGAGTGAGCTCTAGTGCGTTAATGCGTGTTTAGTAATTAGATTTCCGGGTAGATATACTTAGGAAGCCGCCATTTAAGCATAGGAGTTTAGCGCGAGACATCAATTATTCTCTACCCTAGGAGCTTTCACCATAGCAACATAAGCGTAATCCTTCAATGAGAGCCTTTATAAGTATAATTGAGCAATTTGGACCTAGCATGTGCCTTAGTCTCCCTTTATATTTGGTTTTAAATCCTTCGTGTGTCTTCGTTCTTATTTTACGCATTTTACCTTCAATTTACCTTTACTTTAGTTGTTCTTTTTCATTATAAAATCATAAACTAAAATCCAAGTCTCCGTGGTTCGACAACCCGGACTTACTGTCCACTTATTACTATACACGACTAGTATACTTACTACTACGCACGTTAGCTATTAGCGTGTCAAGTTTTTGATCATCATCTTCGGGGTAAAGTTCATCCTCCCTATCCATTTGCTTAAATTTAATCCACACTGACCTACTATCAAAGCCTAAAAGATCACCACCGGCTCCCACATTGAGTCGGTGTCTAATCCGAGATCGGACTCCATTATAGAAGTGTTACACTTGCTCGTCTCGTGTATAATTATGATCGGGGCACTTTCGGAGCATACCCTTGTACCTTGCCCATGCGGATGCTAAGGACTCGTTCCTTGTCTGTTTAAACCCTTTGATCTCACTTCTAAGCTCGTTGATTTTTGATGGAGGGAAGAATTTGTTAAGAAACTCCTCTACTAGATCATCCCATGTTCAAACAGACTGTGGGGGCAACGACTTGTACGAAAGAGTACCTACTTGCTAAAAAGGATGCCAAACCTAGACTCATAAGGTGGATTTTACTCCAAGAATTTGACATAGAAATCAAGGATAAGAAATGAGTAGAAAATGTGGTCGCCGACCATTTGTCTAGGACAGAGGCCCCTATCCCCGAATGCGTGCATGATAAACCCATTTGTGAGGAGTTTCCCGATGAGCAATTGTATTCTATACTTCATAACGATACTCCTTGGTATGCCAATTTTGCAAATTATCTTATCACGCGAGTTCTTCCCCTGGATATCACTTTTCATCAAAAGAAGAAATTCTTATTTGATGTGAAGCAATATTAGGGGGACGAACCATATTTATTTAAGATTTGTGCAGATGGCCTCATTCGAAGGTGTGTCCCCGAGGAGGAAATAGCATCAATTCTAGCTCATTGCCATGACATGTCGGTAGGTGGCCATTTTGGGCCTTCTAAAACAGTGGCTAAGGTGCTTTAATCAGGTTTCTTTTGGCCCACACTCTCTAGAGATGCATTTTTGTACGTCCAATCTTGTGATAGGTGCGAACGAACGGGTAATATCTCTAAAAGACATGAAATACCCTTGAATAGCATGCTTGAGTGTGGATTATTTGATGTTTGGGGCATTGACTTCATGGGTCCCTTCCCTAGTTCTTGTTCCAATAAGTATATTCTTGTTGCGGTTGACTACGTCTCTAAATGGGTTAAAGCCGAGGCTTTGCCCACTAACGATGCTCGGGTGGTTACTCAATGTTTAAGGAAAAGGATTTTCACTCGTTTTGGAACCCCTAGAGCAATCATTAGTGACGGGGGCACCCATTTTTGCAACAAGCAATTCGAACACTTATTGAACAAGTATGGGGTAAGGCATAAAATTTTAACTCCCTACCACCCTCAAACGAGTGGGCAAGTGGAGATGTCTAATAGGGAGATTAAACGCATTCTTGAAAAAATGGTCAATGTATCTAGGAAGGATTGATCTCTAAAGCTAGATGACGCCTTATGGGCCTATAGGACCGCATTTAAAACCCCGATTGGCATGTCCCCGTATTGCCTCATTTTTGAAAAAGCATGTCACCTACCAGTTGAGCTTGAGCATCATGCCTTTTGGGCTATTAAGTTTCTAAATTTTGACTCTGCACTTGCAGGTACAAAACAATTGCTCCAATTGTATGAGCTCGAAGAATGGCGCCACCAAGCTTATGAGAATGCCAAACTTTACAAGGAACGAACAAAAGTGTGGCATGACAGGAACATTCTTCCCCATGAGTTTCATGAGGAAGAGAGAGTTCTCCTTTACAACTCTCGACTCTGACTTTTTCCCGGGAAGCTCAAGTCATGGTGGTCTGGACCATTTCTTGTATCTCACATATATCCCTCGGGTGCCATCAAACTCACAACAGATACAGGACAAGCCTTCATGACAAACGCTCAACGGTTGAAGCACTATATGGGGATTGATGGACCACGGGACAAGGTGTCTATCCCTCTCGGGGATCCTCCATGATTCCATATCTCAAGTCGAGCTACCGACTATAAACTAGCGCTTCTTGGGAGGCAACCCAAGCTCTCTTTCCCTTCTCGTCTTTTCGTGTTTTTAGTTTATTTTGCTTTGTTTTCTTGTGCTTAGTCTTTGATTAGTTTGAGTTAATCGTTGTGTTGATCGTTGTCTTTCCATATTTTTGTAGGAAATGAACTTCAATCTCAGCATGTTATCCCACGCGTGGGCGCCAATCACCCTCAGTTGACAATTCGGTTCGCAGAGCCACGCCCAAGCGCCGTCCAATCCACTCCTGGGCGCCGATACGCAGCACGCCTGGGCAACGATATTCCACACCTAGGCGCCGAAGGAGCCCAGAAGTTACCTTTGCTTCGCATCATGGCTCCTAAGCGCCACCAAATCCGCACTTGGGCGCCGTTCCACACACGCCTAAGAGTCACTTACTCTGCGCCTAGGCGCGGACTGAAACACCACAGGCCAATTTTGCTTCGTATCACGGCGCCTAGGCTCCATCATACGCGTGCCAAGGCGATCAAGTATATAGTTTAATTTTCAGTCAAATTAGGTCAAATTTTATCATCTCTTTATCTCTACACCTATGCTCCGCCGTTCTCCCTCAACTCCACCATCTCCCCGCCACCAGAACAGCCCATTTCAGTCATTTCTCCGCCTCTCCACAGCCACAGTCTCTCTCCTCGCGTTTTGGGTCTCGGTTTGCCGTCGGATCTGTGCGATTTTTGACCCTAAGTTGAGTGATTGGCTAATCCTCTTTAGCATTCCTGCGTATTTGAGCAGAATAGGGCATGGCTTTGTCGATGTTTGCGGATTTATGCCAGATTTGTTGATGCATTGTCGATTTGCTGCCTGTATACAGTGAGTATTTGGGGTTTCTTTGCATATGTGGTTTTCAACTGTGTGATATTGGCTAAGAGGCTATCTTATGCGAATTTGCTATCCAGTTTTATGTAAAAATTGTTGGTTGGTTGATTGGTGTCACTTGATTGAGTGAGTTGATTGTTGGTTGGTATTGATCAAGTGGATTTTTTGTTGGATTGTTGCGGTAGTGTCTAAGTTTGATCGAGAACTTGGTATTCCAAATTCAAGCAGTTACACCGCTGAAATTTCGCTAACAAAATTCCTAAGCAAACTTCTAAGCAATCCAAGGGCAAGAAGAAAGTGAGGGAAGGGTCTTCCAACGCCCCTGAGCTTCCCCTCGACTCTACGATTCCGGGCCTTGACCCTCTCTTTTCAGACCCGGAGGTTCAAATAATATGTCAACTTCTAAACATTCGGACTATTATTAAAGAGAAATATTTGGTTACTCGTGGTCAACCGTCGGTGCAAGAATTGGTCACTTTCCATCATTTGCAATCCTTCTGCAGAAGCTCGAGGCCATCCGGGTCCCACGGGTCCAAGAATGTTTTAGTGCTAGGGCCAACCATGAGCTTATGGCCACGAGATAGAGTGGTGTCGAGCACTACGTTCGACATAAGAAAGTGGACTACCACTTTGAGAAGATTCGGGAATGTATAAGTGTCCCTGCTCCACAAGTTGCGAGTTTACTATTCTCTACAACGCGCGACACCTACAAGTGGATTTGGCCGAGGAGGGTTATAGCACGGGATGGCGAGACCTGGCCACTGGGGCATGCACATCTTCCCCGTCGGACATTGCTTCCCGAGGCCGCTTTCTGGCTTGACTTCATACGGTTGAACCTCAGTCCTAGTACTAACCGGTCAGAGGCTAACAAGGAACGGGCCACCCTTATCTACTCGATCATGACTAGGAGGACCATTGACTTCACGGGGCTGATTTATCGCTCTTTATTGGGTCACTTGAGGAGGTTTAATATTGAGTTTGCCCCGGTGGTTGACAAGGAGGCAGCCCAGAAGAAGGGAGGTGATTCGACAAAGTGGAATCCCCTTATTTTTCCCTCCCTTATCACCGCTCTTTGCAAGAAAGCTGGGGTTCAGATTTTTCCAATGGAGCGAACAGAGCCACCCGGTACTTCCATCTCAGTGCCCGATGATATTCCCCACGTTCCCCCTCCTCCACAGCCTAAGCGGTCTCGCCCGTCTTCTTCTCAGGCCACCAGATCCAGTCGATCCACATCATCTGATGTAGGTGCTCTTAGGGCTGATGTCAGTCAGTTGCGGGTTGAGATGCAACTGATGATGAGCGACAGCTGTCCTTACTTTCGTCAGCTTATCAGCGACCTGGACGCATTTATGGGCAGAGGACCTTTTGATTACTCAGCGCCGCCTACTTTCCCACACTCCGATGCCCCTCCGCCGAATGATATGATCGGTGCCAGTGCTTTGGTGGTTGGGGGTGATTCTGCTAAGCCTGAGGGGGGCCCAGATGATATGTTGGACAAGGATGACATTATGGATGGGGCAGAGGATGAGGGTGTCCATGATAATAGAGATGATGATTATGTTGACCATTTTGTCAATGAGGATGATTAGCATGTCTGTTTAGTCTATTTCATGTTTTCTTATGTTGGAGATTGATCTTGTTTAGTTGTTTAGTTTCTTGTTGATGTTTGTTTATGGATATTTTGTTGTATTTGTTTCATCCGTTTTATTTAGTAGATGCATGTCTGTTTTAGTTATCTTTTATTTTGTTGTTGGTTGTTTTTCGTTTCTCGCTTCTATCCATTCCTTAACGCTTTTTCTGGCTAGCATCGTTTAATGTGTAGTTGTTGTGTTCATTGCTCACACTGCTGTTGCCACTCTTGGACATATTTGCATTCAAGGACTCGGGTCTGCTTTTCAGCACGGGAGTGTTGTACCTCTACATGTGAAACGTGTGCATTTTTTTTAAAAAAAAAAATTTGGATAGAATTTTAACCTTTCAATTGATGCATTGAGAATGGTTAATTTGAATCTATGGCATGTTTTCTCTATCAATTTGGATTTTAATGACTATACATATCGTTTCCTTGCTTCTGGGACCTTAAACGAGATTAGATTATCCTTAAGATGATTCGCATATGCACATAAGTCGAGGGTAGAGGAGTTGAGTGGACAACCATTTTTAAACACTTAAAGGCTTGATCCTAGAAATATCAATCTAGAATTTTCACATGTGTTATGCGTTGAGAATGTTAACTTTGTATGCTTAACAATAATAAAAGAGGTTGAACATTGGTATGACTGCAAAAGTCAGGCTTAATAGATACTGGGGGCGAAGAGCACCATACCTAGAATATTGTACTATTATGCTAATTTGAGCAAAGCTCAAGCCAATGCAAGTGTAAAGGTAATAAGGACCTAGTTTTGTTTTGTGGCCTTTGACACTCAAGTGATTAAGCCCTTAGGAGTGTCTCTACACTTAATACCCTAAAGTCGTCCGATTTGGGAGTTATTGGCCTAAAGCTCGTTACAAGGGTGTCATAGAAAGCCTAAGAGAACCGAACATTGCACATAATCTAGCCTCTAATGTTTTGATTTGAAAGTTGCATAAGTTAAAGCCTAAAGTGGATAAAGTGATGAATTTTAAGTGGATATGAAGTTTTCTTCCATTCTTGTGTCGTGTGACTAATCGAAAGTTGATAGATATGGGGTTAATGCTTGAAAAGTGGTAAGAATGCCACTCGACTATAATACTTGAGATTTATTACGCTACACCCTTAGGATGGTCTTTTCAAGGTTAAAGCGTAACATGAGTAAGTACGTGACATGTATATATATGTAATTTTGAGCTTAAACAGACGAATTCATGCCATTGCGTTATTATTAATCATATTGATTTGCGTTGATTGATTGGGGTTGAAAATCCTTCCATTTTGTGGGTATATCGTATGCAAACCCTCACGAGAATATAACTCGTCCTTTGAGGTAACTCAAGGGTTCAAAGGCTTGTTGCATTCGCTAAATGCAACCGTGTACTCCACGAAAGTGAGTTAAGTAGCTTTTCTTTTTGTTCTCCCTTGTTTGAGTTGTTTTTGGATCCTATAGCTTATTGCTCGAGGACAAGCAATAGATAAGTTTGGGGGGGTTGATAAGAGGCATTTTTACGTGTTTTTAAGCCCGTAATGCTTATGCTTTGGATTCAATTATTGCCTAAATCATGCTACATTTGCGTTTAATCGGGGTGTTAAATGATTTCAGGTGATAAACGAGAGCACACGAAGAAAAGGGCGAAAGATAGCGTATCAAATGAAATCCAGATAAATGCTTTGCAGATCTGCGCCCAGGTGCCAGTTAAGCCACTCCTAGGCACCATCCGAAGAGAAGAACAAGCAAGTCACGCAGTGCTGCGCCTAGGCGCCACACAACCCACGCCTAGGCATCGTACCTTCCGCCCCCAAGCGCCAGTTCTTCCACATCTCGGCGCCCCCTGAATTTTGCCCCAAGCTAGCAGTGACACGTAGGCGCCGTGATAATCATTTTTCAAAGGTTTAAAAGGAAATTTTCAGCTCATTTTTAAGGGTTCGATTTTTCGGAATTTTGGAGCATTTCCTTGGAATTGATCCACAATTGCACCTACCTTGAGATCAAGAAGGAAGATTAGCTTGGAGATTGAAGATTCAACTTGAAGATCCATCATCATTCACCATTTAGGGAGCTTTAATAGCTTTTCATTTTTATTTATGTGCATGAATATGTATATGAATCCATTTATGCCTTTTATGCTATCAATTATGAGCTAAGCTTGTAAGATTAGGGTCATGTAATGCCAAATTGTGATTTATGCTTATAATAGAGGATTGTTGAAGTGATTCTTATGTTGTTATGTGGTGTGAATTTGTGTTTTTGCTTGTTTGGCATGCTTGATCACCATATGTTAGAATCTTATGCCGAGGTGAATATTTCGAGAGAAAATTGACTTAGGGTGCAAGAAATTCACACCATAACCCACAACCAATGAAGAATTGCGCTAGACATAGGTGAAGATTCTCGGGTGAAGTCGTTTGATCTAAATCGAGTGAGCTCTAGTGCATTAATGCGTGTTTAGTGATTAGATTTTCGGGTAGATATACTTAGGAAGCCGTCATTCATGCATAGGAGTTTAGCGCGAGACATCGGTTATTCTCTACCCTAGGAGCTTTCACCATAGCAACATAAGCGTAATCCTTCAACGAGAGCCTTTATAAGTATAATTGAGCAATTTGGACCTAGCATGTGCCTTAGTCTCCCTTTATATTTGGTTTTCAATCCTTCGTGCGTCTTCGTTCTTATTTTACGTGTTTTACCTTCAATTTACCTTTACTTTAGTTGTTCTTTTTTGTTATAAAATCATAAACTAAAATCCAAGTCTCTGTGGTTCGACAACCTGAACTTTTAGTCCACTTTTATTACTATCACGACTAGTACACTTGCTATTCAAGCACGTTAGGTATTAGCGTCGTCAACAGCATACAACTTATGCTTTCCTTGTAGCAGACAACCATTATCTTATCTACGTAGGTTGAGAATTCCCATATTATCACGTGTTTAAGATTAGGATTCCACTTGCGCCACTTCTAATATGGTGCTTTAGGAATGAGTTTGGAGGGACATCTATTCGAGATATACCTATGAGCAGCGCATGACTCCCTATGAATTGGGTAATTCCATGTAGTTTAGCATAGAATAAGTCATGTCCAACAATTCCTCGTTCTTGCGTACTACTGCCCTATTCAATTGTGGAGTCGCTGGAAGTGTCAGCTGTGAAACTATGCTCGTTCTTTTAAGTACGGGTCGAATTAGGTAATCATATACTTGTCATTGCGATCCAATCGTAGTGCCCTTATATGATATCCATTTTCAACCATAGACGTCAGTATGCACCAAACTTCAAAACTTGAGTGGCCCTTTAACATTTTCCCGTTGAAGGGAGATTTGGTCATCCTATCCCTCAGATGAGATTCTTAAGTTTGGATAGGGATCCAATCCCAATGGGTTTTTACCACCATGTTTCTTCTACCTCATGAATCTTATGCTCTTAAGGCATAACCTAATCTTAGGTGCCAAACAATTTCTCTAGTTTGTCTCTAGCATACTACGCTCTTTAGTATATATGTTCATAGTACACTAATTCTGAACTTTTAAATCGTTGTTAACAATTTTTAGTAAGGATGCATTGTTCCTGCATTTATTTCCAAAATGAATGTCAAGTAAGTTATTACCAAACTTAAAGAAGAATCATTTCTTGACCTAATCAGGAAAGGATAACATTCTTAGTACCATTTGGAAAAACTAATCAATCATCCAACACTATAAAAAATGTCCGGGATATTTAAAAGAACAAAGTTGGATCGTATGTGGACACCCACGACATAATGGCTGGTTCCACCATAAATCAGCTCTCGTTCTTCCAACTTTTCACTTTTTTCTAATTCTTCAATCATGAGCACTAACTCAAGAAAGCAGAATATAAGAAGTTGAGAAAACCGGTCATAAAACACTATCCGGTGCACCTCATATAATAGCCCTACTCGTCGTCCCATACTTAGACTTGAGTAATGCTTTCTTCAAGCATATAGTTCAACTACTCTGAACTGTGGAATATCCTCAAGTTCCAGGTCAGTTGATTTGGTTAGGCCAGTGTTGACAAAATTATCGAGCATAGTTAACTAAATGGGTTTTTATGTAAGAGAGATATAAACTAAAGCAGAAAATAAACTAAAATATCAATTAAGTGTTTATATTATACACAAGTAAAATTAGGACTTTATTTTACTTGGCTCCCACTACAGTTTTCGAAACATTGCACTCCCACTGCAATTTTCGAAAATCTCGTTGGATGGATTTCGTAGTGAGTGATTGAGTTCTTTAAATGGTTAAGTGAGTTGCAACCATCTAAAGATATTTGGCCCACTAGCCTTTTAAAGTGGTGTCTAACACCAATCTATCAAATAGATGATTCAATCTTTTTTTTCCCATAATTCACCAAACCGCAACCCTGTAACGATATATAAGTTCGTGAACTATCTGAGTTCATTCCCATTAACTCCTTATAATCTAACATTTGAATTTCACCTTACAACCCTTTAACAATATTTGGGGTGAAATATATCGCGATTAAGGCATCCAATGCACTTTATGAAATTTCAGAATTGAGTCTTCATATACGACCCCCCACTTACTGGGAAGATGTCATATATTAGATTCAATCCTTAATCTCATTAAGCTTAGTGGAGGGACAGGACACCCAGTGCCCTTTATTAACTCAGTTTTATTTAATTGGGAGAATTTAAGCATTAAATAAGGTCTCACAAAGCATATTAACATTTAACTTCTAACATGCTAACATGCATATAAAGTGTAGAAAAATCTAAAAAATCTACAATCACACATTTTCATGGACTATCTAGATCGGTCCAAGCCAATGGGCTAATCAACATAATAAATATTTTAAACATGCATCATTAACATAAAATAAATAAATTTTAAGTCCATGAAAAGTGTATCCATCACATATAACAAGCATGCATCAAATGCAAGACATATATGTGAACATGAATTAAAATAAAATAAATCCAATTTATTTATATAATCAAATCCAATTTGATTATTACAAAATTAAATCCCATTCAATTTTCATACTAGGACTAAATAAAATTTAATCGAAGTAAAATTGAATCCAATTTAATTTTTCATGTGATCAAAAAATCTAACTTATAAATAATTAAATCCAATTTAATTATCATGGGAAGATTAAATATAATTTAATCCAAGTGAAACTAGATCCAATCTAATTTCCATGGGAGGACTAAATCTTATTTAATCAAAGTGAAATTAAATCTAATTTAATTTCCATGGGCTCAAAAATCTTTACAAAATTAAAAACGATTTAATTAAGTATATAATTAAAACCAATTCAATGTTGATAGGTGATTAAATCCAATTTAATAATCAACTTAATTAAAACTAATTTAATTTTGATAGGTAAACTAAATCCAATTTAATTTTAAAATAAATCAAATCCAATTTAATTTATCATAAAATTAAGTCTCATTTAGTTTATTACAAAATCAAATCCAATTTAATAGTTTACAAAATTAAATCCCATTTGATTTGGAAGAATAAATTAAAACTAATTTAATTTAATATAAATCAAATCTAATCTAATTTAATTATTATAAATTTAATTCTATTTAATTTAATTGAAGACTTTAATTTAGAAGAAGGATCCAATTAATGTTTGGTAGTGGGTCTTTACCAATTTAAATGAATTGGGTAGCAGTGGGTCAACCCATTTAAACCCATTCAATTCAAATACAAAGTGTTGGACTAAGCCAACACATAGACCCATTTCCAAAATAATCAGATGGGCCATTTATTTAATTAATCCGATTTGGTCCAAGCCCAACTCCCTATTAATTAATAAATCAGGTTAGACCATTATATAATTAATCCGAGTGGCCCAGCCCATCTCCCTATTAATTAAATAAATCTTGTCGCCCGGCTCGAATTAATTAATTAATGCATTGGACTAAGCCCAACACATTTTGTGTTGGGATCGGCCCAACACAACAAAGAGCCCTAGCCCGCCTCCTTCATCTTCTTCCTCCAGCCGCCGTCACTCGCCCTTTGATAGCGGCGCCGGCGATATCGCCGGAAATGGATGCGGCGGATGGAACAACCATCTTCTCCGACCAATCGACGACCCCGGAACAGCCGAAAAATGGCGATTTCAGGGCCTTTACCAGTCACGATGTTATCGGCCATCTCATGGCCAAAATCGATCGTTTCCGGCTATTACGACGGTGTCACCCTCAGCGACGCATATCCTTGTTGCCGGCGACAGAGATACACGGCGACTACGATCAGCGAGATTCCACACCGCTTGCAGCGGCGCACGACATGTTTACCGGAGACGCTTTCGCTTTCCGGCTACACTCGACGAACAGCGCCAGCGCCAATCTGCTCCGATCTCCAGCGATATCAGAGGCGACCGCGATACCGGCGGAAATTCAAGACAGAATGGATTAATTTTCCAGATTTGCGAAACAGCCCCAAAAATTCAGAAATTGTAATTTCCGGAATTTCAGATTTTTCAAAGCAGCCCCAATTTCAGATTCAATCGAAAATTTTCAGATTTGTTTTTCCAATTTTTAATCCACTTAAAAAATCCAAAAAAAAACAACAACAAACACATACGATTTTTCGATCACAATATATATTGATTGAAAATCAATAAATACGCATTCAACATGAACACGAAGAACATGCAAATAAAAATCTATGAAGCCAACAAATTTGGCTCTGATATCACTGTTGAGAATCCTGGTATCATGCACAGCTGAAATTAAAATTCATATCCGGATTCCCAAAGCCAAGATCAATTTGTTTGTTTGTTGATTTTATATAAAAAGATGAATACGAAAACTTACCTTTTCGCGTACTCAATCAATGCTCGCGAATCTTCAAATCTTCGTTCAACGGTCCACGTGTCCCGTCTCTAGATTATCATGCGTCGGAATTAACCCCGAAAATCTCCATCTCTTTTCTCCATAATGGCGGCTAGATGAGAGAGAGAGGATGAAAAATTATTTTCTCTGTGTTGTATTTCTGATGGAGGAACTGAGATTTTCCGCTATTATGTTGTCTAGATTATGTTGGAGGATTAAATAAATCCTCTAACTAAGCTCACTAGTCACACGCCCCAAAGGGCCCAATTGGACTTCTATTGGGCTATGTTGACTTAGTCAGCTTAACCCAATTAATTTAACCCTCTAATATTTAATCCAATTAAATATACAAATTAAATTAATATTCTAATTAATTAATAAATACTCATAGTTGACCTAATCAACATAATTAATTTAATTATCTATGTTTAATCCAATTAAACAACTAATTAAATTAATTCGTCCAATTAATTAATCCGTCCGTCCAAAGGACAAATTACCAAAATGCCCTCCAAATACAACAAACAATTTTCCCATTTATTCCTGTAGCGCGACTCTCTAAGTTCGTCTTGATTGGCAATGGGAGGATTCCAAAGGATGTGGGTGACAGCTAGCCAGCACCGTGGCCCCACATCGTAGCCCCAACCGAGTACGAAATGACTATGTCATTACGAGGCTCTAGATTATGAATACTGTATGAGTATAAGCCCTTCACTGATGTATCCCGATCCAGTGAGAGTCATGGAATGTGTCAAACTCACAGGACTCGATGCTATGCTCAAGTGTCATAGTAAATGAGATTACTGAACTACCCTCAGTGTACAACACGGGTTAGTTCATGAGCTCTGGCCAGATACTTTAATCTCATTTACCTATGATCGCATAGGATACTTCTCGTTTACTTTTGAGACAGTGAATTCCAATTTGCTAACCAGTTAAGACTGCTACTTGACCATCAAGCCACACTTCGAGGTCGACCCCACCAACGGGTGAATTGGATTTAACTACTCTAATGACAGACTTGATGTCACAAGCACATCTTCAACTTGATTACTCAGGTCAAAGGCTCACGCATGCTATCATAATCAGTAATCCGATCATTGACAATCACTAAGTAAAAACCTATGTGATTGGATTACTACGAGCCGTGTTCGAATACATTAATCCAATCCAATCAATGTATCCATGACACAAACTCCCACTATCTCATAGTGTTAGAGTGACACTCCTTTTCAGAGCATGTGTCATACAAGTCCACACGAATCTCAATGCCCAATTGAGATTGTCCAACTTGCAAACTATTTAAGTGATCAAGTATCAAACCTTTCCAATGCCCATCTCTTTAACTACTATAAGGAGTGTGAAGGTTTGCCTTGACACACATGGACTAGTTGTTCATTTAACACTTATAGATGCCAATAAGAATTATATGAACAACTCACTAATGCCTTTATATTAATTATAGGTTGTACAGTATGAACTAGTGCCCTATTCTCTAAGTCCTCCTTGGCATCAAGGGCACAAATCCAATAGTTATGATGTAGGTTAATCACTTAGGTAGGTATTTAAATGAGATGATGGGCTTGGAAGTAATTAACTTCTTGAGCCAATCATCCTTATTATACACGTCTGCTTCTATTCTTAGTGGGCTAAGTTGACTTTCAACTTAGTCCACTTATTAATTAAGTCCAACATATATTAATCTAATTAATATATGATATTAATTAATAATTAGCTAAATTAAATAATCCAATTAACAATTTAGGCTAATAGGAATAAATAATAAATCAATCTAATTATTTATTATTTAGTTTTCAGTTTATTTCAATTAATCCAATTAATTAAATAAATAAATTTGTTCATCAAATGACCAATTATTAGATTAACCTTATTTAATAACTAGAGATTTTCATCACTTATTTTCTTCAAAACGCGACTCTCTAGGTTCATCTCAATTGGCAATGGAAGGAAAACCAAAGACGTGAGTGTCTTCTAGTCAGTCTCGTGGACTCACAACGAAATTCAATTGAGATTAAAATGATTCAATCAATACAAACCTCTTGGTCACAAATACCATGTGAGTATAAGTCTTTCACTCTAACATCCCAATCGAGTGAGAGTCATGGAATGTGTCAAATTTACGGGACTCGATGTTGTGCTGAATAAATTATAGTAAGATGAAATTATCAAACTACCCCTCGTGTTCCACACGAGTTAGTTTTCCCGCTTTGGCCACACACTGATAATTTTATTTACCTATGATTGGACAGGATGTTAACTCATTTACTACTCGAGATAGTAAATTCCATTTTGGCAGTCACCAAACGATTGTTGCTTGCCCACCTAGATCTTACTTCAAGGTTGATCCCATCGAAGGGTGAATTGAATCTAATTACTCTAATAACATGTCTAGTGTACAATCTTCATAACTCCTCAGGTCTAAGGTCCACGCACACTATCTTGACTAGCAATCCAATCATTGACAATCATCGAGTAAATACTCATGTGAGTGGATTACGGCGAGTCGAGTTCGAATATGTCAATTCCATTGTCCTATCTATGGCACAAGCTCCCACTATATCCTAGTGGCCGACTGACATTCCTTGTCAGAGCCTGTGTTATACAAGTCTGGTCATAATACCCAATTAATACTCTTCGACTTGCAAACTCTATTTAACTAATCAAAGAATTGACGCTTCTAGTGTCCATCTTCTTAATCCCTAAGAAGTAGAAGTTCTCTCTTGATTACTTGGGACTTATATATTCAATATTTATTAATGCTATTAAAATTCATATGAATAAATATAAATTGCCTTTTACTTCATAATGATAGTTTGTACAACATAAAGGTTAAAACCCTATACAATCCAATTCCTCGTTGGCATCAAGGGCGTAATTCTAACACAACTTTGATCATCTAAATGAGAAACACCCAACCTCTTTAGATATCTTGCTCTGGCCAGATACTCCTAAGTTGATGTCCTATGTAAAATAGGAGATTGACTGATTTGCTAGATCAGAGATAGATTTCATCTTGGTCTCTCATGTACTTTCATATATAATCAGACTATACCAAAAATATCTCATATAACGATCCTCTAAGTGATCATGAGATAAATCAAAGCATAGTGGACTATGCACAAGATAACTTATGGAACCATAGGTCTATAAGGATTACTCTTACACCTACGTGATTATAGGAAGTTCTAGATTGGACTAGGACATCCATTTTAGGAACTTCCAATGTGGTTCTTTGATAAGAGTTGTTTTCACGCGTTTTAAGCCCTCTGATTTTACATTTTGAAGTTCATTTATCGCTTGATTCATGCCATTGGTGCGTTTAATTTGTGCGTTAAGTGACTACAGGTCTTTTTGAGACACAATCAAAGAAAGGACGAAAACAATAAAAAAATTGGATAACATTCGGTGCAAAGGGTGAGAACTGGAGGCAAGACATACAAGTTGGAAAAGAAAAATAAAGCAACGCCGCGGCGTCCACTGGGGAACGCTGCGGCGTCGGAGACAGTAGGGTGAACGCCGCGGCGTTCGACCATCAACGCTGCGGCATTCAAGGCAGCGGACTTGGCCTATAAATAGACCATCAGGTCATTTGGACGAAAGATACCCGAGAAAATGCCCTAAACACACCCTAGACTCCTTACATATCAGCCACCACCCAAGGAAGCTTGAAGAGGATCATCATCCTCATCCTCATCATCCTAATCATCATCAATTTCATCATCAAAGCTTGGATTCACACTTTGTAATAGGGAGTAATTCAACTCTTTCTCTTTGATTAGTTATCAACTATGTCTTATAGAATTGTTGAATCATTTGTTATTGTAAGTATGAGCTAAGCATCTTTGTGGTTGGGTTATGTGAATACTTTGTGATGTTTTGTGTTTAATGAATGATTAATTTTCGGATTTATTACATTCTTGTTACATGTTTGATTTTATGCTTAATGCTTGCATATGCTTGATCACCATGTGTTTGATAAAATGCTTTGTCTTGAGACCGAGAGGAGATAGATAAAGGCAGATCGAAAATCAAACATCATAACGTAACAATTGACTAGAGATAGAATCGATTGCGTTGTGTGGCTTTTTGTGATAAGATGACCCGGTTGAATGTAGGATCTTCGTAAACAAGGAATTCCTTCGAACCTAAATGCATGTTAGTTAATTCAATCTTCACTATAGAGATATAGGAAGTTGTTAACTAGTATAGGCTTGTTATTTCAAGAGATTGAATAATAAATACATTAGGGGGTTTCGCCATAACAAGAGCGTTCTAAAAATCCGGATAATTGAGAGTTCATGAACATAGAATAGAACATAGTAGGATCATAACCCAATCACCTCTTCCCATTTGATTTATTACCTTGATAATCATTTTAGTTATCTTTAGTTATTTTCATAGTATAAACACCTATCATCTTATAAATTGATTTAGCTTAGAAATAAGTAATATAGCAATTACGAGCATTGAATCCAATTGTCCCTGTGGAGACGATACACCCCGGGCTAAATAGTCCACTTTATTACTTTGCACGACCTAGTATACTTGCTAGGATTTCGCGCGTGTCATTCTTCAGTTTTCCCATTTCCCAAATGAGAATCCTCATATACATACAAGTTTTCACCGTACCAATGTTAGGTGTATGCCCTCAATGCCAATGAGAAATTAGATTGCGTAGGGCATTTATAAGTTATCCTGTACAAACGATTATATTTCTATTTATAGAAGAAAGGTTCATTGATTTTGTTCATATAAATCTCACTGACATTTAATTGTACTGAACAAATAGTCCTTGAGATTTTAAGATAGACTTTCCACCTCTTATGTGGATAAAAAGAGGTACTGAAAGAGTCGAGTACTAAATCTCTTAATATTGGTTCACGAGTTAAAAAATTTTAATCGGGCATTAAAATTCAACTCCTATGACACTTGCTTTGATAAGGAGTTCTAGTCGAACACTGATTTGATAGCGGGAGCCTATGTCATGAATATGATTAATGAAATTAACATATTTGAACTTGACTCGCCTTTAATTTGACCACTTGGGTATTTACTCTTTGACAGTCAATGATTGGAATTAAGATTGCGATAGTATGTGTGGACTTTTGACCTAAGGAGTTATTTACAATGTGTTTGTAGTATTGGACCTGTTACTAGAGTAGTTAGACCCGTATCACCTGATAGGCGGGGTCGACCTCAAATTACAATTCAAATGGTGCATCCGACATTGTAAGATAACTGTCAATAAGGAATTCACCGTTTCAATAGTAAACGAGTTTGTGACCTGTACGATCATAAGTAATTGAAATTATAAGTCTTTGGCTAAAGCGTATAAACTAGTTCGTGATAGTCACTGAGGGTAGTTTGGTAATTTTACATTATTATGATTACAAAGTATAGTATCAAGTTCTATGAGTTTGAAGTATCATGGCTCTTACTTGATCGGGTCACGTCGGTGAAGAATTTATACGCAGTGGTATTCGTAATCAAGGTTCGTGATGGCGTATTCATCTCGTATTCAATTGGGCTATGATTTGGTTCCACATTGCTGGCTATGTGACAACCTTATCCTTTGGTATCCTTTCATTGCCAACTAAATTGATCCTATATAGTCGCGCTATGTGAAGAAAAGGAATTATATTCTTTGCTAAGGGTATTTTGGTAAATTCACATTGGATGTGAATAACTGACAAAATGGATGGCATGATTTAATTAAAGATATTTAATTAGATTAAATAAATTGATTAAATCATTAATTCATAAGTAATTAATTGAAAATTAATTTATAAATTGAATTAAATTAATTGGTTTAAGTTTAATTAGATTAAAGTAATTAATTAATATTCAAATTGGATTTGGACTTGGACTTAATTAATTACATATGGACTAAGATGGAACAAATCTCGAAAGCCCATCCCAACAAGACCTAGCGGCCGCCCCCCTCAAGTTGGATTGGGATTTTAGTTTAAAACCCCAGTACTTGTTAGTCAGTCATAAAATAACTCCAACCCTCAGTCACTTTAGAATATGACTTTGAGAAATAAACCTAGAGCAAAAGAAAGACGAGAATTCCCATCCCTCTTTCCTAACTAGCCACCGCATGTACCTGCAGTGGAGGAGATTAGAGCTCTCTTGGAGATATTCTTTTGCGTCATTATTTAGAGGCAGGAGTCTGAGGCTGCTGCTGATTAATCGAATTTTTGTCGTCAAGAGGTAATTAGATTATCCTCTTGATTTTTTTTTCTTGTTTCGAAAATATATCATAAAACGCCGGATCCGATTTCTGGTGTGATTCGAATAAAAAATTTATCTGCTAGATCGAATCACAACAACCAATGCCTATGGAACGAGGCACGTCCTCCTAGGACATATGTATACAAGCAAGTCTTTTGGATTCCATTAATATCCCTCATCTTGATTGTCCCTTAAACGACTTGGAACACCTTTAGAATCACGACCTTGGAGACATATTCCATCATCGTCATACCCGATGTCCGATGATGTCCCACAGTCATCTGTGATTCACCGGACTTTATTCTAAGCAATGTGAAGACATTTAAGAATAAAGAATACCATAAAGGTTTTGACTTATTATAGTAAGATTGTCATAGAGTATTTTGAGAATGGCGCACAAAATAATTGTCGCGTCGGGCACTAAATCTTTCGGCCCCAACTTCCTGTATGAAGTTCACCTCCCAAACGACGTCGTTGGAACCCTCACGTATAAAAACAGCGTTGTTTCATCGACTGGCGCATTAAATTAAAACAAAAAAATAAAATAGTAGATAACGAAAAACTTACTCTTGATTTAAACAATAAAATAAAATAAAATAGTGGACGACTCAAAGATTAATGTAGATTTTAAAACGACAACCTAATCTATTGAAAACCAGAACAACGCATTTAAGCCTGAACACATGTCCCTCTTCTTAAAAAAATAGAAATATGGGACGATGAAATTAACCTGTGTGGACCCCAAGCAGCCCGCGTAAACATGACATTAGAAACGATGTCGCTGGAAACCCCAGGCAGACAAAACAACGTCATTTCATTTGCAACGTGCATTAAGAAAAATCAAAAATAAATTAGCGGACGACGAAAAGATTACTGTAGATTTGGGGCGTTCCCTCTCATAGATAGTAGTAAAATATATCTTTCTTGTGTAGGAAGATATTGGATATTTTTCTTTGTGCAAAATGCTCTTTCTCTCTCTACATTAGAGCCTAGACACTTTTTTTCCTCCCATATTCTCCATAAGCCAAAATTAATATAGTTTATCCAGTACTAAATTATCTTAAAGAGATTCAAGAAATACTTGGGGTGTGGATAAACTTAGAGGCATGATAATTGGAGTGCTTGGAGGATTTATCAGGAGAAAGGAAAAGATCGAAAAGGGCGAAAATACAGAGGCTTTGAAATCTGCATGAGTTAGTTACAACGCAACTCAACGGGGTATAATGGCTTGAAAGTCCCCTTTTATGTGTTTATGTAATTCGATGGTGCCTTGTAAAACATCCATTCATGCGCGTTGATTAAATTTTTGTTATTTGATTCCGCTGTGCATGCACGAGTCGGGGTGAACCACGCTGGTTTCATCCAACAATTCAAAATCTAGATCCCAAATTATGACCTAAAAACTCTTATTCTGGAAAGAGTCAGAAAATCACAAGACCCATCTACAAATTTTGCAAAGAGTCGGAAAATCACATGGACCTATCTCAAATTTTGCAAAGAGTTGGAACATCAAGGGACCTATCTACTAATTCAGTAATCCAAATCTTCTGCTACACAATTGTGTAGTTCTTTCTATCCATGAAATTGAGAGAGAGAGAAATTATAATATGGATAAAAACTGAAATTTCTTTTTCCGCATCTTAAGTATCCGTATTCATACTTCTCAACTATCGCACATCTTTGCCTGTAACAAAAAATATTACACAACTGTGTAATAAAACATTTAACTGCAAATTTGGTGGCATTAACCATTAAAAAAAATTAACAAGAATTAGGTAAATGGTTTTAAAAACAATATTTGATATCCAAATAAACTGCTGATTTAAAATGTATATCACCACTGAAAATCACTACAAGATTCAGCTAATAATGCAAACAAACCAAAAACCGATGCCAATTACGGCTCTCAGGGCCTCAGGCCTTGTACTCAGGTATAAATGCTTGATCAGAGCAGCTTGTAATAAATAAGGGGGAAAAAGAAAAAAAGCAAAGTTTTGATCGGAACATTGATGCATTTCACTTTCTCAGTTCTTTACATTTGCAGCACTTTGTTTTGCACCCACTGCGAAAAACTCGGTAATAACTTCAAGCGGCATCCCCTTTGTTTCTGGAACTTTAAGGAAGACAAAGAACCACGCTATGGTACAGACGACTGCATAAATGGAGAAAACACCAGCAAGGCCTATGGAGTTAAGCATGACAGGGAGCGAGTAAGTAACTATAATGTCCCCAATCCAGAATGTGAGGGCACAAATGGCAATGCAGAGCCCACGAACACGAGTGGGGAATATTTCTGAGCAGAGGATGTTAGGGATCGGCCCAAACCCCATCACGAAGCAGCAGAAGTAAACAATGACACTAACAGTTGAGATGACGGCATGCACTATACTGCCCAAGTCAATGACGTTTCCAAGGACTAGCAAGACGAGTGTTCCTACTAAAACGGGCAAGGTGGAAAGCAGCAGCCACCTGGAGAAAAATGTATTTGATTATGTTGCCATGTTTGAAAGAATTCTTTAGTAATTTGTTTACATTACAAAAATATTAGGTGCATGTATATGATTATTTAGAGTAATTCAAAAATAAAACGTGGTGAGAGTAACTCGGGTAGATGGAGGCTAGGAGAATACTATATAAGAACAGCAAAAAGTTTTAAGCAGTGCTGATGAGGTCTGTCCAAACAGTCAAAACTGAGGCCTCAAGATGTCCGGGTTCAAATGATCAAAATCTCACCAAACTTGGATATTTTTTTATTCTATATTGATGCAAGTATTAGTATCTCACTATTGGTCGTAATTAATTAGTCATTGATTGATATCTATGCAACTGATCGATTTTACTCAGGAAAAAGAAAGCAACTTATATCCTCCATAATAGGTAGGAAATGGTTCTTCTTTAATATTCAAAATGGAGAAATAGGAATACTACCTTCTGCCAGCAATATCCATGAGTCTCATTGCGACGCCAATGCTCGGAAGCATCAACAGTGTTGTGAGACCACTGATAAGAAGTGAAGCAGACTCCGAACCAAGGCCCAAATTTGACAGGAGAATTCCCACACCAGCTTGTTCCAAAATTTGAGGAGTGTAGTAGAGAACCCCATTAATTCCAGAAAACTGTGTAATATATGCACCAACAAGCAATAAGATGAAGAAAATGCACGCGTACAATATAAGTTAAAGAATAAAAGATTATTTTTCGTTAAATATAATAGTTTCATACAAACACACGTGTGTGTGTGTGTGTATTACTCACATGCAAGCTTTCATAGAGCACAGACAATCAAGAATTGACTTAATCTATTTATATTTAATGATTTTATTGAACGATTTAGAAGATTATGCAAGCAAGAAAATAAATAAGGAGATGTTATCTTAATAATGACTTGTTGAGAGGACAGGATTCATTATTTATTGACACTGAAGCAAGATAAGGATGGCTTGTCCATGATTACTGCATTTCAGTAAGCAAAGAGTGATTTTTATGATGGTTAATTGAATAAGCAAGCTGCCTAGATCTCAGACTTTTTAGGAAACAGCATTCATGCATGAAAACTATTGAACTTAAAATGCAGATGGATGCATAAAATGTGGCAAATCACAAGGTTTCTGATGCTACGAGTCAGTGAGATACCTATTCAACTGCACATAAAGAGTTCTTTGGCATGATTTTCCTTATGTTTTCTTTTACTTTTCCTAGCAACTTCCTTGCTCTATCCCGGCATTAGATGTAAATTATCTTAAAGTCTAGTATTTGACAGTCGTATATACCTGTTGAAGAATTTGAAGTCCCACTCCAACAACCAATGCGTGTTTGACTCCTGGTTCGAAAAGTTCCCTCCAGCTGGGCCCTTTGGCAGCAGCAGCTTCAGGCTGTTTCTCAGTCACAGTGTCAATCAGATGCTGACTTGTAATATCCTGTACACGAAGAACAGACTGGCTCACAAGAGCAGCAGCATGGACAAATTCCCCGTCAGGTTGAACATCTCCACCAGAAAGCGAAAGAATCGAACCCCGCCTAGATCCAGGTCCACCCTCCTGGTGTAAGTAGATTCTCTTAAGACCACCTGAGCTTTTCTCGTCCTTCCTGTATGCCAGCTGCCAACCACCACCAATTCCCATACCACTAACCTGTTCACCAACATTAATATTGTCCTTATCAGCATTTGTAGCCTGTCGTGATAGCAATGGGCTCCTCAAGTTGTCATCAGATTCAGCTCCAGAAGCATCAGATGCATCATCGCCGCCGTCCCTCTGCAGGCTTTCTTCATCCCACTGCTCGTTTTTAGTATGATGCTCAGCTACATTAAACATGCTACCAAAATTTGAAAATAGCATGCTTCTCATGCTTCCCATCTCAGGAAGCTTCTCATGAACACTTCCAAAGAGAGTAACCATTGGATCCATAAAACTCTGCGTAGCGATGCTTCCCTGACGGGAGACCATACCGAGTGTGCTCTGCCCTGTGACGGGTTTGGCTATCCAAGATTGACCCTCTTCGGCCCCATATAGTTTGATACGTTCTTTCTCCACCGCATGCTCTTGATTATCCGAGAGATCATTGTCCGGACCAATTATATACTCCTCTATGGATGTTTCACCTCCAACGTCCAAACCCTCCAGTAACAAAGCCATTTCACCTGTCGAAACAGGAACACATTGAAGAGTGAATTTTCCGGAATATAGACACAAGGAAAGAAAGTTAAACTAAAACAATCAGATAGTAGTCAATCTCGTGAAGAGTCTCAAATTGTGATAGTTCATAAACCTACTCACTTAATGAAATTCATCTTAGAGATAAATAAAAGATTCACTAAACCCAATGAAAGTAATTCCACGGTAAAATAGATGTATCTTAGCATAGAACTAATCTGGGTTGCATGATCCTCAAAATACATTGACAAAAAGCATCTTTGCTTTGGTTATGATTCAATATGTACCAGCCATGAAGGGAAAAGAATAAAATTTGATAAAGTAAATGAACTTTCAGATGTTCGAAAGGAGGATCTAATCCTTCTTACTAGATGTACAGCTCCCTAAAAATGCCAAAACACTCAGTGCATGATATTTTATTCTTTGATGGTATGAACACTTTACAAAATCTTAATGTAAGATAACAGTAAGTCAAACACTCTTGAACCAAACTAGATATATAGAAGTTGGATTTACTGCAATAGATCCTACATTTTGAATTTTTGATAACTTGGTCAAAATGTGTTCAAAAACAGGTTAGACAGTAAAAATTTGCCAATTTACCAGCAGTCGAAGTAACTAAATTAGCAAATATACCTACTAATTAAAAAAAGAAGAAACAAGAAAGAGAGAATCAGCAAATATACCTGAGACATCTTCCCTTCCACGTAACATTTGTAAAACTTTCTTGGCCTCTTTCATCTTTCCTTTACTAACTAGCCATCTTGGAGATTCAGGTAAGAAAAACACTGCCAATACGAAATATATGATTGAAGGAATAGATAGAACCCCAAGCATCAATCTCCAACTAGGTGAATCCATCAAAGACATCCCAAACACCATGCAGTATGCTAAAAACATGCCAGCAGAACCAGTAAACTGAGGGAGGGTGTTAAGTAATCCTCTTATTTCTGGTGGAGCTGTCTCAGATATATAAACAGGAACAAGAGTAACAGCAAGACCAATTCCAAAACCATCCAAGAGCCTTGCCAAAAGGAGCACATACACATTTGGAGCCCATAACATCACTAATCCACTGAGAAAATATAGAACAGATGAAATTATAAGCATTGGACGGCGTCCAAGCGAATCAGATACTGGCCCGGAAAATGTAGTGATAACTGTTGCTCCAATCAGGGACATAGCAACAATAAGCCCTTCTATGGTGGGCTGGCTTTGCAATTCAAATTCCCTTTTGATGTATAACACAGACCCTGAACAATTTCGATTAAAACAATTAGAAAAGAAAGTTGGTTTGATTCAAGATCTTCAGATGGGATCACAAAGAAAATGGAAATTCCATGTGGTTTGATTCAAGATCTTCAGATGGGATCACAAAGAAAATGGAAATTTCATGTCTTCCAATTAAATGGGCTTGTGGAATAGCACTAAAAGATAGATGATCCAGAATTTCAATATGTCGTAGTTGATAAAAATTGATCTTAATTACCAGTACCGCGTATTTGAATCAAGGCGTGGAAGAGGCATAAAGAATGTATTGCTGATCAGATAATGAAAACATTGTGCATGATATGGCTAAAAACACAATCATCTCTTGTAAAGAAACTAGTAGAGAACAGACATTTGAATATATATATATACCTGCTATAGTTGCATTATCCCATCCTTGTAACAGGTTGCCAATGGCGGCCGCAATGGCTACTAGCACGGCCCCTCTCATCCTTGCTTGAATTTCAGTCTTACCAAAAAAATGTCGATTCTTCTTTTATTCTAATGAATGCCACGATGGGATAAATTGTACAAGGCCCTAACTTTTCTTTTTTTTGGAACTGTAGATGCAAAACAGAAAAAATTTAGTGAGGATCTTTATTCAAATCACACACAAAACAAGCAAACAAACAGGCAGCGAGAGAGCGAGCGAGAGTGGGACAAAATACAATGATTTACGTGTATAGACAGACATCTATCTATCTTTACACGCAGAAATCAATGCAGAAGAAGACCATTGCTGCAAAATGCCTGCAGAAATACCTTGAAATTTAAAAAAGGGCCCAAGAATTTCGGTAAGGTTGATGCCCTCCTATAACATATGTATATGTATATATCACATGAAATACTGTAAAATGCCAGAAAAGGCAAGCTTTTATATATACATATATAGAGAGAGAGAGAGGAAAAAACTGGTGGGGAGGTTCAGTCAGATGGGGGAAAGGAAAACAGGGGTACACTTTGTGTTTTGATATGGCAATATGATTATGTATTTTATTGACGCAGACAGACAGAAGAAGTAGACCTGTCAAAACGTGAGTAGGAGAGAGAGACGGGGTGTGGCGGTTTTTTCTTTTTTGGGATCGAAAAACCAGTTCAAAATTGGTGATATATATATATATATATGTGTGTGTGTGTGTGTTGGTTGGCCATTCAGGAACGTGCTTCGCTGATCTCTACTTTCTTCTGATTGCTCCATCGCCTTTATTTTAATATTTGAATCTCCCTTCCCAAAGATTCTACCCACTTTTATGCTGTGCTGCCTGCCTGCCTTCCTTGCGGCTCCTAATTAAATAAGGGACTAACTTTGTTGTTTTATTATTGGCTTCCAGTTCTTTTCCTTTACTAAACTTGTTTTCTTTCTTATTCTAATCAAATAAATTGGAATTATAAAACAATTTTTTATTTTTATTTTTTGAACTTCATTTGATTTAACTGAATTTAACTCAAACGAGTTTTAATCGAGTCAAACTCCAGTTCAACTCGAGTAACTTGATTTTTTACACATTTTGATATTTATTTATTTTCATAATGGAGCAAAACACGAGCGTACCTTCAAAGATTATCGAGTAAAAAAAGTTGTTCAATATTAGTTTGTTATATCAACGACTGGAGCTTATATGAGCTTTTAATTATAGGAAAGTTAGAAAGAAATCCTATAATCTAATCAAAGTTATGAATTTATTTTTAAAATTTTTTGTGGTTTTTGATGGAATCAAAGTTATGAATTAGTCCACAACAATAATTCTACACTCTACACTCTCCTAATTCATAATAAAACTTATGATTCATTTCTTATTAAATCGAAAAGACGTAAATGCCCCTCACTTTACTCATTTTCAATCATTTTCTTCCTCACATCTCGTTTCACACACAATTCTTTTCTTTTCACCACAAAATCAATTAAATATGTTTTTTGGGCAATCGAAGATGTTCAATGATGACACCGTATTGTTCTCGATGATGAAATGAACAAATCGAGATCCATACGCATTGCAGGACGTTTGGAATAATAAATTGTTTATTGACTTTCAAATTAGACATATAGAGCTTTCTGAAATTGTATGGCACATTACTAATAAACATCTAGTATAAAACAAATTCTCTTCAAATGTAAGCTAAAACTTGTCAATTGTTTTGCGCAACTTTACAAGAAATTTTATAACGCATTGTAGGATGCTCGGAATCATGAAGCCCTTTTTCAATTTCAAATTAGACTTATAGGGATTTCCAAAAAATGTATGACACATTATCAAGAAATATCTAGTATAAAACGGGTTTTTTTCAAACATAAGCTAAAATTTGTCGATAATTTTGTGCGACTTCATGAGAAAGTTCATAACACACTGTAGGATGTTCGGAATCATAAACAGTCTTTTCCTTTAAAATTAGTGTTAGCCCCTTAGAACGTCGGGTGGCTTGGTGCGGCCAGCCTGCGTGCCAAGCTAGGCGACGGGTGTTGAGATGGGCGACACAACGGGTTAAGGCTGCGTGTGGGTATCGGGACACGGACCGGTTTAAAGACGGTACACGATACAAGTGGGCACAAGTTGAATAAGTTGCGGGCAATAGTGTGCACGGACTCGAGACAAAAAGGACTTGGCCGAGGAAGTGTGAGATTGTGGCAATTTGTGGGCAACGTGTGCAGGATGGGCACCCGGCGTGCGGCCAGGGTGGCCCTTGGCCGAGAAATTGGTTAACTGCCGAGAAAACTCGGCAGCCTACGAGAACACTCGGCAGCGTGCGAGAGTTCTCGGCAGGGTGCCGAGAGAATTCGGCAGCGTGGAGAAAACTCGGCTAGGTGCCGAGAGCACTCGGAAGACTCGGCAGGCTGGCTCGGCAGATTCGGCAGACTGGGCGCGGACGGGGCCAGGCAGTTGGGCGACCCGACGGGTGGACGTCGGGTCATGTGAAAAACATGTGAGGCAGTTATGGAGCATTGACCAAGCCAAGCTGCTGAATATGGACAGGATTTGAAAGCTGAAAGTGGAGGGAAAGACGGTTATGGGCGGTTTTAGTGGATGAAAACCGCCGGACACATGTTCCTTGCTTGTTGGCCGAAAATCCTAGTGATGGGGGATGTCCATCACAACTCCTGAGTGTATTTAATTACTCTGATTTGTCTTGTACGAAAATTAGAGTAGAGAGAGTGCAATTTTGGGATTCCTTGTATTATATTGTGGTAATAAAATATAAGGTTGGCTTTGGCCGTAAATTGTTGTTGCCTTTACATTTCATTATATTGTGGGTGAATTGTGATTGCTTTGTGAGTGTTTGAATTCTCTCTAACCTCCCTCATAAACGAGTGAATTTGTGAGGATCGGAAGGCTGACTGGTTTTGTGGGAAAATCAGGCCGCGCGGTGGTGTTTTGGTGCGAGAAATTTAGGCTCGAAAAATACCCCTGTGACAATTAGACACATAGAGATTTTGAAAATTGTAAGACACATTATCAAGAAATGTCTAGAATGAAATAGGATTTTCTTCAAATGTAAGCTAAAATTTGTTGACAATTTTGCGAGACTTCACAAGAAAGCCCATAACACATTGTACGGTGCTCGAAATCATAAACCGTCTTCTCCTTCGAAGTAAACACATAGGGATTTCCAAATATTACAAATTATCAAGAAATATCTAGTATAAAATAGTTTTTCTTCTTACTTAAGCTAAAATTCAGAGACAATTATGCACGATTCGAGAACAAGTGCATAACGCATCGTAGGATGCTCAGAATGGTATAAACAACACGTAAATGTAGTACACAAATTTAACAAATGACTATAACTTCTTCAGGATGTATTGAATGCTCAACTTAACCACATTTCCTTTCAGTTAAAATGACACTTTCTATTTTATGTACCAATACTTCCTTATAGTAATACATGTACATCCTATTAGTTGTAACGCTATGTTATATTCTGTGTAACAATACATCCTATTAATTGTAACAATACATCGTATTCTATCTAACAATACATCCTATTAGTTGTGATACGTCGTATTCTATATCACAATACTTCCTATTAGTTGTAACCATACGTCATATTCTATGTAGCAATACTTCCTTTTAGTTTTAACAATACATCCTATTCTATGTAAAAATAATTTTGAAACAATACATCTTATTCTATGTAAAACTACTTCTTAGAGATGACGTATGAAGAATGAAATGTGTTAGGTTAACATAAGTACTATGCGATATTAAAAGATGCAGTATGTGAGATTGAAAGTTTCAGTGGATTGGAAGTATGGGTACTCAAAATATGTAGTATGGGTATAGTGGATTGGAAGTATGGATATTGGTGAAAGGGGTAGTATGGATACAATGAATTGGAGATATGTGTACTATGAATAGGTAGTATGGATACACTAAAGTGGAGAAGTGAACATTAAGAATGATATGTTGAACATTGATATTGTTAGGTATGTGCCCTCGATGCCAACGAGGAGTTAAAACTTATAGGGCACTGATTTATATTGTACAAATCAATAAAGGCATTTGTTTTGTTCATATCAATCTTAATGGCATTAATATAAGTATTGAACAAATAAGTCCCGAGTAATCAACAGGGAGCTTCTACTCCTCATTGTTCAAGGAGAACGACACTAGAAGTGTCGGTTCCTTGTTTACTTAAACTAGAGTTCGTAAGTCGATGAGTCTTAATTGGGGATTAAGACCATACTTGTATGACATAAGCTTTAACAAGGAGAGTCAGTCGGTCACTTTAGATGGTGGGAGCTTGTGCCATAGATATATCAATGGAATTAATATATTCGAATACGGCTTGTCGTAATTCAATCACATGGGTAGATTGTCAATGATTGAATTACTGGTCACGGTAGTGTATGTGGGGCTTCAGATTTGAGGATTTACGAAGATTGGACTTGTGACACTGAACGAGTTATTAGAGTAGTTAGATCCAGTTCACCTTTTGGTGGGATCAACCTCAAAGTGCTGTTCAAAAGGACAAGTGGCAATTGTTCAGTTATTACCAATATGGAATTCAATATCTCGAGTAGTAAACGAGTTAACGTCCTTTGCGATCATAGGTAAATGAAATTATAAGTCTTTGGCCAAAGCAGGAAAACTAACTTGTGTATTGTATACAAGGGCAGTTTAGTAATTTCATCTTTATATGATTCATTGAGCACAACATCGAGTCGTGTGAGTTTGACACAAACCATGATTCTCACTCAATCTAGATGTTATGGTGAAAGTCTTATACTCACAGGGTGCCTGTGACCAAAAGGTTCGTATATGATCTATTAGATTTGATCTCAATTGGGTTTCGATGTGAGTCCACGAGACTGGCTAGGTGACCCTCACATCTTGGTCTCCTCCCAATGCCAATTGAGACGAATCTAGAAAGTCACGCTTTCAAGGAATTAAGTGAAGAAATTCTTCGCTGTCAAATAACATAAATGAGGTAATTTGTCATTTGATGGACAAATTAATTTATTTGATTAATTAGATTAATGGAAACAAATTAATAATAAATAATTAGATTTATTTATTATATTCATCTATCCTAACTTAATTTAGATGATTATTAATTAATACCATATCTTAATTCATTAAATTAGGTTGGACTTAATTAATAATTGGACTAAGTTGAAAATCAACTTAGCCTAATAGATGATGAAGTAGGCGTGTATAATAGGAGTTGGTACGCTCAAGGAATTAATTAATTCTAATCCCATCATTCCTTATAAATACATGATACCTAGTGGAAAAACCTAAATCACTCATAATAAACTTGACAGCAAAGAAAGAAGAAGAGAAAATTATGTCTTCCCTTTCCCTATAGTCGTCGGCCATGGTTGAGCTAGAGGAGGTGGATTTTTTTCAAGTCTTATTCCGGCGTGATATCTAGAGGCAGGAGTTCTAGGGATTGCTGCTGTGTAGACGGTAGATCAAGAAATGAATTGCGCTTTGATGACAGTAAATCGTTGTGTTCTTGTTTCTGTATATATAAATTTATTAAACGCCATAAAGTGATCCGACTGTAGGAATCCATGAATGTTCACCTTCCGCTGCGCATCTGATCGGATTCCTAACAGATGTATGCTTACGTAGACGAGGAAGTATGGCTATTGTATGCTTAACTTAAACATGAAGTCCATAATGCACTGTAGGATGCTTGGAATCATAAACTATTTTTTATTGCAAAGTAGACACATAAGGCATTCCAAAAATGCATGACATATGTTTTGGACCAAACCAGCTTGGTTCACCCCTAATTGTGCATGTGCAACGGAAACAAATAACAAAAAATTAATCAACATGCACGAATGTGTGTTTTACATGACACCATCGAATTACATAAACACATAAGAGGGGTTTTCCACGTCAGTATATCTCTTTGAGTTGTGTCGTCAACTAACTCATATAGATTCCAGAGCCTCTATATTTTCACCCCTTTCGATCTTTTGCTTTCTCACGATAAATCCTCCGAGCACTCCAATTGTCTTGCCTCTAAATTTATCCATACCCCAGTTATATCTTGAATCTTTTTTATATAATTTAGTGTTAGTTAAACTTTATTAATTTTGGCTTATGGAGAATATGGCAGAAAAATGTTTAGGCTAAAAACTAGGAGAAGAAGAGAAGAGAGGATTTTGCACTAATCAAAAGATTGAGTATTCGTTTCTTACACTTAGGGGGGCGGCCGTGCAGAGGTCTATATATGGGCCTTTGTCAAATCCCTTCCTTTCTAGAACTCCTTCCTTGTGTATCCAAATCAAGACTAAATCAAATATATATTTCTACACAATATATATATATATAAATTTGATTTTACTTTCCTATTTAATTAATTAATCATGTAAGTAATAATTTATATTTGGATAATATAATTAATTCATCTACACAAGATAATTTATTATTTGACTGTAAGTAATTAATCCACACAAGATAATTAATTAAGACCTTTATTATTTTTCCTTTTATTAATTAAACTAATTAATTAATCTCTCTTCATTAATTCTACTTAAGAATTAATTTAACCCACTTAGGATTAATTTTTATTTAATTAATTATACTAAAGAATTAATCTAATCCACTAAGGATTAATTCCATACAGTTAATTCTACACAAGAGCTAACATTTGCATAAGGAGGTCCATACTTGATTTAAGTGTGTGACCGCGTACGTTCATTTACATGCTAGTAATGAGACCTTTCCATTATGCTTTAAATAATTGTCGCACGGACAGTTAGTTGAGGTCTTGGGTCTTATCCTCAAACTCAACTCAAGGCTCCCACCTATCATGATTCGATGTCTAACAATGTTGTTATGAAGACCTAGATATAAATGATTACAGTGATGGACTTCTACGGGTTATGATCTTTGTATGAGTCACTCCTTCCATCATTTTTCAGATCTGAGTCTAGAGCTTGATTTCCATCGAAACTCAAGTAACTTAGATAACTATGTGTGTGTGGTTATCATAGTGAGTTTCGCCATCTAAGAAGAATCATCATTTATTCTTAATGACTTTGATACTCTATCTAGCGATTTTCACTAGTCATCTATGTCATACAACAATATAGGAAATCTCCCGGTGTCTGTACCGTGGATGGATTCCCTTTTGATGTCATTGTTCCGTCGTACTAACAGACTGCACCCAACCTTATCCACTCACATGATTCTCTTGGAATATGAAATAAGATCAAAGTGCAGTTGTTTGAACCCATCGCAACCATGATATCTTAGGTCTTAAGGATTATTTCTACTACGTAACATTTGAGATTCCAAATTCTACACAGAACCAATATAGAATCCACTGGGGTTGCTTAGTCTTCACATTACACAAGTGTGGACCCTTTGCACATACAATGATCGCCAAACAAAGCCCATGGAATAAGGCACACCCATTACGTAATATAGTACAAACAAGCTTTCATGAGACTATGATTTCCCTTTTGCTCATAAATCTATGGCTTAGAACTAATTTAGGATCACGGCCTTGGACAATGTTACACAGTTGCCACCTATTTGTGCGCAACTGTTCCCATTGCTATGCAACAATCCTCGGGACTCTATCAACTACGGCGTAGATTTATAGATAAAGACAAATGGCATATATAGATAAAAAGTTTGATATATAAAACAAAACTATATTCAAGTGTTATTACTGGTTTGGCAGCGCCACTAAATGGCTGGGCGGGCACCTAACACTAACAACATTATCAAGAAACTTGTAGTATGAAGCAATTTTTTGTTCAAAGGTAAGCTAAAATTTATCAACAGTTTTGCGCGACTACATGAGAAAGTCCATAACGCTCTGTAGGATGATCGAAATCATAAAAGATTTTTTTTCAAAGTAGGCACAAAGGAATTTTTAAAAATATATGACACATTATCATGAAACGTCTAATATGAAGCAAATTGTTTTTCAAGTTTAAGCTAAAATTTGTCAACAGTTTTGCGTGACTTCATGAGAAAGTCCATAAGGCACTGTACGATGCTTGAAATCATAATTTTTTTTCTTTGAAAGTGGACACATAGGGATTTCCAAAAAAGTATGACACATTATCAAAAAAACGTCTAGTATGTTATAGTGTTTTCCTCAGTAAGCTAAAACTTGTTGACAGTTTTAAACGACTTCACGAGAAAATCCCCAACACACTGGAGGATGTTCGGAATAATAAACTTTTTTTTATTTCAAAGTAGACACATGGAGCTTTCAAAAAATGTATGACACATTATCAAGAACCATCTAGTATGAAACGGTGTTTTATTCAAATTTAAGATAAATTTATCAACAATTTTGCGCAACTTCACGAGAAAGTCCATAACACACTGTCCGATGCTCGAAATCATAAACTAAATTTCTTTCAAAGTAGATACATATGACACATTATCAAGAAATGTCTATTATGAAACATATTTTTCTTCAATCATAACAATTTTGCGTGACTTTTATGAGAAAGTCTATAAGACACGGTAGCATTTTTATTTCAAAGAAGACACATAAGTCTTCCTGAAATGTTTGATACATTATAAAGAACGGTCTAGTATGAAACAGGTTTTTATTCAAACTTAAGCTAAAATTTATCTACAGTTTTGCGAGACTTCGTGAGAAAGTTCATAACACACTATACGATGCTCAGAACCATAAACTATTTTTTTCTTTAAGTAAAAACTATTAGGATTACGCCCTTGATACCAATGAGGAAATAGATTGTATAGGGCTTTTACCTATATATTGTACTAACTCATATTTTGGAATAAAAGGTAAATTATGTTTGTTCATGTGAATTTAATGGCATTAACAAGTAATGAACATATAAGTCCCAAACAATCAAGAGCGAGCTTCTATTCTTTAAAGATTAAGGAGATGGACACTAGAAGTGTCAATTCGTTGATTACTTAAATAAGGTTCGCAAGTCGAAAAGTCTTATTGGGCATTATGACCACACTTGTATGACACATGCTTTGACAAGGAGTGTCAGACGGTCACTAGGTTTTAGTGGGAGCTTGTGTCGAAGATATATCAATGGAATTGACATATTCAAACACGGCTGCCTGTAATCCAATCACATAGGTATTTGCTCAATGACTGTCAATGATTGGATTACTGGTCATGATAGTGTGCGTGAGCCTTAGACTTGAGAAGTCACGAAGATTGTGTTTGTGACACTAGACTTGTTGTCAGAGTAGTTAGACCTAATTTACCCTTAAGTGGGATCAACCTCGAAGTACGGTCTAGGTGGGCAAGCAACAATTGTTAGGCGACTGCCAATATAGGATTCACTATCTCGAGTAGTAAATGAGTTAACGTCCTATGCGATCATAGGTAAATGAAATTATAAGTCTTTGGCCAAAGCGGGAAAACTAACTCATGTGGAACACGAGGGGTAGTTTGGTAAGCTCATCTTACTATGATTTATTAAGCACAACATTGAGCCCTATGAGTTTGGCACCTTCCATGACTCTCACTAGATCGAGATATTACAGTGAAGGTCTTATACTCACATGGTATATGTGACCGAAAGCTTCGTATTGATCAAATCATTTTTATCTCAATTGCGTTTCAATGTGGTTCCACGGGACTGGCTAGGTGACACCCACATCCTTGGTATCCTCCCATTGCCAATTGAGACAAACCTAAAGAGTCGTGCTTTCAAGAAATTAAGTGAAGAAAGTCTCTAGTTGTCAAATAAGGTTAATCTAATAATTTGTCATTTGATGAATAACTTAATTTATTTAATTAAATTAGATCAATTGAAATAAATTTATAATAAATAATTGGATTAATTTATTATTTTTTTATTAGTCTAAATTATTAATTACATTATTTAATATAGCTAATTATTAATTAATACAATATATTAATTGGATTAATATATGTTGGATTTAATTAATAAGTGTACTAAGTTGAAAGTCAACTTAGCTCACTAGGAATAGAAGTAGGCATGTAACATGAGGTAAATGGGCTCAAGGAATTAATTATTTCCAAGCCCATCATCTCATTTAAATACACACCTAAAATATTAACCTAATAACATAACATTGTTGGTGTTATGCCCTCAAATGCCATAGAGAATAGAATTATAGGGCATTAATTTGTAATTAAATAATCTTATCTTAATAAAAGGCACTTCATGTTGTTTCTTATAGGCATTTGTAAGATTTTATAAACAATGTTTAGTCCTTGATAATAAAGGCGAATCTTCTACTCCCAATGGGTTAGGGAGAATGACACTAGAATAGTTTGATCCTTAATATCTAAATTAGTTTGCAAGTCGAAGAGAGTATTGATTGGACATCATTAGAGGATAGAGACTTGCATGGCATAAGTTTTGACAGGAAAGTGCTGGTCGAACACTATGAGCATGTTAATGGGAACTTGTGTCATAGACGCATCAGTGGGACTGATGAGTTCGAAAACGGCTCGCATCAGTTCTGACACATAGGTTTTCACTCTATGAAAGTCAATGACAGAACTGATAAGTTATGATAGGTACGCGTGTGAAAGTGTTATGTGCCCAGCGAGCCATATGTGGGCTTGAACATTAACACTGTGTCAGTCTTATCATTTAAATTATATCAAACCTATTATGGAATGCTTCTTTATTATTATAACTAGTGTTAGTATAGATAAAAAATCCCATGGATTACATATGGTTAGGGGAGCGATCGGGATCAATATGGAATGCTCTCAAAGACCGTAATCCTAAATACTGTTCCAAGTCATAGAGGCTGTGAGATGTGGGATATCACTGGCCTCGCCAAGACTTGTTCATGTGTGTAACTCTTCCAAGAGGTTGACGTGTTCCATTGTTAATGGCTAGTATAGCCAATACATGCATAAAGATCCATACGTTTCAGAGGTATGGGATTGAACGGCCCTGCAAGGATTCCTTGTTGATGCTATCGAACTTGGAGTCCTTAAGTTTTTGTAGTGTGAGATAATCCTTAGACCTGAGATGTCATTGGAAAGGGTACTACCCACTCTACTTTTGATATGCACGTGCACTCCAGAAGAGTCAAACGACGCGTATGTTAGGTATAGTCTGGTAGTACAACGGAACAATTGACAGTCGGAGGGGATTCATCCAAGGTCATAAGTACCTGGTATTTCTTATGTTCTTGAGTAAAGCTGAATGATCGAAAATTCTCTGGCCAGAGCATTATCTTATAAGTGGGATTGGCGATCCCTGCTTAGAAGACTGGATCATTAGTCGAACCAACATAGTCATAGTTTCCGAGGCTATTAGGGTTTCGACCGTTTCCAAGCCCTAGGTCTTACACAGGAAAAAGATGAAGGGATTCGACTCACACAAAGATCAAAATCTGGAGAGGTTTGCATTTTCATCGTTAACATTTAGGAAGTCATGGCGACGTTGCTAGACATCAAACCACGACCAATAGGTGCCTTGGGTTAATTAGTGAAATTAATCCAAGGCCTAGTTTAGTTCTTATGAATAATTAATCTAGCCTATGGAAGGACTTATTGCTAGCTTGTTAATGATCCTAAGGGGTCACACACAATACTTAGTGTAGTACCTATTAGCAAGTTAATTCTTTGTGAATTAATGAAGAGATTAATTAATTGGAATTAATTAATCGGGAAAAGGAATAAATTAATTAAGTATTCTTAATTAATAATAGTCTTATAATCTAATACTAGATTATTAAATTGAGAAAGACTAGTTAATTAACTAGTGATCTAACTAATTTATATGTGAAAGAGAAAATAAATATATATGATTATACATGTATGGGCGTGTACTTGGATAGATATGGTGGAAAGATTTTATCTTGTTCACCAAGTCTATGTACATATATATTTAATATATATCTATCTTATAATATATTTGGTAGGATATATTCGAATTAATTAGGTAACTAATTGATATGGAAAGATCTTACAAATATTTATTAGGATAAGTATTGAAGATATGAAAAGATCTTATTTAATAAGATATGGTATATTTGATATGATATCAAATATATTAAAATATCTTTTTAGTTGGAAAGATATCCAATTAATTAAGGAAGAGAGTTTGAGAAAGAATGGAAACTAAATAAAATAATATAACATATATACATATATGTATTACACACGCCTTTTTGGAGTGTGAACACACACGCTAGGTGCGCGCGTGTGTGTAAGGGGCGTGTATGCCCTATATATGTGTATGTGTGTGTGTGTGTTGTTTTGTTTTTAATCAATGAAGTTTAATCAATTAAGTTTCTCTCAATAGTTTTTCATAAGATAAAAACCAAGGTTTTAAGTTTCAATTCTTTCTTTCAATCTCTTCCACCTCTTTCACAATAAATTCTTCCAACTCATGTGTTGAGTACGAAGAACACAAAATATATTCCTACCCATTTCCATAAGCCAAGATTCGATATTTTCCTTGCTAGCACTGGTGCAGATAATCGAGGGTACGAGCTAAGGTGTGGACAAAATTAGAGGCGCAACACTTGGGGCGCTAGGGCAAATCCATCCGGAGAGGTGTAGCAGGGAGTAGCTTAAAAAAATGTTGTTTTTTTAAGGGCAAATCCACTAGGATAGTTTTTTAATCCGATGGTACCATGTCTACCTAGCCCTAATTTCAGGGATACCTCTTTATTTTTAAAATTTATACCTTCCGTTGCGCCGGTGTCCGCGGGGGTTCATACCGAGATCCCAATAGCGTGAACCTTAGACCTAAGTAATCACGTTGAAAATGTACTTGTGATATCAAGTTTGTCATTAGAGTAGTTAGATCCAATTCACCTATTGGTGGGGTCGACCTCAAAGTGCTACTTGATGGGCAAGTAACAGTCTTGACTGATTAGCAAAATGAAATTTATTCTCTCACAAGTGACTGAACAAATATCCTATGCCATCATGAATGAGTGAGGTCAAAATCTGTGGCCAAAGCAATGAAGATACAAATGTTGGACATAAGAGTATACTCAGTGACCTCAATTCATTATGAGCTAAGCATATGGTCAAGTACTGTGAGTTTGATTGAACCATGATTCTCACTTGACTGGGATATAAGAACAAAGGGTTTATACTCGTACGGTATTTACAGCGTGAAAAGTTTGGAATGATTTTTTTCATTCGTTCTCAATTGGGATACGATGTGGGCCACGAAACTGGCTAGGTGTTACCCACATCCTTTTGGTTTCCTCCAATTTGTCTTTTGAGACGAACCCAAAGAGCCACACTTAAAGGAATTGCAAAGGAAAAATTATGGTGTAAGACTCGAGAGATTTTCGGTATTTGATATCGTAGTTAATTAATTAATTACGTCAGTGGATGATATTATTAATTAATTATGTTAATGTGTTAATTAATTTCTTTAAGGAATTAATTATAGAATTAACTTGGATTAATTAGTTGTTTAATAATTTATTGGATAAATAATATTAATTAAATAACTAATTAAATTAAAACCATATATAGGGACTAAGCCCAAGGGCTTAAAAATGCCCAAGTGGGCGTCCATTATGAATGTCTAGGCCTTAGTATTTTTGGCTTAATTATTTCCTTGTGTAGTATAAATACTACTTAGCGGAAATAATAACCCTAGCCTCACTATTGTCTTTCTCTCCAAGTCAAAAGAACTCCACCTCTCTCTCTCTAGCCATCCAAGGGAAGAAAAAGAAGGAATTTTTCCCTCTCAACTCCGGCGTGGTGATTTAGAGGCAGTGGCTGATTTGCTGCTTGGAAAAGGAATTAGAAGCTGGTTCAGAAAATTCAATAACGTGAAGAAAGGTACATGTTTCTAATCATGACTTGAATATGTGAAACATCGGAAATGAACCATTGTGGGAATTTTTTTATTCCACTGCATTTTGTGTATCATAACCCAACAAACACTACATAACCAAGAGAAGAGAAAAAATTTCCTCTCCTTTCCCTCACTAGCCGTCGGCCATCACTGAGCCAGAAGA
Organism: Buddleja alternifolia; assembly: GCA_019426215.1. NCBI lineage: Eukaryota > Viridiplantae > Streptophyta > Magnoliopsida > Lamiales > Scrophulariaceae > Buddleja > Buddleja alternifolia. Next base: position 16,514,479 of record CM033400.1, on the reverse strand, counting down.
AGTGGATTTTTCTTCAAGCTTTTTTCTGGCACGATATCTAGATGCAGGAACCAGGGGTTGCTGTTACGGTATCTTTTCTTACAACAAGGTTAGTTTTTGATGAAATTTGATTTCATCTTGTTTTCTTAAAAAATTATTAAACCCGAAAAGCGACTCTGCTTGTGAATGCCGATATGTTTATTTCCTCTACACATGAACCAAGATTCACAATAGACACATAGCGATTTTCCAAAATGTATGACACATTATTCAAAAGCGTCTAGTATGAAACAATTTTGTCTTCAAACGTAAGCTAAAATTTGTCGATAATTTTGCGCGATTTTACGAGAATGTCCATTACGCACTACTATAGGATGCTCAGAATTATAAATCATTTTTTTCCTTACGAAATAGACGCATAGGAATTTCTGAAAATGTATAGCACATTATCAAGAAAAATCTAGTATGAACCAAGTTTTTCTTCAACCGTAAGCTAAAATTTATCGAACAGTTTTGTGCGACTTCACGAGAATGTCCATAACGCACTGTAGGATTCTTGGCATCATAACTCATTTTTTCCCTTTCAAAGTAGATACATAGGGCTTGATGAAAGTGTAGGACACATTACCAGGAAAGATCCAGTATGAAACAAATTTTTCTTCAAACGTAAGTGAAATTTTTGTAATAGTTTTACCATAATCATAATTCATCTTCGGTTTACCATACTTCCTGTTCACTATAATCACACGTCAAGTGTACTTTAAGCATACTTTATCTTAGATGTAACCATACTTCATTTTGAGAATAGAAGGCAGTGCTAGCACCGAGGTAACGGTGGTGCACTAGTGTCGTCGGTGGTAGTTTGCTAGTGGCTCCCGCATTAGTGCATCGAACCCGAAATCGACGGTTCCTGCTAGAGTCCCCGAAGGTATCGTTGATCATGGTCACAGGTGGTGGCTATGCCACCGCTTGTGCTGGCGGCAGTTGGGGGTGGTGGTGGCTAGTGAGTTGGGGAAGGAAGGGGATTGTTGGGAAACGAAATAAAAATGCAGTGGAAATAAAATTCCTATGGTGGTCATCTTTGATTTTCATATTCAAACCATAAACGAAAAATTACTCAAGTGTTGTAGCAAAATGGTTGGAAAATTTTCTCGTTTTTTCGAATTTGAGCCTACTTTAATTTTCTTGATCCGAGCATCAAATCCATCAATGCCTCTAAATCACCACGGTAACCAAAGATAAAATCCTCTTCTTTTTCTCCTTAGTGGACGAATAGAGAGAGGTGAGAGATTTCTGACTTGGAGACAAAGATTACTTATGAGACCAAGTTATTTACTTTTCCACTTAAGTGATATATTTATATCACTCAAGAAAAAACAAAGCCTATGGACCCTAGTAGTAGGCATCCATATTGGACACCTACTTGATTATTTAATATTATTACTTATCCAATAAGTAATTAATTAAATAAATAATGTGATTTATTAATTTATTTCTCCAAAAAATTAATTAACTCATTAATATTATGAATTAAATAATTAGCTCATCTAATGACTAATTAATTATTTAATCTCTTTTTGATTTATTTAATAAATCAACGATATCAAATACCTAAAATGCCCCTTAAGTCCAAATCATATTTCCTTTTCAATTCCTTTAAGTGCGACTCTTTAGGTTCGTCTCAAAGGCAATGAGAGAAACCAAAGGATGTGGGTAACACCTATCCAGTTACGTGGCCTACATTGGAACCCAATTGAGATCGATTGAATAAGATTATTCCAAACACTTCCTGTTGTGAATACCGGATGAGTATAAATGTTTTATTCTATTATCCCAGTTGAGTGAGAGTCACGGTCAAGTCAAACACACAATACTTGACCATATGCTCAAGTCATAATGAGTCGAGGTCACTGAGCTTGCTCTTGTGTCTAAAACACGAGTAGCTTAGCTTTGACCAAAAACTTTTGACCTCACTCATTCAAGATGACACAGGATATATTCTCATTCATATATGAGAGAATAAAAAATCCATCTTGGCAATCAGCTAAGACTACCACTTGCCTATCAAGTTGCATTTCGAGGTTGATCCCACCTAAAGGTGAATTTGGTCTAACTCCTCCAATGACGAACTTAATATCACAAGTGCATCTGCAACGTGATTTGTTGGTCCCAAGTTGCATACGAAAGAGTCTAGAAGGGAGGGGCGGTTGAATAGACCCTGAAGTCCTTTTTCAACTTCAAAAATTTCGTATTCAAAATGTTGTGAACGCTTAAAAATGTAGGCGCTTGGCTGAGTGTCTACTTGAAGAATATTATGATAAAGTTAACTTAGACTCAAGATTTGAATACTATAACCAAATAGGGTTAAGCGTTTTGTTCTTTAATCAGGGTTAGCATAGCGAAATGATTTTAAGTCTTCTCTTTGAAAAGTTTTAGCGTTACAAAGTTTTTCTTAGTTGCTTTCAACTTTTAAATGATCTTATCAATGTGTTTACATAATTGATTATGCAATGATATGAAAATAATGAAATTGATGGTAAAGTAGAGAACACAATGTTTGAAAGATTTGTTAGGTGGTGTAATCCCAACTACATCCTTCTTCTTCTTTAACACTCGGAGGTAATCCACTAAAATGATTCTCGAAGAATCACATAGAAACTTCTACAAAATAGGGGAGAGATGGATTTGAATGGCTTGAGCTTCTTGGTCGCACAGATTTCTGCTCCTAGACACTTCGATCCCCTTGCTTCTTTCACCCAGAAATAATGCAAGTATCCAACTTCGACTTCACTCAGATTTCGAGGCTGGACAAGGGTTTTGTCTAACGGTTTGTTTGATTTTAAGAAGTTCATACAACTTGAAATATCTCAATAGTAGAGTAAAGTTCTTCTGAAAAAGATGTTTGAGATATTGGTTGACTGTCTTAAGGATTGAAGAAAAGCAGAAGGAATGTTTGATTTTAATATTCGAGCTTTTCTGAAAGTTTAAGAATTGAGACTTCAATGCAACAGGGTTTTCGCTTGTAAGCTTGTTGTTGTATGTTTTAGCTTGTTGTTGAAGTCCTATTTATAGACTTTCTTGAGTAAAGTGTTCGTTGGACACATGGTCAAGCATGTGTCTAACACTCTCGCGTGTGAACAAATTTCGTCCTTTTTTCTGAAATTCTGCTGCAAAAAGTTGGTGCCACAGACTTGTAAAGTTGACAGTCCAATGAGAATGCTTCTTCGTACGCCCTGGAGTTCTTATCACATTTAATGCTTTTATTAGCATTTAATGCATTTGAAATAAATGCCCATTGGACATTAATGCTCTGAGTAAAATTGCATTTAACTCCTTCTAGACTTCGGAATAAATTTTGGTGAAATCTTGTCTTGATAGACGCTCATTCAACACTAAATGATCCTTAGCTGAATCTTTACATCACGCTTGTAGTAGCTTGACACTTAGACGCTTGCTAGAAATCTTCATTTTCATTCAGACTTCAGACGCTTGAATCTTCAGACCTAACTACTGATAAACTTACTCAGAATAATATCAGACGCTCAGTCTAAGAATACTTAGCCTAACAGTTTAGAATAAAAACAAATAAAGCCTTATACAAATCTAACGCTCAAAGCCTATACATGATTTCTAATAAAATCAAACTTACATATTTTGGGGTATAACATAAATCCTAATTGTCATCATCAAAACATCTAACAAGAAATTTCCTAACAATTACCCCCTTTTTGATGATGTCAATACTCACTCTTTTATATTTCAAGAGTTAGACAACCAAACTACAAAGTTAACTTTGATTAAGGTTAGATAAGGTTAATTAAAGCCTCAACGAGATGTTTTAGCTGGAAATGCACTTTTTATATATCAAAGAAATTACAAAGCATTTACAGCTAAAGATAAAAGATACAAAGGAGACACGAATATAGATAAAGGAATTTTTAAAGAGGTCTCTAAACGCTTGCGCTTCTTTATTAAGTTGTATCTTCTGGATATTTCAGCTCTGATTGCTTCGGTAAGAAGATCATCTAGAGCTCTCGTCGCAACATGGTCTGTATTAACGATGGTCTTCTTTTCTTCTTTACTTATTTCCTTGAAAGCAATCCAGTACTTATCCCATTTTGATGGATCAATGCCAATATGCCTTAGACAGATTCTATACATTTGATCAAACTCTGGCATTTGCTTCTCCTTAACAATTTCTTTTGGATCAGTTGGCTCTGGAAAAGAGTCGCTCGTTCAATCGGAAAGTCGAATTGTTCTAAGTACACTTGTGAAGACATTGGTAGATCCGTTCTTTGCTTTATTGGAGGAAACCCAGATGTGCGACTAGGCTCTCCAACAGTAGCAACCCAAGTTGGGTAACGGGACTCAATATTGAGCAGAGGAGGGAGAGGAATAATTGGACTTGGAACACTTTGAGTTTTTGACGCTTTGCAGATGAACTGGTAGCTCTTGAACTTGGCGCCTTCCTCTTTCTCCCTTTATTGCCATCATCAGTCTTCAGAATGTCTTTTGCTAGAATACCGACCCAATGAGCAATTTGAGAAATAGAACTTGCTAGATTGTCATAACGCTTGTCGAAGTGCTCTTTCATTTCAATTTGAGCTACACGGTTAGCGTCAGCAGTTTCTTGAAACAATTTAAGACTTTCAGCATCTTGAGCAGCTCCGCGCATGTGAACAATTTGAGTGTCCAAATTTTGTGATTCGATCTTAGCAAGGTCTTCTTGAATCCAAAAGAGAGCATCAACACCATTTGAAACATGATCGCGCACTCTATCTAATGCATTTCTCAGAATAGGAGTAAACTCCTTACCAGCTTCACTTGAGATAATCATTTGAGTAACCGATTTAGGCTTAAACTTTGTAATGATCTTTAAGGATTCAAGGAAAGATTGAGTTGCTGAATCAAACGCTTTACCTTGCGCTTATCCCAATTGATCAACAAACTCTGCAACACTAGCGTCAAGCTTTGACTCTGGTAGAGACGCTTCAGTAGTTGTGGATGCACACTCAATCTCAGCATCAGAAACACTTGCAACCTCATGAATAATTGAAGTTTCAGCAATAGCGACCACAACAGGCGCTTGAAGTTCTGTTTTGTTTGGACACTTGGAGCAACTAAGTCCACTTAAGCGTTATCAGCAATGCGCCCAACTGAGGGGACTTTTTCTATCACAGGTACTTCCATGGGGGCTAGCAGCATGCGATGATAATAATTAAATTGAAAGTTAAGTTTACCAAATGTTGTACCGGTATGGAAATCTGTAGCAATGTCAATAAGCTCATAGATGCTATTCGTTGACATGTAGGTGCTAGCAATGAATGTGCGGAGAGGACTGTCCATGGCTCTAACCCACATTGGACCTAAGATGTCCATCACATGAATTGGATATAGCCTTGACTTCACCGAAGGAATGAAGAAGAGTGAATCGGTGCAAAAATAAAGAGAAAAGGCTATGATTTGGTTGGTCGGGAGGCGAGACAAAATTGTTCCTTTGACATAGACTCTGAAGTACTCTTCAAGATAAGGATAAATAGCTTTAGAGATCCTTTGATTGCGTTCCAACAAGGATAACACAAAGGCGTATGACCGCTCACTTATTTGCGGATGGAAGGGAGTAAAATATATCCCCTAAAAGGATTAATAACTGAGCCATTGATTTTGAGGAGATTTGTTGTGAATATGTGATCAAAATGCTTGATGGGAGTCGTGATCTTGATCATTTGCCTCACATTTTCGTCACTAAGGCTGGGAGAGACGGTCGGATCAGATACTAAGCAAGTACCACTGGTAGACGCTCTGTTGTAGAAGGTGAGAGGAGTTTCTTCAAGTCTTTGTAACGCTTCTCCCAGAAAGGTTTCAACCTGATATCTGATGCTTGGCCATTTGTTTGATTGTCCCTACTCGTATTTGATGCTTCTGGAGCCAATACTTAGCAAAATGACGCTTCTTGTCATGCATGCCTATGCCGAATAAATGCGGAGCGTTAACTAACTCGTGAAAAGTGTATTTGTTGCCCACATATGCCTCACACCACCTTAATTCATTCATGCAGAATTCAGCCCCAGCGTTGTATATGGCTGTAATTCCCTTATGAAGAATGTCTCTAATCTTCTCTAATCTGTATCTGTCCACATGATTGTTAGGAATCCTGTCGGCATGCGCAACGAAAATGAAAAATAGATCTAGATTCCTAAACCAAGATCAATTTGTAGCTTTCATCGATTTTAATCAAGAAAAAGATGAATACGAAAAACTTACCTTTTCGCGTATTCAATGTTTAAACCTCTCGAATCTTCAATCTTCTCCAACGTTTCAATTGTACCGTCTCTAGATCATCACGCAGGAATGGACTCTGAAAAATCTCCATCTCCAATCTCCATGGCGGCTAGGCGAGAATGAGTTGGAAGAAGAGTTTTCTCTGTCTAGTATTTTCTGGTGGAAGATTTCACGTTATGTTTTTAACTGTGTTCTCTAGCTTGTGTTGGAGGATTAAATAAATCCTCCAACTTAAGCTCACCGGATCACACACATGCCCATATGGGCCTTATTGGACAAATAATTGGGCCATGTTGACCCAATTAACTTAGTTCAATAAATTTAATCAATTAATATTTAATCCAATTAAATATATATTGATTAAATGAGTATTCTTATTAATTAATTAATTAACTAATATTATAGTTTAAATATTTAACTAACCTAGTCAATTAAATATTCAAACTAATTAATTTAATTTACTATTGTTTAATCCAACTAAACAACCAATTAAATTAATTTGTCCAATTAATTAATTCGTCCAACTAATTAATTTGTCCTTCCCAAGGACAAATTACTAAAACACCCTCCAAATACAAGACTTGATTTTCACGTCAATTCTTTTGTAGCACGACTCTCTCGGTTCAGCTCGATTGGTAATGGGAGGATTCTAAAGGATGTGGGTGACACCTAGCCAGCACCATAGCCCCACATAGTAGCCTAACCTAGAACGAAATGACTATGTCATTACGAACCTCTAGATTATGAATACCGTATAGGTATAAGCTCTTCACTGACGTATCCCGATCGAGTGAGAGTCATGGAATATGTCAAACTCACAGGACTCGATGCTATGCTAGGAATCATAGTAATATGAGATTACTAAACACGAGTTAGTTTATCAGCGCTGGCCAAAGACTTTCAATCTCATTTACCTATGATCGTATAGGATACTTCTCATTTACTTTGAGACAGTGAATTCCCTATTGGAAATCACCTCATACGCTACTTGCCCATTGGAACGCACTTCAAGGTCTATCCCACCAACGGGTGAATTGGGCTTAACTAATCTGATGACACAATCCAACGTCACAAGCACACTGTAACCGTGACTCCTCAGGTCTAAGGCTCACGCATACCTTCATATTCAGTAATCCAATCATTGACAGTCACTAAGTAAAAACCCATGTGATCGGATTACTATGAGCTGTGTTTGAATACACTAATCCCATCAATGTATCTATGACACAAACTCCCACTATTCCACAGTGTTCGACTGACACTCCTTTATCAGAGCATGTATCATATATGTCCATACGAATCTCAATGCCCAATTGAGATTCTCCGACTTGCGAACCATTTAAGTGATCAAGTATCAAACCCTTCCAGTGCCCATCTCTTTAACCACTATAAGGAGTGCGAAGGTTTGCCTTGACACACATGGACTAGTTGTTCATTTAAGACTATAGATGCTATCAAGAATTATATGAACAACATACTATTGCCTTTGTATTAATTAGAGGTTGCACAATATAAACTCGTGCCTTATATTCTAACTCCTCATTGGCATCGAGGGCACATTCCCAACAATGATAGCTAGCATTCCAGATGCTATTGAAGAGGTCGTCAGCTTCTTCTCGGATAAAATTAATGATGAACGCTGTGCACCCTTGTTTCTCCATAGACGAAGTGGATTTTTCGAATTTTTATTCGCAACACTATGCACCACTTCTGGAAAGTGCGAATAACCATCTCGGTTCAAGATTTTCTCTGATGGATTGAGGAACTCAACAGGTAGACGCTCATAAACTCTGATTTTGTAATTTCTTAGAGCAAATCCAGATGGCTTGTTGTGCCCCATATCCAAGAAATATGCCAACTCCACATCAGCAAGGTAAGTCTTTTTGCCTTTATGCTTTTCATATAATTCAATTGAAGCGGGGATTTGATCGACTTCCTCATCATTAGCAATGGCCAAGTAATATGCACGCTTGACATCTGTTAACTCCGAACTAAATATCATCTGACAAATTGAATTTTCACACTCTACCATCATTGCTATTTCATTTTTCGTGATCACATATCGATCTTCATTGTATCCTACGGGAATGAAATCTTCTTCTAAAGCTGGTGGCATGTAATTGATTGAATGATCAATTGTCTTGATAGGATCTAGCTTGAAGAAATGACAAGGTTAAAGTATGTTAACTTCTTCCAAAGTTGGTTCTGTAGCGTCTTCAGCAACACTTACATCATCTAAGTGTGCCTCTGCTATAACCTCTGAGATGAGTGGTGGTTGGTGTTGGGAATTATATGAATAAAACGCAGCGGAAAGTAAATTTAATTCCCAAAGCCCGAATCATCTCTAATCCTCGTGTTTAATTGTGTATAGAAAAATTACCGTTCTCGCGTATGTTGATTTCTGAACGTGATCCTTTTCTCTAACGCCGAATTTGCCAACGTCTCTAATTCGTCACGCCGGAATCAAAAACGAAAAACTTCTCCTTTCTTCCTTGTCAAAGACGGCTAGAGAGAGAGAGAGAGAGGTGGGAGACTTTTTCTTGGAGAGAAAGTTATGTAAATTGTCTTGTGTTATTTTTCACCTTGTGATATATTTATATCATTATGAAACAATAACACTAGCATGCAAGAGCCCTATTTGGGCTTCCATTTGGCCACCCCTTAGTGGGCTCGGAAGCCTTCGGGCTTTCGTCGTGCTTGCTAATTAATTAATTGGATAATTTATTTATCCAATAAATAAATTGATAATCCAATTAGTTCAATTCCTAATTAATTTATAATTCAATTTCTCCAAGAAATTAATTAACTCATTAATTTAATTAATTAATTAAATTATCCAATAATTAATTAATTAATTACGGCATTCAATGCCGTGAATTTCTCTCAAGTCTTTTTCCCATGTTTTTCTTTTTGCACTTCCTTTAAGCGCGACTCTTTAGGTTCGTGTCAAAAGGCAATTGGGAGGAATCCAAAGGGGTGTGAGTGACACCTAACCAGTCTCGTGGCTCACACCGTAACCCAATTGAGAACGAATGAATAGGATCATTCCAAACCTTTACGCCGTGAATACCGTACGTGTATAAACCTTTTATTCTTATATCCCAGTCAAGTAAGAGTCATGGTTTAAAGTCAAACTCATATAACTTGACCATATGCCTAAGCTCATAATAAGTCGAGGTATTTAAATGCTTTGGCTAAAGACTTTCATCCTCACTTATTCATGATCGCATAGGATATTTTACTCATTCACTTATGAGAGAATAAATTCCATATTGCAAATCAGTTAACAATGCTACTTGCCCATCAAGTCGCACTTCGAGGTCGATTCCACCAACAGGTGATTTGAATCTAACTACTCTAATGACAGACTTGATGTCACAAGTACATCTTCATGACCATGTTCAAAAGAAAGACACTCAAAACCCTGTTCTTCCTTCCAGAACCAAACATATTGACATAACATAAAATTTGTCTCATCCATAAAATTTGTGCACAACAACTTCCTGCAGCTACATACTCGACTTCAGCTGTAAAGGTAGCTATCGATTGTTGTTTCTTACAATGCTATGAAACTAACCTATCACTTAGAAATTGACATGTACCACTAGTACTTTTTCGATCTATTTTGCATCCTGCAAAATCTGCATCTAAGTAACCAATTAGTTCAAAAAAAGAGTCCCTTGGATACCATAAGCCCATATGTTGTGTGTCTTTTAGGTATTTAAGGATTCTCTTGGTAGTAATAAAGTGTGACTCTTTAGGATTGGCTTGAAAGCATTCACACATGCATACCGAAAACATAATATCAGGTCTACTAGTAGTAAGATAAAGAAGTGATCCAATGATACCTCTATAATTAGTGATATCAACCTTCTTCCCACTTTCATCTTTATCTAACTTAAGTGTTTGGCTTATTAGAATTTTCGAAGATGATGCATTTTCCATACCAAATTTCTTAATCATTCGTGTGTATTTAGCTTGGTTAATAAATATGCCATTAGGGGAGTTGTTTAACTTGTAATCCTAAAAAGAAAGTTAATTCACCCATCATGCTCATTTCAAATTGTTCTTGCATCATTTTTGAAAATTTCTCACACAGACGCTTATTAGTAGATCCGAAAATAATATCATCAACATATATTTAGACTAAGAGAATGTCTTCATCATTGGTTGTCACGCCCCAAAATTTAGTTATAAAGGACCCAACTTGAATACATAAGTGTATCATTGCAATAGTTTAATTCGACATCTGGACCCAATTTACCAATGTATCTTAGGGTCCCAACCCTGAAACTATCAACCATATCGGGAAGCAACTTAACATCCTTGAATAAAACTACCAGTGTTTACCTCAAGGATTTTCTAAGTCTACACTTGTGATCCTCCAAGCCAGTCTCATTGCTCAACTCACCTCTAACTGGGAGGAAGAAAGTGAAATACGTAAGCAAAGGCTTAGTGAGAGCTAGTGTTCGTGTTGAAGGTGCTTAAAATAGTTTTTAGACCCAAAAACCATAAGTTGATGAGATGAAATCCATAATACTTTTTATTTTTCAGAAAATCATTGAAGTAGTTAAAATAAAATTTACGTTCATGATAGTAATTAAGCAATAGGTGATATGACACCAAAACTTTAGTATAAACACTTAGTATATGCATTCAATCAATAGGCAGTTACAGTAACTTTACATTTCACATTTAAGCAGTAGGGGGCCATGTTAGCAGTAGCATCGCGTCCGATGACTTTGCTCATAGCACTTTGGGTCCCGCTGCTTCTTCCTTGTCACCCCTGAACAATTGGCTTCAAAGCCATCACCTTATGCCTCCCCACTTAGGCTCGCGAAACCCGGTTGGTCATATCCTGGGAATGCCACAATTCAATTCCTACGACCCACTTACCCTCAGAACACTCTGTCTTTGGGTGTTGGGGGTTTTGGCCATGGATAGCGGGAACCGTTTTAAGACCGTAGGCCCGTGCTTGTCCAGCCGAACCCTAGCCCTATCCACGCCGGACACTTAACCATATACAATATGCAATCACATAATTTCACATTTGATGCAATAGTGGCCTTTTGGCTCATGATACAATAATCAGTCAATTTTAGTAAATAAGTGTCAAACGTGTGTTGAAGATATACCTTCTTGGAAATCATTTTCAACAATGACAAATGCGTATACATATATATAGGACGTAGTAAAACTTCCTTCCAGTTTTGAAAGACATATAAATATAATTTTGCGAGGCAACTCACCTCGTCCAATCGAATACCAAGCTCAAGTCGAGAATTCGAGTGATGCTCAACCTATCTCGTAAGTGCAATTACCTATTCCAAATAACTATACTCATCAATACGATCATATCAACTCAATTGATAGTAACCAAATACTATACGGTTAATATCGAATTATCAAAGGTCGAGGAAAGATATATCATCCAACACTTACCTCATCTACAAAGACACCATAAAATTGATTTGGATCAGTCAAAATTTACACGAGATAACTCAACCATGCGCTTCCGCCTTCCTTCGTGCATCCTCACTGTTTCCACTTTTTTTTTTTTTTTTTGCTCTTCCATTTAGCATGATACCCAACACAAATTTATAACTACAGATTCACAACGACCTCAGATTTCTCACCATATAAATTTTATTCCAAAACCCAATCGATCAACGGGTAAATCGGGCCATCGAAGTTGACCTCCCAAATCTGCCAAATCCTCGCACATCTTGCCATCTTGTAACCACAAAAAAACCCTATTACAGCGTACCTATTACAGCGGTTTTGAAAAACCGCTGGAATAAGGGTACTCGGTTCGGACCTATGACAGCGGTTCGATCCGAACCGCTGTCATATGACGTCAGAATTTTTTTTTAAAAAAAAATTGGATACGACAACGGTTCAGTCGAACCGCTGTCATAGACCATACGTATGACAGCGGTTCAATCGAACCGCTGTCATAAACCCATCTATGACAGCGGTTTGACTGAATCGCTGTCACAAAAAAAAAAAGCTAAAAATTAAATGTGACAGCGGTTCGGGCCGAACCGCCGTCACAAAGTTACATATGGCAGCAGTTCGTGGTCAATCCACTGTCGTAGGGGGCCGGGTTTTCTTAACCCGGCCGCCTCCCCTTCTTCTCTCACACTCACTCTCTCTCTCAACTCTCTCACTATTACACCCCACCACCACCACCACCTCTCTCTCTCTCGCGCTCTCTCTCGGTCTCTCTCTCTCGGTTTTTCTCTCTCTCTATCTATTTCTCTCTCTCTACTCGACCTCTCGCCGCCAACATCCGCCGCCGTCCGCCACCGACATTCGCCGTCGTCCGGTCCTCCCCTCTTTCGGTATCTCTCTCTCTCTCTCTCTTTCTCTTTCTAGATATATATATATATGTGCATATATATGTATATATTCTATATATATATATATATTTAACTCTTTATATATATATATATACATAAGGATCGCCGCCGCCGCCGACCAACGCCATTTAATGGGTATATTTTGTTAGATAAATATATATATATACACACACACACACACACACACATAGAGTATAGAGTTAAATATTTGTATATGTGTGGGTGTATGTATATGTGGGTGTATGTATATATATTTGTGTATGTGTGGGTGTATGTATATGTGGGTTTATGTATATATATTTGTGTATGTGTGGGTGTATGTATATGTGGGTGTATGTATATATATTTGTGTATGTGTGGGTGTATGTATATGTGGGTGTATGTATATATATTTGTGTATGTGTGGGTGTATGTATATATATTTGTGTATATGTGGGTGTATGTATATATATTTGTGTATGTGTGGGTGTATGTATATATATATTTGTGTATGTGTGGGTGTATGTATATATTTGTGTATGTGTGGGTGTATGTATATTTGTGTATATGTGAGTGTATGTATATATATTTGTGTATGTGTAGGTGTATGTATATTTGTGTATATTCTTGAGATTTGCCTATTTATTGAAAAATTTAAGGGAAATAGGGATTTGACTGAATTTAGTATTAATTTGGGTTAGTCGGGTGTTAATTATGTTTGATTTGAGATTAAATTGTGGTTAGGTTTAGGGTACATTGATCCAACTGATGATCTATATTTATATTTAGTTGTTGAAAATATGATGTTTTATTTGTAGTTTTATGTGATTTATGTGATCTGACTGGTGATCAATATTTGTAGTTGTTGGAATATGATGCTTTATGTGAGCCAACTGGTGATCAATATATATTTATATAATGATGCTTTATTTTTAGTTTTATGTGATTTATGTGATCCAACTGGTGATCAATATTTGTAGTTGATTGAAATATGATGTTTTATGTGACCCAACTGGTGATCAATATTTTCGTATAGTAAGATTGACATTTTGGCTTTGTTGTGGGTGAAAGATTACAATATTGGGTTTGTTGTGGTTGAAAGATACAAATTTTGTTGGTTGCAAGTTTGGGGGAAGATTAAGTCGAGAACTTGGTAGAAATTTTTGCGTCGATACTCTGCTGAATTTTTTCTTGGATAACGGGAAATAAATTAAAATTAAAATAATTTAATTAATTTAACTCAACTGATGTTAAAATTATTTAATTTAATTAATTAAGATCGAAATTGGATTTTAGCGGATCGTAAGATCCAAATTTTGTTGGTTGCAACTTACCTGACAGAAGATTAAGTCGAGAACTTGGTAGAAATTTTTGCGCTGTTACTCTGCCGAATTTTTTCTAGAATAATGGGAAATAAATTAAAATAAAAATTATTTAATTAATTCAACTATCAACTGATGATAAAATTGTTTAATTTAATTAATTCAGAATCAAAATGGATCGAAGTTGGATTTTAGCGGATCGTATGTCGGAACAGTATGAGAAAGGGGTGAAAGAGTTCATAAAGTTTGCGGTTGAGCATGCACCGGATCCAACTAGGATCACTTACCAGTGTTTACGTTGTTGTTTTGGAAAGAGAATTAGTCCACATGAGTTGGAAGATCATTTGGTGTGTAATAGAATTGATAAAAGCTACACACGTTGGACAAGACACGGTGAAAACAGTGTCACGTCGGATGATTTGGGTGGTACATCATATCCATCACAGGATTTCAACATGAATGATTATGAGCCTGATCGTTTGGAGGAGATGACAAATGTGATTGAGGAGGATTTGCGAAATTGTCCTAAAATGTTTGACAATTTGACAAGTGATTCAAAGACATCACTGTATAGTGGTAGTAAATTCACAAGATTGAAAGCAATTCTGAACCTATACAAGTTAAAAGCCAACAATGGGTGGAGTGATAAGAGTTTCACAGACTTACTCGGTTTATTAAAAAGCATGCTACCTGAGGATAATGTGTTACCTAATCGTACTTATGAGGCTAAACGGATGTTAACCTCAATTGGCATGGGACAGACTTGTATTTTGTTATTCAGGTTATCGTATAAATGGTTGCACATTCTATACAAAAGACCAAGATGAACGAAGTACAATGCAGAATAGTGGTGTGAGTCTTGTAGCTCAAGCAATGCATATCTCAAGTGCGAAAGATAATAATCCTATCTATGCCAATTTATCATATTACGGGGTGATTGAACGTGTATGGGAGCTTGATTATGTTGGTTTCAGGTGCCTGTATTTGGGTGTAGGTGGGTTGACAATAAACATGGTGTCGATAATAGTGAAATAGGATTCACTCGAGTAGACCTTCAAAGGGTGGGATACAAAGATGAACCTTTCATTTTAGCATCACAAGCTAATCAAGTGTTTTTTGTCACCGATCCTATTGATAAGAGGTGGTCCATTGTTTTATCGACAAACAAAAATACTTGTATTGATGATGATTATGAAGAAAGTGAAGATGATGGAGAAAATCCTATCTCATTAGGTGATTCACAATCAATTGATAGTGACGATGACTTGGCTATAAGTGATGATGAATTGTATATGTGACAAGATCACTAAGAGGGGATATCGATTAATCCATCAGTTCGTCGGCGTACTAAAAAAAATGTACGTACCGATGGGAAGCAAAAGACTGCTAAGCCAACGACAAAAAGAAAACGATGAAAGGTATTTGAACTTATTTCATAATTGTATGATAGACTTGTTTTTTGATCAATATTTATACTTAGTTGCTAAAAAATTTATATTCTTGAGATTTGCCTATTTTTTTGTGGAAAATTTAAGAGAAATAGGGGCTTGATTGAATTTAAGGTTAATTTGGTTTAGCTGGGGGTTAATTACATTTAATTGGAGATTAAATTTGTTTATTTTGTGGTTTAGGATAATTATGTTCTAGAATATTGGATATGAACCTAACTTCTGTATTTATTACTTCTATTTTAAAATTATTATTGCCAAATGAATCTGCCAAATTTATATGAATCTAACTTTTGTATTGTTTGGCTTTTGTAGGTCGATGGCTTCAGATCCTGCTGGTAGTTTTCCCGAGGATGATGTATATGGATCAGATAGCCGTCATGAGGCGGAGATACAGAGAGGTGTCACGACTATGAAAAAAGTTATCAATGCCAGAAGTAAAGGCATAAGGCTACCTATCGGCTGGAATGACAGAGGTCAGGCAGTTAACCCAAACAAATCAATATTTGTTGGTTATATAGGTGTGCAGGCTCGGCAGAAGGTGTCGATTACCATGAGTGATTGGCGAAAAGTCCCGTCACCAATAAAAAAAAACATTTGGGATGAAATGAAGGTAATTTGGATATTATCATACTTGTAAGTGTTAATGTATTATCATATTCTCTAAATTATAATTTTATATATACTTTGTTGTTTGTTTTTTGTAGTTGGCATTTGATATTGACGAAAGTAGACAAAAGTACGTACTAGGAGAAGCTGGGAAGCTAGCACGTAACTTTAGGAGCTACTTGAGTAGAAAGTGGGTGCGAGATGATGTTGGAAACATTAATGACAACCCACCCCCACAATATGAGATATCTCAAGCCGATTGGACGGCATTTTTAGTTGTTCGCTTAGATGAACGTTTTCAGGTAGCTAGTCATTTTAATTTATGATTTCATTTGTTGGTTATTGCGTTTATATTTAGCTAATAATTTGATAATGTAATAAACAGAAACTAAGTAGGGAAAATCAGGAAAGAGCAAAGGAACCTGAATATCCTTACCGGAAAGCGAGTCTTGGACATGCTCTTGTGGAGCAAATGGAGGTATGTAGTTCATTTAGCAGTGAATCCTTACAATTTTTTTAATAAAAATTCTATGTTAATACATATATATTTTTTAATGAAAATATAAATGAATAGAAGAAGGGATGCGGGATCCGATTGAACATAGGTGACACGAGCACTCGTGTGGAGGATTGCGCGTTCCGATAAAACAAATCAAATTGATAACGACAATGTTAGAAGAGTAGTGAATGAAATGGTGAGTTATTTGCAATTTTAGCTCTATAATGTGTTGTATGTTTGTTTTGAAATACTATTGAAAGAACAAAGTTCACTAATTTTTTTTATTTTTTAAAATATATTATTATAGGAGAGCATTTCACAAGAGAGTATTAGCCATAGTGGAAATGAGAAGAGTCGAGATGACCTATTGGCTAAAGCTCTTAAAAAGAAGGAGCATCCGGGTCGCGTTAGGGGCGTTGGCTTTGGGGTCTCACAAAGAGACTATTTTAAGGATCCAAAGCCTGCTACAGAAATGGAGATGGAAAGCTTGAAAAACATGGTGAAAAACCTCTCCCAAACTATGGTTGCCATGCAACAACGAATTGATGTTTTGGAAGCCCCTAACTCGCGTCAACCACATGAAGATGACGTGATTTCTTTGAAAGATAGCAGCC
Source organism: Buddleja alternifolia (assembly GCA_019426215.1). Lineage (NCBI taxonomy): Eukaryota > Viridiplantae > Streptophyta > Magnoliopsida > Lamiales > Scrophulariaceae > Buddleja > Buddleja alternifolia. The sequence continues at coordinate 16,497,385 of CM033400.1, read as the reverse complement.
CATAACCAGGTTATAAGATGCTTCTTGAGGTAAAAATTTGAACTTGTTTATTGATCACATAACTTGCAACTCTCTATTTCTGTAAATCACACAAAACTTTCTAATATAATGTTGTATATATATATGTGTGTGTGTGTGTAGTTTATCGCTCCATGTCAATTAGCACTTTCATCACCATCATATCGTGTGGTGGCTAAAGGACAGATGTACAATCAACCTGAGACTGATAGAATACTTCACAGCTGTCCATTAGCCACCAACCATGTGAAAGTGCGCATTGACACTGCAGTTGAGGCAAATACACCCCTACCCGTCCCTCTCAATGATGAAATGCTCACCATTTCTAGTGTTCTGGGTACCTTTGTTGCTTGGCCAGCGAGTCTTGTCATTGTCACTGATGCACCAGTATGTAATTAATAGCTAGTCATTAATAAATTATAACAATTTGTTTGAGGTTACTAAATATACTTTGGTGTGTAAGATTCATGTTTTATTTTCTTTGCTTAAACAGTCTCTAGGACCATCCAAATCATCTGGAAACCAGAAATCAGGGACGTCGAAGCAGTCAGCTGTCAAAGGATAAAGGCCAGTGGCCAAGCCTGCACGTGAAGGTGACAGATGTGCAGACCTTCAACTAGATGGACTCTCTCATGACCTAGTATTTCTGGGAAAGTACACGAAGATGATGTCTATTAGTGCCCAGATCACTATAGACATCGAGGAACCCATTATGAATTTTGCATTCCCAGAGTATATTGGAAAGGAGGAGATCTGTCACCTTCTGCGTCAAAAAGAGCTAGGAGTCTCTATCATTACGGCGTACATAAAGTAAGTTTTTTAATTATTTTATTGCATCTGAACTACGATTATTTTCGTTACTCAAAATTCATTTTTTATGCTCGATTTAGGTGTTTGTGGGATAATTACGTAATCCCCGAAGGGAAAGAAGCAAGTTTCGGGTTCCTTAACCCACATTCCATATCTGCGAGAACAAGCCCGCAAATTCAACAAGTGCAGTACATATCACGTGCTATGATACAACGTGCACAAACGAATGAGTTATTTCTTGCACCTTACAATACCGGGTGAGCTACCAAAGACTCAACTTTAATTTGTAAAACTAGCTACGCAAACCAAAAATAAATATTTTGAACTTATCTTTTGAATGTTTTGTAGGGGACATTGGTTGTTGCTTGCAATTGATCCATTTCAAGAGACCGTTTACTATCTGGATTCTGTGCATAGTAAGCCGCAATACCGAGATGATATGATACAAAAAATCAATCAGTAAGTTTTTCATTCAATCAATGTATCTATTATATTTAATATTTTTTTAAACTGTATTTATTTCACATAATTGCTTGTTTTTAACATATTTCCTTGTTTTTTATATTTTTTTATAGGGTTGTGCAGATATTTCGTGCAGATCGCAACAACTAATCCAAGAAATCCAAAACCTCGGCCTGTAAATGGTTTAATATAAAGGTTAGCATTTTCTAGTTTCATGAGATTATGTATTCGTATAGAAGTTAGTGTTCTAATACAACGTAACTTTGATTACTTTTGTAGTGCCCCCGGCAGACCAACGAGGTGGATTGTGGCTACTTCGTTATGAGATTCATGAAAGAGATTATTAGCCACGGACAATCTATAATCCCAACAACGGTATGCATAATCCTAATATATACATAATTCTATTCCTTTTGAAATTATTAAACCTTTGGTAGGTAATTGAAACGTCATTTCAGTTTGCAATTAATCTCTCTATATATATCTTGCAATACTTTCATGATTCTCAATCCTTCTATACTCAAGAGCAAATTGATAAAGTACGCTGCGAAGTGTCACGTTACATTTTATTAGCAGCTCCTTAGAAATTAGGTAATGTAGTTTTTGTACATTGTGACTTGTTGTAAATTGTGATTTCATTTATTGTATGTAAATTGTCATTAGTAATTTAATTAGTTGATTGTAAATTTTGTTGGAGATTATAACATTTTATTGTTGGAGGAAAGAGATGGTAATATTGAAGTTTGGGGTGGTGGTTGTTTATGTTGAATATGTTTTGCTGTTAGTTGAAATTTGTTGGTTGGTTTATTGAATATTACTGTACAGAAATGTTATCATAATAGTGTGATCAATATAAATTTTTTTTTTTGACACTATGCGAACCGCTGTCATAGTAATTTAATTTTTTTTAAACCTACCTATGACAGCGGTTTTTAGGGAACCGCTGTCATAGCGTGAACTTATGACAACGATTCCCTAGAAACCGCTGTCATATAGGGTGATACCCTATGACAGCGGTCTCAGCCGGAACCGCTGTCATAGGGTTCGAATTATTTTTTTTAAAAAAAAAAATCTATGACAGCGGTTCCCTAAAAACCGCTGTCATAGGGTCTACCCTATGACAGTGGTTTTCAAGGAACCGCAGTCATAGGATGACGTATTACAGCGGTTAAAAAACCGCTGTAATAGGTCCATACCATATAACAGTGGTACCTATGACAGCGGTTAAAACCGCTGTAATAGGCCCAAAAAAACTGCTGTCATAGGTCATTTCTGTAGTAGTGATTCACCATTGATTTTGTCCAATCTTATATCTATAATTATCCACACTCACAGAGATTTCCAATGGTAGTCTTTCATGTGCAATCGGACATGTGGACGGTCCATTTCTGGTCAAAATAAAGTGGATGACTGTTTCTGAAAATCGAAATTGGGCACTGGCAGTTATCTTGAGGTGCTGTTTCTTGCTTGTCTACGAATTGGATTTCAGAGAAACTCAGCATTATAAGTATCTAGACTCAATAATCTTTCTGTTGGTGGTTTCGGACGAGTGATTGGATCATTGGAAGAGTAGTTTCAGGCAAAATCAAAATGTAAACAGTTTCTGGAAATCAAAACAGCACACTGACAAGGACTCTTTGGTGGCCATTTTTGAACTATTCTCGAATTCTTTTTAAAAAAAATTTACCATATAACATATCTACACTGGAAAAGGATTCTAAAGGTGGTTTTGCATGTACAATCAGAGCAAAGAAAAAGGGGTTTTAGGGCAATTGAATATAAAATACTGATTTTAGAACTGAAAAGAGATTAGTGGAAGTGATGGTTTAAATGAAAATTCTATAATGTTTACATAACGATTTCCAAATAAAATTACCTGTAATGATACCTACACTCATAGAGATTTCCAAATATGGTCTTGCATGTATGATCAAACCACTAAAAGTGGGATTTCTGGGCACAAGAAGATGAAGCAATGTTTCTGAAATTGGAAAATGCACACTGTGGTGGTGCTTTGGTGACTGATTCTGGAACTTTAAGGAACTAATTAGAAGATTTGGACTTAATAGAGTTGTTCCTTGTCCTCTTAGGATTATTTTGAGCTTAAGAACCTCAAAATGGACATCATTTGATTCCTCAAAAACCGAAGATACAAACACTGCCAGAGTGGGATTTTGTTTAGAAAATTCCTTGCAAGATATGTATTTTCTTGTGGTTGAGATTTCTCTTCTTGTTCGTTCTCTTGAACAATTTGAGACCTTAAAAGAGGTGAAAATGGAGAGGAATTGTGATGTTTGGAGCAAGAAAGAGTTTGTTGAAATGATAGGCAAATGAATGAATAGATAGGTGTACATATATATGGAGTGATGAGGGCTTGTTGGCAATTTTTCTATATGGTCTCATAGCCCTTGTCTTATTCTATTTTATCACATAACCCCTATGTATACACATGAGATAAAACTTGGCCCTTATGTGAATATTTTTAGTATTAAGAAATCTCGGATATCACATTGGTAATTTTGAATAACGTGGTGTCAATGCTGCCTTATGAAAAGCCTTTACCAATATGAAAAATAGAGAGAGTGTCATACCGTGCTCGAGGTGCTTGCTTAAGGCCATAGGACGCCTTATCTAGCTTGTAAACCATATTCTTGCTATCATTCAGGAAAGCACTCTTCACGTCCATTTGATACACTGTGAATTTGTTCAACGCTACATATGCTAGAAACATGCGAATTGTTTCAAGACGGGCGACAAGAGCATATGTCTCATCAAAATCAATACCCTCTTGTTGGCAATACCCTTGAGGGACAAGTCTGGCTTTGTTCCTTATAACAGTACCATTCTCATCATCTTGTTTCTGTAAACCCATCTAGTCCCAATAACTCCTTGATGAGTTGGCCTTGGTACTAGCATCCAAACCTTACTATGCTCAAACTGATTCAGCTCTTCTTGCATGGCTTCAATCCAACTAGGATCACTTAGCGCTTCATCGACTTTCTTAGGTTCCATTTGAGATGAGAAACTCGCGAACATGGCCTCATTGAATGTAGCGGCTCTAGTCCTCACAAGAGCTCCAATATCTCCAATAATTTGTCTGGTGGATGATAACGTAGCCATATTCTATCTGGCTGGAACGGGTTTAGAGGTTGTTGCAGCGCTTGATCTTGCATTACATTCCCATTAACCTCTTGCACAGGCGCTTCAAGTTCACAAATTATATTTTGCTCTTGATGATCATTCATTCTCTTCATGATCATCAGCAGATCTTACAATATGATCCTTAATAACCTCACGAGTAGCCTTAGGAGGGGACACAAAGTTCTCATCATCATCGTCACTTTCATCATCAATAATCAATTTTGACTCTTGATGACACAAATCTTCAACTCCTACATCATTAGCTTAACCTTACTCGGCTCTTGGTTAGCATCATCAAAAACAACATGAATAGATTCCTCAACCTTTGATTTGATCTTATTGAGGATGCGAAAATTCTTTCAATTTTTAGCTTTACGCTTTGGGATCAAATGTCTTTAGGCTTTGGGATGAAATGTCTTTAGGCTTTGGGATCCATTATTATGAATAAAGCATTTTGAACCAAAGACGTAAAAATATGAAATATTTGGCTTACGTCCCTTCCATAGCTCATACGGTGTTTTACCATGCTGTTTGTTGATCATGCAACGATTCTGAGTGTAACACGTAGTATTGATCGCTTCGGCCCAAAACCTAGGAGCAAGCTTAGACTCAGGTAACATCATCCTAGCGGCTTCCTTTAGCGTTCTGTTCCGACGCTCATCAACACCATTCTATTGAGGAGTTCTAGGAGCTGAATACTCATGGTGTATTTCATTTTCTGCATAAAACTTCCAACCTTGTTAGTAAACTGATTACTATGATTGCTCCTTATTCTTGCAATCTTAAGATTTTTCAAAGTTTGAAGTTGCTGAATAAATGTTGTGAGCTTGTCACATGTTTCATCTTTGGATGAAAGAAATTCCACCCAAGTAAATCGAGAGAAATCATCTACTATCACCAAAGTATACTTTTTAGTGCTCACACTAATCTTTTGAACAGGTTTAAACAGATCCATGTGAATTAGATCAAGTATCTTAGAGGTAGATAGACAAAGCTTTCTCTTGAAAGATGATTTAACTTGTTTGCCCATTTGACAAGCGTCACAAAGGTGATCCTTATGAAATGGTCCTTTAGTTAATCCCTCTACAAGATTTATCCACAAAGCATGTTGGGTTGTTATCAAATGTTGAACCTTAATCTACCAAATAAATATTGTTTGTTCTTTTCCTTTCAATTTAGTAGATACAGTCTTAGTGTCATAATATAGCAATAGTCACTTGAAAATTTTACTTCAAAACCTTTATCACAAAATTGACTTATGCTTAAAAGATTAGGCTTAACACCCTCAACATAATATATATCACTTATCATGATGTTCCCCACATGCATAGTACCTATACCTTTGGTTTTACCTTTGGAGTTGTCACCAAATACATCCTTAGGACCATTGGTAGCACGATAGTTGATCAAGAGATCCTTTGAGCTTGTCATGTGCCTTGACGACCCACTATCGATGTAGCAAACAGATGTATCGGCTCTAGCTCTAGGTACATGCATTCAAAGGGCAGTTCTAGTTCTTTTTAGATACCCATTGTAACTTGAATCCTTTCACATTAGCAGTGTTAGTCTGAATTAGAACTTTAAGAACCCATATTTGCTTAGTCTTAATTGCGGGAGGATTAGCCTTTTTGGGTTTCACCTTGTGTTGTGTGTGATTTTTGGATGCATAATAATATCCTTGATTATAATAGCAATCATAATCATAATCGTAGCCATAATTATCATAGTATTGATAATATGACCTTGATCATTGTGGATATTGACACTGGTATTTCCTTGGCACTGGCTTAGGGTGCACCTTGGGCGCTTGACGATTAGTGCTTGATTCACAGAGGCAAGGGTTGTCCTTAGCCGTTTGAGTGTTTGGATAAACCTTTTGGTGGTCCCAAGTGGCATACGAAAGGGTCTAGAAGGGGGGGGGTTGAATAGACCCTTAAGTCTTTTTTGACTTCAAAAAATTTGGTATCACTTTTAAAAATTAGAACGCTTAGGAAGCTGAGCGCTTGGGTCAGGCGCTTAAGTAAAGATAACTTGGGCTTAGTGATTTCAGCAATTTACCAAAGTAGGGTAACGCTTAGATCGCTTAATCAGGGTTAGCACAGCGGAAATGATTTTAAAGCTTTAGCGTTCGTTTTGGTTAAATAGTCGCTTAGCAGATTAGCTTGTCTTTTTCAGAATAAATGGTATACAAATTAAAACAAGACAATAATGAAAGTAAATGACACAAGATATATAAGGTTCACTGGGTGATATAATCCCAGCTACGTCCTTCTTCTCCTTTTTCACTTGGAGGGAATTTACTAAGATGATTATCAAAGAATCACACAGAATCTTCTACAAGATAGTAAATAGGTGAAAATGATTTTGGGCTCCTTGATCACACAGAAGTCAGCACCAATGAAGATCTTCTTCTACAAGCTTCTCTCACTCAGAAATACTGTCTATAAGGGGTTTCAACAGCTTTCTCACTCAGATGAAAGGTTGAGGGTTTTTATCACAAGGGTTTGTTTGTTTTTGGAAAGATTATACAACTTGGAATATCTCAGTAAGAATTGAGGTTTCTTCTTTGGAAGAGATTTGAGATATTTGTGACTATATGGAATGTATGTAGAAAAGCTTGCAAGATTTTGGCTATGGAATTTCTAAGTTTTTTCTTCAGAAATTATTTCTTGTACATGTACGTATTTTTCTCTCTGTGTGTAACTATTTAGGGTTTGCTGGAGATAAGGTATTTATAGGCAATTTTTGGGATCTGTCCATTGGACACATGTAGGAGAGTGCCTATCACGTGGCGCGTGATTGTACCTTTTCTCTGACATTCCTGAAATTCTGCTGGTTCCGATTGGACGAGAGCAGCTATAAACTCTGAAGTTCTGGCAGTCTAGTAAAAAAGGTGGCTTGTCCACAAGTCATAATAGCTTATCACATTTAATGCACTTATCAGGCATTTAATGCATTTGAATTTATTTCCCGTTGGAAATAAATGTCCGTTGAATGATTGCATTTAAGTCCTTCATGACTTGAGAATTTATTTCAGGTGAATCTAATATTGATCGCTAGAGTGCTTTGAGCGCTTGATCCATAAAAACTGAAATAGTCCTTTAGCATTTGCCAGTCGCTAAGAACAAATCTTCATCTTCATTTGACTTCTGACGCTGATCTTCAACTTCTTCTCTAATAGACTCACCTAGAATTCTATTAGCGATTCAGTATCTAATACTTAGTCTAAAATCTACAAAGATAAAAATTACAAGGCTAACAAAATTACATACTTTCAAACGCTTACACATTGGTCTAGAAAAACATAAACTTACATTATATTTGGGGTTTAACATAATGTCCTATCTTGTCATCATCAAAACATCTAACATGAAATTTCCTAACAACTTCCCCCTTTTTGATGATGTTAAGACCTTTTAACTCTTATAATTCTTTTATAGTTTAAGAGTTTTTAAAGAAAAGCCCAAATGAATATAAGTTAGCGTTTAGAGTGTTAGTAAAGTTAGCTAATGTTAGATTAGCGTCAACAAGTTGTTTCAGCTATAAATCATTCATTTATGTAGACGAATAAGCATACATGATTTATACTGAATGTAAAATAATTGAAAGCAAAAAAAAAAAAATCAATAAAGCATTCATTTTTTCTGTCGCTTTGCTCTTTCTTCTCCTTGGTAGATCTCATTTGCTAGGTCCATAAGGAGTCGATCGATGTCGATCATGGTGGTATGTTGAACTTCATCATAGTCATGCCTTCGTTGTCTAGCACTTTCATTTAGTTCCATCAGCCTTTCCACCCATTCCCTTGGAGGAATACCAACTTCAGGAATTAAATCGTAATAGATGTCTTGTCTTTTATCGTTGGATGGTTTCCAGTTGATAGGTCGTCTAAGCGGTCCGGCATAAGGATGAAATCCCATACTTTCCAAAAAATCGACGTCCAAGTCCGGAAGCAAGTACTTTCCTAGATAATATCTTGGTTTTCTCTTTTTAGTTAGCATCCTTTTTATGCTCACTATTTCTTTAAACATTGATCGCCAATGTTTATTATCTGTTTTAGAGATTGCTTTGGATGATTGATGCTTTTCTTTCTCATTTTTCCCCTTCTTGGCATCATCAAGAGAGGTTTTCAACTCAGCGATATCTCTGCGCAATAGCCGAACTTCTTCAACAAGTAGAGCGACTTGTTGAGCGATACTTTGGGCAACGACATTGGAAGAGTTGTGTCTCTCAGTATCAGCGGAAACGCTTTGGGCTAAATGACGATTGAATTCTGAGGAGAGTCCAGCGATTAGAGGTGATATGCTATCCATGATGGAAATAGTACTCTTGTTAGCAGCGTTGGAAATATCACGACTTCGAGTGTCAGACATTATTCGAATTTGCCTATCAGCGGCGTAAAAAATCTTTGAGCAAGAACCCTCAATGTTGCTTAGCGAGTTCCTTACTGTTTGTCTGAAATCTTGATTGTCTGGATAACTCTCTGAATCAAAGTCCGAAGAAGAAGGCTCAGGAGACGGAATAAGTCCGTAAGAGCTAGAAACTGCAGTCTTGCCTTTGGTTTTATCTCTGATAAAAGGCTCTTCAGGTGCTTTAGCAATTTCAGCATGAAACTTCTTCTATCGCTTGATCCATGGATGGATCTGCAATCGCTGACGGGGGCTCGACTACTGGGGCACTAGAAAGATCTGGCAAAGAGGCCTCGGGAATTTGAGTGGCATCCACAGTAAGAGTTTGTTCCTTGTCCATTTCAACAGCCTCAATTGGAGAGGGAGGATTCTCAACAACAATGACCCAGAGTTGGCCAATTGCTTACATCACATGCCTTAGACTTATCAGGTTTGTCTGCGGAATAAAGAATATAGCGTCTTCGCGCTCTTCAGTACTTAGTGCAAGCTATACTCCTTCCGGCAAAACAACTCCTGAAGTATAGGAATTATAGAAGTCCAAAATAAACGGCAAAAGCACTTGAGCTGCTTCTTGGTCCACGGGCCTGATTAGCGATATCATCTTGGCCAATTGAGTGTTCTATTCACAAAAGAGCACAGGGTTAAGATTACATCCTCGGAAGTTGCTTAGCCCTAAATAGTGGTTGAAAGTGACATCTATCGCTTGGGCATTTTCTGTCAGGACTCTTCTGTCTCTGTGGAGTTCAGCAAACTCAGCGTGCTCATCAACAACATTAACATGAATGGTACTTTGTCCAGGAAGAAGCGGATGTTTACTAGAGGAGGCTTCTTCGTTCAAGTTTGGAAAGATGCGTTGAACAAACTCTTACCGAGGGTGAAACACATAGCGTCCGCCTTGACTGAATAAGGCTAGCTGCTGGCGAATGTAGCTCTCGATGGGTTATCTATAACTTGGTAAGTCGCTAACATTTTCGACAATATGCTGACACTGCTAAAGTAAAAAGGTAGCAAACCCTCGGCGTCTGTATTCAATTCCAAATTCAAATAGAAATGGATATCTAACGAGTTCCTCCAGAGTATAGAAGTGTAGAACGAACTCTTCAACCCATCTGGTTGTATCCATCATCCATCGCTTTCCAAGTTTATCAGCTTTCTTCTGCTCTTTTCTAACGGCAAGAAACTTTTCAAGTATTCAATTTCTTCATCATAATCCTCTGCCCATAATCTTGCAAGGTATTCACGGGCTTCATCTTCTATCCAAGTGTGAACTGGATTTGGACGCTCAGCAACAAACGGTCCTTTTCCTTTCCAAAGCTTGAGTGGATTAGGAGAGAGAGCATTCTGAGGAGAATTGACGACTGATGGAAGAGCCGAATATCCAATCCTGTTGAGATCTTCCTCATGGGGGTTTTTAATCCAATCGCCCATGTGGAGATCCTTGATGACGATCTTGTTTGAACGAAGAGGATAAAAGGACTCATCAGAGCGACCGGTGAAATTGAATCGTGCTTGGTCAAAATCTGCTCTGTTGAACACTGGTCGTCGAACATACTAAAGGCGAGATTGGAGTCGCTCCAAGTTGTAGAGACCCAGGTCGGCGAAACGCTCGAAGAATTCAAACTTGTGAGAATTTGAAACGTCAGGCCGATGAAGAGTGGTTTGAAAGTTGATTTCGGCTTCAGCAAGGGTCTGGGTGTCTCGTTCTCTAGCGGCATAATAAAATTCAATTTCAGAGGAATATCCGCGGGGAAAGAAATCGATGACACGAGGAGGAGATCCAATTGGAGTAGGGACAAAGGCAATAGACTCTGTTGGGATAGGGGCCACTTCTATCGACCGCTCAGCATGAGGAGTCACTTCCCTGACTGGAGATGTTTCAACGTCAGGAAGGACTTGAGCTACTTCTCTAGCTATATCCACAATAGTTGCCAGATCAACATCTACTTCAATGGGAATCTTTGAAGGTGGAGGTGCATCAACGTCTGGTGCTTCTTGAGATGATACATGTAAGCGCTTGAGAAAAGCAAGCAAAATTTCTACTACGTAGAAATTACAAAGAAAAGACTTCAACGCTTACCCTGAGGACTATCATCGACTGTTTCAGTCGCTTGTTTTTCAACAATTTGTACGGTTTCCTTAGGCTCCGGGATAACTTCTTCTGGATCTAAAACGAGAAAAGAAGTAACGGGATCAGCACGAATGGGAATATGCAAATCCTCAAGAGTGTTGAGAACAGTTTGAATATTAGCTTCACACTCGGCTGAAAAGAATTTATCCTAGCGTTAGAAACTAATGAGGAAAGGATATAGTACATCGCTTTGCACAGGTACTTATCCCGAACATCAGAAAGCCTCTCAGATGGAGTAGTGGCTTTAGGAACTGAGCTGATTTCAGGAACAGCGTCAGAAGGAGCAGGAACACTCGCTGACTTTTCAAGCGCTGGCTCTGTTGGAGCACTTGTTGAAGTAGCTGGAGTGGAGAGGGGAGAACGCCTTCGGGCAAGCGGTACATCTTCTTCTTGGTCTGCTTCTTCTTCTTCAGAGACCATGAAGATAAACGCTGGAGGAGGAGAGGGTGATTTAGGAGGAGGAGAAGGAGAAGGCTCTTGTTGTTTCTTCTTGGGCTCTGGCTTCTGCTTCTTCTTTGTCTCTGGCTTTTGTTTCTTTGCTGGCTTGGCTGCCTCAGCGACCTTAATAGCGATCTTTCTTTTCGGTCGCTTAACCACCACCTCTTCTTTCGATGAAGATGATGATGAAGATGAAGACACATGTTCTTCATCATCACTTCGAACAACTCCTTCGGCACGAAGTCGCTCACGCTCGTCTTTGGGAACCGCTGCTCCACCGCGTTTCCTTGGCCTTAGTAGCTCGCCAATCATCTTCTTTCCGTAGAACTTTAGCAGTGGGATCTTCTTTCCAGCGGAGTTGGTGTAACCTCTAGCGCTAAGAATATGACTTAAAACAATCCCGTAGGGCTTGGGATTAACTGACTTGGCCATCGCTGCCTTGAAGCGATTAAAAACGTAAAGCGACCAATATATCTTTAGTTTGGTCAGAATGGCCACCATCATCTTGTACTGAAGGTTTGTAACTTTATCGAAAGTTCCCTTTTTGCATTCGATCATCTTGGCACAAATGTCCGCGAGAATGACATATTCGCCCTTCATATCGTTTTTCTTGAAATTGGGTTCATAAGCAGCTTCAACTTCATCCTTCTTGATCAACGCCCAGACTTTGGTAGCGTCACCAAGAGTGACATATTCAACTTCGGCTCCATCATTTGGCAGGTTTAGTAAAGATAAAATCAGAGAAGGAGTGAGGACGAAGGTTTCACGGGCAAAAGGAAAGAAGCAGGAAATGGAGTTTCCGTCGTCGGAGATTTTCGCATTATTGAAGAAGAATAGAGTTTCTTCCTCAAAGAAGTTGAAAACGGAAGTTATCATGTCTCTTAAACAAAATTCTTGGACGAGTGGAAGAACAGTCGTAAGAGGGAAGTTCTGGTTATCAAAGAGATAGTCCCAGTTAATAAGAAAACCGGCGTTAACAGTGGCTGGTTTATCTGATTTGGAAGATTTTTCGGAAGCAAAATACTCATGAAGTATTCCAAGATCTATTCAAAATTTCTCAACAAATTGGTTAGTAAATTCAGTTCCTCTATCGCTTCTAATTCTTGTCACCTTTAAATCTTTTGAAGTTTGTAATTGACGAATTAGCGATGTGAGCTTGACACTAGTTTCACCTTTGGTCACTAGGAATTCTACCCATGTATAGTGAGAGAAGTCATCAACTATTACTAAGTGAGTACTTTTTACCACTAACACTCATGATTTGAATAGGGCCAAACAAATCTAGATGAAATAGTTCAAGAACTCTAGAAGTAGATATGCATGGTTTCTTCTTAAAAGATGATTTAACTTGTTTACTCATTTGACATGCATCACATAAGCGATTCTTCTGAAAGGAACCCTTAGGTAATCCCTCTACTAGATTTAGCGATATTAACTGAGAGTTTGCCTTAAAGTTGAGGTGATTCATTTTTCGATGCCATAACCAACCCAATTCATTTTGACTTTTAGCAACAAAGCATGTGGGGTTGTTATCAATTGTAGAATCCCTATCCACTAAATACACATTGTTTGTTCTTTTTCCTCTTAATTTAGTAGACTTAGTCTTAGCGTCGTTAATATAGCAAAAGTCGCTTGAAAATTTTACTTCAAAGCCTTTATTACAAAATTGACTAATGCTTAACAAATTGTGCTTAAGACCCTCAACATAGTATACATCACTGATCATGATGTTCCCCCTATGCATGATACCTATACCTTTGGTTTTACCTTTGGAGTTATCACCGAATATAACTTGAGGACCGTTGGTTGCACGATAGTTGGCCAAAAGATTCTTTGATCCAGTCCTGTGCCTTGATGACCCACTATCGAAGTACCAAGCTGAAGTATCGGTGTTGGCTCTAGGTACCTGCATTTAAAGGATAGTTCTAATTCTTCTTAGGTACCCATGTTGTCTTGGGTCCTTCAACGTTAGTAACCTTGGCTTCAATTAAAACTTTAGGAACCTAGTCTTCATTGTAGGAATACTGGCGTTCTTGGGTTTCACATTGTGTTGTGTGTGTTTTTTGTTCACCTTGTGCTGTGTGTGCTTTTTGGGTGAATAATAATATCCTCTATTATAATAGTAATCATAATCATAGTCATAATCATAATCATCATAATAGAGATAATATGATTTAGACCTTTGTGGATATTGACGCTGGTATTTCCTGGGCGTTGGCTTAGGTTGCACTTTTGGTACTGGACACTTAGGCTTGATTCACAGTGGTTAGGTTTATCCTTAGCCTTTTGAGAGTTTGGATGAACCTTTCTTTGTGAATCTTTTGCCTTTGCCTTACCCTTGCCTGAGTCAGCTTTGGTTTTCTCATTTGGCCTCGTACCATTGTCACTTGGTTCATTCAGCGTTTGACTTTGTGAACCTTTCTCAACAAAGAAAACACCCTTTCCTTTGTTGTTTGCCATAACATTAGATTTATTTGGTTGCTTACCGAATTTATTGCATCCTAAACCGGTCTTTTCACCAAACATTCTTGTTATTTCAGTCACATTATCCAACTTTCTTGAAGCTTTCGATAATGATGAGACGATCTGCTCTAATTTAGCAAGTCTAGCTACCAGATCAGCTTCTCTCTTGACTATTATATCAAGATCGTTTTTCAATTGAGTAATCTCACTCTCAAGCGATTAGTTCTTCTCAATGCATTGTTGCTGAACTTGCAACTCTGCTTTGAGTGTTACTTTATCACTTGTGAGCGATGAGATAATAGTGAAGTGATTTTGATATATTTTGGCGGCATCTTGACAATCTTTATAATATTCATTAATTTGGTCAAGTAATTCATCATAAGAAAGAGGATGAGATAATTCAGTGTTTACCTCAGGTAGCGAATCGTCAGATGCTTCATCATCTCTTGCCATGAGACAAATCAACGCTGAGTCGCTTGTAGGCTCATCATCACTGCTTTCATCTAATGATTCCAAATCCTCTTTAGGCGTGGAGAGTGGTTCAGATTCCGCTAGCAATTCTTGTTGGTGAAGGTTGCTCCTAAATTGGTTTCTATCTGCATAGTCTTGCCTTGTGGGCTTAGACACATTTGGATAAGGGTAATTTACCTGGTAATGCCTTGGTTTCCTGTAATTATAACACAAATTAGTTTTCATTTTTTGTTTAGTGGTTAATCACTTTGAAACTACTGGCGCTGAGAGATTCTGAGTAGGGGACGGAGGCGCTTGATATGGAACTGGCGCTATTGATTGAGGTGCAGAGTACACTGGCGCTTGATACTGAGGCGCTGATGCTGGGGGAGTAGTTTGAAATGAAGTTTGTCCAATAGGATTTCTCTTTTCATATCTTAGAAATTTCTTGAATTTCTTGACCAATAAAGCCATCTCCTTTTCTTCATTAGATTCTGTTGATTTAACCTCACTAACTGCCTTACCCTTACTTTTGGTAGTAGCGATTAAAGCTCCTGATTCAGTCGCTGACTTCACCCAATTCGAACTCAAATGCCATTAACTCTGAAAACACATGTTCTGGAGTAAGAGTCTCCAATGTCTGTGATTCTCTCATAGCAACAGTCTTAATCAAATACTTGCTTGGAAGACTTCCGAAAATCTTATTGACCATTTCCTTGTTGGCCAATTCCATGTCTAATAACGCTAACTCGGTAATGAGCTCATGGATCACTTAAACTCAGCCTATAATGGAATATTGGTGGTGATCCATCTAAGTACTTTGCCATCAACTCCTATCGATCTAACAGTTGAATCTCACCTTACAACCTGTAACGATGTATGGAATAAGATTTGCTTCGACCGATGGCATCAAATGCACTTAGAGATCTTCGAATTATGAGTTGATGCATAACCCCCATTAGTCGGGACGATGCCATGCATAACTCATAACTCTATCTCTCTAAGTTTGATGGAGAGCTGGGATATCCAATATCCATAACTTACTTAGTGTTATTATTTTGGGAGAATTTTTATTTAATTAAGTTCTCACTTTGCACATCAATCCAATTCACGCATATGTGGAATTATTCTAATCTATGCATTAATAGAAAACCTAGTTCTTCTATCAACATGATTTCCATGGACTTTCTAGATTGATCTAAGCCAATAGATTAATCAGGGGGATAGGGGCCTATATCAAATCTAATCTTGATATGCTCCAGGCTCCAATCTTCAAGAAGGTCCTACCTTTGCTAGTTACATAACAGTGAAGTGCCCTATACATTATACTACCGAAATTAAAAGTACAAACTGGGGGGCATTATTTGGCCCAATACAACACAGATAATACAAAACGGTAAAATCCTAAGTCCATGGATGCATCCACCACAACATACATCAAAGCATGTTGGCTTTTACTTTTAAAATCGAAAAGAAATTCATATTTAATTAAATCTAATTTAATTATGAAAAAGTGAATTTAATTCCAATTTAAAAGAATAAATCCAATTTATTATTTAAGAAATAAGTCTAACTTATTCTTAATTATTTTGAAAAAATAATTTTGCCCAAAAATAAATCCTATTTATTTAATCGTCATCAATCATAAATATAATTCCAAACTTTAAGCTATGATATAATTAAATCCAATTTAATTAAAAAAGTCCAATCCAATTTAATTTTAGGAAAAACAAAATCATTTTACTAGGAAAAAAGGATTTGACAAATCTCGGGTCAAATTTGTCTATTGGGTCAAACCCAATGATTATTAATGATTATTCATATATATATTATTAATCGCTGTTGGGCCCAGCCCAGCACCCGATTGTGGTGGCGGCGCTGGCCCTCTTTTTTTTTTTTTTTTTGTTTTTTAGTTACTGCGCAACGGCTCCGCTGCTGTTACGCTTCGCCGATGCCGCTGCCACCGACGTCGCAATGGCGAAATCGGGGTGGCGAATCCGGGGCGATAAAATTTTCAAAATTTCAGTTTCAATAACCAATACTAAACCCATAAAATCAAATTTTTAAAAATCTAATATTGCCAACATAATCTCAAATGCGAAAAATCATTAATCGTGTTAAAGTCGGCTCTGATACCACTGTTAGAGATCCATCGGAGTAAAAACGCAGCGGAATAAAATTTTTGGATTCCTAAACGTGGATCACTTTAACGGGATTTAATGATTTTAAATAGATTTCCAAAAATTAAACTAAATAGATTTATCTTATTGATTTCGTAATTAATCTTCGCGTAACATCAACTCCTTGAGCTCCTGTCTCTAAAGATGCACGCGAAATGAACCTTCAAAGATCTCCAAAAATTCCTCGACAATGGTGGTGGACGGCTAGGGCGAATTTTTGGGGTAGCAGGCCTCTCTTCTTTTTGTGTGTTATGAAACTAGGGTTACTTGTGACTTGTTAGTGTTGGAGTTATCTTATAACTCTGTGACTTAACAAACTAGTGAGAGTCCCTTAGAACTCCTAAGGTGGCTGCCCCCTAGGGCTCCACATGGACGTGGGTGGGCTTTAAGTTGGCCCATTCAACTTAGCACACCTTTTAACATGTATTTAATTTAAATCCTATTTAAATTCCAATACATATTAAATAATTAATTAATTCCATTTAATTAATTCTCCAATTAAATAATTTAATTTAATCTACTTAAATTAAATATTTAATTCATTGATTTAACCAATAAATCAATGCGTCCATTTAATTATATCTTTCTAAAAGATTAACACAAAAAAGACATCTCGTTCGTTTCTTATAGCACGACTCTTTAGGTTCGTCTCAATTGGCAATGAGAGGAACTACCAAAGGATGTGAGTGTCACCTAGCCAGTCTTGTGGACTCACATCGTAACCCAATTGAGTACGAAATGAACGAATCATTTACGAACCTCTGGACCATAAACACCATATGAGTATAAGCCTTTCACTGACATATCCTGATCAAGTGACAGTCATGGTTTATGTCAAACTCACTAAACTTGATATTGTCCATGTAATCATATCATGATGAAATTATGAAACTATTATCCATGTCCCACATGTGTTAGTTTCATTGTTTTGGCCAAGGACTTATAATTTCATATGCATATGATTACACAGGATACTTTCTCGTTTACTATCAAGACAGTGAATCCCATCTTGGCGATCACTGAACAATTGCTACTTGACTCATTGAGATCGCACTTCGAGGTCGACCCCACCAAAGGGTGAGTTGGGCCTAACTACTCTAGTAACAGATTCAATAGCACAAGCACATTGATCATGAACCCTCAGGTCTAAGGCTCACTCATACTATTATGGTCAGTAATCCAATCATTGACAGTCATCGAGTAAATACCCATGTGATTGGATTACTGGGAGCTGTGTTTGAATATATCAATTCCATTGATATATCTATGACATATGTTCTCACTATCCCATAGTGTTCGACTGGTACGAATCTTAATGCCCAATTAAGATTCCTTGACTTGCGAACCCTTTTGAGTGATCAGGAATAAGACTCTCCCCGTGCCACATCTTTATTCCATAAAGGGCGAAGAGTCAACCTCGATACACAAAGACTGTTTATTTAATACTTATTGATGTCATAAAGTTTTACATGAACAAAATAATAATTGCCTTTATTAATTATCAGTTTGTACAACATAATTGAATACCCTATACAATCTATTTGTCCTAAATGGCATCTAGGGCATATATCTAATAGTGATCCTACCTTGTGGGCTTCGATACATTTGGATAAGAGCAAATTACCTGGTAGTGCCCTGGCTTCCTGAAATTATAACAAAGATTAGTTTTCATCTTTTGTTCATTTGTTAACTTTGCAGTTTGTGTGTTGGTCCCAAGTGGCATACGAAAGGGTCTAGAGGGGGGGGGTTGAATAGACCCTGAAGTCTTTTTCGACTTCAAAAAGGTTCGTACTAAAAGATTTTTGGACGCTTGAAGTGTCTAAAGCTTGACTTAAGCGTTCACTTAAAAATATTAGCGCTTTGGCGAAGCGTCTGATGAAGACTATTTTTAGGAAGTTAACTCAGACTTCAAGATTTGAATACTTTGACCAAGTAGGTTAAGCGTTCAGTTCTTTAATCAGTGTTAGCACATCAGAATAATTTTTTGAGTCTTCTCCTTGAAAGCTTTAGCGTCACAAGAGGTTTCTTAGTTGCTTAGTGTTTGATTGTGTTTTACTTAATCAGTTTATGCAATGATATGATAGATAAAAGAATTGACTAAAAAGTAAATGACACAGAATCACAACAGTCCTTCTTCTCCTCGAACACTTGGAGGCTTCTCACACAGAATCTTCTACAAATTAGGGAGAGATGGATGTCGATGACTTGAGCTCCTTGATCACACAGATTTCTGCTCCAAATCACTTCAATCCCCTCGCTTCTTTCCCCCAGAAATATGGCAAGTATCCAACTTCGACTTCACACAGATCGCGAGGCTTGGATAGGGGTTTTTCTAAAAGGGTTTGTTTGATTTTGATGAAGTTCAAACAACTAGAATATCTCAGTAGTAGTGTAGTTTCTTCAAAAAGAATGTTTGAGATATTGGGTTGAGTGTCTCAGGATTTGATGAAAAGCAAAGAGAATATTTTCTTGAGTATTTTGGCTTTTCTGAAAGTTTAAGGAATGAGACTTCAATGCATCAGCAATTTGGCTTGATAATTGTTCTATATATTGTTTGGCTTGTTGTTGAAGTTCTATTTATAGGCATTCTTGGAAAAAGTGTCCGTTTGACACATGTAAGGGCGCGTGTCTCTCACTTTCGCGAGTGAACAACTTTTGTCATTTTTCCTGAAAATCTGCTGCACAAAAGTTGGTGTTGCAGTCTTTGAATAGTTGACAGTCCAATAGGGTGGCTTCTCCGTACGTCTGAAAGTACTTATCACATTTAATGCTCTTATCAGCATTTAATGCATTTGAATTAAATGCCCGTTGGCATTTAATGCACTGAAAATATTTGCATTAAACTCCTTTCGATCTGACGCTTCAGGAGAATGTTTGTCATTTGATAGACGCTTCATTCATGAACTGAAAGTTCCATTTAATCTGGAGGACTATTTAATGTTTAGACGCTTGGAAAAGTCTTCAGACTTCATTTAGAAGTGTAGACGCTTGAGACTTCAGTCTTCGTTACTTGACACTTCACTCAGAACATGTCAGGCGCTTAGAGTGAACTTCTTCAAACTTCATTCACTATTGATTTCTTGGATGCTTGGAGTCTTCAGATTTCGCAGTCTTGATAAGCTCACTCAGAAAGTATCAAACGCTTAATCTAACCGACTTCTTGATCTAAGAATGTCAAAAGTAAAAGATAAAATAAAGCCTATACATTTCTAATGTTCAAATGCTTATACAAGTATCTATGAAATTTAAGCGTACATAACTTTGGGGTCTAACAAGATTCCTAATTGTCATCATCAAAATCTTAACATGAAATTTCCTATCAATTCCCCCCTTTTTGATGATGGCAATACTCACTCTTTTATAGTTCAAAAGTTACGACAGCCAAAGTTAATAAGCGTTATGTTAGTAATTTAGAGTTAGTTAAGCTTTAACGAGATGTTTCAGCTGAAAAATGCATTTATATATATCAGTGATTACAAGCATTTTTACAACTGAACAAATAAAGATATAAGAGACAAGAATATAGATAATGCAAATCAAAAGCTTTAACGTCTTGGTCTAACTTTGTATCGCTTGGGCATTTCAGCTCGGGTTGCTTCAGTCAGATTGTCTTCCAAGGTCATCATTGCTTCATGATCTTTGTTGATTATAAGCTTATTTTCTTCTTTCTGTCTCTTCTTGAAAGCAGTAAAATGATTGTCCCAATCTGTTGGGTCAATACCCATATACCTTAGGCAAATTCGAAAAGCTTGGATAAAGTCAGTCATCTTCCTCTCTTCAGCTAAGATTCTTGGATTTGTAGGTTCTGGAATAGATGTTCTTTGAAGAGGGATGTCAAAGTGTTCAAGCAGTGCTCTTGTAGGTATTGGTAGATTTGGATATAGTGCTCTTGGAGGTTCCTTTAGTGTACTACTAGGCGCTCCAGAGGTACTTACTTTCAAAGTAGTTTCCAAGATGGGAGACTAAGCGCAGAAGGAGAAGGAAAAACTTGACGCTTAGGAGACGGAGGCTCTTCTCTTGAACTAGACGCTTTCCTCCTTTCTTCTTCTCTTCCCCCTTATTGCCATCATCAGTCTTTAGGAAATGATCTGTGAGTAAGCTGACCTGATGAGCAATCTGAGACATAGAATCTGTGATGTCGTCTAGACGCTTGTCGAAGCGTTCCTGCAAGGCGAGAAGCTTGGCGCTGGTAGCATCATTCAGAGAAGTCTCAAGGGTTTCTAGGCGCTTTTCAAGCTCTTCTTTCATGGCAAGTTGGTTTGCTTGAGTGGCATCATGCATTTCTTGAAAGTCTTGTTTGCACTCACCAACAGCCGCTTGAGCTGAACTACGCATATGAGCGATTTGAGCGCTCATAACGTGAGTCTCAATCTTTGCCAAATCGTCTTTAATCCAGTGAAGAGATTCTTCGTTCTGAGTAGCATGAGCACTGATACTCTCCAAAACGGATTTGAGCAAAGGACCAAAAGATTGACTCTCATCTAGATGAACCGCTTGAGGAGCTGGTCGCTTGAACCTGGATGAGTGTTTGAGAGAGTCAATGGGAACTTGATATGCGGGATCAAAGACAGTACCTCGAATGTCAAGAGAAAGATCCTCAGCAATATCATCAGTAACGGGTTCAGGAGCGTCAGGAATATCCTCTGGTTGAGACGCTTGAACGAGTTCTTCAGCAGACGCTGGAATACTTGTAACTACAGACGTGAACGCTTCAGCTGACTTAGCAAGCGCTTCCTCAAGCGCTGACTCAGGTTGACGAAAGTCATCGAATTGGAAGTTCCAATTTGTTAAATCGGTATAAGAGGTGGACGAAGCTTCCAAAAGTTCAATGAGTCTGGTTCGAGATATACAAGTATCGGAAATGAATGTGCGAAGGGGACTATCAATGGCCCTGATGTGCATTGGACCAATGATATCTCGCACATGATTCGGAAAGACTTTGGACGGCGCTTGACAGATAGAAAAGATTGAATCTGGGCAGTAATGTCTGGAAAATCCAATCAAGCAGTCTGAGGGAAGAGACGTAAGACGCTGATTCTCAGGTACACAATCAGCATAGTACTCTTCTAAGTATGGATATATCGCTTGAGCCAACTCTTGATTCCTTTCAAACAGGGAGAGGACAAACTCATAATGATCGAGTACCTCGCTGCGGATAGAAGGGAGCAGTGGATATCCTTTAAATGAATTGATTACTGAGCTGTTCCAAGATCTGAGATTGGCAGTGAAGATTTTATCGAACAGAGATACGGGAGTCAAAATCTTCACCATCAGATTGAAATTCTCCTCGAAGTGGCTCGGAGCAAAATTTAAGCACGATACAGAAGAGGTACCACTGGAAGATGCTTGAGCGTTGAATAGAAGAGGAGAAGTGGATAATCTGTGAAGCTCTTGAAGTGATGTCTAACGATTGGGAGCTTTAGAACAGGTCCAACTCTCTGTTGACGCTGCTTGAGGCAATACTTGGCGAACTGACGCTTCTTGTCATGCATGCCTATGCCAAAAAGATGGGGAGTTTGGACAACTCTGAGAATGTATATTTGTTGCCCATATACGCTTCAACCCAGTTAACTTCATTCATGCAGTAGTCTGTTCCCGCATTGACCATAGCACGGATGCCTTCATGATGAATATCTCTGATAGATTCAAAGCGATGTCTATCAGGCTGGTAGTTGGCATTCCAGACACTGTCAAAAAATGCATCGGCTTCAGTCTGAATCAAATCTGTCAAAGATTCGAGATGCTCACCGGCATGAACTGCTTTATTCTTCCACAGGCGAAGTGGATTGACAGAAGATAGATTTTCAGCACTATGAGCAGTCTGAGGAAAGTGTGTGTAGCCTTCTCTGTTCAAGACTGACTCTGATGGATTGAGAAAGCTCGGACGAAGGGGCTCATACACACGAATGCTGTAATCCCTTAAAGCGAAACTGGTTGGTTTGTTGTGGCCATAATCTAGATAATATGCCAGATCTATGTCACATCTAGGTGTTCTTCCTCCTTGTCTGTCTTGTTGAAGAATAACTGAAGATGGTATTTGGCCAGGGGTCTTTCCAAGTTGAGTGGCCAGATAATACTTCCCCTCAATTTCTGTTAAAGCAGCGTTAAATACTGTATCCCTGATTTGACGGTCAGTATTAATCAGCAGAGCAATGTCATTCTCAGCAGCAATGTATCGTTCTTCATTGTATCCTGCAGGAATGAAATCTTCTTCGAGCGCTGGGGGCAAATAGTTGATTGAATGATCAATCGTCTTCAACGTGTCGAGTTTGAAGAAGTGTCTAGGCGCTGGAACATCTTCAGCAACACTCTGACCTTCTGAGCGTGCCTCTGTTATAGCCTGAATAGGGATGGAAGTCTGAACCTCTGTAGTAGCAGGTTCCTCAGCTTCAATTGCAGCAACTTCTGCGGCAACATCTTTAGCAATAGTGACAACTTCTGTCATATCAACATCCAGGAGGACATCTGTTGACGCTTCAGCAGCGGCTGGAACTATAGCTGTAATACAAGAACTATCCTCTATAAGAGCAGGATCTTCTACAGATGTAGGGATAGAAATGCTGTGGGAAGAAATAAACTTACCCTGAGAACTTGTCTCAACAGCAACACTTTGAGCACTTGGCTCAACAGCAACTTGAGCGCTTGGCTCATCAGCAACTTGAGTGCTTGGCTCATCAGTCTCAGGCTCTTCAGGAACAGGAGCAACTCGACGCTTGCTAGTCCTGGAACGCTTGAAGATTTTCTTCACGTTGACTCCTTCAACGAGCTTAAGCATTGGAGCTGGAGGATCAGCACCTGGTTCTTCAAAGTCTATTTGTTTGATGATCCCTTCCAGCTTCCTCCTCTTGAGAGGTAACTTGTCCTTGGCATCCTCATCGGTTTCCTCATCGTCCTTTTGAGGAGAAGGAACAAATTGAGCCTTGGGCTTTCTGGGAGCCCTCTTCTTTGTTGCAGCCGGACGCTTCACGGCTTCTTCTGGAATTGGACGGTCCGCTTCCTCATCGGACGCTTGACGTACTTCCAGACGCTCAGAAAGTGGTTTAGCACCACCACCAATTTTTGGAGGATTGAACAGATTATTCAGAATCCTTTTTCCCAACAACTTAGACTTATTCAACGGAAGACCAGACGAGTATACACACTGTGATTTGTACAACAAGTCACTTAGAACGAGTCCATAAGGTTTATTCGAGGCGCTTAGACTGTCCCGAAACCTTCCAAAGATGTACTCACTCTAGTTGATTTTGATGTTGAGGAGTATAGCAGCCATCATCTGAAATTGTACGGGGTTCACCTTATCAAAGGTTCCCACTCGGCATTCTATGATCTTGCTGCAGAAATCAGCCAACAGCCGGTATTTGGACACCAGGTCTTTCTTTTCGAAGTATTGAGTGTAGGGCACATCGTCGTACGCACTCATGGTTGTCCAGACTTCCTTGATCTGTTTTAATGTAACGCAATCCAATGCCTCACCCTCATTTAGAAGATTGAAGTTCTTGGCAATGGTGGAAGCAGATAAGAGAAATTCCTTTGGAGACTTCTTCTTGGATAAAGAAATTAGACAAGAGATAGACTTCTTGTCCTTTGAAAGTTTAGCAGTCTTCCAAAAGGTATCGACTTCAGTTGGAAACATATATGAGTATTGGGTCAAGAACAGTTTGAGCCCAGCTTTGACGACCATGTCCATCATGTCTGTTAGGTTGATCTGAGGTTGTTCATAGAGAAATTTCCAGTCGACAACAAGGCCTTCAGTCACCTTGATGGTAAGTTCAGCAGAAGTAGACGAAGATTTCTTTGGTGCCATTTTTTTAGTGAAAGAGATGAACTGAGATTTTCTTTTGCTTTGAGAGAGAGAAAATAAGTTTAGCAGATATGTTTGAGTAAAAGTGAATTGTCTTTCTGCAGAAATTGTAGTTTAAATGACATAGTAAAGAATTTTTGAAACTTGTGTTCTCTAGTCTCTGTAGGATTTAGACACGTGTAACGAGTTTTGAATCTCAGCCATAAATTCATTAACTGCGGACGCGAGTTTTGTGTAATAGAGAGAAGTTACATTTGGTAATTCTCATATATAAAGATTTGACATCCGAGTTAAAATTTTAAAAACGTTTGGCATTTTCAGAGTGTAACGCACACGCCCGTTTGTACACTGACACGTACACAAACACGTGCTATCTCTGAACTGTCATTTTTGATTACCCGCCAGTTTGATGTGATAGAAGCGTGTGAATAGAGTACACAATAGACTATTGAGTCTATCCACTACTTCAAGAAGCATGTAAAAATTTATGCATGACTTTTTTAAAAAAATATTTTTATATTAAGTGTTGAATGGAATAGTTTCAACGCTTAACTTGATACCATTGGTTGGTATTCATTATGACTGTTGTAATATAGACGCTTAAAGTCAAGGTCCTTTTTATGTTTGAGCGTCCAATATTTTATGCAACAATAATATTGAGCGTTGATGATCATGCATCTGAAAATTTTGATCATTGACGCTTACAGTTATGTTCAAGTACAATTTTAAGGTTCCCCCTAAATTTGACAACTTGTACCATTTGTTTTGTTTTTCAAAGAAAGCTTTTAGACATAAATCAAGTGGATTCCCCCTAAATTATATGTCTAATAAAGTATGATGCTTGATGATTAAGCGTTTAAATCAATCATACCTAGTTCACTTCTCAAAGTGAGAAAACGTTGTTCATTGAGCTCTTTGGTGAAGATATCTGCCAATTGTTTGTCAGTTCCAATAAAGTGCATGGAGATATCTTTCTTTTGAACGTGGTCACGAAGGAAATGGTATCTAATTTCAATGTGTTTGATTCTGGAATGAAGAACAGGGTTTTGAGTCATGGCTAGAGCGCTTTGGTTATCACAATGAATGGGGGTTGGACCTAGGATTGTTCCATAATCTCTAAGTTGTTGCCTCATCCATAATACTTGTGCACAACAACTTCCTGCAGCTACATACTCAGCTTTGGCTGTGGAGGTAGCTATGGATTGTTGTTTCTTGCTATGCCATGAAACTAACCTATCACCTAGAAATTGACAAGTACCACTAGTGCTTTTACGATCTATTTTGCAACCTGCAAAATAGGCATCTGAGTAACCAATTAGTTCAAAAGGAGAATCCCTAGGATACCATAAGCCCACATTCTATGTGCCTTTTAGGTATTTAAGGATCTTCTTGGCAGCAATTAAGTGTGACTCTTTAGGATCAGCTTGAAATCGTGCACACATGCATACCGAAAACATAATATCAGGTCTACTGGCAGTAAGATAAAGAAGTGATCCAATGATACCTCTATAATTAGTGATATCAACTTTCTTTCCACTTTCATCTTTATCTAACTTAAGCGTTTGGCTCATTGGAATTTTTGAATATGATGCATTTTCCATACCAAATTTCTTAATCATATCTCTTGTATATTTAGCTTGGTTAATAAATATTCCATTGGGGAGTTGTTTAACTTGTAGTCCTAAGAAGAAAGTTAATTCACCCATCATGCTCATTTCAAATTGTTCTTGCATCATTTTCGAAAATTTCTCACACAGACGCTTGTTAGTAGAACCAAATATAATATCATCAACATAAATTTGGACTAAGAGAATATCTTCGTTATTGGTAATTTTAAATAACGTTGTGTCAACGCTGCCTTTTGAAAAGCCTTTACCAATAAGAAAGATAGAGAGAGTGTCATACCATGCTCGGGGTGCTTGCTTAAGCCCATAAAGTGCTTTGTCTAGCTTGTAAACCAAACCCTTACCATGATTGTTGATGAATCCCGGTGGTTGCTCCATATACACTTCTTCTTGGAGTTTACCATTCAGGAAAGCACTCTTCACGTCCATTTGATACACCATGAACTTGTTGAACGCTGCATACGCTAGAAACATGCGGATTGCTTCAAGACGAGCGACAGGAGCGTATGTCTCATCAAAGTCAATACCCTCCTCTTGGCAATATCCTTGAGCTACGAGTCTGACCTTATTTCTTATAACAATGCCATTCTCATCCATCTTGTTTCTATATACCCATCTAGTTCCAATAACTCCTTGGTGAGTTGGTCTTGGTACTAGTGTCCAAACCTTACTACGCTCAAACTGATTAAGTTCTTCTTGCATGGCTTCAATCCAACTTGGATCACTTAGCGCTTCATCCACTTTCTTAGGTTCCATTTGAGATAAAAAGCTTGCGAACATAGCCTCATTGAATGTAGCGGCTCTAGTTCTAATAGGCGCTCCAATATCTTCAATAATTTGCTCTGGTGGATGATCTCGCAGCCATAATCTGTCTGGTTGAAAGGGGTTAAGAGGTTGAACAGGCGCTTGAGGATCAGACGCTTGACTACCTTCTTGCGTAGGCGCTTCAAGTTCACAATTCCTTGTTTGCTCTTGATGATCACTCTTTTCATGATCATCAGCATTTCTTACATGATTATCCAGAGTAATCTCACGAGTAATCTTAGGAGGAGGTACTGAGATCTCATCATCATCGTCACTGTCATCATCAATGGTAACCTTAGACGCTTGATGATATAGATCTTCAACTTCTACATCATTTATATTAACCTTACTCGGTTCTTGGTTAGCATCATCAAAAACAACATGAATAGATTCCTCAACCTTCGATTTGATCTTATTTAGGATGCGAAAATTCTTTCCATTCTTGGCGTAGCCTAGAAAGATTCCCTCATCCGCTTTAGGATCAAAAGTCTTTAGGCTTTGGGATCCATTATTATGGATAAAACATTTAGAACCAAAGACGTGAAAATATGAAACATTTGGCTTACGTCC
Organism: Buddleja alternifolia; assembly: GCA_019426215.1. Taxonomy (NCBI): domain Eukaryota; kingdom Viridiplantae; phylum Streptophyta; class Magnoliopsida; order Lamiales; family Scrophulariaceae; genus Buddleja; species Buddleja alternifolia. Next base: position 16,470,089 of record CM033400.1, on the reverse strand, counting down.
CTTCCACAATTCATATGGAGTTTTCCCATGCTGTTTGTTGATCATGCAGCGGTTTTGAGTGTAACAGGCAGTGTTGATCGCTTCGGCCCAAAATCTAGGAGCGAGCTTGGATTCTGCTAACATAGTCCTAGCGGCTTCCTTAAGCGTTCGGTTCCGGCGCTCAGCAACACCATTTTGTTGGGGAGTTCTGAGAGCTGAATACTCATGATGTATTCCATTTTCTGCACAAAACTTCTCAACAATCTTGTTAGTAAACTCAGTACCGTGATCGCTTTTTATTCTTGCAACCTTAAGATTTTTCAATATTTGAAGTTGTCGAATAAGCGTTGTTAACTTGTCACATATTTCATCTTTGGATGAAAGAAATTCCACTCAAGTAAATCGAGAGAAATCATCTACTATCACCAAAGTACACTTTTTACCGCTTACACTGATTGTTTGAACAGGTCCAAACAGATCCATGTGAAGTAGTTTAAGTATTCTAGAGGTAGATAGATGAGGTTTTCTCTTGAACGATGACTTAACTTGTTTACCCATTTGACAAGCGTCACAAAGACGATCCTTATGAAATGGTCCATTTGGTAATCCCTCTACAAGATTTTGAGTTATAAGCTGAGAGATTGTCTTAGAGTTGAGGTGATTCATTTTTCTATGCCATAACCAACCCATTTTAGATTCACTTTTAGCAACAAAACATGTTGGGTTGTTATCAAGTGTTGAACCCCAATCTACTAAATATACGTTGTTAGTTCTTTTTCCTTTTAATTTAGTAGACTTAGTCTTAGCGTGGTTTATATAGCAGCAGTCACTTGAGAATATGACTTCAAAGCCTTTATCACAGAATTGACTTATGCTTAATAAATTGTGCTTCAGACCCTCAACAAAATAAACATCACTTATCATGATGTTCCCCCTATGCACAGTACCTATATCGTTGGTTTTACCTTTGGAGTTGTCACCAAATACAACCTAAGGACCATTGGCATCTTGATAGTTGATCAGAAGATCTTTGGAACCAGTCATGTGCCTTGACGATCCACTATCAAAGTACCATACAGATGTATCGGCTCTAGCTCTAGGTACCTGCAATCAAAAAAGGAAGTTCTATTTCTGTTTAGGTACCCATTGTTGCTTGGGTCCTTCAACATTAGTAACATTGTTAGTTTGAATTAGAACTTTAGGAACCCATATTTGCCTCGTCTTCATTGTAGGAATATTGGCCTTTTTGGGTTTCACATTGTGTTGTGTGTGCTTTTTGGGTGTATTATAATATCCTCGATTATAATAATAGTCATAATCATAGTCATAATCATAATCATCATAGTATCGATAATATGATCTTGACTGTCTTGGATATTGACGCTGGTATTTCCTTGGCGCTGGCTTGGGTTGCACTTTTGGTACTGGACGCTTAGCGCTTGACTCACAGTGGTCAGTCTTATCTTTAGCCTTTTGAGCGTTTGGATAAACCCGTCTTTGTGAATCATTTGCCTTACCCTTACCCTTGCCTGAGTTAGCTTTGACTTTCTCATTTGGCCTCTTACCATTGTCACTTGGTTCATTTTGTGTTTGACCTTTTGAACCTTTTTCAACAAAGATAACACCCTTTCCTTTGTTGTTTGCCGTAACCTTAGATTGATTGGATTGTTTACCGAGTTTATCACATCCTAAACCGGTCTTCTCACCAAATAATCTGGTTACTTCAGTCACATTATCCAACTGTCTAGAAGCTTTTGATAATGATGAGATGAGCTGTTCTGATTTAGCAAGTCTAGCGATCAAATCAGCTTCTCTCTTGACTATTATATCAAGATCGTCTTTTAATTGAATAATTTCATTCTCAAGCGATTGGTTCTTCTCAATGCACTGTTGCTGAACTCGCAACTCTGCTCTGAGCGTCACTTTATCTCTTGTGAGTGATGAGATAATAGCGAGATCATTTTGATATATTTTGGCAGCTTCTTGACATTCATTGTAGTATTCTTTGACTTTGTTAAGTAATTCATCACAAGAAAGAGGAATTGATAATTCATTGATTACCTCAGGAGACGCTTCATCATCTCTGGCCATGAGACATATGAGCGCTGAGTCATCTAATGGCTCATCATCATCACTACTTTTTTCTGATGATTCTAAATCTTCAGGTGCGGATGCTGGTTCTGATTCCGCTAGCAAACCTTGTTGACGAAGGTTGCTCCTGAATTGGTTTCTATCCAAGTAATCCTGCCTTGAGGGCTTGGATACGTTTGGATAAGGGCAATTTACCTGGTAGTGCCTTGGTTTCCTACAATTATAACAAAGATTAGTTTTCATCTTTTGTTCATTTGTTAACCTTGCAATGTGTGGTTTTGAGACCACTGGAGCTGGGAGACTTTGAGTAGACGCTTGGTATTGAACAGGCGCTTGGGGTGAAGGAACAGAATACTGAGGCGCTTGAAACTGTTGTTGCACAGGAGAAGGCGCTTGATATGAACTTTGTCCTTGATTATTGAAACCTTTTCCTTTCTTTTCATATCTCAAGAACTTCCTGAATTTATTCAGCAAAGCCAACTCCTCTTCCTCATTGATATCTGAATTCTTTCCTTTATTACCCGATTTACCTTTGATTGATGCAATAAGCGCTCCAGATTCAATCACTGGACTACTCACAATATCACTAGCAGAATTCAACTCGAACTCAAATGCTTTCAGCTCTGAAAAGGCGTCTTCTGGAGTTAGGAGATCCAGCATATTTGATTCTCTCATAGCGGTTGTCTTCATCAAGAATTTACTTGGTAAGCTTCTAAAGATTTTAACCACCATTTCTCGGTTCTGTAAATCCATTCCCAACGATGTAAGTTCTGTAACTAGAGCTGTAAATCTTATATCCAATTGCTCTAAAGTTTCATTGGGTAGCATCTTAAATCCGTTAAACTTTTCCTTGGCAATGGAAAGTTTGTTTTCTTTGATTTGAGCTGAACCACCACAAATCGTAGCCAACTTATCCCATATTTCTTTAGTAGTTTTGCAAGACTTGATCTTGTTAAATAAGTTGTCATTATCACCAATAGCCGTATATAGAGCGTTACGACCAACATTGTCCAAATTAGCTCTTCGACGCTCATCTGGAGTCCATTCTTGTTTTGGTTTCTCAACGTAACCATCGGGAGTTTCTTCCGTGGCTCCAGGTGCTCTTGTGATAACTTTGTATATTTTGATTGGCCCATCTGAAATAATATCACACATGTCATCATCACATGAACAGAGATATGTAAATGCTTTGACTTTTCATATGTCAAAATTTGATTCAGTCAGTTTGGGAACTTTAGCAAATGCCATATCGAAAATTTTAAACGCAACTAGATTTTGAAAGAAAAGGATCTAAACAAGCAGTTATGCTTGGAAATTTTAAAATTTCAATTTTAACCGCTCTGATACCACTTGTTGGTCCCAAGTGGCATACGAAAGGGTCTAGAAGGGGGGGGGGGGTTGAATAGACCCTGAAGTCTTTTTCGACTTCAAAAAGTTTCGTACTATAAGATTTTTGGACGCTTGAAAAGATAGACGCTTGAAGTGTCTAACGCTTGACTTAAGCGTTCACTTAAAAATATTAGCGCTTTGGCGAAGCGTCTGATGAAGACTGTTTTTAGGAAGTTAACTCAGACTTCAAGATTTGAATACTTTGACCAAGTAGGTTAAGCGTTCAGTTCTTTAATCAGTATTACCAACATCGGAATAATTTTTTGAGTCTTCTCCTTGAAAGCTTTAGCGTCACAAAAGGTTTCTTAGTTGCTTAGTGTTTGATTGTGTTTTACTTAATCAGTTTATGCAATGATATGATAGATAAAAGAATTGACTGAAAAGTAAATGACACAATATTTGTAAGGTTCGTTGGGTGGTGTAATCCCAACTACGTCCTTCTTCTCCTCGAACACTTGGAGGCAATCCACTAAAATGATTCTCAAAGAATCACACAGAATCTTCTACAAATTAGGGAGAGATGGATGTCGATGACTTGAGCTCCTTGATCACGCAGATTTCTGCTCCAAATCACTTCAATCCCCTTGCTTCTTTCACCCAGAAATATGGCAAGTATCCAACTTCGACTTCACACAGATCGCGAGGCTTGGATAGGGGTTTTTCTAAAAGGGTTTGTTTGATTTTGATGAAGTTCAAACAACTGGAATATCTCAGTAGTAGTGTAGTTTCTTCATAAAGAATGTTTGAGATATTGGGTTGACTGTCTCAGGATTTGATGAAAAGCAAAGAGAATATTTTCTTGAGTATTTTGGCTTTTCTGAAAGTTTAAGGAATGAGACTTCAATGCAACAGCAATTTGGGTTGATAATTGTTCTATATATTGTTTGGCTTGTTGTTGAAGTTCTATTTATAGGCATTCTTGGAAAAAGTGTCTGTTTGACACATGCAAGGGCGCGTGTCTCTCACTTTCGCGAGTGAACAACTTTTGTCCTTTTTCCTGAAAATCTGCTGCACAAAAGTTGGTGTTGCAGTCTTTGAATAGTTGACAGTCCAATAGGGTTGCTTCTCCGTACGTCTGAAAGTACTTATCACATTTAATGCTCTTATCAGCATTTAATGCATTTGAATTAAATGCCTGTTGGCATTTAATGCACTGAGAATATTTGCATTAAACTCCTTTCGATCTGACGCTTCAGGAGAATGTTTGTCATTTGATAGACGCTTCATTCATGAACTGAAAGTTCCATTTAATCTGGAGGACTATTTAATGTTTAGACGTTTGGAAAAGTCTTCAGACTTCATTTAGAAGTGTTGACGCTTGAGACTTCAGTCTTCGTTACTTGACACTTCACTCAGAACATGTCAGGCGCTTAGAGTGAACTTCTTCAAACTTCATTCATTATTGATTTCTTGGACGCTTGGAGTCTTCAGATTTCGCAGTCTTGATAAGCTCACTCAGAAAGTATCAAACGCTTAATCTAACCGACTTCTTGATCTAAGAATGTCAAAAGTAAAAGATAAAATAAAGCCTATACATTTCTAATGTTCAAATGCTTATACAAGTATCTATGAAATTTAAGCGTACATAACTTTGGGGTCTAACAAGATTCCTAATTGTCATCATCAAAATCTTAACATGAAATTTCCTATCAATTCCCCCCTTTTTGATGATGGCAATACTCACTCTTTTATAGTTCAAGAGTTACGACAGCTAAAGTTAAAAAGCGTTATGTTAGTAAGTTAGAGTTAGTTAAGCTTCAACGAGATGTTTCAGCTGAAATGCATTTATATATATCAGTGATTACAAGCATTTTTACAACTGAACAAATAAAGATATAAGAGGCAAGAATATAGATAATGCAAATCAAAAGCTTTAAGTGGGAGGAGATTCTTGATAGGAATTCTATCCTTGATGTTTTGAAGCTTTTCCTTTCTTTTCAGAAACTTTCTGAACCTATTTAGCAACGCTAACTCCTCTTCATCTCTGATTTCTAACACCTTTCTCTTATTACCCGATTTACCCTTAATTGATACTATTAGAGCTCCAAATTCTATCACTGGACTAACTGCATCACTCGCTACATTTAACTAAAACTCAAAAGCCTTGAGTTCTGAAAAAGCATCTTTTGGAGTTAGAAGATCCAACATATTCGATTCTCTCATAGCCGTCGTTTTCATCAAAAATCTACTAAGGAGATTTCTGAAAATCTTAACCACCATTTTTGTATTTTGCAAATCCATGCCTAGAGACGTCAACTCTGTAACGAGAGCAGTAAATCTTACATCCAACTGTTCTAGAGTCTCATTAGGTAACATCTTGAAACCGGTAAACCTTTCCTTGGCAATTGAAAGCTTGTTCTCTTTAATTTGAGCTGATCCACCACAGACTATAGTCAACTTATCCCATATTTTCTCAGTTGTAGAATAGGACTTGACCTTGTTAAACAAATTCTCATCATCACTGATGGCTGTATATAGAGCGTTCCGACCAACATTATCCAAATTTGCTCCGCAAGGCTCATCCGTAGACCACTCATGCTTTGGTTTTTCAACATAACCGTCAAGGGTCTCTTTTGTGGCTCCAGGCGCTCTAGTGATGACCTTCAAAATTTGAATCAGCCTATCTGAAATGATATCACACATTTCATCATCACAAGAACAAACATAAGTGAATGCTTTGACCTTACATGAGTCATAATTTGACTCGGTCAACTTAGGTACTTTTGCAAATGCCATGAAAGAAATTTAAAGCAACTAATTTTTAAAATGAGCTAAACAACCAGTTATGCTTGGAAATTTTAAAAAAAATTCAACTTCAACCGCTCTGATACCACTTGTTGGTCCCAAGTGGCATACGAAATGGTCTAGAAGCCGGGGGGGGGGGGGGGGGTTAATAGACCCTGAAGTCATTTTCAACTTCAAAAATTGCGTATTCAAAATGTTATGAATGCGAGCGTCTACTTGAAGACTGTTTTGATAAAGTTAACTTAGATTTGAATACTATAACAAAATAGGGTTAAGCGTTCAGTTCTTTAATAAGGGTTAGCACAGCAGAATGATTTTTAAGTCTTCTCTTTGAAAGGTTTTAGCGTTACAAAGTTTTTCTTAGTTGCTTTCGACTTTTAAGTGATTTTATCAATGTGTTTACTTAACCGATTATGCAATGATAGGACAATAATAAAATTGATGGTAAAGTAGAGAACACAATGTTTGAATGGTTCATTGGGTGGTGTAATTCCAACTACGTCCTTCTTCTCCTTTAACACTTGGAGGCAATACACTAAAATGATTCTAGAAGAATCATACAGAAACTTCTACAAAATAGGCGAGAGATGGATTTGAATGGCTTAAGCTCCTTGGTCACACAGATTTCTGCTCCAAGACACTTTGATCCTCTTGCTTCTTCGCCCAGAAATAATGGGAGTATCCAACTTTGACTTCACTTAGGTCGCGAGGCTGGACAAGGGTTTTGACTAACGGTTTGTTTGATTTAAGAAGTTCAAACGACTTGAAATATCTCAATAGTAAAGTAAAGTTCTACTGAAAAAGATATTTGAGATATTGGTTGACTGTCTTAGGGATTGGAGAAAAGCAGAAGGAATGTTTGATTTTAATATTCAAGATATTCTGAAAGTTTAAGGACTGAGACTTCAATGCAGCAGAGTTTTAGCTTGTAATCTTGTTGTTATATGTTTTGGCTTGTTGTTGAAGTCCTATTTATAGACTTTCTCAGGTAAAGAGTTCGTTGGTCACATGGTCAAGCGCGTGTCTAACATTCTCGTGCGTGAACAACTTTCGTCATTTTTCCTTGAAATTCTGCTACAAAAAGTTAGTGCCATAGACTTGTAAAGTTGACAGTCCAATGAGAAGGTTTCTTTGTACGTCTTAGAGTACTTATCACATTTAATGCTCTTATTAGCATTTAATGCATTTGAAATAAATGCCCGTTGGACATTAATGCTCTGAGTAAAATTGCAACTAACTCCTACTGGACTTCAGGATAAATTCAGGTGAAATCTTGTCTTGATAAACCATCATTCAACACTGAATGATCCTTAGCTAAATCTTTACATCAACGCTTGAAGTAGCTTGATGCTTGGACGCTTGCTAGAAATCTTCATCTTCATTCGGACTTCAGATGCTTGAATCTTCAGACCTAAATACTGATAAACCTACTCAGAATAATATCAGATGATCAGTCTAAGAAAACTTAGCCTAACAATCTCGAATAAAAACAAATAAAGCCTTATGCAAATCTAACGCTCAAAGCCTATACAAAATTTCTAAGAAAATCAAACTTTCATATTTTGGGGTTTAACATAAATCCTAATTGTCATCATCAAAACATCTAATAAGAAATTTTCTAACATGATTTCTCGGGTCTAAGGTTCACGGGCACCTATCACAACTAATCAGTTCTGTCATTGACTATCATAGAGTGAAACCCATGTGACAGAACCGGTGGGAGTTGTGTTCGAACTCATCAGTCCCACTAATATGTCTATAACACAAGCTCCCACTAACCCATAGTGTTTGACTGTCACTTTCACGTCAAAGCTTATATCATACAAATCTTATAAAGTTTTGATGTCCAGTCAAAACTCTATATGACTTGCGAATGAGTTTAGAATCAAGTACCGGACACTTCTAGTTCCAATCTCCGTATCCCATAGGGAGTAGAAGTTTCGCCTTGAACTCATGGATTTAACGTTGTTTATTAACTTACAAATGTCAATAAGAAAAACAATGTAACTGCCTTTTATAAAAAAAAATGTTCAATTACAAATAATATGTCATATATCATCTATCTTTTATGACATCTGAGGGCAAAATACCAACAGGGGTGGGGTTGTTTCTTTATTTATTTGAATATAAAATTATAAAGAAAATGAAATAGTATTGTGTAATTAGTTACATTAGTTGGGGGGGGGGGGGGGTATTCTTGTCTTTTTATATGGATTATTGAGTGGGATCATAAGTTATTATTTGTATTGGGGAGTGCAAGTACATAAACATGGTGAGGACTATTCATGATTTTGAATATGAATTGAGGAATTTTGGCCAAATATCCGTTTGATTATCGGCCTCAACCGGAGTTTGGAGTAGCTTCATTTATTTTCACTCTAATGCTAATTGGTTCTGTTGACTCAATTTTTGGCGCAAACTTGTCTTAATGTAATCATTTACTTAAGCATGCATTTGAAAATTATTAATTGATATATAACAAATTTAAGAGTAAAAAGTTTATCATAATTATTATTGGCGATAAGATCAAACTTAAAGTCTCTTAAAAATAGCAAACGGATCATTTATTATATGAAGGAAAAAATTCTATAACTTACAAAATAGTTAAAATCTCACAAACTCCAGATGTTAGATATAATAAAAGAATAAGAATCTATAAGTCCAAAACAAATACTAAATAAAAAAGATATGGGAATCTTAAAGATATTAATCAAAAGGGTAAAATGCATTTTTGGCCTATGTCGGTCGGAGCACTTTGGTACCTATGATATTAAGTTTTACACTCTAGACCCAACCTTCGTAATTTGTTACAAGTAGGTCTACCGGAGCAAAAAAATGAAATATTTCCTCTGAATATGCTGTCACATACCTTAGGCATGACTTAAATTGTGTATCAAAGTGCACATATCATGCAATATATAGGTAGTCGGGTACACAAAATGTCATAGGATAGGGTGCAAAATGCACATATCATGCAATGTATAGGTAGTCGAGTGTACAATCTAAATCAAACTATTCCTCTGGTGTACTTGTCACAATTTACAAAGGTTGGGTACTTAAGTGTAAAAATTAATAGATTAGGTACCAAAGTGCTCCGACCGACATAGGTTGGCGTCGAAAATGCATTTTACCCTAATAAAAAATGTCTTCCAATTTCTTTTAGAAATTATAATTTTCTTCATTGGCACTTAAATGTTAAATATAATTAGGGGTGAGCACGAGTCGAGCTCGAGATAGAATTTGAGCTGACCAAGCTCGAGCTAAAAAAATATTATTTATTTGTTATTAATATATGTATATATTATTAGTTTTGTATTAATACATATATATTAAATACAATCATGTTAAAAATTAAATGTATTGCTAGTATTGTGTATAGTATTATAAAAAATAATAGTGTATATATATATATATAATATTATATATATAAATAAACAAAACACAAATTTTTTTACTAGCTTATCGGGTTCGCTCGATGTATAATTTGCTCGAACTTAGCTTATCGGGTTCGCTCGAACTCAAGTCGAGCTGACTCGTGAGGCTCGCAAACTGGCTCGACTCGATGCCCACCCCTATGTTAAATTGCTATATCAATAATTAGTTTTCCTTTACTTAAGATCAAATAACATTTTTTTTTTTCATTTAAGCTGCCGCCCAATGTGCATTAGAAATTCTATTATTAAGAGTTAGTTACATTAGTTAACCTCCTTTTTCAGTGTAAGTATAGTACAACTCACTTCTTTGTGGGCTCATAACAAAAATTCATTTGTCAATAAATTTTGCAATTGCACCCTTTTATTATAAAATTAATGGAATTTACTGACCTGAGCAAAAAGTGTTGGGAAATCGATTCAAAATCGAACCCAAATTCGCATGCAACGAAATTAAAACAGAGACCTAACTCTTATGTGCACAAGCATGACATCACAAAAAATTAAAGCATACATACTATGGCTAAAGCAATTAATTAAACACTTTAATTAATAATTATTACTGCCTATTTATAGCTAACAATTAATAGAATACATAATTAAACGCTTTAATTAAAACTAATAATTGCATAACTATAACAAAAATAATTAAAAAACGACGAAAACAAACCTTACACTGAAGATTAGAACTCGCCGGTAGAAATCACCTCAACCGCAAATATTCCTTCTTCTTGAAGGAATCGGAGCTCGTTCACCACAAAGTCTTCTTTGCAATGCCTCAACAAACTTGGGGAATGTGGGCTCCCAAAAAAATACTACTAAAATGAAACTCTTTAAGAGGAATTTTATTTTCTTAAAGCTAGCTTGTTCTCGTAGTAAAATTATACCTAGAGAACTATTTGCTTTTCAAGTTGTATATTTGAATTTTCATGTTACACCCTTTAAATTGTGTGCAACATGGATGAAGAAGTGTTGAAAAACCAATGTGGGATCCCAAAGAAAGAAAGAAGAAAACAAGTGGGTGGAAAGGAAAAGAAATAAAGTATATATACATGCTGGTGCCAGCTGGGGCGCGTGCAGTTGAAACCGCCTTTGCTGTTGTGCTGACGCGCGCTTGAAGCACCATTTTTTTTCTTTAGTTTTTTTAAATTTCTTAAAATTAAATATCTTCCAAAGATATTTCCCACATGTTTTTCATCTAAATTCAAACTTATCCATCTAGTGGATTCTTTAGTATTTATTCGTAAATTTTCAATTTGAGGTTTGCGAATGGACCTTGGGGAAAATTAATTCTAGTTCCAAGTAGATTAAATCAAATTATCATCACATGGTAATATTTAATACCACTAAATAAATACTGTTGCAGTCTAAAATTAACTTAAATTTATTGTTCAGTTCCCCTTCTTTCGTAAAGAAATATTTCATTGACTTCTTTATTGAAATATCCGTGAACAAATAAAATTAAGACTACTATCATTTTAGTTTCCACATTTTATCCTATAATGCTCAATTTGCTTCTTATCAACTTTCCAAATGAAAAACTATTTTTCATATAATTTCAGTAACACTTCACTCGAAACACTTTGGCCAAAATTTTAGAAAAGTTGAACATTGCAAATCCATTATAGGGGATATATCTTATCTCTCATGGAGATTATAGATTCCATATGAATGTCCTTTCCAATCACATGTTTATGTCATTACCCAATGTATAAAGTATATTGGTCACCGAAGACCCCACTTCTGAATGCATCAAAGCATTGTACACTAGATGCATTAGTCCACGACGATCATAGGATTAAGGGCTATTGTTCAAAATTATTTATTTTCGATAGCAGTCAAAAATAAATAATCTCGTTGGTCCGGTTCAATATTTCAATCTTATTGATTACACGAATATACTATATATGGAATCCCTATTCCCATGATTAAGACAAATCATCGAATATAGCATATTATAGTCTTTAGCAGATAAGACACCCATTCTTATCACCGACTACAACCCATTTACAATAACATATGATATACTTAATCCAAGTCTTTCACGGAACATCACTTCCATTTGAATTCTCATATATAATAATGGACTATACCTATTTCATAGATCATTTTAATAATACTCATAACTTATAATATATAATTTATTTATTCATAATAAATAAATTAAATAATTGGATTTTAGGGCACATTCTTAACAAAAAGATGTATGTAAACTTCATATTTTGCCTTGTCTTGGTCGAAGGGTCAACTTCTTTTTTTCTTTTTTGAGATCAATATTCCTCAGGGACAAAGGGAATTATTTAAATGAAAAGAGGATCTAAATTACAACTTTCAAACTATGAAGATTTTATTTAGTAACATCTTGTTAATATCTTAATAACGAACTTAAAAACATAGTTAAAACTAAGGGCATGCACTCGATAAAATTTTATCGAAATTTTGATACGCCAAAATAACATAATGAATAGCGTAGTGAATTTCTCATTTGTTTGATATTTTTTAAAACTTGTTTATTTTGGTTAAAGAAATCGATAAACTAATTTGTTTTTAAAATAAAAGGAAAAAAAAGAGATGGAGTAAAACATCAAATAACTAATTTCGTTTTGATTGCAAAAGAATATTATAATTCGATGTAGATATTGTAATAACTTAATAAATTTCAAAAAATTATGAAAAATTATTATAAAAAAATAAGCTTTGAGGAATAATTATAATAAAATTTGATAAATAATCTGAAAAAAGAATATAATATTGTATATCTGCAAAAAAAAGATAAAAGTAAAAATCAGGAAAATTATTGTTGAAGAAGATAAACTAGAACGGGTGTAACCAAGTCACCATCTCCCCACGACTAGCACCCCATATCCATCGCCCCCCCCCCCCCCCCCCCCCCCCCTCCACACCACCGCATAGTCCGTCACCCTCACCACTGCCCCAGATTTTTTTTCCCTTTTCTTCTTTCTTTTCCTTTTTTAATGTGATTGATTGGAAGGAAAATGATGAAGTGTCAAAGTATGATGTTATTCTCGTTATTTTAATTATTATTTGACACTTTTCGTCACACTTGACTAACTATCATTAGTTAGACAGGCGCAATTGTAAGGTTTATTTACCGTCCCTCTCATGATCCTAACCTCCCGGTCTTCATCTCCACAATCATAGGCCATTGCACCCACCTCCCCCCCCCCCTCCCCCTCAATCTCATCACCCTCCAACCCCCTTACCCTGACGGGCTTTGGAAGGAAAACGGGTTTTAAAGTATGAGGGTATTATCGTTGTTTTAGAGTTTTATTGTTTGACTGATTTTTTTAGATGAAGGTAAAATTTTCATTTGACACTTTTTGTCATACTTGACTAACGACCATAAGTAGGAGTCAGGGACTTATCAAAGAATAATATGTTGGGGGCACTAAATTATCACTAAAACAATTTTTTTAAATAATATTAGCATGTAAAAGTTCAAATTTACTTTAGTCTAAGTAGATATATAGAATAATATTATCACAGGAAAATAAACTTTCAATGAAAAATTATAGTCGCTTTGAAATATATAAGTAAATCATAAAAGAATTTTATGCACAACTTTTTTTAGGTACCTATATGTTATATAAGTGGATAAGTAAATACATACAACATTACATGTTAAGCTGTAATTTTGAACCTAATTGTCCATATGAATACTAATTGTATTGATAGTATTATCAACTGGTTTTGATATTTAAGTTTTTATTGATAGGACTGTTCTTTAATATTTTCCATTCGTCTTGATTTTTCGTCTCTTTTTGTTTGGAGTTATTGACTTTGTCTGTTTACTTATACATATGAGCATCTAGTTAAAAAAGACATTGTTTTGTCCATCACAAATCAATATATAATTATCTGGAATTAATAAAATAACTTTATATAAAAAAAATAAAAATCAACCACAAATAAAAACTTTTACATTGATAATTTTTCAAAAGAATATGAAGTAACAACTGCTAAATACTAACATAATCATTTTGTACGTACCTTCCAATACATAAATTCTAAATAAATTGAGGTAGACTTTGTTTTTGTCTTTAGATTGAGTGATGTTTTATATTCTTTTCTCCCCATTAATAATTCTCAAAGAGTTTTGGACTAATGTTTGTTAATTTTATTATTCTAAGAGTATAGGAGAGAAGTCGAAAAAAAAATAAAAATTGGTAGTAGCTTAATAATTACTTTTCTAATTAAAAAAGTAAATTAAATGAAAGAAGAAAAACAAAGGCCAATTGGGTCATGAAGGATTCGAATTACAAACCAACCGGTAAGCTAAGCAACAATTGAATGTCTCGGCTACCTCACTTCTTCGATTATTTTCTAAAACAAAATCTTACAGTCTCAGGGGGTTAGGACTCTCCTTAAATCCGTCCCTGGTTAAAGAAATGCGTAGGAAAATATTAAAATAATATACACGAAGTTACATTTCTTTTTCTTTATATCAAATCTATAATTTCTTTTAGGTTACATTTCCCTTTGTTTTTTTAAGAAAAATACTACAAGAATAATATTTTCTCATCATTAAATGATTTATTTTATTGCTTAATTTTTATACCCTTACATCTTCGTTTTCTTTTTTGGGGTTGAAATTCTTTTTGGTACAAAAATTAAGGAACCGATATTAGTACTAATTAGTTATAAAAAAAAATAGAAAGTTCATTCATAGTTAAACAGAGTTGATTTTCAGCCATATGCATGATTTTTTTTTTTTAAATGCCATTTGCATGATTTTATAATCATATATTGATAGATGTCGTCCTCATTTGTCACTGCCGAGTTGTAAAACAATCAGCACATGTTTGTTGCAATAACGTTTAGGACGTTAGTCTTCATCTCATGTCTGTCAATCGTGGAAGATAAGTTCAACGTCACCATCCAAATACACTCATAAAAATTGCTCAAACTTAGCTACGTAGCTATTATATACTAAATCTGTAGAATATTATATATATACACACACATGTTGGTCTCATGTGGCATACGAAAAAGGTCTACAAGAAGGGGGGTGGGGGGGTTCAATAAACCCTAAAATTTTCTCGAACATCAAAAAATTTTCTTGCCACAAATTTTTTTGAATGCTTTTAAAAAAAGTGAGTGCTTAGACAAGCGCTTGGATGAAGATTAAGTGATTTAGCAATTACTGAAATAGGGTAACACTTAGATCTCTTAAATCAGGATTCGCACAGCGGATAATGTTTTAGATTACTTAGCGTTCAAAATTACCAGTTAGTTGCTTAGCTAATTTAAATGCTTTTGGTGACAGATTGTGAAATAATAATGAAAGCAATAAAACAGCAAGTAAATAATACAAGATATTGAAAGGTTCACTGAGTGATGTAATCCCAGCTACGTCCTTCTTATCCTTTGTACTTGAAGGAATTCACTAAATGATACTCAAGCCTTCACACAGATAGCTTCTACAAATGATGAATCATATAAAGATGATCTTGAGCTCCTTGATCGCACAGATTTCAACTCTCTAAGATCTCCTCATTATCTAACTTCTTTTACCCAAAAATAATGCTTGATCTTCAACTTCTTCTTCACACATATAAAGAGGTTGGAGGGTTTTTGTCATTAGGGTTTGTTTGATTTGGAAAGTTCAAACAACTTAGAATATCTCAATAGTAGACTAAGGTTCTTCTAACGAAGATGTTTGAGATAGTCTGACTGTCTTTGGGATTGAAGAAAAGCTTTAAGGATTTGGATATGGAGATGAGCCTTTCTTGGAAGTATTTGGACTTGAATAATTTAAGCAAAAGGTTTTGCAATTAAGCTTGAATGTATTTTCGCATGTATGTATTCTTATGTTTAGGGTTTACTGAGAAGTCCTATTTATAGGTAAATCATGGGAAAAGTGTCCATTGAACACATATACAGGCTCGTGATTCTCACTCAGGCGAATGGAACTACTTCCATACTGAAATCCCTAAAATTCTGCTGCAAGGACTGGTGCGGCAGTCTTTGGACTCTGATAGTCAAGTCAAAATGGCTTGTCCGTATGTCAATAATCCTTATCACATTTAATGTCCGATATATTTAATGCTCTTATCAGACACTAAATGCATTTGAATTAAATTCCCATTGGAGTTAAATGCACGTTATTGATTGCATTCAAGTTTTTCTTGACTTTGGGTTTCTTTCAGGAGAATCTTGTCGCTTGGACGCTAATTCAGATATCCTGAAATGTGTTTAGCACTTGATGAACGCTTCAGATAATCTTCATCTTCTTTTAACTTCAGACCCTGATTTTCAACTTTCTCTTTAACAAACTCACTCAGAATTCTATCAGCGATTGAGTTTCCAATACTTAGCCTAAAATCTAAAAAGATAAAAATCAAGCCTAACAAAGAATAAACTTTCAACCCTTATACAAATGTTCTATGAAAGCATAAATATTCATTTGAGATCTAATAAAATCCTATCTTGTCATCATCAAAACTTTTAACATGAAATTTCCTAACAATCTCCCTCTTTTTGATGATGTCAAGACCTTAACTCTTTTATAGTTCAAGAGTTAGACAAAAGTCCAAAAGATATAAGGTTAGCATTTGAAAGTTAGTTGAGTTAGCTAAAAGTTATCACAGTTAGCTTCAACAAGATGTTTCAGCGCAAACATTCATTTATATATATCATTTGAAAACAATAATTTTACAACATAAAAGAAATAAAAGAAAATAATACAACAATTCATAAAACATTTAAGTACAATTATTTTCACTTTGATTCATTCTCTCGCTTGGCTGCTTCTCATTTTTTAGTGTCATAGATTTCTCTAGCAAGATCTTGAAGAACTCTATTAATGGCTATCATGCTGGAATGATCTTCATTGACAGAATCCTCACGATCTTGCTCAGCGGTTGCTTCAAAAGGCAATTTGCATTTGTTGATGTGAATCTTAATGCCATTAATAAAGTAATGAACATATAAGTCTTAAGTAATCAAGAGAGAGCTTCTACTCATCAAGGATTAAGGAAATGGACACTAGAAGTGTCAATTTCTTGATTATTTAAATAGGGTTCACAAGTCGAAGAGTCTTAATTGGGCATATGACCAGACTTGTATGACACAGTCTCTGACAAGGAGTATTAGTCGGTCACTATGTTATAGTGGGAACTTATGCCGTAAAAATGTCAATAGAATTGACATATTTGAACTCGGCTCTCCGTAATTCAATCACATGGGTATTTACTCAATGACTATCAATGATTAAATCACTGGTCAAGATAATGTGTGTGAGCATTAGACCTGAGGAGTCATGAAGATTGTGCTTGTGAAACTAGACTTGTTATTAGAGTAGTTAGATGCCTTTCGGTGAGATCGACCTCGAAGTATGGTATAAATGGGCAAGCAGCAATTGTTCGGTGACTGCCAACAAGGGATTCATTGTCTCGAGGGGTAAACATGTTAACGTCCTGTGGGATCATAGGTAAATGAAATTATAAGTCTTTGGCCAAAGCAGGAAAACTAACTCATGTGGAGCACGAAAGGTAGTTTGGTAATTTCATCTTACTATGATTTATTAAGCACAACATCGAGTCTTGCGAGTTTGACACATTCCATGATTCTTACTCGATAGGGATGTTATAGTGAAAGGCTTATACTCATATGATATTTGTGACCTAGAGGTTCGTATTAATTAAATTGTTTTAATCTCAATTGGATTTCAATATGAGTCCACAAGACTAGCTTGGTGACACTCACATCCTTGGTTTCCTCCCATTGCTAATTGAGACGAACCTAGAGAGTCGCGCTTTCAAGAAATTAAGTAAAGGAAATCTCTAGTTATCAAATAAGATTATTCAGGTAATTTGTCATTTGATGAAAAATTTAATTTATTTAATTAATTAGATTAATTGAAATAAATAGATAATAAATAACTAGATTAATTTAATATTTTCCTATTAGCTTAAATTAATAATTGGATAAATTAATGTAGATAATTATTAATTAATATCATATATTAATTAGATTAATATATGGTGGACTTAATGAATAAGTGGACTAAGTTGAAAGTCAACTTATCCCACTATGAAGTGTTTTAGGCGTGAGTAATAATTGTGGGCTCAAGGAATTAATTAAATCCAAACCCATTATCTTATTTAAATACACAAAGCCTCAAAGGAAAAACTTAAATGAATCAAAACACTACTGCATTACATGAGAAGAGAGAAAATTCCCTCTCCCCTCCATTGTAGCTGTCGGCCTCCACATGTTCAGAGGAGGTGATTTTTTCCTACAAACTTTTTTCAGCGTGATATCTAGAAGCAGGAATACGGGATTGCTGCTACACTTGAAGATCAATAATTTATTTTCTTCTCCAAGGTTAGTAAATATGTTAAGATTTGATTTCATCCTTTTTACATAAAAGTTATTAAACTTGAAAAGTTATTCGATTTGTGAATCTGGATTTTTTTTTCCGCTACGCACAAACCAGGATTCACAACAATTGTATCAGAGCCAACTTTATGGCGTTTAATAATTTTTGGTTTTTATCGTGTTAGAAATTTTATGTTTATGGTTAATTCATCATGGAAATTTTTATTAGATTCAATTGAACAGGTTGAGGAGAAGAGCCGCTAAAGCCCTTTTTCACTACGTAAGCCTCGGGCTAGTAATTTATTTAAACTAGCCCTGAACTAGGTCTTGTGTCGAATATGCCACTCCAGAGTCTTTTTGGACAGGATACCTTCAATAACATCGACTCATCTCTACCATAATCTGCGCATCGAAAAGTAGGTTTTTCAGCCTCCCAATTATATGATCAAGGGGATCAGTTCAAAAAGAGACAGGTAGAAGCCATTGAGGTAGGGAAACGAGGACGGATCACATGGATTTTCTTTCTCGAGGGGCGTAGATAAGAGCCAAGAATGGCAACTCCTGAAGGAGAACTAGGCAGAACGATCTCTGCTCGATCAAGCCAAGTAGTCTAGTCCCTTTCTGCTCATAGTAGCCTTTACTATTCATAATGGCAAATACCCCTGGCCCGGTCACTCTACGCGACTGGCCCTTCTGCCCAGCTCCTCGAAAACAACGTTTGATGGCTCCTCACGAATGAAAAAGCTCCAAATTCAGTTCTGTTTGCCCCCCGGTACCTCGCATTTACCCCCGGTATTCCTATAAATACTTCGGTTTTCAAGACCGACTTTCATTTTGCGCCTACATCTTTGAATTTGAGGGTAAAGAGCGCTTCTTTTCTGTTTTGGCTTTAGCTTCGAACTCCACTTTTCATGCGTAGATTTAATTTTTGGATTATTAAGTCTGTGTTGCTAGATAATTATATGATTTCATTTTGAATATAGATCAATTGTAAATATCGTATTTAAATTATTGCATGAATATAAACTCGAGGATTTGAAAAAACTACACGAAAAAGGCGACTCAGAGTCGTCGGCAGCTGCACGTGTCGAACATGCGCCATTTGGCGGCTACGCGTGAGAGTCCGCTCTGTTGGAAACATGTGCGCAGATTAAAATAATATTTATTTTTTTTAATTTTTGACCCACGGGTAAACCCATAGGTCAACTTGGTCAACCCGTGGGTCAGTCCGTGGGTCGACTGGATCAACCAATGGAAGGATCCATGGGTCAACCCATTTTAAATAAATACTATTTAATTTGATTTAAAATGGTTTTAAATTAAATTGGAATATATTTGATTTGAAATTAATTTTATTCTTAGACTTTATATTAGACTTGAAATTAAATTTAATCCTAGGGAAATGAATTTATTTTGAAATTAATTCTTTGTAAAATCAATTGAAAATTAATTTTTTGATTTTAAATTAGATTTAATGACAAGTAGGATTAAATTGAATTAATTTAGAACTGGATTTAAGTTAGTTATTTTTTTATTCAAACCTCACTAAATTAATATTAGATTTTAGTTTTTCTTTTTGAAAGAAATCCAACATAATACTTATTTTTCTTTTATTGCTTTGATGCTTGTTATTGTGTAAATCCTTCAATGGACTAAGTTTTATCTTTGGGTTTTGTTTTCTAGGTTGTATTAGGCCAGAGTTGAGCCTCCCAACTTGTATTTTATTATTTCATATATTTATGTATAAGTTGCATTTTCTATGTATTTATTATAATAGGGTCTCGTTTTTCAAGAAGATCTGCTTGGAGCTGGAAGACCTGAAGTTAGACATAGGTTAGATCTTATAGGCCCCCTTATGATTGGGCCATTATCTTAACCTAATCTAGATAAGTCCATGGAAAGCATGTGTGGTAGAATTGCTAGACGTTTTCTGCTATATCTATATATATCCATAGTTGCGCGATATAAATGGCTAACTTGCAAAGTGAGAATGAAGATTAAACATAAAATTCTTCCAGTTGGATAATACTAAATTTAGACAAAAGGGAATTGAATGTCCCGACTCTCCATTAAACTCAGGAGAAATGAATTAATGTCTAGTGCATAATTTCTTCACAGAAAGTAGTGGTTATACATCAAGACATTTTAATCAAATTTTTTAAGTGCATTTGATGCCGTCAGTCGAAGCAAATTCCACCCCATATATCGTCAAAGAGTTGCAAGGGGAATTCAACTGTTAGATTGGTAGGAGTTGATGAGCTCAATTTCAATTAGATCACAACCTATATATCATTAAAGGGCTGCGGTCTCATGATCTATGAGCCAAACTAAGATTGAACCAAATGCTGGCAATGCTAGCAAGGATTTCCACTTTAATTAATTTAGTGAGCCATATATTGTTAAAGGGTTGCAACTCACCGGATTTATTAAAGAACTCAATCACTCACTACGAAATCTTTCCAAAGAGATTTTTGAATATTGCAGTGGGAGTCCAATTATTCAAAAGATGTAGTGGGAGCTATGTCAAAAATTAAAGTGCCGCTTTTTTCTTAGTATCCAACATAATAACCTAATTGTATCTTTCTTATTTTCTGCAATCTTATATCTCTCTCAAAATGGTTAATAACCCACTCACAGTTTTGCTTGAGAAAATGTCCTCACTGGACTAAACTACACTGATTGCCTCAGAAAGTTAAGGATTGTCCTTAGTTTAGAAGCCAACAAACCCCCTGTCTTGGCAGAGGATGCTAAAGACGAAGCACAAAATGCCAATGACACTTTGTATAAGGACGATATTTGTGTCAAGGGGTATATGCTCGGTTCCATGAACAATGAATTGCAGTGATCACACGAGAACATGGAAGACTTAAAATCGATAATGCTACATCTCAAGGAGATTTATGAAGAGCATAGTAGGACTGCTTGATATGAGATATCAAGAAGACTATTCAGAGCAAGGAAATGGTAAAGCACCCAAGGTTCAAAAGTTTAAAGGTCATGGACCAAAGAAGTTAGACCTATGCCTTTACTACAAAGAGGCTGGTCACTGGAGGTGTAACTGTCCCATGTTAAAGGCTAGAGCTTTTAAGGGCATGTAATCTAATGTTTTGGAAACAAATTGTTCTATGACTGTATTCTCCACTTCTTGGATCCTAGACTCTGGAGTTAGTGCTCATGTTTGTGTTTTGAAACAGGATCTGGAAACAACCACACATATTGGATCCACTTCTCTTATTTTATCTACTAGACATTTATTTAAATTAGAAAATTGTCTTGTTTTGCCCAATGGACTTAAAAAACATTTGTTCTATTCCTGTTTTGGTTAAACTAGGATATGATTTTTGTTTTATGAACAATGTTTGCAAAATTTGTTTTTGAAATGAATGAATTGGCTCTGCATCTTTAGTAAATGGTATATATTACTTGAATATCCAAAATAGATGTAGTGTAAACACTATCACCAAGAAACATGGTATGTCTAAGACAAGCCAAAAGACTTATTTGGCATCTAAGACTAGGTCACGCTGGAGAGTATAAAAGTTGCAAACTTGAGAAAAATGGGCTATTAAGCACATTAGGGTCAGACCCATTTCCCACTTGCGAATCTTATCTCAAAGGCAAAATGACTAGGTCTCCCTTCACAGGGCATTTTGAAAGAGCTAGTGAAGTCCTTGGTTTAATACATACTAACGTTTGTGGTTCGGTGAACTGGCTTCTGGAGGTTTTCAATACTTCATAACATTTACAGATGATCACTCTAGGTATGGTTTTGTATACTTTATTAAGTACAGGTCTGAATCCATTGCATGGTTCAAAGAATTCAAGGATCTAGTTGAAAACCAAACTGGCACACATATTAAGACACTCCGATTAGATCGAAGTGGAGAATACATAAGTTTTGAATTTGGTGAGTTCTTATTAGAATAGGGAATAGTGTTATAGTTAACTTGTGTAGCTACTCCACAACTAAATGGGGTGGCTGAGCATCGGAAATGGAACATTATTGGATATGGAGTAGAAAGACACCTAGTCTAAAACACATTAGGATATGGGATTGTCCAGCATATGTAAAAATAATGAAGATGGAGAAATTGGAACATAGATCTCTAAAAGGTTGATTCGTTGGTTTCCTAGAAGATTCAATGGGACATCTATTTGACCTGCACGATGATCAAAGGATCATTGTAGCATTACATGCTTACTTTCTCGAAGATGAATTCGTTCAAGTAGGTGGTGTAGGTAGAAAGATTGTTTTGGAAGAGCATAAAAAAAGAAACCCCTTTCGAGACCACTGTTCAGAAAGCTCAACTAAACCAACCCAAACGCAACCACCATCGCACAGATTGAGTAGAGTATCTTAGTTGCCTGAGAGATATGGTTATTTGCTGTAGGGAGAGCATAGTTTGTATGCTGTAGCGGAAGGGAACTATGGAGATGATGCCTCTACCTACGATCAGGCAATGGCGGATGTAGACTTTGTGAAATGGCTTGAGGCTATGAAAACAGAGATGAATTCGATGTATTCGAACCCTATCTGGACCCTTGTAGATCGCCCGGAGGGCATTGCACCGATAGGTTGCAGATGGATATACAAGAGAAAGGTTGGTCCGGATGGCAAGGTGGATATCTATAAGGCCAATCTAGTGGAGAAAGGGTATACTGAAAAGGAGGGTATTGACTATGAGGAAACCTTTTCTCCCGTAGCCATGATCAAATCCATGAGGATTATACTTTCCATAGCCACACATCTGGATTATGAAATTTGGCAAATGGATATGAAGACCGCGTTCCTAAATGGATTCCTCGAGGAGGACATCTATATAGAACATCCGAAAGGTTTCATATCCAAGAAAGGTTCTCATAAGGTGTGTAAATTGAATAGATCAATTTATGAACTCAAACAAGCATCGCGGAGCTGGAGTTTTTATTTTGTTGACGAAGTTAGGAACCATGGCTTCATCACGAACAAAGATGAACCATGCATTTGTTGTGAATCATATATCATGATCAGTGAAAAGAAAAATATATTCGGATTCACAAGTCGGATCACTTTTGGTGTTTAATAATTTTACATAAACATAAGATGAAATCAAATTTCATCAAATTACTAACCTTTGTGGTAGATTAGGATTTCTTTACTTTCGCAATAGTGGTAATCCGGGATACCTGTCTCTAGCCATCACATCAGAATTAAGCTCGAAGAAAAATCACCCTCCTCTGCGCTTGTAGAGGTTGACGACTATAGTTGAGGGGAGAGTATTTTTCTCTTATCTTGCTATGTAGTAGAGTTATGAATGAGTATGTTAGGTTTTTTCAATAGTCTTTGTGTATTTATATGAGATGATGGGCATGGAATTAACTTATTCCTTGAGCCCATCTTCTCTAAAATACAAAGCTACTTCCTTTTAATTGGGCTAAGCTGACTTTTAACTTAGTCCACTTATTAATTAAATCCAATATATATTTAATCCAATTAATATATGATATTAATTATTAATTCACTAAATTAATTAATCCAATGATTAATTTAGAATAAAAGGAAGATAGTAAATTAATCTAATTATTTATTATTATTAATTTATTTCAATTAGTCTAATTAAATAAATAAATTAATTTGACCATCCAATGACAAATTTCCTATTTAACCATATTTGATAACTCCAGACTTTCTTCGCTTAATTCCTTGAAAGCGCGACTCTCTAGGTTCATCTCAATTGCCAATAAGATAAAATCAAGGATGTGAGTGTCACTTAGCCAGTCTCGTGGACTCACATCGAAACCCAATTGAGATTAAAATGGTTTAATCGATACAAACCTCTAGGTCACATATACCATGTGAGCATAAGCCTTTCACTGTAACATCCAGATCGAGTGAGAGTCATGAAATGTGTCAAACTCACAGGACTCGATGTTGTGCTTAATAAATTATAGTAAGATAAAATCACCAAACTACCCTTCATAACCTACACAAGTTAGTTTTCCTGCTTTGGACAAAGACTTATAATTTCATTTACCTATGATCGCACATGATGTTAACTCGCTAACTACTCGAGAAAGTAAATCTCATATTGGCAGTCCCCGAACGGTTGGTGCTTGCCCACTAAGACCGTACTTTGAGGTCAATCCCACCAAAGGGTGAATTGGATCTAACTACTCTAATAACAATTCTAATATCACAAGAACAATCTTCGTGACTCCTCAGGTCTAAGGCTCATGCACACTATCTTAACCTGTAATTTTATCATTGACAGTCATTGAGTAAATACCCATGTGATTGAATTACAGCGAGCCGTGTTCGAATATATCAATTCCATTAATATATCTACGACACAAGCTCCCACTATTCCCTAGTGACCGACTGACACTCCTTGTTAGAGCTTGTGTCATATAAGTCTGGTCATAATGCCCAATTAAGACTATTAGACTTTCAAACTCTATTTAAGATAATCAAGAAACCAATGCTTCTAGTGTCCGTCTCCTTAATCCTTAAGGAGTAGAAGCTCCCTCTTGATTACTTGGGACTTAAATGTTCAATACTCATTATAGCCACTAAGATGCATATGAACAAATATAAAAATTGCCTTTTATTCCATTAAAAATGTTTGTACAACATAAACGTAAAACCTCTATACAATCTAATTCCTCATTGGCATTTAGGGCATGATGTTAACAATCTCCCACTTGCACTCAATGTCAATTGCTATAGTATCTAATACCCATCTTTTCCAGATGTTTTTCTAGAACCACCTGTGATAATGGCTTGGTGAGTGGGTCAGCTACGATATTCGCTGATTCTATTCTCTGACAGCGATGTCGCCTCTTCCAATGATCTCTCTAATGATGCGATATCTTCTCTCTATGTGTTTGGATTTATTGTGAGACCTTGGTTCCTTAGCCTGCGTGATAGCTCCATTATTGTCACAGAAAAGTGGCAACGGGAGCATTATGCCAGGAACGACTTGAAGTTTTGCCACGAACTTCTTTATCCAAACAAACTCTTTGGCAACCCCAAAGGCAACCATGTATTTAGCTACAGTGGTCGAATCAGCAGTTGTGCTTTGCTTGGAAGTTTTCCAAGTCACTGCTCCACTACTTAAAATGAATATAAACCTTAAAGTGGATTGTCAATGTCCGATTGGAAATCAGAGTCGGTGTAACCTTCCACTTTAAGTTCTCCATCTCCATATGTCAAACACATATCCTTAGTCCTTCTCAAGTACTTGAGGATAAATTTCACAACGATCCAATGCTGTTATCTTAGGTTAGCTTGAAACCTACTTACGATGCTCACTGTGAAAGCAATGTCTGGTCTCGTGCTTAACATAGCTTACATGAGACTTTCCACAGCTAATGCATAGGGAGTGACATTCATCGTCTTTTGATATTCCTCACTTTAAGGGATCATCGATTTGTAGAGACGAAGTCCATGTTTCATGGGCAACAGGCCTCTCTTAGAATCTTCCATCCCAAACCTTTTAAGGACCTTTTCTAAGTAGAGGGCTTGGGATAGCTCCATTCTCCTATTAGCTCTATCCCTATAGATGCGAATTCCAAGAATATATGTGGCTTCTCCCAAGTCTTTCATGGAAAACGTGCTTGAGAGCTATACTTTGATCGAGGTCAATAGGGCTATATCATTTCCTATTAGTAGAATGTTGTCTACGTATAGGACTAGAAATGATATCTTATTCCAACTGGTCTTCTTATAAACAAATGGTTCTTCTTCATTCTTGAAGAACACATAGTTCTTAACTTCTTCATCAAATCGGAGATTCTAGCTCTGCGATGCTTGTTTGAGTCCATCAATTGATCTATTAAATTTACGCACCTTATGAGAATCTTTGTTGGATATGAAACCTTTGGGTTGTTCCATATAGATGTCCTCCCAAAGGAATCCATTTAGGAACGTGGTCTTCACATCCATCTGCCAGATTTTATAATCTAGATGTGTGGCTGTAGAAAGCGGAATCTTGATGGATTTGATTATGGCTACATGCGAGAAAGTTTCCTCATAGTCAATGCCTTCCTTTTGACTATACCCTTTTGCGACTTGGCTTTATAGGTATCGACCTTGCCATCTGGACCAATCTTTCTCTTGTAGAACCATTTGCAACCTATTGGTGCAATACCCCCAGAGCGATCTACTAGTGTCCTTACTTGGTTCGAATACATCTCTATCTTCATAGCCTCAAGCTATTTCGCAGAGTCTATATCCACCATTTCCTGATCGTAAGTAGAAGGATCATCTACATAGTTTCTTTCTACTATGGCATACAAATTATATTCTCCCTATAGTAGATAACCATATCTCTCAGGCGGCTGAGATACTCTAAATGATCTATCCGATGGTGGTTGCGTTTGGGTTGGTTCATTTTGAGCTACTTGAATGGTGGTCCTTAAAGGGATTTTATTTTGTTCTTCCAGAACAATTTTTCTTTCTACACCACCTTCTTGAACGAACTCATCTTCGAGAAAGTAAGCATGTAATGCTACAATGATCCTTTGATCATTGTGCAGGCAAAAGAGGTAACCCATTGAATCTTCTAGAACACTAACAAATAGACCTTTCAGATATCTATCTTTCAATTTCTCCATCTTTGCCTTTTTAACATAGACTTGACAACCCTATATCCTTATGTGTTTAAGACTCAGTGTCTTTCCACTCCACATCTCATGAGGAGTTTTAGGAACACACTTAGACGGTCACCTATTCAAGATATATGTTGCTGTAAGCAATGCATGGCCCCACAATGATATAGGAAGATCTGTGTACCTAAGCATGGATCGAACCATATCCAATAGCATTCAATTTCAGTGATCTGATAGCATGGAATAGTATTTCAATTGACTCCTTCAGTGATTAGCAACTCCACAACTGAAATACTATTCAATGTTTTAATAAGAACTCACCAAATTCAACACTGTTGTATTCTCTACCTTGATCTGATCGTAGTGTCTTAATACGTTTGCCAGTTTGATTTTCAACTAGGGCCTTCAATTCTTTGAACCATTCAATGGATTCAGACTTATACTTCATTTAAGTATACAAGACCACACCTAGAATGGTCAGCTATAAACATTATGAAGTACTAAAAACCTCCGCGAGCCATTTCATCGAAATGCCCACAAATGTCAGTATGTATCAAACCAGGACTTCACTAGCTCATTGAAAATGCCCTGTGAAGGGAGACCTAATCATTTTTCCTTTGAGACAAAATTCGCACAAGTGGAAAATGGGTCTGACCCTAATGTGCTTATTAGCCCATCTTTCTCAAGTTCGCAAATTTCGTACTCGAGCGTGACCTAGTCTCAAAGGCTAGATAAGTCTTTGATTTGTCCCAGACATACTACGTTTCTCTGTGATAGTATTGGCAATACATCTATTTTGGACATTTAAATAATATAAACCATTTAATAAAGATGCAGAGCCAACACATTCATTTCTAAAATAAATATTGTAAATATTATTAATAAAACGAGAATCGTATCCGTGTTTAACCAAAACAGGAACATAACAAGTGTTTTATTACAAGACAATCTTGCGAATTAATTAGATTTCTAGTAGATAAAGTAATAGAAGTAGATCCTATGTGAGTGGCTGCCACACTATGTCCACTGCTAACATTGATCATCTCTTCTTGCTCCTCGAGCCTTTTACTTCTTTCTAGATCCTATTTCATAATACAGACATGAGCACTAGTTCCAGAGTCTAGAATCCTAAAAATGGAGAATACAGTCATAGAGCAATTCGTTTCTAAAACATTGAGTTCCATATCTGTAGTAGTAGCTCTGGCCTTAAGCATAGGACAATCACACTTCCAGTGGCCAATCTCTTTACAATGAAGGTAGACATCAGACTCCCTTGCGTCTTTGCTTTTGAACCTCTGAGATTTGTGTGGTATTTCTTTCCTGATACAACCAGCCAATTTGGAGACACCCAATGGTCCCACCACTGGGACACCATATGCACCCCATTTTCTTGGTGCATTTATCATCTTGTCCAATAATACAGCCAAGTGTTAGGTGTATGCCCTCAATGCCTATGAGGAATTAGCTTGAATAGGGCTTTGATAAGTTATTTGTACAAACTTTTTATTGTTTCTATTTATAGAATAAAGATTTTGATTTTGTTCATATAAATCTAATGGCAATTGAATGTTTTGAACAAATAAGTCTATGAGATTTGAAGATAGACTTTCCACCTTTTATGGTTGAGAGGAGGCACTGGAAGGGTTAGGTACTTAATCTCTTAAAAAGGGAGTTTGCGAGTTAAGGAATTTTAATTGGGCAATAAAATTCAACTCGTATGACATCTGCTTTGACAAGGAAGAGCCAGTCGAAAACTGATTAGATAGTGGGAGCTGGTGTCATAAATATGATTAATAGAGTTAACATATTTGAACTTGACTGGCATTAATCGGATCGCATGGGTATTTATTTTTTAACAATCAATGATTGGGATTAAGATTTCGATAGTATGTGTGAATTTTAGACATGAGGAGTAGTTTACGATGTGCTTTTAGTTTTGGACACGTTATCAAAGTACGATCCACATGGTGCATTCGACATTGTAAGATAATTGCCAATATGGGATTCACCGCCTCGACAGTAAAAGAGTATGCGACCTGTATGATCGTAAATAATAGAAATTCCAAAGTCTTTGGCCAAATCAAATAAACTAACTAGTGATGGTCACTAAGGGTAATTTGGTAATTTAACATTATTATGATTACCGAGTACATCATCAAGTTTTATGAGTTTGGCATACCATGGCTCTTACTTGATCGGCTCAAGTCGGTGAAGAGTTTATACGCATATGGTAGTCGTAATCAAGGTTCGTGATGACATGTTCATCTCGTATTCAATTGAGTTACGACTTGGTTCCACGGTGCTGGCTAGGTGACAACCTTATCCTTTGGAATCATCCCACCACAAATTGAACCGAGCCTAGAGAGTCGCGCTATGTGAAGAAAATGAATATTGTCCATGCTAAGGGTATTTTGGTAAAATCACATTAGATGTGATTGACTAATAAACTGGATGACATTATTTAATTAAAGATACTTAATTGGATTAAATAAATTAATTAAATCATATTAATTCATATGTTAAATTAATTGGAAATTAATTTATATATTGAATTAAATTAATTAAATTAATTTTAATTGGATTAAAATAATTAATTAATTATCAATTGGATTGGACTTGGATTTAATTAATTACACATGGGCTAAGATGGAACAAAGCCCGGAAGCCCATCTCCAACAGGCCTAGCGGCCACCCCCCCTCTGATAAGACCTAGGGGTTTTGCTTAGTTGATATAAGTATTTAGTCAGTGTCAGAATTCTACATAGAAGTCATTATTCAGAATTTGACTTTGAGCTAAAGAAACCTAGAGCAATAGGAAAGATCAAATTCCCTCCCTCTCTCTCTCCAACTAGCCGCTGCTACCATTGTTGTCCAGGGAGGAGATCGGAGCTTTCTGAGAGAAATTTCTTCACCGTGACTCTCTAAGGGCAGGAGTCTGGGGCTGCTGCTAACTAATCAAGTTTTTCTCGGTAAGAGGTAATTTGATTACTCTCTTACATAATATGTTCTTATTGAATAATTATAAATATTATGAAAACCTCGGATTCGATTCTCGGTGTGATTCAGATCAAAAATTTTATCCGCTAGACCAAATCACAACACCAAGATCTTCTATGTTATTGATATCAAAATTTATGAAAAAACTTGAAAAGGATTTGGGGAGTGACTAAAGAATGAGATTGACCTGAAGGTGAAAATCGATGTAGTAATCTAGAGACCTCAATTTCTTGAACAACGATATCATCTTAAGGACATGCTTTGACATATATTCCCATTCTTGCATCTTCATGTTGAAGAGCTCTTGCGAAATGAAGTATCAAACATTCCTACCGTGCTCTTCAAAAAGCTCCTCTAAGTGCAACATGATAGACATGGCACTAACCCTTCTATCATGAGAGCTTTGCAGCTCACTGCTCATGGAGCTCAACATTTATCTCCTGACTTTTTAGTTATCAATGATCCAATCCATATAATTAATATGCACACTGTCGTCCTCATCCTTTCCAAGAATAGGAGGGCGATCAATCTCAAGAATATATTCCAGTGATTCATCATTGAGGACAATCCTCAATTTTCTGATCCAATCAGCATAATTTGGTGCAGTGAGAATACTCTTTTCAGCATTTCTTTGAGAGGGTTATTAACCATTTTTAGAGAGAAATAATATACTTCGGAAAATAGAAAAAGATTTAATTAAGTTATTATGTTGTACACCAAGTAAAAATAAGAAAGACTTTGAATTTTTAACTTGGCTCCTACTACATTTTTCGAATGATTTCACTCCCACTGCAATATTCGAAAATCTCGGTGGAAAGATTCGTAGTGAGTGATTGAGTTTTTTAATAAATCTAGCGAGTTGAAACCCTTTAACAATATATGGCTCACTAAATTTATTAAAGTGGCAATTCTTGCCAGCATCGTCTAACATGCGATTCAATCTTTATTTAGCCCATAGATCACGAGACTGCAACCCTTTAATGATATATAGGTTGTGATCTATCTAAACTTGAGCCCATCAACTCCTTTCAATCTAACGGTTGAATTCCACCTTGCAACCCTCTGTCATTGTATGGGGTGGAATTTGGTTTGATTGATGGCATCAAATGCACTTAGAAAATTTAAATAAATGTCTTGATGCAGAAACCCCACTAACTAGGAAGAAATTATGCACTAGATATTCATTGATTTCTTTAAGTTTGATGGAGAGTCGGGATATCTAATTCTTTTTTCGAAATTCAGTGTTTATCAAAGTGGGAGAATTTTGTGATTGCAAATTAGTCTCACTTTGCACATTAGCCATTTATTACGCGCATACATGGATTATAGTAAATAAAGCAGAAAAAGCCTAGCAATTCTACCAAATATGCATTCCACGGACTTATCTAGATTGAGTTAAGCCAATGGCTCAATCGAGGTTTAGGGCCCCCACAAGATCAAACCTATGTCTAACTTAGGGTCTTCCAACTCCAAACAGATCTTCTTCGACTCTAATAATTACATGGAAAAATACAACCTATACATAAATCTATGGAAAAAATAAAATACAAATTGGAGGCATTCAAAATTGGCCCAATACAACCCAGAAAACAAAACCGATAAAATAAGCCTAGTCCATCGAAGCATCCCACGAAAACAAGCATCAAAGAATAAATAAAAAAGATAAACATTGTGTTGAATTTCTTTCAAAAATAAATAAATTAAAATCTAATTTTAATTTAATGAGATTTGAAAGTACAAGAATTAATTTTAATCCAATTTTAAACTATTTCACACTTAATCCTACTTGTCATCAAATCCATTTAAATTCAATCCAAATGATTTGACAAAGAATTAATTAAAAGTAGTCTAGGATTAAAATTTAATTTCATATCTAATTTAAAATTAGGTATAAAATTAATTTTCAAAATAATTTTATTCATATTTAATTTAAAAAACCATTTTAAAAATAAATATGATTTAATTTTAATTTTAATTTTTAAAATTCAGTTGACCATGGACTGACCTGCCTGACCCGTAAGCTAACCCCTGGGTCAACCCGTGGGTCGGCCTAAAACTAAAAAAAAATTATGTATGTGGCCTGCGGCTAGCCCACTCATGTGTGGACTGCCCAGCGGCCCACACGACTTGCACAGTCAACTGACCCATTAGGGTCACATGCAGTCACGCCCAAAGAATTGCATGGTGTGCCCCCGGGTGACCTGTACGCGCTTGCTGCGGCGTGCCGATGATTTTCCTAAGTCGTTTTTCGCGTAATTTTCAAAACCTTGAATTTTGTATTTATACATTAATTCAAATACCATATTCAAAATTGATATATATACTCAAAAATTAAATTATGCAATTGTCAAACAACATATATTTAATATTCAAAAATTTAAATCTCCATGAAAATTATAATCTAATAATATTTTCATGAGGGATTAACGATAATCATAAAAAATTTCAACACAATAGTTTTCAAAAATTATTAAACGCCATAAAGTTGACTCTGATACCACTGTTGTGAATCCTGTATAATGTATAGCAGAATGAAAAATATATCCGAATTCACAAGCCATATCGCTTTTGCTGTTTAATAATTTTACTTAAACATAAGATGAAATCAAATTTCTTCAAATTTCTAACCTTTGTGGTAGATTAGGATTTCATTAACTTTCCCAGTAGTAGCAATCTCGGATCCTTGCCTCTAGATATCACGCCGGAATTAAGCACGAAAAAAAATCCTCCTCCTCTATGTCTGTAGAGGTCGATGGCTATAGTGGAGTGTAGAGAGTATTTTTCTCTTCTCTTGTTATGCAGTAGAGTAATGAATGGGTAGGTTAGGTTTTACCAATATGCTTTGTGTATTTATATGAGATGATTGGCTTGGAAATAACTAATTCCTTGAGCCCATCTTCTCTAAAATACATGCTCACTTCCTTTTGATTGGGCTTATTTGACTTTCAACTTAGTCCACTTATTAATTAAATACAAATTAATTAATAGTCCAGTAAATTAATTAATCCAATTATTAATTAGAATAAAAGGAAGAAAATAAATTAATCCAATTATTTATTATTATTAATTTACTTCAATTAATCTAATTAATTAAATTAATTAATTTGACCATCCAATGACAAATTACCTATTTAACCTTATTTGATAACTTGAGACTTTCTTCGCTTAGTTCCTTGAAAGCGTGACTCTCTAGGTTCATCTCAATTGGTAATTGGAGGAAGCCAAGGATGTGAGTGCCACCTAGCCAGTCTCGTGGATTCACATCGAAACCCAATTGAGATTAAAAGGATTTAATCAATACAAACCTCTAGGTCAAAAATACCAAGTGAGTATAAACCTTTCACTGTAACATCCCGATTGAGTCAGAGTCATTGAATCTGTCAAACTCACAGGACTCAATGATGTGCTTAATAAATCATAGTAAGATAAATTTACCAAACTACCCCTCATGTTCCACGCGAATTAGTTTTCCTGCTTTGGCCAAACACTTATAATTTCATTAAACTATGATCGCACAAGATGTTAACTTGTTTACTACTTGAGATAGTGAATCCTATATTGGCAATCACCAAACGATTGCTGCTTGCCCACTAAGACCATATTTCGAGGTCGATCCCCACAAAGAGTGAATTGGATCTAACTATTCTAATAACAAGTCTAATATCACAAGCACAATCTTCGTAACTCCTCAGGTCCAAGGCTCATGCACACTATCTTGACCAGTAATTCAATTATTGACTGTCATTGATTAAATACCCATGTGACTGAATTACGGCGAGCCGTGTTCGAATATATCAATTCCATTGATATATCTACGACACATGCTCCCACTATTCCCTACTGACCGACTTATACTCTTTGTTAGAGCGTGTGTCGTACAAGTCTGGTCATAATCCCCAATTAAGACTCTTTGACTTCAAACCTATTTAAGATAATCAAGGAACCGACTCTTCTAGTGTCTGTCTCTTTAATACCTAAGGAGTAGAAGCTCCCTCTTAATTACTTGGGGCTTAAATATTTAATACTTATTAATGTCATTAAGATTCATATGAACAAATATAAAAATTAACTTTTATTCCGTTGAAAATGTTTGTACAACATAAACGTAAAAGCCCTATATAATCTAATTCCTCATTGGCATTTACGGTATAATCCTAACAGCGTTTACAAGAATACAAGTGGGAGTAAAATATCATTTCTGGTCTTATACGTAGATGACATTCTACTGATAAGAAATGATATAAGCTTATTGACCTCAGTCAAAATATGACTCTCAAGCACGTTGTCCTTGAAAGACTTGGGAGAAGCTACATATATCCTTGGTATTCACATCTACAGGGATAGAACAAATAGGAAAATTGGGCTTTCCCAAGCTCTATACTTAGAAAAGCCTTGAAAAGGTTTGGGATGGAGGATTTTTAGAGAGACCTGTTGCCCATGAGATATCAACTTCACCTCTCCAAATAGATGAGTCCTCACAGTGAGGAAGATAGAAAGAGGATGAATGTCATTCCCTATGTATCAGTTGTAGGAAGTCTCGTGTACGCTATGTACTACGTAGGTTTCAAGCTAACCGAGGAGAAAAGAATTGGATCACTGTGAAATGTATCCTTAGGTACTTGAGAAGAACTAAGGATATGTGTTTGACATATGGAGATGGAGAACTTAAAGTGGAAGGGTACACCAACTTTGACTTTCAGTCAGACATCGACGATCGTAAGTCCACTTTCGGGTTTGTATTCACTTTGAATGGTGGAACAGTGATTTGAAAATGTTCCAAGCAAAGCACAACTGCTGATTGAACGACTGAAGCTGAATACATGAGGCTGCCAAAAAATTTGTTTGGATAAGAAGTTCGTGGTGAAACTTCAAGTTGTTCTTAGCATGGAGCTCCCATTGCTACTTTTCTGGGACAACAATGGAGGCATCGCGCAGGCAGAGAGAAGATATCACATCATTAGAGAGATCGTCGAAAGAGGCAACATCGCCGTGTAGAGAATAGATTCAGCGAATATCGTAGCTAACCCACCCACCAAGCCACTATTACAGGCGGTGCTACAACGACATCTGGAAAAGATGGGTATTAGATACCATAGTGATTGGAATGGAGTTCAAGTAGGAGATTGTTAGGATTATGCCCTCGATGCAACGAGGAAATAGATTGTGTAGGGATTTTACCTTTATGCTGTACAAACTATCATTACGAAATAAAAGGCAATTAACATTTGTTCACGTAAATCTTAATGGCATCTATAAAGTAATGAACATATAAGTCCCAAGTAATCAAGACAGAGCTTCTACTCCTTAAGGATTAAGGAGATGTACACTAGAAGCCTCAATTCCTTGATTACTTAAATAAGGTTTGCAAGTTGAAGAGTCTTAATTGTGCATTATGACTAGAGTTGTATGGCACAAGCTCTGAGAAGGAGTGTTATTTGGTCACTATGTTATAGTGGGAGTTTCTTCAGTGGATGACATATTCAAACTCGGCTCGCCATAATTCAATCACATGGGTATTTACTCAATGATTGTGAATGATTGGATTACTAGTCGCGATAGTGTGCATGGGCCTTAGACATGAGGAGTCACGACGATTGTGCTTGTGACACTAAAATTGTTATTAAAGTAGTTATATCCAATTCACCCTTTGATGGGATCGACCTCGATGTACGGTCTAAGTGGGCAAGCAACAATCGTTCGGTGACTGTCAATATGTGATTCATTATCTCGGGTAGTAAATGAGTTAACGTCCTGTGCGATCATAGGTAAATGTAATTTTATCTTACTATGATTTATTAAGCACCACATCGAGTCCTGTGAGTTTGACACATTCCATGACTCTCACTTGATCAGGATATTACGTTGAAAGGCTTATATTCACATGGTATTTGTGACCTAGAG
This sequence comes from Buddleja alternifolia, assembly GCA_019426215.1. Lineage (NCBI taxonomy): Eukaryota > Viridiplantae > Streptophyta > Magnoliopsida > Lamiales > Scrophulariaceae > Buddleja > Buddleja alternifolia. The sequence goes on along the minus strand of CM033400.1, from coordinate 16,434,624 downwards.
GTTCGAATTAATTAAATCATTTTAATCTCAATTGGATTTTGATGTGAGCCCATGAGATTAGCTAGGTGACACTCACGTCATTGGTTTCCTCTCATTGCCAATTGAGACGAACCTAGAGAGTCGCGTTTTCAAGGAATTAAGTAAAGGAAATTTCTAGTTATCAAATAATGTTATTCAGGTAATTTGTCATTTGATGAACAAATTAATTTACTTAATTAATTAGATTAATTGAAATAAATTGATAATAAATAATTAGATTAATTTATTATTTTCCTATTAGCCTAATTTAATAATTGGATTAATTAATTTAGATAATTATTAATTAATATCATATATTAATCAGTTTAATATATTGTGGATTTAATTAATAAATGGACTATAAGTTGAAAGTCAACTTAGCTCACTAGGAAGTGTTTTAGGCGTGTATAATAAGCATTGTGGGCTCAAGGAGTTAATTAATTTCAAATCCATCATCTCATTTTAATACACAAAGCCTAAAAGAAAAAACCTAAACGAATCATAACACTACTGCATAACAAGAGAAGAGAGAATAGTCCCCTCTCCCCTCCACTATAGCCGTCGGCCTCCACAGGTTCAGAGGAGGTGGATTTTCTTTCAAGCTTTTTCCGGCATGATATCTAGAGACAGGAATCTGGGATTGTTGTTATACTTGAAGATTAAGAATTTATTTTCTTTTACAAGGTTAACATAATATGATGAAATTCGATTTCATCCTTTTTACATAAAAATTATGAAACCCCAGAACTGATCTGACTTGTGAATCCATATATGTTTTTCTTTCAGCTACACATGAACTAGGATTCACAATACAAGCGTCCTAATTAAATCATCATATATGTCTTAGACCTTGTCGCCAGATGGTTTCCATTTGAGGAGTTTTCGTAAAGGCGCATCATAGGGAAGAAATCCCAATGCCTCTAGAAATTCTGCACCGATGTCGGGGAAGAGATGGCTTTGCTTATAATATCTGGGCTTGCGTTTCCTGGTGACTTGTTTTCTTAAGCCATCGATGGAATTGAACATTTGTCGTCAACGCTTATCATCAATTTTGTTAACTACTTTGGCTTTTGTCTCCGTTTTCCCTTTCATGACATCGTCCGCGAGAGATGAGCAGATTGCAGCTAGGTGTGCATTCATTATCTTGAAGTTTTCCACCAGCGCTGCGACTTTGTCGGCAAAGACTGAGTTGACTATATCTTAACAAAGAGGTTGCTCAGCGTCTGCAACAACATTTTCCACGAGCGATTGATTAAAGGCAGAGGAGAGACCATTGATCAAGGGAAACACACATTTTAGCGCTTTATTTTTAATGTACTTTTTCCTAGTCTCTGTGAACATTTTCAAATGTTGCTTATCTTGATCAACCATGCAAGAACATGAACCCTGGATTTTTGTAAGGGAGTTCATGATCGCTTCCTTAAAATCTCTCTCTTCCCGATCTCTTTCATCTGACTATGAGGAGCAGGAAGACTGAGTGGATGCAGTGGATGGAATGAGTCCATAGGATGAAGAAAAGTGGTTTTCTCTTTATGGGATCTCAAATGAGTGGCTCAACCTTTTGTTCCTCCAAATAATCTGCAACCTCTTGAAACACTAAATCCCTGTTGTCTGGTGCAGAGAGCTATTCTTCTGCTTTAGCGACAGATGAAACAGTGTCAAGTTCCATCTCTATGATTTTCATAGAATGGGAAGGTTTTTGAATAGGAATGACCCAGATTAGGCTAATAGCTTCAATGACATTCCTTGAACTCAGGTTTTGCGTTCTTAAAATAAAGAATAAAGCATCTTCTCGCTTTTCTGTGCTAAACGCTTAGTCCGTGTCTTCAGGAATAATCACTCTTAGGATATATGATTTGAAGAAGGGTGGGAGAATAGGCATGAGGGAATGAGCTAGCGCTTGATCCACTGGCGGCAGGATGGAAAGCATTTTTGCCAGACAGAGGTTGCCCTCGAGAAAAATAATATGCTGCAAATTGTAGCGTCTAAGCTCACTAACACCGAATTGTTGATTTAAGGTGATATCCAGCGAGTGGGCATTTTCAACCATCGCTCGGTGATCTCTGTGAAACTCAGCGTGAGCATCAACCAGAACCCGATTCGCCCAAGGATTCACCTCGAATTCCCTATCTTTATCATGCTTGTTGGTGGAAGCGTCTGTTAGGAATCCCGTACAGTAAAAACAGAGAATTGCAGCAGAAGATTCGAGGATTCCTACCGGTAGATCACAAAAATAGATCTGATGATTTTTTTCATGGGTTTCGCGAAATTTAGAATAAATAAACATACCCTTTTGATTCGTTTATTGATTCTGCAGAACAGCAATCCTCCAAGAGCTCCTGTCTCTAAAGCTTCACGCGAAACGAGCATTTCAAAGATCCCAAAACTCCTCCTTTTTGACAATGATGGATGGCTAGAGAGGAGAGAGGGGACAGAGTTCTTTTCTTTTTGTGTTGTGTAATGTCATCTTGTCACTTAGGGTTTGTTCCACTATAGGAGTCCTATTTAAACTCAACTAGCTTATGAAACAAGTTGGAGGCTACTCCAAATAACCTTAGAGTGGCCGCCCCTTTAGTGCTTTCTTTGGACTGGGTGGGCTTTTAATTGGTTTGTCTAATTTCTAGCCCATCTGCATATATTTAAATTTAAATCCAATTTAAATATAATATATACTATTAATTAATTCCAATTAATTAATATACTAATTAAATAATTTAATCTAATCTAATTAAATTAATTATTTAATTAATTGATTTAATCTAATTAAATCAATCAGTCCATTTAATTCTTTCTAAAAAATTTACACAAAAAGATACATCCCGCTCGTTTCTTATAGCGCGACTCTTTAGGTTCGTCTCAATTGGCAAAAGGAGGAATTACTTAAGGATGTGAGTGTCACCTAGCCAGTCCCGTGGACTCACATCGTAATCCAATTGAGTACGAAATGAATGAATCATTTTACGAACCTCTTTACCATAAATACCGTATGAGTATAAGCCTTTCACTGACGTATCTCGATCAAGTGAGAGTCATGGAAAATGTCAAACTCACTAAACTTGATACTGTGCATTAGATTATAGCATAATGAATTTACTAAACTACCCTCAATGTCCCACATGAGTTAGTTGTTTATGCTTTGGCCAAAGACTTATAATTTCATTAGCCTATAATCGCACAGGATACTTTCTCGTTTACTATCAAGACAGTGCATCCCATCTTGGCGATCACTGATCAACTACTACTTGTCTCATTGATATTGCACTTCGAGGTCGACCCCACCGACAGGTGATATGGGCCTAACTACTCTGGTAACATATCCAATAATACAAGCACATTGATCATGAACCCTCAGGTCCAAGGCTCACGCATACTATTATGATCAGTAATCCAATCATTGACAGTCACTGAGTAAATACCCATGTGATCGGATTACTACGAGCCGTGTTCGAATATTTCAATTCCATTGACATATCTATGATACCTGTTCCCACTATCCCTATAGTGTTCGACTGGCACTCATCGACAGAGCATGTGTTATACAAATCGAATCTTAATGCCAATCAAGATTTTTTGACTTGCGAACCCTTTTAAGTGATAAGGTGTAAGACTCTTCCCATGCCACGTCTTTATTCCATAAAGGGCAAAGAGTCAAACCTTTATTCACATGGACTATATGTTCAATACTTATTTAGATGCCGTAAAGATTTATATGAACAAAATATAAATGTCTTTATTAATTTCTTCTCAATAGTTTGTACAACATAATAAGATACCCTAATCTAACTATTTGTCCTCATTGACATCTAGGGCATATATCTAACAGCGTCATCAGCATGGTCAATGAAGTTTTCCATGATAATCTGTTGAAGAGCGTTTTTGATTTAACGCTCCATGCGGCAAAGCACTGATATCTCCAACCAACTTCTTTCGCTGAGTGAGTAGAAAGATGGCGAAGCCTCTTTTCCGATACTCACACCTGAACTCAAACAAGAATGTGTACCACACCAATGTGGGAATGGTGTAGCGGTGCAATATGAATTCTTCTGCCCATTTGGATGTACGTAAACAAGGCGATAATTAACCATAATTTGCAATTAAAAGTATTGGAAAATCATTTAATGAATTATATAAATAACCGAAACTAAATATATCTCCTCGAACAGACAAATCAACAGAAAATGAAGAGATTAGTAAAAAAATGTTTGGACTGGTCAAGGTATCGATGCTCTGAAAAATCATTGAATAATATGGGTCATTTCGATTCGTTTGGTCAGTATCCCTCCTTAGTTTTATATAAAGCAAAAGCATCTATACTCATCAACCAAGAGGCTGACAAAGCCACAAATCTTCTCCTATTATCTCAAATATTACATCCGAATTCAGATCACTTGGGCTTGACAACATGAACCACACTTTACCATAATCACAAAAGACAAAATTAAAAAATAAATAAACACTCTGATCCAGATAACCATTTTGCTCATATCAATTCTAATAAATATTCTTGATTGAAGATGATATCAGTTCGTATGGTTAATTTCTCATTCCTCCAATTTTAAGTCCATCTTTTGTTTTACTTTTGGTTTTTAATTTCTCATTCAAGAACACGATAGATAAGGTTCGCCAAATTATATTACAAGTTCTTTGTCAAATTTCTCACATTTAACTTCAATTAGAATTCTGCCTTCCGTTTTTTTTTTCTTTGCTAACTATTCTTTAAAATTCAAGACTGGTTTTAATAGGTTCTCCAGTTTTTTGAAATATTATAACTAATAGGAGCAGCTCATAAACCCATCATATATTTCATCACATACTTCACTGTAATTTTTAATTTGAAGTAAAATATATTTAGGGATTATTGATTCACGCTTGAAAAGATTGTTTGGATAGTGAGAAAACTTAAATGCGCGAGGGACAACATATAGGTGATAAACAAAGCGTACGTGGAGGAGCGGTCGCTGGAAGGGGTGGGGGTTGGAAAAGCGGTGATGGCATTGCTTCTTATTTGAGAAATGATTTTTTAAGAATGCATGAACGTACGTTTCAGCAAGGAAGTTTATGGTGGCCTAGATGAACCCACTCGTGTATTGTTTCTTCTGAGATAAAAAATCTGTGCACGGCCTCCTAATGTAAGCTGAACAAGAGCCAATTATGTGGGTAAACATTAGTTTTCTTGAAATACCGTGTCTCTCTCTCCAACTAATTTGTCGATTATCCGGTATAATTAAGTCATAGGGATCTACAAAAAGATCGAAAGGAATGGAAAATGCTGGATATGAAGAGGCAAAAGTCCTAAATAGAGCATGTGGTAGATAGCGCAAGAACAACTTTTTGGCTGCTTTGGAATACATATTCCTCGAAAGACTTCAAGGGGATGCACAATTAAATCTATTGATCTAGCCATCTCCAATAATTTTTTCAAGCTCTTCATGTTCATATTAGATGAGACCGATTCGATTATCGGGTATTAGGAATTTCTTGTTAGATGTTTTGATGATAACAATTAGGACTTTATGTTAGACCCCAAAACAATGTAAGTTTATACTTTCATAAAAGATTTGTATAAGCGTTTGAAAGTTCGTAATTTTGTTAGGCTTGTAATTTTTATCTTTGTAGATTTTAGACTAAGTATTAGAGACTTCTAGGTGAGTTTATCAAAGATGAAGTTGAAAATCAGCGTCTGAAGTCAAAGTGAAGATGGAGATTTGTTCTTAAGCGTCCGTCAAACGCTAAAGATCTATTTCAAGAGTTATGAATCAAGCATTCACCTACTCAAGTAATCAAGAGATTCACCTTAAATAAATTCTCAAGTCATTAAGGACTTAAATGCAATCATCAACGGACATTTATTTCCAACGGGAAATAAATACAAAACGCATTAAATGTCTGATAAGAGCATTAAATGCGATAAGCTATTGTGACTTGTGGACAAGCAATCTTTTGACTAAACTATCAAAAATCAGAGTTTAAAAACTGCTCCTGTCCAATCGGAACTAGCAAAAATTCAGGAATGTCAGAAAGGGATTGTTTAACGTGCTACGTGAGAGATACGAGCCTGGCATCTGTCAAACGGACACTTTACCCTAGAAAGTCTATAAATAGGACTTCAGCAACAAGCCAAAATACACGGTATATACAAGAACAAGCTTACAAGCCAAAACTCTGTTGCATTGAAGTCTCAATCCTTAAACTTTCAGAAAAGCTCGAATATTCCAAGCAAACATTCTCTTTTCCTTTCTTCAATCCCTGAGACAGTCCACCAACATCTCAAACATCTTTTTTAGAAGAAACCTATATTACTATTGAGATATTCCAAGTTATTTGAACTTTCCAAAAAATCAAACAAACCGTTAGACAAGCCCCGTCCAAGCCTCGAAATCTGTGTAAAGTCAAAGTTGGATACTTGTATTATTTCTGCATGAAAGAAACAAGAGGATAGAAGTGTCTTGTAGCAGAAATCTGTGTGACCAAGGAGCTCAAGTCATCAATATCCATCTCTCCCTATTATGTAGAAGTCTCTGTGTAATTCTTTGAGAATCATTTTAGTGGATTGCCTCCAAGTGTTCAAGGAGAAGAAGGACGTAGTTGGGAATACACCACCCAACGAACCTTTCAAACATTGTGTTCTTTACTTTACCGTCAATTTCATTAACTGTCATATCATTGCATAATCGGTTAAGGAAACACATTGATAAAATTGTTTAAAAGTTGTAGACAACTAAAACAAAATTTTGTGACATTAAAATCTTTAAAAGAGAAGGCTTAAAATCATTCCGCTGTGCTAACCCTGATTAAAGAACTGAACGCTTAACCCTATCTAGTTATAGTATTCAAATCTTGAGTCTAAGTTAACTTTATCAAACAGTCTTCAAGTAGACGCTCAGTCAAGCCCCTACATTTTCAAGCGTCCAAACCTTATTTGAATACGAAATTTTTGAAGTCGAAAAAGACTTCAGGGTTTATTCAACCCCCCCCCCCTTCTAGACTCTTTAGTATGCCACTTGGGACCAACAAGTGCTATCAAAGCGATTGAAGTTGAAATTTTTAAAATTTCCAAGCATAACTGCTTGTTTAGATCCTATTTTAAAATTTAATTGCTTTAAAACTTTTCATGTCATTCGCTAAAGTACTTAAGTTGATCGAGTCAAATTATGAGTCATGGAAGGTTAAAGCTTTTACATATTTATGTTCATATGATGATGAAATTGTTGGGAATCGATGCCCGAAAACACAGCGAAATAAAATTTCAATTCGATTCTCGAGCCATGGATCAATTTAGGCATTTCGTTTAATCGAAGTAGAGATAGAAAAATATACCTCTTTGTACTTCATTTCATTTGATCCACTGTCTACAGAAGCAATCCCCAGGTATCTGTTCATTTACTTTCGAGATAGTGAATCTCTTTTTGGCAATCATTTCACAACTGTTACTTGCCCATTTGGATCACACTTTGAGGTCAACCCCACCAACGGGTGAATTGGGCCTAACTACTCTAGTAACAGATCCTACGTCACAAGCACATCGTGATAATGAATCCTCAGGTCAATGGCTCATGCATAATATCATAGTCAGTAATCCAATCATTGACAGTCATCGAGTAAAAACCCATGTGATTGGATTACTACGAGTTGTGTTCGAATATATCAATTCCATTGATATATCTATGACACGTGTTCTCACTATCCCATAGTGTTTGACTGGCACTCCTTATCAAAACATATGTCATACAAGTCGAATCTTAATGCCCAATTAAGATTCCTTGACCTACGAACTCTTTTAAGTGATCAAGAATAAGACTCTCCTCGTGCCACTTCTTTATTCCATAAAGGGCGAAGAGTCAACCTCAAAACACATGGACTATCTGTTCAATACTTATTAATGCCATGAAGTTTTACATGAACAAAAGCTCATTGCCTTTATATGTTCGTACAATATAAATCAGTGCCCTATTCAAATCCAATTCCTCGTCATTAACATTGAAGGCACACACCTAACAATCTCCCACTTGCACTCAAATCCAATCGCTATGGTATATCATACTTATCTTCTAAAGATGTTGCTTTAGCACCACCTTTGATAATGGCTTAGTGAGTGGGTCAACTACGTAGTGAGCTGAGGCTAATTTCTGCACGGAAATATTGCCTCAATCCAACAATTTCTCGAATAACTTCTCTCCCTGTGTTTTAGATTTGTTGTGAGACCTCGGTTCCTTAGCCTTTGCGATAACTCCATCGTTGTCACACTTTAGTGAAAAAGGAATTTCCACGCTAAGAACCTCTTGAAGTTCATCTTATGAACTTCTTAATCCAAAGAACTTGTTTGGCAGCCTTGAAGCTTGCCATACACTTAATCCTCAGATATAAAATCGACAGTTGTGCTTTGCTCGAAATCTATTCTAAGACACTGCTCCATCATTTAAAAGGATTACAGACCCATAAGTGGATTTTCTAATTATCATGATTAGATTCCGAATCCAAAATTAAATAATCACTTCCATGTTCTTACATTCTTGGTCCTTCTTATGTACCTTAGAATACATTTCATCAAATTCCAATGCTTGAAACCTAACTTCTTTGCTAATCGTGCAAGTAGGATCCCGTTTCGTGCATAACATTGCCAACATGAGACATTCTACATCTAAGGCATAGGCCATGCCACACATCTCTCTTTGATCTTCTCATAGATTTAGAGAGATGAGGTCTATGTCTCATAGGCAAGAGACCTCTCCTAGATTTTACCCGTCAACCATTGAATTGGGACAATCTTTAGGTGGAGGGCTTGAGAGAGTACTATTTGTTAGGCTTAATGTCCTCCAATGCCACTAGAGGATTTGTAAATGTAAGGACATTATTAATTTGTAATTGTTTATCTTTCTATCAATAAAAAGGCAATTAGTTGTTTACTTTCGAATCGGCATTTATTTATTGTAAATCAACTATAAGTCCTTGAATACAAGAGTAAACTCTCTAAGACACTAGAGGGGTTTGATACTTGTGTACTAATACAGTCTGCAAGTCGATAATTTCCAATGGGCGTTGTAAATCATGAAGACTTATATGAACAAATCTTTGATGAGAAAGGTGCCTATCAATCACTAGAAAGTAGTGAAGGATTCATATCATAGGTGCACTAATGGAGATAGTGGCACTAAGACATGACTTGCATCGATTCTGTCACATGGGTTTCACTCTTTGACAATTAATGACAGAATTGATTAATTGTAATAGGTGTGTCAGAACTTTAGACTTGAGGAATCGAGTTGAAGATATGCTTGTGATATTAGGTTCGTCATTAGAGTAGTTAGGCCCAATTGACCTTTGGTGGGGTCAACCTCAAACTGCAACCTAATGGGCGAGTAGTAGTCTTAACTGATATCCAAGATGGGATTTGTTCCCTCGTAAGTGAACGAGGAATTATCCTATGCATTTATAAGTAAACTAGATCCTAAAGTCTTTGGCGAAAGCATTAAATGATATGAGCTTTTTATAAATCAAGTATAGTATCAAGTAAGTGAGTTTGATTAAAAACCATGACTCTCACTTGATCAGGATAAAGAAACGAAGGTTTATATTCACACGGTATCTACAAAGGAAAGGTTAATAATGATCTAATCATTTCATCTTATTTGGGTTAAACTATGGACCACTTGACTGGCTAGGTGGGTCCCATATTCAATGGAATCCTCCCATTGGAAAATATAGATGAATCTAAAGAGTCATGCTTAAAAAGGAAAAATCAATTGGAAAATAGGAATATTTCATGTGGTAATATTTTAAGTATTGGGTACTTAAAATTAATTAAATGAAATTAATTATTTGAAGAAATAAGTTAATTCATTTATAATTTAATTAATACAATATTTCTTGAAGAAGAAATAAAATTAATTAAACCCATGTGTTATTAAATTAGATTAATTAATTAGATTAAATTAATTAATTAAATAGTGCATTGGACCTAGCTCGAATTGGAGCACCAATTGGTGCACTAAGGCCCATATTATGGGCTAAATTGAGCCTATGTTACTAACTTAAGTGACATAAATATATCACTTTAGTTAATACATGGGTCAAGAGCTCGCTTTGACTTAAGCCACAAGAAAAATTCCTCTCCCTCTCTCCACATCTAGCAGTCGGTCTCACACACCACGGAAGAGGAGAATTTTTCCATCAAGTTTTTCCGGCGAGACGATTTAGAGGCAGAACAATTGGACTGCTCGAATCAAGATTTATTCAGCCGGATATTTATCGCGAAGAATTGAAAAATCCCAATTTGTGGAAATAATCAACCACTTCTCTACAACGGGTAATGTTAGTTTTACCCTATTATACATACGTCTGAATTAACTCCGGGATTGATCGGGCTAATGGGGAAAAACCATAAAATTTTAAATTCCATTTTCTGCTATGTTTGGTGATTTTTCCCCAACAGTCGTATCAAAGCCAAATCCATGGGGTTCGGCGTATGTAATTTATATGTAATTATGTGTTGAACAAGCATGTTTTACTGTATTTTATTGATGCATGATTAGATATGTAGATTTCACATTTTTTACGTTCTTGAGGATTATGCTTGGTTTTCGTTCGTTACAATTTAATGAAAATTGGATTTTATGTAATTTTAATGTGATGAAAATAAAAATTGCAAAATTACGGAGTTGACTCGTCGCCGCAGCGGTGACGGGAACAGATCGCTGGCTTGCACGTTCACAGTGTGTAGTGCAGTGGCCTATCGCCCCAGCAGCTGGGCTACTGAGGCGAGCCCATCACCTGTAATAGGGCTAGGGTGGAGAGCCCACTCGTGTGTTATTTAACACGCGGGTTTTGCAACTCGACCCGGATCACCGATGGGTCAACCCAGATCAATTATTAAATATAGATATATTATTTAGTTTTGGTTAAAATTAGATTTTAATGCAAAATAAATAATATTAATTATTTAATAAGATTATTTAATTTCCATCTAATTTAATGTTAATTAAAGTTAGACTTTGAATTAAATCGGATTAGTTCCATTGTGAAGTTAATTTCATGGGTTAGATATTAAGTTTTTATTAGAATTGGATTTTAATAAAAGATTAATAGTATCTCAATAAAATTGAACTTTCAATTGGGATTAAATAAATATAATTTCCTCGAGAATATGAATGACAACGATTAAATTGTTATTTAGTTAGAAATTAACATATATGTTTTTCACGTATTATGTGATATCATGTTTGACATGTTATGTGATGGGAGACGTGATTCATGGACTTAGGCTCATTTTAATTTGTATTTCTTTTTATGGGTTGTAAAGGCCATTTTGAGCCTATTTTTTATTTTCTTTCTAGAAAAATTTTGTATAGGTGGCTTATGATAAAATGTAATAGTTAGAAAGAGAAATAGGCCCGATGGAGTAATTCAAGTTGAGCCGAGGAGATTCAAGAAGGAGCTTTGGAAGCTTTAGTATAGTTTTTTTTTTATGATTGAAACATTGGCTTGTTTCAATCTAGGAAATATGGTCCATGAATCATGTGTTGTTAGCTTTCTAGGATTGCTATTTCATTTTAATCCAAGTTTGTATGTACGATATGAAATGGATTAATGTGGAAAGTGAGACCTAATAAATAATTCAAATCCTCCCACTTAGAAAAATATTAAGTTAGTAAAGGGTACTAGGTATCCTATCCTCCGCTGAACTTAGGAGAAATTAAATTGATTCTGAATATATAATAACGTCCCTAAGCAATGGGGGTTATATATTGAAGTATACTTTATATTTTTCCTAAGTGCATATAATGTCGTTGGTCGAAAACAAATTTCACCCCAAATACCAGCAAAAAGGTTGCAAGGTGAATTTCAATTGTTAGACCGATAGAAAGTCAGTGGATTGAACTTAAATTATTCATGAATCATTATTATCGATAATAGATTGAGATTTGATGAATAATGGACAAACACATTGAATCATCCATTTGATGGGTTGATGTTGGACATCACTTTAATTGATTAATTAGGCCAAATACCAACAAAGGGTTGCAACCTATTAATCTAGTTAAAGAACTCAATTACATCTATGAAGCCTTCCAACGATAACTTTCGAATTCCACAGTGGGAGTGTGGATTTTCGAAAAATGTAGTGGGAGCCAAATTTATTTTCAAAGCCCTCAAAATTATTTTGGAACAACAATTACATGAAAACGCTACTACAAAAATGGTCTATTACAGCGCACCTATTACAGCGGTTTTTTGAAAACCGCTGAACGGAGGGACCTTTTACAGCGGTTCATGGGTGAACCGCTGTAATAGGGTTGACCGCGGGAGCTATTACAGCGGTTCTTCTCAGAACCGCTATAATAGCCTATTACAGCGGTTCTGAGACGAACCGCTGTAATAGGTATATTTTCAAAGATTTTTTTTTTTTTTTAAAAAAATGGCCTATTACAGCGGTTCACATAAGAACCGTTGTAATAGGTCCCGACGAAAAATTTTGAAACTCTTTTATATTCCCGCTTCTCTCTCTCACTCTCAAAATTTAAAACCCATTTCAGCCTCTCTCTCTCTCTCTACTCTCGGTCTCTCTTTCTCTCGATCCATGACACGCTAAAAGCTAACATGCTATTGTAGCAAGTGCACTAGTCGTGTGTAGTAATAAGTGGAGTAAAAGTCCGGGTTGTCGAACCACGGAGACTTGAATTCTAGTTTATGATTTTATACAAAAAACAACTACAATAAAAGTAACTTAAATGTAAAAACGTGTACAATAAGAACAAGGTTATGCAAATGAATTAAAACCAATTATAAAGGGAAACTAAGGCACATGCTAGGTCCAAATTGATCAAATATACTTATAAAGGCTCTTGTTGTAGAATTACTCTTATATTGTTATGGTGAAAACTCCTAAGGTAGAGAATAACCGATGTCTCGCGTATAAACTCCTATACTTAGATCGTGATTTCCCAAATATCCCTATCCGGAAATCTAACCACTAAACATGCATTAATGTACTAGAGTTCACTCGATTTGAATCGAACGACTTCACCCGGGAATCTTTACCTATGTCTAGGGCAATTCCTCATTAGTTGCGGGTCATGATGTGAATTTCTTGCACCCTAAGTCAATTTTCTCCCGAAATATTAACCTAGGCATAAGATTCTAACATATAGTGATCAAGTATATGCAAGATAGACAAAAACACAATTCACATCACATAACAATATAAGAACAACCTCAACAATCATCTATTGTAAGCATATATCACAATTTGGCCTTACATGGCCCTAGTCTTACGAATTTAGTTCATAATTGAAAGCATAAAAGACATAAGAGGAATATTCATAGACATAAATGAAATGAAAAGCTCTTAAAAACTCCCTAAATGGTGAATGATGATGGATCTTGAAGTTGAGCCTTCAATCCCCAAGCTCTTTTCCCTCCTCTAGTTTTCCCCTCCAAGAGTGATGAAGAATGGTGATGAATGGTGGAGAAATCAGATTAGGGGCTGCCCTCCTCTCCTCCATGAATCTGAAATTGATAGTGAATGATGAAGAGTATGGGTTCCCCCTCCTTTTATAGCCAAAATTCCACTAAAGTATGCATTAAGAATTCCCATTAAAGTTCCCCAATGAGAATTCCACCTAAGGTGATGCTTAAAGTATGGCTTTTAAGATTCCAACCAGCTAAAAAATGCTGAACTTTCGGCCCTTAAGAATTCCACCAAGCATAACCATGTGAAAACTTCAACAAAACACATGCATGCTGCCATTTTCTTGCTTTCCAGCGCAGGCTTAGTATTTGCCTCATAAAATTCTCCATAGATCTCCACATTGGATGATTCAAGTCCCCATGTGCAGATAACACATAGATATACAACTTTCCAGAAGGACATTTTGTCCAATTCGGTCGCTAAGTATACCTAAATTACGTTTCAACATGGAGGTTGTTTCTGATTTGGTGCCCATAAAGTAAATCTACCAAGAAACACACTTATGACATACCCTCAACACATGTGCTGAATTATGGCCAAAAGTGATTCTTACCCATCATATAATACTGGAATTTAGGCTAAAAAGGAGTAACATTTGGACTATCCACGCCTAGGCATGACTAGGAGGGCGCTGGGGCGTATCCTGACACATGTACTTCTCTGTTCGGCGCAACAATTATATTTCCTTCATAACTCTCTCCAAAGACCTCCGATTTGGATAATTCAAGTTGCCAAGTGAAGCTAACACAGAGATAAACTACTTTGTTGAAGGAGACGTCCTCAAATTCGAACTTGAAATATGCATACATTCTGTATTTGCGTGCGTTATTTCTCTATTGTAGTGATTTTCCACCTTTACTCGATAAGCACACAAATTAAACGCAAATGTGGTATAAATCATGCATAAACCAATATAAATCCAATAAATATGAGGCTCTAAAACATGTAAATTCACACCCTATCAATCCACTCCCAAAAGCTCGGCACCACCGCCGCCGGCACCACCACCACATACCGGCACCGCCGGCACAACCACCACATACCGTCACCGCCGGCACCACCACCACGACCGTGAGCTTCTTCTCTTTCTCTTTCTCTTTCTCTTTCTCTCTCTCTATATATATATATGTATATTTGTATATGTGTGGGTGTATGTATATTTGTGTATGTGTGGGTGTATTTATATTTGTGTATGTGTGGGTGTATTTATATTTGTGTATATGTGGGTATATGTATATTTGTGTATGAGTGGGTGTATTTATATTTGTGTATATGTGGGTGTATGTATATTTGTGTATGTGTGGGTGTATGTATATTTGTGTATGTGTGGATGGGTGTATGTATATTTGTGTATATATTGATGGGTGTATGTATATTTGTGTATATATTGATGGGTGTATGTATATTTGTGTATATGTGGTTGTATGTATATTTGTGTATATGTGGTTGTATGTATATTTGTGTATATGTGATTGTATGTATATTTGTGTATATGTGGTTGTATGTATATTTGTGTATATGTGGTTGTATGTATATTTGTGTATATGTGATTGTATGTATATTTGTGTATATGTGGTTGTATGTATATTTGTGTATATGTGATTGTATGTATATTTGTGTATATGTGGTTGTATGTATATTTGTGTATATGTGGTTGTATGTATATTTGTGTATATGTGGGTGTATGTATATTTTTGTATGTGTGGGTGACACGCTAAAAACTAACGTGCTATGATAGCAAGTGCACTAGACGTGTTTAGTAATAAGTGGACAAAAAGTCCGGGTTGTCGAACCACAAGGACTTGAATTCTAGTTAATGATTTTCGATAAAAGATAAGATAATTAAAGTAAAGTGCAAGAAAAAGATTAAACAAACGAAGAACCAAAGAGAAACGTACTATAGATTTAATCTCACGTATGATAAAATGACTAAGGCACATGCTACAACCGAATCTACTCGTCAATATATATGAGCTACTCTTCGAATTATTAGACTCCTATTGCTTTGGTGGAAACTCCTAAATTAACTATTACCCAATTTCTCGGCACATAATAATCCTATGATTAATTGATGGTTCTCTACTATCCGAGAATCTAATCAAAATCACGCATTAACGTTCTAGAGAACGAATCCGGCTAACAACACCCGGGAATCTTTACCTATTTCTAGGGCAATCCCTCATTTGTTTCGGATGATGTGTTAATTCTCTTGCACCCTAATCTATTTTCTCTCGAACAACTAGATTAGGCAAGATAGCAAGCATATGGTGATCAAACACATGATTGGAATAAAAGCATAGAATTAACACACAAAGCAATAGGAGAATTAATACAAAGAGCAACTTCACATATATTGATTCATAAATTTGGCCTTCACATGGCCTTAGTTCTACAATATTAGCCTCTCATCAAAGCCTTAAGAAAATCTAATACAAACATATACATACTCATGGAAATAAACATGTAAATGCAAATAATTAAAACTCCCTCAATTGATTGATGATGGATCTTTGCTCTTGATCTTCAATCCTTAGCTCCTCTCTCTTTGTTCCACTCCAAAAGTGATGAAGAAAATGGTGATGAATGATGATGAGTGAAAAGTGATGGATAAAATGCCTCTCTCTCCCTCCTCCTCAAGATGATCGGTCCATTGTGCTCAAATATCCTTAAGAAGACCACCACAAATCAGCTCCTCATGTGTATGTCCCCCCTAGTGTGTCCTCCACTACTCTTAAAGTGAGTAGTATAAAATTCCCTAAAGTAGATCTAGTAAGAAACATACTTATGACATCCTTCACATACATGTGATGACCTCTTGGCTTTAAATGTTCCATTCCCCCATCAAATGATGATCTTTTGGCTGAAAGGAATCAAATCTCGGATGTGGCCACGCCTAGGCGCGGGAATTATGGCGCTCGGGCGCCCAAATCAGAATGTTGGGAGTATTTGCCTCTGTCTGGCGCAGTAATTGTATTTCCTTCATAACTCTCTCCACAAAACTCCAATTTGGATGATTCAAGTCCTCATTTGAAGCTAACACATAGTTCTACAACTTTGTAGAAGGAAACTTCATCCAATTCGGTCTCTAAACATACGGAAAAAGCGCTTGAACGTGGAAAGTGGTGTAGATATGGCGCCTAGGCGTAGGGGTGCATAGCAATTTGGCCAAAACTTGTTTTATACGTCATTTTTCATCCCGTTCTTTGATTGTATCCATTTAAGACCTGAAATCACTTAATGCACGAATTAAACTCACATGTGGCAAGAATCAAGCGATAAATGAACCTAAGATATAAACGCAAAGGGGCTTAAAAACACGTAAAAATGCCTCTTATCAGTGGGTGTATTTATATTTGAGTATATGTGGGTGTATTTATATTTGTGTATATGTGGGTGTATGTATATTTGTGTATGTGTGGGTGTATGTATATTTGTGTACACTACTACAAAAAGAGCCTATTACAGCGCCCCAATTACAGCGGTTTTTCAAAAAACCGCTGAACGGAGGGGGCTATTACAGCGGTTCGTAAAAGAACCGCTGTAATAGGTAATACGCGGCACCTATTACAGCGGTTCTTTTATGAACTGCTGTAATAGGTGCCAGGTCTATTACAGCGGTTCACTACTGAACCGCTGTAAAAGGCAGCTAAAAAAAATAAAATATTTAAACCTATTACAGGGGTTTTTAAAAAAACCGCTGTAATAGTGTATACCTATTACAGGGGTTTTTAAAAAAACCGCTGTAATAGGCCATATACGAAAAAATTCGAAATATTTTTATCTTCCCGCTTCTCTCTCCCACTCTCAAAATTTAAAACCCATTTCAGCTTCTCTCTCTCTCTATTCTCGGTCTCTCTCTCTCTCTTGATCCCCCCCCTCCCCAAAAAAGCTCGACATCATCACCACTTACCGGCGCCACCGCCACCACCACTTACCGCCGCCGCCGCCGCCGCCGCCGCCACCACCACCACGACGATAGTAAGCTTCTTCTCTTTCTCTCTTCTTCCCTCTATATATATATATCTATATTTGTATATGTGTATATGTGTGGGTGTATGTATATTTGTGTATGTGTGTGTGTATTTATTTTGTGTATATGTGTATATTTGTGTATGTGCGGGTGTATGTATATTTGTGTATATGTGGATGGGTTTGTGTATATTGCGTATATATTGATGGGTGTATGTATATTTGTGTATATGTGGATGGGTGTATGTATATTTGGGTATATGTTCATGGGTGTATGTATATTTGTGTATATGTTCATGGGTGTATGTATATTTGTGTATGTGTGGATGAGTGTATGTATATTTGTGTATGTGTGGATGGGTGTATGTATATTTGTGTATGTGAGGATGGGTGTATGTATATTTGTGTATGTGTGGATGGGTGTATGTATATTTGTGTATGTGTGGATGGGTGTATGTATATTTGTGTATGTGAGGATGGGTGTATGTATATTTGTGTATGTGTGGATGGGTGTATGTATATTTGTGTATGTGAGGATGGGTGTATGTATATTTGTGTATGTGTGGATGAGTGTATGTATATTTGTGTATGTGTGGATGGGTGTATGTATATTTGTGTTTGTGAGGATGGGTGTATGTATATTTGTGTATGTGTGGATGGGTGTATGTATATTTGTGTATTTACGAAAATATTTCTCGGTTGAAGTTTTGCGGTATTGAAATGACTCGAAATTCGTATAGTCATAGGGAAACAGTATTCTAAACAAAACGCATGACTATGTCATGCGATCTCGGAATTTTAGCCATTTGAGATCGTTTAAGGCCTCAAATTTGCGTTTTATTACGAAAATAGGGTATTTTCGTAATAAAACGCAAATTTGAGGCCTTAAACGATCTCGAATGGCTAAAATCTCGAGAGCGCAAGGCTATGCCTTGCGTTTTGTTCGGAATGCCGTTTCGTTATGACCGTGCGAATTTCGTATCATTCCGACACGGTCAAAAAAATTTTAAAAAATTTTCCGGGGCCTATTACAGCGGTTTTGGAAAAAACCGCTGTAATTGGCCCCGGAATTTTTTTTTTTTTTTTAATAGCGGTTATTTGTATAACCGCTGTAATAGGGTATACCTATTACAGCGGTTTTTAACCGCTGTAATTGGCCTGAACCAATTACAGCGGTACCTATTACAGCGGTTAAAACCGCTATAATTGGCAAAAAAAAACCGCTGTAATAGATCATTTCTGTAGTAGTGGTATGTGTGGATGTATGTATATTTGTGTATATGTGGTTGTATGTATATTTGTGTATATGTGGTTGTATGTATATTTGTGTATGTGTAGATGGGTGCATGTATGTATATTTCTGTATGTGTAGATGGGTGTATGTATAAATTTGTGTATTTACGAAAATATTTTTCGTTTATAATTTTACCGTGTCGGAATGACACGAAATTCGCACGGTCATAGCGAAACGACATTCTGAACAAAATGCAAATCTTGTGATCTCGTGATTTCAGCCATCCAAGATCGTTTAAGGCCTCAAATACGCATTTTATTACAAAAATACGCGTCTTATTTTTGTAATAAAATGCGTATTTGAAGCCTTAAACGATCTCGGATGGCTAAAATCACGAGATCGCAAGATTTGCATTTTGTTCAGAATGTTGTTTCACTATGACCGTGTGAATTTCGTGTCATTCCGACACGGTAAAATTATAAACGAAAAAATAAAATTAAAAACAAAAACCTACCTATTACAGCGGTTATTTCCATAACCGCCGTAATAAGCTCCGAATTTTTTTTTTTTTTTTTTACAACGGTTATAAAAATAACCGCTGTAATTGGCCTTAACCAATTACAGCGGTTAAAACCGCTATAATTGGCCAAAAAAACCGCTGTAATAGGTCATTTCTGTAGTAGTGAAACTAATAAGTCTTTTTACTTTTAAGCAGTTAGTTTCTTATTATCTCTCTCATCATATCACCTAAACCCTTATCCGATTTTATAAAGAGATACACTTTGACTGGACCAAACAACATAGAATGACTCACAAACTTGAGGATGGTCCTAAGTAGTGAGTCGATTGAATTTTTATTAGATCTCAGACGTCCTCCTGTACCAAGTATACAGGAAGATGAAAGGGTTCCAATTTCCAACATGGATAGGGTCTGTGACAATCATCGAGCTAGAGGATACATGTTAACCTCTATCTGCAGTGAGCTGCAAAGCTCTCATGAGAAGATGGAAAATGCACAAGACATACTGCTCCATCTAGACTCAATGTTTGGAGAGAAAGGTAAAAACGTTCGGTATTTGATATCGAAGGAACTCTTCAGAAGTAGAACGAAGGAAAATGAGAATGTGGGAGATCATGTACTAAAAATGATGGCTCTGGACTACTACATGGATCTTCACACTCAAGTTGACCTCATACTGCAATCACTTCCTGATTCCTTTTACTACTTCGTCATGAATTAGGAAATGAAAGATATTGAGGGTTCGTTAGCTGGGCTCAAAACAAACTCGAGCTCATTCAAAGACAAATAAGGAGAAATAGAAAAGGGAATACAATTTCCAATCCTGAAAGTGTACCATTGGATGTCTACAAATACGGGAAGGCAAAGGGAAAAATGGAAGCACCCCTGAAGGCTCGAAAAGAAATAGGAAATAAGAAAGGAAAGAACAAGAAGCGTAAGGAAGTTCTTAAAGAATCGAGCAGGTGTCTCTTCTGTGGTGAGCTGGGCCATGGAGATGGAGATTTGAAGGTGGATAGATATACTGACTCAGATATTCAATCTATGTAGATGATCGCTAATTCACTTCAGGGTTTATATTCACGCTCAATGGTGGAACGGTGACTTGGAAATGTTCCAAGCAAAGCACAACTGCTGATTCCACCACTGAGGCAGAATACATAGCAGCTTCAGAGGCTGCTAAAGAGGATGTTTGGATTAGGAACTTTCTTGGAGAACTTCAAGTGCTCCCGAGTGTAGAGCTGCCATTGCTACTTTATTGTGACTATATCGGGGCTATTGCACAAGTAAAGGAATCAAGGTCTCACAACAAATCTAAACACATAGAGAGGAGATATCACATAATAAGAGAAATCATTGAAAGAGACGAACTAGCTGTACAGAGAGTAAATTCAGCTGACAATGTCGCTGACCCATTGACCAAGCCTTTGACACAGGTAGTGCTGGATCAACATCTTGAGAAGATAGGTGTTAGATACTATAGTGATTGGCATTGTGTACAAGTGGGAGATTGTTAGGGTTAATATCCTCAAATGGCACTAGAGGATTAGTAAATGTAAGGATATTATTAATTTGTAATTGTTTATCTTTCTACAAGAAAAAGGCAATTAGTTTTTTACTTTCGAATTGGCATGTATTTATTGTAAAGCAACTATAAGTCCATGAACACAAGAGTAAACTCTCTAAGGCACTAGAGGGGTTTGATAGTTGTGTACTAAAATAGTTTTCAAGTCAATGGTTTCCAATTGGGCGTTGTAAATCATGAAGACTTGTATGATATGAATCTTTGATGAGAAAGGTGCCCATCAATCCCTAGGAAGTAGTGAAGGATTCATATCATAGGTGCACTGATGGAGATAGTGACACTCAGACATGACTCGCATCGATTCTGTCACATGGATTTTCACTCTTTGACAGTCAATGGCAGAATTGATTAATTGTAATAGGTGTGTCTAAACTTTAGACTTGAGGAATCGAGTTCAAGATATGCTTGTGACATTAGGTTCGTCATTAGAGTAGTTAGGTCCAATTCACCCTTTGATGGGGTCAACCTCGAACTGCAACCTAATGGGCAAGTAATAGTCTTAACAGATATCCAAGATGAGATTCGTTTCCTCGTAAGTGAACGGGAAAATATCCTATGCAGTTATGCTTAAACTACATCCTAAAGTATTTGGCCAAAGCATTAAATGATCTGAGCTTGTTATAAATCAAGCATAGTATCAAGACCACTAAATTCTTATGGGCTTATAAGATTAAATCCAATTTAATCAAAATCTAATTTAGTTTGATTTCATTTGGAAATTAAATCCAATTTAATTTACACAAGAGGATTAAATCGAATTTAATTCACGGAAATTAATTTCAATTTGATCGTAGGGCTTAAAAGGTTAAAACTTATTTAATCTTTATTGAAATAAATTCCAACAATATTTCTATGGGCTTTATGAATAATTGACTAAGTCTAACTTAAACAAGTTTACACAAAGCTGCATGCTCCATTAAAAGAAGAAGTCCTTCCAAAGAAAAAGTTAAAACCCTATGATGAGTAAAACATGGGAAATCATATTATGTTAATATATGTTTTGTCAAATGCTTAGCTGTAAATTATAATGAAATGAGAAATTGATGAAGGGTCAGAACTAGACAGATACAGAATAGGAGACATATGGGAACATATATGTTAGAACAATTTTAGTTTCATTATATTGGTGGGGTAGGGGTGGGGAGAAGGGTAAATTAAATCTAATTTAATTTGGATGAGTAAATTAAATATCATTAATTATCAACAAAATCAAATTACATTCAATTTCGTTCGATGAATTAAGACTTAATTTAATTTAAAGCAAATCAAATATAATTCAATTTTATCAAATCCAATTTAATAAATCAAATTTAATTCGATTCAGCATTGAGGCTTTGACATTGTCAAGGAAGAAGGAGGACCCAATTACTATAATTGGGTTTGGGTCTTACCCAATTGCTAATTCAATTTGCTATTGGGTCCAAGCCCAATTTTAACTCAATTTAATTGAATTAATTAGTGTGGGATGAAGCCCAATGCACAATTGAATTTTAATTTATGATGGGCTAAACTCAAAATTCAATATAATTAATCGTGGTTGGGCCATTCCAAGCTCACAATATAATTAATTTGTGTCGGGTTTAGTCCAAAATTCAATTTAGATGTTGAGATCAAATACTATTTAATTTTGTCGAGTAAATTAAATCCAATTTAATTAAAACAAAACTAAAATTAATTTAATCTTTAAGAAGACAATTAATTTTAAAAGGAAAAATGAACCCAATTAATTGTTTAATGAGGTATTGGGTCAAACCCAATTTTAATTTAATTGAATTGCATTGGGTCAAGACCCAAATTAATTCAATTTGGTTGTTATTCGGTCAAATCCCCAAATAAAACACCTTATTCATTGTAAGTGTTGGGCCAAACCCAACTTACTCCTTACATGTCGGGCCACGCCCAACTTCAAAGTCAATATTTCTTGCATTGGGTCAAGCCCAACACAATTCAAAGAGTGTTGGGTTTGGCCTAACTCTCACAAGCTGCTGCCCTAGAGAGGCAGTAGCCATCATCATCATCGCGCCATCATCGACGGCGACTGCTGCGCCACCTCCTCCCTCTATCCGTCTGATTACCACCGGCTCCGGAGCAACATGGAAAACACAAAATTGTGTCTATTTCAGCCACAAAAACCGCATCTTCCATGGCTCAAGTCGGCAGCGTTTCAATCGGCGGTAATGGTGGCAAATTTCAGTGATGTTCGGTGTCGATATTTCGCCGCCAAAATTGACCTCCTCTCCTGTGTTTTCCAGCAACGAACTAGTCACCTGAAGGAAGATAGAAGAATGGCGCATCATGAGGCCACATCCGGCGTCAAACGCCATCGCCTGCGCGGAAGAGCAACGAACAACAAGTCATTGTTCGCCACCGCACCTCCGGCACCTTTATCCATCAACACCCCAAAACTCCAAATTTATTCTCAAAATTCAGATTCAAACCCAGTTTAAGAATCTAAGCAAAATCAAATTCTTGCAATTTATTTTCCAACCCATAACAAATCGGTTCTGAGAATTTGCAAATTCCAATCCAATTTCATACAAATGAAAAGAAGAAAATTCCAATTCTCTTGAAACGATTTTGCAGCCCAGTTTAAGAAAATCAATGTCAAAACTATAAACAAAATTTCTTAGCACCCCCTTTTTTGATCCATATTGTACGATTCCAAATCATACGATTGCGTATCAAACATGAATATCAAATAAACATATGAATTCACATACAAAAAATCAACGAAGTCATACATTTGGCTCTGATATCCCGAAGACACAGCGGAATAAAATTTCAATTCGATTCCCGAGCCATGGATCAATTTAGCCTTTTCTTTGATTTTAATCAAAGTAGAGATAGAACAATTTACCTCTTTATACTTCGTTTTGTTTCTTGGTCCACTGTCTACAGCAGCAAACCCCGGGACTCCTGCCTTTAGATAATCATACGCGGAATTCGCCCCAAAATCATCCTCCTCCATCTCTGATTGGCTGCTAGAAGAGAAGAAGAGGGAGAGAATATTTTTTCTCTACTTTACTGTGTAACTTTTGGTGGTAACTGATTAAATCTTAACCTAGGTTTACGTGTTAGAGGATTTAAATAGAATCCTCCTACTTGGGCCTAGGTTTAGGTGCCTCATAGACCCATGTGGATTTCCAAGTGGGCTAAGTTGGCCCAGTCATCTTAGTCCACTTTAATTTAATTACATTTCATATTTAATCTGATTAAATTTATGTGTGATTAGATTAATATTTTACTTAACCAAGTTAACTAAATATTCAAATTAATTTAATATTCCATTGTTAATCTTATTAAACAACTAATTAAATTAATCGGTCCACTCAATTAATTTGTCCATCCAATGACAAATTACTAAAATGCCCCTCCAAGTACACAAAGTGATTTCCCGTCCATTCCTAGTAGTGCGACTCTCTAGGTGTTAGGTATATGCCCAAGATGCCAATGAGGACAAATAGTTAGATTAGGGTATCTTATTATGTTGTAAAAACTATTGAGAAGAAATTAATAAAGGCATTTATATTTTGTTCATATAAATCTTTACGGAATCTAAATAAGTATTGAACATATAGTCCATGTGAATAAAGGTTTGACTCTTTGCCCTTTATGGAATTAAGACGTGGCATGGGAAGAGTCTTACACCTTATCACTTAAAAGGGTTCGCAAGTCAAAGAATCGTGATTGGGCATTAAGATTCGACTTGTATGACACATGCTCTGTCGATGAGTGCCAGTCAAACACTATAGGGATAGTGGGAGCAAGTATCATAGATATGTCAATGGAATTGACATATTCGAACACGGCTCGTAGTAATTCGATCACATGGTTATTTACTCAGTGACTGTCAATGATTGGATTACTGCTCATAATAGTATGCGTGAGCCTTAGACCTGAGGGTTCATGATCAATGTGCTTGTATTATTGGATCTGTTACCAGAGTAGTTAGGCGCATATCACTTGTCGGTGGGGTCGACCTTAAAGTGCGATATCAATGAGACAATTAGCAATTGATCAATGATCGCCAAGATGGGATTCATTGTCTCGATAGTAAACGAGAAAGTATCCTGTGCGATTATAGGCTAATAAAATTATAAGTCTTTGGCCAAAGCATAAACAACTAACTCATGTGGGACATTGAGGGTAGTTTAGTAATTTCATTATGCTATAATCTAATGCACAGTATCAAGTTTAGTGAGTTTGACATTTTCCATGACTCTCACTTGATCGGGATACTTCAGTGAAGGGCTTATACTCATACGGTATTTATGGTCAAGAGGTTCGTAAAATGATTCATTCATTTCGTACTCAATTGGGTTACGATGTGAGTCCACGGGACTGGCTAGGTGACACTCACATCCTTAGGTAATTCCTCTCTTTGCCAATTGAGACGAACCTAAAGAGTCGCGCTATAAGAAACAAGTGGGATGTATCTTTTTGTGTAAATCTTTTAGAAAGAAATAAATGGACTGATTGATTTAATTAGATTGATTTAATTAGATTAAATCAATTAATTAAATAATTAATTTAATTAGATTAGATTAAATTATTTAATTAGTATATTAATTAATTGGAATTAATTAATAGTATATATTATATTTAAATTGGATTTAAATTTAAAGATATACAGATGGGCTAGAAATTGCACATGCAAATTAAAAGCCCACCCAGTCCAAAGAAAGCCCTAAGGGGGTGGCCACTCTAGGGTTTTTGGAGCAGCCTCCAACTTGTTCCACAAGCTAGTTGAGTTTACGATTTTGGTTTCAGTTCTGGTTCCTGTTCCAGTTCGGGCTTTGGAGCGAATCCACCATTTGTTCCACCAACTAATCCGGTTATTCTGGTACAGGCCCAAAAAGCCGTTGAAGTTAAGTGGGACTGGCTTTAAGAGATGGCAGCAAAAGATGTTGTTCTATCTCACCACTTTGAACCTAGAGAGTGATGATCCTTATGTCTCGACGGAGTCGACTGACAACCAACTGAGAGTGGTATGTGATGCCTAGCACAACTATGATTTCCTTTGCATGATTTACATCCTCAGTATATAGGTTAGATGATTCTCTTTATAGCGTCTGTTAGGAATTTCATGTTAGATGTTTGATGATGACAATGAGGATTACTTGTTAGACCCCAAAATATGTAAGTTTGAATTTAGTAGAAATATGTAAGTTTGATTTGAGTGTTAGAATTGTAATAGGCTTTATAGGCTTGGATTTATTTTTATTCTAGAGTGTTAGGCTAAAGTATTCTTAGACTGAGCGTCTGATAATTTCTGAGTGAGTTTATCAGTAGTTAAGTTTGAAGACTTAAGCGCCTGAAGTCTGAATGAAGATAAAGATTCCAAGCGTCCAAAACGACCAGCTATTTCAAGTGTTCATTAGGATAGAAGTTATTCAAGGATGAATGAGCGTCTATCAATGACTGATTTCACTCGAATTTATTTCGAAGTCCAGAAGGAGTTTAATGCAAATATTCTCAGTGTATTAAATGCCAACGGACATTTAATTCAAATGCATTAAATGCTGATAAGAACATTAAATGTGATAAGCTCTTTTGGACGTATGGAGAAGCCACCCTATTGGACTGTCAACTATTCACAAACTGCAGCACTAACTTTTGTGCAGCAGATTTTCATGAAAAAGGACAAAAGTTTTTCGCTCGCGGAAGTGAGAGACACGCGCCTGTGCATGTGTCAAACGGACACTTTTTCCAAGAATGACTATAAATAGGAATTCAACAACAAGCCAAAAACGCCCGATTAATTCCAATCCAAATTCCTGTTGCATTGAAGTCTCATTCTTTAAATTCTCCAGAATATTCAAGCAAACATTCTGTTTGCTTTTCTTCAAATCCTGAGACAGTCAACCAAACAAACCGTTCAGAAAAATCCCATCCAAGCCTCGCGATCTGTGTGAAGTCGAAGTTGGATACTTGCATTATTTCTGGGTGAAAGAAGCAAGAGGATAAAAGTGATTTGGAGCAGAAATCTGTGTGATCAAGGAGCTCAAGTCATCGACATCCATCTCTCTCTAATTTGTAGAAGATTCTGTGTGACTCTTTGAGAATCACTTTAGTGGATCACCTCCAAGTGTTCAAGGGAAAGAAGGACGTAGTTGAGATTACACCACCCAACGAACCTTACAAATATTGTGTTATTTACTTTACAGTCAATTTTCTTATTATCATATCATTGCATAATTGATTAAGTAAAACATAATCAAAAGCTAAGCAACTAAGAAACAGTTTGTGACGCTAAAAGCTTTCAAACAAGAAGACTATAAAATCAATTCTGTTGTGCTAACACTGATCAAAGAAGTGAAAGCTTAAATCTATTTGGTTATAGTATTCAAATCTTGAAGTCTAAGTTAACTTTCTAAAAACAGTTTTCAATAGACGCTCAGTCAAGCACCTACTTTTCAAGCATCCAACACATTTTTAATATGAAATTTTTGAGGTCAAAAAAGACTTCAGGGTCTATTCAACCCCCTCTTCTAGACCCTTTCGTATGCCACTTGGGACCAACAAGTGGTATCAAAGCGGTTAATGTTAAAATTTTAAAATTTCCAAGCATAACAACTTGTTTAGATTCTTTTTCAAATCTAGTTGCTCTAAATTTTCTTTATGGCATTTGCAGAAGTTCCTAAACTGACTGGGTCAAACTATGACACATGGAAAATCAAAGCATTTACATATCTCTGTTCATATGATGATGACATGTGTGATATTATTTCAGATGGGTCAATCAAAATATATAAGGTTATCACTAGAGCGCCTGGAGCCACGGAAGACACTCCGGATGGTTACGTGGAAAAGCCAAAACAAGAATGGTCTCCAGATGAGCGTCAAAGAGCAAATTTGGACAATGTTGGTCATAATGCTCTATATACAGCTATCGGTGATAATGACAACTTATTCAACAAGATTAAGTCATGCAACACTACTAAGGAAATTTGGGATAAGTTAGCAATAATTTGTGGTGGTTCAGCTCAGATTAAAGAGAACAAGCTTTCCATTGCCAAGGAAAGGTTTAATGGTTTCAAGATGTTGCCCAATGAGACTTTAGAACAATTGGATATAAGATTCACAACTCTTACTACAGAATCAACATCTTTTGGTATGGATTTACAAAATCGAAAAATGGTGGTCAAAATCTTTAGAAGTCTACCTAGTAGATTTTTGATGAAGACAACAGCTATGAGAGATTCGAACAATTTGGATCGTTTAACTCCAGAAGTTACTTTTTTGGAACTCAAAGCATTTGAGTCTGAGTTGAATTCGACTAGTGATGTAGTGAGCAGTCAAGTGATTGAGTCTGGAGCGCTTATAGCGTCAATCAAGGGTAAATCGATTAACAAGGGAAAGGTTTCAGCTATTAGCGAGGAAGAGGAGTTGGCTTTACTGAATAGATTCAGGAAGTTGTTGAGATATGAAAAGAAAGGAAACGGTTTCAACAATCAAGAAAAAAATTCATATAAGCGCCTGCTCCAGTACAACAACAGTTTCAAGCGCCTCAGTGTTCTGTTCCTATATCCCAAGCGACTGTTCAGTGACAAGCGTCTGCTCAAAATCTTTCAGCGCCAGTGGTCTCAAAACCACACAATGCAAGGTTAACAAATGAACAAAAGATGAAAACTAATCTTTGTTATAATTGCAGGAAACCAGGGCACTACCAGGTAAATTGCCCTTATCCAAACGTATCCAACCTTTGTCAACAAGGTTTGCTAGTGAAATCGGAACAAGCGTCCACACCTGAAGATTTAGAATCATCAGAGGAGAGTAGTGATGATGATGAGCCAGTGGATGACTCAGAGCTTATTTGTCTCATGGATAGAGATGATGAAGCGTCCTTTGAGGTAAACACTGAATTATCTCTTCCTCTTTCATATGATGTGTTGGTCACATGTGGCATACGAAAGGGTCTAGAGAGGGGGGGGGGGGTTGAATAGACCCTGAAGTCTTTTCCGCGACTTTAAAAACTTTCGTATAAAATTCATTTGGACGCTTGAAAATGTAAGCGCTTGACTAGACGCTTACAAGTGTAGGCGCTTGACTAAGCGTTTACTTGAAGACTATTTTGATAAAGTTAATTTAGACTTAGTGATTTCAACTATTACCAAAGTAGGGTAATGTTTCAATCGCTTAATCAGGGTTAGCACAGCGGAAGTATTTTATAAGTATTCTCTTTGAAAGAGTTTAGAGTCACAAAGTTTTTCTTTAGTTGCTTTCCTTTTAAATCGTTTTGAACGCTTAGAGTGCTTATTGCTTGGTCAAGCGCTTTAGCCTGCTTTGAAAGCTTAGCATTCTCTTTTTCCAAAACAGTCGCTGAACTGTTTTAAAGCCTTTTAGAGATATAATATGCAAATGCAATGTAAAGCTATAAAGTAGTAAAGGACACGAAGTGTTTGTAAGGTTCACTGGGTGGTGTAATCCCAGCTACGTCCTTCTTCTCCTTTGATCACTTGGAGGCAATCCACTAAATTAATTCTCGAAGAGTCACATAGAGACTTCTACAAAATAGGGAACAAATGGATGTCGATGGCTTGAGCTCCTTGGTCACACAGATTTCTGCTACAAGACACATCTATCCTCAGAAGACGATCTTGAGCTCCTTGATCACACAGATTTCAACTCCAATAAAGACCTTCTTCAACAAGATTCTTTTACACAAAAATACTGCTTGTGGAATCAACAACTTTCTCACTCAGATGAAAGAGGTTGAGGGTTCTGTCACGGGTTTGTTTGATGTTGGGAAGTTCAAACAACATGGGATATCTCAATGGGAAATTAGGGTTCTTCTTTAAAGATGTTTGAGATATTGGTGACTGTCTTAGAATGCATTTGAGAAGCTTTGAGGGATATTGGAGCTTCAAGAAAGATCTTCTTCAACAAGCTTCTCTTACACAAAAATACTGCTTGTTGAAAGAATTAACTTTCTTGAATTCAAATTTGGCTATGGAGTTTGGAAGCTTTTCTCTCAAATAATTTCAGCAAAGTTTTGGCTCTCTTTTTGCTCTCGTTTTTCTCTCTCGATTTTGCTGAGGAGGGATATTATATATAGGGTTTCTTGGGATTTGTCTGTTGGACATAATCAGGAGTGTTTACCCCACGTAGGCGCATTAAAATAGTCCCATCTGACATTCCTGAAAATCTGCTGGTTCCGATTGGACATGAGCAGACTTGCACTCTGAAAAGCTGACAGTTTAGTCAAAAGGTGGCTTGTCCACAAGTTATAAAGTCTTATCACATTTAATGCACTTTGATTTTATTTCCCGTTGGAAATAAATGACCGTTGATGATTGGATGACTTGAGAAATGCATTTCAGGTGAATCAAATCTTGAATGGCTTGAGTGATTGAGCGCTTGGATCAACACTCCTTGAACAGTCCTTTAGCGTTAGCTAGGCGCTAAGAACATTCTCTTGAACGCTTGATTCATAACTCCTAAAATAGCCTTTAAGCGTTTGACGGACGCTAAGAACAAATCTTCATCTTCACTTGACTTCAGACACTGATCTTCAACTTCATCTCTAATAGACTCACCTAGAATTCTATTAGCGACTCAGTATCTAATACTTAGTCTAAAATCTACAAAGATAAAAATTACAAGCCTAACAAACTAATAAACTTTCAAACGCTTATACAAGTATTTTATGAAAGTATAAACTTACATTCTTTTGGGGTCTAACATGAAATCCTATCTTGTCATCATCAAAACATCTAACAATGAAATTCCTAACGTGATGAATTACTTGACGAAGTCACAGAATATTATAATGATTGTCAAGATGCCGCTAAATTATATGAAAATCACTTTCATATCATTTCATCACTCCAAAGTGATAATGTGACGCTCAAAGCAGAGTTGCAGGTTCAGCAATAATGCATTGAGAAGAACAAATCACTTGAAAATGATATAACAAATCTGAAAAGTGACCTTGATATAATAGTCAAGTGAGAAGCTAAGTTGATTGCTAGACTTGCTAAATCAGAACAGCTCGTCTGATCATTGTCCAAAGCATCAAGAAAGCTAGACAATGTGACTGAGGTAACAAGATTATTTGGTGAAAAGACCGGTTTAGGATACAATAAATTTGGTAAACAACTAAACAAATCTAATGTTACGGCAAACAACAAAGGAAAGGGTGTTTTCTTTGTTGAGAAAGGTTCACAAGGTCAAACACAATATGAACCGAGCGACAATGGTTCGAAGCTAAATGAGAAAGCCAAAGCTGACTCAGGCAAGGGTAAGGCAAAGGTAAGTGATTCACAAAGACGGGTTCATCCAAATGCTCAAAAGGCTAAAGATAAATCTAACCACTGTGAATCAAGCGCTAAGCGTCCAGCACTAAAAGTGCCAAAGAAATACCAGCGTCAATATCCAAGGCAGTCAAGATCATATTATCAATACTATGATGATCATGATTATGACTATGATTACGATTACTATTATAATCGAAGATATTATTACACACCCAAAAAGCACACACAACACAATGTGAAACCCAAGAAGGCCAGTATTCCTACAATGAAGACTAGGCAAATATGGGCTCCTAAAGTTCTAATTCAAACTAACAATGCTACTAATGTTAAAGGACCCAAGCAACAATGGGTACCTAAACAAAAATAGAACTTCCCTTGTGATTGCAGGTACCTAGAGCTAGAGCTGATACATCTGTTTGGTACTTGATAGTGGATCGTCAAGGCACACGACTGGTTCCAAGGATCTATTGATCAACTATCGAGCTGCCAATGGTCCTCAGGTTGTATTTGGTGACAACTCCAAAGGTAAAACCAAAGGTATAGGTACTGTCATAAGGGGAATATCATGATTCACCACCACTGGAACCAGAACCAATACTGAGATTAAGACTGATACCCGGTCCAAGATCAAAATCAAGAGTAGCGCCATCAACATCACCCACATTAGCCATTTTGAACAAGGTGACAGATTTTGAACAACAACAAGTTTAGCGTTATGTTTATTGGACAAAACTTTACCAAATATCAAAATCAAGGCTAGAAACGAACATAGTTACTATAACAAGGCGAGAGAGATCTCTCTATCCTTAACGCTAAATTGCCTCAGCTAGGTGATACGGCTTACTACACCAAGTGTCCCTAGATACAACGATAAACCACTTCAAATTCCAGAACCTAACGAACTTTCACTACTAGAACTCTTGAGAGAATGAGAGAATGAAGAATGAAAAGCTCAGAATGCTTTTGGTTTGAATTTTCATTCAGCTGGAGGAGCCTATTTATACGCTAAAAAATCCAACCAAATCAAATACGAGAATTTAATTAAAATTCTATTACTGCTGCCAACGTTCGAATCTTAGCCAAACCAACGTTCGAACGTTGAGCCAAAACGTAATCTACTATTAAGGCAGCAAAAGCATTTTAGTCTCAACATTAAACCGGTCAACGTTCGAAAGTTAGACCTTCCGGAAGACTAATTCAAAAATGAACAAACGTGGCCAATGTTTGTTCAATCTCATTTTTGATAGATCAGATTTTCAGATATTGGATAAGTTGTTAATGGATCAATTTTTGTGGAATTAAATTTTTGGAATTTTTGTGGAATTAATTTTTGTCCAAAAATTTAATATCTTACAAGCTCAAGCCCAATGGCCCGGACTCGAATCCGATCCTAGGTGAGCGGGCGAACGGCGGCGGCGGCGGCGGCGCGCATGTCTGGCTGACCAAGGCAAGCCTAGGTTCTCTTCCTTCCACAGAATTGTGGTGACCCAAAGGCCAACCCTTTGTCTCATAGTAATTGTATATAAACCAATTACAACTTTGATCCATTTCCTATGTCGGATAACCCACTTCAAACATCCAACTTTGAAATTTAATTTATCATTCATTTTAAATTCGATTTGAGAAATTCGAAGTGATAAACTCATCTACTCGGAACGTAGATTAATATTGTCCACTAATATTTTATCTCGAATACTTACGGTGTTCTAATTTCTTATGAAAATATCGTGTAAACACACTGTTCATAAAATTATCCAACAAAATTTACTAAAAATCCCTTAATATAAAATACAC
Organism: Buddleja alternifolia; assembly: GCA_019426215.1. Taxonomy (NCBI): domain Eukaryota; kingdom Viridiplantae; phylum Streptophyta; class Magnoliopsida; order Lamiales; family Scrophulariaceae; genus Buddleja; species Buddleja alternifolia. The sequence goes on along the minus strand of CM033400.1, from coordinate 16,401,783 downwards.
CAAAAAAATCCTTGATAATATTTTTCAATCCAAAAAACTCATTTCACCGACTTTTATTTCCAAAAAAATTCCAATATTTATGGGTAATAAATTTGTGAATTTAACTGTCCTTAGCCTCTTAGTGCAAAAATTTATCAATTGTAGTTCTATTTAGAAATTGATTTATGTAGAAATGTTATATCGATAATTCATACAAATTATGATTTTAACCTTACATTCAAAACTTTTAATCTTCTTAAGAATTTTAAAAAATGTATTTTTTTAAAAAAATATATAAAGTACTTAATATTCAAAAATAAAATTCGTATTATACTATTTATCAATTTAAAAAAATTAAAAAAAAAGATTCAGATAAAAAAATTACTTTATCAATTTTTAAATTGATAAATAAAGGGTAATTTAGAATTGATCAAGTAATTTATATTACCCTTCATTCATTAACTTAAGAATTGATCAAATTACTTTTCCTAAAATAAATTAGTAGAAACTGCTGTATAATTTTCAGCACAAAAGTAAGTAGAAAATGGTGCCAAAATGATTTAAATATGGCAAAATTATAAACACACAAAAGATTCATTTCATAGAAAGAAAGGGGCCATTCTATGCAATGGCCTCGGTTCAAGTTTGGCTATTGGATCCCAAATCGGGGCGGGGGGGTCATTTAGTAAATTAACCCCCCCGCCCCTATTGTTGATCCAATGGCCAAAACTGGGCTGGGACCACAGCATAGGATTTCACGAAAGCAAGTGAGGGCAAATTGGTAATTTTTTTCAATTGCCACATTACAATGGTCAAACCCAGTGCAACGTCAACATATCATGACAAGCCAAACTTCCATCAAGTCGAGGGACCATTTTGTTACGTTTGATAATCCAGAGACCATTTTATCACGTTTAATAGTTCAAAGACCTAAATAATACAAAATAAATAGTTCAGGGGTACAAAATATATTTTGCCCTAAATTATATGGTTGCCTCCTTGTAATCATTTCTGTTTTCCAACAAACTTGGTCAACATAAATCATTAATGAACATTTACATCTTTATTTAAAATGTAATTACCCTTAACATCAGGCAATAGCAAGTGAACAGAATCTGATCATTCTGTTTATGAGTGACATCTATAAAAATACTTATTTGTGATTTGAGTGCTCTCAAACGCTGATGATGTCCGTGATTATCATCCTTCATTTCAATGCATGTACTATCATGTTGTACGATAATTACTTTTACTCGATTTCAATCAAGATATTGAATGAACGGAATGTCAGGCAAAACCATTTCAAAATCTTAAATATCGATTTTGGTGTAGATATCGGTGTAGTAAATTTACGAAAATTTCAAGGATATTCAAAATTTTGGTTTCGATTTTAAAGAAATCATGAAAATTTATAAAAATATTTGAAAATTTACAATAAAATTTTAGGTAACTTTAATTATCATTTTTATACATGTTTTACATCAATAATATTCTATATATAATATATGGATAATGAATTTTTTAAATAATGTTACTAAAAACTGTTGCGAAAAATATGAAATAAATATAATTTGATAGTAAGATAATAATCAAATTTCATGAGAGCTTTATTAAAATAAAATATACCAAAATTTAAGTAAAAATTACTACTCAATACCACATCGAGTTTCTAGGAGGATTGAAATCGCTATCACTAGTATCTGTCCTACGGATGGTCTTAAATTTTGATCCTCCTAGAAACTCAGTACCTCTACTTTCATATTGCAAGTGAAAGTTATTAGTTACATGTTGATAGTACTGCATATAATGATGATGATGATGATATCCTTCTGGTGTTGAATTTTGAAAAACCCCAATGGGTACAACATACTCGACAGGAGTAGTAACATAAACCTGAGGCCCATTTGGATAGAAACTGAGTTATCACTTATGTGTGTGGTTGGGGGGTAACTTGGTAAGTGGTAGGTGTATAAATATAATTTTCTAATTATATGATATTTAAAAAAAAAAAAAAAAAATTCAGCCGAAATTTCGATGGAAATTTGACAAAAAAATTTTAAATTTCGGGTTTCAGTCGAAATTTCAGAAGATATTCTGCAAAATTAGATCAAAAATTCGATTTTGCTTCGGAACCCCCCCGAAACCCGAAATTTCGGTGTTTCAATCGAAATTTAAGACCATAGTCTTAAGATTGTGGGAGAATTTTCATATTATCTTCATTGACTACAATATAAACATACAACTTGTAAGTTAGATCTCTAGTTTACACAATGAAAGAGGACTCTGGAATTCATGTGGTAATCTTTGATAATTTAGTCAAATATCAAGCTCAAGAATGCAAAAGTATGAATGCAACAAAGGAAAAAAAAATCGATTTATCTCAAATCAGTGTTTGAGGTATATATGGATGGGCCTAAGAAGCAACAGAAAGGCTGTAGTACCATTGAAATGACTAGCGAATTGTACAATCTCTCTTATGAGGACAGATTACTATATAGGGAAAATTATTCATACCCCTCAATAATAAGGTAATTACACAAATCTCTGCTTACTAATTGATAATAACAAACACACCCCTTCATATTAAAGATTTCTTACAATTGCACCCCCTGTAAACCTTACAAATAGACCCCTTGAGGGGGTGTGTTTGTGATTATCAATTAGCGAGGGAAGGTTTGTGTAATTATTCCATTATTGAAGGAGTGTGAGCGTAATTTTCCCTACTGTTAGGAATTTCATGTTAGATGTTTTGATGATGACAATTAGGAATCTTGTTAGACCCCAAAGTTATGTACGCTTAAATTTCATAGATACACTGTATAAGCATTTGAACATTAGAAATGTATAGGCTTTATTTTACCTTTTACTTTTGACATTCTTATATCAAGAAGTCAGTTAGATTAAAGCGTTTGATACTTTCTGAGTGAGCTTATCAAGACTGCGAAATCTGAAGACTCCAAGCGTCCAAGAAATCAATAGTGAATGAAGTTTGAAGAAGTTCACTCTAAGCGCCTGACATGTTCTGAGTGAGGTGTCAAGTAACTAAGACTGAAGTCTCAAGCGTCTATACTTCTAAATAAAGTCTGAAGACTTTTTCCAAGCGTCTAAACATTAAACGCTTCTATCAAATGACAAACATTTGGAACTTTCAGCTCATGAATGAAGCGTCTATCAAATGACAAACATTCTCTTGAAGCATCAGATCAAAAGGAGTTTAATGCAAATATTCTCAGTGCATTAAATGCCAACGGGCATTTAATTCAAATTGCATTAAATGCTGATAAGAGCATTAAATGTGATAAGCACTTCCAAACGTACGGAGAAGCCACCCTATTGGACTGTCGACACTTCAAAGACTGCAGCACCAACTTTTGTGCAGCAGATTTTCAGGAAAAAGGACAAAAGTTGTTCACTCGCGAAAGTGAGAGACACGCGCCCTTGCATGTGTCAAACGGACACTTTTTCCAAGAATGCCTATAAATAGAACTTCAACAACAAGCCAAATAGAGAGAACAATTATCAAGCCAAATTGCTGTTGCATTGAAGTCTCATTCCTTAAACTCTCAGAAAATCCAGAATACTCAAGAAAATATTTTCTCTGCTTTTCATCAAATCCTGAGACTGTCAACCCAATATCTCAAACATTCTTTTTGAAGAAACTACTCTACTACTGAGATATTCCAGTTGTTTGAACTTCATCAAAATCAAACAAACTCTTTTAGAAAAACCCCTATCCAAGCCTCGCGATCTGTGTGAAGTCGAAGTTGGATACTTGCATTATTTCTGGGTGAAAGAAGCAAGGGGATTGAAGTGATTTGGAGCAGAAATCTGTGTGATCAAGGAGCTCAAGTCATCGACATCCATCTCTCCCTAATTTGTAGAAGATTCTGTGTGATTCTTTGAGAATCATTTTAGTGGATTGCCTCCGAGTGCAAAGGAGAAGAAGGACGTAGTTGGGATTACACCACCCAACGAACCTTACAAATATTGTGTCATTTACTTTTCAGTCAATTCTTTCATCTATCATATCATTGCATAAATTGATTAAGTAAAACACAATCAAAAGCTAAGCAACTAAGAAACCTCGTGTGATGCTTAAACTTTCAAAGAGAAGACTCCAAAAATCATTCCGCTGTGCTAACACTGATTAAAAGAACTGAACGCTTAACCTACTTGGTCAAAGTATTCAATTCTTAAAGTCTGAGTTAACTTTAAAAATTAGTCTTCATCAGACGCTTCGCCAGAGCGCCAACATTTTAAGTGAACGCTTAAGTCAAGTGTTAGACACTTCAAGCGTCTATCTTTTCAAGCATCCAAAAATCTTTTAATACAAAATCTTTTGAAGTCGAAAAAGACTTTAGGGTCTATTCAACCCCCCCCCCTTCTAGACCCTTTCGTATGCCACTTGGGACTAACAAGTGGTATCAGAGCGGTTAAAATTGAAATTTTAAAAATTTCCAAGCATAATTGCTTGTTTAGATCCTTTTCTTTCAAAATCTAGTTGCATTTAAAATTTTCGATATGGCATTTGCTAAAGTTCCCAAACTGACTGAATCAAATTTTGACACATGGAAAGTCAAAGCATTTACATATCTCTGTTCATGTGATAATGACATGTGTGATATTATTTCAGATGGGCCAATCAAAATATACAAAGTTATCACAAGAGCGCCTGGAGCCACGGAAGAAACTCCCTATGGTTACGTTGAGAAACCAAAACAAGAATGGACTCCAGATGAGCGTCGAAGAGCTAATTTGGACAATGTTGGTCGTAACGCTCTATATACGGCTATTGGTGATAATGACAACTTATTTAACAAGATCAAATCTTGCAAAACTACTAAAGAAATATGGGATAAGTTGGCTACGATTTGTGGTGGTTCAGCTCAAATCAAAGAAAACAAACTTTCCATTGCCAAGGAAAAGTTTAACGGATTTAAGATGCTACCCAATGAAACGTTAAAGCAATTGGATATAAGATTTACAGCTCTAGTTACAGAACTTACATCGTTGGGAATGGACTTACAGAACCGAAAAATGGTGGTTAAAATCTTTAGAAGCTTACCAAGTAAATTCTTGATGAAGACAACCGCTATGAGAGAATCAAATATGCTGGATCTTCTAACTCCAGAAGACGCCATTTCAGAGCTAAAAGCATTTGAGTTTGAGTTGAACTCTGCTAGTGATATTGTGAGTAATCCAGTGATTGAATCTGGAGCGCTCATTGCATCAATCAAAGGTAAATCGGGTAATAAAGGAAAGAATTCAGATATCAATGAGGAAGAAGAGTTGGCTTTGCTAAATAGATTCAGGAAGTTCTTGAGATATGAAAAGAAAGGAAAAGGTTTCAATAATCAAGGACAAAGTTCATATCAAGCGTCTTCTCCTGTGCAACAACAGTTTCAAGCGCCTCAGTATTCTGTTCCTTCACCCCAAGCGCCTGCTCAATACCAAGCAGCTACTCAAAGTCTCCCAGCTCCAGTGGTCTCAAAACCACACATTGCAAGGTTAACAAATGAACAAAAGATGAAAACTAATCTTTGTTATAATTGCAGAAAACCAGGGCACTACCAGGTAAATTGCCCTTATCCAAACGTATCCAAGCCCTCAAGGCAGGATTACTTGGATAGAAACCAATTCAGGAGCAACCTTCGGCAACAAGGTTTGCTAGCGGAATCAGAACCAGCATCCGCACCTGAAGATTTAGAATCATCAGAAGAAAGTAGTGATGATGATGAGCCATTAGACGACTCAGCGCTCATATGTCTCATGGCCAGAGATGATGAAGCGTCTCTTGAGGTAATCAATCAATTATCAATTCCTCTTTCTTATGATGAATTACTTGACAAAGTCAAAGAATACTACAATGAATGTCAAGAAGCTGCCAAAATATATCAAAATGATCTCGCTATTATCTCATCACTCACAAGAGATAAAGTGACGCTCAGAGCAGAGTTGCGAGTTCAGCAACAGTGCATTGAGAAGAATCAATCGCTTGAGAGTGAAATTATTCAATTGAAAGGTGATCTTGATATAATAGTCAAGAGAGAAGCTGATTTGATCGCTAGACTTGCTCAATCAGAGCAGCTCATCTCATCATTATCAAAAGCTTCTAGACAGCTGGATAATGTGACTGAAGTAACCAGATTATTTGGTGAGAAGACCGGTTTAGGATGCGATAAACTCGGTAAACAACCTAATAAATTTGATGTTACGGCAAACAACAAAGGAAAGGGTGTTATCTTTGTTAAAATTTTTTCACAAAGTCAAACACAAAATGAACCTAGTGACAATGGTAAGAGGCCAAATGAGAAAGTCAAAGCTAACTCAGGCAAGAGTAAGGCTAAGGCAAATGATTCACAAAGACGGGTTTATCCAAACGCTCAAAAGGCTAAAGATAAGACTGACCACTATGAATCAAGCGCTAAGCGTCCAACACCAAAAGTGCAACCCAAGCCAGTGCCAAGGAATTATCAGCGTCAATATCCAAGACAGTCAAGATAATATTATCGATACTATGATGATTATGATTATAACTATGATTATGACTATTATTATAATCAAGGATATTATTATACATCCGAAAAGCACACACAACACAATGTGAAACCCAAAAAGGCCAGTATTCCTACAATGAAGACGAGGCAAATATGGGTTCCTAAAGTTCTAATTCAAACTAACAAGGTTACTAATGTTGAAGGACCCAAGCAACAATGAGTACCTAAACAGAAATAGAACTTCTCTTTTTGATTGCAGGTACCTAGAGCTAGAGCCGATACAGCTGTATGGTACTTTGATAGTGGATCGTCAAGGCACATGACCGGTTCCAAAGATCTTCTGATCAACTATCAAGCTGCCAATGGTCCTCAAGTTGTATTTGGTGACAACTCCAAAGGTAAAACCAAAGCTATAGGTACTGTGCATAGGGGGAACATCATGATAAGTGATGTTTATTTTGTTGAGGGTCTGAAGCACAATTTATTAAGCATAAGTCAATTTTGTGATAAAGGCTTTCGAAGTCATATTCTCAAGTGACTATTGCTATATAAACGATGCTAAGACTAAGTCTACTAAATTGAAAGGAAAAAGAACTAACAACGTATATTTAGTATATTGGGGTTCAACACTTGATAACAACCCAACATGTTTTGTTGTTAAAAATGAATCTAAAATGGGTTGGTTATAGCATAGAAAAATGAATCACCTCAACTTTAAGACAATCTCTCAGCTAATAAGTCAAAGTCTTGTAGAGGGATTACCAAATGGACCATTCCATAAGGATCGTCTTTGTGACGCTTGTCAAATGGGTAAACAAGTTAAATCATCGTTCAAAAAAAAATCTCATCTATCTACCTCTAGAATACTTGAACTACTTTACATGGATTTGTTTGGACCTGTTCCAACGATCAGTGTAAGCGTTAAAAAGTATACTTTGGTGATAGTAGACGATTTCTCTAGATTTACTTGGGTGGAATTTCTTTCATCCAAAGATGAAACATGTGACAAGTTAACAACGCTTATTCGAAAACTTCAAACACTGAAAAATCTTAAGGTTTCAAGAATAAGAAGCGATCACGGTACTGAGTTTACTAACAAGATTGTTGAGAAGTTTTGTGCAGAAAATGGAATACATCATGAGTATTCAGCTCCCAGAACTCCCCAACAAAATGGTGTTGCTGAGCGCCGAAACCGAACGATTAAGGAAGCCTCTAGGACTATGTTAGCAGAATCGAAGCTTGCTCCTAGGTTTTGGGCCGAGGCGATCAACACTGCCTGTTACACTCAAAACCGCTGCATGATCAACAAACAGCCTGGAAAAACTCCATATGAACTATGGAAGGGACGTAAGCCAAATGTTTCGTATTTTCACGTCTTTGGTTCTAAATGTTTTATCCATAATAATGGATCCGAAAGCCTAAAGACTTTTGATCCTAGAGCGGATGAGGGAATCTTTCTAGGCTACGCCAAAAATGGAAAGAATTTTTGCATTCTCAATAAGATCAAATAGGTTGAGGAATCTATTCATGTTGTTTTTGATGATGCTAACCAAGAGCCGAGTAAGGTTAATTTAAATGATGTAGGAGTTGAAGATCTATGTCATCAAGCGTCTAAGATTACTATTGATGAAGATACTGACGACGATGATGAGATCTCAGTGCCACCTCCTAAGAATACTCGTGAGATTACTCTAAATTATCATGTAAGAAATGCTGATGATCATGAAGAGAATGATCATCAAGAGCACACAAGAAATTGTGAACTTGAAGTGCCTACGCAAGAAGGTAGTCAAGCGTCTGTTCCTCAAGTGCATGTTCAACCTCTTAACCCCTTCCAACCAGACAGACTATGGTTACGTGATCATCCACCTAAGCAGATTATTGGAGATATTGAAGCACCTGTTAGGACTAGAGCCGCTACGTTCAATGAGGCTATGTTCGCAAGCTTTCTATCTCAAATGGAACCTAAGAAAGTGGATGAAGCGCTAAGTGACCCAAGTTGGATTGAAGCTATGCAAGAAGAGCTTAATCAGTTCGAACGAAATAAGGTTTGGATACTAGTACCAAGACCAACTCACCAAGGAGTTATTGGAACTAGATGGGTATATAGAAACAAGATGGATGAGAACGACATTGTTATAAGAAACAAGGCCAGACTCGTAGCTCAAGGGTATTACCAAGAGGAGGGTATTGACTTTGATGAGACATACGCTCCTGTCGCTCGTCTTAAAGCAATCCGCATGTTTCTAGCGTATGCAGCGTTCAACAAGTTCATGGTGTATCAAATGGATGTGAAGAGTGCCTTCCTGAATGGTAAACTCCAAGAAGAAGTATATGTGGAGCAACCACCAGGATTCATCAACAATCATGGTAAGGGTATGGTTTACAAGCTAGAAAAAGCACTTTATGGGCTTAAGCAAGCACCCCGAGCATGGTATGACACTCTCTCTATCTTTCTTATTGGTAAAGGCTTTTCAAAAGGCAGCGTTGACACAACGTTATTTAAAATTACCAATAAGATATTCTCTTAGTTCAAATTTACGTTGATGATATTATATTTGGTTCTACCAACAAGCGTCTGTGTGAGAAATTTTCGAAAATGATGCGAGAACAATTTGAAATGAGCATGATGGGTGAATTAACTTTCTTCTTAGGACTACAGGTTAAGCAACTCCCTAATGGCATATTTATTAACCAAGCTAAATATACACGAGATATGATTAAGAAATTTGGTATGGAAAATGCATCATATTCAAAAATTCCAATAAGCCAAACGCTTAAGTTAGATAAAGATGAAAGTGGAAAGAAAGTTGATATTACTAATTATAGAGGTATCATCGGTTCACTTCTTTATCTTACTGCCAGCAGACCTGATATTATGTTTTCGGTATGCATGTGTGCAGGATTTCAAGCTAATCCTAAAGAGTCACACTTAATTGCTGCTAAGAAGATCCTTAAATACCTAAAAGGCACACAGAATGTGGGCTTATGGTATCCTAGAGATTCTCCTTTTGAACTAATTGGTTACTCAGATGCAGATTTTGCAGGTTGCAAAATAGATCGAAAAAGCACTAGTGGTACTTGTCAATTTGTAGGTGATAGGTTAGTTTCGTGGCATAGCAAGAAACAACAATCCATAGCTACCTCTACAGCCGAAGCTGAGTATGTAGCTGCAGGGAGTTGTTGTGCACAAGTTCTATGGATGAGGCAACAACTCAGAGATTACGGAATAATCTTAGGACCAACCCCCATTCATTGTGATAACCAAAGCGCTCTAGCCATGACTCAAAACCCTGTTCTTCATTCCAGAACCAAACACATTGACATTAGATACCATTTTCTTCGTGACCATGTTCAAAAGAAAGATATCTCCATGCACTTCATTGGAACTGACAAACAATTGGCAGATATCTTCACCAAAGCACTCAATGAACAACGTTTTCTCACTTTGAGAAGTGAACTAGGTATGATTGATTTAAACGCTTAATCATCAAGCATCATACTTTATTAGACATATAATTTAGGGGGAATCCACTTGATTTATGTCTAACAGCCTTCTTTGAAAAACAAAAACAAACGGTACAAGTTATCAAATTTAGGGGGAACCTTAAAATTGTACTTGAACATGACTGTAAGCATCAATGATCAAAACTTTCAGATGCATGATCATCAACGCTCAGTATTATCGTTGCATAAAATATTGGACGCTCAAGCATAGAAAGGACTTTGACTTTAAGCGTCTATATTACAACAGTTATAATGAATACCAACCAATGGTATCAGTTAAGCGTTGAATCAAGTCCAATCAAATCTTAATATAAAAATATCATTTTCTTTACAAGTCATGCATAATGTTTCCAAACTTCTTTCGAAGTAGTGGGTAGACTCAAAAGTCTATTTTGTACTCTACTCGCACGCTTCTATCACATCAAACTGGCTGGTAATCAAAAGTTTCTTTTCAAAATGACGGTTCAGAGATAGCACGTGTTTGTGTACTTGTCAGTGTACAAACGGGCGCGTGCGTTACACTATGAAAATGCCAAACGTTTTTAAAATTTTAACTCGGATGTCAAATCTTTATATATGAGAATTACCAAATGTAACTTCTCTCTATTACACAAAACTCGCATCCGCAGTTAATGAATTTATGGCTGAGATTCAACAATAGTTACACGTGTTTACATCCTACAGAGATTAGAGAACACAAGTTTCAAAAATTCTTTACTGTATCATTTAAAACACAAATTCTGCAGAATGACAATTTACTTTTACTCAAAACATATTTGCAAAACTTATTCTCTCTCTCTCTCTCAAAGCAAAAGAAAAATCTCAGTTCATCTCTTTCACAAAAAAAATGGCACCAAAGAAATCATCGTCTACTTCTGCTGAACTTACCATCAAGGTGACTGAAGGCCTTGTTGTCGACTGGAAATTTCTCTATGAACAACCTTAGATCAACCTAACGGACATGGTCGTCAACGCTAGGCTCAAACCATTCTTGACCCAATACTCTTATATGTTTCCAACTGAAGTTGATACCTTTTGGAAGACTGCTAAACTTTCAGAGGACAAGAAGTCTATTTCTTGTCTAATCTCTTTATCCAAGAAGGAGTCTCCAAAGGAATTTCTCTTATCTGCTTACACCATTGCCAAGAACTTCAATCTTCTAAATGAGGGTGAGGCATTGGATTGCGTTACATTAAAACAGATCAAGGAAGCATGGACAACCATGAGTGCGTACGACGATGTGCCCTACACTCAATACTTCGAAAAGAAAGACCTAGTGTCCAAATACCGGCTGTTGGCTGATTTCTGCAGCAAGATCATAGAATGCCGAGTGGGAACATTTGATAAGGTGAACCCTGTACAATTTCAGATGATGACTGCTATACTCCTCAACATCAAGATCAACTGGAGTGAGTACATCTTTGGAAGGTTTCGGGACAGTCTAAGCGCCTCGAATAAGCCTTATGGACTCATTCTAAGCGACCTATTGTACAAATCGAAATGTGTATACTCGTCTGGACTTCCGTTGAATAAGTCCAAGTTGTTGGGAAAAAGGATTCTGAATAATCTGTTCAATCCTCCAAAAATTGGTGGTGCTGCTAAACCACTATCTGAGCATCTGGAAGTACGTCAAGCGTCCGATAAAGAAGCGAAGCGTCCAGTGCCAGAAGAAGCTGTGAAGCGTCCGGCTGCAACAAAGAAAAGGGCTCCCAGAAAACCCAAGGTTCAATTTGCCGCCTCCTCTCAAAAGGTTCGTGAGGAAACCGATGAGGATGCAGAGGACAAGCTACCTCTCAAAAGAAGGAAGCTGGAAGGGATCATCAAACAAATAGACTTTGAAGAACCAGCTGCTGATCCTCCCGCTCCACCGTCTAAGCTTGTTGAAGGAGTCAACGTAAAGAAAATCTTCAAGCGTTCCAGGACTAACAAGCGTCGAGTTGTTCCTGAAGAGCCTGAGACTGATGAGCCAAGCGCTCAAGTTGCTGATGAGCCAAGCGCTCAAGTTGCTGTTGAGCCAAGCGTTCAAAGAATTGCTATTGAGACTAGTTCTCAGGGTAAGTTTATTTCTTCCCACAGCATCTCTATTCCTACATCTGTAGAAGATCCTGCTCTTATAGAGGATAGTTCTCGTATTTCATCTATAGTGCAAGCCGCTGCTGAAGCATCAACGGATGTCCTCCTGGATGTTGATATGATAGAAGTTGTTGCTATTGCTAAAGATATTGCCGTAGAAGTTGCTGCAATTGAAGCTGAGGAACCTGCTCCTACAGAGGTTCAGACTCCTATCCCTGTTCAGGCTATAACAGAGGCACGCTCAGAAGGTCAGAGTGTTGCTGAAGACGTTCCAGCGCCTAGCCACTTCTTCAAACTCGACCCCCTGAAGACGATTGATCATTCAATCAACTATATGCCTCCTGTTCCTAAAGAAGAATTCATTCCAGCTGGCTATAATGAAGAATGTTACATTGTTGCTGAAGCTAATCTAGCCAAGATAATTGATAGAGATCGAGCTCTTGTGGAAATGATGTTTAGTACCGAAGTCACAAGCGTCGAATTTGCGTACTACTTGGTACTCGCCAATGGAGATACTCTACCTCCTACCCCAGCGTCTATACAAATATTTGAATAGAATTCCACAAGGGGATGTGGACTTAGCTTACTTCATGGATATGGGATGCAGCAAGCCTTCAGGTTTTGCTCCAAGAAACTACAAGATTAGAGCCTATGAGCGTCTACCTGTGGAGCTTTTAAATCCTAAAGAGGAAATCTTAAACAAAGAGGGTTATTCCCACTTTTGTTCAGTTGTGCACAGTGCTGCTCATCAGAGTCTTCCCAACCCACTCAGATTGTGGAAAAATAAAAGTCCCTATATCGGTGAGCGTCCTGCCTCTCTAAACGCTCTCATTCAAGAAGAGGCTGATTACTTCTTACAAAGCGTCCTGAATGCAAACTATCAACCTGATAAGCATCGCTTTGAAGCCATCCGAGATATTCATCATGAAGGCTTTCGTGCCATTCTGCATGCAGGCACAACCTTCTGCATGAATGAGGTTACTTGGTGCGAAACCTACGTTGGCCAGCGTTACAAGTTTGAAGACCTGGTCAAGGAACCTCATTTGTTCACCATCGGCATGCTAGATAAAAGAAGACAGTTTGCGCGATATTGCTTACAGCGCCGAGAAGCAAGAGTTGGGCCACTTGCTCTCTTACCATCTTTTCGTCAACCAATAGAACGCTTTCTGCGTGAAGCGTTGGCTAGAATCGCAGATTTGCCAATCAATTACTGTGGCCAAGCGTCAACAAGCGGACCAAAGCCTACTTCAGATTTAACGCTTACACCTGGCCAGCAGGAAGACAACATCAAACATATGTTGAAAATGCTCCCTCCGTTACAGGATTTCGACAACGTCTTCACTGCAAACTTGAGAAAGCCAAATGGATCCATTATAAGACCTCTTTTTGGATATCCATTGCTCTTCTCTTTCCGACAGGAACTGATAGAACACTATACCTGTGTTCTATCTTTACTCGAAAGAAATTCGGACATCTCACGTGCAGCCTTGCCTTACGTTGAAGAATACATGGCAATGTACGTATCCGAGTCTGAGCGTCCATTGGAGTTGCCAAAAGATAGAGTGCTACGCTTTTCATTTACTCAACGTGACGATGCTCTATTCTTTATTAAGGCTCCTCGTTGCAAGATCTTTGTTAACCACATGCTCCAGATCTTAGGACCAAGTTGGGTCATAGCAATGGACACTCCAATCCGCACTCTAAGTGATTTCTCGACCATTCCTATTTCTCGAGTAAATGAGTTAATCAACAGTTCATCAACGGAGTTTGCTGATTCAGATTTTGGAAGGCTCAACTTCAGATTCTGTGACTTTAGTCATCTAACTACTGTCTCCTCTTTACCTTCCTCGTCTGATACAGAAGTTGCCTTAGCACCCATAGTGGAACCAGTTCAAGCGTCTCAACCAGAGGCTGTGCCTGACGCTTCAACTTCACCTGTTCCAACGGTTGCTGAGATAACAATTCATCAGTCTGTCTTCAATCCCGATTTTCAACAACCATCTATAGAGTCACTAAAGCACACTTCAAGATTTAAACAACCAGCTGCCTCTCCGAATGTGCTTCAAACATTTGGGCCTCTCCTCACAGAAGCATTGGAAGAGATGAACGCTCAAGGGTCCAATCATGCAGAATCTCTTCACTGGATCAAGGAATACTTAGCTAAGATCGAGAAGGAGAATATGAGCGCTCAAGTTGCTCACATGCGCGGAGCTGCTGATGCTGCTGTAGATACTGCTCTCTCTCGTATGCAGACGATGATAGATGGACTAGCAGCTAATCAAATTGCTATGAAAGAATCTCTTGAAGAAAAATTTGATACCTTGGCTGCGTCCATGGTCCAAATGGCTGCTCAAATTTCCATTCTTACTGAAGCTACAGTAAAGGCTGATGATGGCAATAAGGGGGAAAAGAGGAAAGCTCATGCAAGTTCAAGAACTCAATCAAGTTCTAAGCGTCACGAAGTGAAGCGTCCAGAGCCGAAAAATCCACAAGATTTTGTCTTCTTGCCACCTCCTCCTCCTCTGCCCGAATCCAATTATCCTTCATGGGTTGCCGCCACAGGAATTCCTAGTAGAAGAACTGGTTTTCCTCCCATTGCTTTCAGAGCAGATATACCTGTGCCATCTCAAGCGTTACTTGAACAATTCAATATACCGATGGAGCGAGCACCACTTCCAGAGCCTACTACTCCTCAAGACTTGGCTGTGGAAATGGAATTCTCAGATTTATCTCAAGCATTCAGAGCAGTGCTTAGGCATATGGGTATTGATCCATCCGAATGGGATCGACGGCATACAGTGTATGAAACAAGGAAAAAGAGGGGAAATCGTTACGTAATTGACAGAGATCATCAGATAATGATCACCCTTCAAGATGTCATCGAAGAAGCCATCAGAATAGAAATGATCAGACGACGAAATCTTACCAGAAGAAAGTAGATCATGATAGCTCTTTGTAACTTAACCATCTCTTCTGTTTTTACATAGTTTGTAAAATGTATGAATTCTCCGAATATATATAAAGTACATTCAGCTGAAACATCTCGTTGAAGCTTAACTAACTCTAACTTACTAACATAACGCTTATTAACTTTGGTTGTCGTAACTATTGAACTATAAAAGAGTAAGTATTGCCATCATCAAAAAGGGGGAAATTGTTAGGAATTTCATGTTAGATGTTTTGATGATGACAATTAGGAATCTTGTTAGACCCCAAAGTTATGTACGCTTAAATTTCATAGATACATTGTATAAGCATTTGAACATTAGAAATGTATAAGCTTTATTTTACCTTTTACTTTTGACATTCTTAGATCAAGAAGTCAGTTAGATTAAAGCGTTTGATACTTTCTGAGTGAGCTTATCAAGACTGCGAAATCTGACGACTCCAAGCGTCCAAGAAATCAATAGTGAATGAAGTTTGAAGAAGTTCACTCTAAGCGCCTGATGATAAGAGGTGTTTTTACGTGTTTTTAAGACCGTAATTCTTATGATTTGGATTCACTTATTGCTTAAATCATGTCACATTTGCATTTAATAGGTGTGTTAAGTGAATACAGGTAATAAATGAGAATACATGAAGAAAAGGGAAGAAAAACGATGTACAAAACAAGTTCAAGCATGTTTTTCAACACCTAGGCGGTTTATGCATCTCCTACCACATTCGAGCGATAATTCCGTACATTTAGAGACCGACTTAGACAAAGTTTCCTTCTACAAAGTTTTAGATGTATGTCTTAGCTTCAAATGGGAACTTGAAACATCCAAATCGGAGGTCTATAGAGATAATTGTGAAGGAAATACGATTGCTGCGCCGAACAGAGAAGTACATGTGCCAGGATACGCCCCAACGCCCTCCTAGTCATGCCTAGGCATGGATAGTCCGAATGTTACTCCTTTTCAGCCTAAATTCCAGCATTATATGATGGGTAAGAATCACTTTTGGCCATAATTCAGCACATGTGTTGAGGGGTTGTCATAAGTGTGTTTCTTGGTAGATTTACTTTATGGGCGCCAAATCAGAAACAACCTCCATGTTGAAACGTAATTTAGGTATACTTAGCGACGGAATTGGACAAAATGTCCTTCTGGAAGGTTGTAGATCTATGGTTTATCTGAACATTGGGACTTGAATCATCCAATTTGAAGATCTGTGGAGAATTTTATGAGGAAAATACTAAGACTGCGCTGGAAAGCAAGAAAATGGCAGCATGCATGTGTTTTGTTGAAGTTTTCACATGGTTATGCTTGGTGGAATTCTTAAGGGCCGAAAGTTCAGCATTTTTTAGCTGGTTGGAATCTTAAAAGCCAAACTTTAAGCATCACCTTAGGTGGAATTCTCATTGGGGAACTTTAATGGGAATTCTTAATGCATACTTTAGTTGAATTTTGGCTATAAAAGGAGGGGGAACCCATACTCTTCATCATTCACTATCAATTTCAGATTCTTGGAGGAGAGGGGGGCAGCCCCTAATCTGATTTCTCCACCATTCATCACCATTCTTCATCACTCTTGGAGGGGAAAACTAGAGGAAGGAAAAGAGTTTGGGGATTGAAGGCTCAACTTCAAGATCCATCATCATTCAATTAGAGGGAGTTTTTATAGCCTTTTCATTTTCATTCATGTCTATGAATATGTGTATTTACTCATTATTGTTTTTCATACTATCTATTATGAACTAATTTCATAAGACTAAGGCCATGTAAGGTCAAATTGTGATATATACTTATAATAGATGATTGTTGAGGTTATTCTTATATTGTTATGTGATGTGAATTTGTGTTTTTACTTATCTTGCATATACTTGATCACTATATGTTAGAATCTTATGCATAGGTGAATATTTCGGGAGAAAATTGACTTAGGGTGCAAGAAATTCACATCATGACCCGCAACTAATGAGGAATTGCCCTAGACATAGGTAAAGATTCCCGGGTGAAATTGTTCGATTCAAATCGAGTGAACTCTAGTACGTTAATGCATGTTTAGTGGTTAGATTTCCGGATAGGAATATTTGGGAAATCACGATCTAAGCATAGGAGTTTATACGCGAGACATCGGTTATTCTCTACCCTCGGAGCTCTCACCATAACAATATAAGCGTAATACTTCAACGAGAATCTTTATAAGTATAATTGATCAATTTGAACCTAGCATGTGCCTTAGTCTCCCTTTATATTTTGTTTTAAATCACTTGTGCAACCTTGTTCTTATCTTACGCGTTTCACACTCATTTTACCTTTATTGTATTGATCTTTGTTGTTATAAAACCTTAAACTAGAATTCAAGTCCTTGTGGTTCGACAATCCGGACTTCTCGTCCACTTTTATTACTACACACGACTAGTGCACTTGCTATTATAGCACGTTAGCTTTTAGCGTGTCAAGTTTTTGGCGCCGTTGCCGGGGACTTGTTCATTTTAGTTTTTGATTTTTCGTTTAAATTTTCATAATTCTTAGTTCTTCGTTTATTTCTAACCTTTCTTTTATTTTATTATTCTAATTTTGTTTTTTGTGTTTAATTGTTAGGTGTAATTTGTGGTGCATGACCCGCTCTTCTAACGAGCCTCTATACAATTTTGAGCCGGAGATAGAGCGTGTTCTTCGATCTAGTAGACGCACTCGAGAAATGGCCGACAATCTAAATCCAAATGGGAATTTTCCCGACATAAATCTCCCAGAAAACAGGGAATGGTTGCAAAATCTATTCCAAGCTATGCAACCGGCACCTCCTCAAAGACTTCCATCGGTCCGGGAAAGTCTACCTCCAAGGGTCCACACTATACCGGGGCCCGTAGTCTTTCCAAATTTCTTTGCACCAAATTATCACATTCCGTCACACATCTTTAGCATGGTGCAAAGCGAACCCTTCTATGGAGAGCCCCATGAATCACCTCATGAGCATTTGGAGACTTTAGACGATACTCTCATGACTACCCAATTTCATCCACGGGATCTCGATGCAATTCGTCTAAGAGTCTTCCACTTCTCATTAAAGGAAAGGGCGACCATGTGGTACAAATCTCTACCACCCCAATCCATCACAACATGGGGACAATTGGTCGATGCCTTTTTGAGCAAATTCTTTCCACCCTCCAAAATCAATGAGCTAAGGAGCAACATTAAGGAGTTTAAGCAGGGGAATCATGAGTCCTTAGCCGAGGCATGGGCTAGATATAAAAACATGCTCCGAAAATGTCCGGATCACAACCTAAGATTGAGCGAGCAAGTATTACGATTCCATGATGGAGTCCGTTCGCGCATCCGAAATAGGCTCAATGCCGGCGCCGGTGGTGATCTCCTTGGGCTCGATTGCCAAAGTGTGTGGGACAAGATTGAGCAATTAGCCCGGGAAGATGAACTCTATCCCGATGATGAAGAAATCACACCCACTAAAAAGATTGCTTGTGTTCAAGAGTTGGGCGAAGAAGTTGCTTTGGAAACAATGATTGGCAATGTAAACTATGTTGGAAATGCCAATCGACCTCAATTGAACTTCCATGTGCCCG
Organism: Buddleja alternifolia; assembly: GCA_019426215.1. Classification (NCBI taxonomy): domain Eukaryota; kingdom Viridiplantae; phylum Streptophyta; class Magnoliopsida; order Lamiales; family Scrophulariaceae; genus Buddleja; species Buddleja alternifolia. The sequence continues at coordinate 16,383,219 of CM033400.1, read as the reverse complement.
AAAATTTTCCAAGGAGGCCCAATCCGGCACAAAATGCCCATCCCGGCGTCTATCAAGCACCAAGGCCCCCATTCAACAATAACCAAGCTCAAAGGCAAGGTAATCTTCATGTACAAAGGCAAGTTAGGCCTCCTACAACCGATGAACGTCTTGATGAGGAAATAAAGAAATCGGATTCAGCAATCAACGAACTCCGTACTATGATGAAGGATTTAATGATGGATATGAAGGATTTGAAGACACAAATGGGTCAAATGGCAAAGACAATCAGCGAGAGAGCCCCGGGAACTTTACCAAGTGACACGGAAAAGAACCCGAAAGAGCAATGCTATGGAATTACCTTGAGAAGTGGCGAACATGTAAAAGGTGATAATGTTCGCACTGATGCGCCCGAGGGCCCATCCATCCACGCCCAGGCGCCCTTGTCGCTGCGCCAAGGCGCCGATTGTCACGCCCAAGCGCCACATTCTGTATCCTCCACAGCTGGCCCTTCAACTCCAACGCATCATCCCATCGAGGTTCGTCTTCCATTTCCAAATGCACAAAAAACGAAAAAGAAGGATATGGATCAGATTTTCCGTAGGATTGTGGCGACTCTTTGTGAGGACCCGGGAGGCTCACCATTCTGTGCACCATTGGCCCTCTTACTTTTGAAAAGGTTATTTGCGATACGGTAGCAAGTATCAATCTCCTCCCGTATTCTCTCTTCAAGAAGTTGGGCCTTGGAAATCCCATACCGACATCAATGAGCCTCCAACTCGCCGATGGATCAATTAAGAGACCAAAGGGGATAATAGAAGATGTTATTGTACAAGTTGACAAATTCTTTTTCCGGGTTGACTTTGTGGTCCTTGATATGGAGGAAGATGTTGAGATGCCCTTGATTCTAGGAAGACCTTTCCTAGTCACTAGCAATGCCAAGATCGACATGGGAAAAGGTAAGTTATCATTGAGGGTAGGAGATGTAAAAGTGATATTTGATGCTTCTAATAACAGGAAACCATCTATGGATGATCTTACTTGTTCCAATATCGATGTTATTAACCCTTCTCTTGATGAGAAATGTGCAAATGGCAAGGCTAAGGGCACACTCGAGTTGGAGGATGAGATTCCCTATGATAAACACAACAAAGAGGGAAAAGAAGATTTATGCATGAAATACATTCCACCCCATCGCCGTGCTCGTAAGATTGAAAAGACTCATCCAATACAAAGGGCTTATTGCAAAATCCCGCAATATGAGTGGAAGCAAGTAGACCATGGAGCTAAAAGGAGGCATGACAAGGATTTGGTCGTGTTAAATGGACCACCTATGTGAACCTCAAAGAGCACAAAGTCGAGCTACCGACTCTAAACTAGCGCTTCTTGGGAGGCAACCCAAGTTTGTAAGTTTGTTTTTCTTTTTTTTTTGATTTTGTTTTTGTTTTGTTTAGTTTGTTTCTTTATGTTGTGTTCAAACATGCACTTTTGGCATGTATGTTTTCTTATGCTTGATGGTTTGAAAAGTTGAAGTGTTAGATATGATGCAAATTTGGACCATGCTCATTTTACTCGAGAGGAAAAGAAGCTATAGGATTATGTATTGGAAGTTTAAGGATGTTTTTCAACATCCTTGGTTGTAAGTGTTCTTTTACTGTTGTGTATGCTTGTTGTAACAACATTGGGGACAATGTTGGATTTAAGTTTGGGGGTGTTTAGAAGAGTACTTATTTTGAACTTTGATGGTGCAATCCTAATTTTTAGCTTAATTTTAGGGAAAGTTTGTTTGATATCATGTTCATATGCTTCTTTGTTAAGAAAATCAAGCATGAAAAATTTTTAGTCCTTCCAATTGATGCATTGAAATTGATTGACTTGGAAAAATGGCATGAATTCTTGAAATAATTTGAATTTAATGGAATATATATCTTTGAAATTGCTCGTGGAGACCTTAGACTAGAATTGATTCTTTAGATGATTCACAATGCACTTAAATCGAAGGTAGAGGAGTTGAGAGGATACCATCTTGAGACACTTAAGGAATTATTCCCAGAAATATTAACTTAGATTTCTCATAAAGTTATAAGTTGAGTAGTAATTTTATATGCTAACAATGAATTGAAAAGGTTGAATTTTGGTATGACCAAAAGTGGTCTGGCTAATACGTACCGGAGGTGAAAAGTTTCATACCTAGATACTGTACTATTATGCTAATTTGAGCTATGCTCAAGCCAAAAAGAAGTGAATTTTTCAAAAGATCTAGTTTTCTTTCGTGGCCTTTGATACTCGAGTGATTAAATCCTTAGGAGTGTCTCTACACTTAATGCCCCAAAACTATCTAGTTTGGGAGTCATTGATCTAAAACTTGTTACATGGGTATCATAGAAAGCCTAATGGAATAAAACATTGCACATGATCTAGCCTTAATGAAGTTTAATGGAAATTCCATATGAATTGAATGTTGAATATTTGAGATAATGAAATTTAAATGGCTATGAGATTATCTATAATTATTGTGCCTTGTGTTTGATCAAAAGTTGATAGATATGGGATTAATGTCCAAAATTTGGTAAGGATGCCTCTCGACTATAATACCCTAGATTTATTTTTCACTACACCCTAGGGAGTCGTTTCAAGTATTGGTGTCACATGAGCAAAAGTAGTTGATATGTATATATATATTTGTGAACTTTAAAAGGTTAATTTTATGCCATTCATTCTTGTTGATCATATTGAGATGTGTTGATTCGGTTGGGATTGAAAATTTGCTAGATTTTGTGGGTATATCGTATGCAAACCCTCATGAGACTATAACTCGTCCTTTGAGGTAACTCAAAGGTTTAAAGGCTTGTTGCACCCGCTAAGTGCAATCGTTTACTCTACGAAAGTGAGTTAGTTAGTTGTTTTGTTTTCTCCCATTGAATGATGTTGGTCTTACCTTATAGCTCTTATTGTTCGAGGTCGAGCAATTGATAAGTTTGGGGGTGTTGATAAGAGGTGTTTTAACGTGTTTTTAAGACCGTAATTCTTATGATTTGGATTCACTTATTGCTTAAATCATGTCACATTTGCATTTAATAGGTGTGTTAAGTGAATACAGGTAATAAATGAGAATACATGAAGAAAAGGGAAGAAAAACGATGTACAAAACAAGTTCAAGCATGTTTTTCAACACCTAGGCGGTTTATGCATCTCCTACCACATTCGAGCGATAATTCCGTACATTTAGAGACCGACTTAGACAAAGTTTCCTTCTACAAAGTTTTAGATGTATGTCTTAGCTTCAAATGGGAACTTGAAACATCCAAATCGGAGGTCTATAGAGATAATTGTGAAGGAAATACGATTGATGCGCCGAACAGAGAAGTACATGTGCCAGGATACGCCCCAACGCCCTCCTAGTCATGCCTAGGCATGGATAGTCCGAATGTTACTCCTTTTCAGCCTAAATTCCAGAATTATATGATGGGTAAGAATCAGGTTTGGCCATAATTCAGCACATGTGTTGAGGGGTTGTCATAAGTGTGTTTCTTGGTAGATTTACTTTATGGGCGCCAAATCAGAATCAACCTCCATGTTGAAACGTAATTTAGGTATACTTAGCGACGGAATTGGACAAACTGTCCTTCTGGAAAGTTGTAGATCTATGGTTTATCTGAACATGGGGACTTGAATCATCCAATTGGAAGATCTGTGGAGAATTTTATGAGGAAAATACTAAGACTGCGCTGGAAAGCAAGAAAATGGCAGCATGCATGTGTTTTGTTGAAGTTTTCACATGGTTATGCTTGGTGGAATTCTTAAGGGCCGAAAGTTCAGCATTTTTTAGCTGGTTGGAATCTTAAAAGCCAAACTTTAAGCATCACCTTAGGTGGAATTCTCATTGGGGAACTTTAATGGGAATTCTTAATGCATACTTTAGTTGAATTTTGGCTATAAAAGGAGGGGGAACCCATACTCTTCATCATTCACTATCAATTTCAGATTCTTGGAGGAGAGGGGGGCAGCCCCTAATCTGATTTCTCCACCATTCATCACCATTCTTCATCACTCTTGGAGGGGAAAACTAGAGGAAGGAAAAGAGTTTGGGGATTGAAGGCTCAACTTCAAGATCCATCATCATTCAATTAGAGGGAGTTTTTATAGCCTTTTCATTTTCATTCATGTCTATGAATATGTGTATTTACTGATTATTTTTTTCATACTATCTATTATGAACTAATTTCATAAGACTAAGGCCATGTAAGGTCAAATTGTGATATATACTTATAATAGATGATTGTTGAGGTTATTCTTATATTGTTATGTGATGTGAATTTGTGTTTTTACTTATCTTGCATATACTTGATCACTATATGTTAGAATCTTATGCCTAGGTGAATATTTCGGGAGAAAATTGACTTAGGGTGCAAGAAATTCACATCATGACCCGCAACTAATGAGGAATTGCCCTAGACATAGGTAAAGATTCCCGGGTGAAGTTGTTCGATTCAAATCGAGTGAACTCTAGTACGTTAATGCATGTTTAGTGGTTAGATTTCCGGATAGGAATATTTGGGAAATCACGATCTAAGCATAGGAATTTATACGCGAGACATCGGTTATTCTCTACCCTCGGAGCTCTCACCATAACAATATAAGCGTAATACTTCAACGAGAATCTTTATAAGTATAATTGATCAATTTGAACCTAGCATGTGCCTTAGTCTCCCTTTATATTTTGTTTTAAATCACTTGTGCAACCTTGTTCTTATCTTACGCGTTTCACACTCATTTTACCTTTATTGTATTGATCTTTGTTGTTATAAAACCTTAAACTAGAATTCAAGTCCTTGTGGTTCGACAATCCGGACTTCTCGTCCACTTTTATTACTACACACGACTAGTGCACTTGCTATTATAGCACGTTAGCTTTTAGCGTGTCACCTGACATGTTCTGAGTGAGGTGTCAAGTAACTAAGACTGAAGTCTCAAGCGTCTATACTTCTAAATAAAGTCTGAAGACTTTTTCCAAGAGTCTAAACATTAAACAGTCCTCTAGATTATTTGGAACTTTCAGCTCATGAATGAAGCGTCTATCAAATGACAAACATTCTCCTGAAGCATCAGATCGAAAGGAGTATAATGCAAATATTCTCAGTGCATTAAATGCCAACGGGCATTTAATTCAAATTGCATTAAATGCTGATAAGAGCATTAAATGTGATAAGCACTTTCAGACGTACGGAGAAGCCACTCTATTGGACTGTCAACACTTCAAAGACTGTAGCACCAACTTTTGTGCAGCAGATTTTCAGGAAAAAGGACAAAAGTTGTTCACTCGCGAAAGTGAGAGACACGCGCCCTTGCATGTGTCAAACAGACACTTTTTCCAAGAATGCCTATAAATAGAACTTCAACAACAAGCCAAATAGAGAGAACAATTATCAAGCCAAATTTTTGTTGCATTGAAGTCTCATTCCTTAAACTCTTAGAAAAGCCCGAATACTCAAGAAAATATTTCTCTGCTTTTCATCAAATCCTGAGACAGTCAACCCAATATCTCAAACATTCTTTTTGAAGAAACTACTCTACTACTGAGATATTCCAGTTATTTGAACTTCATCAAAATCAAACAAACTCTTTTAGAAAAACCCCTATCCAAGCCTCGCGATCTGTGTGAAGTCGAAGTTGGATACTTGAATTATTTCTGGGTGAAAGAAGCAAGGGGATTGAAGTGATTTGGAGCAGAAATCTGTGTGATCAAGGAGCTCAAGTCATCGACATCCATCTCTCCCTAATTTGTAGAAGATTCTGTGTGATTCTTTGAGAATCATTTTAGTGGATTGCCTCCGAGTGCAAAGGAGAAGAAGGACGTAGTTGGGATTACACCACCCAATGAATCTTACAAATATTGTGTCATTTACTTTTCAGTCAATTCTTTCATCTATCATATTATTTCATAAATTGATTAAGTAAAACACAATCAAAAGCTAAGCAACTAAGAAACCTCGTGTGACGCTAAACTTTCAAAGAGAAGACTCCAAAAATCATTCCGTTGTGCTAACACTGATTAAAAGAACTGAACGCTTAACCTACTTGGTCAAAGTATTCAATTCTTAAAGTCTGAGTTAACTTTAAAAATTAGTCTTTATCAGAAACTTCGCCAGAGCGCCAACATTTTAAGTGAACGATTAAGTCAAGCGTTAGACACTTCAAGCGTCTATCTTTTCAAGCGTCCAAAAATCTTTTAATACGAAATCTTTTGAAGTCGAAAAAGACTTCAGGGTCTATTCAACCCCCCTCCTTCTAGACCCTTTCGTATGCCACTTGGGACCAACACCTACTATATATGTCTATATCAAAAGGATTGAAGCTATTATCTCTTATTTTGATACACATGTATATATTAGCATATCTCTTATATATTTTGCTTGAAAATTTCCATGCCCCGCATTGACGTGAGTACAACAAAAAATATTATATGCCGATATCTCTATTTTTAAAAGAAAAATCAAAATTTCATACTTTAGTACAATTTTATATGGTATGATAGATTTTAAGACCATGAACACTGCAAATTGGAGCGTTCATAAAAAATATCCTCCAATTACTTGTATATTCTGATGGGATATGTAGACTGATTGGAAGCGATTTGAAGTATAAGGAAGGAACAACAGGCATCGCCGCGACATTCAGGTTCCAACACCGCGGCGTTCAAAGGCAGTAGTCATCACCGTGGCGTTCCGGCGGCGTTGACTGGCGTGTTGACCAAGATTCGTAAAATGACATGTTTTTGGAGTTGTTTAAGGCTGAATTTTGTTTCCTTATCTGATTATAAGTCTTCCAAGACACTACAAGAGTATATATACATACTCTTCTCTTGAAATATGTAATCTATCATCATACAATCAATGAAAACTCTAGTGTAGACCGTGGACGTAGGCATTCTTGGCCGAACCACGTAAATCTTGTGTCTCTATTTTTCTTGCTTTTTATTTACTTTTATTCGTTTTATGCGCATTGATTCCTAACAATTGGTATCAAGAGCAAGGTTATAGCGCCCTGTGCGAATCAATGGCGTCTGAAGATGAAAAAGTAAAAATGGACAAGTTCGATGGAAAGTATTTCGGATTCCGGCGGATGCAGATGGAGGATTATCTATACCAGAAGAAACTCCATGAACTGTTGTCGGGGAAGAAGCCTGAAAAGATGACAGATGTAGATTGGGAGTTGTTGGATAGGCAAGCCTTGGGGGTTATTCGGCTAACGTTATCAAGAAACGTAGCGTTTAACATCTTGGAAGAGAAAACCACTGCGGGTTTAATGAAGGCGCTATCCAACATGTATGAGAAGCCATCGGCGTCGAATAAAGTCTATCTAATGAGACATTTATTCAACTTAAGGATGACTGAAGGAGGATCCGTAACAAATCATATCAACGAATTCAACATGATCATCATCAGTTGAGTTCGGTTGATATCGATTTTGAGGACGAGGTAAAGGCTTTAATTCTATTGTCTTCTTTACCGGAAAGTTGGAGTGCGACGGTAACTGCTGTGAGTAGTTCATCTGGCTAAAGGAAGTTGAGGCTTGAGGAGATTCGGGATCTGATTCTGAGCGAGGATATTCCCCGGAGGGAATCAGGAGAACTCACATCTGCTGCATTGAGTGCGGAAAGCAGAGGGAGAGGTGTTCAAAGGGGTGGTCAGAAAGGTAGAGGTCGATCCAAGTCTAAGGGGCGAGGGAAGTCAAAACCGCGTAAAGAACCTGATTGCTGGGGCTGCAGTAAGAAAGGTCATTACAAGAGGGATTGTCCTGAAAAGGCGGGTCAGAATCAAAACCGGGAATATCAACAAGCAAACGCAGCAGCAGACGATGTCGGAGATGCTCTGGTTTGCCGTATTGACAGTCCAGTTGACCAATGGGTACTGGACTCAGGTGCGTCGTTTCATGCTACTTCATGTAAGAATTATCTAACAAATTATGTTTCTGGAAAATTTGGAAAGGTTTTTCTTGTAGATGACGAACCCTTGGAAATTGTTAGTAAGGGTGATGTCACTATAACGACGGCACAGGGAATGCAGTTGAAACTGCAGAATGTGAGACATGTGTCGGGTTTGAAGAAGAATTTGATCTCAATAGGTCAAATTGACAGTGATGGATTTACTACTGTGTTTGGTGGTGGTGCATGGAAAATCACCAAGGGAAATATGGTGGTGGCACGAGGTACAAAGTCCGGAACTTTGTACACAACTGATATTATGAAAGACTCGTTAGCCACGGTCGGGGCCACAGAAGATGCACATTTATGGCATAGGCGACTTGGGCACATGAGTGAGAAAGGGATAAGAATAATGGCATCCAAGGGAAAATTGCCAATTTCAAAGTCTATTGAGTTGGGTCTTTGCAAAGACTGTGTTCTTGGAAAGCAGAAAAAGGTTAGTTTTTCCAAGGTTGGAAGAGAACCGAAGACTGAGAAATTGAAACTTGTCCACACTGATGTATGGGGACCGGCACCCATACAGTCACTTGGAGGGTCCAGATATTATGTCACTTTCATTGATGATTCCTCTCGAAAGGTATGGGTTTATTTTCTGAGGAATAAGTCTGAAGTGTTTAGTACCTTTAAGAAGTGGAAGGCAGAAGTCGAGAATGAAACGGGTTTGAAATTGAAGTGTCTGAGGTCGGATAATGGTGGGGAGTATGATAGCCAAGAGTTTAAAGACTATTGTGTAGAGAATGGGATCAAGATGATCAAGACCATTCTGGGGACTCCGCAGCAGAATGGGATTGCAGAGCGGATGAATAGGACCTTGAATGAACGAGCTAGGAGCATGAGGCTTCACTTCGGGTTGCCAAAGACATTTTGGGCTGATGCAGTAAGCACGGCGGCTTACCTCATCAACCGGGGACCTTCAGTACCGTTGGACTTCAAAATACCGGAAGAGGTTTGGTCTGAAAAGGAGGTAAATTTATTGCATTTAAAATTTTTCGGGTGTTTATCTTATGTCTTGCGTAGTTCTGATGACAGGGATAAGTTGGATCCAAAAGCACAGAAGTGCATCTTTATTTGTTATGGTGGAGAGAGTTTTGGCTATCGGTTCTAAGATTACCAAAACAACAAGATCATAAGGCATAAGGATGTTACGTTCAACGAGAAGGTGCTTTACAAGGATAGACTTGGGGTAGAGACTGAGGATAATGAGAAACCAAAGGCGATACTGGAAGAGATCACTGTGGATGAGGTTGCATGAAATGGATCTGAGAATAGGATTGAGGAAGATCTGGAGACTCTGCAACCTACCTTGAGGAGATCGAGCAGAACCCCCAAACCAAACATAAGGTATTCCCTTTCCTTACACTATTTACTTTTATCGGATTCAGGTGAACCCGAGTCGTACAAAGAGGCAATAAGTGTAGGAGATTCTCTCAAGTGGGAGCTAGCCATGAAAGATGAGATGAGCTCTCTTGAGAGATATAAGACTTGGAGGCTGACTAAATTACCGGAGGGGAAACGAGCTTTGCAGAATAAGTGGGTATTTCGGGTTAAAGATGAGTCAGATGGTAGTAAAAGGTACAAGGCGAGGTTGGTAATCAAAGGGTTCCAACAGAAGGAAGGCATTGACTACACTGAGATTTTTTCGCCGGTTGTCAAGTTGACTACTATAAGGTTGGTTCTGAGTATTGTTGCTGTAGAGGATTTACGTCTTGAGCAGTTGGATGTAAAAATGGCGTTTCTTCATGGGGATTTGGAGGAAGACATTCATATGGTTCAACCGGACGGTTTTCTGGAGAATGGAAAGGAAAATCTTGTATGCAAACTACAGAAAAGTTTGTACGGATTAAAACAAGCTCCGAGACAGTGGTATAAGAAATTTGGCACCTTTATGGATGGAAATGGATTTACAAGATGTCAAATGGATCGCTGTTGTTATTTTAAGAAGTTTAAGGATTGCTACATCATTTTATTGTTGTATGTCGATGACATGTTCATCGTTGGGTTTAATATGGGAGAAATCAAAAGGCTGAAACAACAATTGTCAAGTGAGTTTGAAATGAAGGACTTGGGAGCTGCAAATACGATTCTCGGGATGAGAATTATTCAAGATAGGTCGAGTGGGAGCCTCAAGCTAACTCAAGAAAGGTATATTCATAAGGTGCTTGATAGATTTGCTATCACTGGTGCAAAGTCTAGAAGCATTCCTTTGGGGAGTCAATTCAAACTAAGTAAGGTGCAATCACCTAAATCTGATGAGGAGTGAGAAAAGATGGCAAAGGTTCCTTATGCCTCTGCCATTGGAAGTTTGATGTACGCAATGGTGTGTACAAGGCCGGATATAGCTCATGCAGTGGGAGTCGCGAGTAGATTTATGGCTAATCCGGGTTTACAGCATTGGGAAGCAGTGAAGTGGCTACTAAGGTATCTGAAAGGCACATTGGATATGTGTTTGAGTTTTAAAACTAGTAGTGTCACTTTAGAGGATTTTGTGGATGCTGACTTGGGTGGTGATCAAGATGGTCAGAAGAGCACCTCGGGCTATATTTACACTTTAGGTGGCACAACAATTAGTTGGATGTCAAGGCTACAAAAGTGTGTAGCACTTTCTACAACCGAAGCCGAGTATATAGCTATTTCAGAAGCTGGGAAGGAGATGGTTTGGTTGAAGAATTTTCTGAGGGAAATTGACAAGGAACAACGGGATTGTGCACTTTATAGTGATAGTCAAAGTGCCATTTGTTTGGCAAAGAATCCAGTGTTTCACTCGAGGACGAAGCATATTCAATTGAAGTATCATCATATCCGAGAGATGATAGATGATGGAACTTTGAAGTTGAAGAAGGTGCTTGGTACAAAGAATCCGACGGATATGTTAACTAAGGGAGTTACCACCGAGAAACTGAGGTTTTGTATGGCCTCAGTTGGCCTCGAGTTTCTGTGATGAAAGAGGCTAGCCTGCACTAGAGGATACTTTCACCGGGGTTGTGAAGAAGTATAACAAGAGTTGAGGTGATCAGTCTCCAAGTGGGAGATTGATGGGATATGTAGACTGATTGGAAGCGATTTGAAGTATAAGGAAGGAACAACAGGCATCGCTGCGGCGTTCAAAGGCAGTAGTCATCACCGCGGCGTTCCGGTGGCGTTGACTGGCGTGTTGACCAAGACTCGTATAAAGACACATTTTTGGAGTTGTTTAAGGCTTGATTTTGTTTCCTTGTCTGATTATAAGTCTTCCAAGACACTACAAGAGTATATATACGTACTCTTCTCTTGTAATATGTAATCTATCATCATACAATCAATAAAAACTCTAGTGTAGACCGTGGACGTAGGCATTCTTGGTCGAACCACGTAAATCTTGTGTCTCTATTTTTCTTGCTTTTTATTTACTTTTATTCGTTTTATGCGCATTGATTCCAAACATAATCATCTATAGTAGAATTCTTGATAAATGCAAATACTATATAAGCACCAAATAGTTTGTTAAATACAAATGATCGGGCCGGTGATATTGACTAATTCTGTACTTTCTCGAGAAATCATCTAGCATAAGTATCTGAAAACAAAGTCGTAGTCTTCATTTCCTCCCGAATCACATCACCTTTGTTAATGATCGGTTGAAAATAACTTAGAACTCAACAATCACTGAAAATTAGGTCACTTTTACGGGTGATCAGAAGAGAAATTCATCCTCTAAAGAGTCCAAAATTCAATATGGTCGTTCAAATTTCAACAAAAATTGCATTTTTGGTCGTATCATGTGGGGGTTTGAGCATCTATGCTTTTGAGCTTTACGGGCTCTGCTTAGTCTTGGAATTTTAACCCATTGCACATTTTGTGTAGATCGTGTTTTTTTCGACGAAATTGGTCACATGAGTTTCATGTGATTATTGATCAACCAAGTGTCGGACATTTTTTGATCTATAACTCATATATGCTTACATTTAACATGAGTTTTTCCTCTCAATTTAGTAGAAGTAACGACTATACGTGATACTTATGTGACCCTTTGTGTTCAAAATGTAATGTTGTACCAAAGGTGCAATTATATAAGGACTGTTTGACAAAATATGAAGAACAAGTAAAGTTCGAAACCAGAAAAGCTCAATCTCAATTTAATGGAACTAAAATACATTTTTTTCCTAAAAGAACAAATAAAACCCTTACTCAAAAACAGTATACCCTTATGACTCATCATCTTTTGCTAATCTCTTGAAAACAACCGTAAACATCGTCATCAGTGAAGTTCTGATATATATATATATAAAATAATGGGATAATTAATGTTACAAATATGAAATCAGAAGTTGTGCTGCACCCAGGAAAATTTCATAATAATAGTGGAGTACCGTCATCTCGGCTCTCACTTGTGGGAACTCTTCGGGTTTCATCAATTTGTAGAGATCAGATGTAGATAGATAAAACGGAAATTGGTAGTAAATTGGGGCTAGAGCAATAAATTTTATTGAGGATCTTCAGAATTCTTGAAAAATATTGGACGAGTCTCTAGTTCTTTTCACTATGCACTTCACAATTCAAATTAAAACTTTGTCTTAGCTCTCCAATCCCTATAAGTACAAATCTGTACTACGCCGTTTTATAGTTCGTCTAGTTTGGTAACAAGTAATTTGATCTTTATAAGTTCTAACAATTTACATTATCGTCAATATTCTCTCAAATATTTTGAAAAGAAGGGTCAGAGTAAAAGATAAATTATGTATTTGGTGTTAGTACATCGATTAGCATGAGATGAAACAGCTTTATATATTATAGTTGAAGAGGAGAAAGTGTTATCATCTCTTATATTTCCTGTTTGCTGCCTACTTGTGTGAATATGTATTTGCTTGGAAATACTTTTCTGCAAAAAGTCATTTGACTCAAGGAGACATTTGTTAGGCTCATGATAACAATTGAAGATTTTGCATGAAAAACAGTTAAAAAAGATGCCGCAGATCGATTGGCAGGTTGCAATAAATTATGACACATATATATGTCCCTTTGTGTTGACAAAGAATTGCAGTCATGCAAGCATGGGAAGTAAGATTAAATATTCAGGTGGTTCAAAGTTGGATGAATGGTTCTGTATGGTTAAGTATTCCATAGATTCTTCTCCATTTGAGACATGTTTTCACTTAAATCCATTAGCTTCTAAAAGTTCCAATTCTATTTAAAGCAAAACAAAATTATATCATAATTTGACTCTCCACATGTAAGACACAAATATTGTCGCAGAAAAATTTTACTTGGAAGGAAAAAATTTAACCCGTAGGCGGTGTAATAACACCAAAGCTCACGAGACACGTGTAATTTACATCCTATTCAATTATTTCGTAAGGATATGTGTACCCATTTTTAAAAGTCATTTCAATATATGGGATTCTCTTCCGACATTCTAGAGTCGGTGATAATAACAATTGTTTGTGTATAGTGGGCCCGCATTAAAAGTCGCAATCCTAGGTCCCCCGACATCTCAATTATAATCCAATCAATATTTTCGGATTCTTTTTTCCTCTTGTATATAGTCAAAATCTCCTGTTAATAGAAAAAATAAATTGGACATAATACTATATGAGTATTTTCAACATATCATAGGAAACAATTATCTGAGTCTTTTTTCATATTATTAGGATCTAGGTATAACTATTATGCAAACTATCATTTTTACAAAATACAAGAAAAATAAATGATTATTCGATTGCATAGCGAGTTCATTCTCAACATTTCACCAATTGTACATGACATCTCTGTAATCCTGCCAAATTAAATATCTAGGAGAATCATCCTAGATTTTTTTTAAAAGGTGTAATACCTCACCAATTGACTTTTATTTTCACTTTAAGGGAATTAAAGTCTGGAAAATCAGGATTTCCTCCCTATAAATATGAGCCATTTTCACTCAGTTGAGAGACACACAAAAGAAAGAAAGAGGAGAAAAAAATACAGAACAACTATGGAATGGTCTGATTTTGAGTTCTCTCCAGTCGATGACTCTTTGTACGATCTCTTATCATCACCGGACCATGGCCAGTTACAAATGAAGACGACGGAGTGGAGTTTTGAAGATAACAAGTTGTTTGAGAATGCTTTGGCTGAAATTGAAGCAGGTTCTCCAGGTTTCTTCGAAAATGTTGCTTCTAGGATTCCATGGAAATCAGTTGAAGATATCAAAAGTCATTATGAAGCGTTGATTCAAGATATAGAGATGATTGAAACTGGTCATGTCCCAGTTCCAGATTACCAAATCCAGGTCGATGATCAAAAGAAACAAGAACAACTACTTATGGACGCGAAGAAAGACAAGGGATCTCCATCGCGCGAAGTTAAGACAAGGAATGCTGGCCAACAACGCAAAAGGGGTGTTCCATGGACCGAAAATGAACATCAGTATTTCTTTCAAACTCTCATCTTCTTTCTATGAGCTTCTACTTTAAAGTTTAAATCGATGGGGGAATTAATTTTGCATGCATGCTCAATCTTTTGTTCCCTAGGCTTTCCCTATTTTCTTTCTTTCCATTTTCGTTTTCAATCCTTGGTTCTATAATTTGCTTCATTTCGAGTTTATATTAGCAAATCAATGTTAATTTCATTTATTAATAATCAAATCTATTCCTAAAAACATGTAAAAGTTACCTAATTCACATATATATGTTTGTATATAAGTTTTTGGTCTTTAAGGAGGAAGTGCATAAAACAATGGTCATGAATACTTTTTTAGTTCAATGAAACCTGAAATAATAATTAATAAATACTCGAGCATACGTCCGTCTACACACTTTTCAAAATTCAAAAAGAGAATTTAGCGAACATACGTTACTCATTTTTTCTTTTCTACTTTCTCGTAAAAGAGCCATTATTGTTCAATCACAATTGCTCCACAAGTTGGATTTTACACGCCATTTTCCCTCGAATCTCATCAATTAATTCACCTTTAACCGTAACTCATTTCGTCATATTTATTGTTTTGATTGACTTCGATGACATCCTCTCTTACATGCAGTTTATTCCTGATGGGACTTAACAAATACGGGAAAGGAGACTGGAGGAGTATCTCGAGGTACTATGTCATTACCAAAACCCCGACCCAAGTTGCAAGTCATGCACAAAAATACTATCGGCGTCAAACAAGCTCGACTCCGGCCGACAGGCGCCGCCCCAGCATTCATGACATTCAAACTGTGAATCTCCCCACCTTCACCTCAGTGCCTCAAAGGCGTGGAAGTGTTCTTACAACCACCGGAGAACCAATGCCTTTCTCTTCTTCTTGTGGTTCCATTAATCCAATGATCAATTACAACTTTAATGGCGATAACATGGAGCAAAACCCTATGCTTTGGCCCAGGAACTCGGCTGCTTTTCCGGCTATTGATGATGACATCTTTAATCAGAGTTTTGGTACTTATCCTTCATGAAACAATATTTCGTTTCTGGGAAACCAAAAATGGTCTTGACCATATATGTAGGGGAAAATATAATATAGACACAGTATTTAGTTGGATTCTTACATTTCTATCTTATTTCAGCTTATGTTAAATTTCTTATAGCTTTAAACCTATTCAATGAACTAATAAATATATACACACACACTAGTTGGATGATGAGACCTTGCGCGCGCGCACACAAACACTCGTTTCTCATTTGTTGCTAAAGTTTCATAGTTAGTTTAATAAGTAGTCATAAGAACAATAATGATCATAATAATAATAATAATAATAATTGTTGTTGTGAATCCTGATTCCTGCACAGCGAAAATAAAAACAAATTCAGATTTCAAAACGGATCACTTTTGAATTTTAATGATTTTATAAAATAAAACGATGAAATCAAATTTCATGGATTGACTAACCTTATTGTAGAATTCGAAGTCTTGATCTATACGGTAGCAGAAATCCCAGATTCTTGCCTCTAGATATCATGCCGGAAAAATGACTTGAACAAAACTCCTCCTCCTCTAGCTCAGTAGAGGCCGACGGCTAGGTGAGGAAGGGGAAGAGAGTTTTTCTCTTCTTTTCTTTGTTGTTAAGTTTATTATGAAAGTCTTCGATTTTTCCAACTAGGTAATGTGTATTTATATGAGATATGGGATTGGAATTAATTAATTTCTAGAGACCATTATTCTCATAATACATGCCTACCTTCAATCCTAATGGACTAAGTTGACTTTCAACTTAATCCATTTATTAATTAAGTCCAATATATTTTAATCTAATTAAAATATGATATTAATTAATAATCAACTAAATTAATTAATCTAATAATTAATTTAGGATAGGATGAATATAATAAATAAATCTAATTATTTATTATTAATTTATTTTCATTAATTTAATTAATCAAATAAATTAATTTGTCGATCAAATGACAAATTACCTAATTGATGTTATTTGAAGACGAAATAATTGTTTTGCTTAATTGCTTGAAAGCGAGACTCTCTACCTTTGTCTCACTTGGCATTGGGAGAAAAATCAAGGATGTGAGTGTCACCTAACTAGTCAAATGGACTCACATCAAAACTCAATTGAGATCAAAACTATTAGATCAATACGAACCTTTTGGTCACAGATACTATGTGAGTATAAGCCCTTCACTATAACATCCCGATGAGTGAGAGTCATGGTTTGCATCAAACTCACAGGACTCGATGTTGTGCTCAATAAATCATAGTAAGATGAAATTACCAAACTACCCTTTGAGTTCCACATAAGTTTTTCTACTTTGGCCAAGGACTTGTCATTTCATTTGATTGCACATGACATTAACTCATTTACTACTCGAGACAGTGAATCCCATATTGCAGTACTACAAAAATACACTATTACAGCGCACCTATTACAACGGTTTTTAGAAAACCGCTGAACGGAGGGGTCTATTACAACGGTTTTTTGGTGAACAACTGTAATAGGTTGTAGGATGGGACCAATTACAGCGGTTTCTTTGAAAACCGCTGTAACCGGTTGAAAACCGCTGTAACCGGTCCGGACCGGTTACAGCGGTTTTCAAAGAAACCGCTGTAATTTATATATTACAGCGGTTTTTTGGAAAACCGCCGTAACCGGTCCAAACGGATCAATTACAGCGGTTTTCCAAAAAATCGCCGTAATTGATCCAGACCGGTTACAGCGGTTTTGCGAAAAACTGCCGTAACCGGTCCAAACGGATCAATTACAGCGGTTTTCCAAAAAACCGCCGTAATTGGTCCCCAAAAAAAAAAATTAATTCCCCCCCCCCCCCAAATCCGATCCCCCCCCCCTCTCTCTCTCTCTCTCACCGGCCACTCCCCACCGTCGCCACCCTCGGCCCTCCCCTCTCTCTCTCACTCATCTCTCTCTACTCTCTCTCTCTCACTCAACTCTCCCCACCGCCGCCACCACCACTTCCACTTCTCCCCCACCACCATTATTCTCTCTCTCTCCACTACTCTATATCTCTAGCTATCTATATAAATATATATACACACACACACACCACATATATCCCCACCACCACCACACCCACCATATACCGCCACCACCACCACCGAATTCCGCCGCCGCCGCCGCGCCGCTCGTCTCTCTCTCGACTCTCTCTCACCCTATAGGTATATACTTATATATATATATATGTTTATATAAGTTGTGTATATTTTATAAATGTTATGAAATTAGGGTTTTATATGTTAATATTTTGATTGTTGTTATACATATGTTATGTTAATTGGGGTTTTGTGAATATATAATGTGGGTTATAAGTTAATATCTTGATTGTTGTTATATATATGTGTTATGTTAATTGGGTTTTGTGAATTATATGTAAATATTTGTTATATATATATGTTATGTTATGTAAATATGTATACATATACACACACATATATAGAGTATAGAGTTTGAATTAGATAAATATTTGTGTATGTGTGGATGTATGTATATTTGTGTATATATGGGTGTATATATATTTATGTATGTGTGGATGTTTGTATTTGTGTATATGTTGATGTATGTATATATATTGTGTATATGTGGGTGTACGTATATATATTTATGTATGTGTGGGTGTATGTATTTGTGTATATGTGGATGTATATAATTTGTGTATGTGTGGGTGTATGTATTTTTGTGTATAGCAGGGTGTTAATTACATTTAATTTGGGATTAAATTGTGGTTATTTTGTAGTTTAGGGTACATTGATCCAACTGGTGATCTTTATTTATACTTAGTTGTTCAAAATATAATACTTTATTTATAGTTTTATGTGATTTATGTGATCCAACTGGTGATCAATATGTATAAAATGATGTTTTATGTTTAGTTTTATGTGATTTATATGATCTAACTGGTGATCAATATTTGAAGTTGCTTGAAATATGTTGCTTTATGTGATCCAATTGGTGATCAATATTTTCGTATAGTGAGATCGACTTTTTGGGTTTGTTGTGGGTGAAAGATTAGAATGTTGGGTTTGTTGTGGTTGAAAGATGCGAATTTTGTTGGTTGCAAGTTTGGGGGAAGATTAAGTCGAAAACTTGGTAGAAGTTTTTCCGTTGTTACTCTGCCGAATGTTTTCTAGGATAATGGTAAATAAATTAAAATAAAAATAATTTAATTAATTCAATTGAACTTATGTTAAAATTATTTAATTTAACTAATATGAAGATGAATTTTAGCGGATCGTAAGATTTGAATTTTGTTGGTTGCAACCCACCCGGGGGAAGATTAAGTCGAGAACTTGGTAAAAAAATTTGTGTCGTTACTCTGCCGAATTTTTTCTAGAATAATGGGAAATAAATGAAAATAAAAATTATTTAATTAATTCAACTATGAAGTGATATTAAAATTGTTTAATTTAATTAATTCAGAATCAAGATGGATCGAAGTTGGATATTAGCGGATCGTATGTCCGAGCAATATGAGAAAGGGGTGAAAGAATTCATCAATTTTGCGATTGAGCATGCATCAGATCGGACTAGAATCAGTTGCCCGTGTTTAAGTTGTTGTTTTGGAAAGAGAATTAGTCCACGTGAATTAGAAGATCATTTGGTGTGTAATGGAATTGATAAAAGCTACACACGTTGGACAAGACACGGTGAGAGCAGTGTCACCTCAGATGATTTGGGTGGTACATCATATCGCACGCGGGATTTGGACATGAATGATTATGAGCCGGATCGTTTGGAGGAGATGACAAATGTGATTGAGGAGGATTTGCGAAATTGTCCCAATATGTTTGACAATTTGACAAGTGATTCAAAGACACCACTGTATAGTGGTAGTAAATTCACAAGATTGAAAGCAGTCCTAAACCTCTACAAGTTAAAAGCCAACAATGGGTGGAGTGATAAGAGTTTCACAGACTTACTTGATCTATTAAAAAACATGCTACCCGAGGATAATGTGTTACCTAATCGTACTTATGAGGCTAAGAAGATGTTAACCTCAATTGGCATGGGATATGAGAGGATCCATGCCTGTCTCAATGATTGCATATTGTTTAGAACTGACTATGCATCATCGAAGGTTTGTCCGAAATGTGGCGCCTCGCGGTACAAGAAGAACGGATCTGCTCCAGTCAAAACCATGTGGTATTTGCCCATAATACCACGATTTAGGCGCATGTACAGTAGTAAAGAGTTGGCGAAGGACTTGACATGGCATGCTGATAGAAGGCTTGAACAAAGGACTGAAGATGACAAGATTCGACACCCCTCAGATTCTCCTCAATGGAAAAAGATCGATGATGATTTCCCAGAATTTGGTGAAGAATCAAGAAACCTTCGCCTTGTATTAGCTACAGATGGCATGAACCCTCATGGCATGCAAAGTAGCTCACATAGTACATGGCCGGTGATTTTGATGATCTACAACCTCCCCCCATCGCGATGCATGAAGCGAGAACATATAATGATGCCTATACTGATTTCTGGGCCGAAACAACCTGGAAATGATATAGACGTCTACTTGGCTCCTTTAATTGAGGATTTAAAGGTGTTGTGGGAGACCGGTGTTCAAGTATATGACGGGTTCAGAGAAGAAAATTTCAATCTCAGAGCATGTTATTTGGAACAATCAATGATTTTCCGGCAAGAGCAAACCTCGAGGGATATGGTGTACATGGCCAATGTGGATGCCCCATATGTGTCAAGAGTACAGATCAATATCGACTGACACACTCTCAGAAATATACATTCCAAGGGCATCGGAGATGGCTAAATCGAAACCATAGATATCGTCGGTGGAAAAAAACTTTCATTGGGAATATAGAAGAAGGCCGAGCTCCTAAGTGCTTGACTGGTGAAGAAGTGTTTGAGAATATAAAAGACTTGGAGGTTAAATTTGGAAAGACTTTTGCAGGTGGACTTGCAAAAACTGGGCGGAAAAAAAGGTCAATTTTCTTTGAGTTGCCATATTGGACGTCTTTACATGTTAGACATTTTCTTGATATTATGCATATTGAGAAAAATGTATTTGATAGTGTCATTGGTACACTTCTAAATGTGCACGGTAAGACAAAAGATGGCGTAAGGCAAGGTTAGACTTGGTTGAAATGAAGATAAGAGAAAAATTGGCACCAACAAATAAGGGAAAACGAACTTATTTGCCTCCAGCAGCTCACACTCTATCCAGGAAAGAAAAAATTACATTATGTGAGTTTCTTAATGGAGTAAAAGTTCCAGAAGGGTATTCTTCAAACATTAGCAGTCTTGTGTCAATGAAGGACTTGAAGTTAAAGCACATGAAGACTCACGATTGTCATGTGATCATGGATCATTTGCTACCAATTGCTATACGGGCCATTTTGCCAAAAAAGGTGAGAGAAACTATAACCTCATTATGTTTCTTCTTCAAAGCAATGTGGAGCAAGGTGTTTGATCCTGAACAATTGCCTGCACTTCAGAAACAAATTGCCATCACTTTGTGCGAACTTGAGATGTATTTTCCACCAGCATTTTTTGATATAATGACTCATTTACCTATTCACTTGGTTAGAGAGACACAACTATGTGGACCGGCTTTTATGAGATCTATGTATCCAGCTGAGCGTTATATGAAGGTATTAAAAGGCTACGTGAAAAATGTTAGTCGACCGGAAGGTTGCATTGTTGAACGGTACATAGTTGATGAAGCGATTACATTTTGCACAGAATATCTGAAAGATTCTAACGTTGCAGAGCTTTCAAAGTCTCATGTTGTGGGAGGGAGAACTGAAGGAGAAAGCGTACTTGGAAAACAATTAGTTAGTGTTCCTTGCACAAAAAGGGATCAGGCACACCTATATGTGTTCCACAACACCGATGAGGTTGAGCCATATGTTCAAGAGCACAAGGATCAACTTAGGAGATTAAATCCAAATAAAAATGAGAGTTGGATTTCAAAGAGCATAATAAGAGTTTCTCTGATTGGTTCCGAAAGCATATTCACGAGAAACAGAACGAGAATCCACTTTCAGTTTCAGATAAATTGGCACGATTGTCGATGGGACCAGGCAGACTTGTATTTTGTCATTCAGGTTATCGTATAAATGGTCGTACATTCTATACAAAAGACCAAGATGAACAGAGTACAATGCAGAATAGTGGGGTGAGTCTTGTAGCTCAAGCAATGCATATCTCAAGTGCGAGGGATAATAACCCTATCTATGCTCATTTATCATATTATGGGGTGATTGAACATATATGGGAGCTGGATTATAGTTGGTTTCGGGTGCCTGTATTTGGGTGTAGGTGGGCTGACAATAAAAATGGTGTCGATAATAGTGAAATAGGCTTCACTCGAGTAGATCTTGAGAGGGTGGGTTACAAAGATGAACCTTTCATTTTGGCGTCACAAGCTACGCAAGTGTTTTTTGTCACCGATCCTATTGATAAAAGGTGGTCAATTGTTTTATCGGCAAATAAAAATACTTGTATTGAGGATGATAGTTCATATAGTGATGATGATGGAGAAAATCCTATCTTACGTGATTCACAAGCCACTGATAGGGATGGTGACTTGGATATCAGTGATGATGAATTGTATATGCGACAAGATCACCAAGAGGGGATATGGATTAATCCATCTGTTCGTCGACGTACTAAACAAAAGGGTCGTACTGGGGGGAAGCAAAAGACTACTAAGTCAACGACAAAAAAAAAACAATGAAAGGTATTTGATCTTATGTGATAATTATATGATATACGTATTTCCTAATCTTTTCTTGATATAAGCACTTGTTAGTGTATGAGTCAGGGCGTCTCTTGTTAGTGTATGAATTGAAAAATTATGTTGTTGCATAATGAAACTAACTTCTGTATTTTTGGCTTTTGTAGGTCGATATTATATACCGGCACCACCACCACCGCCGCCACATCCACAGCCGCTCTCTCCTCCTCCTCCTCTACGACCACCACCGCCCCCTTCACCACTCCCACCACCACCATCGTAAGCTTCTTCTCTCTCGCTCTCTCTATATGATAACGAGTATTATTATTTAAATACATATCATGAGTATAGCCTGTTTGTTGATATTTATTTTGATTATGTATCGTGGTTGGATCAATATGTGTTGTCTTGTTGACATCGTTTAATGCATTTATGGTTTTGTGAAATTTGATTGGTTTTGTGAAATAACTGATGGATTGGTTTTGTTATTTGCAATTTTGGGGGAAGATTAAGTCGAGAACTTGGTAAAAAAATTTGTGTCGCTACTCTGCTGAATTTTTTCTAAAATAATGGTGGCGTTACTTGGTATTATATATTTGGTATATGAATCTAAACTCTGTATTTTTGGCTTGTGTAGGTCGATGGATTCTCGGGCTGTTGAAAATAAATAGGTTTTAAGTGAGATACTTAGAGGTATCGCTGCAATGAAAAAAGTCATTCGGGCTAGGAGTAAAGGCTTAAAGCTACCAGTGGGCTGGAATGAGAATGGCCAACCAGTTGACCCAAATAAATCAACATTTGTTGGTTACATTGGAGTCATAGCTCGTGAGAGGGTTCCGATTACCATCAGTGATTGGCGACACGTCTCGGACGCAATAAAGATCGGAATTTGGAATGAAATAGCTGTAAGTTGGTTATTATCATATTTCTAATTAATTGGTTAATGTATTTTTTGTTTATTCAATTTTCTCAAAGTTATAATTTCATACATACTTTGTTGTTTGTTTTTCATAGTTGGCCTTTGATATTGAAGAAAGTAGACAGAAATTTGTTTTAGCCGAGGCTGGAAAGCTAGCTCGAAACTTTAGGAGCTTCTTGAGCAGAGTGTGGGTAGAGGATGATCATGGAAATATTAATTCCAGCCCAGCCCAAAAATATAATATATCTCAAGAAGATTGGACAGCGTTTATAGATATTCGAAAAAGTGATCCTTTCATGGTAATTATTTTAATTTACGGTTTCATTTGTTACATATTGTGTTTATATGAACATTGACTAATGCTTTGATTTTGTAATGAACAGAAATTAAGTAGGGACAATCAAGAAAGAGCAAAGGACCCTAAATATCCCTATAGGAAATCACGTCTTGGATATGCTCAACTGGAGCACATTGAGGTACGTAGTTCGTATAACAGTGAATCATTACAAGTTTTCTAATAAAAATTCCTTGCTAATATATATATATATATATATTTAATCATAATATAGAAGGAAAAAAGAAAGGAAGCTGGGTCAGATTGCACAGACGTGACACGAGCACTCGTATGGAGGATTGCACATTCTGACAGCCAGCAAAACATTCATAATCCCAATGTTAAAAGAGTATCGGATGAAATTGTGAGTTATTTGCAATTTTAGCTATATCATGTGTTGTATATGTTTTTTGAAATTTTTTTAAAAGAGCAAAGTTCACTAATTTTTAAATGTATTATTACAGGAGTGCTTATCACAGGAGGGTAGCCACAGTGGAAGCGAGAGGACTCGAAATGATATATTGGCTAAAGCTCTTAAGAAGAAGGAGCATTCGGGTCGCGTTAGGGGTGTAGGCTTTGGGGTATCACAAAAACAATATTTTAGTGACAAAAAGCCTTCTAAAGATGAAGAGATCGATAACTTGAAAAACATGGTGCACATGCTCACTGCATCACTATCCTCATTGCGACGCGAGTTTGACGAGCATAGGGCGTCTGGGTCGCAGCAGCCACATGAAGAGGAGGCGGTTTCTTTGAAAGATAGCTGCCTAGATCCAATTAATAACCTTCCTGAGGTAATGATATGAAATTATTAAGTGATCATATAACTTGCAATTCATTAAAATACACAATTTTTTCTAATAGAATGGAGTGTGTATATATATATATATATTTTATATATGTAGGTTGTGGCGCCATGTCAATTGTCACTGTCAACACCGTCTTATCGTTTGGTGGCTAAAGGACAAATGTACAATCGACCAGATCAGGATAGAATGCTGCATACACTTCCATTACCCACCCACCTTGTGAAAGTGATGATTGACATTGCAATTGAAGATAATGCACCCCTACCAGTCCCTCTCGCTGATGAAGGAGTGTTCACAGTTTCTGAGGCTGTGGGATACATTGTCGCTTGGCCTAAGAGTCTTGTCACTATCAGTGATGCATCAGTACGTGATTATTAATACCTAGCCATTAAATAATTATAATAATTGTTTAAAGTTACTAAATATACTTTGGTTTATAACATTCACGTTGGTTTTCTTTGCTTAAATAGTCTCTTGGAAAATCTAAATCATCAGTTGGAAAACATAAATCAGAGATGACGAAGCACTCAGCGGTCAAACGAACACCTCCTGTGGCCAACCCTCCACGAGAAGATGACAGAGCAGCAGACGTACCAGCTGATCAACTCCCTCAACCACTTGTAACTCTTGAAAGGTACCTCCAAATAATGCCTATTGAACAATTGATCGCTATAGACGTTCCCGAGGCAATGTATAATACCGAACCCTATCAAGAGTATCTTGGGCGGAAGGAGATCTGTCATTTTTTGCGCAAAGAACAAATAGGAGTCTCCATCATTTCAGTTTACATCAAGTAAGTTTATAAATATGAATTATAAAAAAGTTAGTTTTTAAATTATTTTACTGCATTAATTTGAACTATGTTTATTTTGTTGTTCAAATTTATTTTATGCTCAATTTAGGTGTTTATGGGCTAAGTACGTGGTCCCCGAAAACAAAACAAATAATTCCGGGTTCCTTAGCCCGCATACTATAGCTGCGGGAGTAGGTATTACTCCCTCTCAGCGTATCTCACAAGCGCAATATATAACAAATGCCATGAAAGATTGCGCGGACGGGAAGTTGTTTATTGGACCTTACAACACCGGGTGAGTTAATAAAAATTTGTTACGTACTCAAAATTAATTTTGAACTTATCTTTTGAATGCTTTTTAATTTAGGGGACATTGGGTATTGCTTGTGATTGATCTAATTAAAGAGATCGTTTATTATCTGGATTCTTTGCACATTGATCCGAAGAACCGACCTGATATGAAAGAAACAATCGATCAGTAAGTTTTTCATTTAATCAATGTATTCATTATATTTAATATTAATTTTAAAGTGTATATATCTTCCTCGATTTCACATGTATATTTGCCTGATATAGACATCTTTCTCTGTTTTTTGATGTTTTTAACAATGCTGTGTTGATGTCTCGTGCAAATCGTAACACCCAAGTGTCCAAATCAAAAAAAATGGCCTGTAAATGGACTCGTATAAAGGTTAGTGTAATTTTATATTTTCGAGAGATTATTCGTATAAACATTATTGTTCTAATACAATTTTTGATTTCAATTTTGTAGTGCCCCATGCAGTTAAACGACAAAGATTGTGGCTTCTTTGTTATGAAATTCATGAAGGATATTATTAGCCACGGAGAATCTACAATCCCACGAGCGGTATGCATAATCCTAATTAATACTCATCATCAAATTCTAATTTCCCTTTATAAGTTATTAAACCTTTGTTGTGTTTTCAATCTCTATCGTGCAGTACTTTCCTGATTGTCAAGACGTCACTTACTCTATAGAGTAGCTTAATGAAGTACGTGGCGAATTGGCACAATATATTTTCCAATGCGCTTTTGGTATGGTGTAAGTTGTAGATTGTTGTACATTTTTATTTGATTTGTTGTATTTAATTGATTGTAAACTCTTTATCATTTGTTGGAGATTATGCGTAACATTTGAAAAAAAACACCTGTTATAGCGGTTTTTAGAAAAACCGCCAAAACAGGTCCCCGACCTATTATAGCGGTTTTTCTGAAAACCGCTATCACAGGTAACTAAAAAAAAAACAAATTCTGAGAAAACCAATTACAGCGGTTCGAAAAAAAACCGCTATAATTGGTTTACCAGTTATAGTGGTTTTTTTTCGAACCGCTGTAATTGGTTCCTATTACAGCGGTACCTGTTACAGCGGTTAAAACCGCTGTAATAGGTCATTTCTGTAGTAGTGTTGGCAATCACCAAACAATTGCTACTTACCCATCTGACCGCACTTACGGTGAATTGGATCTAACTACTCTAATAACTTGTTCAGTGTCATAAGCACAATCTTCGTGAATCCTCAAGTCTAAGGTTCACGCACACTACCATGACATATAACTCAATCATTGACAGTCACTAAGTAATTAGCCATTCGATTGAATTACGGTGACACTACTACAGAAATGACCTATTACAGCGGTTTTAACCACTGTAACAGGTACCGCTGTAATTGGTTAGACCAATTATAGCGGTTTTTGAACCGCTGTAATAGGAACCAATTACAGCGGTTCCAAAAACAACCGCTGTAATTGGTCAACCTATTATAGCGGCTTTTTGAAAAACCGCTATAATAGGTTAAACCTGTTATAGCGGTTTTTCAAAAAACCGCTATAATAGGTAACCTGTTATAGCGGTATTTCACAAAACCACTATAATAGGTTTTACCTATTTTGGCGGTTTTGTGAAAAACCGCTATAATAGGTGTATTTTTTATTTTTTTGTTATTTTTTTTCTTGCTGTATTGTACAAAATTTATTGTAACCACCTTCCCACAAGCTCAAAATTCAACACACTGACACAACAAACCATAAAATCAATTCAACAGAAACAACAAACGTGAAACCCAAAATTAACTTCACCAAATTAAATGACCATCTCTAAGTATTGTTCCAATTCGCATAATCTCCAACAAATCAAACTTTACGTATAATCTCCAACAACTGATAACGAGTTTAAATCAATGCGCATGGAGTATTGTGCCAATTCGCCACGTACTTCATCAAGTTGCTCTATAGAGTAAGTGACGTATTGACAATCAGAAAAGTACTGCACGATAGAGATTGAAAACACAACAAAGGTTTAATAACTTATAAAGGGAAATTAGAATTTGATGATGAGTATTAATTAGGATTATGCATACCGCTCGTGGGATTGTAGATTCTCCGTGGCTAATAATATCCTTCATGAATTTCATAACAAAGAAGCCACAATTTTTGTCGTTTAACTGCATGGAGCACTACAAAATTGAAATAAAAAATTGTATTAGAAAATAACGTTTATACGAATAATCTCTCGAAAATATAAAATTACACTAACCTTTATAGAAGTCCATTTACAGGCCATTTTTTTAGATTTGGCCTTTTGGGTGTTACGATTTGCACGAGACATCAACACAGCACTGTTAAAAACATCAAAAAACAAGGAAAGATGTCAATATCAAGCAAATATACATGTGAAATCTAGGAAGATGTATACACTTTAAAATTAATATTAAATATAATGAATACATTGATTGAATGAAAAACTTACTAATTGATTGTTTCTTTCATATTAGGTCGGTTATTCGAATCAACGTGCAAAGAATCCAGATAATAAACGATCTCTTTAATTAGATCAATCACAAGCAACACCCAATGTCCCCTAAATTAAAAAGCATTCAAAAGATAAATTCAAAATTAGTATTGCGTACGTAATAAATTTTACAAAATAAAGTTGGGTGTTTAGTAACTCACCCGATGTTGTAAGGTGCAATAAACAACTTCCCATCTGCGCAATCTTTCATGGCATTTGTTATATATTGCGCTTGTAAGATACGCTGAGAGGGAGTAATACCTGCTCCCGCAGCCATAGTATGTGGGCTAAGGAACCCGAAATTATTTGTTTTCTCTTCGGGGACCACGTGCTTAGCCCACAAACACCTAAATTGAGTATAAAATAAATTTGAACAACAAAATAAACATAGTTCAAATTAATGCAGTAAAATAATTTAAAAACCAACTTTTTTTTAATTCATATTTAAAAACTTACTTGATGTAAACTGAAATGATAGAGACTCCTATTTGTTCTTTGCACAAAAAATGACAAATCTCCTCCCGCCCAAGATACTCTTGATAGGGTTCGTTGTTATAGATTGCCTCGGGAATGTCTATAGCGATCAATTGTTCAATAGGCATTATTTGCAGGTACCTTTCAAGAGTTACAAGTGACTAAGGGAGTTGATCATCTATTACGTCTGCTGCTCTGTCATCTTCACATGAAAGGTTGGCCACATGAGGTGTTCGTTTGACAACTGAGTGCTTTGTCATCTCTGATTTATGTTTTCCAACTGATGATTTGGATTTTCCAAGAGACTATTTAAGCAAAGAAAACCAACGTGAAGGTTACAAACCAAACTATATTTAGTAACCTTAAACAATTGTTATAATTTATTGCTAGGTATTAATAATTACGTACCGATGCATGCTTCACAGTGACAAGACTCTTAGGCCAAGCAACAATGTATCCCACAGCCTCAGAAACTGTGAACACTCCTTCATCAGCGAGAGGGACTGGTAGGGGTGCAATATCTTCAATTGCGATGTCAATCATCACTTTCACAAGGTAGGTGGGTAATGGAAGTGTATGCAGCGTTCTATCATCTGGTCGATTGTACATTTGTCCTTTAGCCACCAAACGATAAGACGGTGTTGAAAGTGACAATTGACATGGCGCCACAACCTACATATATAAATATATATATATATATATACACACCATTATATTAGAAAAATTTGTGTATTTTAATGAATTGCAAGTTATATGATCACTTAATAATTTCATATCATTACTTGAGGAAGGTTCTTAACTGGATCTGGGCAACTATCTTTCAAAGAAACCGCCTCATCTTCATGTGGCTGCTGCGACCTAGACCCCTTATGCTCGTCAAACTCGCGTCGCAATGAGGATAGTGATGAAGTGAGCATGTGCACCATGTTTTTCAAGTTATCAATCTCCCCATCTTTAGAAGGTTTTTTGTCAATAAAATAGTGTTTTTGTGATACCCCAAAGCCTACTCCCCTAACGCGACCTGAATGTTCCTTCTTCTTAAGAGCTTTAGCCAATATATCATTCCGGGTCCTCTCGATTCCACTATTGCTACCCTCCTGTGATAAGCACTCCTGTAATAATACATTTAAAAATTAGTGAACTTTGCTCTTAAAAAAAATTCCAAAAAAAACATATAACACATGATATAGCTAAAATTGCAAATAACTCACAATTTCATGCACTACTCTTTTAACATTGACATTATCATTGTTATGCTGGCTGTCATAATGTGCAATCCTCCACACGAGTGCTCGTGTCACGTCTGAGGGGCCTGACCCAGCTTCCTTTCTTTTTTCCATCTATATTATGATTAAATCTATATATGTATTAACATGGAATTTTTATTAGAAAACTTGTAATGATTCACTGTTAAACGAACTACATACCTCAATTTGCTCCAGTTGAGCATATCCAACACGTGATTTCCTATAGGGATATTCAGGGTCCTTTGCTCTTTCCTGATTGTCCCTACTTAATTGTTGTTCATTACATAATCAAAACATTAGTCAATGTTCGTATAAACGCAATATGCAACAAATGAAACCGTAAATTAAAATAATTACCAGGAAAGGTTCACTTTTCCGTATATGTAAAAACGTTGTCCAATCTTCTTGAGATATATTATATTTTTGGGGTGGGCTGGAATTAATATTCCCATTACCATCCTCTACCCACACTCTGCTCAAGAAGCTCCTGAAGTTTCGCTCTAGCTTTCCAGCTTCGGCCATGACAAATTTTTGTCTACTTTCTTCAATATCAAAGGCCAACTATGAAAAACAAACAACAAAGTATATATGAAATTATAATTTTGAGAAAATTGAATAAACAAAAAATAGATTAATCAATTAATTAGAAACATGATAATAACCAACTTACAGCTATTTTATTCCAAATTGCTGATTTTGTTGCTTCCGAGACGTGTCGCCAATCACTGATGGTAATCGGCACCCTGTCATGAGCTATGACTCCAATGTAACCAACAAATGTTGATTTATTTGGGTCAATTGGTTGGCCATTCCGATTCCAGCCGACTGGTAGCTTTAAGCCTTTACTTCTGGCATTTATGACTTTTTTCATTGCAGCGATACCTCTACGTATCTCACTTTCAACACGTTTGTTTGCAGCAGCCCCAGAATCCATCGACCTACAGAAGCCAAAAATACAGAATTTAGATTCATATACCAAATATATAGTACAAAGTAACACCACCATTATTTTAGAAAAAATTCGGCAGAGTAACGACGCAAATTTTTTTACCAAGTTCTCGACTTAATCTTCCCCCAAAATTGCAAATAACAAAACCAATCCATCAATTCTTTCACAAAACCAATCAAATTTCACAAAACCATAAATGCATTAAACGATGTCAACAAAACAACACATATTGATCCAATCACGATACATAATCAAAATACATATCAACAAACACGCTATACTCATGATATGTATTCAAATAATAAAACTCGTAATCATATATAGAGAGCGAGAAAGAAGAAGCTTACGGTGGTGGTCATGGTAGTGGTGAAGGGGGCGGTGGTGGTCGTAGAGAAGGAGGAGAGAGCGGTTGTGGCTGTGGCGGTGGTGGTGGCGGCGCCGGTATACAATGTCGGCCTACAAAAGCCAAAAATACAGAAGTTAGTTTCATTATGCAATAACATAATTTTTCAATTCATAAACTAACAAGAGACCCCTGACTCATACACTAACAAGTGCTTATATGAAAAAACGTTTAGGAAATAAGTATATCATATAATTAGCACATAAGTTCAAATAACTTTCATCGTTTTCTTTTTGTCGTTGAGCTAGTAATCTTTTGCTTCCCCCAGTACGACCCTTTTGTTTAGTACGTTGACGAATAGATGGATTAATCCACATCCCCTCTTGGTGATCTTGTCGCATATACAATTCATCATCACTGATATCCAAGTCACCATCACTATCAGTGGCTTATGAATCACGTAAGATAGGATTTTCTCCATCATCATCACTATATGAACTATCATCCTCCATACAAGTATTTTTGTTTGCCGATAAAACAATTGACCACCTCTTATCAATAAGATCGGTGACAAAAAACACTTGCGTATCTTGTGATGCCAAAATGAAAGGTTCATCTTTGTAACCCACCCTCTCAAGGTCTACTCGACTGAAGCCTATTTCACTATTATCGACATCATTTTTATTGTCAGCCCACCTACACCCAAATACAGGCACCCGAAACCAACTATAATCTAGCTCCCATATATGTTCAATCACCCCATAATATGATAAATGAGCATAGATAGGGTTATTATCTCTCGCACTTGAGATATGCATTGCTTGAGCTACAAGACTCACCCCACTATTCTGCATTGTACTCCGTTCATCTTGGTCTTTTGTATAGAATGTGCGACCATTTATACGATAACCTGAATGAGAAAATACAAGTCTGCCCGGTCCCATCGACAACCGTGCCAATTTATCTAAAACTGAAAGTGGATTCTCGTTTTGTTTCTCGTGAATATGCTTTCGGAACCAATCAGAGAAGCTCTTATTATGCTCTCTTGAAATCCAACTCTCATTTTTATTTGGATTTAATCAACTAAGTTGATCCTTGTGTTCTTGAACATATGGCTCAACCTTGTCGGTGTTGTGGAACACATATAGGTGTGCCTGATCCCTTTGTGTGCAAGGAACACTAACTAATTGTTTTCCAAGTACGCTTTCTCCTTTTGTTCTCCCTCCCACAACATGAGACTTTGGAAGCTCTGCAACGTTAGAATCTTTCAGATATTCTGTGCAAAATGTAATCGCTTCATCAACTATGTACCGTTCAACAATGCAACCTTCCGATCGACTACGATTTTTCACGTAGCCTTTTAATACCTTCATATAACGCTCAGCCGGATACATAGATCTCATAAAAGCCGGTCCACATAGTTGTGTCTCTCTAGCCAAGTGAATAGGTAGATGAGTCATTATATCAAAAAACGCTGGTGGAAAATACATCTCAAGCTCGCACAAAGTGATGGCAATTTGTTTCTTACGTGCAGGCAATTGTTCAGGATCAAACACCTTGCTCCACATTGCTTTGAAGAAGAAACATAATGAAGTTATAGTTTTTCTCACCTTTTTGGCAAAATGGCCTGTATAGAAATTGGTAGCAAATGATCCATGATCACATGACAATCGTGAGTCTTCATGTGCTTTAGCTTCAAGTCCTTCATTGATACAAGACTGCTAATGTATGAAGAATACCCTTCTGGAACTTTCACTCCATTAAGAAACTCACATAATGCAATTTTTTCTTTCCTGGATAGAGTGTGAGCTGCTGGAGGCAAATAAGTACGTTTTCCCTTATTTGTTGGTGCCAATTTTTCTCTTATCTTCATTTCAACCAAGTCTAACCTTGCCTTTACGCCATCTTTTGTCTTTCCGGGAACATTTAGAAGTGTACCAATGACACTATCAAATACATTTTTCTCAATATGCATAATATCAAGAAAACGTCTAACATGTAAAGACGTCCAATACGACAACTCAAAGAAAATTGACCTTTTTTTCCACCCAGTTTTTGCAAGTCCACCTGCAAAAGTCTTTCCAAATTTAACCTCCAAGTCTTTTATATTCTCAAACACTTCTTCACTAGTCAAGCACTTAGGAGCTCGGCCTTCTTCTATATTCCCATTGAAAGCTTTTTTCCACCAACGATATCTATGGTTTCGATTTAGCCATCTCTGATGCGCTTGGAATGCATATTTCTGAGAGTGTGTCAATCGATATTGATCTGTACTCTTGACACATATGGGGCATCCACATTGGCCATGTACACCATATCCCTCGAGGTTTGCTCTTTCCGGAAAATCATTGATTGTTCCAAATAACATGACTCTGAGATTGGAATTTTCTTCTCTGAACCTGTCATATACTGAAAGAGTTAGGTGCCCGACGTGCCATTTGTTGGGCGTAGTAGCCGACTCTTTAAACAGTCTTATATTGTATCTTGTCAAGTTATTTAATAAAAGGCATATTCTTCTTTATCTTATCATTATATGCAATTAGATAAAGTCCCCTAGATCACTCTTAAGCTATGAGATGTGTTTGGTATCGGGGATGCCAATCATGGAATATGTCTCTAAGGTTGTGGTCTTAAAAATGTTCCAAGTCATAGAATCATTGAGATAGGGATATCAATGACTCGTAAAGACTTGCACGTACAATGCACACTCTTGGAGAGTGTATCCTATTCCATGGATACTGATACGGTGTACATCAGTGCATGTATGTGGGTTCTCGTTGGATCGAGTAAACTGAACAACCCCGCCGAGATTCCATATTGGAGTCAATGTCGAATTTGGAATCTCCTCGGTTACGTAGGCATAAGATTGGTCCTCATGACTTGAGGCACCATTGGTCGTCTCGTGCATCGCCCACTGTACTTAGATTTGTCACACCATTCCAGGTGAGTCATAAAGTGGGGCATATTGGGTCCAGTCTGGTTATGTACGGAGGCGCATGAGTGCCAAGAGAGAATCCGTCACTGATCATTAGCATCGGCGCATATCCTATGTACTTCACAGTGTATTGACCATGGGAACCTCCGGCCGGAGTAGTATCAATAAGGAGGCGCAGTGTTTCCTCGCTCGATTGATAAATTGGTCAATGTCACTTAGATCGATATACATAGAATCGAGTTACTGGGATTTCGACTGACATCCAAGTCCTAGATTCGATCGGGATATTTGATGGAAGGATTTTACTTATGCGAAAATCGTAATGCGGAAAGGTCACCTAATAATCGTTCATGGCTAGGTCTTCTTGGCGCGTGGCTAGTACTAACCTTGATTTGTAGGAACCATGAATTAATCAGTAATTAATTCTTGGTCGGATTAAAATACTTGGAGTAATTAAATCTAGCAATGAAAATCGCAAATGCCAAACGGGGTTGTGTTTCTACTACTAGTACATGAACGAACCTACAATGGGGTTACACACTTACTCAAAAAAGTTCAATTACTATGTGAATATTAATCCGATTTAGGATTAAAGTGAAATTGATTAATGAGATTAATTGATTAAGTGGAAGACATTTTAATTAGTAGGCTTGGGAAAATAATTTTTCTATTAATTAATCTTGGAGATTAATCATTAACGGAAATTATTATTATCCGGGAATTTATTTAAGCTACTAATTTTACTATTAATTGATCATGAAGATTATTTAATTAACAAGTCTTGGAAGACTTGGGAGTCATTTTAATTAAGTTGGACTTAATTATATGAAGTCACAAGAGTGAAATTCAAAGCTAGTCAAAGTTTGACTTGTAATGTTTTTTAAATGAAGAAGAAAATGAAAAATATTCTCTTACACATGTGGTGGTAGTTGAGAATGGAATGGTAGGTGAGAATGAGGTGGTAGGTGAAGAAAAACAAGTCTTCTACTCCACCTAACACCATATGGCCGAAAATTGGTGGCTATAAAAGGAGGTGTTCTTGCTCTCATTTAAAACTTGATGAAAACTTAGAAAGAAAAAAAACAGCTTAGAGCTTAGTTCTTCATCTTTAGATTTTTCTAGCTTCTCTTGTGATTCTTGAAGACTTTCTTCTATAGAACTTCTTCTTGAAGATTAGTTGTAAAAGATTATCTTCCATAGATATTTCTTTTAGTAACTCTTCTTGTCTTCCACCTTTCGCTACATAGACTCCATTTCCTTAGAGCATATATCTA
This sequence comes from Buddleja alternifolia, assembly GCA_019426215.1. Taxonomy (NCBI): domain Eukaryota; kingdom Viridiplantae; phylum Streptophyta; class Magnoliopsida; order Lamiales; family Scrophulariaceae; genus Buddleja; species Buddleja alternifolia. Next base: position 16,348,261 of record CM033400.1, on the reverse strand, counting down.
TCCAATCTTTTGCTTAAGGTATGAACTTAATTGAGGTGTGTCCTTGTAGAGGCTTCTTGCTTTAGGAGCTTATGGTGGTTTGATTCGAACCCCTCCATGTTGAGGTGAGGATTCGAAAATGAGAGCCAAAGGTTTTTTCTGGTTTTCCTTGTGTTGTGGTTTTACACCCTCACTTAATAAAACCCCAAATCTTGTAATCGGTTTAAAACCCCTTTACTCGTATTAGTTTTTGTTGTGCATTACTTTGACCCCCTAGATTGGGATGCCGATATATATGTGTTTTATATACTTTATTTCTTCCGTTGCGCCGGCATCGCTTGTGGGGGCATACCGATCCTTACAGTGGTATCAGAGCCCGGGTTATGCACATTAAAAACTTTGCATGTTTTTGCTTTCGGTTTCATGTAGTATTTTAACCGGTTGCTTAAATCTATATGTTACATTTGTTGATTTAATAATAGCTTGGGATTTGTCATCGTTTTTCTTAAAATCTTGGAGATTTTATTTTTTTAAACGATTGAAAATTAAGAGACACTAAAAGGGAAGGTCGAAACCCGGGCAAGGACCGTTGATATTGAACCCAAGCTACGAGACTTTGTGCGCACCCGGCCGAAGGCTTTGTGCGCATAAGGGTGTGCTCAATATCGCGAATCATTGCCAACCGTCGAAGGAAACTTAGCGGGGGTCAAGACGGGGTTGACCATGGCCGATTCCACCCCTTGGTGGTCTCAACCATGGTCGAAAAACTGTCCAGCAGCTGCTGGACAGTGTGTGCGCTGCTCGGTGGCGCACGGTGCGTTGCCGGGCAGCGTACACGGGTGTGCGTATGCACACCATGTGCTTGATGGTTGGACCATCTTGACGTGGTGTGGTACACACAACCCGGGCCTTCAAGGACTCCTACCTTTGGCCCATTTCTTGATTTTGGAATCAACTTCCACGCATTTTTGAGTTATTTAAAAGTTTGGAATTTTTGAAACTAGAAAAACTCGGTTTTTCCTCAAAACGTATAAATCCCAAAGTTATGATTGTTTCAACTATGTGATGGGCTTATGATTAATTAATGCTTTGCATGTCATCTTCATACGCTTGATGGTTGATTTGCATAATGGATGGATTGTGGGTCGAGCCTTAGATTATTCAATTGGGTTGTAATTATTATTGGCCTCTATTTCAATTTGGTTGTATATTTTATTTTCGCATTTTTTTCCATTTTATTGTAATCGAAGATGGAGACGAAGATGATGGACCATTATTGAAGATTATGTATGCCGTTGGAAGCTTATGTAATAGATAAGGCCTATTTTAATTTAGTACCCTTGATTGCCTTAGATTCACCGGTGGCTCGGGTGGATCGCTTAGGGACCCACAATCATCCATATTTGTTTATCGCTTTGTGGATGTCTTATATTATGTTTTCTTATATGCTACTTGGATTGCATGATCACATAATTAAAGATAATCCTAATCTTGATGAGACCTTGCATGTTGAAACCCCTCGCTTGATTTGTTTCAAGTAAATCCAAGAAATATTAAGTTTATGTGGAAATTGAATGAGGTTCTATTGTCCACGCCTTCCATCATAAGTGGTGGCATGTGAAATGCCATGAAGCTTGGCCCGCCGTCCATGAGTCGTGGGGTGGCGTCAAGTGGATTAGGCTGTGACCACCACTAAGCATAGAGATGCTCGTGGGATCGATTTGTCTAGGTGTCGTCCATGAGTCATGGGGCACACTAGTCCGGTCGATTGACCATGAATATTTGATGGGTGTGACTTAACGTTTACTACCATATGGGCTCGTGTTCTCAGGGTATATGGGAAAGACGAGGCAAGAATATCTTGAGAACTATATGTCGATATAGAAGGCCGGTAAGCCTACCATACGGATTTATCATATGGGCTCGTGTTCTCGGGGCATATGAAGAATCGCTTATGGATCTCGAGCCCACTAGGGAGACCCGCATATCTCCTCGAATATCCATATAAGAGGGTTATGGAATTTGATAAAATAGTGGGAGACACGTATGATTAAAGACCGAATTATATGTGGACAAAATTACATATTGAATGCTAATTATTTTGCCTCGCGATTTATTTTGTAGTTTACAAAATGGTCAAAAATCCACTTTCAACAATCCTAGATTCCAATAGACTTATCGGTTCCAACTACGCCGATTGGTATCGAAACCTTAAAATTGTGCTTCAAAGTGAGCGCAAGGATAGCGTATTAGATATGCCTTTGCCTCGCGTAACTCGCACAAGCACTGATGATGAACGTGTCGCTTTTGATAAGTGGACCGATGATAATATCCAAGTGAGATGTATCATGATGGCTTCAATGACTAATGAGCTTCAAAAACAATTTGAGCACATGACCATCTCTAAAGATATTATCAAAAGTCTCGAGGAGCTCTATGGCACTCGAACTAGGAGGGAGAGATTCACAATCTCTAAAGAGCTATTTCGCGCTCGCCTGCATGAGGGATCGTCGGTCGATGATCACGTTTTACGCATGATCAGCCTTATTAATAAGCTTTCTGATCTTGGCGTAAAACTTGAGACCGAGCTTTCTGTTGACCTCGTGCTTCAGTCCCTTCCGAAGATGTTTGACCAGTTTGTCATCAACTACAACATGAATCAACTTGAGGCTTCATTACCCGAGTTGTTGAACATGTTGAAGAGTGCAGATGCCACCATCAAGAAAGATAAGCCGGTACGGCTTATTGGTTCCTCATCCTATTCTAAGGGTTATAAGGCCAATAAGAATAAGGGGAAGAAGAAGAACAACAAGAAAAATCAGTTGAAAGGCAAAGGTGGTGTAAAAAAGGGCTAAGGGTACCGATCATGATGCGTGCTTCAATTGTGGTAAATGGGAACATACTAGTAAGAGAAAGTTTGATAATCAAAATGATACATACCTATGGCATGCTAGACTAGGCCATATCTCTAAAGATAGAATTCATAAGATGGCAGATAAGCTTGACCTTCGGGAAATGCTAGATATGCCAACTTGTGAATCTTGTCTAAAGGGTAAGATGACCAAGTCACCATTTGCCGGGAAAATGGAGCGCGCTACTAACCTTTTGGACTTGGTCCATAGGGATGTATGTGGTCCGCTTAATGTAAGCACTAGAGGGAACCATTCGTACTTCATAACCTTCACCGACGACTTTTCGAGGTATGGTTACGTGTATCTTATGAGATACAAGTCTGAAGCCTTTGAGAGGTTCAAGGAGTTTAGTCATGAAGTAGAGAAGCAAACGGGAAGAAGTATCAAAGCTCTTCGATCGGATCGAGGGGGAGAATACTTGTCCCGTGAATTCCTCGATTATCTAAAAGACAATAGGATTGTCTCTCAGTGGACTCCGCCCGGTACTCCCCAACTTAATGGGGTAAGCGAGCGAAGGAATCGGACCTTGATGGACATGGTTCGATCCATGATGAGTTTCATTGGACTTCCTCTTTCCTTCTGGGGATATGCCCTAAAATCTGCGACGCATCTATTAAATAGAGTACCATCAAAGAGTGTCTCCAAGGTGCCATATGAAATGTGTTTTGGTAAACCACCCACTTATAAATACTGAAGGGTATGGGGTTGCTCGGCATATGTCAAGAAACTAGTGGGTGATAAGTTGGATGCAAGATCCTCCTTATGTAAGTTTATGGGATATCCAAAGGAATCCTATGGATATTATTTCTACAACCCATCGGAACACAAAGTGTTTGTTTCAAGGAACGCTACCTTCTTAGAGAAGGAATTTCTATTGGATAGAAATGGCGAGGTTGCAGAACTTGAGGAAACTCAAGAGCCACAAAAGGGTTCACCTGATACCACAGATGCACAACCAGAAGTAGTAGCAAGTACACAACATCCTCGAAGATCCGAAAGGATCCCGAAAGAACCTGAGAGGTATGGTTTCTTGCTTGATAGCAACGAGGATGGTAATTCCCCTGATCCAAGGACATATGGGGAAGCGACGTTGGACGTCGATTCGGGAAAATGGTTAGAAGCCATGCAATCCGAGATGGACTCCATGCACTCCAACAAGGTTTGGACCTTGGTGGATCCACCTGACGGGTCTAAACTCGTAGGCTGCAAGTGCATCTATAAGCGAAAGCTTGGAGCAGATGGAGAAGTAGTCACCTACAAGGCACGTCTCGTGGCGAAAGGTTACACTCAGAGGCAAGGAATTGACTATGATGAAACCTTTTCACCTGTGGCGATGGTCAAATCCATTCGGATACTTCTAGCCATAGCTGCATATTTAGACTATGAAATATGGCAGATGGATGTGAAGACTGCTTTCCTCAATGGTAAAATAGAGGAAGAGCTTTACATGGAGCAGTCCGAGGGCTTCACATCCATAGGAAGTGAGCACAAGGTGTGCAAACTTCAGAGATCCATTTATGGACTGAAACAGGCTTCCCGAAGCTTGAACAAGTGTTTTGATGATACTGTACAAACATATGGTTTTGTTCAAAATGTTCGTGAAGCTTGTGTGTACAAAAAGGCTAGTGGGAGCGCAATAACGTTTTTGGTGCTTTACGTTGACGACATTCTATTGTTTGGAAACAACATAGGAATGTTACAAGAAACTAAAGCGTGGTTATCCACACAATTCTACATGAAGAATTTGGGAGAGGCATCCTACGTTCTCGGGATGAAGATTCATCGACACAGATCCAGTAGAATGCTGGGACTCTCCCAATCTGCGTACATAGATAGAGTTTTGAAGAGATTCAAAATGGATCAGTCCAAGAGAGGACTGGTGCCTATGAGACATGGTATTTCTCTTTCCAAGTCTATGTCCCCTCAGACAACGGAGGAAAAGGAAAAGATGTCTCACATACCATATGCCTCCGCTATAGGGAGTATTATGTATGCTATGCTATGTACACGGCCTGATGTGGCTTATGCACTTAGTGCAATAAGACGATATCAAGCCAATCCAGGCGAAGAGCACTGGAAAGCCATAAAGGCAGTCCTTAAGTACTTAAGAAGAACTAAGGATGCCTTCCTGGTCTACGGTGGAGGAGAATTAAAATTGGAAGGCTATACAGATTCTAGCTTCCAATCTGATGTGGATGATTTCAAATCTATCTCGGGATTTGTCTTTGTACTCAATGGTGGAGCGGTCAGCTGGAAGTGTTCTAAACAAGAAACTATTGCTGACTCCACCACAGAGGCTAAGTACATTGCAGCCTGGGCGGCTGCAAAAGAAGTTGTTTGGATAAGGAACTTCATCCAAGAGTTGGGTGTTGTTCCATCTATTGTTGATCCCGTACGATTGTACTGTGATAACAATGGGGCTATTGCACAGTCAAAAGAGCCAACGTCTCATCAGATGTCCAAACACATAGAAAGGCGATACTATCTGATCAGAGAGATCGTTCGTAGAGGCGACGTTCAAGTGGAACATGTGGACTCGGCAAATAACATAGCAGACCCCTTTACTAAACCCTTGGGCCAAAGAGTATTGGAGGGACATCTTGAGAAGATGGGCCTGAAATACATGGGCAATTGGCTCTAGGGCAAGTGGGAGATTGAAAGAGTTAGGTGCCCGACGTGCCATTTGTTGGGCGTAGTAGCCGACTCTTTAAATAGTCTTATATTGTATCTTGTCAAGTTATTTAATAAAAGGCATATTCTTCTTTATCTTATCATTATATGCAATTAGATAAAGTCCCCTAGATCACTCTTAAGAGATTTGTTTGGTATCGGGGATGCCAATCATGGAATATGTCTCTAAGGTTGTGGTCTTAAAAATGTTCCAAGTCATAGAATCATTGAGATAGGGATATCAATGACTCGTAAAGACTTGCACGTAAAATGCACACTCTTGGAGAGTGCATCCTATTCCATGGATACTGATACGGTGTACATCAGTGCATGTATGTGGGTTCTCGTTGGATCAAGTAAACTGAACAACCCCGCCGAGATTCCATATTGGAGTCAATGTCGAATTTGGAATCTCCTCGGTTACGTAGGCATAAGATTGGTCCTCATGACTTGAGGCACCATTGGTCGTCTCGTGCATCGCCCACTGTACTTAGATTTGTCACACGATTCCAGGTGAGTCATAAAGTGAGCCATATTGGGTCCAGTCTGGTTATGTACGGAGGCGCGTGAGTGCTAAGAGAGAATCCGTCACTGATCATTAGCATCGGCGCATATCCTATGTACTTTACAGTGTATTGACCATGGGAACCTCCGGCCGGAGCAGTATCAATAAGGAGGCGCAGTGTTTCCTCGCTCGATTGATAAATTGGTCAATGTCACTTAGATCGATATACATAGAATCGAGTTATTGGGATTTCGACTGACATCCAAGTCCTAGATTCGATCGGGATATTTGATGGAAGGATTTTACTTATGCGAAAATCGTAATGCGGAAAGGTCACCTAATAATCGTTCATGGCTAGGTCTTCTTGGCGCGTGGCTAGTACTAACCTTGATCTGTAGGAACCATGAATTAATCGGTAATTAATTCTTCGTCGGATTAAAATACTTGGAGTAATTAAATCTAGCAATGAAAATCACATGTGGTGGTAGTTGAGAATGGAATGGTAGGTGAGAATGAGGTGGTAGGTGAAGAAAAATAAGTCTTCTACTCCACCTAACACCATACGGCCGAAAATTGGTGGTTATAAAAGGAGGTGTTCTTGCTCTCATTTAAAACTTGATGAAAACTTAAAAAGGAAAAAAAAAACTTAGAGCTTAGTTCTTCATCTTTAAATTTTTCTAGCTTCTCTTGTGATTCTTGAAGACTTTCTTTTATAGAACTTCTTCTTGAAGATTAGTTGTAAAAGATTATCTTCCATAGATATTTCTTTAGTAACTCTTCTTGTCTTCCACCTTTCGCTACATAGACTCCATTTTCTTAGAGCATATATCTAGCCAATCTTTTGCTTAAGGTATGAACTTAATTGAGGTGTGTCCTTGTAGAGGCTTCTTGCTTTAGGAGCTTATGGTGGTTTGATTCGAACCCCTCCATGTTGAGGTGAGGATTCGAAAATGAGAGCCCAAGGTTTTGTGTGGTTTTCCTTGTGTTGTGGTTTTACACCCTCACTTAATAAAACCCCAAATCTTGTAATCGGTTTAAAACCCCTTTACTCGTATTAGTGTTTTTTGTGCATTACTTTGACCCCTAGATTGGGATGCCGATATATATGTGTTTTATATACTTTATTTCTTTCATTGCGCCGGCATCGCTTGTGGGGGCATACCGATCCTTACATATACTTGAACACCGGTCTCCCACAACACCTTCAAATCCTCAATTAAAGGAGCCAAGTAGAAATCTATATCATTTCCAGGTTGTTTCGGCCCAGAAATGAGTATAGGCATCATTATATGTTCTCGCTTCATGCATCGCAATGGGGGGAGGTTGTAGATCATCAAAATCACCGGCCATGTACTATGTGAGCTACTTTGCAAGCCATGAGGGTTCATGCCATCTGTAGCCAATACAAGGCGAAGGTTTCTTGATTCTTCACCAAATTCAGGGAAATCATCATTGATCTTTTTCCATTGAGGAGAATCTGGGGGGTGTCGAATCTTGTCATCTTCAATCCTTTCTTCAAGCCTTTTATCAGCATGCCATGTCAAGTCCTTGGCCAACTCTTTACTACTGTACATGCGCCTAAATCGTGGTATTATGGGCAAATACCACATGGTTTTGACAGGAGCAGATCCATTCTTCTTGTACCGCGAGGCGCCACATTTCGGACAAACCTTCGATGATGCATAGTCAGTTCTAAACAATATGCAATCATTGAGACAGGCATGTATCCTCTCATATCCCATGCCTATTGAGGTTAACATCTTCTTAGCCTCATAAGTACGATTAGGTAACACATTATCCTCGGGTAGCATGTTATTTTATTAGATCAAGTAAGTCTGTGAAACTCTTATCACTTCACCCATTGTTGACTTTTAACTTGTAGAGGTTTATGACTGCTTTCAATCTTGTGAATTTACTACCACTATACAGTGGTGTCTTTGAATCACTTGTCAAATTGTCAAACATCTTGGGACAATTTCACAAATCCTCCTCAATCACATTTGTCATCTCCTCCAAACGATCAGTTTCATAATCATTCATGTCCAAATCCCGCAATCGATATGATGTACCACCCAAATCATCTGAGGTGACACTGCTCTCACTGTGTCTTGTCTAACGTGTGTAGCTTTTATCAATTCCATTACACACCAAATGATCAATTCACGTGGACTAATTCTCTTTCCAAAACAACAACGTAAACACGGGCAACTGATTCTAGTCCGATCTGATGCATGCTCAATCGCAAAATTGATGAATTCTTTCACCCCTTTCTCATATTGCTCCGACATATGATCTACTAATATCCAACTTCGATCCATCTTGATTCTGAATTAATTAAATTAAACAATTTTAATATCACTTCATAGTTGAATTAATTAAATAATTTTTATTCTAATTTAATTCCCATTATTCTAGAAAAAATTCGGCAGAGTAACGACACAAACTTTTTTACCAAGTTCTCAACTTAATCTTCCCCCGTGTGGCCTGGGTTGCAACCAACAAAATTCGGATCTTACGATCCTCTAAAATTCAATTTCGATACATTCATCTTGATTCTTAATTAATTAAATTAAATAATTTTAACATCAGTTCAGCTAAATTAATTAAATTATCAAAATTTTAATTTATTTCCCATTATCCTAGAAAAAATTCGACAAAGTAACAACGCAAAAGTTTCTACCAAGTTCTCGACTTAATCTTCCCTCAAACTTGCAACCAACAAAATTCGCATCTTTCAACCACAACAAACGCAACATTCTAATCTTTCACCCACAACAAACCCAAAATATCCACATTATATAATTCACAAAACCCCCATTTAACATAACATATATATAACAACAATCAAGAAATTAACATATAACCCACATTATATAATTCACAAAACCCAATTAACATAACATATATATATAACAACAATCAAGAAAGTAACATATAACCCACATTATATAATTCACAAAACCCCAATTAACATAACATGTATATAACAACAATCAAGATATTAACATATAACGCACATTATATAATTCACAAAACCCTAATTAACATAACATGTATATAACAACAATCAAGATATTAACTTATAACCCACATTATATAATTCACAAAACCCCTAACAACAATTAAAATATTAACATATAACCCTAATTTCATAACATATATAAAATATACACAACATATATAAACATATATATATATATAAGTATATACCTACAAAGTGAGAGAGAGTCGAGAGAGAGACGAGCGGCGGCGGTGGCGGTGGCAGCGGCGGTGGTATAAGGTGTTCGTGGTGGCGGTATATGGTGGGTGTGGTGGTGGTGGGGCCGATATATGTGGTGTGTGTGTGTATATACATATATAGCTAGAGATATAGAGTAGTAGAGAGAGAATAATGGTGGTGGGCGGCGCCGGCGTAAGTGGTAGTGGTGGTTGCGGTGGCTACGGAGGGGGTGGCGGCGGTGGGAGTGGTGGAGGAGGTGAGTGAGAGAGAGAGAGAGAGTTGAGAGAGAGAGAGAGAGGGTCGGCCGAATTGGGGGAAAAATGGGGGGGGGGGGGGAAGGTTTTAATTTTTTTAATTTTTTTTTTAAAGCGGTTTATTGGAAAACCGCTGTAACCGGTCCGTCGTAAGTGGTAATGGTGGTTGCGGTAGTGGGGTTGGCGGCGGAGGGGGTGGCGGCGGTGGGAGTGGCGGTGGTGGGAGTGGCGGCGGCGGTGGTGGAGGAGGTGAGTGGGAGAGAGAGAGGGTCGTCCGAATTGGGGGAAAAATGGGGGGGGAAAGGTTTTAATTTTTTTAATGTTTTTTTAAAAGCGGTTTATTGGAAAACCGCTGTAACCGGTCTGGACCGGTTACTAGGGGTGTTCATGGTGCGGTTTCCTTTTTTTTTTACTAATTTGAAACCGAATTGTCAAGTGCGGTTTTTTGGTAGAGAAATCTCAAATTGCCATTTTGAAAAATAAAACCAAGGGTGCGGTTTGGAGCGCTTTGGTGCGGTTCGGTGTGATTTACGCTTTTTTCTAACTAAAAAGAAATATTTCAGGATATTAGCATAAAAGTGTCATTTTTTAAACATTACCTAACTAAACCTATTATAATATTTCACATAGATAAAAGTTATGGTTAACAAAAATTATTTATCCAAAACCTATATAACATAATCAAAGCTTCGCAAAAACTTAAAATATTGGACTAATATACAAATAAATATATACAAAAAAATGAAAAAGCTCGCGAGCTTTTGAAAGCCTTAGAAGTCACAGACTCAATTTTTTAGAATGAAACTTGTTTCCTTATTTTAATATTAATCATTTTTAGTTTCATGATTAAGATGAATATGAATTCAGTTTTTTAATATAATTTAATTTTTACCTATAATTTTTATTTTGAATTAATATAAAATTTTAATTTTATCTACTGTCTCCGATTGAAGATGAAATTTAAATTTATATTTCCGTCTCTAAACTCACCTCAAATTTATAAGGTTGAGACGAGATATGTGTTATATGTGCATTATAAGTTATCGAGAAATTATCTCTATCAAATTATAATTCAATTAGAACATATCATCCATAACACAAGATTCAAAAATCAATTGAATAACATTTTGAAGTACTTATTTTAATTAGTCTAAAGTTCAAAAAGATATTATATTTGAAGTATATAAATTGGTATATCTAAGATTTCATTTATTTCCCCAAGTCCATGCTTCAAGAAAATATGGACACGCATCTTGGGTGAACACTTCAATAATTGTTATATACTTTTTATTGGTCCATATTAGATAAAAACTCATTCTATTTATTTAATCTATCATGCATTTAGGGTTTAGAGTTCATGGTTTAGGGGTTAAAGCTTAGGGTTTAGGGTTTAGGGCTTAAGGTATCAATCTATAGAGGTGTTCATCAGTTCGGTTCATGTTATTTGATATATCTAATCTAGTATTACTTTAATCCTAAAAATGAATAAATAGTTATAGCAAATGAAATTTAATTCTCAATATCAATTTCAATATGATTAAATAACAAATTCATAATAAATAAATGTATAGAAAATAAAAATAAATATGTATATAAATATACATATGTATAAATATAAATATATAAAATAATGGCGGTTTTGCGGTTCGGTTTGGTGCGGTTTGGTCCAAAACCATCACCAAACCAACTTTGCGGTGCGGTTTTCGTTTAAAATCAAAACCACGGTTTGCGCAACAATTTGACAAAAACGGTTTGGTGCGGTTCGGTGCGGGCGGTTTCAGAAAATTGTTGCCCAGCCCTACCGGTTACAGCGGTTTTTCGAAAAACCGCTATAAAAGGTCCCCGGCGAAACCCTATTATAGCTGTTCACCAAAAAACTGCTGTAATAAACCCCTCCGTTCAGCGGTTTTCTAAAAACTGCTGTAATAGTGTATTTTTGTAGTAGTGTGAGCCATGTTCAAATATATCAATTTCATTGATATATTTATGGCACAAGCTCCCACTATTCTATAATGACCGAGTGACACTCTATGTCAAAGCTTGCGTCACTCAAGTCCGGTCATAATGCTCAATTAAGACTCTTCGACTTGCACGAACCCTTTTTATGAAATTAAAGAACCAATACTTCTAGTGTCGATCTCGTCAAACTATGAGAAGTAGAAGCTCCCTCTTGATCACTCGAGATTTATTTGTTCAATACTTTATTATTTCCATTAAGATTGATATGAACAAAAACAAATGTCTTTTATTAATTAAACATAGTTTGTACAACATAGAGTTAAATGCCCTAAACAATCTAATTTCTCGATGGCATGGAAGGCATAATTCAATCACATGGGTAATTACTCGGTGAATGCCAATGATTGAGTTGCAGGTCACGGTAGTGTGCGTGATCCTTAGACTTGAGGATTCACAAAGATTGTACATGTGACACTGAACGAGTTACTAGAGTAGTTAAATCCAATTCACCCGTAGGTGGGATCAACCTAAAATTGCGGTTCTGATGGACTAGTAGAAATTGTTCGGTGATTGCCAATATCGGATTTACTGTCCCGAGTAGTAAATGAGTTAACATCCTGTGCAATCATTGGTACATAAAGTTATAGGTCTTTGACAAAGCGGGAAAACTAACTTGTGTGGAACACCAGGGTAGTTTGGTAATTTCATGTTACTATGATTTATTAAGCACATCATTGAGTCCTATAAGTTTGACACAAACCATGACTCTCACTTGATCGAGATGTTATGGTGAAGGCTTATACTCACGCTGTATCTGTGACCAAAAGGTTTGTCTTGATGTAATAGTTTTGATCTCAATTGGGTGTCAATGTGAGTCCACGTGACTGATAAGATGACACTCACATCCTTGGTTTCCTCCCAATGCCAATTGAGATGAACCTAGAGAAGCGCGCTTTCAAGGAATTAACCCAAAAAAATCTTGTGTTGTCAAATTACATAAATTAGCTAATTTGTCATTTGATAGACAAACTAATTGATTTGATTAATTAGATTTAGTTATTATATTCATCCTATCCTAAATTAATTATTAGATTAATTAATTTAGTTGATTATAAACTTGACAGCAAAGAAAAGAAGAGAAAATCTCTCTCCCCTTTCATTCCTAGCCGTCGGCCACCACTGAACGAGAGGATGAGGACTTTTCTTCAAGTCTTTTTCCAGCGTGATATCTAGAGGTAGGGATCTAGGTTTGCTGCTACCGTGTAGATCATGACTTCGAACTCTACAAAAAGTTTAGTAAATCAATGAAATTTAATTTCATGTTTTTACTTTATAAAATTATTAAAACCCAAAGTTGATTTGTTTGTGAATTCGGATATATTTTTATTTCCAGTGTGCTTGAATCATGATTCACAACAGTGTTATTAGAGCCCAACTTTATAGCTTTTAATGATTATTTTGAAATTCGAATCTTGGAAATTTATGTTTATGATTAATTCATCATGAAAATATTATTAGATTATATTGTTCATGTGTATATTTAAATTTTTTGAAAGTTAAATCCATGTTGTTAGACAATTACGTGATTTTTTTTTTAATATAATCATTTTTTTATATTGGATTTGAATTAATGCACGAACATGAATATATGATTTTGAAAACATATAAGAAATTCGATCTCTGGAAAGCCATCAGTGCCGCCGAAGAATCCGCACACGCCGCTCACTGGGGGTGCACTAAAGCAGTCGATGGGCAGGCTGCTCACGTGAACAGTCTACCCAGCAAACTGCTGTGGGTTGTCCGTGACCCACACACATGTATATTAAAAAAAAAAAAATGGGTATGACCGCGAAGTCAACCTATGGATAGACCCATGGGTCAATCCAATTTTAAAATTAAATAAATTATAGGTTTTTAAAATAGTTTTAAAATTAAATAAATGATAAAATTATTTTGGAAATTAATTTTGTGCCTAATTTTAAATTGGATTTGAAATTAAAACTAATCCTAAACAAAGGAATTTATTTTGAAGTAATTCTTTGTCAAATCAATTGGAAATTGATTTGTTTTTTGAATTTAAACTTGATTTGATGACAAATATGATTAAAGTTGAATTAATTTATAATTAGATTTAAATTAATTCTATTATTTTTCAAACCACACTTAATTAAAATTAGATTTTAATTTATGAAGTCCAACATATTAATTACCGTTGCTTAATGCTTTTATGCTTGTTTGTTATGGGATGCCTTCCATGGACTAGGTTTTATCTTTGGGTTTTGTTTTTCGGGTTTTTTAGTACCCCCCCCCCCCGCCCCACAACTTGTATTTTAATTTTCCATAGATTTATGTATAGGTTGGATCTTTGAATGTATTTAATTAGAATAGGGCCTTTTTAGAAGAGGATCTGCTTGGAGTTTGAAGACCTGAAGTTAGGCATAGGTTAGATCTTATAGGCCCCCTAGCCCGCGATTGTGTCATTGGCTTGACTCATCTAGATAAGTCCATGGAAAGCATGTGCAGTAGAATAGGTAGGCGTCTTCTATTTTTTATATAATCCATGTATGCGCGCTATAAATGGCTAATGTGCAAAGTGAAACTAAATAAACGCGAAATTCTCCCACTGGAATAATACTGAATTTAGAATAAAAGGGAATTAGATGTCCTGGCTCTCCATCAAACTTAGGAGAATTGAATTAATGTCTAAATGCATAATTTCTTCCCAGTAAGTGGGGGTTATGCATCGTGACATTAATTTAAATTTTCTAAGTGCATTTGATGCCATCAATCGAAATAAATTTCACCTCATATGTCGACAAAGGGTTGCAAAGTGGAATTCAATTGTTAGATTGATAAGAGTTGATGGGACCAAGTTCAGATAAATCACAACATATATATCATTAAATGGTTGCAATCACGTGATCTATGAGCCTAACTAAAGATTGAATCGCATGTTTGACAGTGCTAGCAAGGACTACCATTTTAATTAATTTAGTGAGCCATATATCGTTAATGGGTTGCAACTCACCAGATTTATTAAAGAACTCAATCATTCACTATGAAATCACTCCAATAAGATTTTCAAATATTGCAGTAGGGGTGCCATAATTCAAAAAATGTAGTGGATCCAATTGAAAGATCATAGTCCTGCTTATTTTTACTTGGTGTATAACATAATAACCTAATTGAATCTTTCTTTATTCTCTGCAGTTTCATATGTCTCTCTCAAAATGGTTAATAATCCTCTAAAAGAAATACTTGAGAGAAGTTTTCTCACTAGACTAAACTGTCCTAATTGGATTAGAAAATTGTGAATTGTTCTTAGTGGTTCCAAATGGTATACGAAAGGGTCTACAGAGGGGGGGGGGAGATTGAATAGACCCTGAAGTCTTTTTCGACTTCAAAAATTTCATATCACTTAAAAGATTTGAACACTTAGGAAGCAAATCGCTAGGTCAAGCGCTAGAGATAAGATAACTTAGACCTAGCGATTTATGCAATTACCAAAGTAGGGTAACGCTTAAATCGCTTAATCAGGATTAGCACAGTGGAAATGAATTTAATGCTTAGCGTTTGGTTTAGACGATTAATCTCTTACTGATTTTAATGCTTTTGAATAATGATATCCAAATATTACATAAAGCAATAAAACAGTAAAGAATAAATAACACAAGATGTGAAAGGTTCACTGGGTGATGTAATCCCAGCTACGTCCTTTTTCTCCTTATCACTCGGAGGGAATTCACTAGATGATTATCAGAATCTTCACATAGAGGATTTCTACAAATGATGAATGAAATGAAGTTGATCTTGAGCTCCTTGATCACACAGACTTCAGATCCACTTGAGATCTTCTTCAACAAGCTTCTCTCACACAGAAATGCTGCTTGCAAATATCAACAACTTTCTCACACAGATAAAAGAGGTTGAGGGTTTCGTCACAGGGTTTGTTTGATTAGAGAAGTTCAAACAACGTAGGATATCTTAATAATAGTGTAGGCTTCTTTCAAGAGGTTTGAGATATCAGTGACTGCCTTTGGAATGTATGAAAAGCTTGAAGGATTTTGGCTATGGAGTTTGGTAAACTTTTCTTGAGAGTATTTCAGCAAAGATTTGACCTATTTCTTGTATATATGCGTGTGTATCATTGTATTTTAGGGTTTGCTGAAGGGTACTCTTTATAGGCATTTCTTGAGATTTGTCCATTGGACACATGTAGGCGTGTACCTCTCACATAGAGACTGAATAATTCTTTCTCTGACATTCCTAAATTCTACTGTACCGATTTGATGTGGCAAGTTTCAACTCTGAAATTCTAACAGTCTTAGCCTATAAGGTGGCTTGTTCCATATGCAATTCGTCCTTAGCACATTGAATGCTCGTATCATGCATTTAATGCGTTTGAATTTATTTCTCGTTGGAAATAAATGCTCGTTGATGATTGCATTTAAGTCCTTAATGACTTCGAAATTTATTTTAGGTGAATCTGATCATTTGATCTCTTGATGGCTTTGAGGGCTGATTCATAGCTCCTGAAATGTCTTTAGCGATTGGTAGTCGCTTAAGACAAATCATCATCTTCAATTGACTTCAGACGCTGATCTTGAACTTTGTCTCTGACAGACTCACCTAGAATTCTATAAGGGGCTTAGTATTCAATACTTAGTCTAAAATCTACAATGATAAAAATTACAAGCCTAATCTAAAAATTACAACTCGATAACTTTGTTAAACGTTTAAACATACTTAATAAAGATAAACTTGCACAATATTTAGGGTCTAACATGAAACCTATCTTGTCATCATCAAAACATCTAACATGAAATTTCCTAACAATTTCCCCCTTTTTGATGATGTCAAGAGCTTAACTCTTTTATAGTTCAAGAGTTTGAAGAGAAGCCAAAAGACATAAGTTAGCGTTAGAAAGTTAGATGAGTTAGCTAATGTTAGATTAGCTTCAACAAGATGCTTCAGCGTTCAATCATTCATTCATACAGTAAATTGAAGCATATAATGATTTCACTGGGGAAAAAAAACAATCATAAAGCAACAGAAGATAAAAGAAATTAAAGCACGATCTCTTTAACATCTTCTCTGTCGCTTCTTTGACATCTCTTGCTGGAAGATCTCATTCGCTAGATCTAAGAAAACTCTGTCAATGTCTACCATTGTGGTATGATAGATTTTGTTGTAGTCCTCACAACATTCTTTAGCGCTTACATGCATTGAGCTCTAACAGCCTTTCAACCCAATCTCTTGGAGGAATTCCAAGCTTCCGGATAAGATCATGAGAAAGATCTTGGACTCGATCATTGGAAAGCTTCCAGTTAAGAGGTCTTCTCAAAGGTTCAGCGTAAGCATGAAAACCCATACTTTCAAGAAATTCAACATCCAGATCGGGAAGCCTATACCTGCCTCTGAAGTATCTTGGGCATATTTTTCAAAATCACAATCTCTTCAAACATGGAGCACCAATTTTTGTTATCTGTTTTGGACATTGGATCCGAGGCTTTTCCTTTGGCTTTTGGAAATTTTGAATTTTCTTTTTCTTCCCCCTTCTTGACTTCATCAAGGGAAGAGCATAGCTCAACGATATCCCATTGGAGTAATCTGACTTCATCTACAAGGAGGGCAATTTGTTTTAACTTACAGAATTGGAAGTGTGATGTCTTTCAGTATCCGCTGAAGCATTCTGAGCTAACGAGCGATTAAACTCTTACTACCTTTACTGATGCGAAATAGCGTTTGAATACCTCTTGGCTCATTTTTTAGCAAGAAACCTCAATATTGTGGAGCGAGTTCCTTACTACCTTTCTAAAATCTTTTACCTCTTGGTCACTATCCAAATCTGAGTCTGAAAAAGACGAAGGATGCTCAAGAGATGGAATGAGTTCATATGAGCTTAAAACTGCTGCCTTTCCCTTTGATTTGTCTCTGATGAAAGGTTCCTCGGGTTCTTCAGCAATTTTGTCCCGTACTTCTTGAATCGCTTGATCAAAAGATTGAGTTGTAGCTTCTATCTGCGCAACTTGATCAACAAGTGGCGTCTCAACTACTAGAGTGCCGAGGGCTTCTGTCATTTGAATATCAGCATCTAAAATTGGAGCGTCTTCAACAGTAGGAGGCAGGTCCACTTACAACTCTGTGATTTCCACAAAAATCGGTCGTTTAACAGGGATGACCCAGATTGGGCTAATCGCTTCTAGAACATGCCTTGGACTTAGGTAGAATGATCGCGGGATGAAAAACTAAGTGCCTCCATGCTCTTCAATACTGAACGCTAATTCAGCGTCTTTCGGGATCTCTACACCAATTGTGTACGAATTGATGAAGTCCATTAACAAAGGCATTAGTGCTTGAGCTAGCGCCTGATCCACTGGCTGGATAAGAGAAAGAAATTGGGCCACTCGGATGTTCTATTCACACATTAAGACTGGATGAAGGTTGTAACCACGAAAATCACTAAAACCAAAAATATGGTTGAAAATGATATCCAGCGATTGAGCATTCTCAACAATCGCTCTTTTATCTCTAGGCAAATCTGCATTATCGTCAGTCAAACGCGTGTGCACTTCACTAGGACTAGAAAGGGCATCTCGGTTGCTTGTGGAAGTGACTTCATTCAAATTTAGTTGGATACGCTGAGCAAAATTTTGTTGCGGATGAAAGACATAGCGTTCTCCCTGACTGATTTGAGAAAGTTGATGGCAAACAAAATGTTCCATGTCTTGTCTGAAATACGGCAAAGCATTCACCTCTCCCACTAGATATTCGCACATTTGCAGCAAAAACAAGGCGTATCCTCGATGCCTATACTCATTTTCAAAATTGAAGAGAAACAGATACTTTATCATCTCCTCAATTGAATGGAAATGAAATAAAAATCCTCAGCCCACCTGGATGTGTCCAATATCCAGCGTCTTCCATGTTTCTCAGCCAATTCTTTATCTTTCTTGGCCTCGAGTAGTTTCTTGAATCTTTCCTTTTCAACATCAAAGCTATCGGCCCAAACTCTGGCTAGGTATTCTCGGGCTTCATCTTCAACCCTGAAATTAATTGGATTGGGTTGTTCTTTGAACATTTCTCCCTTTCCTTTCCATAAGCGTAGGGGTTTTGGTGAAGACTTATTGGCGGCTGAATGGACGACTCTTCGCAGGGCAGAGTAACCTATGGAGTTAACTGTTCTTCATCGGGGTTCTTCTCCCAATCGCCCATGTGAGGATTTTTTATTTGAACATGAATGCGGCTTAATGGATAATTGCGTTCAAAACTGCGGCCGACTTCCTGAAAGCGGTTGCTTTCAAACTCTGCCAAATCGCTGAGAGGAGTCTCTAGATACTCAAGACGAACAATAATATCCTTTTTGGACTTCAGGCCTAGCGTTGCAAGCTCTTCAAAAATTTCTAATTTTGAAGCGTCTGAAAGAGCTGGAGTGTGGAGAGACGTCTGAAAAGTGAGCTCCATCTCAATCATCTACCGAAGGGTCATTTATCTCCAGGTATAGTAGTACTCAAGATTTTCATCATAGCCTCTTGGAAATAAATTCACCACTGGAGGAGGAGCGCCAGTTGGAGTGGGGACAATCAAGGCCACTTCTATCGACCGCTCAACATCCAAAGTCGTTTCCCTGGCCTGAGAGATCTCAACGTCCGGAAGGACCGTTTCTATTTCTTTAGCGATTTCCACCACTGTTGACATTTCAACATCCAACTCTACGGCCACCTTGGGAGGAGGACGTGCATAAACTTCTGGCACACTTTGAGCTGATACATGCAAGCGTTTGAGAAAAAGGAAAATTTCTACTAAGTAGAGATTTGAGATACAAAAGACAAAAACGCTTACCCTGTGATCTATCTTCGACTATATCAGTCGCTTGATCTTTAGAAACATTTGTTTCCATAGCCTCAGGCTCCAAGACTTCTTCATCATCTTGAATCGGTAAAGAAGTGAGGGGATTGGCACGAATTGGAATATTAGACTCATCTAAAGTATTCAGGACATACTGAATATTATATTCTCTTCAAGCTGAAAGACAATTTATCCTAGCGTTAATAACAAACAAGGAAAGGATAATGTACATTGTTTGTCACAAGTACTTACCCTGATTGCTAGCAGAATCTTTTGAAATCAGGTTTTAAAACTGGTTCAGAAGGAATAGGAAGAGGGGCATTCGTAGGTTCTTCAAACGCTGGCTCTACTGGAGCACTTGTTGATCCTTTTGGAGTAGACCACGACTTGTGCTTACAGGCAAGCGGCACTTCTGCTTCTTTTTCTGTCTCCGGGGAGACATTAGTCGCTGGGGGAGGAGAAGGGGTTCTTGGAGGAGGAGAGGGAGACTTCTTCTTCTTCTTAGTCTCCTTCTTCTACTTTTTGGCTGGCTTGGAGGGCTCAGCGACTTTCACCACAATTTTTCTTTGTGGTCGCTTGACCACCACTTCTTCTTGCTCATCTGATGAGGAAGTCGCTTGCTCCTCAACGTCACCACGAACTTTACCTTCAGCAAGACCTCCAGCAAGGAGTCTCTGTCGCTCCTCCTTGGGAACCACTGCACCACCCACTTGCTTTGGGTTGAGTAATTCTCCAATAATCTTTTTCCCGTAGAATTTGGTCTTCGGCACTTTTGATCCTTTTGATGTTACGTATCCACTAGCGCTAAGAATAAAACTAAGCAAAATCCCATAAGGTTTGGGATTCACTGACTTCTGCATCGCTGCTTTATAGAGACGCAGTTGACCTTCAGCTTGGTCAAAACGGCGATCATTATCTTATATTGGATTATGGAGACCTTATCAAGCAAACCTTTACGACACTCGATCTTCTTTGCACATATATCGGCCAGAATGACATATTCACCTTTCATGTCATTCTTCTTGAAGTTCAATTTGTACACATCATCAACATCATCTCGTCGAACTTGTTCCCAGACTTTAGTAGAAGCACCCATGGAAACTTCTTCAACTTCACATCATCAGTAGTCATTTGTAACAAAGTAGCCAGAAGTTGAGGAATAAGACTAAAAAGGGTTTCAGTAGAAGGCAAAGTACAAGAAATAGAGGTGCCATCGTCAGAAATGGCAGCATGCTCAAATAAATGTTTAACTTCATCCTCATGAATTAGAGAATGAGAGGTCAGAAGGGTTCTTAAACCAGATTCTTCAATGAGAGGAAGGATTTGTCTCATCGGGAAGTTTTAATTCTGAAAGAAGTATTCCCAGTTAAGTAGGAAACCAACATTAAAACCCATGGTCTTATCGGTTTTGGAGGACTTTCCGGCATCAAACTTGGAAGACTTTGGTGGTGCCATTGATGAAAAAGATAAACTTTTTGAGGAGGAAGAAGAAAGTTTTTTGCCTTAGAGAATTTTTACAGCAAAGAGAATATGAAAGTGATAAAGTTTTTCTGTAAAAATTTGAAGAGTTTAAATAGATGACAAAAAGTAACTCCTCAATTGCTTTGATAAATGCCATGCGTGAAAGTAGTTAATCAAAAGGAAAAACATTGAATTTGAGCCGTTTAATCATAAAAACGGATGTAAAAGGTGCGAAAAATTAGGATAACTGCTGTAAATATAAAATTTGGAGTCCGCCGTTACTTTTCAAAAACTTTTGAGATTTTTGAAGATATTCAGCATGAATTGCACGTGCCTGTTAGTACAGTGACACGTACCCAGGCAAGTACAAATACTGAACCGCTTATTTTGATATAGGTATTATTAACCGTCAGTTTGATTTGATAGGAACGTGTGGGTAGTTAACAAATCTTATCTTTTGGACTTATCCACACGCCACCTTTAGCGATGAAAACAATGCATGATTTTCAGAGAAAGTTACTTAGGTTAAAGTGAGAATATTCTTAACGCTAACGTCTTATTTTAATAAAGAACATTTGATCCGTTTTGAGAGATAGTACTTTTATTTTATTAGCGATCAATTTTTCATGCATAAAGATAAACACTAATGATCAACTAATTAGAATAAGTATAATTTTAAAGTTCTCCCTAAAATTGATAACTCATTTCAATTTTGAAATCGCTTTAGACATTATAATAAAGCTGATTCCCCCTAAATTATATGCCTATAAAAATATGATGTTTCATGCTTAAGAGTTTAAATCAATCGTACCAAATTCACTTCTCAAAGTGAGAAAACATTGTTCGTTGAGCGCTTTGGTGAAGATATCTGCTAATTGTTTGTTAGTTGCAATGAAATGCATGGAGATATCTTTCTTTTGAACATGGTCATGCAAGAAATAGTAACGAATGTCAATGTGTTTAGTTCTAGAATGAAGGACTAGGTTTTAGGTCATAGCTAAAGCACTTTGGTTGTCACAATGGATTGAGGTGGTTGTCACAATGGATTGAGGTAGGACACAAGATGATTCCATAATCTCTAAGTTGTGGCCTCATCCAAAGGATTTGTGCATAACAGCTTCCAGTGGCTACATACTCAGCTTCAGTGGTAGAAGTCACTATGGATTGTTGTTTCTTACTATGCCACGAAACCAATCTATCACCTAGAAGTTGACATATACCACTAGTACTTTTGCTATCTATTTTGCATCCTGGAAAATCTACGTCTGAATAACCAATTAGTTCAAAAGGAGAGTCCCTTGGATACCACAAGCCCACATGTTGTGTGCCTTTTAGGTATTTAAGGATTCTCTTGGCAGCAATTAAGTGTGACTCTCTAGGATCAAGATGAAAGCATGCCACACATGCATACCAAAAAGATAATATCAGGTCTACTAGCTGTAAGATAAAGAAGTGATCCAATGATACCTCTATAGTTAGTGATATCAATTTTCTTCCCACTTTCATCTTTATCTAACTTAAGCGTTTGGCTCCTTGGAATTTTTGAAGATGATGCATTTTCCAAACCAAATTTCTTAATCATATCTCTTGTATATTTAGCATGGTTTATAAATATGCTATTAGGGAGTTGTTTAACTTGTGATCCTAAGAAGAAAGTTAATTCGCCCAAAATGCATTTCAAATTGATCTTACATCATTTTAGAAAATTTCTCACACAATCGCTTATTAGTAGATCCGAAAATAATATCATCAACATAAATTTGAACTAAGAGAATATCTTCATTATGGATAATTTTAAAGAACGTTGTGTCAACGCTGCCTTTTGAAAAGCCTTTACCTATGAGAAAGAGAGAGAGAGTATCATGCCATGCTCTTGGTGCTTGTGTAAGGCCATAGAGTGCCTTATCTAATTTGTAGACCATACTTTGGCCATGGTTGTTGAAGAATCCTGGGGTTGCTTCACATATAACTCTTCTTGGAGTTTACTATTCAGGAAAGCACTCTTCACGTCCATTTGATACACTATGATCTTGTTGAATGCGGCAAATGCTAGGAACATCTGAATCACTTCAAGATGGGCCATAGGGGCATAAGTTTCGTCAAAGTCAATACTCTCTTCTTGACAATAACCCTGAGCAACTAATATGGCTTTGTTTCTTATAACAATACCATCTTCTTCTATTTTGTTCCTGAAAACTCATCTAGTCCCAATAACTCCTTGGTGAGTTAGCCTTGGAACTAGCGTCCAAACATTACTACACTCAAATTGGTTAAGCTCTTCTTGCATCGCTTATACCCAACTTGAATCACTAAGTGCTTCATCCACTTTATTTGGTTCCATTTGAGATAGAAAACTTGCGAACATGGCCTCATTAAGTGTAGCGGTCCTAGTCCTTATAGGTGCTCCAATATCTCCAATTGCTAGTTCTGGTGGATGGTCTCTAAGCCATTTTCAATCTGGTTGGAACAGGGTGAGAGACTCTTGATCATCAATCACTTGACCCTCATTTGTCTCTTGTGCAAACGCTTCATCATTCACAGTTCCAATTTCCTCTTGATGATCATTCTCTTCATGATCGTCAGTGGTTCTTGCAATATCATCTTTGATAACCTCACGAGTAACCTTAGGATTGGGCACAAAGATCTCATCATCCTCATCATCATCACTATCATCACCAAGATTGATTTGTGACATTTTTTGGGAAAGATCTTCAACTCCTACATCATCAATATTAATCTTACTCGGTTCTTGGTTAGCATCATCAAACACAACATGAATGGATTCCTCAACCTTTGATTTGATCTTATTTAGGATGCGAAAACTCTTTCCATTTTTGGCACAACTTAGAAAGATTCCCTCATCCGCTTTAGGATCAAACATCTTCAGGTTATGAGATCCATTGTTATGAATGAAACATTTTCAACCAAATACATGAAAATAAGAAACATTAGGCTTACGTCACTCCCATAACTCATACGGAGTCTTTTCATGTTGCTTGTTGATCATACACTGATTCTAAGTGTAGCAAGAGGTATTGATTGCCTCGGCCCAAAACCGTTGAGGCAGCTTGGACTCGGCTAACATTGTCCTAGCGGCTTCTTTAAGCGTTCTGCTCTATCGCTCGGAAACTCCATTCTGTTGAGGTGTTCTAGGTGCAGAATACTCATGTAGTATTCCAAAATCTATACAAAACTTCATAACACTATGGTTAGTAAATTCAGTTTCTCTATCACTTCTAATTCTTGTCACATTAAGATCTTTTGAAGTTTGTAATTGATGAATTAGCGTTGTGAGCTTGACACTAGTTTCATATTTGGACGCTAAAAATTCTACCCATGTATAGCGTGAGAAATCATCAACTATCACTAGCGAATACTTTTTACCACTATCACTCTTGATTTGAATAGGACCAAGCAAATCCAAATGTAATAATTCAAGAATTCTAGAAGTAGATAGATGCAGTTTCTTCTTAAAAGATAATTTAACTTGTTCACCCAATTAACATGCATCACATAAGCCATTTTTTTGAAAGGAACCCTTAGGTAATCCCTCTACAAGATTTAGCGATATTAGTTTAGAGATTTCCTTACAGTTGAGGTGGTTCATTTTCTATGTCATAACCAACCCAATTCATTTTGACTCTTAGTCACAAAGCATGTAGGGTTGTTATCGATTGTTGAAACCCAATCTACCAAATTAACATTATGTGTTCTTTTTCCTTTCAATTTAGTAGATCTAGTCTTAGCGTCGTTAATATTGTAAAAGTCACGATTACCATATGCGTATAAACTTTTCCTTGACGTGACCCGATCAAGTAAGAGCCATCGTATGTCAAACTAATAAACTTGATACTGCACTCAGTAATCATAATAATGTGAAATTACCAAACTACCCTCAGTGACCATCGTTAGTTAGTTTATATGTTGTTGCCAAAGACTCATAATTTCAATTACTTATGATTATGCAGGTCACATACTCGTTTACTATTCAGACAGTGAATCCCATATTCGCAGTTATCTGACAATGTCGAATGCACCATATGAATTGTACTTCGAGGTTGACCCCACCTATCGGGTGATACGGGTCTAACTACTCTGGTAACATATCCAATACTACAAGCACATTGTAAATAACTACTCAGGTCAAAAGTTCACACATACTATCGCAATCTTAATCCAATCATTGACTGTCAAAGAGTAAATACCTATGTGATCAGATTAAGGCGAGATGAGTTCAAATATGTTAATTCCATTAACTATATTCATGAAACAAGCTCCTACTATCTAATTAGTGTTCGAATGGCACTCCTTGTCAAAGCAGGTGTCATATGAGTTGAAATTCAATGTCCAATTAAAATCCCTTAACTCGTGAACTATCATTATTAAGTACTTAACCCTTCCAGTGTCTTCTCTTATCCATATAAGAGGTGGAAAGTCTATCTTCAAATCTCAAGGACTATTAGTTCAACACAATTTAATGCTATAGGTTTATATGAACAATATATCAATACCTTTATTCTATAAATAGAAATATAATCGTTTGTACAAAATAACTTATCAATGCCCTACTAAATTTAATTCCTCATTTGGCATTGAGGGTGTACACTAACATACATACCTTATGGATATTGGTCTCGAATACAAAACCTTTTGGTTGTTCCATATAGATGTCCTCCTCTAGGAATCCATTTAGGAAAGCAATTTTGACATCCATCTACCATATCTCATAATCCAAGTATGCAGCTATGGATAACAGGATTCGGATGGATTTTATCATGGACAAGGGCAAAAAGGTCTCTTGATAGTCAATTCATTCTCTTTGACTACAGCCTTTCACTACGAGCCTAGCTTTATAGGTGTGTCAACCCTTCCATTGGTACCAATATTTCTTTTGTAGATCCATTTTCATTGCTTCTCGCCATTTTGAAGCATCTACGTCCACCAACGCTTGATCATAGGTGGAGCGATCATCTTCATGATTTTACTCCACTACAGTTTAGAGTCCCAGCTCCCTCTACAGTAGATACCCATACCTCTCAGGTTCATGAGTTATTCTACCAGATCTACATAGTTGTTGTGCTACTATTGGGTGGCTCTTGGTTATTGGACAGATGCCTCGGTGGGAGTTTTATTTTGTTCTTCTAGAACAATCACCTTAACCACCTTTCAAGATGCATTCATCTTCGAGGATGTGGACCTGAAGGGCCAAAATGATTCTTGGATCAACATGTAACTAAAAGAAAAATCCCATGGAATCTTCGGGATATCCAATGAAATATCCCATTAGGGATCTTGTCTCCAATTTCTCTACTTTTGTCTTCTTGACATAAGCAGGACATCCCCAAATCTTGATGTGATTAAGACTTCGTTTCCTATTATTCCACATCTCATGTGGAGTTTTAGGAATGGATTTGGAGGGGCATCTGTTCAATATATAAGCAACAGTAAGGAGCACATGTCCCCACAATAAAATAGGTAAATCAGTGTAGCTAAGCATGGAACTAACCATGTCTAACAATATTCAATTTCTAGGCTTTGCTACTCCATTTAATTGAGGAGTTGCTAGTGGTGTTAGTTGTAACATTATTCCTTGTTCTGTTAGAAACTCATCAAACTTGGAACTCATATATTCTCCTCTATGATCCGAACGTAGAGTCTTTATATTTTAGCCTGCTTAATTTTCTACTAAAGCTTTGAATTCTTTGAAGCTTTCAAAATATTCAGACTTATGCTTCAACAGATACACCAGACCATATCTTGAATGATCGTCTATGAATGTGATGAAGTAGTAGAAGTCACCACGAGCCATTTCTCCAAATGGTACGCAAATATCGGTATGCACTAATCTAAAGACTTGAGTGGTCTTTCAAAAGTCCCAGTGAATGGAGATCTAGCCCTTTTGCCCAAGAGACATGATTCACATGTTGGATAGGGATCTGATCCCAATGGGCTTAAAAGCCCATCTTTCTCCATTTTGTGGATTTTGCACTCTCCAGCATGGCTTAGTCTAAGATGCTATTTAAGTTTTAGATTAGCTTCTTACCTACTACGTTTGTTAGTTACAGGGTTCACCACATATGAATTTTAGACATTTAAATAATACAGACCATTAACTAAAGCGACACTGCTAATCAATTTATTAACATAATAAATGTTGCAGTTCAATTCAGAAAAGCAGAATGTATAACAAGTCTTAACTAATATAGGAAAGGAAACGATGTTCTTAAGCCCCTTGAACAATACCAAAACATCATTCAATAACAGTAAATGTCCAGAATTCAAAATTAAAGAAGTAGATCCAATACTAGTAGTTGGGACGCTTTGCCCGCTGCCTACTTTGATCAGCACCTCTTCTCGGCCTAGCTTTCTACTTTGCTCCAGATCCTGATACATACAACACATATGAGCACTAGCCCCTGAGTCCAGAATCCATGAAATAGAAAAAATGGTCATAGAACAATTAGTTTCATAAACGAAAAATTCCATACCTGTAGCGCCTTTGCCTAACTTAGGACAGTACCTCTTCCAATGGCCCAGCTCACCGTATTCAAGACGTCTATCTGTCTTTTTAGGACCTTTGCAATTATAGACCTCTTGAATCTTACCCTTACCCTTTTGAATGTTCCCTTGAACTCTTAGCTCGCCACTCTGCTTTTTGTTTGCCTTCTTTTTCCTAGACTTAGACTTTTTAGGTCTAGAAGAGATGATTAAGGCAGTTTCCTTTCCATTGGGTTTCATTTGAGATTGTGCAGTAACCAATTTGTTCATTAGCCTTGCTAAATTGCACTCTATCTCATTGTAGTTGAAGTTTACAATGAATTGGGAGAAGGAATCAGGAAGAGACTACAAGATTAGGTCAGTTTAAAGAGTGGCATCCATTGTGAAGTTGAGAGCTTCCAATCTCTCAATCCTCAAAATCATTTTGAGGACATGATCGCCAACTTTCGCACTTTCCTTCATCTTGGCTCCAAAGAGCTCTTTCGATATCTCATATCGAGTAGTTCAACTGTGCTCACTATAGAACTCAACTTGGTGTGCCAGGATAGCTCTTGCAGCGGGCATCTTATCATATGACCTTTGAAGTTCATTGATCATAGATCCTAGCATCTATCGCCTAACCCGGACGTCGTTCTTAACCCATTTTTCATGGGCTTGCACTTCTTCCTGTGTAGCACGTGTCCTAGCAGGCACAGCTAGGAGATCAGCTTCTAACACGTATCCCAGAGACTCCATATTGAGGACTATCCTCAAATTTCTAAACCAATCCACATAATTTGGTGCATTCAGGGTATTCTTTTCTAGTAGAATTGAAAGCAAGTTTATCAATTCTGAGAGGGATAATCAAGAAGATAACTGCAAAAATAAACCAGATTTAATTAGATTTCTTGTAATTGACTTAACCAAGAAAAATTAAGGACTTTAAAATCAAGAGTCATCATTGGCAGCGACTCCATAGTGGGTATTAGGTTCTTCAAATAATTAAATGGGTTGCAACCTAACCGATTCTGGCCCATTAATTATTTAAAATGATGTCTTATATCAATTTATCCAATATATGTTTCAATACTTTTCCCCATAGTTCACCAAGCCGCAACCTAACTGATTTCTAAGCTCATGAACCACCTAAATTTATTCCCAGTAACTCTTTTAATCTAACATTTGAATTTCACCTTTCAACCTAACCGATTTCTGGGGTGAAATATTCTTCTACTAAAGCATCACGTGCACTTAATAAAATTTCAAATTAAATATATTGATAGACACGTTTATTAGTAGTTAGTGGGAATAAATTCGGCTTTACAACCTATAAAAGAAAGATACATCGAATTAAATCTAAGTCCATGATCAGTGTCAACATCACATAAGACATGCTCGCAACACTTAATACATGCTCACATTATTAAAACATTTATGTTGATTATTTAAAATTTTAGTCCAACTAAAAGTCCTTTACAAAATTCCCAATTTTATGTATTTCATATTTCAATTAAAATCAATCTAGTCCAACTAATTGACTTAGATATACAAAATGGTAAATTAAGTATATCTACCTTTAATTAAAATAATATTAATTCCACTAAAAAGAATACATAAAATACCGAATCTTATTTTATTATGATTTAAAGCCACTTAAATTTGAAAAAAAATTTATTTGATTAAAGAATAAATTATTTATCATCCATGAGCTAATTAATATTCCTTATTCAAATATCAAAGAATTTTTCAAGTTGAGAAAAAAAATTAATTTAAAATTAATTATTATTCTCCAAGAAAATAATTAATTATTCCACTTAAATATATTTATTCCAATTAATCTTATTTGGACTCGATTTCATCAAACCCATGTTACCATCCTTTTGGTCCACTCGGATTTAATTTAATTGGGCCCAAAATTAATTAACTAGAATAATTATTGTATGTTATTAATTTCTATTGGGCCAGTTTTAATTTAAATTCAAATCACTAACCCATTGGTCCACTTGGAAAAATTAAATTAAGCCCAAACGAGTTAATAAGTCAAATTTTAGTAATTCTCTAAATGGGCTTAATTTTAATTATTCCGGGTCGTCATCCATTTGATCCACCCGGATAATTTGATTTACCTAAGACTCGAATACTAGAATATTGACCCGTACCTGAATCCATTAATCCAACTTAGTGAATAGTCCAACCATTCTTACCCAGGGATTAAACAAATCAGTACAAAGCCGCCACGTGTGATACCCCTAGTAACACACTGCTAGTAACGTTCAAACGTCGTAAAGACGCACATTCGAACGTCCACCACACGTACAGTGCTGCATACTACAGAACACGTTCGAACATTGTGTCTTAGTACAGACTTGTACATGGACGTCTTGGTTTATTAATGCCCCATTTTTTCTCAATTTTTCATGCTTTTCATAATCTTAAATTATATCATATATTTTCAGATCATAAAAATCTTAAAATTCTAGGCCTTAAATCATAAATCGTAGATTTTTACATACGATAAACATGCTTCAAAAACACGTAAAACACATATCAAAATCACAAAAGGAAGATCAAATATGCAGATCAGAGATTAGCTTTGATACCATTGTTGGGTTTCGTAAAAAATATGTAGCGGAATAAAATTTTACCCGTAGTATCATCTCGATTTGCATATATGAATCTAAAACTTGCTAAAATTTACCCGTTGAAGCGAAGTGGTTGGAGAATCCGGCTCTTCTTCAAAATTTGAATTTGATATAGAGTTGATATCTCCAATACTCGTATAATCCAATCTTCTTGAAATCTCTGAAGTTTTCTTGAAGTCTGATCCGAACAAGGAACTTACGTTGTCTCTTAAATGTCACGCAGATCGATGAAGAAAAATTACCCTCCTATTCCTTCTTAACCGACGGCTAGAGCATATGGAGAGAGGGAGGAGTTTTCTTTTTCTTTTTAGGAGAATTGTAAATTTCTTAATTCTCTTCCTATCTCATAGGAAGTAGAGAGATTGCACTGAAAACATGGAAAAACGTTTTACACTACTTACAGATGCAGGTAAGATTTATATGAAAACGAACAATGCCTTTTATTATTAAAATAAGAATAAGTCATTACAAGTCAGATGCCCCATACATTCTATCCTCTATGGCATATGAGGGCATAATCCTAACAAATAGGACTGCATGATATGAGATATCAAAGGGGATCTCCAAGGCAAGAATGGGAGAAGGAGAGAAACTGGGAGACCATATCATTAAGATGATATCCATAATCGAGAGATTGGAGGCTCTCGACTTCACCATGGATTTCCACCTTTATACTGGCCCATTCTGCAATCACTTCCCAATTCCTTTTCACAATTTATTGTCAACTTGAACATGAGCAAATATATGAAGCTTAAGGGGAAGGAAATTGCCTTAGCCATTTCTACTGATGGGCTATCGAAATCCTTCGAGAAGAAGAAAGGCCAAATGGCAGTGGGAATGAAAAAGGACTCTGGTGATATAAGAAAGTTTATAACCCCTAAACATAAAGTCAAGGACATAAAGGCTATGGACAAATGCCTTCAATACGGTGAGACCGGTCATTAGAAGTTCAATTGTCCTCAGTTGAAACACGACAGTGCCTCAGCTATAGAACTTTGTGTTTTGGAAACTGATTATTCTATTATCGACTTTTCATCTTTCTGGATTCTAAACTCTGGATCTAGTGCTCACATTTGTGTTATGAATCAGGACTTTGAAAGAAGAAGAAGAAGGCTCGAGGAAAAGGAGTCGATCAATGTAGGTAGCAAGCATAAATGTTGCAGCTACTGACATTGGATCTACTCGCATTTTATTATGCATGGACATATTAAGTTTTAGATGATTGTCTTGCCCAATAGGCGAAAGAATATTATATCAAATCGTATATTTGTCAGGAAATAATATGCTTCTTTGTTTAATGAATGGTTCATATGACATATATTTTAGAAATATCTTTTGTCAATGCGTCTTTAATAAATGGTTTTTATTACTTAAATGTCCAAAACAAATGCACTGTGAACACTATCACTAGAAAACATGGTATGGAAAGTTCAAACCTTAAGCTAATTTGGCACCAAAGATTAGGTCATGCTGGAAAGCATAAATTGCACAAGTTGGAGGAAAATGGGTTTATAGGACCATTGGGATCGGATCCCTATCCGACATGTGAATCTTATCTTGAAGGCAAGATGACCAAATCTCCCTTCACTTGGCATTTTGAAAGGGCCACTGAAGTCTTAAGTTTGATTCATGCCGACGTCTGTAGGCCATTTAGAGAAATTGCACGCGGTGTTTTCTGCAATTTCATAACCTTTACCGATGATCATTCTAGGTTCGGTTATGTGTACTTGATGAAGTACAAGTCTAAATCCCTTGAAAGGTTCATGGAATTCAAGACTTTAATGGATCGCCAAATTCGGCAGAGTATCAAGACGCTGCGAGCGGATCGTGGTGGCAAGGATATAAGCGCTGACTGTTGACCAGTTCCTGAGAGGACATGGTATAGTGTTGAACCTATTCCTCTAGCTACTCAACAGTTAAATGGTATAGCATAGCAGCGGATCACAACTTTGTTGGACATAGTCTGTTTCATGCTCAGCTATACAAACTTACTGGGGAACATGTCACTTTTAGCTACACATATCTTAAAAGGATGTCCCACCAATTGGGTTCCTAAGACACCATATGACATATGGTGATGAAGGAAGCTCAATCTGAATTACATTAATATATGAGGTTGCCCCGCATATGTAATGAAGACCAAGGTGTTAGGTGTTATGCCATCTATGTCATTGAGGAATTAGATTTTGGAGGACATTTTATTTATACTATATGAACATTATTAATCATTACAAAAAAGGCATTGAGTTTGTTCTTATAAATCTAAATGTGGAATTAGATGTATTGTACAAATAGGCCCTTAATATCAAGGTGCACTCACCACTACTTATTTGATAAGTAGGAGCACTGATGGAGTTAAGTGCTTGATCTTATAAACATGGTTCGCGAGTTAAAGAATTTGAATTGGGCGTTTAGATTCAACTCATATGACACTTGCTTTGACAAGAAATGTGCTAGTCTTACACTGATTGGATAGTGGGAGTGGGTGTCATGACTATGATTAACAGAGTTGACATATTCGAACACGACTCATTGTAATCCTATCACATAGCTTTTTACTCAGTGACAGTCAATGATAAGAATTACCGATTATGATAGTATGAGTGAGCTTTACACCTGAGGAGTCCTTTACATTTTGCTCGTATCTTTGAATAAGTTATTAGAGTAGTTAGGTCCAATCACCCGTTGGTGGGTTCAACCTCGAACTACGATTCAATGGGTGCGTTTGACAATGGAAAGTGGACTGCCAATAAGGAATTCATTGTCTCGAAAGTAAACGAGAAGCGACATGTACGTCATAGGTGTTGTGAAATTAAAGTCTTTGGCCAAAGCATTTATGATTGACTTGTATTGGACACAAACGGCAGTTTTGTAATTTCACATCAGTATGATTATAGTACAGTATCAAGTTGTATGAGGTTGACATTTCATGACTCTTACTTGATCGGGTTGCTTCAGTAAAGAGTTTATACTCATATGGTAAATAATAACTTAAAAGGTTCGTGATGAAATATTCATCTCGAACTTGATTGGGTTTCGGTATATCTTCGTGGGAATGGCTTGGTAATAACTATATCCTTGGAATCCTCCCAATGGAAATCAAGACGAGCCTAGAGAGTCGAGCTATATAAAAATGATAAAATAAAGGAGTTTTACTTCATAAAGGGTATTTTGATAATTTCACTTAGAGTGGAAATTATCAAAGGGATATGTATTGATTATAATAAATATATTTAATTATTGTAATTAAATAATTTTATTCAATTAATGTTAGTTGTACTATTAATTTAGAATTAATAAAGTACTATTAAATAAAAAGAGCCTAGGATTTAATTAATTACCAATTGGGTTGGACTGAGAATATTATTTAAATACTTAACACCGGGCTTAGAATTGGATGAAGCCCAGTAAATCTACCCCTAAGGCCATTTTGGCCGGCCCCCTACAAGAGTAGCATTTATTAAACACTAGGTGTTTAACTAAAAATATAACATATGTGATATTTTCATCTAAGAAAGTAAAAAGAAGTGAGACACTAAGAATCCTTTCTCCCTTCCCATAAACCCTAGTCGTCCAACCCCGTCTGAGGTAGAGGTCGAGCTTCAAGAATTGAAGATCATCTTTCGCGTGATAATCTAGAGGAAGGAACGATCCATTGCTTCTCAAAGCTTGGCTTAAGAAGTTTATCGAAAAAGGTAATTGGAATACATCCTCATCTTGTAATTCGATTTTTAAGTAAATAAAATTATCAAAAGCATGAATTGAATCCGAGCTTTGTGAATCAAAAAAAAATTATTCGCTAGTTCGATTCACAACAGTGCTATCAGAGCCAAATTCAAGACTTTGATAAAATTAATCCAACATGTTTAAAATTAAATTTTTAAATTGGGGTTTGGCCCATTTAGTCCATTGGATGTATTTTGAACCCAATGGATGATTTTGAAAATAAAATTGGGCTCAAACCCAATTAGCATTTTTAAAATTATTTATGTGGATTAATTTTAAAATTAAAAGCCCCATAAAACTTTTTTCAATTTTAAAATTGGATTTTATTTGAGATTAAATTGGATTTAATTTTGATTAGTTTATTTTTAAAAAAAATTAGATTTTTTAGCCACTTGAAAATTAATCATCAAATTTAATTAATCTTTGGTGTTTAAATTGGATTTAAGTGTCTAAATAAAACTTGTTGGGCTCGCTTTATGGATTAAATGAAATTGGATTAGCCCCACTTAATTTAAATTGGATTTAGGTATGTGTTTTTGAAATCTTAGAGTTTAATTTTGCTTTTAAATTATTTCACCTGTGTTGAGTTTTATTTGATAGAGTCTACTTTAATTGGATTAAAGTAAATGTTTGGGCTTGGCTCATTAATATTGAAATTCGAAATAAATAGGGTTTATTTTTGAAAATAATTAATTGGATTTAATTAAATATTAAATAAGATTTAATAATGAATATGTATTTAATTTGATTATGTGCTCCTTTTATAATTATGTGATGGTGACATCTTGTGGGCTTAGGGTTGGTTTTTTTAATTATTATCTGGGTTGTATTGGGCCGGAGTTTGAACCCCCCAGTTTGTATCTTAATTTTTATTTAGAACAATTGTATAAGCATGTACCATTACAATAAAAATTGTTAGGAAATTTCATGTTAGATGTTTTGATGATGACAAGATAGGATTCATTGTTAGACCCCAAATAAAATGTAAGTTTATGTTTTCCTTAGATCATTGTTTAAGCGTTTGAAAGTTTGTAATTTTGTTTAGGCTTGTAATTTTATCTTTGTAAATTTTAGCGTCCATTAAACGCTAAAGGAACCTATTTCAGGATACATGGATCAAGCGCTCAAATTGTCTCAAGCGATGGATGTAAGATTCACCTGAAATAAATCCTCAAGTCATGAAAGACTTAAATGCAATTATTCAACGGACATTTATTTCCAACGGGAAATAAATTCAAAAGCATTAAATGTCTGATAAGAGCATTAAATGTGATAAGCTACTGTGACTTGTGGACAAGCCACCTTTTGACCAGACTGTCAGAAATTTCAGAGTTTTAGCTGCTCCCGTCCAATCGGATTCAGCGAATTTTCAGGAATGTCAGACTTTAGGTATGATCACGCGCCACGTGAAAGGCACGATTCAACATGTGTCCAACGGACAGATCCCAAGAAATTGCCTATAAATACCTTGCTCCAGAAAACCAAAAAAAAAAAACGAGAATATACGAGAAATTATTGCCAAAAATCTTACTTACATTCTTTCTGGAAAAAGCTTAGAAACCCCATAGCCAAAACCTTTCAAGCTTTCTATCTACATTCCAGACAGTCACAAATATCTCAAATATCTTCCAAAGAAGAAATTCAAACTCCAACTGAGATATTCCAAGTTGTTTGATCTTCTCTAAAACAAACAAACCTTAGTGACAAACCTCAACCTTTCATCTGAGTGAGAAAAGTTGTTGAAACCTTTCAGGCAGTATTTCTGAGTGAGAGAAGCTTGAAGAAGACGATCTTCATTGGTGCTGAAGTCTGTGTGATCAAGGAGTCCAAGATCATTTTCATCCATTACTATTTTGTAGAAGTTTCTGTGTGATTCTTTGATAATCATCATAGTAAATTCCTCCAAGTGAAATAGGAGAAGAAGGACGTAGCTGGGATTACATCACCCAGTGAACCTTACAAATTATTGTGTCATTTATATTTTATTGCCTTATATTCATCACATTATATTATTCTGAAAAAGACAAATAAAATTGCAAAGCGATTAATTTAACTAAAAGAATGTTAAAAATCATTTCCGCTGTGCTAACCCTGATTAAGCGATCTAAGCGTTGCCCTACTTTGGTAAACTGCTGAAATCACTAAGTCTAAGTTAACTACTCTGAAGCGTCTGACCCAAGCGCTCAGCTTTCCAAGCGTTCAAATTTCTAAAGTGATACGAAAATTTGTGAAGTCGAAAAAGACTTCAGGGTCTATTCAACTCCCCCCCTTCTAGACCCTTTCGTATGCCACTTGGGACCACCAAGTGGTATCAGAGCGGTTGAATTAGAAACCTAAGCGTTTCCGAGCATAACTGCTTGTTCAGATCCATTTTTTTAAAACCTAGTCGCTTTAATTTTTCTCTCCAAAAACATCTCATTATGGCTTTCAACAAAATGCCTAAGTTGGTAGAGTCAAATTATGATTCTTGGAAACTTAGAGCATTCGCTTACTTGTGCTCATGCGATAGTGAAATGTGTGATGTAATTACAGGTGGTCCCATTCAGATTATGAAAGTTGTAACTCAAGCCCCTGGAGCAACCGAGGCCACTCCAGATGGTTGTGTCGAGAAACCTAAGTTAGAATGGACGCCTGAGGATCGAAAAAGAGCAAATCTAGATAATGTTGGACGAAGTGCACTTTACTCAGCATTAGGAGACAACGATGCATTGTTCAACAAGATCAAGCAATGTAAGACTTCCAAAGAAATATGGGATAAGCTGGCTATAGTGTGTGAAGGATCAGCACAAATGAAGGAGAATAAGCTTTCCATAGCCATGCAAAGATTTGAGCATTTCAAGATGCAGCCCAATGAGACGCTAGAACAATTGGACGCAAGGTTTACTTTGCTCGTTACAGAGTTAGCGTCATTAGACAAGGAATTGACCAACAAGGAAATGGTCAACAAAATTTTCAGAAGTCTTCCAAGCAAATATCTAATTAAGACTGTTGCTATGAGAGAATCACAGACATTGGAGACTCTTACTCCAGAGCATGTCTTTTCAGAGTTAAAGGCATTTGAGTTCGAATTGGGTGAAGTCAGTGACACATCGACTTCAGCGACTGAATCAGGAGCTTTAATCGCTACAACCAAAAGCAAGGGTAAAGCGGTTAGTGAGGTTAAAACCATAGAATCAAATGAAGAAAAGGAAATGGCTTTATTGGTCAAGAAATTCAAAAAATTTCTAAGATATGAAAAGAGAAATCCTACCGGACAAACGTCATTTCAGACTCCTCTCCCTGCTCCAACGCCTCAGTATCAAGCGCCAGTGTACTCTGCACCTCAACCAGTAGCGCCAGTTCCATACCAAGCGCCTCCGTCTCCTACTCAAAATCTCTCAGCGCCAGTAGTCTCAAAGCGATTATCCACTGAACAGAAAATGAAAACTAATTTGTGTTATAATTGCAGAAAACCAGGGCACTACCAGGTGAATTGCCCTTATCCAAATGTGTCTAAGCCCACAAGGCAAGACTATGCGGATAGAAACCAATTCAGGAGCAACCTTCGCCAACAGGGATTGCTAGCGGAATCTGAACCATTCTCCGCACCTGAAGAGGATTTGGAATCATCAGATGAAAGCAGTGATGATGAGCCTACAAGCGACTCAGCGTTGATTTGTCTTATGGCAAGAGATGATGAAGCGTCTGACGATTCGCTACCAGAGGTAACCAATGAATTATCAATTCGTCTTTCTTATGATGAATTACTTGACAAAGTAAAAGAATACTACAATGAATGTCAAGAAGCTACCAAAATATATCAAAATGATCTCGATATTATCTCATCACTCACAAGAGATAAAGTGACGCTCAGAGCAGAGTTGCGAGTTCAGCAACAGTGCATTGAGAAGAACCAATCACTTGAGAGTGAAATTATTCAATTAAAAAATGATCTTGATATAATAGTCAAAAGAGAAGCTGATCTGATCGCTAGACTTGCCAAATCAGAGCAGCTCGTCTCATCATTATCAAAAGCTTCTAGAAATTTGGATAATGTGACTGAGGTAACTAGATTATTTGGTGAAAAGACTGGTTTAGGATGCAATAAATTCGGTAAACAACCAAATAAACCTAATGTTACGACAAACAACAAAGGAAAGGGTGTTCGCTTTGTTGAAGAAAGTTCACAGAGTCAAACGCTGAATGAACCAAGCGACAAAGGTACGAGGCCAAATGAGAAAGCCAAAGCTGACTCAGGCAAGGGAAAGACAAAGGCAAATGATTCACAAAGAAAGATTCATCCAAACGCTCAAAAGGCTAAGGATAAACCTAACCACTGTGAATCAAGCGCTAAGCGTCCACCACCAAAAGTGCAACCCAAGCCAGCGCCAAGGAAATACCAGCGTCAATATCCGAGACGGTCAAAGTCATATTATCGATACTATGATGATTATGACTATGACTATGATTATGACTACTATTATAATCGAGGATATTATTACACACCCAAAAAGCACACACAACACGATGTGAAACCCAAAAAGGCCAGTATTCCCACAATGAAGACTAGGCAAATATGGGTTCCTAAAGTTTTAATTCAAACCAAAGTTACTAACGTTGAAGGACCCAAGAAAACATGGGTACCTAAGAAGAATTAGAACTATCCTTAATGCAGGTACCTAGATCTAACACCGATACTTCAGTTTGGTATTTCGATAGCGGGTCATCCAGACACATGACTGGATCAAAAGATCTCTTAGTCAACTATCGAGCTACTAATGGTCCTCAAGTTATATTCGGTGATAACTCCAAAGGTAAAACCAAAGGTATAGGTATCATGCATAGGGGGAACATCATGATCAGTGATGTATATTATGTTGAGGGTCTTAAGCATAATTTGTTAAGCATTAGTCAATTTTGTGATAAAGGCTTTGATGTTAAATTCTCAAGCGACTTCTGCTATGTCAACGACGCTAAGACTAAGTCTACAAAACTAAGAGGAAAAAGAACAAACAATGTGTATTTAGTGAATTGGGATTCTACTTTTGATAACAACCCCACATGCTTTGTTGCTAAAAGTCAAAATGAATTGGGTTGGTTATGGCATAGAAAAATGAATCATCTCAACTTTAAGGCAATCTCTCAGTTAATATCGCTAAATCTTGTAGAGGGATTACCTAAAGGTTCCTTTCAAAAGAATCGCTTATGTGATGCATGTCAAATGGGTAAACATGTTAAGTCATCTTTCAAAAAGAAACCATGTCTATCTACTTCTAGAGTTCTTGAACTATTGCATTTAGATTTGTTTGGACCTATTCAAATCATGAGTGTTAGTGGCAAAAAGTACTCGCTAGTAATAGTTGATGATTTCTCTCGCTATACATGAGTAGAATTTCTAGCGACTAAAGATGAAACTAGTGACAAGCTCACAGCGCTAATCCGTCAACTGCAAAATTCAAAAGATCTAACGGTGACGAGAATTAGAAGCGACAGAGGAACTGAATTTACTAACCAATTTGTTGAGAAGTTTTGTACAGATTTTGGAATACTCCATGAGTATTCTGCTCCTAGAACACCTCAACAAAATGGAGTTGCTGAGCGACGGAACAGAATGCTTAAAGAAGCCGCTAGGACGATGCTAGCAGAATCCAAGCTGCCTCAAAGGTTTTGGGCCGAAGTCATCAACACCGCTTGCTACACTCAGAATCGGTGTATGATCAACAAGCAACATGAGAAGACTCCATATGAGTTGTGGAAGGGACGTAAGCCTAACATTTCATATTTTCATGTTTTTGGTTCAAAATGTTTCATTCATAACAATGGATCCCACAGCCTAAAGACTTTTGATCCTAAAGCGGATGAGGGAATCTTTCTAGACTATGCCAAGAATGGAAAGAGTTTTCGCATCTTAAATAAGATTAAATCGAAGGTTGAAGAATCCATTCATGTTGTGTTTGATGACGCTAACCAAGAACCGAGTAAGGTTAATCCTGATGATGTAGGAATTGAAGATGTTGCCCAACAAGCGTCACAAATTAATCTTGAAGATGATAGTGACAATGAGGATGATGAGATCTTTGTGCCTTTTCCTAAGGTTACTCGTGAGGTTACAAATAATGATGAAGTCAGAATCGCTAATGATCATGAAGAGAATGATCATCAAGAGCAAATTGGAACTGTGAATGATGAAGCGACTGCGCAAGAGACAAATGAGAATCAAGCGATTGATAATCAAGAGTCTATCAACCCGTTCCAACCAGACCGAAAATGGCTTAGAGATCATCCACCAGATCTAGTGATTGGAGATATTGAAGCACCTGTTAGAACTAGGTCCGCTACAATTAATGAGGCCATGTTCGCAAGCTTCCTATCTCAAATGGAACCAAAGAAAGTGGATGAAGCGCTTAGTGATTCAAGTTGGGTAGAAGCGATGCAAGAAGAGCTTAACCAATTTGAGAGAAGCAAGGTTTGGACGCTAGTACCAAGACCAACTCACCAAGGAGTCATTGGAACTAGATGGGTTTTTAGGAACAAAATGGATGAAGATGGCATTGTTATAATAAACAAAGCTAGATTAGTCGCTCAGGGTTATTGTCAAGAAGAGGGAATTGATTTTGATGAAACATATGCCCCAGTAGCCCGTCTTGAAGCGATTAGAATGTTCCTAGCGTTCTCCGCATTCAACAAGTTCACAGTATATCAAATGGACGTGAAGAGTGCATTCTTGAATGGTAAACTCCAAGAAGAAGTCTATGTGGAGCAACCTCCAGGATTCATCAACAACCATGGCAAAACTATGGTCTACAAACTGGATAAGGCACTCTATGGCCTTAAACAAGCACCAAGAGCATGGTATGACACTCTCTTTATCTTCCTTATAGGTAAAGGCTTTTCAAAAGGCAGCGTTGACACAACGTTATTTAAAATTACCCATAATGAAGATATTCTCTTAGTCCAAATCTATGTTGATGATATTATATTTGGTTCTACTAATAAGCGATTGTGTGAGAAATTTTCGAAAATGATGCAAGAACAATTTGAAATGAGCATGATGGGTGAATTAACTTTTTTCTTAAGGTTACAAGTTAAGCAACTCCCTAATGGAATATTTATAAACCAAGCTAAGTATACTAGAGATATGATTAAGAAATTTGGTATGGAAAATGCATCATCTTCAAAAATTCCAATGAGCCAAACGCTTAAGTTAGATAAAGATGAAAGTGGGAAGAAAATTGATATCACTAACTATAGGGGTATTATTGGATCACTTCTTTATCTTACCGCTAGTAGACCTGATATTATGTTTTCGGTATGCATGTGTGCACGTTTTCAATCTGATCCTAGAGAATCACACTTAAGTGCTACTAAGAAAATCCTTAAGTACCTAAAAGGCACACAAAATGTGGGCTTATGGTATCCACAGGATTCTCCTTTTGAACTAATTGGTTATTCAGACGCAGATTTTGCAGGATGCAAAATAGATAGAAAAAGTACTAGTGGTACATGTCAATTTCTAGGTGATAGACTAGTTTCGTGGCATAGTAAGAAACAACAATCTATAGCGACTTCTACCGCTGAGGCAGAATATGTAGCTGCTGGAAGCTGTTGTGCACAAATCCTTTGGATGAGGCAACAACTTAGAGATTATGGAACAATCCTAGGTCCTACCCCAATCCATTGTGATAACCAAAGCGCTTTAGCTATGAGCCAAAATCCTGTCCTTCATTCTAGAACCAAACACATTGACATTAGATACCATTTCTTGCGTGACCATGTTCAAAAGAAAGATATCTCCATGCATTTCATTGGAACTGACAAACAACTGGCAGATATCTTCACCAAAGCGCTCAACGAACAACGCTTTCTCACTTTGAGAAGTGAATTAGGTATGATCGATTTAAACGCTTAAATCATAAAGCATCATATTTAATAGGCATATAATTTAGGGGGAATCCACTTTATGATTATGACTAAACTATATTTCCAAAAATGAAATGAGTTATCAATTTTAGGGGAAACTTTAAAATTGTACTTACTTCATTAAGTAAGCGACTATGATCAAAATGACCTTAACAAATCTTATGCACCGATCATTAGCGTTTACTTGTACTCATTACAATCTGATCGCTTATAAAATGAAAGGTTTAAAAAATCCAACAAGCGATTGATATGTATCAAATTAAATTTACTTTATAAAAGAATCTTCAGCGTTGAAAGAATTCCCACTTCAACGCTAAAGTAACTCTCTTTCACAAAAATTCATGCATAGTTTTCATCGCCACAAAGTAGCGTGTGGATGAGCCCAAAAGTCTAGATTTATTAACTACCCACACGTGCCTATCAAATCAAACTGACGGTTATGATTCCTATCTAAACCTAGGCAGTTCAGTAAACTGCATGAGTCTGAGTACGTGTCAATGTACTATCAGGCACGTGTAATTTACGTTGAAAATTTCAAATGTTTTCAAACTTTTTCAAAAAGTAACTGCGGATCCGAAAATTGTTATAGTATCCTATTTTACCGCACTTTTTGACATCCGAAGTTATGTGTACACGGTTCAGATTTCTTTCTCATTAACTTCTGTACACGTGTCATTCATCTACCAATTGAGGAGTTACTTTTACCTTTTATTTAAACATCTCAAAACTTTTACAGAAAATCTTTATCACTTCCAATCTCTCTACTGTAAAAGTCATTTCTCTCTAAAAGGCAAAAACTTCTTTCTTTTCTTCAAAGTCTCACCTTTCAGCAATGGCACCCAAAGCTTCAAAATCTTCCAAAACAGCAACTTCTGCTACCGGAAAACCTTCCCGTGCTGAAAAACCAGTGACGGTTAACGCCGGATTTTTGGTTAACTGGGATTATCTTTTTGATAACCAGAACTTCCCTCTTCGAACGATTCTTCCACTCGTTCAAGAATCTGGTTTGAGAGACATGCTTACTACTACTTACAACTACTTTGAAGAAGAATCTCTCTACTTTTTCAATAATGGTGAAATTTCTGAAGACGGCAATTCCATATCCTGCGTCTTTCCTTCTGCTAAAGAGACCTTTGTTCTCACTCCCTCTCTGATTTCTTCACTACTAAATCT
Organism: Buddleja alternifolia; assembly: GCA_019426215.1. Taxonomy (NCBI): domain Eukaryota; kingdom Viridiplantae; phylum Streptophyta; class Magnoliopsida; order Lamiales; family Scrophulariaceae; genus Buddleja; species Buddleja alternifolia. Next base: position 16,305,536 of record CM033400.1, on the reverse strand, counting down.
CCCGAATCATGGCAGTGAGGTAGAACATGTAAATCTCGGAGATGCTACCAAAGTCTGGGCGTTGATCAAGAAAAATGATGTTAACGCTGCGTATGAGCCGAACTTCAAGAAGAATGATATGAAGGGCGAATACGTCATCCTCGCTGACATTTGCTCAAAGATTATTGAATGCAGAAAAGGAACTTTCGATAAAATCACCAACATTCAATACAAGATGATGGTAGCCATCCTAACCAAGTTAAAAGTTAACTGGTCTCTCTACGTTTTCAATCGCTTCAAAGCAGCGATGGCTAAGTCTGTTAATCCCAAGCCTTACGGGATTGTGCTAAGTCATATTCTTTGCCTTGCGGATATACGCAATCTTTTGGCAAAAAGATTCCAGCGACCAAATTTTATGGCAAGAAAATGATAAGCGAGCTTCTTAACCCGCGAAAACCTGGCGGAGCAGCGGTTCCTAAAGAACAGCGTGAGCGACTTCCAGCCGAAGGAGTTGTTCGCAGTGATGATGAAGATCAAGCGTCTTCTTCATCATCGTCCTCTTCATCAGAAGAAGAAGTGGTGGTCAAGCGACCTAAGAGAAAGATCACTCTCAGAGTCACTGAGCCTTCCAAGCCCGCAAAGAAACAAAAGCCTGATCTTAAGAAGAAGAAGCCGGACCCCAAAAAGAAATAAAAAATCCCTTCTCCTTCTCCCTCTCCTAAATCTCCATCTCCTCCTCCAGCGTTTGTCTTTCCCGTTCCCGAGGAAGAAGAAGCCGTAGAAGAAGAAGTACCGCTTACACGAAGGCGTACTCCTCTTTCTACCCCCGCAGTATCCTCTAGCGCTCCATCAAAACCAGCGCTTAGAGAGTCAGCCAGTGCTTCTTTCTCTGACGTTGTTCCCGAAGTCAGCTCAGATCCTCAAGCCGCTACTCAATCTGAGAGGCTTTCAAATGTTCAGGGTAAGTATTTGCTAAGCAAATTCGTCTATCCTTTCCTCGTTAGTCTCTAAGTTTCTAACGCTAGGATAAAAACTCTTTCAGTACCTTATGCAGCAGATATTCAATATGTTCTCAACACGCTTGAAGAACTAAATATCCCCATTCGTGCTGATCCGATAACTTCTTTTATCAATTTAGACCCTGAAGAAGAAGTCCAGGAGCCTGAGGAAATTGCTCAAGAAACAAATCAAGCGACTGAAAAAGTCGATGATATTCCTCAGGGTAAGCGATGTCGTCTTTTGTTTGTAATTTCTACTTAGTAGAAATTTTTGCTTGCTTTTCTCAATCGCTTACATGTATCAGCTCAAGATGTACCAATCGCTGATGCCCCTCCTCTCTCGGAGATTCCAGTTGAAATAGACGTGGACATGGCAACTGTTGTGGATATCGCTTAAAGGGCATCACAAGTTCTTCCTGACGCTGAAACTTCATCAGCAAGTGAAGCAACTTTAAACGTTGAGCGGTCGATAGAAGTGGCCCCTATCCCAACAGAAGCTATTGCTTTTGTTCCTACGCCAACAGGACCTCCTCCTCGTGTCATTGATTTCTTCCCGCGCGGATACTCTTCAGATCTTGAATTTTATTATGCCGCCAGAGAACATGACACTCAAACGCTTGCCGAGTTGGAAATCCAATTTCAAACAACTCTCCATCGGCCTGATCTTTCAGACTCACACAAGTTTGAGATCTTTGAGCGTTTTGCCAATCTTGGTCTGTACAGTTTAGAGCGTCTTCATTCACGCCTTGAGTATATTCGTCGACCAGCGTTCAACCGATCAGAATTTGACGTGCAGCGATTCAATTTCACCGGTCGCTCAGAAGAGTCCTTTTATCCTCTGCGCCAAAACAAGATTGTTTTCAAAAACCCCCACATGGGTGATTGGAACAAAGATCCAGATGAGGCAGATCTCAACAAGATAGGATATTCGGCTCTCCCTTCCGTCGTCAACTCTCCTCAAAACGCTTTATCTCCTAATCCTCTAAAGTTATGGAAAGGAAAAGGACCTATTGTTGCTGAGCGTCCAAATCCGGTCAACTCGTGGATAGAAGATGAGGCTCGAGAATATCTAGCCAGATTATGGGCTGAGGACTATGAAGAAGAAACGGAACGCTTTGAGAAATTTCTTGCCGCTAGAAAAGATCAAGCTAAAGCTATCAAGCTTGGCAAGAGATGGATGATGAATACAGCTAGCTGGGCTGAAGAATTTGTTCTGCATTTCTATACCTTAGAAGAACTTATAAGATACCCGTTTCTTTTCAAGTTTGGGATAGAATACAGACGCCGAGGATATGCAACCTTTTTGCTTCAACAGCGTCAGATTATTGCAGGGAATGTTAGCGCTTTGCCACGATACAGACAACCAATCGAAAGCTACATTCGCCAGCAACTCGCCTTATACAGCCAGGGCGGATGCTACGTCTTGTATCCTCGTGCCGACTTTGTTCAAAGAATCTTTCCTGACCTAAACGAAGACGCTTCGTTCAAGTAAACAACTAATTCTTCCCGGTCAGAGTCAGATTCGTGTTGATGTTTCAACAGAACACGCTGAGTTTGCTGAGTTCCACAGAACTATGAGAGCAGTGTTTGAAAATGCCCAAGCGCTGGACAGCAGTTTCAATCACTTTTCCGGGTGTTACAATTTTAGAGGATATACTCTACACCCCGTGCTCTTTAGTGAATCCAACATTCAAGTGGCCAAGATGATCTCGCTGATTAGGCCAGTGGACCAAGACGCAGCTCAAGCGCTCATGCCGTTGATTTTGGACTTTTTCAACAGATATACTTCAGGGATTGCTTTACCAGAAGATGTGCAACTTGCACTAAGTACCGAAGAGCGAGAAGACGCTATATTTTTTATACCGCAATCCAGCCTGATCAGTCCCCGGCATGTACTGGAAGCTCTTGGCCCCTTTTGGGTCATTAGCATTAGAGAACCTTCTCCTCCCCAAATCCAAATAATGGCAGAAGACTCTGCTCCTACTGCGGAAGTCGCTCAAAATCCTGAGGCTTCCTTGCCAGACTCTCCTAGCACCCCAGTAGTCGAGCCCCCAGCGATTGCAGATTCTATCTTGGATCACGCAATTGAAGAAGTGCACGCTGAAATTGCCCAAGAGCCTGTAGAACCTCTCATCAGAGATAAGAGCAAAGGCAAGGCTGCACTTTCAAGTTCTTACGGACTTCTCCCGTCCCCAGAGCGTCCTTCTTCGGATTCAGATTCAGACAGTGATTTAGAGGACAGAGATTTCAGAACAGCAGTACGGAACTCGCTTACCCACATCGAAGGTTCCTGTTCCAAGATTTCTGAGGCTGCTGATAGACAGATTCGCCTAGTGTCTGATACACGAAGCCGAGACATTTCCAACGCTTCAAATACAAGCACTATTGCCATCATGAATAGCATGTCCCCTCTTATCGCTGAGCTCTCCTCTGAATTCAATCGTCACTTAGCTCAGAGCGCTTCGGCTGATGCGAAAAGACATGCTTCATCCGATGTCGTCGCTCAGAGTGTCGCCCAGCAAATTGCTCTTCTAGTCGAAGAAGTTAGACTTTTGCGCCGCGATGTCGCTGATTTAAAGAACTCCCTTGATGAAGTCAAGAAGGGGGAAAGTAAAGAAAAGTCCAAAGCGATTTCCAAGACAGATAATAAACATTGGCGTTCAATGTTCGATGAACTAGCAAGCATTAAGAAAATGCTATCCAAGAAAAGAAAGCCAAGGTATTATCTCGAAAAGTACGCTCTTCCTCAATTGGACCCTGACTTCTTAGAAAGTATGGGTTTTCATGCTTATGCCGGACCGCTACAACGACCTGTAAATTGGAGACCGTCAAATGACCATCAAAGAGATATATATTATGATCTGATTCGTGAACTTGGCATTCCACCAAGGGATTGGACGGAAAGGTTGTTAGAACTAAATGAAAGCTCCAGACTACGCAAGCATGACTATGATGAAGTCCATCATACAACCATGATCGACATTGATCGACTCTTGAAAGAGTTAGCGATAGAAGTTCTGCAAGGCGAAGAAAGAGCTAAGCAACAGAAGAAATAATTTTTTTTGTGTGTATTTTATCTCTCTCTTCTTTTTTTTAGCATAAATCATGTACGCTTTATTCTTTCAATATATATGAATGATTTATCGCTGAAACAACTTGTTGAAGCCAACCTAACTTTAACTAACTTTACTAACTTTTCAAACGATGACTTATATTCCTTTGGGCCTTTTCTTTTTAAGTAACTCTTAAAATTATAAAAGAGTTACAAGTCTTGACATCATCAAAAAGGGGGAAATTGTTAGGAAATTTCATGTTAGATGTTTTGATGATGACAAGATAGGATTCATTGTTAGACCACAAATAAAATGTAAGTTTATGTTTTCCTTAGATCATTGTTTAAGCGTTTGAAAGTTTGTAATTTTGTTTAGGCTTGTAATTTTTATCTTTGTAAATTTTAGACTAAGTCTTAGTAACTGAATCGCTAGTAGAATTCTAGGTGAGTCTATTAGAGAAGAAGTTGAAGACCAGCGTCTGAAGTCAACCAGAGATGAAGATTTATCTCTTAGCGTCCGTCAAACGCTAAAGGAACCTATTTCAGGATACATGGATCAAGCGCTCAAATTGTCTCAAGCGATGGATGTAAGATTCACCTGAAATAAATCCTCAAGTCATGAAGGACTTAAATGCAATCATTCAACGGACATTTATTTCCAACGGGAAATAAATTCAAAAGCATTAAATGCCTGATAAGAGCATTAAATGTGATAAGCTACTGTGACTTGTGGACAAGCCACCTTTTGACCAGACTGTCAGAAATTTCAGAGTTTTAGTTGCTCCCGTCCAATCGGATTTAGCGAATTTTCAGGAATGTCAGACTTTAGGTATGATCACGCACCACGTGAAAGGCACGATTCTACATGTGTCCAACGGACAGATCCCAAGAAATTGCCTATAAATACCTTGCTTCAGAAAACCAAAAAAAAAACGAGAATATACGAGAAATTATTGCCAAAAATCTTACGCACATTCTTTCTGGAAAAATCTTACAAACCCCATAGCCAAAACCTTTCAAGCTTTCTATCTACATTTCAGACAGTCACAAATATCTCAAATATCTTCCAAAGAAGAAATTCAAACTCCAACTGAGATATTCCAAGTTGTTTGATCTTCTCTAAAACAAACAAACCCTAGTGACAAACCTCAACCTTTCATCTGAGTGAGAAAAGTTGTTGAAACCTTTCAGGCAGTATTTCTGAGTGAGAGAAGCTTGAAGAAGACGATCTTCATTGGTGCTGAAGTCTGTGTGATCAAGGAGCCCAAGATCATTTTCATCCATTACTATTTTGTAGAAGTTTCTATGTGATTCTTTGATAATCATCATAGTAAATTCCTCCAAGTGAAATAGGAGAAGAAGGACGTAGCTGAGATTACATCACCCAGTGAACCTTACAAATTATTGTGTCATTTATATTTTATTGCCTTATATTCATCACATTATATTATTCTGAAAAAGACAAATAAAATTGCAAAGCGATTAATTTAACTAAAAGAACGCTAAAAATCATTTCATCTGTGCTAACCCTGATTAAGCGATCTAAGCGTTGCCCTACTTTGGTAAACTGCTGAAATCACTAAGTCTAAGTTAACTACTCTGAAGCGTCTGACCCAAGCGCTCAGCTTTCCAAGCGTTCAAATTTCTAAAGTGATACGAAAATTTGTGAAGTCGAAAAAGACTGCAGGGTCTATTCAACCCCCCCCCCCCTTCTAGACCCTTTCGTATGTCACTTGGGACCACCAAAAATATTAGACAGGTCCAATGTAGAGAGAAATCGGTGGTAAACTTGGAGCAAAGTCAAGAAACTCTTTTATAATAGATTAAAACCCTTCCCCGAATGACTCGTTGGGTCGAGACAATCTACATTAAAGCCCATATGTGTGTGTCGTTAGAAATTTCTAGGAGTTTTTCTTGTGCATTTCCATAACTATTGCTTAATAAATTAATGTGCAAAGTGAGACCCAAAATATAATAACTTTTAAGTTATTAAATCTCCCTAATCAAATAACATTAAGTTAAGGGCATTTGATATCCTGGCTCTCCATCAAACTTTAGAATCAGATGGTTGCATCTTGTTTATGGCATCATCCTGGTATTAGGGGGTCATATATAAAGGTAATATGCTTGATCTTTTTTAGTGCACTTGATGCTTTCGGTCGAAGCAAATTTCACCCCATATATAGAAAAATGTTGCAATGCGAGATTAAATTGTTAGACTGATATGAGTTGATGGAAATAGACTTAGATGAATCACCATCTATATATTGAAAAATGTTGCAGTTAAGTGATTCATGAGTCAAAGGGATTGAATCATCAATTGGATTAACTTGCACTAGGTGCCACCTCAGTTCCTAGATGGGTCAGTCATATATCCAATAAGGTTGCAACCCATCTAAACATTGAGGACCTCAATCAGTCACTATGAAACCAATCCAACGAGGTTTCCGATTATTGCAGTGGGAGTACAATAATTGAGAAAAATAGTGGGAGGCAAGTAATTGTACAAGTCCTTTAAAATTACTAGTTTTAAACAATATAAAGCATCTAATTGAATAATCTTGGTATTTTCTGCAATTTTATAATTACTATCTATAATGGTTAACCCACTCAAAGTATTGTTTGAAAAGAACATTCTAAATGGACAAAACTTCTTTGAATGGAACAGAGGACTGTCCTTAATGATGAAAATCTTGAATATATGCTGGAATTGGATCGACCACCGAGACCTGGGGTTGACGAGGATGATTCAGTAAAGATAGCATATTCAGATTGGGTATCTGATGCTTGTAAGGTAAAGGATTATATGTTTAGCTCCATGTGCGGAGAATCGCAGCGCACAAATGAAAATATGAATAGTCCTAAATGAATCATGTTGCACTTAGAGGAACTGTTAGGGGAATAGGGTAAGTCTATTAGATACTTTGCATTGAAAGAACTATTCAACACTAAGATGAAAGAGCATGAGGATGTAAAGAATCATGTTTTGAATATGATCTCCATCTTAGAGAGACTTCGGTCTATAGATTTCTACATGGATGTCTACCTTCAAGTGGATCTCATTCTCCAATCAACTCCCTAGATCATTCTTGGATTTTGTCATCAATTTTGATATAGATGACATTGAAGGATCACTTTCAGTACTTATGAGCAAGCTAATGATTGCACAATGGTGAAAAAGAGAAAAGTGGAGTGCATTCAAAATTCCTATTATTTTGAATAATACGGAATTAGTTGGAAAAATCAGAGAATCCAAGATACGAAAGGCCCAGAAGTTCAAAGCCAAGGCTCCAAGAACAAAAAGGACATATACCTTCTATGGTAGGAGCTGCGCCATTGGAAGCGCAATTTGCCAAAGCTGAAAAAGCAGGTATAGACGTTTTGTTTTTGAAACAAATTATTCTATGACTATATTCTCTACTTTACAGATTCTAGATTCGGGCACTCGTGCTCACATCTGTGTTTTGAACCAAGATATAGAAATAAGTAGGAAGCTGGGAGAAAGAGAAGTGATGATCAATGTAGGAAGTGGACACAGTGTCACGGCTACACACGTTGGAAGCACTTCTATTACATTAATGTCTGAACATTCTATTACTTTAGATAATTGTCTCATTTTGCCCAGTGGGCTTAAGAACATCATTTTTATTCCTGTATTGGTCAGGAAAGGATACTTGTTTACTTTGAATGACAATGGTTGTGATATTTTTTTTAGAAATAAAAATGTTGGCTCAACATCTTTAGTTAATGGATTGTATTATATTAATGTTCAAAACCATTGCATGGTTAACACTATGACTAAGAAGCATAGTATGAATGATACTAACCAAAGACTTATGTGGCCTCTTACACTTGGACATGCTGGTGAATTCAAGATTCACGAGTTGGAGAAACTAGGGCTTATCAGCACACTTGGATCTGATCCATACCAACATGTCAATCCTGTCTAAAAGGTAAAATGACTAGGTCACCCTTCACCTGACATTTTGAAATATCCAAGGAAGTTTTGGGTTTAGTTCATACAGACGTTTGGGGGCCCTTCAAGGATGTGGCCTACAGAGGTTTTCAGTACTTCATTACTTTCATTGATGACCATACCAGGTATGGACTCGCTTACTTAATGAAACATAAGTCTAAAGCTCTTGAATGGTTCGAGGAGTTCAAAACTATGAATGGAAAATAAAACGGGCACAGTATTAAGGTACTACGATCGGATCATGGTGGTGAATACATGAGTGCTTAGTTTAATGAGTTCTTAAAATAACACGACAGAATGTTACAACTTACTCCTCCAGCAACCCCACAATTAATTGGAGTAGCTGAACGCAAAAATTGTACCCTATTGGATATGACGAGATCTATGCTTAGCTACATCAATTTGCCTATTTCATTATGAAGGCATGTTTTGCTTACAGCTATACATATATTGAATAAGTGTCCTTGTTGTAGTGTGGAAGGAAACCTAATCTTAAGTACATAAGAACATGGGGTTGCCCCGCATATGTTAAGAAGCCTAAGGTAGAGAAACTAGAGGAAAGATTTCTTAAGGGTCGATTCATAGGTTTTCCCACTGACTACATGGGAACTCGTTCTATTAGAAGAACAAAATGAATCCTCTTCAGGGACACCAATTCAAGTACAAAGAATTGAAACTAAAACTCAAAAGACACAACCATCGCTGTGACACTCTAGTAGAGTATCTCGACCGCCTGAGAGATATGGTTACCTTAATGAACAGCAATATTTGTTTGTTGTAGCAAATGGAAGCCAAGGAGATGATCCCTCTAGCTACGAGCAAGCAGCGACAGATATTGATTCCGCAAAATGGCTGGAAGTCGTGAAAGCAAAGATGGATTCAATGTATTCAAACCAAGTCTGGACTCTTACTGACTCCCTGAGGGTGTACGGCTGATAGGGTACAAATGAATCTATAAGAAAAAGATTGGTCCAGTGGCAAGGTAGACACCTATAAGGCCAGACTTATCGCAAAAGATTATAGTCAAAAGGAGGGCATTGACTATGAGGAAACCTTTTTGCCCATAGCAATGATCAAGTCCATTCGAATCCTGCTCGCCATTGCAGCGAACCTAGATTATGAAATCTGGCAAATGGATATGAAAACAGCATCCTTAAATGGATATCTCGAGGAGGACATTTATATGCAGCATCCCAGAGGTTTTATATCTGATGCAGATTCACATAAGGTTTGCAAGCTAAATAAGTCCAATTATGGACTTAAGCAGGCGTCTCACAGCTGGAATCAATATTTTTATCAAGAAGCAAAATCTTTTGGATTCATTAAGAATGAAGATGAACCGTGTGTCTATAAATTTTCCAGTGGTAGCAAGTTGACATTCCTAGTGTTGTATGTAGATGACATACTGCTAATGGGGAATGACATAGGCTCGTTGACATCAATCAAGGCATGGCTTTCAGGCACATTCTCCATGAAAGACTTAGGAGAAGCAACCTACATTCTTGGAATTCTCATCTACCAAGATAGAGCAAATTGGACGTTAGGTCTTTCCCAAGTACTCTACCTAGAGAAAGTCCTTAAGAGATATGAAATGAGTAACTCTAAGGGAGCACTTGTACCCATGGGACATGGAATACATCTCTCTAAGTCTATGAGTCCAAAATTGGATGAGGACAGACTAAAGATGAGTAAAATCCAATATACATCGGCAGTGGAAAGTCTCATGTATGTGATGTTATGCATGAGGCCTGACATAGCCTACGTTGTGAGTGTAGTTAGTCAGTTTTAAGCTAACATGGGTGAGCAGCATTGGATGGCTGTGAAGACAATCCTTAAGTATCTTAGAAGAACAAAGGATATGTTTCTCATATATGAAAATGAAGAAATGAAAGTAGATAGATATTCTAACTTAGACTTCCAGTCTGATGTGGACAATCGAACATCTAGGTTTAGATTCACTCTGAATGGTGGAGAAGCGTCTTAGACAAGTTCCAAGAAAAGCACAACTTCGAACTCCACATAAGAAGCTGAATACATAGCTGCCTTAACGAAGCTGTTTAGATAAGAAAGTTCATGGCTGAACTTCAAGTGGTTCCAAGCATGGAAATGCCATTGCCACTGTGGTGTGACAACAATGGAACAATAACACTGGCTAAAGAACTAAGGTCTCACAACAAATCTAAACACCTAGAGATAAGGTATCACATAATTCGAGAAGTTGTTGGAAGAGGCGACATCTCCATGCAGAAAGTAGCCTCAGCAGAAAACGTAGCTGACCTGCTTACTAAGCCTCTATCATCGGCGGTGCTAGCGAAACATCTTGAGAAAATGGGACTCAAATACAATAGCAATTGGCATTGAGTGCAAATGGGAGATTGTTAGGTGTTATTCCCTCTATAACATTGAGGAATTAGATTTAGGAGTTCATTTTATTTGTATTGTATGAACATTATTAATCATTAATAAAAGGCATTAAGTTTGTTCTTATAAATCTAATTGTGGCATTAAATGTATTGAACAAATAGGTCCTTAAGACTAAGGTGTACTCACCACTACTTATTTGATAAGTAGAAGCACTGGTGGAGTTAAGTGCTTGATCTTATAAACATGGTTCGCGAGTTAAGGAATCTGAATTGGGCTCTTAGGTTCAACTCGTATGACACTTGCTTTGACAAAGAAAGTGCTAGTCTTACACTGATTGGATAGTGAGAGCTGATGTCATGAATATGATTAACGGAATTGACATATTCGAACATGGCTCGTTGTAATCCTATCACATTGGTTTTTACTCGGTGACAGTCAATGATAAGGATTAATGGTATGATAGTATGAGTGAGCTTTAGACCTGAGGATTCCTTTACATTTTTCTCGTACCATTGAATAAGTTATTAGAGTAGTTAGGCCGAAACACCCGTTGGTGGGGTCGACCTCGAAGTATGATTCAGTGGATGCGTTCGAATGGGAAGTAGATTGCCATGAATGAATTCACTGTCTCGAAAGTAAACAAGAAACAACATGTACATCATAGGTGTTGTGAAATTAAAGTCTTTGACCAAAACATTTATGCCTGACTTGTACTGGACACAAACGGCAATTTTGTAATTTCACATCAGTATGATTATAGTACAGTATCAAGTTGTATGAGGTTGACATTCTGCAGCCCTTACTTGATCGGGTTGCGTCAGTGAAGAGTTTATACTCATATGGTATGTATAACTTAAAAGTTTCATGATGAAATATTCATCTCATATTGGGTTTCAATATAGCTTCACAGGAATGGCTTGGTGATAACTATATCCTTGAAATCCTCCCAATGCCAATCATGATGAGCCTAGAGAGTCGCCCGATATTTTGGTAATTTCACTTAGAGTGAAAATTATCAGTGGGAAATGTATTGATTATGCTAAATATATTTAATATTATAATTAAATATTTTATTCAATTAATATTAATAGTATTATTAATTTAGAATTAATAAAGTAGTATTAAATAAAAAGAGCCTAGTATTTAATTAATTACCGATTGGATTGGACTGGGAATATTATTTAATTAATTAACACTGGGCTTGGAATTTGATGAAGCCTAGTAAACCTATCCCTAAGGACATTTCCGCCGCCTCCCTCTCTCCTTAGTCAAGGAGTCGTTCTTATTTAAACACTAGGTGCTTAACTAAAAACATAACCTATGTGATATTTTCATCTAAGAAAGTGAAAAGATGTGAAACACTAAAAATCCTTTCTCCCTCCCTATAAATCCTAGTTGTCCAACCCCGTCTGAGGTAGAGGAGGTTGAGCTTCAAGAATTGAAGATCATCTTTCGCGTGATAATCTAGAGGAAGGAACGATTCGTTGTTTCTCAAAGCTTGGCTTAAGAAATTCATCGAAAAAGGTACTTGGATTATATCTTCATCTTGTAATTCGATTTTTATGTAAATAAAATTATCAAAAGTATGAATTGAATCTGGGCTTTGTGAATCGAGAAAAAATTTTATCCGCTGGTTCGATTCACAACACAAGGTAGAAAAACTGGAGGCCAGGTCCCTAAAACGACAATTCATTGGTTATCCCAAAGGCATTATGGGATATCTCTTTTACCTACTCGATGATCATAGGATCATTGTAGCCTTATAGGCAACCCTTCTTGAAGAAAAGGTCATTCGAGAAGAAACAATGAGTAGAAAGATTGTTCTAGAAGAACAAATCGAAGAGTTTAGGGAGACAATTGTTCAAGAAGCCAAACCCATGCCCATTATGTCACACAACCACCAATGACTAGGTCTGGTAGAGTATCTCAACCGCCTGAGATTTATGGTTGTCTGTTGCAAAGAAAGCATAAGTTGTATGCTGCAGCAGAGGAAAACCATGGATATTGTCCCTCTACGCATGACAGAGCAACATATGGACTCTACGAGAAGGTGTAGGGCTATGAAAATGAAGATGAATTAGATAATTTTGAATCAACTTTTATCTCTAGTAGGTGACTCGAAGAGTATTGTACCGGTCTGAGTTAAACACATCTACAAGAGAAAGGTCGGTCCAAATGACAAGGCCAGGCTGATGGCAAAAAAGGTATAGTCGAAAGAAGGGCAATGACTATGAGGAAGCCCCTTTTCCACAGCTAAAATCAAATTCAATAGATTCTTACTTTCGATAGCAAAACACCAAGATTATGAAAGATTGGCATGTGTATGTAAAGACCCGTTCATAAATAGATTCCTCTAGGAGGATGTCCATATGGAACAAGCCCAAGGGTTTTATATTAGAGGCCGATTTTCATAAGATCTGCATACCCCATATGGACTTAATAGAACCTCTCGTAGTTGAAATCTTAAGATTGATGACATAATTTGGAATTATGAAATTGTCAAATGTAAAGAATAAGAAAAAAATAAGCAAAACTTCAATTTTTGACTTGGCTCCCATTACATTTTTCGAATCATTGCACTCCCACTGCAATATTCAAAAATCTTGTTGGAAAGATTTCATAGTGAGTGAGTTCTTTAATAGATCTGGTGAGTTGCAACCCTTTAGGCTCACTAAATTTATTAATGTATCAATCCTTGCCAGCATCGTCAAACATGCGTTTCAATCTTAATTCGACTCATAGATCACGAGACCGCAACTCTTTAACGATATATAGGTTGTGATCTATCTGAACATGGGTCCATCAACTCCTATCAATCTAATAGTTGAATTTCACTTTGCAACCCCCTGTCAATAAATGGGGTGGAATTTGCTTCGATTGATGCCATGAAAATGCATTTAGAAAATTTAAATAAATGTCTTGATGCATAATCTGTCACGCCCCAAAATTTAGTTATAAAGGACCCAACTTGAATACATAAGTCTACCATTGCAATAGTTCATTTCGACATCTGGACCCAATTTACCAATGTATCTTAGGGTCCCAGCCCTGAAACTGTCAACCATATCGCGAAGCAACTTAACATCCTTGAATAAAACTACCAGTGTTTCCCTCAAGCATTTTCTAAGTCTACACCTGTGATCCTCCACGCTAGTATTCGTGTGCAAGGTGCTTAAAATAGTTTTTACACCCAAAATGATAATTTAATGAGGTGAAAACAATAATAGTTTTGTTTTCTTTCAAAGGATCATTGAAATCATGAGTAAGAAAGACATTTGTGATCACAGTACAATTAAACAATAGCTAGTATGAGATCAAGATCTTAGTGTATGCACGATGAGGTTTTGTTCAAAGATCATGGAAAACATGTTTGGAAAAAAAATAATTACGTTCATGATAAAACTGGAACAATGAGTGGCATGATATTCAAGTTTCAAAACATGCATTTAAACAGCACGCAGTTTAATGCAAGTAACACGTACACGGCACACTTAAGCAGGAGGGGGTCATTAGCAATACCATCACGTCCGATGACTTGCCCACGACACTTTGGGTCCCGCTACTTCTTCCTTATCACCCCTGAACACGCGGCTTAAAAGCCATGACCTTATACCTCCCCAAAAAGGCTCGCGATGCCTGATTGATCATATCTGAAGTATGCCACACGATCTAGTACCCACTCACCCTCAGAACACTCCATCTTTAGGTGTTGGGAATTGGCCGTGGATAGCGGGAACCGTTTAAGACCGCAAGCCCATGCTTGGCCGGCCGAACCCTGCCCTGTCCACGCCCGAGACTTGGGCCCCACACTTAACCACGTAACATGCAACACATATCACTTGAACGTAGTCACGATATATGATCACGATACAAGAACCAAATGATGAAGTAATTTCACGAAATCCATAAAATCGATGTTTATTTTGAAATCGTTCTTGCAAAAATATGCATTTGAAACAAGTATACAATCACGTATGTCACAAATGATGCAATGAAGCAGTTTAGCTCACGATAGAATATTGAATCGAGCAGATAGTCTTTCAGAATTTCATTAAAATAATGTCTTCCTTGAAATCATTTTCTCGAAACATGCTTGGAAAATTATTCTCGCCAAATATGTCTTTGAAAACATTCATGCAGGTGACAATTGGTGCCAATAAATGGTTAATGCAAAATGAGTCCATGATTTGATTTGAAAGTGTTGAAACTCATTTTCATGTCAAGTGTTCAAAGCATGATGAAAGTTCATAGATATATGTATATATACGACGTGTTCCTTCCAGTTTTGAAAGACATATAACTATAATTTTGAGAGGCAACTCACAGTACTCTTCCAAGCTACTAGGATTGTCGCCGAGTGAATCTCCAACACTACCTACTTTGGCCAAATATCAAATTAGAACCTTATTCTATCACTCGATTCTAATAACCTGCCGAACCTAATCTATTTGATCCTATAAACTATGATTATGCATAAAGTATACACCATTTTCGCATAATTTGGCTATAACATAATTAATTTTAAAGATTCACAAAAATTTCAAGAAAACAATTTTGCGCAGTTGTAATTTGAAAATTGTTAAAATTCATCGAGGAAGAGTTTACCTCTAAAACTACCAGAACTACCCAACACTTGCTGAAAAAGATTAGGTAAAATTTTCAAAAGCAATGAACAATTCCAAGTGGGTGTTTTAACCACCAAACTTAGGCCAAACTAAATCAAATTTTGATCCAAACAAGTTGCATTTCAAAATTTGTATAAAATCCTTTGTTTATCGAAAAATCCCAAATTTTGTATGACATGTTCAAAAGACACTAAAAATGGTTCTACAAAATTTTGGAAGCCAAATAAAATATTTAGATACAAATCTTCAGCTCAAAACAACACTTATCTGTAAATGAGTAATTCTCTGGCAGTAGTGGTCTACCAATTTTTATAAATTTCATCAAAGCTCCAAAAATCTCAAAATTTTACAGAAAAATACAAAACATGTATAGATATCTGCAGAAAAAGTTTTAAATATGAAATTATAAGCTCAACAAGTGGATTTTTTGAAACATGATATAAATCTGGCAGTTCTTTTGTATAATTTAAAAGAAATTCTACAAGACTCCAAAATTTACGAAATTTTACCAATATGTTGCTAACACATCCACGTTAATTGGAACATATTTTGACTCCAAAATTCGTTCATTTGGCCTTTCAAGTACAACCTAGAACCCATACGTAGAAACTGAAATGGAGTTCAACATCATTTCATGACAAAACAACAATGCATGCCCTAAAGGCCTTTCAAAAACAAGTTAGATTCGACATGCAATCACTTATCTATGTTTAAAATACAAATATAGTGATGGGTCTATAACAATTTATCCAAACCCTTTCCTCATACACACAATCAACCAAATTCTCAGCCCTACATTCCAATTCACCTCATGCATGTCCCAATTGAGCCTCCAATTGATCAATTCAAGATTTAATTCCACAATAATTCTAATAAACCAAGAATAAACACATTTTAACAGGGATGAGGGAGTATTACCTAAGTATTTGATTGATGAGAAGACACCAAGAGAACAAATTTCCAATGGTGCTGCCAGATTTCAGGTCCTGAAACTGGGTCACGATTTAGGCGAATCTGAAACTTATGTAGCAGATATGAAAATTCCGAACACATGGTGTTCTTACTTGTCCTCTCAGGGAGATTTTGAGCTAAAAATATTCCAATTTGGGCATCATTTGATCCCTCAAAACTTGAAATTACAAACCTTTCCAGAGCCGGATTTCTTGCGGAAATTGCTTGGACAATTATGGTTTCTATGTTGTGGTTTACGCTCTCTCTTTCCATGAATCTCTTGAATGATTTGGGAGCTTAAAAGAGGAGATAATGGGGAAGAATTCTGTTATTTGGGGCAAGAAGAAGTGAAGTGTAGAGAGAAAAATTAAGAAGCTAGAGAGGTGTATAATAGGGTGTGATGAGGGCTTGGTAGCAATTTCTCCATTTGTCTCATAGGCCTGGTCATATTGTATTTTATCTCATACCCTTATATATAAAAGTTGAATTTCAGCCCCTAAGGATATATATATTGACGTTAAAGCCACTCAACTTGCTAATATAATTATTATTATTTTTGGTATGTTAGTAGACCATACTACTAGTAATCGAGTAATTATTTTAGTATTAAGGAAACTCGAGTGTTACATAATCCCCACTTTCTGGAAAAAACTTATGCACTAGACATTAATTCATTTCTTCTAAGTTTGATGAAGAGCCGGGGTATCCAATTTTGTTAGGAAATTTCATGTTAGATGTTTTGATGATGACAAGATAGGATTTCATGTTAGACCCCAAATATAATGTAAGTTTCTGTTTTAATAAATCTATGTATAAGCGTTTGAAAGTATGTAATTTTTTATTATCCTTGTAATTTTTACCTTTATAGATTTTAGACTAAGTATTAGATACCGAATCGCTAATAGAATTCTATTTGAGTCTATTAGAGAAGAAGTTGAAGATCAGCGTCTGAAGTCAACTGAAGATGAAGATTTGTTCTTAGCGACTATCAAACGCTAAAGGGCTATTTCAGGATTCATGGATCAAGCGCTCAAAGCACTCTAGCGATATGTATCAGATTCACCTGAATTAAAGTCATGAAGGACTTAAATGCAATCATTCAACGGACATTTATTTCCAACGGAAAATAAATTCAAAAGCATTAAGTGCCTGATAAGAGCATTAAATGTGATAAGCTATTATGACTTGCGGACAAGCCACTTTTTTGACTAGATTGTCAGAACTTCATAGTTTATAGCTGCTCCCCGTCCAATCGAAACCAGCGAATTTTCAGGAATGTCAGAGAAAAGGTAGAATCACGCGCTGCGTGATCGGCACGCTCCCACAGGTGTCCAACGGACAGATCCCAAGATTTGCCTATAAATACCCTACCTTCAGCAAGCTAAAAAGACATAGAGATATACGTACATGCACAAGAAACTCTGCTGAAATTCTCGTTTAAAGAAAAAGCTTAGAAAATCCATAGCCAAAATCTTTCAAGCTTTTTATATACATTCCAGACAGTCACAAATATCTCAAATCTCTTCCAAAGAAGAAATCTAAATTCTTACTGAGATATTCCAAGTTGTTTGATCTTTCCAAAAACAAACAAAACCTTGTGATAAAATCCCCAACCTTTCATCTGAGTGAGAAATTTGTTGATACCCCTTACAGGCAGTATTTCTGAGTGCGAGAAGCGTGTAGAAGACGATCTTCATTAGTGCTGACATCTGTGTGATCAAGGAGCCCGAGATCATCTTCACCTATTTTACAATCTTGTAGAAAATTCTGTGTGATTCTTTGATAATCATATTAGTAAATTCCCTCCAAGTGAAAAAGGAGAAGAAGGACGTAACTAGGATTACATCACCTAGTGAACCTTACAATTTCTTGTGTCATTTACTTTAATTATCATCTTGTTCTATATTATATTATATTCTTTGAAAAAGACAAGCTAATCTGCTAAGCGACTATTTAACCAAAACGAACGCTAAAGCTTTAAAATTATTTCCGCTGTGCTAACCCTAATTAAGTGATCTAAGCGTTACCCTACTTTGGTAAATTGCTAAAATCACTAAGTCTAAGTTATCTTTACTGAAGCTTCTAACCCAAGCGTTCTAACCTTTAAAAAAATACGAAATTTTTGAAGTCGAAAAAGACTTCAGGGTCTACTCAACCCCCCCCCCCTTTCTAGACCCTTTCGTATGCCACTTGGGACCACCAAATTTCCTTTTGTCTAAATTCAGTGTTAATCAAGTGGAAGAATTTTGTGTTTATATTTTAGTCTCACTTTGCACATTAGTCATTTATTATGCAACTACATGGATAGTAATAGAAGCAGAAAATGCCTAGTAATTCTACCATACATGCTTTCCATGGACTTGTTGAGATTAAGTCAAGTCAATGGCTCAATCATGGGTTAGGGAGCCTATAAGATCTAACTTATGTCTAACTTCGGGTCTTCCATCTCCAAGCAGATCTTCTTCCAAAAAGGCCATATTCTAATACATACATAGAAAAACGCGACCTATACATAAATCTATGAAATAAAAAAATATAAGGTGGGGGGCACTCAAAATTGGCGCAATACAACCCAGAAAACAAAACTCAAAAATAAAGCCGAATCCATGGAAGCATCTTACAATAACAAGCATCAAAGCAAAACATAGACGATAATCATTGTGTTGGATTTTTTTCAAAAAGAAAAAATTAAAATTTGATTTTAACTTAGTGAGGTTTGAAATAAAAAGAACTAATTTAAATCCAATTAAATTAATTCATTTTTAATCCTACTCGTCATTAAATCTAATTTCAATTCAATAATCAATTTTCAGTTGATTTAACAAAGAATTAATTCAAAAATAAATTCATTCTCCTAGGATTAAATTTAATTTCCAGTCTAGTTTAAAATTAAGCATAAAATTAATTTTAAAATAATTTTATTAATATTTATTTTAAAACCATTTTAAAAATAGATGTATTTTATTTTATTTTAAAAATTGGGCTGACCCATGGGCTAACGCACTAGCTGACCCAGTCGACCCATGGGTCAGCTCAATATTTAAAAGAATAAAAATAAAAATTGTGTGTGTTGCCCAGCATCCCACACACATAGCAGTCCACCAATTAGGGCAACGAGCAGCCGCCTAGCAAACTGCTCATGTGACGACTCCCTGAATCGTTTTTCTCCCAATATTTTCAGAACCTCAATTTTATACTCATGTATGAATTCAAATACTATATTTAAAACTAATTTATATTCAAAAAATAAATCATGCAATTGTCTAACATATATTTAATATTCTAAAAATTAAATCTACACATGAACATATAATCAAACAATATTTTCGTGACAAATTAATCGTAAACATAAAATTTCCAACAACATAATTTTCAAAATTATTAAATGCCACAAAGTTGGCTCTGATATCACTGTTGTGAATCCTGTTTCATGCGCAGAGGAAAGAAAAACATATCCGGATTAGTTTTGGTGTTTAATTATTTTTAAAATAAAAAGATGAAATCGAGTTTTATCGATTTACTAACCTTGTTGTAGAATATGAATTCTTGATCTTCAAGGTAACAGCAATCTCGAGATATCATGCCAAAAAAAAAGACTTGAAGAAAAACCCTCCTTCCCTAGCTCAGTAGAGGCCAACGGCTAAGATTATGCTAGAGGGAGTGTTTTTTATCTCTTCTCTTGTTATGCGGTAAAGTTATGATTTTCAATTTAGGTTTCTACATTAGGCTTTGTGTATTTAAATGAGATGATGGGTTTGAAATTAATTATTTCCTTGAGCCCATCTATCTCATTATACACGCCTACATGCATTCCTAGTGGGCTAAGTTTACTTTCAACTTAATCCACTTATTAATTAAGTCCAACATATATTAATCCAATTAATATATGATATGAATTTTTAATTATGTAAATTAATTAATCCAATTATTAATTTAGGCTGATAGAAAAATAATAAATTAATCTAATTATTTATTATGAATTTATTTTAATTAATCTAATTAAATTAATAAATAAATTTGTTCATCAAATGATAAATTACCTGAATAACCTTATTTGATAACTTGAGACTTATGAAATATGTCAAACTCACAGGACTCGATGATTTGCTTAATAAATCATAATAAGATAAAATTACCAAACTATCCCTCGTGTTCCATACGAGTTAGTTTTCCTGCTTTGGCCAAAAACTTATAATTTCATTACCTATGATTGTTCAGGAAGTTAACTCGTTTACTATTTTAAATAGTGAATCACATATTAGCAGTCACTGAACGATTGATGTCTAGGGTCATAAGCACAATCTTTGTGACTCATCAGGTATAATGCTCATGCACACTATCGTGACTAGTAATTCAATCATTGACAGTCATTGAGTAAAGACTCATGTGATTGAATTACGGCGAGCCGTGTTTGAATATTCAATTCCATTGATATATCTACAGCACAGGCTCCCACTATTCCCTAGTGACCTACTGACACTCCTTGTCAGAACCTGTGTCCTACAACTTTAGTCATAATGCTCAATTAAGTCTCTTCAATTTGCAAACCCTATTTAAATAATCGAGGAATTGATACTTCTGGTGTCCATCTCCTTAATCCTTAAGGAGTAGAAGCTATCTCTTGATTACTTGGGACTTAAATGTTCAATACTTATTAATGCCATTAAGATTCATATGAACAAATATAAAATTGCCTTTTATTCCATAAAAATAGTTTGTACAACATAAAGGTAAAAGCCCTATACAATCTAATTCATCATTGGCATCTAGGGCATAATCCCCCACTTGCACCCAATTCCAATTGCTATGGTATCTAATACCTATCTTTTCCAGATGTCGCTCTAACATCGCCTGTGATAGTGTCTTGGTGAGTGGGTCAGCTATGTTATTGCTGAATCTATTCTCTGCACGACGATGTCAGTTGTTCCTAAGATCTCTCTGATGGGGTGATATCTTCTCTCTATGTGTTTGGACTTATTGTGAGACCTTGGTTTCTTAGATTGCGCGATGGTTCCATTGTTGTCACAGAAAAGTGGCAATGGGAGCTCCATGATAGGAACCACTTGAAGTTCGGCCATCAACTTCTTTATCCAACAGCTTTTTTGGCAGCCTCTGAGGTGGCCACATATTCCGCTTCAGTGGTTGAATCAGTAATTGTGCTTTGCTTGGAATTTTTCCAAGTCATTGCTCCACCATTTAAAGTGAATACAAACCCAGAAGTGGATTTACGGCAGTGATACCATTTTCTCATAGTCTTTATGGCTTGGAGCAATCTTTTAGATTATAGCATTAGAGGACCTCCGCAGTCACTTCCATGTGCGTAACCGTCCCCATAGTTGTTGTAACCATGAGACTTTATCTAAAGAAAGAAGTAGAGACATGAAGATAAATACAAGCACTATTATATTGATAAACTCTTAATAAGACTGTTTACAAAGTGTGGACAATATAAAGATTGCTCGCCACTACTGGGCACGCTGGGCACTCTACACTAACAGAATACGCATCTAATTTTGTGGCACATAATATAAATTTGTTTAAAGTCCATTTAAAGAATCTTATGTTGCCCATATGTGGTGGGATACAAAAATTTTACTAAATACTATGTGAAGTTACAAGTTATATATGTCAATTATTTTCACAAAATATAAATATTATCCACTTAAAGATATTTAGATACAAAGTTACTTATGAGTTGAACATAATAATAACTTATATAATATGGTGGTGTACACCATGAACAACATTAATTATTTTTTTAGGGCTAGATTAAATTTATCATTAATACAATTAACTATTTACTTGATTAATTTTACTCTTTTTCTAGCATAATATTCATACAAGGTTGTTTAGTGTTCACAAAAAAGTTAAAGAAATTTATCCATTCTAATAGATACGGATAGATAAGTTATGGACGGCTAAATCAGGTTTGAAATCCCCATGTAACGTATATATTTTCATCATCATCATTTTCAATATTTATGAATACCCCTCATACATGCCAAGGGAGCTCACTTTAAGCCCAAAAGGCATTAATCATCAGGGCAATTTGGTCAAAAGGTAAGAAAATCCTCTCTTGCGGAAGGACATTTGGGGAATACAACCACCAATTTCTTCATGACCTCAGCCAAAGAGCCTATTGACGACTAAAGAAATGAGATATTTATTGTCTAACATATAGAAAATTCAAGTCCGCTCTCCGTCCCAAATGTATTTGGGTAGTGGTGATTACACGGTTTACACCTAATTAGCATCCTTTGACTAAGCCAATAGATACAGAGACCACTGTCATATTAAAAGAATAGCATGATTCACAATAAGAAGTTCCAAAGTTGAAAGCTTATCTCTAAGTCACTTATTCAGCCTGAGATTGTCGCACAAGGCTGTTAATGTGCACGCAAGTTGAATGAGCTGTTTGTAAATTGTACGTCTAACATGTGTTAGTATCCTCTATGAATATTTGATTCAAAGTTTTTACTATCACAATATTTGGGTACCTGAAACGTGCTAGACTATGTAAAGGGTCAAGTCGAAAGACACCTTTATTGAAGTGCAAAATACTGTTCAAATAGAAATTGTAGGGAATTTCGAAAATTGGGGGGGGGGGGTGTGGTTGGAATTTTCGTAATAAATGTTTGTATAAAACAAGTGTTTAATGAAGAATTAAATAGAACTTGTTTGGAACATTTATGAGGAAGTTTTTTATCCCACAGTGCAAAAGTAAGTTGAAGTGGGTATATAATACATTTACTTTCTTGAATACTTAAATTGATAAGCTAAAAGGGAGTGGAGGGATCACCCACGCCCGGTGCGATGCACCGCATCGCACCGCACACCGATGACTGCGGCCGAGGCCGAGGCCGGTGCCAATCCGAGTCAGGCGGGCCAGGCCGTGGCCCGTGCCATCGGTGGTCATGGTCTTTCTTTTTGCTGAAAATTCTAATTTAAGTATGGAAAAGTCACAAAGTGTGCCAAAATTTAAACTTTTTGACCGTTAAAACGAAATGGTTTAAGTTTGGCTCCATAACTCTTCAGCTTGAACGAAAAGGTGTAATTGACACGCTAAAACTTAACGTGCTTTGATAGCAAGTGTACTAGTCGTGGTAGTAATAAAGTGGACTAAAAGTCCGGGTTGTCGAACCACGGAGACTTGAATTCTAGTTTATGATTTTAATGAAAGAAAAGACAATTAAAGTAAAGCAAGAGGAAAACAATTAAGTAAACGAAAGATCAAAGGAGGGAACAAGCTATGAATTAAATCTCACGTATGATAAAATGACTAAGGCACATGCTACAACCAAATCTACTCGTCAATATATATGAACTACTCTTCGAATTATTAGACTCCTATTGCTTTGGTGGAAACTCCTAAATTAACTATTACCCGATGTCTCGGCACATAATAATCCTATGATTAATTGACGGTTCTCTAAATATGTCTATCCGAGAATCTAATCAAAAATCACGCATTAACGTTCTAGAGCTTCCCCGAACGAATCCGGCTAACAACACCCGGGAATCTTTACCTATTTCTAGGGCAATCCCTCATTTGTTTCGGATGATGTGTTAATTCTCTTGCACCCTAATCTATTTTCTCTCGAACAACTAGATTAGGCAAGATAGCAAGCATATGGTGATCAAACACATGATTGGAATAAAAGCATAGAATTAACACACAAAGCAATAGGAGAATCAATACCAAGAGCAACTTCACATATATTGATTCATAAATTTGGCCTTCACATGGCCTTAGTTCTACAATATTAGCTTCTCATCAAAGCCTTAAGAAAATCTAATACAAACATATACATACTCATGGAAATAAACATGTAAATGCAAATAATTAAAACTCCCTCAATTGATTGATGATGGATCTTTGCTCTTGATCTTCAATCCTTAGCTCCTCCCTCTTTGTTCCCCTCCAAAAGTGATGAAGAAATATGGTGATGAATGATGATGAGTGAAAAGTGATGGATCCAATGCCTCTCTCTCCCTTTCTCTCCAAGAATTATTCGGTCAATTGCCCCCTAGGATCCTTAAGAAGACCACCATCCATCAGCCCCTCATGTGTATGTCCCCCCTAGTGTCCCCTCCACTACTCTTAAAGTGAGTAGTATAAAATTCCCAAAAGTAGATCTAGTAAGAAACATACTTATGACATCCCCCCATACATGTGATGACCTCTTGGCTTTAAATGTTCCATTCCCCCATCAAATGATGATCTTTTGGCTGAAAGGAATCAAATCTCGGATGTGGGCGCGCCTAGGCGCGGGTTTTACGGCGCTCGGGCGCCCAAATCAGAATGTTGGGAGTATTTGCCTCTGTCTTGCGCAGTAATTGTATCTCCTTCATAACTCTCTCCACAAAACTCCGATTTGGATGATTCAAGTCCTCATTTGAAGCTAACACATAGTTCTACAACTTTGTAGAAGGAAACTTCATCCAATTCGGTCTCTAAAAATAAGAAAATATTGCTCGAACGTGGAAACTGGTGCAGATACGGCGCCCGGGCGTGGGCAAGATGGCGCCTAGGCGTAGGGGTGCATAGAAATTTGGCCTAAACTTGTTTTATACGTCATTTTTCATCCCGTTCTTTGATTGTATCCATTTAATACCTGAAATCACTTAATGCACGAATTAAACGCACATGTGGCAAGAATCAAGCGATAAATGAACCTAAGACATAAACGCAAAGGGGCTTAAAAACACGTAAAAATGCCTCTTATCAGTAATCTTTTCGTTCAACAGCCTATCTGAAGCAATGTGATTCTTCAGCGATGACTTTACATTTTCTATATATATCTAACCCCTTAAAACCGAAATTACTACTGCAACTACATTAAAATATACAATTTCGGTTTTCTTTAAATCTGCTCTATTCAAGAATATTCAAAAACTGCTACTTGAATATTGTATTGTCTGTTTTATCTTGGGAGACTTATTTGTTGAAACCTAGCAGTAAAGGGTACAAATAAAGTCTTAAAGAAAGAGCAATCCTCGACTCGGGCGGAATCTCGGTTACTATTTCTTCAACAATTTTAAGACTTTATTCGTTTGCAATGGCCGAAATTTCTGTAAGGGGTCACGGTGTTTCTGAAATTTCAAAACTGGAGAAATTCGATGGTTCAAATTTTAGGCGTTGGAAGGCAAAGATGTTTTTCTATTTGATGACACTGAAGATAGGCTACGTTTTTGAACAAGATGCTCCTACAGAGGTCGAAGGCGAAACAGTGGCACAAATGAGAGAACGCCAGAAGTGGGAACAAGACGATTTCATGTGCAAGGGTCACATTCTAAATGCTATATCGAATTCACTCGACGATGTGTACGAGCCAACTTCGACAAACAAAACGGCGAGGGGACTATGAATAGAATTGGAGAACAAATACAAAACCGAAGATGCGGGAAATAAGCAGTTTTTGGTTAGTAAACTTTACGATTTTCATATGGTAGATACTCAATCTGTTTTAGTACAACTTCATGATTTTCAAGTACTTCTTCATCAAATTATTTTCGAGGGTCATACTCTTGACGAGGCTTTCCAAGTCTCTAGCATTATTGCTAAGTTGCCTCCGACTTGGAAGAATACTCGTAAAGAGTTGACACAAAAGAAAGAATCTTTGGATTTACAAGAATTGATCAAGTTTCTTCAAATTGAGGAGAATACCCGAAATATGGAGAAAATTGAAGTTGATAAGAAAAATCCAAAGGTTATGGTTGTTGAAAATAAATCTTGGAATAATGGAAAGAAACGAAAATATGATGGAAATCACAATTCCAGTAATGGCAAGAAACCCAAAACTGTCAAAGAAAATTGTTGGGGTTGCGATAAACCAGGTCATCTCAAGAAAGATTGCAAAGAGAAATCTAAGCAAAAAGGACAGCAACATGAACAAGCCAACGTCGTAAATGATGAAGACTTTGCTGCTGTGGTGTTCGAAGCAAACATGGTTGATGATGATAGTGAGTGGTGGATCTACTCGGGTGCAACAAGGCACATAGCAAGAAACAAAAGTTTGTTCCAATCCTATGAGGAAATTGAAGACGGTCAAAGCCTTCACATGGGAAATTCCTCATCATCAAAGGTTGCGGGGAAAGGAAAAGCGGTACTCAACTTATCTTCCGGAAAGAAACTCACTCTTAAGGATGTACTTCATGTCCCGGACATTAGGAAAAATCTAGTGTCAGTGAGTTTGTTGAACAAATTTGGTTTTAAAGTGTTGTTTGAGTCTGATAGCATCAATGTAACTAAAAATGGACAATACGTTGGAAAAGGCTATGTAACCAATGGATTGTTCAAACTGAGTTTGAGTAATAATATTAATTCTTCTGTGTATGTTGTTGATTCTTTTGATTTATGGCATTATCGATTAGGTCATGTTCATTCTGGAAGTATGAAATGCATGATGAACTTAGGATTAATACCTAGTAGTATTAAATCAAATGATGAAAAGTGCTCTATTTGTGTTAAATCGAAAATAGTTAGAAAACCTTTTCATAAGGTAGATAGAAACTCAAGTCCTTTAGAATTCATTCATTCTGATATTTGTGAATTAGAAGGAATTCTAACTAGAGGTGGTAAAAGATATTTTATAACATTTATAGATGATTATTCCAAGTATGCTTATGTATATTTGTTGAGGATTAAGGATGAAGTTTTAGAGAAATTCAAAGTGTATAAGGCTGAGGTTGAAAACCAACTAGATTGTAAGATTAAAAATCTTCGATCGGATAGAGGTGGTGAATATATAGCCTATAATGACTTCTTAGAAGATTGTGGTATTATTCATCAAGTGACAGCCCCTTATACTCCTCAACAAAATGGAGTAGCGGAAAGAAAGAATAGAACTTTAGTAGAAATGGTTAATACTTGTAACATCCAATATTCTCGGTTCCTAATTTCGTAGAAGCGAAAGTAAACATTATAATCACCGCTAATTAGATTTCATAAAATATTTGATTTTAGTGATTCGCGTTCGACCAAAAATATTCGTCTAGTTATGATATAGCTAATATCATATTCCAAGAAAAATAGACAATCAATATTTACCTATTATAGTATATTAGTTGTGGGTAGGGTAATTATTCTAAAAGTTGTGTAGATAATGTAAGTATTAGTGGCAACATTATATATTCTTATAGGGGGCTGAAACGTGAGTATATATATATATACATACATGTATATATATGTTCTTTGTAGATGCTAAACATTGGATTAGGTGTCATCATTAGAGGAAAACACCTTGACCCTCTCAAAAACGTGGCAGCCAAATGATCCTTCCTTTCTTTATTATATTGTTAGTCATCCCCTTTTTCTTCTTCGAAATTTCACACACTCACAGCTGAAACACCCTCCCCAATTAAGCCTTCTTACTCCTCTTAAGATACAAACACTTGTAGGAAGAAAGAAATTCAATTGGAAGAGAGAACATAAAGCAAGACTAGGAAGCTTCATCTTATTTTATCACTCTTTGAGGTATAAAATGACTAACTTATATATTTTGATTATATGTTTAAAGTGGAGTAGATGCTTGTATTCAAGATGGATAACACCTTCAAGGTCTGAATTTGAAAGTATTCTATCATGTATATGTATTTAGTTAAGTTAAATTGCTTGACATCCAGTTTTCAGAAAATTTCAGTTTCTGAAAGTTACGTTTAAAGCTGTAATGAGGTGCCTAAACTTGTGAGTTTGATTATGATAAATTTTCTGGAATAACTTGATTGTGTTTTAAACATCTATGAAAAATTTGGTAAGGGTTAGAGTTTTGTGGAATTTTCTAAAAATCGTTGAACAAAATCGCCAGTCTGTTCGGCGGAAGTGAAAATTGTACTGTTTTGAAGATGTTTCGTGTACCTGGAAATTTTGGTTTACTCTAAAACGTTTATAGTAGCTTGATCAATGTGT
The DNA here is from genome assembly GCA_019426215.1 of Buddleja alternifolia. Taxonomy (NCBI): domain Eukaryota; kingdom Viridiplantae; phylum Streptophyta; class Magnoliopsida; order Lamiales; family Scrophulariaceae; genus Buddleja; species Buddleja alternifolia. The sequence continues at coordinate 16,277,683 of CM033400.1, read as the reverse complement.
TATAGAGACGTCACATAAATTTCGGAATTTTTCAGTGAACAGGGGATTTTACAAAAATATTTGAATATAAGGTGTCTGTTCTGAAACAAATCTGCCGGGACAGTCCCGTTTCGTTGATCGAATCCCCAATTTGATAAGGAAATTAAATCTGGAAAAATTATGTAGACTTTTTCAGCATCCGTTCTGATATCCTGAAAAATTGGAGAAAGAAATTCCAATCCGAGAATGTGTTACAAAATTGTTGAAATATATTGCGCATGTAAGGGGGTTTGTTTGAACTTAATTGCCTAGATGTTGGGATAATAGGATATAACTTGTTGTATGTGATTAGCTTAAAGTGTATTGTTTTATGAAAATGATGGTATTTTGAATCACAGGATACTTTCGTGATTCCGAGGCCGAGGCAATGACGCCGGTTTATTATTGTGAGGGTTTCTCTTATTCTTTCAACTTGATCTTGCTTACCATTTTTCGTTCCCTTTTAAATCATAGCCAAGTGTGACCTCATAAAGTTTCATTGATCAGACTCTTATTCTCATCTAAGGTAAGTGTCCAACCGTGTCCCAATTTGTAGTCCATCGTTCTTGTTTTCGCTCGCTCTCGCTCGAATACAAATCAGTGTACATATTCTAGTAGGAAACTCGTTGAAACGATTATTCTTTTTGGCTCTATTCCGTCGGCTAAGGGAGCTAAGTGCTATACGGGACAAAGTGCCACGTGACGGCGGGGGCCACCGCTTGAACCCGTAGGAGCCACCTCTAGAATCCCGAAGTCTGGCATCCATCCGCGATGTGTCATTTTCTTGATATACAGCTTTGATTCGAAAAAGCAGAGTGAAGGGAGCTAATTGCTATACGGGACAAAGTGCCACGCGACGGCGGGGGCCACCTCTTGAACCCGTAGGAGCCACCACTAGAATCCCGACATCTGGAACACTTCATAGAACGTAAAGGTGTGAAGCCTCCTGCTAGTATGGGACAGTGGAAGGTGGATCACGATCACATGATATGATTACAAAAGTACATTGGTTATGTCCTCTGATTCATGCGTAACATACTCAATTAATTTACCTTGTGATATGTTATTCTATTCTTTTGCTTGCCATCGTATATGTCCATGTCGTTAATAATTTTCACTGCAGATTCTATCTCTCATGATAAGGTAAAGCAAGCCATTAGCCTACCTCACTGGGTCATTCGGACTCACCCCTTTTCTTTTCTCTTTCTAACTTTTCAGAAGAGCACGACATAGCAGGACCAGAGGGGGAAAATCTTGGCTAAGAAAGTTTTGAGGGTTCCCTAAAAGTTTGAGAGTCAGATGTAGTTGTATTGAATATCTTGTTCATATAATTATCTATCTTTGCTAGCTTGGGGTTTTGAATTTCATCTGAACTCTTATATGTAAAATATGATGTTATGTGGTTATGTATATATGTGGGTATCTTGAAATTTTTGTATAGTTCACGCTTAGCGTTAGCTCATGAAGGGATCGTCTCTCAGATTGAGCTAGCGTTGCGGTGTGGCGGGCTTCGGCTCCCATCCCCTGGCCGGAGGTTGCCACAATACTCTTCTTAATACTTCTGGTTTGCTGAACAACTTGTGGGGAGAAGCTTTGAACATGGCTTGTTATATACTTAACCGTATTCTTCATAAGAAAACTAATATTTTGCCTTATGAATATTGCAGAAAGCAAAAGCCTTCTCTTGGACACCTTAAGGTGTGGGGGTGTAAAGCATTAGTGAGACTTACAGACCCTAAACGTCCTAAGCTTGGTTGTAAGGCGGTTGAATGTGTTTTTCTTGGATATGCACTACAAAGTAAAGCATATAGATTTCTTACTATGGAATCTACGAATTCCATTGATAAAAATACAATTCTTGAATCTAGAGATGTAGAATTTTTTGAAAATTCTTTTTCTTCATCTAAAAAAAGAATACAAGAAAACATATATCCAAATCAAGAGCTCGATGGAACTTCTGTAGATGAATCTACGAAAAATGAAGTTGTTGAGCTAAGAAGAAATAAAAGAGCAAGAACTGCTAAGTCTTATGGTTCCGATTTCTACATGTATCTAGTAGAAGGTGATAGAAATGATATTACTTCTACGATAGTGTACAATATTGAGCATAATCCTTTAACTTATAATGAAGCAATTTCATCAAGGGATGTAGCTTTCTAGAAAGAAGTTATTAATGATGAAATGGATTCAATTATGTTAAATAAAACTTGGATGCTATCTGATCTACCCCCTGGTTGTAAACCGATTGGATGCAAATGGATCTTTAAGCGTAAGCTTAAACCTGATGGATCCATTGACAGGTTCAAAGCTAGACTTGTTGCAAAAGGTTATCGACAAAAGGAAGCTAAGACTATTTTGATACCTATGCACCTGTAGCAAGAATAAGTTCCATTAGAGTTCTAATTTCCTTAGCCTCAATTTATAACTTAGTTATACATCAAATGGATGTTAAAACAGCATTTTTAAATGGGAAATTAGATGAAGAAGTCTACATGGAACAACCTCAAGGATTTGTTTTGAAAGGGCAAGAAAAGAAAGTTTGTAAACTTATTAAATCTTTGTACAGCCTAAAACTCCTAAACAATGGCATGAGAAATTTGACCAAAAGATTGTTCAAAATGGCTTTAAAATAAATGAATCTGATAAGTGTATTTATTCTAAAAGCGAAAATGGAAAATGTGTGATCATTTCTCTATATGTAGATGACTTTCTAGTTTTTGGAACTGATAATAGTATAGTATTGGAAACTAAAGCTTTTTTATCTACATGTTTCGACATGAAAGATATGGGAGAAGCTGATGTAATTTTAGGAATTAAAATTACTAGATCACATGATAAAATTACATTGTCTCAATCTCATTATATTGAGAAAGTATTGAAGAAATTCAATCATATAAATTGTAAGACTGCTAGTACACCTTTTGATCCTTCGGTTAAATTAACAAAGTATGAAGGTATTGCTATATCACAATTAGAATATTCTAGTGTGATTGGAAGTCTTATGTACGCAATGTATTGTACAAGACCTAATATAGCTTATGTTGTTGGAGTACTAAGTAGATTTACTAGTAATCCGGGTAAAGTTCATTGGGATGCAATTTCAATGATTCTTAGATACTTGAAAGGCACAATGAATTATGCATTAAGTTATCAAGGTCATCCGTCGGTGTTAGAAGGATACACTGATGCAAATTGGATTACGGATTCTGATGGAACCAAATCCACAAATGGATGGTTATTTACACTTGGTGGAGGCGCGGTTTCTTGGGGTTCAAAGAAACAAACATGCATTGCACACTCAACTATGGAATCCGAATTCATTGCTTTAGCGGCTGCAACCAAAGAAGGAGAATGGCTTAGGGACCAGATGATAGAAATTCCTATTTGGCCTAAACCAATACCTCCTGTTTCAATCTTGTGTGATAATGAAGCTACATTATCACAGGCATATAACAAGATTTATAATGGTAAGTCTAGAAACATAAGTCTACGACATAGTTATGTCCGAGATCTTATCGGAAGTGGTACCATAATAACATATGTTAGGTCAAAAGAGAATTCGGCTGATCCCTTTACCAAAGGCCTTGCGAGGGATGTGGTTTGGAAAACCTCAAGGGAGATGGGCTTAATAGCTTTGTAAAAGGTAACCTGTAGGTGGAAACCAATCAATTCTTGGATAGTATCCAATTCAATTGATTTAATGGAAAAACACTTGTAGTTAAAACAGGAGCACAAACATATAGAATTTAATTCTATACCAACTCAAAGTAGTGCATGCTTGTACGGAAAGACGGTGAGATAAATCTCTTAATGAATCTATGTCCAAATTTTGGAAAGTGTAAATCATACAAGTACACTTGATTAGATTCACCTATGTAAGTGAGGAAGTTTGGCCGCTTCTGCGAGATTGAAAGCTTATCTCCAAGTCACTTATTAATCCTGAGATTGTCGCACAAGGCGGTTAATGCGCGAGCAAGTTGAATGAGCTGTTTGTAAATTGTACGTCTAACATGTGCTAGTATCCACTATGAATATTTGATTCAAAGTTTTTACTATCACAATATTCGGGTACCTGAAATGTGCTAGACTATGTAAAGGTTCAAGTCGAAAGACACCTTTATTGAAGTGCAAAATACTATTCAAATAGAAATTTTGGAAATTGTATGGAATTTCGAAAATTGGGGGGGATTGTTGGAATTTTCGTAATAAATGTTTGTATAAAACAAGTGTTTAATGAAAAATTAAATAGAACTTGTTTGAAACATTTATGAGGAAGTTCTTTATCTCACATAGGAAAAGTAAGTTGAAGTGGGTATATAATACATGTACTTTCTTTAATACTTAAATTGATAAGCTAAAAGGAAGTGAAGGGATCACTGTGCGTCGCACCACGGCCGCGGCCGGTGCCGGTCTGGGTCAGGACGGGCAGGACGGGCCGTGGCCCGTGCTCACGTGCCGTTGGTGGTCGTGGTCTATCTTTGTGCTGAAAATTCTGTAAGTATGGCAAAGTCACAAAGTGTGCCAAAATTTAAACTTTTTGACCGTTAAAACGAAATGGTTTAAGTTTGGTGCCATAACTCTTCAGCTTGAACGAAAAGGTGTAATCTTTTCGTTCAGCAGCCTATCTGAAGCAATGTGATTCTTCAGTGATGACTTTACATTTTCTATATATATCTAACCCCTTAAATCCGAAATCACTACTTCAATTACATTAAAATATACAATTTCGGTTTTTCTTTAAATCTGCTCTATTCAAGAATATTCAAAAACTGCTACTTGAATATTGTATTGTCTGTTTTATCTTAGTAGACTTATTTGTTGAAACATAGCAGTAAAGGGTACAAATAAAGTCTTAAAGAAAGGGCAATCCTCGACTCGGGCAGAATCTCGGTTACTATTTCTTCAACAGTTTCTAGATCCATCATCATAGCATAGAAAACCAACAATGTGATAATAGCCCAATACCGATATGAACAGGGCGTCCAGTGGCTCTCAACATCGTTTCCTGATCAATTATGTCTAAGGTAACAGAAGGTTATATGGTGATATTACAGTATTTGACCCAACTTAGATAAATTTAATGAGAATAGAATAAGTTGAGTGCTGTATAAAATAGGGAATCAAGCAGTATAGCACTTGGGTAACAATGACAGTGGCACTACATGCATCTTTGTTTTAGTCCGTAATACTCAACTGTACATGTTGTTTAGATGATGATGATCTAAAATATGCAGGTGAAAACAACAACAGGTGGCAATAATTAAAAAGGAAAATGATTTGAATCTACAATAAGCTAGTTAAGCGAGGATCAGAGCCATATCTGAACAGATCCCACCAAAGATCCCTCACCTCCTATATAATAATAAATAAGAAAGCATCAGAATCTAATTTTGGAGTTAAGATAAATAATAGAATGAACCAATTGGTCAAAAGGAGAAATGACTTAACCTTAAAAGGTTTAATTTTATGATTTTCCAACCAAACTTCATTTTAGGCTTTAGCGTATTCGATGCCATAGCGTTGGTATTTGTTAGATTTTGAAAAGAACCATTTCTGAGCCCAAGATTTCTTTTGTTTGGTCGGCTGTGACTTGACGTTTCTCTGGGCACCAACATCAGCCATGTACTGAACAACAGCCTGAGGTACAAACAATCTTATTGTAGACTTAAAAACAATATTCTAACATGCAATACTCAAAAGGAAGCGAAAGAAACATCAGAAGTTATACAAGAAACAAAAAGCCTATTTGCAAGAACTTGTGCTTCTATACAAGTGCTGAATTTTAGAAAACGTTGTAAAAGTGGCAAAAATAAGTTGAGTTTGTTTGCAAAACTTGCTAAAAAGTAGAAGACATAGAAAAAGCTGATAAAAGTTGTCATAGACATGCTTTTACTTTTAGCTCATCTTCAACTTTTTTAAAGAAGTAAAAGCATAATTAGTGAAGTCAAGCAGTAAAAAATAGTTTAAGTCATATCACCTGAGCTCCTTTATCAATGACACTTGTTGGTGGCACTGCCAAAGGATTGCCCTCAACATTCAAGACACGAAGCCGAGTTAGCATTCCAAAAGAGTCTGGAAGAACTCTTATCTGATTATTATTACACATCAACTCTTCCAACATCTCGAGGTTTCCAATTGACCTGGGCAGAGATTGCAAATCAGCAAAATTGTTGCTTATATCCATCTTTACAAGTGTTGTGGCAAAGCACAAGCTCTCAGGGATAGATTCAAGCTCATTGAAACTAACATCAAGCTCCCTTAGGCTTGTCAAGGAAGCCATCGTGGTGGGCAATTGTTTGATGTTATTGTAATGCACTGTTAGAATCTCCAAAGATCCAATTCTTCCTACTGCTTCAGGGAGTGCTTTGAGGCGGTTATAGTCTGCATGAAGCTCCTTGAGTGAAGTACATCGACCAATAGCATGTGGGATTTCCTCTATATCATTAGTTTCAACATTCAATTTCTTGAGATTGACAAGTGATCCAATTGTCTCCGGAAGCACTAAGAACCCATTAGAGCTCAAATCAAGATCTTGAAGACGAACCAGCTTAGCAATGGTAGACGGAAGAGAATTTAACTGATTTCCTCTCAGATTGAGATGAAGCAAGTTAAGTAAATTCCCTATGGATTCTGGCAATTCACTGATCGTGTTTCCATGCAAATCCAAAGTTTTCAATGAGGAAAGTCCTCCTATAGAGTCTGGTAACATGACGATCCTATTTTCTGATAAATCCAATGTGATCAAACATGAGAGCTTCCCGATTGAATCGGGAATCCATTCAATTTGATCTGTTAATTTTCCCTGGAGACTAAGCTCTCGAGTTCCTTTCTTTGCCGACACTTCAAGGAGACTAGCCAGTTTTATTAAACTCAGTCTCTCCCCGTCTTGCTCTGCAAAAAGAAAAATTGTTCCAATGTACGTGTGCAAGACAAAAAAATGTTCATCACACAAACAGATCAAAAATACTAATCCAGCAAATCATGTAACAAACTCACCAGAAGAAATAGCTGGTTTAAGAGTGGGATCTACGACAGCGAAAACATCCCTGTTAAAGGCTGTCTTCGGCTTCTTCAAATACGTGTCATCTTTGCTAAATAAGGTCACCTCTGAAGGTTTCAAACTCTCCTTATTATTATAAAAGCTGGATGATGAAGAACAAGAAGAAGATGTGACTGTAGAATTCAAACTGTTAGCCGAGAAAGAAGCAGAGGTTGCCAATGAAGAACCGCTTGAACTATTCGTCCTCCTGGACTCAGTTGACATTTGGGAGGAAGTTGGCAAACATTTGGAAGCTCTGAGAATCAAATCATCGAAGACTAAGTGGGAATCTTCGAGATCCAATAGTTTAAGAGCCTCCTTCTTTTGCTCCTTGCTCTGCAAATGGATCATATTCCGCTGCATCTCCTGCAAGATTTTGAACAATTCGTCAGGCACATCTTTGCCCTTGATTTGCTTCCCAATCCCCTCCGCTTTCAACTCATCTTCCGTCTCCACATTACGGATTAAAGTTTTCGCTGCTTCTACTTCGTCGATTCCAGGCCGGGCTGGTAATGATCTGTGGATTTTCATTACCTCTCCTACGACATCGTCTATTGACATGGCTGAAAACTCCATCACCATTAAATCTCTTCAATTTCTCTTCTCTTCTCTCCTCTCCTCTCCTCTCCCCTCCCCTCCTCTCCTGGGATGGATTTACCAAAGAACAAATAATAAATTCAATATAGAGAAATTTGGTCATATATAGAATAGAATCCACTTTGTTTCGCTTACTCAAAACAAGCCCAACCCAGAGAATTGAAAAGAAAAACCAGCAAGTTAAAACTATTCATTCATTTGAAAATAAAACAATGCTTTAAATGAATGTACTCACGGGCAGAACTTTAATATTTTTTGCATGAATTTGCTGAATTTCCGTAGCTGGGGTGGGCGGGCTATCTTATATATATATATATATATATATATTCTTCTCCCATGCAGCTGCACTTGTCTATTTATGATATATTAGTGGATAATTAAGTATCTTTTTTATCCAAGACGAATTTTATTATTATTAGTAGTATTTGGTAATTAAGAAGAGATCTATCCATCTATCTACTCAGTTTCTACTTCAATTTTCAGCTTCAAGTTTGATTGTCTGTTGTCGGTCTCATTCTCCTCTTGAAGGACTTGGTTTGGTTCTTCAAGGCTTTGTTGATGGTAAAAATTTGTCTTCCTACTTGGTTTGACCAACTATAATCCGCTTATTAATATGCAGTAATTGGGGGTTGAATTCTTACAAAATTTAGTCTCAACTCAATTTCTCTTCTACTTCTTTTCTAAAGTGGTTGAATCCCTCTTCATTAGCGTGCATTTTACTACTAAAGTTGCCATAAATAAGCAAGGTTGTGTTAACGCTCCAAAAGTACTTCAAATGCTACACTTTTTTTTTTTCAAACCGCGTAACACCGATGAAATGGTATTGGTTTCAAAAAGTCCAATTTTAATTTTAATTATCTAAATGCTGCAACTATTGGTATGGTATAAATTTACTATAAAAATTGCAAAAATCGGACTGTGTCGTCCACCCTATATTTAATGCTAATCTTCAAATTTTAATTTTATTTCATTTTGAATTTTATTTCATGGACACGTGTCAAATATATATTTGATATTCAAGTATGTATTTAAAGAAATATTACGTACATATGCATATATACATTTTTAAAAATATGAGAAAAATATAAAATCACGATAGAAAACCTTAAATTTATTTTGGGTGCCAATTGGCTTACAAATAAATAAATAAATAGACATGCCTATATAAACATATGAAAACAAATTGCCTTTTTTTCGAATGTAAGTTGTTTTCATTGGATTCGTTATAAAAATGTCTATAGTTAATCATGAATATCTCTTTATTAGTGTTGTAACCAAAAAAAATTTCTTTATTAGTGTGGCACATAATTCAAATAAATTTAAATTGGATTAGAAATTCTCCTAAATAGTGTGGCACACAAGAAGTGGTTACTATTTATAGGTAGATGAGATATCATATGACAAGATAAATTGGCTCAATATACATACTTTAGCTCAGTATATCATCCTCCTTAATGTTGACATCAAACAAAAGAAAAGGTTGCTTAAAAACAAAAGAGAAGGTTTTATTTTACAATAAAGATACGATGACATGAAACTAGATTTAAAAGCTTTTGTAACAATTAACAGTCACATGACTGACATTGTTGCAAGTAAAATAAAAGTCAAAAAATAGAGTTGGGATGGTGCGGGTATGAGGAGGAAAATTCTAAGTTAGTCCTAGATTAATGATTCTGATTACTTTAATATCATATATTTGTGTTGGGGTAGGTGGTTTTTATCACCCACCACTCATGTAAAAATCACACACCCCAATTCAAATGTGTGGTATTAAGACAATCAGAATTAATGGTATGAACGTGGCATAGAATTGCTCGGGAACACTAAATGTGAAGCAATAAATGAAGGCAGGTGTGAATGTTAGAGCAAAATGACACGTGTCCAACGATAACCAGCTGGCAATGGTACTCACGGTATAACCGTTTTTTGGCAGTTGGATTGGGCTGTCCGTGTGGTGGATATGAAATTTCATTCATCTCAAACATGTGTGATGTGATGTGGTTGTCCTCAGATCACATGCAATTGTATCCGGAACCCACTCATGTGGGTAAAACTGATTACGACTATATTATTATTATTATTATTAATTCTCAATTATGCGTTTTTAAGTATTGGAAGCTCACATCACATTTCCTAGTTTCATCAATATCAACTTTAGATCTAAAACAAGTTTAAGTAGGATGTTATGGCATGAGGTTCAAAACTAAAGGAGACGGGTGGTTACACTTTTGTGTTTCTAAATTAAGGGTTAAGTACACTAACTACCCTTCTTATTTAGTATAATTATAATTCAATCCACTTATTTGTTATCCATAACAAACACCCTCCTCTTACAATAAAATCTTATATTTACCCCCTCTTATAAAAAACAATTTAGATTTACCCCCCTCTAATTAACGACCGTTGTCAAAGTTACTTTTTGACAACTTATTAATTTAGATTCATTTGCATTGAATTGTCATATTGCTGTTAAGATTATGTCCTCTATGCCATAAAGGAATTAGATTATTAGGGCATTACATTTATGTTGTACAAACACTTATTCATTAATAAAGGCATATTTTTTGTTCATATCAATTTTAATGGCATTAATATAAGTATTGAATAAATAAGTCTAAGGTAATCAAGAGGGAGCTTCTACTCCTCAATGGTCAGAGAAGATCGACATTAGAAGTATCGGTTTCTTGTTTACTTAAACCAGAATTCGCAAGTCAACGAGTCTTAATTGGGCATTAAGACCGTACTTGTATGATGCAAGCTTTGATAAGGAGTGTCAGTCGGTCACTTTAGATGGTAGGAGCTTGGTCATAGATATGTCAATGGAATTGACATATTCGAACACGGCTCGGCGTAATTCAATCACATGAACATTTACTCTTGGATAATCAATGATTGAATTACTGGTCGCGGTAGTGTGCGTGAGCCTTAGACCTGAAGATTCACGAAGGTTGGACTTGTGACACTGAACGAGTTATTAGAGTAGTTAGATCTAGTTCACCCTTTGGTGGAATCAAACTCCAAGTGCGGTTCAGAAGGACAAGTGGCAATTGTTCGATGATTGCCAATAGGGGATCCATTGTCTCGGGTAGTAACGAGTTAACGTCCTGTACGATCATAGGTAAATGAAATGATAAGTCTTTGGCCAAAGCAGGAGAACTAACTTATGTATAGTACATAAGGGTAGTTCAGTAATTTCATCTTACTATGATTCCTTAAAGCACAACATCGAATTCTGTGAGTTTGACATATTCTATGACTCTCACTCTATCAGGATGTTACAGTGAAGGGCTTATACTCACATGGTATCTGTGATTTAAAGGTTCATATTGATCCATTCATTTCAATTGGGTTTCGATGTGAGTCCATGTGACTGGCTTGATGACACTCACATCCTTGATTTCCTCCCAATGTCAATTGAAACGAACCTAGAGAGTCGCGCTTCAAAGGAATTGAGCAAAGAGAATTATTTTGTTGTCAATTACATAAATTAGTAATTTGCTATTTGATGAGCAAATTAATTTATTTGATTAATTGGATTAATGAAAATAAATTAATAATAAATAATTAGATGTTTTTATTATGAACGCATTAATTTATTTGATTAATTAGATTAATGAAAATAAATTAATTATAATAAATAAATAAACTTATTTATTATACTCACCCTTTTATTAAATAATTAAATTATTTAATATGGAGGAATATTAATTAGTATTATATTTTAATTGGATTAAAATATATTGGAACTAATTAATAATTGGACCAAGTTGAAAGTCAACTTAACCCAATAGTAGTAAGGTGGGGCATGTGGTAGGCGGATTTGGAGGAGTTGGATGAGCTCAAGGAATTAGTTAATCCCAAGCTCATCACTACTTAGAAATACCTATCACTGGTTCAGTCAAAACCCAACTCTCACAATTAGACTTGACAGGAAAAAAAGAAAAGAAAAATATTCTCTCCTCCCCTAGTGTAAGCCGTCAGCCATAGTAGGTCTAAAGGTGGAGGATTTTTCTTCAAAGCTCGTTCCGGCGTGATATCTACAGGCAGGAGTTCTGAATTGCTGCTATTTGAAAGATCAAGACTTTCATCGAAATCAAAAGGTTAGTCATAGATATTTTTTGAAAATTGCATGAAAAATTATTAAAATCCAAAAGTGATCCAATTGTGAATTCGGATCTGTTTTTATCGTTTCCGTTGCGTATGAATACAGGATTCACAACAGTGGTATCAGAAGCCAACTTTTCGCTTTTAATGATTTTTTGATATGAATATTTTGGATTTCATGTTTGTGATGAAAAATTTAATTAGATTAATATTTTTCATGGTTCAATTTATTTTTTGAAAGTTGAATCTGAATTGAAAATTTTGATTATGTGATTTATGTTTTGAATATCAATCAATTTTTATATTGGATATGTATATGATGAAAAATATAATTGGATTAATGTTTTCATTGTTAGATTTAATTTTCGAAAGTTAAATCTAAATCGAAAATTTAGTTTCACGATTTATGTTTTGAATGTAAATCAAAGTTTTTTGTATTGGATATGAACTTATGCATGAATATGAATATGTGGTTTTGAAAATTTCTCAATTTCGGCTCGGGGAGTCGAGACGGCGCAGTCCAAGCGCGATGTGCGCACACGGGGCCTGCTAGGCAAGCGCTATGAACGCACCACGGTTCGCCTCGGTCACGGTAATCTTATATATTTTTTTTAAATATAAGACTGGTCGGGTCAAACCACAGTTTCGACCCATGGGTTTGACCCACAGGTCGACCCATGGGTCAATCCAAATTTTTAAAATTAAATAAAATATTTATATTAAAATAATTTTAAAATTTATTAAAGGATAAAATAATTTTGAGAATTACTTTGATGCCTAATTTTAAATTAGATATAAAATTAAAATAATTTTGTCTAAGTCGGGCTAATGGCTTTAAACAAGCACTGCTTAGGAGGCAACCCTAGGGTTTTCTTTACTTCTGTTTTCATTTGAGTTTTGTTTTCTTTGTTTTATTTTTGTTTTCGTTGCGTTTTTCTCATGTTTTCTTGTTTAGCTAGTGCTACTCTTTTGCTTTTTATGTTTGGTTTCAAGTCAATACAAGCATATAGTGGTAAAAAAATAAATATAGACAAAAAGGAAAAATAGACGGGTCGACACCATTGTGAGGAATTTCAGCACAATTGTGCCAAACTGGGAGCTCACTTGTGCCAAATTTCAAAGGGCTTGACTCCATTGTGCCATATTTCAGCACAGTCATGCCACTTTGGAAAAAAAATAATCAAAAATTCCATCAAAAAGAGGTCAATATATTTTTCCATCAGTCAACCCCACCTCACACAATCATTATCCACCGCCACCTCCTTCCACATGAGCACCACCTTCTCGACTCCTGGGACATCATGCTTATTTATAGAGAAGTTTCACTTTCATACTCGTGTTTTAATTCAATATACTTGTGCGTATGCCTATTGCTTTGTGTTGCTTCTGTTAGGTCTCATATTTTACATATTTTCATCATGTTTTACCTCACATTTATCTCTGTTTTATGCCTTATAGTTAATCTTTTCCGTTATTTTTAGCCTAATTTACATATTTTGATTTCGAAGTCGTTTCAATGCTTTTCTAGGCATAAGAGCGATTGTTTTGATGAGTTGAAGTAGTGTTTCTTATGAGAATAAAGAAGACTAACCAAGATAACGTGAAGAAATGCAATAGGGAGGCCACACAAGAATGTTCCACTGAAGAAAAGTTAAGAGGAAAAATTCTACACAGCAAGACTTCACGGTTGTGCAGATATTCTGCACAGTTGTGCAGCTGCGAATTTCATATTTTCATGGGCCTCGGTTTTATATCTTGGATGAACCTATTTTTGTATCTAAGACTCCTTTTATGTTAAGAAATTAGTATAAAAATATTTTTAGAGGCTAGATAAGAGAGGAGAGTCATATTCTTGAGTTAGAAGACTTGGAGAGAAAGAAAGGAAATTATCTGGGAGAGAGAAGATTTCTTAGATTTTGAAGCTTTCATCTTCTCAAGTTGTATTTCTCTATTCCTCCATTGTTGAACATGAGTATTTTTATCTTAATGCAAATTATTTCTTGTTTTTCTTTAGTTATGCATATCTAAATTATTTATAAGGTTTAAGATGTAGTCTAGCGTGTTAATTTTGATTATTGATAATCGATGGGTTTGTTCTTACTTTGTTTATCTATAATGAGTGTTTAACGCTTGTAATTGCTTGATCACCAATTGCATGATTTAAGATGAACTAAGAAGTACCGGGAGGTGAATTAATTTATCGGTTTAGATTTAATAGACATGCGTAAATTGCTTAATAGAGATATTGGTAATTTTGCTTGAGACTAGTAACAATATTCATAGAACTTAATGGATTCATGATTAGTTTTGATCATGGGAGTGACGAGAATTAGTTTAGATGGGTACTCATGTAGATCTCGGGAGAGTATTCATGTAATTAAGGAAATTGGATCTTTAGTTTAAGCAAGAATGATAACCCATTGAAAGTCAATAATCCATAGAAATACCTTGATGAAATCTTAAGCTCTAGGCTTTTTCGTTAATTGATTTATCGTTTTAATTATCTCTGTTTTAATTAATTTAATCATTTCTGCTTTTATTAGTTTAAAAGTCTCATCTCCTATAATCAATAGTGTAAATATTAGGATAAACTTCGTTTGGTACTTGATAACCTTCCCTGTGGAGACGATCTTACTTTTCACTATATTATTTGTTAGATTACGTGTTGTTACGGACGGTTAACAAATTGGCGTCGTTGCCGGGGAAGGTAACAAATAGTCAATATCAATAACAAGCTGATTCTTATTAGTTTAGACATTTACTTTTATTTTAATTAATTTTTGAAATTTTTTTTTATATGTCTCAGCTCTGATCTTAACCTCTTGTTTTAGGTTGAATTTTGGTAGATGCACAGGCGTTCTCTGAGTGCACCTGCTATTGAAATCGATTCAGAACCGGAACGAACTTTTCGAAGAGGTAGACGTCAGCAAAGAGAGCAGCGTAGAATGGCAGAAGACTTATGGAGGATTGAACCTACTGAGGTGCAGAGAACTCTCTGGGATTATGCTACACCAACGTATCAGAACTTAACCTCCAGCATAGCGGTACCAAATGTTCAGGCCAATACATTTGAGTTGAAGCCAACTATCATTCAGATGCTACAAAACACTACCTTTGAGGGAGATATTGAGAGGGAGGATCCTCATTCCGATCGAGGGAATTTTTTGAAAATCTGCAGTACTTTCTAGATGAATGGCATTACTGAGGATGCCATACGACTGGGACTCTTCTCGTTCTCCCTGTCTAAACAAGCTAAGGAGTGTTTGAAAAATCAGTCGGTAAATAAGTTCACCACCTGGGCTGATTTGTCGACTATGTTTCTCATCAAGTATTTCCCCCAACTAAAACCGCTCAGTTAAGGAATGCAATCATAGGATTCATGCAAACGGATGGCGAAACCCTCTATCAAGCATTGGAAAGGTATAAAGAACTACTCAGAAAGTGCCCATATCACGGTATTCCGAGTTGGATGCTTGTGCAGACTTTCTACAATGGCCTGTCACATAGTATTCAGATGAATATCGATGCAGCTGCAGGAGGAAGTTTTATAGCAAAGAATCCAGATGATGCATTAGCTCTTATAGACGAGATGGCATCCAACACTTATCAGTGGACGAGTGATAGTCGGGCGGTAAAGAAAACATCAGGCATGCATAATGTAGATGACATTACATTGCTCACTTCTAACATTGAAGCACTTGTGAAGCACATCGAGGGACTCAAGGGGAATGTTAGTGTAGTTTCTCAACCTGTTTTAGCTTGTGATATTTGTGGAGCACCTCACATGGCTACTGATTGTCCACTCATCGAACAAGCTAACTGTTTATCAAATCAGAATAAGTAGCAGGGAAATCCATTTTCGAACACCTACAATTCGGGGTGGCGAAATCGTCGCAACTTTTCTTGGGGAGGTCAAAGGAACCAAGGGGCTCAATCAAATCCTCCTAGACAGCAGGGTTCTCAGAATTTTCAACAACCAAGACAGCAAGGACCACCACCTCAAGAATCACAAGCTGGGAATTAGCCATCGAAAAGCTAGCTAACAAAAATTAAACCATATTGAGTAGCTCGAGGCAAAGATGGATCAGATGATTGGTGCAACCAAGAATTTAGAAGCACAAATGGGGCAATTGGCTAGTACTGTGAGCTCAAGACCAAAAGGTACATTTCCAAGTCAAACTGAGCAAAATCCTAAGGGGTAGTGTAATGCAGTAACATTGAGAAATGGAAGAACCGTGGGAGAATCTGAACAACCGGATGAACATAAGGAAGAACAAGGAATAAACGAGGATCCAGTTTTTGAGCCTTTCACAGAGGTTACACTGGAGTTAGTTAAACCTAAAATGTATGTGCAACATTTTGTACCTCCAATTCTGTTTCCCCATAGATTGCAGCATAAGAGGTTAGATAAGCAGTACGAGAAACTTCTTCAAGTTTTTTGACAGTTGCGTATCAATATACCATTCGCGGATGCTTTGGCTCAGATGCCGATTTACGTAAAATTTTTGAAAGAGTTGTTGAGCAACAAAAGAAAATTGGAAGAAGTGGAAACAATGTCTTTAAACGAAGAGTGTAGTGCTATAATCCAAAGGAGCATTCCTCTAAAACACAAAGATCCAGGGAGTTTTTCTCTGCCTTGCACCATTGGTCAAATTCAATTTGTTAAGGCATTGTGTGATTTAGGAGCGAGTGTGAGTCTAATGCCTTTTTCTATTTGCGGGAAATTGGGTTTTCAAGAACTCAAACACACGAGGATGTCCTTGCAGTTGGCAGACCGGAGCGTCAAACATCCTCTGGGCATAATCGAAGATGTATTAGTCAAAGTGGACAAATTTTACATTCCGTATGATTTTGTGGTGTTAGAAATGGATGAGAGCTCAGAGGTCCCAATTATACTTGGGAGACTATTCCTTGCTACTGCCGGAACCAACATTGATGTACGGGCAAGCAAGCTTACCTTGAACATTGGAGATGAGAAAGTGAAATTCGATTTGAATAAGGTAATGAAGTCGTCTGTCCTAGACTAAAGTTGTTGTTCGGTGGATGTGCTCGATGAGATAGCCAAGAATGAATTCGAGAGAGAGTTTCTTGAGGATCCGTTGGAGAAGTCGAAAACCAAAGATGATGAGAATCTAGAGATTGAAACAGTGGCTCTAGCTCTCGACAACGATGAGGACTTGCACCAGGAAGGCCTTCCTCAAGGTAAAAGAGATCCACTAGAGTCGTATCCTGACATCTCATCTGAACCAAAGGTAGTACTTAAACCTCTTCCACCACATCTTAGGTATGTTTTTCTTGGTGACAATGAATCTTTACCTATTATTGTTAGCGCTACTCTTTCTGAGATTGAATTAAATAAAAAAGTTAGAGGAGTTGAGGTTGAGGAAGAAAGCCATAGGATGGACTATTTTTTATATAAAGGGAATTAGCCCTACCTTATGCATGCATAGGATTCTAATGGAAGAAAATCATAAGACATCAATAGAACCTAAATGTAGATTGAATCCCAAGTATGAAGTTATGAAATTGTTAGATGCTGGCATAATTTACTCTATCTCGGATAGTCCTTGGGTTAGTCCTATACATGTAGTGCCTAAAAAGGGCACAATGACTGTGATTAATAATGAAAAAAATGAATTAATTCCCACTAGAACAGTAATAGGTTGGCTGATTTGTATTGATTATAGGAAGTTAAACAATGCTACTAGAAAGGATCATTTTCCTTTACATTTCATTGATCAAATGTTGGAAAGACTTTTGGATAATAAGTTTTATTGTTCTCTAGATGGTTACTCGGGATATTTTCAAAATCCAATTGCACCCGAGGACCAAGAAAAAAACCACCTTTACTTGTTCTTATGGCACTTCTGCATATCATCGCATGCCTTTTGGACTCTCTAATGCACCTGCTACTTTTAAGAGATGTATGATAGCCATTTTTCTGATTTTATTAAGAAATCCATGGAAGCTTTTATGGATGATTTTACTGTGTATGGCTTGTCATTTGATCACTGTTTAGCTAATCTTTCTCAAGTTTTGCAGAGGTGTGAGGAAACTAATTTAGTCTTGAACTGGGAAAAATGTCATTTTATGGTGACTGAGGGAATTTATTTTCTAGAGTTTAAGATGTAATTTTGTGTATGTATATGGATTGTTGATATTATTTGAGTTTAATCTTGCTTGTTTAATCTATCATTGAGTGTTTAATGCTTGTAATTGCTTGATCACCAATTACATGATTTAAGTTAATTTAAGAAGTACTGGGAGGTGAATTAAATTATCGGTTCAGATATGATTGACATGTTAAAATTGCTTAATAGGGATATTATGCACGAGGCTAATTAACAATTTTCATAAAAATTAATGGATTCATTTAGATTAGTTGTCGATCATGGGAGTGAGGAACTAAATTAGCTGGGTACTCATGAAGATCTCGGGAAAGTATTCATGTAATTAAGAAATTGGGTCTTTAATTTAGGCAAGAATGACAACCCATTGAAAGTCATAATCCGTATAAATAACTTGATGAAATCTTAAACCCTAGGCTTTTCGTTAATTGATTTACCGTTTTAATTCATTCTGCTTTAATTAATTTTATCTATTTTTGCTTTTATTAGTTAAAAAACTCATCTCTTATAATGGGTAGTCTAGATAATAAGATAGGCTTAGTTTGGTACTTCCGTGTATACAATCTTACTTACTACTATAGTAATTGTTCGATTTCATGTTGTTATGGACTGTTAACAGGGTGCTCACAGCTCAGTTAACCGACGTACCGAAACGAAAACCGAAACTAGATTTCGGTTCGATTATTTTTTGGAAATTTCAATTTTCAATTTCAATAAGCCTCCACCCACTACCCCAACACAACATCAGTACTCTATCCCAACTACTCAAAAGGTGAAACATGGTTTCGGTTGTTGTACAACAATGGCCGCGGCCGATTGGCAGCTTAAGGCAAAGAAACGGTATTTGAAGGCTTTTCTGAAGGCGGAGAAATTAGTCGAGTTGATAGATTTTGAAATAAAAAATTCAAAATGTATTTGAAGGCTTCAACCTAAGGCGGTGGAGAGAGAATATATTTACATGCTGAAAACGAAAATGAGTCTCTGAAAACACAAACAAACAGAGCCTTGGGTTCTCTCCATGGTTAAAGTCTTGAAGATAATGGTTAAACGAAAGGGGGAAAAGAGAAAAAAAAAGGAAAAGCAAGGTCTGACATCTATGTTGAGTGCAATACCCTCAATAGTAGCGTCGAACACCCCTTTAAATAGGTGTGGGGAAGAGAGCGGGGGGCTACGAGCCATCTCCAGTTGTTGTTCCTGGACCACCCATATCTTCTTTCTCCTTGACATCTATGTTGTTTAGTTGGGGAAGTCCTCAAAGTGAATAAAATCATGGGAAACTTACACATAGACCTCCTCACTTAATGTGTAATTACCAAAACTACTCTTACTTACTGGAAATACTAACACACTCCTCAAGGGGTTTATTTGTAAGGTTTATAGGATAAAATTGTAAATAATTTTAAATACACATGGAGTGTAATTGTAAGAAATGTCTTAACCTAAGAGGGACTTTATGTAATTTTCAATAAGTGAGGAGAGTTTTTGGTAATTACATAATTAGTGAAGGGTCTGTGTACTTTTCCCTAAAATCGTTTAACACAAAAAGATAAATGAAGACCAATAGCTATGAGCTGCTATGCCATGCAGACGAGAGACTTAGAATCTTGATAGTTCAAAGTTGAAAAGGGCTTGCCCTGAGGCTTGAGACTCAGAATCTGATATGTTGGTCAGACGAGCATCCCATTATGTTCCTCAGATTCTGGAGACGGGCCCTTTGGAAACTGCCATGCCAAGAAACCGGCACTTTGTCACCACCAATATCACCCGTATAAGCAAAGAACAAACGATAGACAGAAATGTTGCACTATCTACTCAAAATCGATAATTGTAGCCATCACAAATGTTTCCTATTTAGTCTCTTTTAATGGTCGATCCACAGGTCATATGCACGTATTAGACCCAGTCAACATACTTATGAGTGATTCTTAGAAAAACATCATATAAGAACCTTTTCACAACCATCTGTTTATGGTGAAATTGACAACATGGGATTGCGATTATTACAGGACCTCCGACCTCCTTAGAATAATCCTAATCCACACCATCTAAAGAATTCCCAAGTAGAGATATGGACTTTATTTAATAATGACTCGAATATATAATTCTATAATGACTATTAAATCTGTTACATTTAACTGCCCAAAAATTTCCTAATATACCCCCAGATGAGAACGTGTTATAGGAATACGAATCCAACAGGTTAGAGCAGGGATTGGGTCTAAGTTCACAGTTCTAATTCGGACTACACAGAGCAGAGACCTAACCTGTTTACAGGAAGGGAAAAAGACATAATAATAAAACATTATCGAAATGGTTGAAGTCAGAACTACCACCAACTTTATAATTTGAGTTACCACCCAACAGCCACAGGTCATCAAATTTTAGATTACAAATCAATGTAATTTAGGGGAAACAATTTACCTTCATCAATCATCATTATCAGTCAACACTAAAACAATTTGAGATGTCTGTAACATTATGTAGATAACTTCAAATAGGGCTTCAATTCTCAATCACTCTTACCCTCTTGAGAACCAATCTCTTGAAGGTAATGTTCAGCATCTAAGGCTGCCATGCATCCTGCATAGATATAACGTTAATAATCTCAGTAGATTCATTGACAAAATAATGACTATAGCATGTCTCTCAAGTTTTCAACAACCACAGAGTCACAAGACAATAAATGAACAAGATCATAATAGTCAATTCCTTTCGGCCAAACAAACAGGTGAATGCTATCACATTGAATGGGCAAATTGCAAAATTGATACTCCAAGTTGGCCTGTACGTTTTTTTTAGTACTATAATTTGCCCTATCGGCAATTTGGGTACACTAACTTGCAAAAATTAGCAATTTCAGTACAAATTTCACTGGAAAATTCGAACTAGCCAAAAAATATCATTTGGCGGGAAAATTGACTTGAATTTGGGGATTTTGCTGAAATGGAGGGAAAATTACCTTCAATTTGGGGATTTTCACATATGGAGGGAAATTGACATTTAATTTGGGGATTTAACTCAAATACATTCAAAAATTTTTAATTAATTTAAATTTTGGAAATTTCAATTCAAATACTTTTTTATTCAAGTTATTTTTTTATTTATTATAAATAAAAATTTTATAAATAGTATATCTATAAAATAATTTGAAGTAAAAAATTATAATATTATATGTATAAATCCAAACTAAATTATTTTACTTAGTATTCTGGAATTTACCATTTCTCTGATTTTTCAAAAAAAAAAAAAATTTCTTTTCTTTCTTTGTTTTTATTTTTCTAATTTTTTTTTATTATTTCGTATTATTTGCTGACTTTTCAAAACTGTTTTGAATATTTACAATTCTTTTTAGTTTTTTCAACAAGCTTTTGAGTTTTTTATGGTTTTTACGATGTTTTTAGTTTTTTATTAATTTATTTTCTATCAACGAAAATCTTTTGCCGCCATTAAAATTTGTATTACTTAAATTTGAAAATTAGTTTGAGATATAATTTCTAATGTTCTCTAATTTTTAAAATATTGTAATATTTTTTATTCTTATATTTTCTGAATTTTCATAAGTTTTCTAAAAATCAATATTTTCTTATACTTTTTTCTAATTTTATTTTTCTGAATTTTTAATTTATTTATTTTGTCAATGGAAAAAAAATTTATTTATTAAAAAAACGCATAGGCCAACTTGGGTACCAATTTTAAAAACAACAAAACAGCCTTTTCGAGAAAAAAAATCAAAAAAAATAAAATAAAATTACAAAACTAAATCATTTTTTTTTTTGGAAACTATGAAAATTCATAAATATAAGAAAACATAAAAAAAAAAAGGAAACATATTACAAAATTAGAAAACATTAAAATTTATATCTCAAACTAATTTTTAGATTTAAGTAAAACAAATTTTAATGGTGACAAAAGATTTCCATTGACAAAAAATAGTTTAATGAAAAACTAAAAAAAATCATAAGAACCATACAAAAACTCAAAAATTTGTAAAAAAAACTAAAAAAAAAAATCATAAATAATGAAAATAGATTTGAAAAATCAACAAATAATATGAAATAAAAAAAAGAAAGAAACAAAATCAACCTTTTTTTGAAAAAAATTAAAAATAGTAAAATTTAGAATACTAAGTAAAAAAATAATTTAGTTTGAATTTATTCAGATAATTTTTTACTTTAAATTATTTTATAGATATATTAATTAAAAATTTTTTATTTATAATAAATAAAAACTAACGCAAACAAGCAAATATTTAAATTGAAATTTTCAAAAATTTAAATAAATGAAAAAATTGAAAGTATTTGAGTTTAATCCCCAAATTAAATGTCAATTTTCCCTCCATATACAAAAATCCCCAAATTGAAGGTAATTTTCCCTTCAATTCAGCAAAATCCTCAAATTCAAGTCAATTTTCCCGCCAAATGACATTTTTCAGCCGATTTTGAATTTCCTGGCAAAAATTGTACTGAAATTGCCAATTTTTGCAAGTTAGTTTACTCAAATTGCCAACAAGCCAAATTATAGTACCAAAAAAACGTGCAAGCCAACTTAAAGTACCAACTTTGCAATTTTCCCCACATTGAATCAAAGAAGCACAAGCTTTAAGTTCCCAGTATAACTCATTTATGCAAATACTTTTCAAATGAAAGTATTTCTTCGATGCAGCAAAAGTTTGTTCTTTGTGAAACTTCTTCGTTGATGTTTCCAAAATTTCCCCATCCCTTTTTTGAAAAGGGCCACAAAATTTCGCATAAGCATTTGATTGATAAACTATCTATTATCTTGAATATACACTATATACGCATGAACATTATTGCATTTCTTCTTGTTACAATGATAAATTAATGTTTCAATGGCAAAGAAATGTCATGTGAAGTACAAAATGCACATGAAGATGCATTATAAAAACAAAGCAACTTAGACACTGATAAAGAGAAGTTCCGGAAGTAATATTTCCATCCTTTTGTTCTAAAAAGAAGTCTACAACCAAACAAAAAAGTATATAAAACAGAATTTTTTTTCTAAGTTATTTTTCTATATCCAGAGTCAGATTTGTTTTTCTGCTGAGGATTTGTAGTTACAAATGGATGGCGGAAGCACTTTTTATGGAGTTCAGTAATTTTATTCAATTTGATAATAACATGGTTATAAGGTAGGATGGGGAAGAGCATTATAAACATCACGGCCCATTAAAGCGTTGAAGTCGATCTTTTGAAACAGATTTTCTTTTCCGTGAGTTATTACAGCTTGTAAGAATTCAGGGAAGACGATTGCAGATATGAAGAAAGAATCTCAAGGATAAAAGAAATTTGTTTGAAAAGTTTGGATGAAAATCTAGATTCAAGATAAAAATGTGAAAGAATAATTTCTGTAAGAAAGACAACCATAGGAATTCAAGAACCGCTAAAGGGCCAACATAGAACCATTAAACAAATAGACCCTTACATCACAACAAAAAAATTAAGATTCTGAGTTTAAGATGCATGGAGAAAGATATACAGCTATATATATGGCAAATCTGGAACTGTATAAATTTTATTATCAACTACGAAGTACAAAGACAACAACTAAGTAAATAGACATTTATTGCTGAGAGCAAAATATTTTCATCCATGAATCACCAAAAACACTACAAGCCGAGGTGACGGTCAAAGAAGCTTAAAGATTGAGAAGATAAAGGTTGGAGGATTATTTGAGAATACAAGGGAAATGTTTGGTAGGAAAGATGGAGATGTCTTGAAGACTTCAGAGAATGTTATAAGAGAAATATGGATGGCTTCAAATTGAAGACGAATGATTTAGGATAACTCTTATATTTTTAATGCTTTATTTTTTTATAGGAATTCTGATAGTATGTCAGAGGATGGCTCTTTGAAATACTTTCTGAAGCGGTTTCAATGTTTAAAAACAAGTGTGATGAGATGTACGTGCTCAGTTGAATGTTGCAAATCACCTTATGTAGGAAACTAAATAATACCCCTATCCCAAAACTACAGCTCTACTTGCCAAACTACATATTCAAACATCTGATTTTAACTGATTTGTATATGATTATTTGACCATTTTTTTTATATTTTTGAGCTTCCAATTCATCGGATGTGTGAGTTATTTCATATAATTCAAATACTTTTCAAATAACTTAATGAATTCTTTCATTCTTGTACCTAGAAAATAGTCAAGTGCGACTGTTGGAACATACTTTACCGAGTGAAAGCCCAAAACTTCTGTTTCTATTATGATTTCATAGTTGTTTCGGCTGAATAAGTTGAGCCAAGGGTATTTTAACAGTCTACTTTTGAATGATTATACATTTTGAGTCATTTTAGGTGATATGAATTTTCATATTGTAATTCATATTCATAGAATCCAAGTGCCATGTGCTTTTCATTTCACCAAACAACAATGATTGAGTAAATTATGTTCTAGCCAAAGCATTTCTGTTAGGCATATAAAATAGGGAGCCCTAACTTAACCCAAAACCATGGTCAAAGGTAAAGGGTTGACTTCCCACTTATATACCCTTCCACACTTTCACGTGGAACTGATGTGGGATATCATAACAATCCATCCCCCTTTCAAACCGGACGTCCACGGACGGCACACTCCGGGTGGCAACCCATACCAAGGCCCACTTCCCGGGTGGCAACCCCCTTGGCCCACATCCGGGGTGGTAACCCTTGGGCCCACCATCGAGTAGCCCCTTTCCGCAGCCCGCCCGAATCCGGCAGGTCGGACCAAATTGTTAGGCATATAAAATAGGGAGCCCTGACTTAACCCAAAACCATGATCAAAGGTAAAGGGTTGACTCCCCACTTATATACCCTTCCACACTTTCATGTGGAACTGATGTGGGATATCATAACAATTTCCATCAAACTTTCTTGAGAGAATCTCATCCAATCCAATTCAAGATGATGCCTAAACCATTTAAGGAGTCATTCCTTTATTATGTAATGAATTTTGACCTAGTATATATATAGTAGAAAAGCAACTTTGTTTGATTTTCCAACATTCAAAACGATCATCTCTTAGTTCTTTAGAAAAGCTACCGACCAAAAGTTCAGATACCTTTAAGATGAGGGAATAGAAATTACTTTTAACAGCAGCAAATGCACCTTGTTAACATTTCCTAATTTCCCTCATCAACTTTAAGAAATCCTAATCTTTAATCCAGAATTACTCCTAATTTCACTGCCTCTACCCATTTTGGTAAACCAAAATACCTAACTTACATGCTGGTTATACTTCAGGGATGCCACATCACACAGGTATTCTATAATAGGCTTTCTTTAGACACATTTTTTTCTCGTTTGATGGGTTTTGGAAATAGCAATCCCAATTCTGAAATATAAGGCATCTATTCCATTGTTGATATCTTTTGTGTACCTAATTAGTAATTGAAATTCTATTGATTTCAAATAATGTTAAAAAAAAAAGTCATCTAACATTAGACTATTACACAATGGTAATCAGAGAAACTTAAATTAAACTTAACGTCACATATAATGCAACAATACAACACAAATTTTAGCAATCAAAATTCAAAACAACCAAACAGTTTTAAAATAATAATAGAAAAAAGGAAAAGGAAATGACGAGCATTTCATGAATTTTTCATATAGTACTGAGTAGTGAACCTGTGCCAGCAGCAGTGATAGCCTGCCTGTATTTCTTATCCTGAACATCACCAGCAGCAAATACACCCTTCACGCTGGTCAGTGTAGTGCCAGGCTGTGTGATCACATACCCATCAGAGTCCAATTTCAAATGTCCACCCAGAAACTTGGTTGCAGGCTCATGCCCTATTGCAAAAAACAAACCACAAACCTTCAAATCAGAAACTTCCCCACTCACCACATTCTTCACCTTCAACCCCCCCAATGTCCGCTCCCCATATGCTTCTATCACACCTGAATTCCACAACACTTTGATTTTCGGGTTCGACAATGCTCTGTTTTGCATTATCTTCGAAGCCCGAAATGCATCCCTCCTGTGAATTATGTAGACCTTGGAGGCATATTTAGTTAAGAAATTGGCTTCTTCCATAGCAGAGTCGCCGCCACCAATGACAGCAAGGGGTTTGTCGCGAAAGATAGGGGCGGCGCCATCGCACACAGCGCAGGCAGATATGCCGCGGTTCCAGAAGGTCTCAGAACCCGGGAACTCGAGACGTTTGGTGACAGCGCCGGTAGCGATTATGACGGATTCAGCGAGAACGGTTTTGGAATCGGTAAATATTTTGAAGGGTGAGGATGTGAAATCAACTTTAGAGACAGTTTCGGTGAATATTTGGGTGCCAAAGCGGACGGATTGAGCGCGGAACTTATCGGTGAGTTCAATTCCCCCAATACCATCGGGAAAACCAGGGAAGTTTTCCACTTCAGAGGTGGTGGTCAGCTGTCCGCCTGGAGCGATGTCGTTTGCCATCCAGCCTTCGAAGAGAATCGGTTTAAGCTCGGCACGGGCCGCGTAAATTGCAGCGGTGTGGGCAGCGGGCCCACTGCCGACGATGCAGAGGCGTGTTTTGAGGTCGTTTTCTTCCATGGCGGACAATTTGGGAGCGGCCGCGGCGGCGGTGGTGAGGGGGGCGATGCCAATTAGGTGGCGGGCTTTCCTTAGCGCGTTTTGAAGGAGCTTTGTGCAACAACAGTTGTAGGTCATTTGTTGAGAGAATGTATATATATATATTGAAGTAAAATGGAAAGTTGGAAGTGAATTGAGCGGGCCGAATTACACAAATTGGACAATGGCTTCATTTTCTTTTTGTTGTCTTTTTTATTTGGTCTCAAGTAAAGGCGGGTTGATTCTTTGGCTCTTTGCACATCTTAAGGAGATTCTTCTTCTTTGATTTCTTTTCTAATTATCTTAAGAAGATTCATATAATATATATATATATATAATGATATACTAAAAGTGGCTAAAATAGATTTTTATACTCGTTGGGTCGTTAACACTGCTTGACATCTAATAATTAGAGGGCTCAAACGAGGTAACAGGCTCGTAGATATCATTATTTGCACTAGATGTCCCTATCGTGTCCCGGAATTGCAAAACACTACAAGATCTGCGTATTTCTTTTAACTCGGGTCGGGCCAACCCATGACCCAACCCTACGAGGTACAATCCTGACCATTCCTTAATGGCACGTGGCATCATCCTAGGAAGAACTACAACTGGCAGAACAGTATTTGGCCAACGGGGGAACACTATAAATACCCGCATCTATTGAGAACAAAGGGACGGGAATCTAAGCAATTAATATACTCGTAAGCTTCGTCGTAGATTCGTTATTGAGGCTAAGACTTAACAGTACTGTGATACTTAAGATTTTTTTAAAGTATACATTTTATGTGTATACATATATATATATATATATGTATATCCGTGCACAATTTAAATAAGAAAGAAAAGTGAAAAATAGAGTAAATAAAAGGAAGAGTAAGAGCTATATTTTCTTGCTAATTTACGTTTTGGAAATACTTGATTTTCGTAGGTCATTCTATTCTAGAAATCGATACTTGACTATATGTATATTTGTTACTTGCGTGCGAAGCTAATTGTTGCTCCAAAAATTTTTAATTAGACTTTTACTATAAAATATAGTGTGTTGTAGGACTTAGAGAATGCATCCTATGTGTAGAAAAATATTTATGTTATGGTGCATCTTGCTAAGAACACAAAAAGGGGGGGAGAAATGGGCAAATAAAAGGATGAATGAGAAACTGCACTCAAGCCCTCCTTCATACTCTATATATACCTCTAACCATTTGGTCTTCAACCTTATTCCTGGAACTACGTTAGACCTGATCCCCGAGTGATACGTAGGCAACTCGAGTGCAGTCTATAATCTTGATTCGTTGGTATTTAGTTCGTATTACGAGGTCATCCTGACTGAGTAAGGGTAGGGTTAATTTCCTACCTAGATCAGTTGACGCCGTCTGTGGGAAATTACTGGAGAGTTGCTGGGCCTGGATTTCGGAGATATGGCATTAGGGAATGAAAAGCATGTTCGAATCTAAGGGTCGTCATCTGATGTAATGGAGACTTCACCACGAGGAGAACTGGAAGGAACAAGTGAAGGAAGAATAAGCACGACGAAAAGGGAACTGCATAAGCTGGTGCAGCATGTTCGAATCGAAGGGTCGTCATCTGATGTAATAGCGACTTCACCACGAGGAGAACTGGAAGGAACAAGTGAAGGAAGAATAAGCATGACGAAGAGGGAACTGGATAAGCTGGTGCAAGAGCGTATCGACGAGGCATTAAGAAGGTTTATGGAGGCGACACCCCCATTACTCCAAATGTTCAGCAGGGGCATCAGGCTCCACTCGCTCCTAAGAGACTATTTCGAACTCCGAAAGGGACTACTCCGGAAGGAAACAAAAGGGGTGATATAGCTGGGGGAGATCAGTCTAAAGAGGAAGTGGAGAGTCAAGTGGGAGCATGGTTGGAAATTCGAAGGGAATAATAACCAATACAAGATGAGAGGGAGAAGTTGGCGTTGTCGAGAGCCGAAATTGATGACATGTATGAGAGGTTGTGTAAGACCAGCCAAATAATGGAGCCACTGAGGAATGACTTTGCACTAGTGTCGGCGTTCATGGCGAAACATACGCCATTTTCGACGAAAATCTTAAGGGAGGCTCCGCCTAAATCATTCAAAATGCCGAATCTACCGACTTTTGATAGTACAGGTGGCCCTAAGCCACATTTAACTTCGTTTGAAATGCTTATGACTTTGTATCATCATACAGATAAAATGAATGCGAAAATGTTCATGACGACTCTGGTAGGGAGAGCGCAAGACTGGTTCACGAGTCAGAGGCCAGGAACAATTACATCGTATACGCAGCTGGTTCAAAAATTTGAGAATCACTTTGCGAGCAACAACAAGGCTAAGAGATCGGTCTCGGCAATGTTAAATTTCAAACAAGGCCCAACGGAGAGCTTGCGAGACATTGTGCATCGTTTTAATCAGGAAGTTCTTGAAATTCCTGAGTTAACGCATGCTCTTACGGTAACCTTTCTCTTGTTGGCGATGAAGAAAGGACCTTTAGCATCGGCATTCTCCCACCATACTCCACGAGATCAAGAGGAGTTAATGTAGATACAAGAACAATGTATCAATGAAGAAGAGATGAACTTGTCAAAAGACAATGAAAACTCCACCTTAAATGATAGAAAAGATCGAAAGAATCGTAACAGTGATCGGACCGAGGGATCGAGGTTAGAAAAAAATCATGAACGACCCCGCCGATACACTAAATAAGACCACTATACCCCCTTAAATGCCCCCCGAGGCAGAGCTTTGTTGTCCAATCAAATTCACAACATCAATGCAATTCAATGGCCATAATCGCTACTTGTGGGGCCGAAGAAGAATCCAAACAAATACTGTGAATTTCACAAAGATAAGGGTCATGACAATGAGGATTGTTATCAGTTAAAGGATGAAATTGAGCGATTGATAAAATCGGGGTGTTTGAATGACTTTATTGATTGCACTCTAGCAGAAGTAAGAGCCCCGGAGGCCGATTGCAAAATAGAGGTCAGACAATGTCGAAGTAGATCCCACGAGCGAGATCAACGAGATTATTGAGATGATAAGGTATATGATAGACCTCGAGAAAATGAATATAGGCGATATGACGATAGTCGTAGTGACGATAATCGTCGATATAACGATCACAACCATCACTATGACAATCATCGTCACAATGAGGATCTTCATCGGAACAACCAGCGGAGAAATGAGAATCTTCATCAGTAAAAAGAACCTAGAGAGCATCATGAGCAAAATCTTGCAAATTGAGGCGAAATACAAGTGATTACGAGACGTCCTATTGATGGGGATTCGTCAAATTCGAGGAAGAGGTATGCCAGGGAGATGAGTTTGAATTATTATAGCTCTGAGCCGCTGAGTGTCTTATCGGTAGGTCAGGCTGACCAGCCGATCACCTTTGATGATCAGGATTATGAAGGGATGATTGTACCTCATAACGACCCAATGGTCGTTCCAATGGACATGGCAAACTATGCTGTAGATAAGGTTTTGCTGAATACGGGTAGTTCAACCGATATTATTTTTTGGAGTGTGTTGCAAAAAATGGACTTGGGGAAAATAGCTTTGAAAACATTGAATACTCCGTTGATGGGGTTTACTGGCTCTCAGATCATGCCAAAGGGGTTCGTGGAACTTAATGTGTCGTTGGGATCTGCGCTGAAGCATAAGACCATGAGGACCACTTTTTTGGTTGTGGACACTTCGTTTGCCTACAACATGATTATCGGTAGGCCGATGTTAAATAATTTTAGGGCAATCGTATCGACCCCCCACCTCAAGATGAAGTTCAAGACTCAGGATGGTATTGAAGAGGTCCACGGATATCAGCTTGAAGCATGTCAATGTTATACTACTTCCTTAAAGCCAAAAGTCGAGAAGAAACGAAAGATAGAGGAACCACGAGAGTCCACCAGATCGATCACGACACTAAGGTATTGATGTGGCAACTTGACAAAAAACAAAAGAGGGAGGATACATGAGTTCAGCCTATCGAGCACAAGACGATACAACAGTTCGAAGAGGATTCGGAGAAAACAACAAGGATTGGAGGTCAGCTGAGTTGGGAGATGGAAGCGAGTTTGGTAAAGTTTTTAAAGAAGAACTCGGACATCTTTGCTTGGAAAGCAGCCGGCTTTCAAGGGGTCGAACCCTCCGTTATTGTGCATCGTATGCATGTTGATCCGGAAGCTAAGCCAATTTGATAGAAGACAAGAAACTTCGGACCCAACAGGGATGTTGTGAATCCTGTATTCATGCGCAATGGAAACGATAAAAACAGGTCCACATTCACAATTGGATCACTTTTGGGTTTTAATAATTTTTCATGTAAATTTCAAAAATTAAGCATGAGGATGAAATCTAATTTCATCCATTTTACTAACCTTTTGATTTCAATGAAAGTCTTGATCTTCTGGATAGCAGCAATTCAAAACTCCTGCCTCTAGATATCCCGCCTGAACGTGCTTCGAAGAAATCTCCATCTTTAGACCCCCTAAGGCCGATGACTTCACTAAAGGAAGGAGAGAATATTTTTCTCTTCTTTCATTGTTGTCAAGTCTAATTGTGAGAATTAGTTTTTGATTGAACCAGTGTTAGGTATTTATAAGGAGTGATGGCCTTGGTTTACTAATTCCTTGAGCCCATCCAACTCCTCTAAAATCGCCTATCACACACCCCACCCTAGTATTATTAGGCTAAGTTAACTTTCAACTTAGTCCAATTATTAATTAGATCCAATATATTTTAATCCAATTAAAATATAATACTAATTAATATTCTTCTATATTAAATAATCTAATTATTTAATAAAAGGGTGAGCATAATAAATAAGTCTATTTATTCATTATAATTAATTTATTTTCCTTAATCTAATTAATCAAATAAATTAATGCGTTCATAAACAAATACATCCAATTGTTTGTTATTAATTTATTTCCATTAATCAAATAAATTAATTTGCTCATCAGATAGGAAATTACCTAATATATGTTATTGACAACGAAAGAATTCTCTTTGCTCAATTCCTTTTAAGTGCGACTCTCTAGGTTCGTTTCAATTGGCATTTGGTGAAAACCAAAGATGTGAGTGTCACTAAGCCAGTCACGTGGACTCACATCGAAACCCAATTGAAATGAATGGATCAATACGAACCTTTAGGTTACAGTTACCATGTGAGTATAAGCCTTTCATTGTAACATCCCGATCGAGTGAGAGTCATGGAATATGTCAAACTCACAGGACTCGATGATGTGCTTTTTAGGGAATCATAGTAAGATGAAATTATGAACTACCCTTATGTACCATACACAAGTTAGTTCTTCTACTTTGGCGAAAGACTTATAATTTCATTTACCTACGATAGCACAGGACGTTAACTCGTTACTACCCGAGACAGTGAATCCCTTATTGGCAATCACAGAACAATTGCCACCTGCCCTTCTGAACCGCACTTTAAGGTTGATCCCACCAAAGGGCGAAATGGATCTAAATACTCTA
The DNA here is from genome assembly GCA_019426215.1 of Buddleja alternifolia. NCBI lineage: Eukaryota > Viridiplantae > Streptophyta > Magnoliopsida > Lamiales > Scrophulariaceae > Buddleja > Buddleja alternifolia. The sequence goes on along the minus strand of CM033400.1, from coordinate 16,245,741 downwards.
ATAACTCGTTCAGTATCACAAGTCCAATCTTCGTGAATCCTCAGTTCTAAGGCTCACGCACACTACCGCGACCAGTGATTCCATCATTGACTATGCAAGAGTAAATGCCCATGTGATTAAATTACGGCAAGCCTTGTTCGAATACAATCCAATGCTTTTTCCCTGGGTTAGCTTGGAACCTACTTATCAGACTCACAGCGTAGGCAATGTCCGGCCTCATGCATAACATAGCTTACATAAGACTCCCTACTGCTGATGTGTAGGGGATTTCACTCATTCTCTTACAATCATCCTCACTTTGAGGACTCATCGACTTCGAGAAATGGAGTCCATGTCTTATGGGCAAGAGGCCTCTCGTGGAATCTTTCATTACATCTTTTCAAAACCTTTTCCAAATATAGGGCCTGGGAGAGACCCATTTTCCTATTCTCTCTATCCCTGAAGATGTGAATTCCAAGGATATAGCCACATTTTGACCGAAGTCAATAAGCCTATATCATTACCTATTAGTAGAATGTCATCTACATATAGGACCAAAAATGATATTTTGCTCCCATTGGATTTCTTGTAAACGCATGGTTCATCTTCGTTCTTGATAAAGTCATAGTTCCGAACTTCTTCATCAAAATGAAGATTCCAGCTCTGCGATGCTTGTTTAAGTCCATAAATTGACCTATTCAATTTACACACCTTATGAGAATCTTCATTGGAGACGAAACCTTTGGGCTATTACATATAGATGTCTTCCTCGAAGTATCCATTTAGGAACGCGATCTTTACGTCCATCTGCCAGATTTCATAGTCTAGGTGCGTAGCTATTGCAAACAGAATTCTAATGGATTTGATCATGGCAACAGGAGAGAAGGTTTTCTCATAGTCAATACCCCCGTTTTGACTATGCCTTTTTACTACAAGCCTAGCTTTAAAGGTATCGACCTTGCCATCCGGATCAATCTTTCTCTTGTAGATCCACTTGCACCCTATTGGTGCAATACCCCAAGGGCGATCCACTAGAGTCCAGACTTGGTTCGAGTACATCGAATCCATCTCTGTCTTCATAGCCTCAAGCCATTTCGCATAATCTATATCCTCCATCGCATGCTCAAAAGTAGAGGGATCATCTCCATAGTTTCCTTCTGCTAGGGCATACAAATTATGCTCCCTCTATAGCAAATAACCATATCTCTCAGGCTGCTGAGATACTATACTCGATCTACGCGATGGCAGTTGCTTTTGGTTAGGTTCATTATGAGTCTCTTGAACAGTGGTCTCTAAAGGGATTTCATTTTGTTCTTCCAGAACAATCTTTCTTCCTACACCACCTTCTTGAACAAACTCGTCTTTGAGAAAGTACACATGTAGGGCCACAATGACTCTTTGATCATCGTGCAGGTATAAGAGGTATCCTATTGAATCTTCTGGGAAACCAACAGATCGACCTTTTAAAGATCTATCTTCCAATTTCTCCATCTTTGTCTTTTTCACATAGGCTGGACATCCCCACATCCTAATGTGTTTAAGACTGGGCGTCTTTCCACTCCATATCTGATAAGAAGTTTTAAGAACAGATCTAGATGGACACCTGTTCAAGATATGGGCTGCTGTGAGAAATGCATGGCCCCACAACGATATGGAAAGATCTGCGTATCTGAGCATCGATCGAACCATATCCAATAGTGTTCTATTTCGTCATTCAGCTACCCCATTTAGTTGTGGAGTTGCAGGAAGAGTTAATTATAATACAATTCCATGTTCAATTAAGAACTCACCAAATTCGGCACTCATATACTCTCCACCTTGATCAGATCGTAGTGTTTTAATACAGTTTCCAGTTTGGTTTTCAACCAAGGCCTTGAATTCTTTGAACCATTCAATAGATTCAGACTTATGCTTCATTAGGTATACGAGACCATACCTAGAGTGGCCATCAATAAATGTAATGAGGTATTGAAAACCTCCACGAGCCACTTCCCCGAAAGGCTTACAAACGTAAGTATGTATTAAACCAAGGAATTCATTGGCTCATTCAAAATGCCCTGTGAAGGGTGATCTAATCATCTTGCCTTTGAGACAAGACTCACAAGTGGGGAGTGGGTTCGACCAAATGTGCTTGATAAGTCCATATTTTACAGTATTTTATGCCCCATTGTAATATGATTTGATCATTACTTTGATCACTTTTTATCCCTCATAATGCTTTGATTGGTATAGATTTTGTTTTCTAGGATACAAGTTGATTTACGCATGAAAGACGAGAAAGGAGATCCAAATTGAGCTTGAAATTGAAGAAAGAAACAAAAGAAGATAGTTGATGAAAGATTTTACACAATGCTCATATAGACACGAGATTTTCGTCAACTCACAGCCCGAATCAGACTAAGGTTTCTTCTCCAATATTGTAGAGCTTTGTCTTAGCTTCGCGTATCAACTTGAATCACCTCAATCCGACATTTTTAGAGAGAGTTATTATTAAAATACGAATGCTGCGAATTCTGCGCGAGACGACCGCGGCACAGGACCGCAGTCTTGCTTCGGAAAATTGGTTCGCACTTTTTGTGCCGCGGTCCAATTCTCCCGAAGCCCTAAAATTAAGTCCGCCGTTTTCTTCCTTTTTAACACACTTTTCTCTTGGAAAACACTTACACTTGTTCTAAAAACACATAGGGAAGCCATAGGAAGACCCAAGGAAACTTGAGGAGCCATTTTCATCATCAAAAGCTTGGATTCACACCTTGTAATAGGGAGTAATTCAACTCTTTCTCTTTGATTAGTTTATCAACTATGTCTTATAGAATTGTTGAATCATTTGTTATTGTAAGTATGAGCTAAGCATCTTTGTGATTGGGCTATGTGAATACTTTGTGATGTTTTGTGTTTAATGAATCATTAATTTCCGGATTTATTACATTCTTGTTACATGTTTGATTTTATGCTTAATGCTTTCACATGAATGATCACCATGTGTTTGATATAATGCTTTGTCTTGAAACCGAGAGGAGATAGATAAAGGGAGATCGAAAAATCAAACATCATAACATAACAATTGACTAGAGATAGAATCGATTGCGTTGTGTGGCTTTTTGTGCTAAGATGATCCGATTGAATGTAGGATCTTCATAAACAAGGAACTCTTTTGAACCTAAATGCATGTTAGTTAATTCAATCTTCACTATAGAGATATAGGGAGTTGTTAACTAGTATAGGCTTGTTATTTCAAGAGATTGAATAACAAATACATTAAGGGGTTTCGCCATAACAAGAGCGTCCTAAAAATCCGGATAGTTAAGAGTTCATGAACATAGAATAGAACATAGTAGGATCATAACCCAATCACCTCTTCCCATTTGATTTATTACCTTGATAATCATTTTAGTTATCTTTAGTTATTTTCATAGTATAAACACCTATCATCTTATAAATTGATTTAGCTTAGAAATAGGTAATATAGCAATTACGAGCATTGAATCCAATTGTCCCTGTGGAGACGATACACCCCGGGCTAAATAGTCCACTTTATTACTTTGCACGACCTAGTATACTTGCTAGGATTTCGCGTGTCAAGTTTTTGGCGCCGTTGCCGGGGACAATTGCGTTATTTGATATTGTAATTCACTTATCTTCTCTAAGACTAAGTTGCTGTTTTTCAAGTTGCTGTTTTTGTGTTTTTAGTTGCTGTTTTTGTGTTTTAAGTTTCTGTTTTTGTGTTTCAGGTTGCTGTTTTTGTGTTTTTAGTTGCTGGTTTTGTGTTTTAAGTTGCTGTTTTTGTGTTTTTAGTTGCTGGTTTTGTGTTTTAAGATGCTGTTTTTGTTTTTTTAGTTGTTGGTTTTGTGTTTTAAGTTGCTGTTTTTGTTTTTTTTAGTTGTTGTTTTGTTATGTTTTTTTTTATTTATTTTTATTCTTGAATTGATGAGCATCAATGACTTTTATTCGTCAAAACAAGGATGGGATGAAGGTGCCGAATACGGGAGTCGAGTGCAAGATTTATGTTCGTGGTGTGGAGACGCTCATCATAGCGATTATTGTCAACACGGATGGAAGAAGTCAGCAAGACTTGCCATTGAGTTATTATGTTATGAGAGATTCACAAGCATACCTGCAACAAGATAGGTCCCCCTTTCTAATGCAGGGAGAATTTGAATTGGCTAACTTTCAGAACCATGGGGATTATCAGCAACAATGTGATAGGGACCCAAGTTTTGAGGAGTTGATGATCCAATGGATGAAGTCGAACGATGAGCGGATGAAGTCGAACGATGAGCGGTCTCAAAATCTCAAAGCATCTATAATGGAATTGCAAACACAACTCAACCAACTTATTGACAGAGAGATCATCAGACACTTCTCAGAGTGGCACAGAGGAGAATGATGAGGTATCTGATACAGAAGTTGAACAAGTTGTTGATTCGACACCACATTGTCTACAACCCATTGCTACACCAGCACTACCTTCAGAACCTATGTGTGGTGAAGTAGATACAACATCACTGGAGCACCTTCAATTCAGCATAGGGATCCCAAAATCCATTCCATCAAATGACCAAGAAAAAGCATTAGAAATATTCAAGAATCCAACGCCACCTACCATCATATCTCTTGATTTCTTAAGAATGTGCATCAATAACCAGAGAGCTAGAGTGGTGGAGGTTGAAGACAAAGTTTACAACTTTAGTGGCCCGTTCGAGGCATACACGAAGAACCCAAGTGATACTACGGTTGAGAATGAGGAGATCCGAAGATATACAAGTCACTGGGATATATCACCACTAAAGTTGTCAGAATCAAGGCTCAGGGAGTTAGGTCTGGCCACATACTTATTAAAACCATCAATGGAAAACTCCCCATCTTTAAAATTCACTTTTAGTTATTTACAATTTTATTACATTTTTATAAAAGTGAATCTGAGCTCATATCTTAGTTTTTCAGGATTTGTGAATGTGATGGGAAATGAGAAGCCTTTACGCAATTGGAAAAAGCACAAAAAGGCTCATCTATACAAAGTTGGCATTGCTCCTTATGATCCACCATGAGCAGTGCAAGGGAGTCGAGCTACCGACTTTAAACAAGCGCTTCGTGGGAGGCAACCCACGTTTTACATGCTTTCTTTCATTTCCGTTATTTTTTTTGTTTCTTTTGGTTTAAGTGTTCAAAGTTGTTTTGATGATGCTTTTTGTCTCTTCTTGTTTTTCTAACTTCACAGATGGCTAGGCTTTATTGTCAGACTCTTCGCCTTGTTGCTCCTTCGCCTTTTGGACATCACTTAGCTTCAAACATCAGGGACGTCTTTCCTTCCTTTACTTTACATTTGTATGTTCGCTCATTGGGGACAATGTGCTAGATTAGTTGGGGGTGGGATAGACGTCCTAATTTTATTGTGATGTGGTGATATGGTATAACTTGTACTCATTTGTTAAGTTTCATGCTTGATTTGGGATTAGAAAACTGTGATAGTCAATGATTTCAAATTCATGATTTGTTATACTTTTGCTTGGAGCATGATTCGTTTGAGTGTCTCTACTTCATCTAAGATGAAATCATTTGTCGTATTTTATATGTGAAAGCCTTTTTAGCCATGCTTATGTGAATTTTTGAGGATTTAAAGCATTGAGCGTTCAATTATGTCAACTTTGAAATGTGTGTTGAGTGTGCGAAGTCATGAAATGATTTAGGCCATCTTTCATTTTCTTTAACCTTACAATTGGCCTTCACGATACTACATAATCTCTAGACCTTATTTTGAGCTGTATTGATAAGAATGGAGTGTGCTAAGCATACTAAAAACCACCATTCGCTTTTCTTTCGTAAGCCACACCAACCACCCTTTAGCCTAAAAGAAAGAAAAACAAAGTCTATTTCCCAAGTAAGAGAGCATATAACCTCATATCATTTGGCTTTAATTTGGGTTTACGCTTTGTTTTGGGTGTCGAATCTCATGGATTAATGGGTTAAAAGGTGTGTTTGTTCTTGATGATTTTGAGAAATTTTGAGGTCTTGAGTTTATGTGAAATACAGAGAGGAAAAAGAAATGTTGTAAGTTGGCTAAAGAGTCGAGAGATTGGAAGTTACCGAAAAATATATTATGTGAGCTCTCTCTCGACTTGGCTACGAACTGAGCTTCAATGTGATTTATTTGGTTTGGGAATCATTTTTCCATCCCTAGCATCAAAAGAAACAAGTTTCGGGGTTATGAGTTCAAAGGGAAAAGAAATCAAAAAGCGATAAGTGACAAGATGTAGAGATTTGTTCGGTTGATAAGTGAGTGTTTAGCTCGATGATATTGAGTTGTATTCTCTCTTGAATTTAGTCACTTTATCCATATATTCCCGTCCAAGCCACTACCTAGCCTTACGTTACAAGCCAAAAAGACCTTTTGATAGTGACTTTCACATTTCATGCACACCGATAGGTTAACAAGGTTTAGAATGTTTTAATGTCTTTATTATCCAATAAATTTGCATAATCTTGTTTAAAGTGTGCTCTTGACATAAAAAATGGATTTGGAATTCATGATTTAGAGATGGATTCGAAGATGTTTTGGAGGCTTTCAAATTGTTGAGTGTTCTAGGTAAAGTGTATCTTGTCATAATCATTTTAGAGGGTTTAATTCGTGTACACGCTTGATTATTGAGACATGAAACCTTTCAATATCCCAAAGCAAGTTGTAAAATCTGAACTTATGAGTACTTGTTCGCCATTTATTGATCGAGACGATCATAGCGTAGTTGGGGGGTAGTTGATAAGTCCATATTGTACAGTATTTTATGCCCCATTGTAATATGATTTGATCATTACTTTGATCACTTTTTATCCCTCATAATGCTTTGATTGGTATAGATTTTGTTTTCTAGGATACAAGTTGATTTACGCATGAAAGACGAGAAAGGAGATCCAAATTGAGCTTGAAATTGAAGAAAGAAACAAAAGAAGATAGTTGATGAAAGATTTTACACAATGCTCATATAGACACTCGATTTTCGTCAACTTACAGCCCGAATCAGACTAAGGTTTCTTCTCCAATATTGTAGAGCTTTGTCTTAGCTTCGCGTATCAACTTGAATCACCTCAATCCGGCATTTTTAGAGAGAGTTATTATTAAAATACGAATGCTGCGAATTCTGCGTGAGACGACCGCGGCACAGGACCGCGGTCTTGCTTCGGAAAATTGGTTCGCACTTTTTGTGCCGCGGTCTGCTGATGTTTGTGCCGCGGTCCAATTCTCCCGAAGCCCTAAAATTAAGTCCGCCGTTTTCTTCCTTTTTAACACACTTTTCTCTTGGAAAACACTTACACTTGTTCTAAAAACACATAGGGAAGCCATAGGAAGACCCAAGGAAACTTGAGGAGCCATTTTCATCATCAAAAGCTTGGATTCACACCTTGTAATAGGGAGTAATTCAACTCTTTCTCTTTGATTAGTTTATCAACTATGTCTTATAGAATTGTTGAATCATTTGTTATTGTAAGTATGAGCTAAGCATCTTTGTGATTGGGTTATGTGAATACTTTGTGATGTTTTGTGTTTAATGAATCATTAATTTCCGGATTTATTACATTCTTGTTACATGTTTGATTTTATGCTTAATGCTTTCACATGAATGATCACCATGTGTTTGATATAATGCTTTGTCTTGAGACCGAGAGGAGATAGATAAAGGGAGATCGAAAAATCAAACATCATAACGTAACAATTGACTAGAGATAGAATCGATTGCGTTGTGTGGCTTTTTGTGATAAGATGACCCGATTGAATGTAGGATCTTCGTAAACAAGGAACTCTTTTGAACCTAAATGCATGTTAGTTAATTCAATCTTCACTATAGAGATATAGGGAGTTGTTAACTAGTATAAGCTTGTTATTTCAAGAGATTGAATAACAAATACATTAGGGGGTTTCGCCATAACAAGAGCGTCCTAAAAATCCGGATAGTTAAGAGTTCATGAACATAGAATAGAACATAGTAGGATCATAACCCAATCACCTCTTCCCATTTGATTTATTACCTTGATAATCATTTTAGTTATCTTTAGTTATTTTCATAGTATAAACACCTATCATCTTATAAATTGATTTAGCTTAAAAATATGTAATATAGCAATTACGAGCATTGAATCCAATTGTCCCTATGGAGACGATACACCCCGGGCTAAATAGTCCACTTTATTACTTTGCACGACCTAGTATACTTGCTAGGATTTCGCGTGTCAGTGCTTATGAGCCCATTTTTCTCAAGTTCGCAAATCTTGTATTCTCCAGCATGACCTAGTCTCAAGTGCCAAATGAGTCTTTGGTTTATCCCAGACATACCTCATTTCTTGGTGATTATATTCACAATACATCTATTTTAAACATTCAAGTAATATAAACCACTTACTAAAAGATGCATAGCCAACAAAATTATTTCCAAAATAAAAATTGTAAACATCGTTCAAAAATGGGAAATCGTATCTAAGTCTAACTAATCCGAAGAATAGAACAAATGTTTTTAAGCCTATTGGGCAAAACAAGACAATCATCTAAAACTAGTGAATGTCCAGTAGATGAAAGTAAAGAAGTGGATCCTATGTGAGTAGCTGACACACTATGTCCGCTGCCTACAAGGATCATCACTTCTTGCTCCTCGAGCCTCCTACTTCTTTCCAGATCCTGTTTCAAAACACAGACATGAGCACTAGCTCCTAAGTCCAGAATCTATGAAGTGGATGTTAGGAATGTGCCCTCGATGCCAATGAGGAGTTAGAATATAAGGCACAAGTTTATATTATACAACCTCTAATTCATATAAAGGCATGAATATGTTGTTCGTATAATTCTTGATGGCATCTATAAAGTTTTAAATGAACAACTAGTCCATGTGTGTCAAGGCAAACCTTCGCACTCCTTGAGGAGATGGGCACTGGAAGAGTTTGATACTTGATCACTTAAATCGTTCGCAAGTCGGAGAATCTCAATTGGGCATTGAGATTCGCAAGTCGGAGAGTGCCAGTCGAACACTATGAGATATTGGGAGTTTGTGTCATAGAAACATTGATCAAATTAGTGTATTCGAATACGGCTCGTAGTAATCCGATCACATGGGTTTTTACTCAGTGACTGTCAATGCTTGGATTACTGATTATGAAGGTATGCGTGAGCCTTAGACCTAAGGAGTTATGGTCACAGTGTGCTTGTGACGTTGGATTCTGTCACTAGAGTAGTTAGGCCCAATTCACCCGTTGGTGGGGTTGACCTCAAAATGCGTTCCAATGGGCAAGTAGCATGTGAGGTGATTACCAAGATGGAATTCACTGTCTAGAAAGTACACGAGAAGTATCCTATGCGGTCATAGGTAAATGAGATTGAAAGTCTCTGGCTAGAGCTGATGAACTAACTCGTGTTTAGTGATCTCATATTACTATGATTCTTAAGCATAGCATCGAGTCCTGTGAGTTTGACATTTTCCATGACTCTCACTCGATCGGGATACGTCAGTGAAGGGCTTATACTCATACGGTATCATAATCTAGAGGTTCGTAATGTTATAATCATTTCGTACTCGGTTGGGCTACAATGTGGGGCCACGGTGCTGGCTAGGTGTCACCCACATCCTTTGGTATCCTCCCATTGCCAATTGAGATGAACCCAGAGAGTCGCGCTATAAAGGAATAGATGGGGAAATCAAGTCTTGTATTTGGAGGGTGTTCTGGTAATTTGTCCTTGGGAAGGATGAATTAATTAATTGGACAAATTAATTTAATTAGTTGTTTAATTGGATTAAACAATGGTAAATTAAATTAATTAGTTTGAATATTTAATTAACTAGGTTAATTAATTATTTAGACTAGAATAATACTTAATTATTTGATTAATTAATTAATGTTGATTTAATCAATATATATTTAATTGGATTAAATATTAATAGATAAATTAATTGGACTAAGTTGACTGGGTTAACATAGCCCAGTTGATTGTCCATTGGCCCATATGGGCGTGTGTGTGTGATCCGGTGGGCTTAAGTTGGAGGATTTATTTAATCCTCCAACACAAGCGTGATTACACAGTTGTAACAATTCACATAACGTGAAATTCCTCCACTAGAAATACTAGACAGAAAAATCTTTTCTTCCAACTCAGTCTCGCCTAGCCGCCATGGAGATTGAAGATGGAGATTTCCCGGAGTCCGTTCCTGCGTGATGATCTAGAGAAGGTACAATTGAACTGTTGGAGAACATTGAAAAATCGCAAGGATTGAAGATTGAATACGCGAAAAGGTAAGTTTTTAGCATTCATCTTTTTCTTGATTAAAATCGACGAAAGCCACAAATTGATCTTAGTTTGGGAATCCGGATCTGTTTTTCGTTTTCGTTTCCATTTTCGGAGAGCATAATTTGTATGCAGTAGCAGAAAGAAACCATGGAGATGATCCCTCTAGTTATGACCAGGCAACGATGAATATGGATTCTGCAAAATGGCATGAAACTATGAAAGTGGAAATGGATTCGATGTATTCGAACCAAGTCTGGAATCTAGTAGATCCTCCCAAAGGTAATGTACCTATTGGATGCAAATGGATCTATAAGAGAAAGATAGGTCCAGATGGCAAGGTGGATACCTATAAGGCTAGGCTAGTGGCAAAAGGGTATAGTCAGAAGAAGGGCATTGACTATGAGGAAACCTTTTCACCAGTAGCTATGATCAAATCCATTAGAATTCTACTTTCAATAGCTGCATACCTGGATTATGAAATCTGACAAATGGATGTAAAAACCGCCTTCCTAAATGGATTCCTCGAGGATGATATCTATATGGAGCAGCCCAAAGGTTTCATATCCAAAACCGATTCTCATAAGGTCTGTGGTACGTGTCGAATGCACCAAAATATTATTACTATTCTCACAAGAATCTGTAGTACTCGTAAGTCCAAGTCGAACCCTAGAGACTGATTGATCAAATAACAAAGGGGGTTTTGAAGATTTAATTAACTAAAATTGTAGAAAATAAATGCTTGAAAATTTAATTAATGGAAAATACGATTCAAGAGAAATTCAACCCTTAATTCACACATTGATCATAGACACCTAAATTACTATTCACACATTGATTACTTAGTCAAGAATCTAAATAACCAGCTATCTAGATCCCTATAATCTTCCTTATATCATTAATCAAAGCCCAGCACTCGATTAAATTCTTATTATTAACTGATTCGGTATTAAGCAATCCTAATCAAATTAATAACAGCATAACGAATTAGAAGCGACTAAGGATAAACAATAGTTTAAGCAAGAGCTAACTATTTAATTTACTCCAATGTTTCCCTTAGGTTATCAACGAAAATTGGGAACCTAATTATGAAAACCTAATTGCTACATGCACAAATCAAACATAACAATTACGGATTATGAAGATTTGTTAGCAAACAATTGACATATATAATCAACTAATATGCATCTTAGATAATCATATAAACAATTGTAAGAATTGAAATCAAGAAACAAAAGATAATCAAACTGTGAATAGATTAAAATAAAAGCTTCGTGTCTCACAATGTATGAATTAATTGGAATTCTCTTGAATCGAAATAAAAACTTAGCTAATAATAATTGTAAGCATAAAACTTGAAAATACTATTTTTCTAACTCTCTTTTCCTTGTTTTTTTTCTTCTTGTTTTTTTTTGTTCTACTTCAACTCTTGCAAGACATATATATAGGCAATGAAAAGATGACATAATCATAGAGAGAATATATTCTCTCTTCCTTTATCAAGACATGGAGAATATATTCTTCCATTTAACATCAAAGCATGGAGAATATATTCTTCCCTTTACATTCTGATTTGTCGCCTCTAGTTCATCGAATCTGACTTTGACTCCTTCTAGACATTTGTAGCTTTATGTGTTTGCTTTCATTTCCAACTGTCCTTGACTGAATCCAAGACACATAACTCTACTTATGAATTTTTCACCAAAGCTGCGCATTCCAGTCAAGTCCAGAACAGAAATCTTCATTAAATTGTTCAACACTTTCGAGCCCTTTAACTTCCGAACTGGGTCTGGACTTATTCATAAGAAATATAGGCCCTTGTCTTAGCTTTCCAACTAGATAAAACTCAATAGAAACTAATGTCTGCATCTCCAGATATATCAGTATTTCCGAAACATCGCCAAATCTGTCATTTTGATTGAAATTGATATTTTGCACTTCAAGTCTTGCCCAAATCACAAAATGAGATAAAATCAATTCCAATGGCTATATAATCACAATAAAATGCTAAAGATAGAGGTAATAAAATATATAAATATTGCACTTATCAAATTCCCCCACACTTAGCTCTTGCACGTCCTCGGGCAAAGATAAAGAGAAACTAGAAAAAAAATAACTAAAACTAAAGCCAACCACTTTCGTAGGTAACACGGTTGCATTTAGCATATGCAACAAGCCTTTAAACCCCTAGGTTACCCCTAGTGGACGAGTTTAGTCTCGTGAGGGTTTGCAGAAGATATACCCACAAAATCAATCTCTCAATGTACAAACAAGCAAGTTCATGAAATTTTCTTTCCAAACATCAATTCGTAACAAAATTCGATAGAAAGGTCTATCATGTCTCCACCATTACTCTTGCATTCACACAAACTTCTCAAGAATTCACTTAATTTCGTAACCGCTATACTATTAATGCAACATCTAACTTAACATCATCCCTTTATATTTCCTCTATCATAAATAATAAATTAAAACGAGCAACATTTTATTATTAAGCACACACTTGTCTTTTGACGCGAATACAAACATTACTCATGAATGCACCCGGTTACTCAACAAGCGAATCATTTCATTCTGGACATACTTTGAATAGCCCTATTAGATTTCCAACACAGTAGCAGGTTTGGGCCGATAGATCCCAGACTAGATAGTCTTAGGTTACCAAGCTTGAAAACTCCTCAGGCTTAATCCCTTCAGTGTAGATAATCCCAGGCGCTATACTATATCTTCAACATTACGCAATTTACGCCTCAAGATTTACACCGAGGAATTTCATCCATTATTATTTTAAGTCACTATCAACCAGATTAACCTTGAGGAATTTGAAGGGATTTCAGCAAGTCAAAAGTCACATACAAAGTTATGCTAAATTACGAATTCACACGAATTTCTCTAAAAGCCTGTACTTCAACAATCATAACAATTTAAACACTACTTAACTTCTCTATTGAATCTAGTTTATTTTTCAATCAACCACTGATGAAGGAAAATAATTTTTCACTACCTTACTTGGCTGCACAATAAAGAAATTTTGTTTTTTTTTTAACTCATAAAACAAATAACTAACCATTTCCCCCACACTTAAAATCAGCATTGTCCTCAATGCAACACAGAATGAAAATAAATAAAAATAAATAAAAAAAATGAACAAATGAAATTAAAAGAGATAGGGAAAAAGAAAGCAAATCTGATGGTGGTCGTTCAGCCACTCTTGGGTTGCCTCCCAAGCAGCGCCTTTTTTTAAAGTCGTTGGCTCGACTTTGCAGCCTTTTAATCCAAGTTAGTTGGATTGATCAATGAAACTTCCTCTATTGTATGCTCTTGAAAACCTCCCTTCATAATCGAAAATCAGTCCGCGGCAACGGCGCCAAAATTTGGTACGTGTCGAATGCACCAAAATATAATTACTATTCTCACAAGATTCTGTAGTACTCGTAAGTCCAGGTCGAACACTAGAGACTGATTGATCAAATAACAAAGGGGGTTTTGAAGATTTAATTAACTAAAATTGTAGAAAATAAATGCTTGAAAGTTCAATTAATGGAAAATACGATTCAAGAGAAATTCAACCCTTAATTCACACATTGATCATAGACACTTAAATTTCTATTCACACATTGATTACTTAGCCAAGAATCTAAATAACCAGCTATCTAGATCCCTATAATCTTCCTTATATCATTAATCAAAGCCCAGCACCCGATTAGATTCTTATTATTAACTGATTCGGTATTAAGCAATCATAATCAAATTAATAACAGCATAACGAATTAGAAGCGACTAAGGATAAACAATAGTTCAAGCAAGCGCCAACTATTTAATTTACTCCAATGTTTCCCTTAGGTTATCAACGAAAATTGGGAACCTAATCATGAAAACCTAATTGCTACATGCACAAATCAAACATAACAATTACGGATTATGAAGATTTGTTAGCAAACAATTGACATATATAATCAACTAATATGCATCTTAGAAAATCATATACACAATTGTAAGAATTGAAATCAAGAAACAAAAGATAATCAAACTGTGAATAGATTAAAATAAAAGCTTCGTGTCTCACAATGTATGAATTAATTGGAATTCTCTTGAATTGAAATAAAAACTTAGCTAATAATAATTGTAAGCATAAAACTTGAAAATACTATTTTTCTAACTCTCTTCTCCTTGTTTTTTTTCTTCTTGTTTTTTTTTTTGTTCTACTTCAACTCTTGCAAGACATATATATAGGCAATGAAAAGATGACATAATCATAGAGAGAATATATTCTCTCTTCCTTTATCAAGACATGGAGAATATATTCTTCCCTTTAACATCAAAGCATGGAGAATATATTCTTCCCTTTAACATCAAAGCATGGAGAATATATTCTTCTCTTTACATTCTGATTTGTCGCCTCTACTTCATCGAATCTGACTTTGACTCCTTCTAGACATTTGTAGCTTTATGTGTTAGCTTTCATTTCCAACTGGCCTTGACTGAATCCAAGACACATAACTCTACTTATGAATTTTTCACCAAAGCTGCGCATTCTAGTCCAGTCCAGAACAGAAATCTTCATTAAATTGTTCAACACTTTCGAGCCCTTTAACTTCCGAACTGGGTCTGGACTTCTTCATAAGAAATATAGGCCTTTGTCTTAGATTTCCAACTAGATAAAATTCAATAGAAACTAATGTCTTCATCTCCATATATATCAGTATTTCCGAAACATCGCCAAAATCTGTCATTTTGATTGAAATTGATATTTTGCACTTCAAATCTTGCCCAAATCACAAAATGAGATAAAATCAGTTCCAATGGCCATATAATCACAGTAAAATGCTAAAGATAGAGGTAATAAAATATATAAATATTGCACTTATCAGTCTGCAAGTTAAATAGGTCCATTTATGGACTGAAGCAGGCCTCTCGCAGTTGGACCCTTCATTTTGATGAAGAAATACAAAACAACGGCTTTATAAAAAACTAGGATGAACCATGTGTCTATAAAAAGGTCAGTGGGAGCAAGATATCATTCCTGGTACTATACGTGGACGACATTCTACTTATAAGGAATGATGTAACTTCGGTTAAGACATGGCTTTCAAGCACATTCTCCATGAAAGACGTAGGAGAATCCACCTAAGTCCTAGGAATTTGAATCTACAGGGATAGATCGAATAAGACAATAGGTCTCTCCCAAGCCCTCTACTTAGAAAAGGTCCTAAAGCGATTTGGGATGGAAAATTTTAAAAGAGGTCTTTTGCCCATGAGACATGGAATTCATCTCTCCAAAAAGATGAGTCCTCAAAGTGAGGAAGATCGAAGAGAGATGAGTACCATCCCCTATGCCTCTGCAGTGGGAAGTCTCATGTATGCTATGTTATGCACGAGACCAGATCTTGCATACGCTGTGAGCGTAGTAAGTAGGTTTCAAGCTAACCCAGGCAAAGAACATTGGATAGCCGTGAAATCAATCTTAAAGTACTTGAGAAGAACTAAAGATATGATCCTCACATATGACGATGGAGAAATGAAAGTGGATGGTTATACTGATTCAGATTTCCAATCTGACATCGATGACCGAAAATCCACTTCTAGGTTCATATTCACTTTGAACGGTGGAGCAGTGTCTTAGAAAAGTTCCAAGCAAAGCACAATTGCCGATTCGACCACCGAAGCTGAATATGTGGCTGCCTAGGAGGCTGTTTGGATAAAGAAGTTCATTACTGAACTTCAAGTTGTTCCTAGCATGGAGCTTCCGTTGCCACTATGGTGTGACAACAACGGAGCCGTCGCGCAAGCAAAGGAACCAAGGTCTCACAACAAATCCAAACACATAGAGAGGAGATATCACATAATTGGAGAAATCGTTGGAAGAGGCGACATCGCCGTGCAGAAAATAGCCTCAGCGAATAACGTAGCTGACCCACTCACTAAGCCATTAGCGCAGGCGGTGCTAGAGCAACATCTTGAGAAGATGGGTATAAGATACCAAAGCGATTGGCATTAAGTGCAAGTGGGAGATTGTTAGGTGTATGCCCTAGATGCCAATGAGGACAAATAGTTAGATTAGGGTATCTTATTATGTTGTACAAACTATTAAAATGATATTAATAAAGGCATCTGTATTTTGTTCATATAAATCTTTATGGCATCTAAATAAGTATTGAACATATAGTCCATGTGAATAAAGGTTTGACTCTTTGCCCTTTATGGAATAAAGACGTGGCATGGGAAGAGTCTTACACCTTATCGCTTAAAAGGGTTCGCAAGTCAAAGAATCTTAACTGGGCATTAAGATTCGACTTGTATGACACATGCTCTAACGATGAGTGTCAGTCGAACACTATAGGGATAGTGGGAGCAAGTATCATAGATATGTCAATGGAATTGACATATTCTAACACGGCTCGTAGTAATCCGATCACATGGGTATTTACTCAGTGACTGTCAATGATTGGATTACTGATCGTAATAGTATGCGTGAGCCTTAGACCTGAGGGTTCATGATCAATGTGCTTGTATTATTGGATCTGTTACCAGAGTAGTTAGGCCCATATCACCTGTCGGTGGGGTCGACCTCGAAGTGCGATATCAATGAGACAAGTAGCAGTTGATCAGTGATCGCCAAGATGGGATTCACTATCTCGATAGTAAACGAGAAAGTATCCAGTGCGATTATAGGCTAATGATTATAAAGTCTTTGGCCAAAGCAGAACAACTAACTCATGTGGGACACTGAGGGTAGTTTAGTAATTTCATTATGCTATAATCTAATGCACAGTATCAAGTTTAGCGAGTTTGACATTTTCCATGACTCTCACTTGATCGGGATACGTCAGTGAAGGGCTTATACTCATACGGCATTTATGATCAAGAGGTTCGTAAAATGATTCATTCATTTCGTACTCAATTGGGTTACGATGTGAGTCCACGGGACTGGCTAGGTGACACTCACATCCTTAGGTAATTCCTCCCTTTGCCAATTGAGACGAACCTAAAGAGTCGCGCTATAAGAAACGAACGGGATGTATCCTTTTGTGTAAATCTTTTAGAAAGAATTAAATGGACTGATTGATTTAATTAGATTAAATCAGTTAATTAAATATTTAATTTAATTAGATTAAATTAAATTATTTAATTAGTATATTAATTAAAAAGAATTAATTAATAGTATATATTATATTTAAATTAGATTTAAATTAAATATATACAGATGGGTTAGAAATTAGACAAGCCAATTAAACGCCCACCCAGTCCAAGGAAGCCCTAGGAGGGGCGGTCACTTTAGGGTTGGAGTAGCCTCCAACTTGTTCCACAAGCTAGTTGAGTTTAAAAGGACTCCTACAGTGGAACAAACCCTAAGAAGAAAAAGAAAAAGAAACACAACACAAAAAGAAAAGAACTCTCTCCCCTCTCTTCTCTCTAGCTGTCCACTACTGCAAAGAAGGAGGAGTTTCGGGATCTTTGGAAGGCTCATTTCGCGTGAAGATTTAGAGACAGGAGCCCTTGGAGGATTGCTGTTCCGCAAAATCAGTAAACGAATCAAAAAGGTATTTTTATTCATTCTAATTTTCGCGAAACCCATTAAAAATCATCAGATCTATTTTTGTGATCTGCCGGTAGGAATCCTCGAATCTTCCGCTGCAATTCTCTGTTTTCATGTATAGGATTCCTAACACTTAGGACACTACTATTCAAGGAACCAAACTAAGCCCATTAAAACACAACCACCAACGATTGATATGGAGGAGTCTCTCAGCCGCCTGAGAGAAGTGGTTGTCTGCTACAAAGAAAACATAGGATGAATGATGTAGCAGAGGAGAACCAAGGATACAATCCCTCTACCATGACAAATCGATGGTGGATATGGACTCTACAAGAAGGTGTCAAGGTTATGAAAGTGAAGATGGATTAGATGACTTTGAATCAATCCTGGACTCTAGTAGATCGCCCCAAGAGTTTTGAACTCATCAGAGGCGAGTACATCTACAAGAGAAAGATTGATTCGAATGGCAAGGCCAGGCTGATGGCGAAAGGGTGTAGTCAAAAGAAGGGCATTGACTATAAGGAAGCCCCTTTGCCACAGCTAAAATCAAATTCATTAGAATCTTACTTTCGATATTAACACACCAATATTATGAAAATCTAGCACGTGGATGTGAAGACTCGTTCATAAATAGATTCCTCTAGAAGGCCATCCATTTCGAATAGCCCAAGGGTTTCACATTTGAGGTAGATTATCATAAGGTCTACGAATGAATCCATTTATGGATTTAAGCGGATCTCTCGTAGTTAGAATCTTCACTTTGATTACATAATTTGAAATTATGATATCATCTAAACGAAGAGAGACCATCTATGTGCAATAAGGTCAGTGGGAGTGAGATATCAATTTATGAGAAATGATGTGGACTCATTGACAATTTCAAAACATAAACATCGAGCATGTTCTCCATGAAAGACTTGGGAGAAGCCATCTTTATCCTTATAATTTGCATCTATGAAAATAGGGCGAATAGGATAATGGGCCCTTCCCAAGCCCTTTGCTTAGAATAAATCCTAAAGCAATTTAGGAAGAAGATCTGAGAAAGGGCTCTTACCTAGAGATGAAGAGCAATGGGTAGACAAAAATATATCATGAAGTATTTGAGAAGAACTTAGGATATATTCTTTGTCTATGCCCATGGAGAACTGATAGTGGAAGTTTTATACTTACTCGGACCTTGAGTCTGACAAAGGAGATTAAAATTCCACTTTGGGTTAATATTCACCCTCAATTGTGGAGTAATAACTTGGAAAGGTTCCAAGTAAAATACTCTACTACTGAGAATGAATAAGAAATGCCTTGGAGTCTTAGAGGTTGTCTAAGGAAACTGTTTGGATCTGAAGTTCATGGTAGAACTTCTATTGGTCCCTAGTGCAGAGCTTGCATTGTCACTTTACTGTGATGAAATGAAGTTCACGCGCATGAAAGGAACCTAGGTCTCACAAATCCAGACAAATGATAAGACATGCAACATCTCTTGAGAGATTGTTGGAAAGGGCGATATAGCCTAATAGAAAATAAGCTCAGCCGATTAAACGGCTGACCCACTCACTGGGTATTGTCACAGGCGGTGCTAGAGCAACATCTTTAGAAGATGGGTATTTAATACCAAAGCAATTGACATTGAGTGCAAGTGGGAAATTGTTGGGAATGTGCCCTCGATGCCAACGAGGAGTTAGAATATAAGGCACAAGTTTATAATGTACAACCTTTGATTAATATAAAGGCATCAATATGTTGTTCGTATAATTCTTGATGGCATCTATAAAGTTTTAAATGAACAACTAGTCCATGTGTGTCAAGACAAATCTTCGCACTCCTTGAGGAGATGGGCACTGGAAGAGTTTGATACTTGATCACTTAAATCGTTCGCAAGTCGGAGAATCTCAATTGGGCATTGAGATTCGTATAAGACTTGTATGACACATACTCTGACAAAGGAGTGCCAGTCGAACACTATGGGATAGTGGGAGTTTGTGTCATAGATACATTGATCGAATTAGTGTATTCGAACACGGCTCGTAGTAATCCGATCACATGGGTTTTTACTCAGTGACTGTCAATGATTGGATTACTGATTATGAAGGTATGCGTGAGCCTTAGACCTGAGGAGTTATGGTCACAGTGTGCTTGTGACGTTGGATTCTGTCACTAGAGTAGTTGATAGGAGTCATTTTTACATAAGTTTTTAGGTCCTTTTAATGACAATTCAGGCCCATATATAGTTTATTTCGTGCCACTCATGCGTTTAATATGTGTGTAAAGTGCTTTCAGATAGTAAGAGACGATGGACGAAGTAAAGGGCAAAAAGACGACTCATTTACCCAACTCTGCTCAAGGGCTCTGCACTGAGGCGCCTAGGCGCCATTTTTCTCGCACCCAGGTGCGACCTAGCAAACAAAATTAAAGCTTCACAGAGAGGCGCCTGAACCACCACTCCTAGGCGCCACATATCGCGCGCCTGGGCGCCCCATTTTCCTCGCCTAAGTGCCCATGAGCTTCTGCCCCAAGAAATCCACGCCACATAGGCGACGTCTAGGCGCCGATCAATGCGCGCCTAAGCGCCGCGATAACAGAATTTTGAATGTATAAATAGGATTTTTCAATTCATTTTGAGGGTTCGGAATCCTGGGAATTAGGAGCATTTTCTGGGGTTTTGGGCCATTATATCATTGATCTTGAAGAGCAAGAAGAGGATAAGAGCCAAGGATTGAAGCTACATTAAAAGATCTATTGCCATTCAACCTTATAGGGAGTTTCTTTCATTGTTCATTGCATTTGATGTTTACATTTATGTATAAGAACACGTTAAATTCTGCTATGTTAATAGTTATGAGCTAAATTCATATGGCTAGGGCCTTGTAAGAATTGATTTGTGAATTATTCGTATTATTAATAATTGTTGAATTAATTCCTTTGTTGCTATGTGTTATGAATTTGTGCTTATATTCCTTACATGTGATTGATCACCATATGTATTATAGATTGCCTAGTTTAGCATCTTGAGAAAGATTTAAGTTAGGGTGCAATGAATTCATAGCATCTAGACATAGGTAAAGACACCCGGGTGAAGTCGTTCGATTCTAATCGAGTAAACTCTAGTTCCTCAATGCATGCTTAGAGATTAGATTTCCAGGTAGACATACTTTGGAAACCGCCGCTTAAGTGTAGGAGCATATCGCGAGACATCGGGTATTCTTTACCTTAGGAGTTTTCACCATAGCAACTAGGTCTAATAATTCAACAAGAGTCTTTGTGCGGATAAGGATCAAATCAAGTCTTGCATGTGCCTTAGTCTAGTTCTCACATTTGAGTTTCAACCCGTTGCTTGTTCTTATTTCTTTTGTTCTTTGTTTGCTTACTTGTTTTACTCTTAATTTCCGTTAATTCGTCTTTACGTTCATTCGAAAATCATAAGCTAAAAATCCAAGTCTCCGTGGTTCGACAATTCGGACTTATTTTGTCCATTTTTATTACTACACGACCAATATACTTGCTACCAAGCTAAAAATCCAAGTCTCCGTGGTTCGACAACCCGGACTTATTTTGTCCATTTTTATTACTACACGACTAGTATACTTGCTACCAAGCAAACGTGTTTTGAGCACGTTTAGTATACTGCACGTGTGGCGTAATTTGAGCACGTTTGCTTGGTAGCAAGTATTCCGAACCCTCAAAATGAATTGAAAAATCCTATTTATACATTCAAAATTCTGTTATCGCGGCGCCTAGGCACGCGTTGATCGGCGCCTAGGCGCCACCTATGTGGCATGGATTTCTTGGTCTAGAAGCTCATGGGCACCTAGGCGCGGAAAATGGGGCGCCCAGGCGCGCGATATGTGGCGCCTAGGCGTGGTGGTTCAGGCACCTAGGCACCTCTCTGCGAAGTTTTAATTTTGTTTGCTGGGTCGCGCCTGGGCGCGAGAAAAATGGCGCCTAGGCGCCTCAGTGCGCAGCCCTTGAGCAGAGTTGGGTAAATGAGTCGTCTTTTTGCCCTTTTCTTCGTCCATCGTCGCTTACTACCTGAAAACACTTTACACACATATTAAACACACGAGTGGCACGAAATAAACTATATATGGGCCTGAATTGTCATTAAAAGGACATAAAACTTATGTAAAAATGACTCCTATCAGTAGTTAGGCCCAATTCACCCGTTGGTGGGGCCGATCTCGAAATGCGATCCAATGGGCAAGTAGCATGTGAGGTGATTACCAAGATGGAATTCATTGTCTCGAAAGTAAACGAGAAATATCCTATGCGGTCATAGGTAAATGAGATTGAAAATCTCTGGCCAGAGCCGATGAACTAACTTGTGTTTAGTGATTTCATATTACTATGATTCTTAAGCATAGCATCGAGTCCTGTGAGTTTGACATATTCCATGACTCTCACTTGATCGGGATACGTCAGTGAAGGGCTTATATTCATACGGTATCATAATCTAGAGGTTCGTATTTGGAGGGTGCTCTGGTAATTTGTCCTTGGGAAGGATGAATTAATTAATTGGACAAATTAATTTAATTAGTTGTTTAATTGGGTTAAACAATGGTAAATTAAATTAATTAGTTTGAATATTTAATTGACTAGGTTAATTAATTATTTAGACTAGAATAATAATTAATTATTTGATTAATTAATTATTGTTGATTTAATCAGTATATATTTAATTGGATTAAATATTAATTGATTAAATTAATTGGACTAAGTTGACTGGGTCAACATAGCCCAATTGATTGTCCAATGGCCCATATGGGCATGTGTGTGTGATCCGGTGGGCTTAAGTTGGAGGATTTATTTAATCCTCCAACACAAGCCAGATTACACAGTTTTAACAATTCACATAACGTGAAATTCCTCCACCAGAAATACTAGACAGAAAAATCTTTTCTTCCAACTCAGTCTCGCCTAGCCGCCATGGAGATTGGAGATGGAGATTTCCCGAAGTCCGTTCCTGCGTGATGATCTAGAGACGGTACAATTGAACCGTTGGAGAACATTGAAAAATCGCGAGGATTGAAGATTGAATACGCGAAAAGGTAAATTTTTCGTATTCATTTTTTTCTTGATTAAAATCAACGAAAGCCACGAATTGATTTTAGTTTGGGAATCCGGATCTGTTTTCCGTTTCTGCTGCTCATGCCCAACAGGATTCCCAACAGTGGAGAATACAATCATAGAACAATTAGTTTCTAAAACATAGAGTTCTATACCTGCAGTAGTATCATCCTTTAGCTTCGGGCAGTCACATTTCGAGTGACCGGCCTCTTTGTAGTAAATGCAAATATCTGTCTTCTTGGGCCCATGCCCTTTGTACTTCTTAGCAACTTTTCCTTTTCCAATGTTTCCCTCAGCCTCAACACTCCCTTCTTCTTCTTGCCCCTCTTTCTTTTGTTAGAACTTGAAGTCCCTCTAATGGTTGAGATGGCTAGAGCAAACTCCTTTCCCTTTGGTTTCATTTGGCCCAGGGCACTGATCAGTTTGCTCATTAGCCCAGCCAATGTACATTCGATCTCATTCATATTGAAGTCACAATGAACTGGGAAAAAGAGCTAGGGAGTGATTGTAGGATGAGATCAGTTTGAAGGTGGAAATCCATTAAAAAATCGAGAGCCTCTAATCTCTCAATCATTGAAATCATTTTGAGTAAATGATCTTCCACCTTCTCTCCTTCTCCCATCCTAGTTCTGAAGAGCTCTCTCGATATCTCATATAGAGCAGTCCTACTGTACACTCCATAAAGCTCCTTGAGATGCATCAGGATTGACCTCGAGTCATCCATGTTCTCGTGGGATGTTTGCAGTTCATTGTTCATTACGCTGAGCATGTAACCCTTCACGAGAATGTCATCTTTACACCAAGTGTTATATGCTTCATGCTCATTGTCCTCAAGTTCTTCAGTTGGGGCATCGGGTTTGTCAGCCTCAAGTACATAGCTAAAGGACTCTAAACTTAGGACAATTCTTACATTTCTGAGTCAGTCAGTATAATTGGGTCCAGTGAGGATGTTTTTTTCAAGCAACATTGAAAGACGGTTGTTAACCATTTTGAGAGAGAATATAAAATAACTGCAGAGAATAAAGAAGGATTCAATTAGGTCTTTATGTTGTACACTAAGTAAAATTAGACAAAACTTTGAATTTTCACTTGGCTCCCACTACATTTTTCGAATCATTGCACTCCTACTGCAATATTCGGAAATCTCGTTGGAAAGACTTCGTAGTGAGTGATTGAGTTATTTGATAAAGTCGGTGAGTTGCAACCCTTTAACGATATATGACTCACTAATTTTATTAAAGTGGCAATCCTTGCCAACATCATCCAACATGCGATTTAATCATTAGTTTGGCTCATAGATCACGAGACCGCAACCCTTTACGATATATAGGTTGTGATCTATCTGAACTTGGGCCATCAACTTGTAATCAATCTAACAATTGAATTCCACCTTGCAACCCTCTGTTGATATATGGGGTGGAATTTGTTTCGATTGATTGCATCTAATGCACTTAGAGATTTCAAATAATGCATAACTCCCACTTATAGGGAACAAATTATGCATATTAACATTTATTTAATTTCTTCTAAGTTTGATGGAGAGTCGGGACATCCAATTCCCTTTTAATCTAAATTCAGTATTATTATCCAATGGAAGAATTTCGGGATTAAATTAGTCTTACTTTGCACATTATCCATTTATAGCGCGCATACATGGATTAAATATAGAAAACACCTAGCAATTCTATCATACATGCTTTCCATGGACTTATCTAGATTGAGTCAAGCCAACGGCTCAATCTAGGGTTAAGGGACCTATAGGATCTAACCTATGTCTAAATTTAAGGTCTTCCAGCTCCAAGCAGATCCCTTTCCAAAAAGGTCATATTCTAATTTACATAGATATAAATGTATCCTTTATATTTTTCTATAAAAAGTAAAATACAAACTGGGGGGTTTCAAAAAACACGGTAAACCCAGAAAACAAAACCCATAAAGAAACCTAGTCCATGGAAGGCATCCCACAATATATCAAACATCAAAAGATAGCTAATATGTTGGAGTTCTTTCAAAAAGAACTAAAATAAAATCCAATTTTGTTTAGATGTGGTTTGAAAAACAATTGACTTAATTTAAATCCAATTTAAAAATTAATTCAGCTCCAATCCTATTTGACAACAAATTCAATTTAGTTTCAAAAAATCAATTCTAAATCGATTTGACAAAGAATTTTATTCAAAATAAATTCTTTGTTGGAGGATTATTTTAATTTTGAATCTAATTTAAAATTAGGTATAAAAGTCATTTCCAAAATTATTTTATCCTTTAATAAATTTTAAAACCATTTTAAAATAAATATTTTATTTAGTTTTGAAAAATTAGGTTGGCCACGGGTCTATCCATGGGTTGACCAGTGGGTCAAACCCGGTTTTTAATTTTTTTTTTTTAAAATAACGGGTCGCCCCGCGACTCGTTGGGCAAGCGCTGTGTAGCCCTAATGGGTCACACTGTGGCCTGCCCAGCAGCCACCGAGCGCGCACAGCGCGCGTGCCTTTTGGGTGGCGCGTGCGAACTTGGGTTGCGCAGTTTCGACTCCCCGAGTCAAAATTCATCGTATTTCAAAACCACATATTCATGTTCATGCAAAAGTTCATATCCAATACAAAAAATATTAATTTACATTTAAAACATAAATCGCAAAAATAAGTTTTCGGTTCAGATTCAACTTTCAAAAAATTAAATCTAACAACGAAAAATATAAATCCAATCATATTTTTCATCACATATTCATATCCAATATAAATATTGATTCATATTCAAAACATGAATCACATAAACAAATTTATCGGTTCAGATTTAACTTTGAAAAAATAAATCTAATGATAGGAGTCATTTTTACGTGTTTTTAAGCCCCTTTGCGTTTATGTTTTAGGTTCATTTATCACTTGATTTTGTCACTTGTGCGTTTAATTCGTGCATTAAGTGATTTCAGGCCTTAAGTGGATACAATTGAAGAAAGTGTGGAAAAATAATGTATAAAACAAGTTTACGCCAAGATGTTTCACACCTCCACGACCAAACAAGCAAGAAATAAGTTGGAGTTAGCCAAAATCATGTTTTAGTACCATTTCCGCACACCTGGGTGCCAAATCAGAAACAACCTCCACGTTGGAACGCCATTTTGATATTTTTAGAGACCATATGTTTGTCATATTGCCTAACTTAATAGTTTGAAAGAATATAAGTTAGGGTTCAAAGAAATCATCACATCATCCGTAAAAAATAGGGAATTGCCCTTAGAGATAGGTAGAGATTCCCGGGTGCAGTTAGCCGGATTTATTCGGGGAAATTCTAGAACTTGAATGCATGATTATTGATTAAATTCTCGGATAGACATATTTAGAGAACTGTCAATTTATCATAGGATTATTACAGCCGAGACATCGGGTAGTAATTAATTAAGGAATTTTCACCAAAGCAATAGTAGTCTAATAATACGAAGAATAGTTCATATTTATATTAACAAGTAAATTTGGTTGAAGCATGTGCCTTAGTTGTTTTATCTCATAAAATCTAAATCTATTTGCTAAGTCTCATTTTTACATTTTTATTGTAAATTAATCACAATCTTTTAATTCAATTTTAATTGCTTTTAAATTCCTAGCTTTAAATAATCTTGTCTCTGTGGGATCGATAACTCGGACTTAAAGTCCACTTTATTACTACACACGACCAGTCCACTTGCTGTTTAATACACGTAAGGATTTTTCGTGTCAAGTTTTTGGCGCCGTTTCCGGGGACTTGATTTATTTTAGTTTCGGATTTTATTGCAATTTTTAGCTTTAATTTCTTTTGTCGTTTTATTATTTTCTATTATTCTCACTGTTATTTTCTATCTTTAAATTTCTGTTGGTTTACTTCTTTGTTTCAAACAGGTTGATCTTTTGGTGAATGACTCGAAACTCAGGAGAGGCTTTAGAGAAATTTGACCCTGAGATCGAGCGTACGCTTCGTGCAAACCAGAGAAATCGAGCTATGGCTGGCAACTTCCCTGATATGAATCTGCCCGAGAATATAGAATGGTTGCAAAATCTGTTCCAAGCTATGCAACCGGCACTACCAGCACCACCTCCATCTGTTCGTGGTAATCAGCCAGCCCGTGTACACACTACGCCGGGGCCTGTTGTGGTCCCCAATTTTGCCACGCCGAACTTCCACATTCCACCTCACATGTTTAGCATGGTTCAGGCTGAACCATTTTATGGTGATCCGAAAGAGTCACCTCATGACCATCTAGAGCACTTCGAAAATGTGTTATCTACCATGCAATTCCACCCAAGAGATCTTGATGCCATCCGCCTCCGATTATTCCATTTTTCGCTTAAGGATAAAGGGACTTTGTGGTACAAGTCGTTGCCCCCACAATCCATTGAAACGTGGGAAGAGTTAGTCGAAGAGTTTCTCAACAAGTTCTTCCCTCCATCAAGGATTAACGAGTTAAGAAGCGAGATCAAGGGTTTTAAGCAAAAACGGGATGAATCGTTAGCATCAGCATGGGCAAGATACAAGAGTCTGCTTCGAAAGTGCCCCGATCACAACTATTCAAGAGACGAGCGAGTGCTACATTTCTTTAATGGAGTCCGGTCTCGGATTCGTCACAGACTTAATGCAGGAGCAGGCGGTGATCTTTTGGGTCTCGATAGCAGAACAGTGTGGGCTAAACTAGAGCAGATGGCACGGGATGATGAACTGTACCCTGAAGATGACGATGAGTTTCCTCTACAATCCCGAAGGGTTGCTGTTGCTCAAGAGGTAGAACAAAATGTTAATCTAGAGGCAGAGCCAACCATTAGTGATGTGAACTATGTCGGAAATTCAAACAAGCCTCAATTGAGCTTCCACATACCCGAGAATTTTCCGAAAAGGCCAAATCCCGCACAAAATTCACAACAAGGCATCTACCAAGCACCGAGGCCTCCGTTTTACAACAACCAAACTCAAAGGCCTGGAAATTTTAAGCCACAAGGTCAAGTTCCAAGACCTTCGACTGTCGAAGAAAGATTGGCGGCTCACATGCAAAAATCAGACGAATCATTCGCAGAGCTTCGATTGATGTTACAGGGTGTTATGACGGGAATGAAAGAGATGCAGCACCAATTTGCACAATTATCGGTTGATGCAGGTGGAAGAGCACCCGGGACACTGCCGAGTGATACAGAGAAAAACCCAAAAGAGCAATGCCATGCCATCGCTCTGAGAAGTGGCAAAGAATTGAAAAGTGCACCTCCCAAGCAGTCCAAGTCCGCACTTGAAGAGGACAATGTTCAAACTTTTGATAAACTTGAAAATTCAAATCTGTCTCCCAAGTACGTACTTGACCAAAACCAAGTAAGTACTTCACACAGCTCAAGTACGTACTTGGGGCAGGATCAAGTCCGTACTTCACAGGCAGACAGGGCGTCTTCTGAAACTTTGACTCCTTCTTTGTCTAATCCTATTGAAATACGTCTCCCTTTCCCCCTAGCACATAAAAAGAATAAGAAAGATATGGATAAGAGTTTTCTTAGGATTTTAGAAATTCTTCGAGAAGTTCGAATTAATATTCCTTTTATTGATGCGATTTTGCAGATGCCCAATTACATCAAGTTCTTCAAGGATATTCTATCCAATAAGCAGAAGTGGGAAGGCAATGGAACGGTGTGCTTGACTGAAGCATGCTCAGCAGTGGTGTTGAACAAGTTGCCACAGAAACTCAAGGATCCAGGGAGCCTCACAATTCCTTGCACTATTGGGCAACTCAAATTCGACCGAGTGCTATGTGATTCGGGCGCCAGCATAAATCTTCTTCCTTACTCGTTGTTCCAGAAATTGGGTTTGGGGAATCCAAAGCCAACCTCGATGAGCCTCCAACTTGCAGATCGATCAATCAAACACCCGAAGGGAATCATAGAGGATGTCATCGTGCAAGTTGACAAGTTTTACTTCCCGGTGGACTTCGTGGTTCTGGAGATGGAAGAAGATGTTGAAGTTCCTCTCATCCTAGGAAGACCCTTCCTAGCCACAGGTAAAGCTATGATCGACATAGCCAATGGTAAGTTAACTTTGAATGTGGGTGAGGAGAGAGTTACTTTTGACGTATACAAGGTTATGAAGCATGTTGGTGATGATGCGTCATGTTTAAGAATAGATGCTTTTGATCCTTTGATTATTGAGCACTTTCAGGAAAACATCTCTGATGATCCACTTGAGGTATGCATAATGAACTCCACGGATGTTGAGTCGGCCAGTGATAAACAACTGGAAGTTGTTCATAGCTTAGAGAGGCGTGCACAATACCCCACGAAGAAATTTGAGAAGTTGGATAGCCCACTGTCTAGCCACTCCAAACCATCTATTGAAGAGCCACCAACTCTTGACCTAAAAACTCTACCCTCTCATCTTAAATATGTTTATTTAAATGACGATGAAACCTTGCCACTCATCATTTCTTCTTCTCTTACAGATCAACAAGAAGCAAGGTTACTGGAGGTGTTGAGAGATCACAAAAAAGCCTTTGGATGGAAGATTGCTGATATCAAGGGGATCAGCCCAGCCATCTGCATGCATAAGATTTTAATGGAAAAAAGCTCAAGGCCCACTATACAACCACAAAGGAGGTCTAATCCTCAAATTCAAGAAGTGGTGAAGAAAGAGGTAATCAAGTTACTCGATGCCGGCATTATCTTCCCTATCTCTGATAGTCCATGGGTAAGTCCAACGCAGGTAGTGCCCAAGAAAGGAGGTACGACAGTAGTTCGTAATGACAATAATGAGTTAATTCAATCTAGAATTGTCACTGGTTTTAGGGTTTGCATAGACTATCGTAAATTGAATGAATATACCCGAAAAGACCACTTTCCCCTCCCCTTTATCGATCAAATGTTAGAAAGATTAGCCGGGCATGAATATTACTGTTTTTTGGATGGGTACTCCGGCTATAACCAAATTGCTATTACACCCGAGGATCAAGAGAAAACTACTTTCACTTGTCCTTACGGCACTTTTGCTTATAGGCGTATGCCTTTTGGCTTATGTAATGCACCTGCTACTTTTCAAAGATGCATGATGGCTATATTTCATGACATGGTCGAGCAATTTCTTGAAATCTTCATGGATGATTTTTCTGTTTTTGGCTCTACATATGATAGATGTTTGCACAATCTAACCTTAGTTTTGCAGAGGTGTGAGGAGACTGATCTAGTCTTAAATTGGGAAAAGTGTCATTTCATGGTACAAGAAGGAATTGTTCTGGGTCATAAGATCTCCCACAAGGGGATTGAGGTGGATAGAGCGAAAATTGAAGTGATAGCTAATCTTCCACCACCCACCACGGTCAAAGCCGTGAGAAGCTTTTTGGGACATGCCGGGTTTTACAGGCGTTTTATTTCAAATTTTTCTAAAATTGCTAAACCCCTGTCTAACTTGACCATGAAAAATGCAGTGTTTGACTTTAATGATGCATGCATGCAGGCCTTCCTCACCCTGAAGGAGAAATTAATCTCATCACCTGTGATGTCCGCCCCAGATTGGAGCCTACCATTCGAGTTGATGTGCGATGCGAGCGACATTGCCGTTGGAGCTGTACTAGGTCAAAGGAAGGGTAAAATCTTTCATACTATTTACTATGCTAGTCGTACCTTAAATGAGGCCCAACTCAATTATGCTACGACTGAAAAAGAGCTTTTAGCTGTCATTTTTGCTTTTGACAAATTTCACTCCTATCTTGTGCTTAACAAAGTAATAGTATACACTGATCACTCGGCCTTGAAATACTTGCTTGCTAAAAAAGACGCAAAACCTAGACTACTCAGGTGGATCTTATTACTACAAGAGTTTGACTTAGAAATAAAAGATAAAAAAGGATCTGAAAATGTAGTAGCTGATCACCTATCTAGACTAGAATTAGTGGATAAGAAAATGGATGAGACCCCAATAGGAGATGAATTCCCCGATGAACAGCTTTTTACTCTTTCTTCTATTTCAATCCCCTGGTATGCTGATTATGCTAACTATATAGTTGCTGGAATTTTACCCCCTGATTTGACATTTCACCAAAGAAAGAAGTTTTTGAAAGATGTTAGGCACTATCTGTGGGAAGAGCCCTACTTGTTTAAAATTGGTGTCGAGGGAATTATCAGGCGTTGTGTACCCGAGGAAGAAATGACCTCCGTCTTGGCTCATTGCCATGACATGGTGATAGGTGGCCACTTTGGCCCATCCAAGACTGCTGCCAAGGTTCTGCAATCAGGTTTTTTCTGGCCTACTTTATTTAAAGATGCACACGCTTATGTTCAAAAATGTGATAGATGCCAAAGAGTAGGTAATATCTCTAGACGACATGAAATGCCTATGAATAATGTGCTTGAATGTGAATTATTTGATGTGTGGGGTATAGATTTTATGGGACCTTTCCCTAGTTCTTGTTCCAATAGGTATATTCTAGTCGCTGTTGATTATGTGTCTAAATGGGTCGAAGCTGAGGCTTTGCAAACTAATGATGCTAGGGTTGTTCTTAGATTTCTGAGAAAACATATTTTTGCACGATTTGGAACCCCGAGAGCAATTATAAGTGATGGAGGCACACATTTTCGTAACAAGCAATTTGAAAACTTGTTGAACAAATATGGTGTTAAGCATAAAATCTCGACCCCTTACCACCCTCAAACTAGTGGGCAAGTCGAAGTGTCTAATAGGGAAATTAAACGGATTTTAGAAAAAACGGTAAATAGCCATCGAACTGATTGGTCTCTGAAATTAGATGATGCATTGTGGGCTTACCGTACTGCTTTTAAAACCCCTATTGGCATGTCCCCATATCGTCTTGTATTTGGAAAAGCTTGTCATTTACCTGTCGAACTTGAACATCGTGCTTATTGGGCTATCAAATTCCTGAATTTCGATACAAGTGTTATAGGTAATAAGAGGTTGCTTCAACTGAATGAGCTCGAGGAGTGGAGACATGAAGCATACGAGAATGCAAAACTGTACAAAGAACGGACCAAGAAGTGGCACGACAAGCATATTCTACCCCGGGAATTCGAGGAAGGTGAGAAAGTTCTTATGTACAACTCTAGACTCAAGCTCTTCCCAGGCAAGCTCAAATCGCGTTGGTCGGGACCCTTTCGAGTCACCCGAGTGTATTCTTCCGGAGCTGTGGAGCTTATCACTGAGGATGGACAAGTATTTTTAACCAATGGACATAGGCTGAAACACTACTCGGGCACTGACTGGAGCGCAGACACATTATCTGTCAAGCTCCGAGAACCATCGACTTAAGTCGATCCTGAATAGTCGAGCTATTGACTATAAACAAGCGCTTCTTGGGAGGCAACCCAAGTTTGTAAGTTTTTTTTTTCTTTTGTTTTTGTTTGTTTAGTTTGTTTGTTTATGTTTATGTTCAAACATGCACTTTTGGCATGTATGTTTTCGTATGCTTGATGGTTTGAAAAGTTGAAGTGTTAGATATGATAGACATTTGGACCCCATGTTTAGAGATGCTTATTTTACTCGAGAGGAGAAGAAGCTTTGTAACGATGCATTGGAAGTTAAAGGATGTTTTTCAACATCCTTGGTTGTAAGTGTTCTTTTACCGTTACGTATACTTGTTGTAACAACATTGAGGACAATGTTGGATTTGAGTTTGAGGGTAGAAGAGTGCTTATTTTGAACATTGAAAATGCAATGCTAATTTTTAGCTTGAGTTTGGGGAAAAGTTTGTATGATATCATGTTTAAATACTTCTTTGTTGAGAAAATCAAGTATAAATTTTTTATTTTTGTTTATCTTTCCAATTGATGCATTAAAATTGATTAACTTGAAAAAAAAAATGGCATGATTTCTTGAAATAATTTGAATTTAATGGAACATATATATCTTTGAAATTGCTCATGGAGACCCTAGACTAGGATTGATTTCTTAGATGATTCACATTGCACAATAAATCGAGGGTAGAGGAGTTGAGAGGATAACCATCTTGAGACACTTAAGGAGTTTTTCCCGGAAAAATTAACTTAGATTTTTCATAAGGTTATAAGTTGATTAGTAATTTTTTTATGCTAAACAATGAATTAAAAAGGTTGGAGTTTGGTAGGACCACAAGTGGTCAGGCTAATATGTACTGGAGGTGAAAAGTTTCATGCCTATATACTGTACTATTATGCTAATTTGAGCTAAGCTCAAGCCAAAAAGAAGCGAATTGTTTAAAAGATCTAGTTTTATTTCGTGGCCTTTGACACTCGAGTGATTAAATCCTTAGGAGTGTCTTTACACTTAATGCCCCAAAACTATCTAGTTTGGGAGTCATTGATCTAAAGCTTGTTACATGGGTGTCATAGAAAGCCTAATGGAATAAAACATTGCACATGATCTAGCCTTAATGAAGTTAATTGGAAAGTTTCATATGAATTGAAAGTTTGAATGGTTGAGATAATGAAATTTAAATGGCTATGAGATTTTCTATGATTCTTATGCTTTGTGTTTGATCAAAAGTTGATAGATATGGGATTAATGTCCAAAATTTGGTAAGGATGCCTTTCGACTATAATACCTTAGATTTATTTTCACTACACCCTATGGAGTCTTTTCGAGTATTGGTGTCACATGAGCAAAAGTAGTTGATATGTATATATATTGTGAGCTATAAAAGGATGATTTTGTGCCATTTATTCTTGTTAATTATGTTGAGATGTATTCATTTGGTTGGGATTGAAAGTTTGTTAGATTTTGTGGGTATATCTTCTGCAAACCCTCACGAGACTATAACTCGTCCTTTGAGGTAACTCAAAGGTTTAAAGGCTTGTTGCACATGCTAAGTGCAATCGTTTACTCCACGAAAGTGAGTTCGTTTGTTGTTTTTGTTTTCTCCTTTTGGTTGATGATGTTTTTCATGCCTAGAACTTTTATTGCTCGAGGTCGAGCAAATGATAAGTTTGGGGGAGTTGATAGGAGTCATTTTTACGTGTTTTTAAGCCCCTTTGCGTTTATGTTTTAGGTTCATTTATCACTTGATTTTGTCACTTGTGCGTTTAATTCGTGCATTAAGTGATTTCAGGCCTTAAGTGGATACAATTGAAGAAAGGGTGGAAAAATGATGTATAAAACAAGTTTACGCCAAGATGTTTCACACCTCCACGACCAAACAAGCAAGAAATAAGTTGGAGTTAGCCAAAATCATGTTTTAGTACCATTTCCGCACACCTGGGCGCCAAATCAGAAACAACCTCCACGTTGGAACGCCATTTTGATATTTTTAGAGACAGAATTGGATGAAGTGTCCTTTTACAAAGTTTTAGATCTATGTCTTATCTTTACATGGGTACTTGAATCATCCAATTCGGAGATCTGTGGAGACGTTTATGAATAAAACACTATCCCTGCGCTGGAAAACACGAAAGTGGCAGCTCATGTTCTTGTTAGGTGGAAAACAAGAGAATGGTAGGTGCAAATTCTTGGTAGGTGGAAATTCTTGTTAGGTGGAAAACAAGAGATGGTAGGTGCAAATTCTTGGTAGGTAGAAATTCTTGGTAGGAGGAAAGAAAGAGAAGGGTAGCTCAAATTCTTGGTAGGTGGATTTTTGGGTATTTAAAGGGGAGTGGAGAGCTCACTTGAGATCATCAAAAAATCATCGTTTGAGAGTGTGAGGACGAAAATTCAGGGGTTTGGGGGAGCATTCTCTTGGTTTTGAGTCATCCTATCATCATACTTGAAGAGCTAAGAAGAGGAAAAGGAGGGATTCAAGCTTCCAATCAAGAATCGATCATCAATCCAAAATAGGGAGTTTCTTAGTTTGATATTCATCTTTATCTATGAGTAATTCTATGTTTTTATTGTTTTCCCAATTTCAATTATGAACTAATTTTCCCTTAACTAGGGCCATGTGAAGGCCAAAGTTATGAGTATATATATATGATATTATTCTTCGTATTAATTCTACAATTGCTTTGTGTTTTGATTTTGTGCGTAATTACTTGCATATGTTTGATCGCCATATGTTTGTCATATTGCCTAACTTAATAGTTTGAAAGAATATAAGTTAGGGTTCAAAGAAATCATCACATCATCCGTAAAAAATAGGGAATTGCCCCTAGAGATAGGTAGAGATTCCCGGGTGCAGTTAGCCGGATTTATTCGGGGAAATTCTAGAACTTGAATGCATGATTATTGATTAAATTCTCGGATAGACATATTTAGAGAACTGTCAATTTATCATAGGATTATTACAGCCGAGACATCGGGTAGTAATTAATTAAGGAATTTTCACCAAAGCAATAGTAGTCTAATAATACGAAGAATAGTTCATATTTATATTAACAAGTAAATTTGGTTGAAGCATGTGCCTTAGTTGTTTTATCTCATAAAAATCTAAATCTATTTGCTAAGTCTCATTTTCACATTTTTATTGTAAATTAATCACAATCTTTTAATTCAATTTTAATTGCTTTTAAATTCCTAGCTTTAAATAATCTTGTCTCTGTGGGATCGATAACTCGGACTTAAAGTCCACTTTATTACTACACACGACCAGTCCACTTGCTGTTTAATACACGTAAGGATTTTTCGTGTCATCTAACCATGAAAAATATCAATCCAATTAAATTTTTCATCACAAACATGAATTCTAACATATTCATATCAAAAATCATTAAAAGCCAAAAGTTGGCTTTGATACCACTGTTGTGAATCCTGTATTCATGTGCAGTGGAAACGATAAAAACAAATCCAGATTCACAACTGGATCACTTTTGGGTTTGAATAATTTTTTCATGTAAATTTCAAAAAGTAAGCATGAGGGTGAAATCTAATTTCATCCAATTTACTAACCTTTTGATTTCAATGAAAGTCATGATCTTCCGGATAGCAGCAATTCAAAACTCCTGCCTCTAGATATCACGTCGGAACGAGCTTTAAAGAAAAATCCTCCACCTTTAGACTTCCTGAGGCCGACGACTTCACTAAAGGGATGAGAGAATATTTTTCTCTTCTTTCTTTGCTATCATGTCTAATTGTGAGAGTTAGGTTTTGACTGAACCAGTGTTAGGTATTTATAAGGAGTGATGGACTTGGAATTAACTAATTCCTTGAATCCATCCAACTCCTCTAAAATCGCCTATCACACGCCCCACCCTAGTATTATTGGGCTAAGTTGACTTTCAACTTAGTCCAATTATTAATTAGATCCAACATATTTTAATCCAATTAAAATATAACACTAATTAATATTCCTCTATATTAAATAATCTAATTATTTAATAAAAGGGCGAGCATAATAAATAGGTCTATTTATTTATTATAATTAATTTATTTCCATCAATCTAATTAATCAAATAAACTAATGTGTTCAAAATAAATACATCCAATTATTTATTATTAATTTATTTCCACTAATCCAATTAATCAAATAAATTAATTTGCTCATCAAATAGCAAATTGCCTAATATATGTTATTGTCAACGAAATTCTCTTTGGTCAATTCCTTTGAAGTGCGACTCTCTAGGTTCGTTTCAATTGGCATTGGGAAGAAACTAAGGATGTGAATGTCATTAAGCCAATCACGTGGACTCACATCAAAACCCAATTGAAATGAATGGATCAATACGAACTTTTAGGTCATAGATACGATGTGAGTATAAGCCCTTCACTGTAACATCCCGATCGAGTGAGAGTCATGGAATATGTCAAACTCACAGGACTCGATGCTATGCTTTCTAGGGAATCATAGTATGATGAAATTACTGAACTACCCTTATGCACCATACATAAGTTAGTTCTCCTGCTTTGGCCAAAGACTTATAATTTCATTTACCTACGATCGCACAGGACGTTAACTCGTTACTACTCGAGACAGTGAATCCCCTATTGGCAATCACTGAACAATTGCCACCTGTCCTTCTGAACCGCACTTTGAGGTTGATCCCACCAAAGGGCGAAATGGATCTAAATACTCTAATAACTCGTTCAGTGTCACAAGTCCAATCTTCGTGAATCCTCGGATCTAAGGCTCACTCACACTACCGCGATCTGTAATTCAATCATTGACTATGCAAGAGTAAATGCCCATGTGATTGAATTACGACGAGCAGTGTTCGAATATGTCAATTCCATTGACATATCTATGACCAAACTCCCACCATCCTAAATGACCGAATGACACTCCTTGTTAAAGCTTACGTCACACAAGTCTGGTCTTAATGCCCAATTAAGACTCATCGACTTTCGAACTTTGGTTTAAGTAAACAAGGAACAGATACTTCTAGTGTCCATCTCCTCTGATCATTGAGGAGTAGAAGCCCACTCTTGATTACCTTGGACTTATTTGTTCAATACTTATATTAATGCCATCAAGGTTAATATGAACAAAAACTATGTCTTTATTAATGAAGAAGAGTTTGTACAACTTAAATGTAATGCCCTAATAATCTAATTCCTCTATGGCATAAAGGGCATATTCCTAACAAGGGATGCTATCATCGAAGAAGAAGTGAAGAAACTTCTAGATATAGGCTATGTTAATGAAATTTAATTTACTGAATGGCTTGCTAATGTAGTCCTTGTGCCAACAACTGGAAACAAACGGCGTATGTGTACTGACTTTGCTGATTTAAACAAAGTTTGCCCTCAGGACCCTTATCCTTTGCTTCGTATAGATTTGTTGGTAGACTCTAATGCAGGTTGTGCTTTATTAAGTATGATGGATGAGTACCAAGGTTTCAATCAAATTATGATGGCCAAGAGAATCGAGATAAAACTTCTTTTGTAACAGCTCGAGGTGTTTACTGTTACAATGTGATGCCATTCGGCTTGACAAATTCCAGGGCAACATACCAACGGATCGTGAACATGATGTTTGGAGAAGAGATAGGCAAAACAATGGAAGTGTATGTGGATGATATGCTCGTGAAGAGCACAAATGAAATAGACCACCTCACTCATTTGAAAAAGTCATTTGAAATCATGAAAAGATTTGGTATGAAGCTAAATCCTCACAAATATACCTTTGGAGTGCGAGGTGGAAAATTCCTTGGCTACATGGTCACGGAATGGGGTATCGAAGAAAACCCTGAGAAAATTGAAGCCATACTTGGAACGGTACCCCGAAATGTGTAAATGATGTGCAGAAATTGATAGGTCGTATGGCCAGTTTAAATTGATTTATTTTGAGATCAATAGATAAAGGTTTGCATTTTTTCAAAATTTTGAGATAAGTGAAAATTTTCATATGGACAGAGGAATGTGAGAAGGCATTTCAGGAATTAAAAGAATACCTGATTTCACCTCCACTACTAACGAAGCCAGTATATGGAGAACCGCTTTATCTATACTTGGCGGTTTTATTGGTAGCAATAAGTGCAGTTTTAGTACGAGATATCGAAGGCGACCACTGCCCGGTGTATTACATGAGCAAAATGATGCGGGAGCAGAATTAAATTACCTCGATATGAAAAAATGGGCATTGGCCCTCGTAACCTCGGCACGTAAACTGCGACCATATTTCCAATCCTATCAAGTAATCGTGTTGACTGATTAACCTCTGAAGCAAGGTCTGGCCAAACTCGATATATCGGGTAAACTCGTCAAGTGGGCCATTGAATTAAGCGAGTTTAGCATTGAACATTGAGGTCGGGTTGTGGTTAAGGCACAGGTGATGGCTGATTTCCTAGTAGAGATGGAGAAGAATAAGGCATCGGTTATATCTGTAGTAGGGGCGGTGGAACCATGGATATTGCATGTTGATGGTTCGTCAATGATGAAACAAAGAAGATTTAGTGTGTGGCTTCGTTCACCTGGTGGGTCGAACATGGAATTTGCAATAAAGTTCAATTTTGATTTAACGAATAATGAAGCGAAATATGAGGCTTTGATAGCAGGTTTAAAAATGGCAAAGGAGTTAGAAATACAAGTTCTTAATGTCTATACCGATTCACAATTAGTTGAGAAACAGGTGGCGGGCACATACGAAGCACGAGAAAAGACATTGGTAAAATACCTGGCGAAAGTAAAAGAATTGTTGCTGAAATTTGAAAAGATTGAGCTGTATCAAATACCAAGAGAGGAAAATGAGTGCGCGGATGCACTGTCCAAATCCGCCAATCAGATTATGAGATCTAAAAGCTGTAAGGTTATACTCCTCGTTGAGGATGCTTCTGAAATTGAGGTACCCACGATAACCGCATCGATAAATGAAGAACCAAGTTCGATGGATCCAATACTCGATTATCTTTCAAAAGGGAAATTACCGGATGACCGAGTCGAAGCTAGAAAGGTAGCCAACCGAGCTGTAAGATTTACAATCCTCAACGAAGTGTTGTACAAGCGACCTGTTAATGTACCGTTACTACATTTCCTGAATCCAACAGAAGCACAATATCTATTTCAAGAAATACACGAGGGAAGCTATGAAAATCTTTCTACTGGAAGGTCGTTACCTCAGAAGATAACAAGATAGGGGTACTTTTGGCCCACTCTTGTAAAAGATGCACAAAATTTTGTCATGAAATGTAGAGAATGTCAACTCCATTCTAACGAAATTCATCGACCATGAAAACGTATGGAGGTGCTAAAAATTGCTTGTCCATTCGACCAATGGGGCATTGATATGTTAGGTTGATACCTTTGACATTTAAAATCTAATACCTCATCATAAGACAAACGATATAATATACTTACACAATGTACTCATATGCAGGACCGTTTCCACCAACGCAAGGTCAAAAAAAATTCAATATTGTCGATGTAGAACACTTTACAAAGTGGATCGAGGCTGAAGCAGTAGCTTGTATCACGGACAAATTTATCATGGACTTTGTCTGGAAAAATATAATTTACAGGTCGACAAATTGGAGAATAAAATATGACTATTACTTATGAAATGATAATATTACTTACTCTGGAAAAATATAATTTGCAGGTTTGGTATTCCTAGAATCTTGATTTCCGACATTGGAACTCAATTCAATGGTAAGACGATCACGACTTGGTGTAACGAATTGAAGATCCAGCAAAATTTCACATCGGTAGGTCACCCTCAAGTCAATGGATTAACCAAAGTAACGAATAGAATCTTGCTTCAACACCTCAAAACTAGATTGGAGGGCGAACAAAGTGCATGGGCTGACGAGTTACCAGGAATCCTATAGGCGTACTGAACAACTCCACCATCGTCCACATATGAAACCCCTTTTTGTCTTGTTTATGGCTTGGAGGCGGTGATAACTGTGAAGATCGGGATGGCTACGCATGTAGACTCATACGATCCAATTGAAAATGCGGAAGCAAGGGTGTTCAATTTGGATGTCATAGGAGAAAAGAGAGAACTGGCTTATGCGAACATACTCAAATAGAAAAGCACTATGGCATGAGCCTACAACAAACGTGTGAGGAAAGATCATTTCAAGTGGGAGATTTGGTTCTGAAGCGAGTCGAAGTATCGAGGCATGTTAAAGAGTTAGAGGCCAATTGGGAAGGACCATACAAAGTGGTGAATATTACGAAGGGAATGACTTACAGATTGCAAGACTTAGAGGGGAAAGATTTACCCTGACCCTGGAATATTAACAACCTTAGAAGGTTTTATGCTTGACATATGTAAATATTCAATTATGAGATGAATATGAAATATGGGTGTGAACAAATAAGATGAGTTTGTTTCAGTAAGCAATTCTCGCAAACTTAAAGATCTAAATAGAGATAAAGTTCCAACTTAGAATTCCAAATTAAAATTGATAATAGTAGTGCGATTATGTAAAGAACGAAACGAGAACGAGTTTGGAGAAACAAATAATTCTACGAAGAGGAAGGTGTAACAAAACAAAACGACATCCATATTCCAAATTGCAGATAAACCAGTAATAGATGAAAATGCACAAATCATTAAAACACCATTCAAATACAAACCATAGGAAATGAATCACTGAATTCGTTCAGAAAACGAACAAACGTAAACATAAACCATCAAAACAACAAAACAATTGTCCAAAACAAACACAAAATAAGATAAGTTATCCGAGAAAATTAAAATTCAAAAGTTAAACTTGATCTGGGTTTTGCACTCCAACGAGTCCATCATTTTGAGCTACAGTCGCATCGAGCACTCTTTAAAATGAAGTGCTGGCTCATGTCTCATCGGTAATAATGCCAATGGAACGCACTATGTCATTAAACTCGGGCATGTTGACGTATTCGGAATCGTCATCAGGAGTAAGAGAGGGCCGAATCAGACCCATGTTCATGTAGTCCCGCTCGAATTCCTCAGGAATGATACAAACACAGAAGCCTTCAATTTGCTTCAGATAGTCTATGGCTTTAAAGAAGCTATCTCTTTGGTCTTCAATGGCATGAGACACTATTATATCGTCAAACTGTGTAAAGTGAACGAAGTCTCTGAAGCCACCGAGGCGAGCCGCCTAAATTGAATTTGGTAATCTGAATTGGACAGGAATTCCCTAGCCCCGAGCTCATACATCCTCTGCCTCTCAGAGTTTAAGACATTTTCAAAATTGGAAATTTGTTTTTGAAGCTCCTTGCATTCCAAAGATAGCTGAGTCTTCTCATTTTGCAGCATCACCATTTTTGCTTTCTCTAGTTATCTAAATTCTTACAAATGGTGTCTAGCTATGTTTGGATCAAGGCGAGTTTACCACGATCCTCTTGAGCCATCTGCATCTCAGCCGACACTTGCTCTTTATAATCTTTTAGCTCATTCTCGTTTGTC
Source organism: Buddleja alternifolia (assembly GCA_019426215.1). Taxonomy (NCBI): domain Eukaryota; kingdom Viridiplantae; phylum Streptophyta; class Magnoliopsida; order Lamiales; family Scrophulariaceae; genus Buddleja; species Buddleja alternifolia. The sequence continues at coordinate 16,204,224 of CM033400.1, read as the reverse complement.
GAGCTGTTATTCTTGTGATATGAATTTGTAAGTGCAAGTTGATGAAAGCACAGGGTAAGCTACAAGTTCACATGGATATGAGTTAAATATTCACATAAATGTGAGTTGAGTTATGAATTGACATGCATATAAATGTTATAAATAATTTTACCTTGGAGAGAAGTGAAGCAGCATGTTTTTCGACCCACGGATGAGAGTGTTTCATCATGTCAAGTTTGTCTTAGGGAAGGAGAATGTTATTAAATAATTCGAGAGTTGTGCTCGTACCTTCCATTCCGAGGACGAAACTATCCTCGCTTATCCGCTACTTCGGACTCAGGAGAGTTGCATCCGTCCTGAGATTCGGGCGATCGATAATGTGGAGTCGATGTAATCTTGCAGATGAAGCAACTCTAGTTTATCCATTGCTTCAGCCAGATCGATAGGAGGAGCTAAACTCGCTCAACTAGTTCCCCTTATAGTGGTCTGGGGAGTTGGAGTTGGAGTAAGAGGAGCAGATGTGCCAGCCTTTTGGCGCTTCCTCTTAGACCTCAGTCAGAGACTGGTCTCGTCACCACCTGAGGTTTAAACCGGTAAGGCCCAAATGATGCCAGTAAGATCTGTCATAAAGACGTCATCTGTTGAAGTAGAACAAGGAGGCACCGAACTAGCAGTTACTGAATGTGTAGCAATCTGAGTACGAACCTCCGAGGCCTGATTGATCTGGGGGTCATTCGAAGCGATGATTTGAACCGTGGGTCTATTAGCTTGGGAGAAGCGACCTATATTCTAGGGATTCGTATCTATAGAGATAGAACAAATAGAATGATAGGACTTTCCCAAGCCCTTTACTTAGAGAAAGTCCAAAAGACATTTAGGATGGAAGACTCTAAGAAAGGTTTCTTGCCCAAGAGGCACGGGGTGAACCTTTCAAAGTCCATGTCTCCTCAAAGTGAGGTAGATAGGAAAGAAATGAGCACGGTGCCTTATGCGTCTGCAATGGGTAGTCTTATGTACGCCATGCTATGCACAAAGCCCGACTTAGCCTACGCGGTAAGCGTGGTAAGTCATTTTCAGGCTAACCCGGGAAGAGAACATTGGACTGCTGTCAAATATATCCTCAAGTATCTAAAGAGAACTAAGAATATGGTCCTAACATGTGGACGTGGAGATTTGAAAGTGGATGGATATACTGACTCAGATTTTCAATCTGATGTAGATGATCGCAAATCCACTTCAGGGTTTATATTCACACTTAATGGTGAAGCGTTGGCTTGGAAAAGTTCCAAGTAAATTACAACTGCTGATTCCACCACTGAGGCAGAATACATAGCAACTTCAGAGGCTGCTAAAGAGGGTGTTTGGATCAGGAAATTTCTTAGAGAACTTCAAGTGGTCCCTAGTGTAGAGCTGCCATTGCCACTTTACTGTGACAATAACGGGGCTATTGCACAAGCAAAGGAACCAAGGTCTCACAACAAATCCAAGCACATAGAGAGGGGATTGACATAATAAGGGAAATCATTGGAAGAGGCGAGATAGCTGTTCAGAGAGTAAATTCAGCCGACATCGCTGACCCATTGACCCAGCCTTTGACACAGGCAATGCTGGATCGACATCTTGAGAAGATGGGTATTAGATTCCATAGTGATTGGCATTGAGTCCAAGTGGGAGATTGTTAGGTTAATGTCCTCAAATGCCACTAAAGGATTAGTAAATGATAGGACATTATCAAATTGTAATTGTTTTTAATCAATCAATAAAAGGCATTTTAGTTGTTTACTTTTATATTGACATTTATATATTGTAATCATCTATAAGTCCATGAACACAAGAGTTAACTCTCTAAGGCACTAGAGGAGTTTGATACTTGTGTACTAAAATATTCTGCAAGTCAGAGATTTTGAATTGGGCATTGGAAATCATAAAGACTTGTATGATATGAGTTTTGACGAGATAGGTGCCCGTCAATCACTAAGAAGTAGTGAAGAACTCATATCATAGGTGCACTGATGGAGATAGTGGCACTCATACATGACTCGCATCAATTCTGTCACATGAATTTTCACTTTTTGACAGTCAATGACAGAATTTGTTAGGAAATTTCATGTTAGATGTTTTGATGATGACAATTAGGATTTTACCCCAAAACATGTATGTTTGATTTTATTTAGAAATCATGTATAAGCTTTGAAACGTTAAATTTGTATAGGTTTTATAGGCTTTTCTTTATTTTATTTAAGATTGTTAGGCTAAGTATTTTTAGGCTAAGCGTCTGATAATTTCTGAGTGAGCTTATCAGTAGTTAAATCTAAAGACTTAAGCGCCTGAAGTCTGAATGAAGATGAAGTTTTCCGAAGCGTCCAATCGACAAGCTACATCAAGCGTTGCTTATAGGACAGGAGTAATTCATGTTGGGTTTCGTTCGAAAAAGCATAAACGCAGCGGAAAGGATTTCAAAAATTAAAACGAAAACCTAATTGGTACTCTAATTCGCATAATTGAATCTAAAAGCGTATAACGAATAAAACTTACTCGTTAATATGAATTCATATTGAAGAAAAACTTCTTCTTCTCCAAACTTGAAATATTGAAGCTTCCAAATCTTCAATCCTTTGGTTTAATTCTTCAAACTTGAACTTGATCTGAACAACGAAAATACGTCGTCTCTAAATCGTCACGCACGGATCAACAAACGAAAAATCCCATTTCTTCTTTCTCTATGGTCGATGGCTAGGTATAGAGGAGGGGAGGGATATTTTTCTTTCTTTTGAGAGTTATGTATTCTTCTTCTTCTTTTTTGTTCTCAGTCAAAGAGTCCTTATATACCTCATGACTTATTGAACAAGTCAAAACAAAAGAGCCCTAATATGTGGCCTCTCAAAGACGCCACTTTGAGGCCTCACAGGCGTCCAATTGGACTCCTTATTTAGCCCCGGGATTTGTTTTGTTTAATTAATTTCTTATTTCAATTAATAATTTATTATATCCAATAAATAAATTAAATAACCAAATTAATTAGATAAATTAATTCATTAATATATTTCATAAGGAAATTAATTAATAATTAATCTTATCATTATAATTAATTATTTTATCTAATGAATAATTAATTATTTAATTTATCCAATAAATTAAAACTCCCAGAAGAAATAATAGAAATTCTTTTTTCTTCATTTTTCTTTGTCAATCCTTTAGCGGGACTTTTTAGGTTCGTTTCGTTTGGCAATGAGAGAAAACCAAAGGAAGTGGGTAACACCTAGCCAGTCACGTGACCCACTTCGTAACCCAAACAAAAATGAATGATAGGATCATTCCGAAACCTTCCAATCGTAAATACCGTATATGTATAAACCCTTTGTTCACGTTCCCCGGTCAAGTGAGAGTCATGGTTGTGTCAAACTCATTGGACTTAACCATATGTATAAATCATAATAAATAGGAGATCATTGAGATCGATTTAGTGCCAAGCACAATCGTCTCATTTGCTTTGGCCAAAGACTTTGATCTCTATTTATCTATAATTACATAGGGTACATACTAATTCCCTTATGAGAGAACAAAGCCCATATTAGATATCTGCTAAGGTTACCACTTGCCCATCAAGTCTGCATTTCGAGGTTGACCCCACCAAAGGGTGAATTGGGTCTAACTACTCTAGTGAAAGACTTAACGTCACAAGTGCATCTTCAGCCTGATACTTCAGGTCAAAAGTTCACATATACCTAGTACGCATAATCAGTTCCGTCATTGACAGTCACAGAGTGAAAACCCATGTGACAAAACCGATGTGAGTCGTGTTCGAACATATCAGTTCCACTGACATGTCTACAAGCTTAATCTCCTATCATCCCATGATACCAGATAGGCACTCCCATGTCGGAGCTAAGATTGTACAAGTATTCGAAGTCTTTATTTGTCCATTAAAGATTTCATATTACTTGCGAACTTATTTTAGTAATCAAGATCGATCTCTCTAGTGTCAATCTTCCTATCCCATTGGAAGTAGAGGGATCGCACTGAAAACATGGACAAAACATTTTACTCAACTTATAAATGCAGATAAGAATTAAGTGAAAACTCAATAATGCCTTTTACTTAAGAAGAGTTTAAGTTCAATACAAGATATATGTCCTATACATTCTATCCTCTATGGCATCTGAGGGCATAATCCTAACAATCTCCCACTTGCACTCAATGCCACTCATTGTGGTATCTAATACCCATCCTTTCCAGGTGTCGGTCCAAAACAACCTGAGGTAGTGGTTTGGTGAACGGGTTAGCTATATTGTCAGCTGAGGCTATTTTCTGCACTGCTATCTCTCCTCTGCCAACGATCTCCCTGATGATGTGAAATCTTCTCTCAATATGTTTGGACTTGTTATGAGATCTCGGTTCCTTGGCTTGCGCTATCGCTCCATTGTTATCACAATAAAGTGGCAATGGGAGCTGAGCACTAGGGACCATTCCAAGTTCTCCAAGAAAATTCCTCATCCAAATAGATTCTTTCCCTGCCTTTGAGGCTACTACACACTCTGCTTCAGTGGTGGAATCAGCGGTTGTGCTTTGCTTGGAGCTCTTCCAAGACACCGCTCCACCATTGAGAGTAAAAACAAACCCTGAAGTGGATTTTTCGTCATCAACATCAGACTGAAAGTCTGAATCAGAATAACCTTCCATCTTCAGGTCTCCACCTCCATAGATGAGAATCATATTCTTAGTTCTTTTTAGATACTTTGGGATATTCTTCACAGCTATCCAATGTTCCTTTCCCAGGTTTGCCTGAAATTGACTCACCACGCTCACAATATAAGCAATGTCGGGTCTAGTACACAGCATTGCATACATCAGGCTACCAATTGCAGAAGCATAGGGTACATTACTCATCTCTTGTCTATCTTTCTCACTTTGAGGACACATAGACTTGGATAAGTGTACTCCATGCCTCATGGGAAGAAACCTATTCTTAGAGTTGTCCATCCTAAACCTCTTTAGGACCTTTTCTAAGTAAAGGGCTTGGGAGAGGCCTATCATTCTATTCATTCTATCCCTGTAGATACGAATTCCCAGAATGTATGTGGCTTCTCCCAAGTCTTTCATGGAAAACGTACTCGAAAGCCATTTCTTGACAGTGGTGAGCATTCCTACGTCATTTCCTATAAGTAGAATTTCATCCACATATAGTTCTAAAAACAAGAGTTTGCTCCCACTAGTCTTCTTATAGACACATGGTTCACCTTTGTTCTTGATGAAGCTATATCCCTTAAGTTCTTCATCAAAACGGAGATTCCAACTTCTAGATGCTTGCTTGAGACCGTAAATGGACCTCTCAAGTTTACATACTTTATGGATATCGGACTCGGACATAAAACCCTTTGGTTGTTCCATATAGATATCCTCCTCGAGGAATCCATTTAGAAAGGCCATTTTGACATCCATTTGCCATATCTCATAATCTAAGTATGCAACTATGGATAACAAAATTCGTATGGACTTTATCATAGCCACGGGCGAAAAGGTTTCTTGATAGTCAATTCCTTCTCTTTGACTATACCCTTTCGCTATGAGCCTAGCTTTAAAGGTGTCAACCTTGCCATCGCTACCTATCTTTGTTTTGTAGATCCACTTACATCCTATAGGTTTTATACCTTTAGGAGGATTTACCAAAGTCCAGACATGGTTCGATTACATAGAGTCCATTTCTGTTTCCATGGCTTCTCGGCATCTTGAAGCGTCGACATCCACCATCGCTTGATCATAGGTACAAGGATCATCTTCATGACCTTCTTGTACAGTGTGAAGCTCTCGCTCCCCCTGCAGTTAATACCCATACCTCTCAAGTTCATGCGGTATTCTACTAGATCTACGTGGTGGTTGTGCTACTATGGGTTCAGGCCTCGATTCATGAACAAATGTATTTGAGGGAGTTTCATTTTGTTCTTCTAGAACAATTTTCCCACCTTTGCCCCCTTCCAAGATGAACTTATCCTCAAGGAAGTGAGCTTGTAGGGCCACGATGATTCTTTGATCATCATGCAGGTAAAAGAAGAATCCTATGGAATCTTTAGGATAACCAATGAAACGTCCCATTAGGGATCTTGCCTCCAATTTATCCACTTTAGTCTTCTTGACATAAGCGAGGCATCCCCAAATCTTAATAGGATTAAAACTCGATTTTCTATTCTTCCACATCTCATGCGGAGTTTTAGCAACGGATTTGGAGGAACATCTGTTCAAAACATGAGCAGTGGTAAAGAGCGCGTATCCCCTTAACGGAATGGGTAAATCAGTGTAACTAAGTGTTGGTCCCAAGTGGCATACGAAAGGGTCTAGAAGGGGGGGGGTGTTGAATAGACCCTGAAGTTTTTTTCGACTTCAAAGATTCGTATTAAAAAAGGATTTTGGACGCTTGGAAAGTAGACGCTTGAAGTGTCTAACGCTTGACTTAAGCGTTCACTTAAAATATAGGCGGTTTGGTGAAGCGTCTAACGAAGACTGTTTTTATAAAGTTAACTTAGATTTCAAGACTTGAATACTACAACCAAATAGGTTTGAGCGTTCACTTCTTTGATCAGTGTTAGCACAGCGAAATAATTTTTGGAGTCTTCTCTTTGAAAGCTTTAGCGTCACAGAACGTGTATTTAGTTGCTTAGCGTTTGATTAAGTTTTACTTTATCAGATTATGATATGACAATATGAATGCTGAAAGTAAAGTAAAGAACAGTATTTGTAAGGTTCGTTGGGTGGTGTAATTGACACGCGTTTATCCTAGCAAGTATACTAGGTTGTGCAAAGTAATAAAGTGGACTATTTAGCCCGGGGTGTATCGTCTCCACAGGGACAATTGGATTCAATGCTCGTAATTGCTATATTATCTAACTCTAAGCTAAATCAAATTATAAGATGATAGGTGATTATACTATGAAAATAACTAAGATAATTAAATGATAAACAAGGTATTATATCAAATGGAAAAAGATGATTGGGGGCTATGATCCTACTATGTTCTATCTTATGTTCATAAACTCTAAATTACCCGGATTTTTAGAACACTCTTGTTATGGCGAAACCCCCTAATGTATTCATTACTCAATCTCTTGAAATAACAATCCTATACTAGTTAACAACTTTCCATATCTCTATAGCGAAGATTGAATTAACTAACATGCATTAAGGTTCAAAGGGATTCCTTGCTTACGAAGATCCTACATTCACTCAGGTCATCTTATCACAAAAAGCCACACAACGCAATTGATTCTATCTCTAGTCAATTGTTACGTTATGATATTTGATTTTATGATCTACCTTTATCTATCTGCTCTCGGTCTCAAGACAAAGTATTAAATCAAACACATGGTGATCAAGCATGTGCAAGCATTAAGCATAAAAATCAAACATGCAACAAGAATGTAATAAATCCGAAAACTAGGAATTCATTAAACACAAAATATCACAAAGTATTCACATAACCCAACCACAAAGATACTTAGCTCATACTTGCAACAAAAGATAATCCAATATTTCCTAAAGACATAGTTGATATACGAATCTAAGAGAAATAGTTGAATTACTCCCTATTACAAAGTGTGATTCCAAGATTTTATGATGAAAAATGACTCTTCAAGCTTCCTTGGGACTTGTCATGGCTCCTTGGGACTTAGAGAGCCAGAATCCTCCTTTTGGTAGGTGAAAAGTGTGTCAAAAAGGCAAAAACGGTGGACTAAAACTAGGGCACGGGAAAACGGACTGCGGTCTAAAATGTGGCAGACCGCGGTCCACTGACGTGCAGGACCGCGGTCCAGAAAGACAGAATCCAGCTTTTCACTTGCTTCGCGCCTTTTCTTCGGCTTTCTCACTCGATTATCGATCTATTCAACTTGAATCCCTGCACACATGAAATGACAACAAATCAAAGCAACATGCGGGATTATGATTACTAAACTACGACAAAAATACCTATATAAAGGGGGTAAATAATCGTAAAATGTGAACTTATCAACTACCCCCAACTACGTCCTTCTTCTCCTCGAACATTTGGAGGCAATCCACTAAAATGATTCTCAAAGAATCACACAGAATCTTCTACAAATTAGGGAGAGATGGATGTCGATGACTTGAGCTCCTTGATCACAGAAATTTCTGCTCCAAATCACTTCAATCCCCTTGCTTCTTTCACCCAGAAACATGGCAAGTATCCAATTTCGACTTCACACAGATCGCGAGGCTTGGATAGGGGTTTTTCTAATAGGTTTGTTTGATTTTGATAAAGTTCAAACAACTAGGAATATCTCAGTAGTAATGTGGGTTTCTACGAAAAGAATGTTTGAGATATTGGGTTGACTGTCTCAGGATTTGAAGAAAAGCAAAGAGAATATTTTCTTGAAAGTTTTGGCTTTTTTGAGATTGTAAGGAATGAAACTTCAATGCAACAGCAATTCGACTTGATAATTGTTCTCGCTATTTGGCTTGTTGTTGAAGTCCTATTTATAGGCAATGATAGGAGTCATTTTTACATAGGTTTTTAGGTCCTTTTAATGACAATTCAGGCCCATATATAGTTTATTTTGTGCCACTCGTGCGTTTAATATGTGTGTAAAGTGCTTTCAGGTAGTAAGCGACGATGGACGAAGAAAAAGGCAAAAAGACGACTCATTTACCCAACTCTGCTCAAGGCCACGCACTAAGGCGCCTAGGCGCGACCCAGCAAACAAAATCAAAGCTTCGCACTTCCGCGCCTAGGTGCCTGAACCTCCACGCCTAGGCGCCACATATCGCGCGCCTGGGCGCCCCATTTTCCGCGGCTGGACGCCACAAAACTTTTGCCCCAAGAAAGACACGCCACATACGCGGCAAATTTTGGAACTATAAATAGAATTTTTCAATTCATTTTGGGGGTTCGGAATCTTGGGAATTGGGAGCATTTTCTGGGGTTTTGGGCCATTATCACTGATCTTGAAGAGCAAGAAGAGGATAAGAGCCAAGGATTGAAGCTACATTAAAAAAATCTATTGCCATTCAACCTTATAAGGAGTTTCTTTCATTGTTCATTACATTTGATGTTTACATTTATGTATAAGAACATGTGGAATTCTGCTATGTTGATAGTTATGGGTTAAATTCATATGGCTAGGGCCTTGTAAGAATTGATTTGTGAATTATTCGTATTATTGATAATTGTTGAATTAATTCCTTTGTTGCTATGTGCTTATATTCCTTACATGTGATTGATCACCATATGTATTATAAATTGCCTAGTTTAGCATCTTGAGAAAGAGTTAAGTTAGGGTGCAAGGAATTCATAGCAACACCGATCAAATAGGAGTTGCCCTAGACATAGGTAAAGACTCCCGGGTGAAGCCGTTCAATTCTAATCGAGTAAACTCTAGTTCCTCAATGCATGCTTAGAGGTTGAATTTCCGGGTAGACATACTTAGGAAACCGCCGCTTAAGTGTAGGAGCATATAGCGAGACATCGGGTATTCTTTACCTTAGGAGTTTTCACCATAGCAACTAGGTCTAATAATTCAACAAGAGTCTTTGTGCGGATAAGGATCAAATCAAGTCTTACATGTGCCTTAGTCTAGTTCTCACACTTGAGTTTCAATCCGTTGCTTGTTCTTATTTCTTTTGTTCTTTGTTTGCTTACTTGTTTTACTCTTAATTTCCGTTAATTCGTCTTTACGTTTATTCGAAAATCATAAGCTAAAAATCCAAGTCTCCGTGGTTCGACAACCCGGACTTATTTTGTCCACTTTTATTACTACCATGACTAGTACACTTGCTACCCAAGCACGTTAGGTTCTAGCGTGTCAAGTTTTTGGCGCCGTTGCTGTGGACTTGTTTATTTTGAGTTTTTGATTTTCATTTTTTGCTTTTGTTTTCTTTTACGTTTTCATAATTATTAGTCTTTTCTTTACTTCTTGCTTTTCTTTTATTTTCGTGTTAAGTCTAATTTTATTTTTGTGTTTAATTGTTAGGTTCTTGTGTGGTGCATGACCCGCTCCTCAAACGAGCCTCTATACGAGTTGGAGCCCGAAATTGAACGAGTTCTTCGGGCTAGTAGGCGAACAAGGGAAATGGCTAATAATCTTAACCAAAACCCGAATGGAAATTTTCCCGATATGAATTTACCGGAAAACAGGGAGTGGTTACAAGGTGTTCTACAAGCCATGCAAGCGGCACCTCCTCAACAATTACCATCGGTTCGGGGTAGCTTACCACTTAGGGTCCATACCATTCCGGGGCCCGTAGTCTTGCCTAATTTCTTCGCACCAAACTACCACATTCCGGCTCACATCTTTAGTATGGTGCAAGGAGAACCGGACGAATCACCTCACGCTCATTTAGAGACTATAGACGATGCTCTTGTGACCATTCAATATCACCCACGTGATCTTGATGCGATTCGTCTAAGAGTCCTCCATTTCTCATTAAAGGATCGGGCGACAACATGGTACAAATCCTTACCTCTGCAATCTATTACGACATGGGGTGAGTTGGTCGATGCCTTTTTAATTAAATTCTTTCCACCCTCCAAAATCAATGAGCTCCGAAGTAATATAAAAGGGTTTAGGCAAAGGAGCAATGAGTCTTTTGCCGAGACTTGGGCTAGATATAAGGGCATGCTCCGTAAATGCCCCAATCATAATTTTGGGTTGAATGAACAAGTACTCCATTTCTATGATGGGGTTCGCTCACTTATTCGGCATAGACTTAACGCGGGTGCGGGAAGAGATCTCCTTGGGTTAGACTATCAAAGTGTATGGGACAAAATAGAACAGTAGGCCTGAGAAGACGAGCTTTACCCTGACGATGAAGAGACCTCATCTTCTAAAAAGGTTGCTTGTGTTGAGGAATTAGTTGAGGGAGTAGTGAATTTGGAACCGGAGGTTGGCAACGTCAATTATGTGGGGAATCACAATCAACCTCGGGTGAACTTTCATGTAGCCGAGAATTTTCCAAAAAGGCCCAACCCTGCACAAAACGCACAACCAGGGATCTATCAAGCTCCACCACCACCTTTCAATAACCCACCCCCGAGGCAAGGCAACTTCAATGGACAAGGTCAAGGTCAAGTGCAAATGCGACCTCCCACAACCGATGAGAGACTCGACGCTTACATGAAGAAGTCCGATACGTCGTTCAACGAACTTTGGGGTATGATGAAGGACATGTTTATGGAACTGAAGGACTTGCGAACCCAAGTGGGTCAAATTTCCAATGTGGTGAATGGTAGATGTTGGTCCCAAATGGCATACGAAAGGGTCTAGAAGGGGGGGGGGGGTTGAATAGACCCTGAAGTCTTTTTCGACTTCAAAAAGGTTTCGTATTAAAATGGTTTTGGACGCTTGAAATGTGAACGCTTGACTGAGCGTTTACTTAGAAATATAGACGCTTAGGTTAAGCGTCTGATGAAGACTGTTTTAAGAGAGTTAACTTAGACTTCAAGATTTGAATACTTTAACTGAGTGGATTTAAGCATTCAGTTCTTTTAATCAGTGTTAGCACAGCGGAATGATTTTTCTAGTCTTCTTTTGAAAGCTTTAGCGTCACCAGAAGTTTCTTAGTTGTTTAGCGTTTGATTGTATTTTACTTAATCAATTTATGCAATGATATGATATGAAAGAATTGACTGAAAAGTAAATAACACAATATTTGTAAGGTTCGTTGGGTGATGTAATCCCAACTACGTCCTTCTTCTCCTTGAACACTTGGAGGCAATCCACTAAAGTGATTCTCAAAAAATCACACAGAATCTTCTACACAATAGGGAGAGATAGATGTCGATGACTTGAGCTCCTTGATCACACAGATTTCTGCTCCAAATCACTTCAATCTCCTTACTTCTTTCACCCAGAAATGATGCAAGTATCCAACTTTGACTTCACACAGATCGCGAGGCTTGGATGGGTTTTTCTAAAACGGTTTGTTCGATTTTTATGAAGTTCAAACAACTTCGAAATATGATAAGCTCGTATTTTACACCTTTTTAAGCGTCTTTTTTCTTGTATTTTGATGAGTTCTTGAGTGTATTTATGACACATATGCTTTGATTTTGTGATTGGTTGTGTTTTTATAGGTTATTTGAGAATTTGAGAAAAAATGAATGAAAAGATCAAAAAAGTTCTCAAAATACTCCTCTAGCCATAGCTATGAAGACCCTTAGCCATGGTGATCATGAAGGAACCTTTGTACTTTGAAGACATGAAGTTACCAAGGCTAAAATAGGCAAAAAAATGTGAACAACTGATTTTAGCCGTGGCTACCGTCTTTTTAGCCGCGGCTAAGGGCCGATTTCAGCATCTATAAATACGCGTTATTAGGTCAAAATTCGAAACTTTTGCCCACTTTTGAGGGTTTGACACTTTGAAATACACCAAGAGGGTTGAGAGAAGTCTGGGCAAGAAGAAGAACACGAGGATACTCCATCTTTGTCTACGAAGACGGAGAATTCAAGCAAGATCTATCAAGAAACGTTATTAGGGAGTTTTAATTTCATGCTTTTAGATTTGTTTTCATTGAACATGTCTTTCAAGATGAATTATCTCTTTTCTTTTACGATTATGATTTAATTTCCCTTTGATTGAGGTCATGTGAAATCCAATTATTATGTTTGATTTATGAGGGTTATTTTTTCGGATTAAATTTATTTTGGGTTATGTGTTTAATATTTGTTCTTAATGCTTATGATTGCTTAGCTACCAATTGTATGAATTTGTGCTTAGTTTTGAGACCGAGAGGAGATAAACTAGGGATGCATCTAGGTATTAAACACCACAACGTAAAATTGACTAGAGATAGATTCGATTTCCTTGTGTGTGCTTTCCGTGAAAACGGGAAATTCCTTGAATCTTTGTAATGCGTTTTCATTAATTTGAATTTCATATAGAGATATAGAAATCGTTAATGAAAATAGAATTGCTATACCAAGAGATTGGATAGTAAGTAATTTAGGGAATTTCGCCTTAACCTAATCAATCTAATAATCCGGTAAGATAGAATCATAGTCAAATTGAATAATTGGTTGAATCATGTGCCTTAATCACTTTTCTCATTGATTTAATTCAAAGTTGATTTCTCTCATTAGTTGGTAATTGTTATTTAGTATTTTAATTCATAATTCACATCTTTATCTCTTGATTTAACTTAGAATTAGATAACACAATAACTTCAATACTTAAATACAATTGTCTCTAGGGTACGATATTCCGGACTTACATCCACTATATTACTTGCACGACCTAGTACACTTGCTAGGATTTTTGTGTGTCAAGTTTTTGGCGCCGTTGCCGGGGATAATTGTTTATTTAATATTGAGATTCTCTTATCTGTTGTAAGTTTAAGTCTTTTTTTATATTTAGTCTTTTTATTTTTATTCTTGAAGAGATGAATAATAATAACTTTTATTGGTCAAAACGTGGATGGAACGTAGGAGCCTGTGGGAGTCAAGTGCAAGATTTATGTTCTTGGTGTGGAGGCGTTCATCATAGCGATTACTGTCAACACGGGGGGAGAAGTCATCAAGATTTTCCATTGAGTTATTATGTTATGAGATCTTCTCCCGGATACCTGCAACATGATAGTATGATGCAAGAAGAATCTAAACCGATTGACTTTCAGAACCAAGGGGATTATCATCAACAACGTGATAGGAGCCCGAGGTTTGAAGAGTTGATAATTCAATGGATAAAGACGAATGATGAGCGATATCAGAATATCGAAGCATCTATGATTACATTGCAAACACAAATCAATCAACTTTCCAACTTATTGGCAGATAGATCATCGGCCACTTCGCAAAGTAGCATAGAAGAGAATGATGAGGTACTTAGTACAGAAGTTGAACAAGTTGTTGATTCGGCACCACAATGTCTGCACCCTCTTGCTACACCAGCACTACCTTCAGAATCTATGTGTGGTAAAGCAGCGACAACATCACTGGAGCACCTTCAATTCACCACAGAGATTCCAAAATCCACTCCATCACATGACCATGAAAGGAAGTTACCAATCTTCAAGAGCTCAACACCACCTACCACCATATCTCTTGAATTCTTACAAAATTGTATCAATAACCAGAGAGACAGAGTGGAGGAGGTTGAAGTCAAGGTTTACAACTCTAGTGATCCATTCGATGCATATTTTGAGAACCCAAGTGATACTACGATCGAGAATGAGAAAATCAGAAGATATATAAATCACTTGGATGAACAACCATTTGAGTTGTCAAAAACAAGGCTAGGGGAGTGTGGGACAACCACATATGAGTTGCAATCATCCATTGAAGATTCTTTCTGACTTCCAATTAAACTTTCATCTTTACACTTCAATTATGTATTTTTGAAAGAGACCTTATGCTCACTTCTAATTTTTTTGGGTTGTGTGATAGAGATTGGAGGCGAGAAGCCTCTACGCAACTGGAAAAAGCACAAAAAATCTCGTCCATACAAAGTTGGCATTGCTCCTTATGATCCACCATGAGCAGTGCAAGGGAGTCGAGCTAATGACTTAAAACAAGCGCTTCTTGGGAGGAAACCCATGTTTATCGTTTTTTTTTATTTCTTTTGTTTTGATTTAGCTGAGTCTTTTGTTCTCTTTTAGTTTTTTTTCATGTCTCAGATTTATGCAATCCATACAAGAAAGATAGTCGAGAAGAACAACGACGTTCCTTACAAGCTCAAGGAAAATTTAGCTTTGGTGTTCGGTATTTTGGTGGTGGTGTTATATCACTTTAACCGTGGCTTGCATTTAAATTTTTTGATTTTTTTTATCTCTACTTGCAGGTATTTTAGCCACGGCTAAGAATTCTCACATTTTATGAATAGCCTTTGTTTTTATCACCACGGCTCGTGGTCATCTTAGCCATGGCTTAGTCGAAAAATCGCAATTTTTTTTAAAATTTTGCTCCCAGGTAATTTTAGCCATAGCTACGGTTCATTTTAGCCGCGGCGTAACAGTACAAAGTTTTGCAATTTTTGCTCCCAGGTATTTTTAGCCACGGCTAAGCAATTGTACCCTCTCTGTCCTGGTAGCCGCGGCTACACCCAGTCTTAGCCATGGCTAAATGGCAATTTTAGTATTAAAAAAAAATAAAATCATAAACGTTTTTAAGTCCCAATTTTTCCCAACCTACAATCCATAATTCCCTAAAACCCCCAAAACCTCCCCAACACATCTAAATCAACACCAATCACCTGAGGATTTGGGATTTGATCCTAATGATTTCTTTTGAGCTTATGTTATGATTTTCAAGATATGCTATTTTATTCTCGTTTTATCGTTATGCTTTTTCTGAGACATTTTGTTAGTCTTTCGTTTCTATGTTTTTCTTTTAGTTTTATCTTGTTAGACTTGTAATGAATTCTAATTCCCTGATTACTACCATTGATGTTTGATTGATGGTTTCTTTTGTTTACGTGTTTAGGTCACATCTATTCTCCAGCTTCGCGAGTGATTGTAGTTAGCTCCCATGCACTTTCTGTCTGGAATTCTATATGGAGATTTCAACCTCAATCTCTAATCAGGGCAGTATTTTTCCCCTAGTTACTTTTATTTTCCATTGCTCATTGAGTACAATGAGTTGATTAAGTTTGGGGGTGGATACATGTTATGCATGATAATTTTTTGAATGCCCAGAAATTGATGCAATTTATACACATATGTGCAAATGAAAATGCCTTGAATAATTCTAATAAACTGTCATTTTTCTGATGAAGCTTGATGATTTTGTTGTCTCATTTGTTTTTAGCATCCAATTCATTTCTCTGTGATCAACATGCTTTTTATGTGTCTTGATATCCTTTTTAGTCAAGCTTATGTAAATTTTGAGGACTTGAGGCATGAACCTTCTACGTTTGTTTAATTTTGAAGATTGCATTGATATTGCATGACCATGATATGATTTAGGCCATTTTTGATTTGTCTTCAGCCGTATATTAGTCTGCAGTATATTCATTGTCTCTAGAACCTTTATTTGAGCCTTATTGATAAGAATGGGGTGTGCTAAGCACACCATAGACCACCATTCGCTTTTTGTTCATAAACCACATCATCTACCAGTTAGCCTAAAAGAAAAACAAAGTTAATCAACCGGTTATGAGAGCTTACAATTCGGTATTCTTTTAGCTATGTTTGGATGTGTGTGTTATTATTTTGTGCACATCCCGAAGGAGGTTGATGTTGGTTAGTTTTTGAGAATTGATGAAGGTTTTGAGATATACTAGATGAAAGATACGGATGTGAGAAGCACTTGAATTAAGTTGAGTCGAAATAGTCGAAAAGAAAAAAAAAGAAAGAAAAAAAGACAAAGAAAAAAAAAACAAAACATTTCTCGACTAGGCTATATATATGTGATGTTTCGGTGATCATTGGTTAGGTATTGTAACTCGTACACAACCCAAGTTCAACAAGAAATAAGTTTGGGGGTTGTGAATTGGAAAAGAAAAGAAAAAAAAAAGGAGAAAGGAATGTGATGAGAATTTTGAGTATGTTGCTTAGTTAGTGAGTGTAGCTTGAAGATATCGAGTTTTAAGCTCTCTAAACCCTTAGTCACTTTCTTTCATATATTTCCGTACCAAGCCAACACCCGAGCCTTACATTACAAGCCGGAAATACCTTTTGATCATGGTTATCGCGTATTGTGCATTCGAATAAGTTATATTTTCAAAGTTTGTTTGTGTTGATGAGTTTGATTTGTTTGCATAATCTTGCTTAATGTGGATTCTAGACATATGAGGAACGTGGGTGTTCATGTTTTGAGATAGTGTTGCAGAAATTTTGAGGCATGTGAATTTGAATGTTTTTGATGAATAAGTGATTCTTCATAAGTCTTGTTCTAAGGTGTTTATCTTGCCTCTGTGTATGAGTTGTAGAATTTTCGAGCTTATGTGTTTGCTTTAATTTCTTTGCTCGAGGACGATCAAACTTAAGTTTGGGGGTGTTGATAAGCTCGTATTTTACACCTTTTTAAGCGTCTCTTTTCTTGTATTTTGATGAGTTCTTGAGTGTATTTATGACACATACGCTTTGATTTTGTGATTGGTTGTGTTTTTATAGGTTATTTGAGAATTTGAGAAAAAATGAATGAAAAGATCAAAGAAGTTCTCAAAATACTCCTCTAGCCACAACTATGAAGACCCTTAGCCATGGTGATCATGAAGGAACCTTTGTACTTTGAAGATATGAAGTTACCAAGGCTAAAATAGGCAAAAAATGTGAACAACAGATTTTAGCCGTGGCTACCGTCTTTTTAGCCGCGGCTAAGGGCCAATTTCAGCATCTATAAATACGCGTTATTAGGTCAAAATTCGAAACTTGTGCCCACTTTTGAGGGTTTGACACTTTGAAATACACCAAGAGGGTTGAGAGAAGTCTGGGCAAGAAGAAGAACACGAGGATACTCCATCTTTGTCTACGAAGACGGAGAATTCAAGCAAGATCTATCAAGAAACGTTATTAGGGAGTTTTAATTTCATGCTTTTAGATTTGTTTTCATTGAACATGTCTTTCAAGATGAATTATCTCTTTTCTTTTACGATTATGACATAATTTCCCTTTGATTGAGGTCATGTGAAATCCAATTATTATGTTTGATTTATGAGTATTATTTTTTCGGATTAAATTTATTTTGGGTTATGTGTTTAATATTTGTTCTTAATGCTTATGATTGCTTAGCTACCAATTGTATGAATTTGTGCTTAGTTTTGAGACCGAGAGGAGATAAACTAGGGATGCATCTAGGTATTAAACACCACAACGTAAAATTGACTAGAGATAGATTCGATTTCCTTGTGTGTGCTTTCCGTGAAAATGGAAAATTCCATGAATCTTTGTAATGCGTTTTCATTAATTTGAATTTCATATAGAGATATAGAAATCGTTAATAAAAGTAGAATTGCTATACCAAGAGATTGGATAGTAAGTAATTTAGGGAATTTCGCCTTAACCTAATCAATCTAATAATCCGGTAAGATAGAATCATAGTCAAATTGAATAATTGGTTGAATCATGTGCCTTAATCACTTTTCTCATTGATTTAATTCAAAGTTGATTTCTCTCATTAGTTGGTAATTGTTATTTAGTATTTTAATTCATAATTCACATCTTTATCTCTTGATTTAACTTAGAATTAGATAACACAGTAACTTCAATACTTAAATACAATTGTCTCTAGGGTACGATATTCTGGACTTACATCCACTATATTACTTGCACGACCTAGTACACTTGCTAGGATTTTTGTGTGTCAAAATATCTCAGTAGGAAAGTGGTTTCTTCGAAAAGAATGTTTGAGATATTTGTTGACTGTCTCAGGATTGAAGAAAAGCAGAGGGAATGTTTTCTTCAAAATTCTGGCTTTTCTGAGAGTTTAAGGAATGAGACTTCAATGCAACAGCAATTCGACTTGAAGATTAATTGTTCGCTTTTTTTTTTTGGCTTGTTGTTGAAGTCCTATTTATAGGCATTCTTGGAGAAAGTGTCCATTTGATACATGCACAGGCGCGTGTATCTCACTTCCGTTAGTGAACAACTTTTGTCCTTTTTCCTGAAAATCTGCTGCACAAAAGTTGGTGCTGCAGTCTGAGATAGGTGACAGTCCAATAGGGTGGCTTCTCCGTACGTCTGAAAGTGCTTATCACATTTATTGCTCTTATCAGCATTTAATGCATTTGAATTAAATATCCGTTGGTACTTAATGCTTTGAGAATATTTGCATTAAACTCCTTCCGGACTTAGAAATAAATTCAGGAGAAATTACTTCTGTCCCATAAGGAAACGCTTGATGTAGGTGGTCAATTGGACGCTTGGAGACTTTTATCTTCTTTCAAAAATCAGGCGCTTGAGTCTTCGAACTTTACCACTGATAAACTCACTCAGAAATTATCAGACGCTCAGCCTAAGACTACTTAGCCTAACAATCTAAAGTAAAATAAAACAAAGCCTAATAAACCTATTACAAAACTAACGCTTCAAAGCTTATACAAATTTTCTACTAAAATCAAACTTACATATTTTGGGGTCTAACACAAAGTCCTAATTGTCATCATCAAAACATATAACATGAAATTCCTAACAATTTCCCCCTTTTTGATGATGGGAATACTTACTCTTTTATAGTTCAAGAGTTAGATAGCCAAAAGTAAAAGTTAGCTTGATTAGATAACGTTAGTTAAAGTTAGTTACGCTTCAACGAGATGTTTCAGCTGAAAAAAAAATGCATTTTATATATATCGAGAATTACAGGCATTTTTACAATTGAACAAGTGAAGATATAAGAGACAAGAATATAGATAATGTAAAATCAGAAATCTTTAATGTCTTGGTCTGACTCTGTATCGCTTGGGCATTTCAGCTCGGATAGCTTCAGTCAGATTATCTTCCAAGGTCATCATTGCTTCATGATCTTTGTTAATTATGAGCTTGTTTTCTTTTTGTTGTCTCTTCTTGAAGGCAGTAAAATGGTTGTCCCAGTCAGTTGGGTCAATACCGATATACCTTAGGCAGATTCGAAAATCTTGGATGAAGTCAGTCATCTTCCTCTCTTCAGCTAAGATTCTTGGATCTGTAGGCTCTGGAATAGACGTTCTTTGAAGAGGGATTTCAAACTGTTCAAGCAGTGCTCTTGTAGGTATTGGTAGATTTGGATATAACGCTCTGGGAGGATCCCTTAGCGTACTACTGGGCGCTCCAGATGTACTTTGAGCAGTTATCCAAGACGGAAGACTAAGCTTAGAAGTAGAAGTAAGCACTTGACGCTTAGGAGACGGAGGCTCTTCAGCTCTTGAACTAGACGCTTTCCTCTTTTCTCCTTTCTTCTTCTTTTTCCCCTTATTGCCATCATCAGACTTTAAGAAATGATCTGTGAGTAAAATGACCTGATGAGCAATCTGAGACATAGAATCTGTGATGTCATCCAAACGCTTGTCGAAGCGTTCCTGCAGAGCGAGAAGCTTGGCGCTGGTAGCATCATTTATAGAGGTCTCAAGGGTTTCAAGGCGCTTCTCAAGCTCTTCTTTCATGGCAAGTTGGGTTGCTTGAGTGGCATCATGCATTTCTTGAAAATCTTGCTTGCACTCACCAACAACCGCTTGAGCTGAACTATGCATATGAGCAATTTGGGTGCTCATTACGTGAGTTTCAATCTGTGCCAAATCGTCTTTAATACAATGGAGAGATTCTTCGTTCTAAGTAGCGTGGGCGCTAATATTCTCCAAGACGGATTTGAGCAAAGGACCAAAAGATTGACTCTCATCTGAAGGAACCGCTTGAGGAGCCGGTCGCTTGAACCTTGATGAGTGTTTGAGAGAGTCAAAAGAAACTTGATGGGCTGGATCAAAAACAGTACCTCGAATGTCAAGAGACAGATCCTCAGCACTATCAACAGTAACAGGTTCAGAAGCGTTAGGAATATCCTCTGATGGAGACGCTTGAACGAGTTCTTCAGCAGACGCTGGAATACTTGTGACTGCAGACTTGAACACTTCAGCTGATTTATCAGGCGCTTCCTCAAGCGTTGACTCTGGTTGACGAAAGCCATCGAATTGGAAGTTCCAGCGTGCTAGATCAGCATAAGAAGTGGATGCAGATTCCAAGAGTTCAGTGAGTCTGGTTTGGGAAATACAAGTACTGGAGATGTATGTGCAAAGGGGACTATCAATAGCCCTGATGTGCATTGGACCAATGATATCAAGCACATGATTTGGGAAGACTTTGGACCGCGCTTGAGCGATGGAGAAGAGTGAATCTGGACAGTATTGTCTGGAAAATCCAATCAAGCAGTCAGAGGGAAGAGACGTTGGACGTCGATGTGCAGGTACACAATCAGCATAGTACTCTTCAAGATATGGATAAAGTGCTTGAGCCAGCTCTTGATTCCGTTCAAGCAGGGAGAGGACAAACTCATAGTGATCAAGTACCTCGCTCCGGATTGAAAGGAGCAGTGGATATCCTTTGAATGGACTGATTACTGAGTCGTTCCAAGATCTAAGATTGGCAGTGAAGATCTTATCGAATAGAGAGACAGGAGTTAAAATCTTCACCATCAGATTGAAGTTTTCTTCACAGTGGCTTGGGACAAAATTCAAGCACAATACACCAGATGTACCACTGGAAGAGGCTTGAGCGTTGAACAGAAGAGGAGTAGTGGAAAATCTGTGAAGCTCTTGACGCAGACACTGTTCGATTTGATGTCTAACAATTGGGAGCTTGAGAACAGGTCCGACTCTCTGTTGACGCTGCTTGAGGCAATACTTGGCGAACTGACGCTTCTTGTCATGGATGCCTATGCTGAAAAGATGGGGAGCTTGGACTAGCTCTGAGAAGGTATATTTGTGTCCCACATATGCTTCAACCCAGTTAACTTCATTTATGCAGAAGTCTGTGCCAGCAGTCACCATAGCGCGAATGCCTTCAAGATGAATATCTCTGATAGCTTCAAAACGCTATCTATCAGGCTGATAGTTAGCATTCCAGACGCTGTCAAAATAGGCATCAGCTTTAGTTTGAAGCAAGTCTGTCAACGATTCGAGACGCTCACCGGCATGAGCAGCCTTATTCCTCCACAGACGAAGTGGACGGACTGATGCAAGATTTTCAGGGCTATGAGCAGTCTGAGGGAAATGTGTGTAGCTTTTTCTGTTCAAGACTGACTCTGAAGGATTGAGAAAGCTAGGACGCAGAGGCTCATACACACGAATGCTGTAATCCCTTAGGGCGAACCCGGTTGGCTTGCTATGCCCATAATCCAGATAGTATGCCTAGTCCATGTCACATCTAGGAGTTCGGACTCCTTGTCTGTCTTGTATGATGACTTTGATTTGACTGTCAAAATGAATCAGTCGAGCAACATCATTCTCTGCAGCAATATATCTCTCTTCGTTGTATCCTGTAGGAATGAAATCTTCTTCGAGCGCTGGGGGCATATAATTGATTGAATGATCAATCGTCGTCAGCGGGTCGAGTTGGAAGAAGTGTCTAGGCGCTGGAACGTCTTCAACATCGCTCTGACCTTTTGAGCGTGCCTCTGTTATAGCCTGAACAGGAGATGAAGTCTGAACCTCTGTAGCAGCAGGTTCTTCAGCTTCAATTGCAGCAACTTCTGTGGAAACATCTTTAGCGATAGTAACGACTTCGGTTAAGTCAACATCCAGGATGATATCAGTTGACGCTTCAGCAGCAGCTAGAACTATAGCTGAAAGAGAGGAACTATCCTCTATAAGAGCAGGATCTTCTACAGATGTAGGAAAAGAGATGCTGTGTGAAGAAATAAACTTACCCTGAGAACTTGTCTCAACAGCAATACTTTGAGCGCTTGGCTCAACAGTAACTTGAGCGCTTGGCTCATCAGTCTCAGGCTCTTCAGGAACGGGAGCAACTCGACTCTTGCTAGTCTTGGAACGCTTGAAGATTTTCTTCACGTTGACTCCTTCAACGAGTTTAGGCGGTGGAGCGGGAGGATCAGCAGCTGGTTCTTCAAAGTCTATTTGTTTAATGATCCCTTCCAGCTTCCGTCTTTTGAGAGGTAACTTGTCCTCTGCATCCTCATCGGTTTCCTCATCAACCTTTTGAGAGGAGGCGGTAAATTTAACTTTGTATTTTCTGGGAGCCCTCTTCTTGGTTGCAGCCGGACGCTTCACAGCTTCTTCTGGCACTGGACGCTCTGCTTCTTTATCGGACGCTTGACGTACTTCCAGACGCTCAGATAGTGGTTTGGCAGCACCACCAATTTTTGGAGGATTGAAGAGATTGTTCAAAATCTTTTTTTCCAGCAACTTGGTCTTATTCAACGGAAGACCAGAAGAATATATACACTGTGATTTGTATAAAAGGTCACTCAGGACAAGCCCATACGGTTTATTCGAGCCGTTTAAACAATCCCGAAATCTTCCAAAAATGTACTCACTCCAGTTGATTTTGATGTTCAAGAGTATGGCAGTCATCATCTGGAATTGTACTGGGTTCACCTTATCAAAGGTTCCCACTCTGCATTCTATGATCTTGCTGTAGAAATCAGCCAATAGCCGGTATTTGGACACCAGGTCTTTCTTTTCGAAATATTGAGTGTAGGGTACATCGCCGTACGCACTCATGGTTGTCCATGCTTCCTTGATTTGTTTTAAAGTAATAGAATCCAGTGCCTCACCCTCATTCGGGAGTTTGAAGTTCTCGGCAATGGAGGTAGCAGTCAGAGTGAATTCCTTGGGAGGCTCCTTCGAGGATAGAGGAATTAGACAAGAGATAGACTTCTTGTCCTCTGAAAGTTTGGCAGTCCTCCAGAAGGTATCCACTTCAGTTGGAAACAGATACGAGTATTGAGTCAAGAATGACTTGAGCCCAGCTTTGACGACCATATCCATCATATCTATTAGATTGATCTGAGGTTGCTCATACAAAAATTTCCAGTCGACAACAAGGCCTTCAGTAACCTTGATGGTAGCTTCGGCAGAAGTAGACGAGGATTTCTTTGGTGCCATTTTTAGT
This sequence comes from Buddleja alternifolia, assembly GCA_019426215.1. Taxonomy (NCBI): domain Eukaryota; kingdom Viridiplantae; phylum Streptophyta; class Magnoliopsida; order Lamiales; family Scrophulariaceae; genus Buddleja; species Buddleja alternifolia. The sequence goes on along the minus strand of CM033400.1, from coordinate 16,180,767 downwards.
GAAAGAGATGAACTGAGATTTGCTTTTGCTTTTGAGAGAGAGAGAAAGTAAATTTGCAGAGATTTTTGAGTATGAGTAAATGAATTTTCTGCAAATTGTGTTTTAAATGACAGAGGTTAATTTTTGAAACTTGTGTTCTCTTATCTCTGTAGGATTGACACACGTGTAAAGAGTTTTAATCTCAGCCATGAATTCATTAACCGCGGACGCGAGTTTTGTGTAATAGAGAGAAGTTACATTTGGTAATTCTCATATAAAGATTTGACATCCGAGTTAAAGTTTTAAAAACGTTTGGCATTTTCAGAGTGTAACGCACGCGCCCATTTGTACACTGACACGTACACAAACACGTGCTATCTCTGAACCGTCATTTTGAAAAAGTTTTAATTACCCGCCAGTTTGATGTGATAGAAGTGTGTGGATAGAGTACACAATAGACTGTTGAGTCTATCCACTACTTCAAGGAGCGTGTAAAAAGGTTTTATGCATGAATTTTTAAAATCATTTTTATATTAAGTGTTGAATGGAATAGTTTCAACGCTTAATACCACTTATTGGAGATAATATGGACGCTTAAAGCTAAATTTCTTTTATGGTTTAGCGTCCAACATATTACACAAAAGAATACTGAGCGTTGATGATCATGCATCTGAAAGTTTTTGATCAATGACGCTTAGTTATGTTCAAGTATAATTTTAGGGTTCCCCCTAAATCTGATAACTTGTACCATTTGTTTTGTTTTGCAAAGAAAACTTTTAGACATAAACCAAGTGGATTCCCCCTAAATTGTATGTCTAATAAAGTATGGTGCTTGATGATTAGGAGTTTAAATCAATCATACCTAGTTCACTTCTCAAAGTGAGAAAGCGTTGTTCGTTGAGCGCTTTGGTGAAGATATCTGCCAATTGTTTGTCAGTTCCAATAAAATGCATGGAGATATCTTTCTTTTGAACATGGTCACGAAGGAAATGGTATCTAATATCAATGTGTTTGGTTCTTGAATGAAAAACAGGGTTTTGAGTCATGGCTAGAGTGCTTTGGTTGTCACAAAGAATGGGGGTTGGACCTAGGATTGTTCCATAATCTCTAAGTTGTTACCTCATCCATAAAACTTGTGCACAACAACTTCCTGCAGCTACATACTCAGCTTCGGCTGTGGAGGTAGCTATGGATTGTTGTTTCTTGCTATGCCATGAAACTAACCTATCACCTAGAAATTGACAAGTACCACTAGTACTTTTACGATCTATTTTGCAACCTGCAAAATCTGCATCTGAGTAACCGATTAGTTCAAAAGGAGAATCCCTAGGATACCATAAGCCCACATTTTGTGTGCCTTTTAGGTATTTAAGGATTTTCTTGGTAGCAATTAAGTGTGACTCTTTAGGATCAGCTTGAAATCGTGCACACATGTATACCGAAAACATGATATCAAGTCTACTGGCAGTAAGATAAAAAAGTGATCCAATGATACCTCTATAATTAGTGATATCAACTTTCTTTCCACTTTCATCTTTATCTAACTTAAGCGTTTGACTCATTGGAATTTTTTAATATGATGTATTTTCCATACCAAATTTCTTAATCATGTCTCTCGTATATTTAGCTTGGTTAATAAATATTCCATTAAGGAGTTGTTTAACTTGTAATCCTAAGAAGAAAGTTAACTCACCCATCATGCTCATTTCAAATTGTTCTTGCATCATTTTCGAAAATTTCTCACACAGACGCTTGTTAGTAGAGCCAAATATGATATCGTCAACATAAATTTGGACTAAGAGAATATCTTCGTTATTGGTAATTTTAAATAACGTTGTATCAACGCTGTCTTTTGAAAAGCCTTTACCAATAAGAAAGATAGAGAGAGTGTCATACCATGCTTGGGGTGCTTGTTTAAGCCCATAAAGTGCTTTGTCTAGCTTGTACACCATACCCTTACCATGGTAGTTGAAGAATCCCGGTGGTTGCTCCACATATACTTCTTCTTGGAGTTTACCATTTAGGAAGGCACTCTTCACGTCCATTTGATATACTGTAAACTTGTTAAACGCTGCATATGCTAGAAACATGCGGATTGCTTCAAGACGGGCGACAGGAGCGTATGTCTCATCAAAATCAATGCCCTCTTCTTGGTAATATCCTTGAGCTACGAGTCTGGCCTTGTTTCTTATTACAATGCCATTCTCATCCATCTTGTTTCTATAAACCCATCTAGTTCCAATGACTCCTTGGTGAGTTGGTTTTGGTACTAGTGTCCAAACCTTACTATGCTCAAATTGATTAAGTTCTTCTTGCATGGCTTCAATCCAACTTGGAACACTTAGCGCTTCATCCACTTTCTTAGGTTCCATCTGAGATAAAAAGCTTGCGAACATAGCCTCATTGAATGTAGCGGCTCTCGTTCTAACAGGCGCTCCAATATCTCCAATAATTTGCTTTGGTGGATGATCTCGCAGCCATAGTCTATCTGGTTGGAAGGGGTTAAGAGATTGAACAGGCGCTTGAGGATCAGACGCTTGACTACCTTCTTGCGTAGGCGCTTCAAATTCACAATTCCTTGTTTGCTCTTGATGATCACTCTCTTCATGATCATCAGCATTTCTTATATCATTATCCAGAGTAATCTCACGAGTAATCTTAGGAGGTGGCACTGAGATCTCATCATCGTCGTCAGTATCTTCATCAATAGTAATCTTAGACGCTTGATGACAAAGATCTTCAACTCCTACATCATTTATATAAACCTTACTCAGTTCTTGGTTAGCATCATCAAAAACAACATGAATAGATTCCTCAACCTTCGATTTGCCCTTGTTTAGGATGCGAAAATTCTTCCCATTCTTGGCGTAGCCTAGAAAGATTCCCTCATCGACTTTAGGATCAAATGACTTTAGGCTTTGGGATCTATTGTTATGAATAAAGCACTTAGAACCAAAGACGTGAAAATATGAGACATCTGGCTTACGTCCCTTCCATAGTTCATATGGAGTTTTTCCATGCTGTTTATTGATCATGCAGCGATTTTGAGTGTAACACGCAGTGTTGATCGATTCGGCCCAAAACCTAGGAGCAAGCTTGGATTCTGCTAACATTGTCCTAGCGGCTTCCTTAAGCGTTCGGTTCCGGCGCTCAGCAACACCATTCTGTTGGGGAGTTCTGGGAGCTGAATACTCATGATGTATTCCATTTTTAGCACAAAACTTCTCAACAATCTTGTTAGAAAACTCAGTACCGTGATCACTTCTTATTCTTGCAACTTTAAGATCTTTCAATGTTTGAAGTTGTCGAATAAGCTTTGTTAACTTGTCACATGTTTCATCTTTGGATGACAGAAATTCCACCCAAGTAAATCGAGAGAAATCATCTACTATCACCAAAGTATACTTTTTACCGCTTACACTGGTTGTTTGAACAGGTCCAAATAGATCCATGTGAAGTAGTTCAAGTATTCTAGAGGTAGATAGATGAGGTTTTCTCTTGAACGATGACTTAACTTGTTTACCCATTTGACAAGCGTCACAAAGGCGATCCTTGTGAAATGGTCCATTTGGTAATCCTTCTACAAGATTTTGACTTATAAGCTGAGAGATTGTTTTAAAGTTGAGGTGGTTCATTTTTCTATGCCATAACCAACCCTTTTTAGATTCATTTTAGCAACAAAGCATGTTGGGTTGTTATCAAGTGTTGAACCCCAATCTACCAAATATACGTTGTTAGTTATTTTCCTTTCAATTTAGTAGACTTAGTCTTAGCGTCATTTATATAGCAACAGTCACTTGAGAATATGACTTCAAAGCCTTTATCACAAAATTGACTTATGCTTAATAAATTGTGCTTTAGACCCTCAACATAGTAAACATCACTTATCATGATGTTCCCCCTATGCACAGTACCTATACCTTTGGTTTTACCTTTGGAGTTGTCACCAAATACAACCTGAGGACCATTGGCAGCTCGATAGTTGATCAGAAGATCCTTGGAACCAGTCATGTGCCTTGACGATCCACTATCGAAGTACCAAACAGATGTATCGACTCTAGCTCTAGGTACCTGCACTCAAGAAGGGAAGTTCTATTTCTGTTTAGGTACCCATTGTTGCTTGGGTCCTTTAGCATTAGTAACATTGTCAGTTTGAATTAGAACTTTAGAAACCCATATTTGACTAGTCTTCATTGTAGGAATATTGGCCTTTTTGGGTTTCACATTGTGATGTGTGTGCTTTTTGGATGTATATTAATATCCACGATTATAATAATAGTCATAATCATAATCATCATAGTATCGATAATATGATCTTGAATGTCTGGGATATTGACGCTGGTATTTCCTTGGCACTGGCTTGGGTTGCACTTTTGGTGTTGGACGCTTAGCGCTTGATTCACAGTTGTTAGTCTTATCTTTAGCTTTTTGAGCATTTGGATAAACCCGTCTTTGTGAATCATTTGCCTTAGTTTTACCCTTGCCTGAGTTAGTTTTGACTTTCTCATTTGGCCTCTTACCATTGTCACTTGGTTCATTTTGAGTTTGACCTTGTGAACCTTTTTTAACAAAGATAACACCCTTTCCTTTGTTGTTTGTTGTAACATTAGATGGATTGGATTGTTTACAGAGTTTATCACATCCTAAACCGGTCTTCTCACCAAATAATCTGGTTACTTTAGTCACATTAACCATCTGTCTAGAGGCTTTTGATAATGATGAGATGAGTTGCTCTGATTTGGCAAGTCTAGCGATCAAATCAGCTTCTCTCTTGACTATTATATCAAGATCACCTTTTAATTGAATAACTTCACTCTCAAGCGATTAGTTTTTCTCAATGCACTGTTGCTGAATTCGCAACTCTGCTCTGAGCGTTACTTTATCTTTAGTGAGTGATGAAATAATAGCGAGATCATTTTGATATATTTTGGCAGCTTCTTAACATTCATTACAGTATTCTCTGACTTTGTCAAGTAATTCATCATAAGAAAGAGGAATTGATAATTCATTGATTACCTCAGGAGACGCTTCATCATCTCTGGCCATGAGACATATGAGCGCTGAGTCATCTAATGGCTCATCATCATCACTACTTTCGTCTGATGATTCTAAATCTTCAGGTGCGGACGCTGGTTTTGATTCCGCTAGCAAACCTTGTTGCCGAAGGTTGCTCCTGAATTGGTTTCTATCCAAGTAATCCTGCCTTGAGGGCTTGGATATGTTTGGATAAGGGCAATTTACCTGGTAGTGCCCTGGTTTCCTGCAATTATAACAAAGATTAGTTTTCATCTTTTGTTCATTTGATAACCTTGCAGTGTGTGGCCTTGAGACCACGAGTGCTGAAAGATTTGGAGTGGACGCTTGATATTGAACAGGCGCTTGGTGTGAAGGAGCAGAATACTGAGGCGCTTGGTACTGTTGTTGTACTGGAGTGGGCGCTTGATATGAACTTTGTCCTTGATTATTGAAACCTTTTCCTTTCTATTCATATCTCAAGAACTTCCTAAATCTATTCAGCAAAGCCAACTCTTCTTCCCCATTGATATCTGAATTATTTCCTTTATTACCCGATTTGCCCTTGATTGATGCAACAAGCGCTCCAGATTCAATCACTGGACTACTCACAATATCACTGGCAGAATTCAACTCAAACTCAAATGCTTTTAGTTCTGAAAAGGCGTCTTCTGGAGTTAGAAGATCCAGCATATTTAATTCTCTCATAGCGGTTGTCTTCATCAAGAATTTACTTGGTAAGCTTCTAAAGATTTTGACCACCATTTCTCGGTTTTGTAAATCCATTCCCAATGATGTAAGTTCTGTAACTAGAGCGGTAAATCTTATATCCAATTTCTCTAACATTTCATTGGGTAGTATCTTAAATCCATTAAAATTTTCCTTGGCAATGGAAAGTTTGTTCTCTTTGATTTGGGCTGAGCCACCACAAATCGTAGCCAACTTATCCCATATTTCTTTAGTAGTTTTGCAAGATTTGATTCTGTTAAATAAGTTGTCATTATCACCAATAGCCGTATATAGAGCATTTCGTCCGACATTGTCCAAATTTGCTCTTCGGCGCTCGTCTGGAGACCATTCTTGTTTTGGTTTTTCAACGTAACCATCGGGAGTTTCTTCTGTGGCTCCAGGTGTTCTTGTGATAACTTTATATATTTTGATTGGCCCATCTGAAATGATATCGTACATGTCATCATCACACGAACAGAGATATGTAAATGCTTTGACTTTCCATGTGTCATAATTTGATTCGTTCAGCTTGGGAACTTTAGCAAATGCCATTTCTAAATTTTAAAAAAAAACAACTAGATTTTTGAAAGAAAAGGATCTAATCAAGCAGTTATGCTTGGAAATTTTAAAATTTCAAAATTTTAACCGCTCTGATACCACTTGTTGGTCCCAAGTGGCATACGAAAGGGTCTAGAAGGGGGGGTTGAATAGACCCTGAAGTATTTTTCGACTTCAAAAAGGTTTCGTATTAAAATGGTTTTGGACGCTTGAAATGTGAAGCTTGACTGAGCGTTTACTTAGAAATATAGACGCTTAGGTTAAGCGTCTGATGAAGACTGTTTTTAGAGAGTTAACTTACACTTCAAGATTTGAATACTTTAACCGAGTGGGTTTAAGCGTTCACTTCTTTTAATCAGTGTTAGTACAGCGAAATGATTTTTCTAGTCTTCTTTTGAAAGCTTTAGCGTCACCAGAAGTTTCTTAGTTGTTTAGCGTTTGATTGTATTTTACTTAATCAATTTATGCAATGATATGATATGAAAGAATTGACTGAAAAGTAAATAACACAATATTTGTAAGGTTCCTTGGGTGATGTAATCCCAACTACGTCCTTCTTCTCCTTGAACACTTGGAGGCAATCCACTAAAGTGATTCTTAAAGAATCACACAGAATCTTCTACACAATAGGGAGAGATAGATGTCGATGACTTGAGCTCCTTGATCACACAGATTTCTGCTCCAAATCACTTCAATCTCCTTGCTTCTTTCACCCAGAAATGATGCAAGTATCCAACTTCGACTTCACACAGATCGCGAGGCTTGGATGGGTTTTTCTAAAACGGTTTGTTTGATTTTGATGAAGTTCAAACAACTTGGAAATATCTCAGTAGGTAAGTGGTTTCTTCGAAAAGAATGTTTGAGATATTTGTTGACTGTCTCAGGATTGAAGAAAAGCAGAGGGAATGTTTTCTTGAAAATTCTGACTTTTCTAAGAGTTTAAGGAATGAGACTTCAATGCAACAACAATTCGACTTGAAGATTAATTGTTCGCTTTTTTTTTGGCTTGTTGTTGAAGTCCTATTTATAGGCATTCTTTGAGAAAGTGTCCGTTTGATACATGCACAGGCGCGTGTCTCTCACTTCCGCGAGTGAACAACTTTTGTCCTTTTTCCTGAAAATCTGTTGCACAAAAGTTAGTGCTGCAGTCCGAGATAGTTGACAGTCCAATAAGATGGCTTCTCCGTATGTCTGAAAGTGCTTATCACATTTAATGCTCTTATCAGCATTTAATGCAGTAGAGCCCCGGGGACTCTACCAAGTGACACGGAGAAAAACCCGAAGGCTCAATGCAATGCCATAACCTTGAGAAGTGGAAAACAATTAGAGAGTGAAACTGCCAGTAGTCCCGCGCCTGAGCGCCCTATGTTGCACGCCCAGGCGCCAGATATCCCCTGCTCTGAACAGGAGTTTCGTAGTACCACGCCTAGGCGCCGCCTTCACCTCTGCAGGATGAATCACTTCGCAGTTCCGCGCCCAAGCGCCCTATGATGCACGCCCACGCGCCGCCTTCACCTCTGCAGGACAAATCACTTCGCAGTTCCGCTCCCGAGCACCCTATGATACACGCCCAGGCGCCACCAGATCCGCGCCTAGGCACCAATATGCACGCCCAGCCGCCTCCTCCTGTTTCATCCGGTTTTGATTCTTCCACTCCGACGCCTTCTCTTCCTATCGAGATTCGTCTCCCCTTCCCAAATGCACACAAAAAGAAGCATAAGGAGATGGATCCGAGCTTTCTTTGGATTTTGGCAATCCTTCGTGAGGTGAGGATTAACATTCCATTTATTGATGTCATTCTCCAAATGCCGAATTATGTGAAGTTCTTCAAAGACATACTATCTAACAAACAGAAGTGGGAGGAAAAAGAGACGGTGTGTCTCACTGAGGAATGTTCTGCTGTCTTGCTCAATAAATTGCTAACTAAACTCAAAGATCCCGGGAGTCTTGCAATACCGTGCACTATTGGCCATCTCAAGTTCGACAAAGTTCTTTGTGATTCGGGAGCAAGTATCAACCTTCTTCCCTACTCTATTTTTAAGAAGCTAAGCCTTAGAGATCTTATGCCAACATCCATGTCCGTGCAATTGGCGGATCGCTCTATCAAGAAACCAAAGGACATTATCGAGGATGTCAATGTACAAGTTGACAAGTTCTTCTATCCGGTCGACTTCGTGGTTCTCGAAATGGATAGTGACATTGATGTCCCCTTGATTCTAAGAAGACCCTTCCTAGCCACTACCAACGCCAAGCTCGACATGGGAAAGGGTAGATTGACATTGAAGGTAGGTGATAAAAAGGTGATATTTGATGTTTGTCATGACATGCAACCGCCTATGGCTGATCTTACTTGTTTATATGTCGATGCTATTCACCTTTTGTTTGATGAGAAATGCACACTTGGTAAGACTAAGGGCACTCCTACGGTGGAGGATGAGGTACCCAATGAGCAACAAGGTAAGGTGAGAAAAGATGATTTTTGCATGAAGTACATTCCACCACATCTACATGTTCGTGAAATCGATAAGACAAATCCGACACAAAGGGCTTATCGCAAAACACCGCAATATGAGTGGAGGCAAGTGGGACATAAGAAGAAAAGGGGGAATGGCAAGGATATTGTTGTTCTAAATGGGCCACCTATTTGAACCTTAAAGCACAAAAGTCAAGCTAATGACTATAAACAAGCGCTTCTTGGGAGGCAACCCAAGTTTGTAAGTTTTTCTTTTTTTTGTCATTTCATTTCCGTTTCTTCCGTTTTTCATTACTTAACGTTTTGTCTCGCTAGCATCGTTTAATGTGTAGTTGTTGCATTCATTGCTCACACCGTTGTTGCCACTCTTGGACACATTTGCATTCGAGGACTCGGGTCTGCTTTTCAGCACCCCTATGGTGACGTGCACTTTGACCTTCTCTTTCTCGAGCATTGGGGACAATGTTCATGATAAGTTTTTTTTTGGGGGGGGGGGGTATACTAGATCCATTATAGTCATGTTTATTCATGATAAGTTTGGGGGGGTGTTGTACCTCTACATGTGAAATGTGTACAATTTTAATTTTATGTTTTTTTGTTTTTTTGGATAGAATTTCAACCCTTCACTTGATGCATTAAGCATGGTTAATTTGAATAAATGGTATGCTTTCTCTATCAATTTGGTTTTTAATGGCTATACACATCGTTCCTTGTTTGTGGGACCCTAACTAGACTAAATTGACCTTAAGATGATTCACATATGCACATAAATCGAGGGTAGAGGAGTTGAGTGGACGACTATTTTGAAACACTTAAAGGCTTGATCCCGAAAATATCAACTTAGAATTTTTCACATGCGTTATGAGTTGAGAACGTTAACTTCGTATGCTTAATAATAATAAAAAGAGGTTGAACATTGGTATGACTGCAAAAGTCAGGCTTAATAGATACTGGGGGCGAAGAGCACCATGCCTAGATTACTGTACTATTATGCTAATTTGACCTAAGCTCAAGCCAATGCAAGTGTTAAGTGAATAAGGACCTAGTTTGATTTTGTGGTCTTTGACACTCGAGCGATTAAGCCCTTAGGAGTGTTTCCACACTCGATACCCTAAAGCCGTCTGGTTTGGGAGTTATTGGCCTAAAGCTCGTTACAAGGGTGTCATAGAAATCCTAAGAAGATCGAACATTGCACATGGTCTAGCCTCTAATGTTTCGAGTTGAAAGTGCATAAGTTAAAGCCGAAAGTGGAATGAAGTGATGAATTTTTTAGTGGCTATGAAGTTGTATTCAATTCTCGTACCATGTGAATAATCAAAAGTTGATAAATATGGGGTTAATGCTTGAAAAGTGGTAAGAATGCCACTCGACTATAATACTTGAGATTTATTACACTACACCCTTACGATGATCTTTTCGATGTTAAGGCGTAACATGAGCAAGTGTGTGATGTGTATATATTTGTAATTTGAGCTTAAACAGATGAATTCATACCATTGTGTGCTATTAATCATTGTAATTTACGTTGAGTGATCGGGGTTGAAAATCTTTCGATTTTGTGGGTATATCGTCTGCAAACCCTCACAAGACTATAACTCGTCCTTTGAGGTAACTCAAGGGTTCAAAGGCTTGTTGCATCCACTAAATGCAACCGTTTACTCCACGAAAGTGAGTGAGGTAGTTTATTTTTATTATTTTTTCCCTGTGGTTGATGATGAGTTCGTATCTTGTGCTTTTTCTTGCTCGAGGACGAGCAAGTGATAAGTTTGGGGGGTTGATAAGAGTCGTTTTTACATAGGTTTTTAGGTCCTTTTAATGACAATTCAGGCCTATATATAGTTTATTTTGTGCCACTCGTGCGTTTAATATGTGTGTAAAGTGCTTTCAGGTAGTAAGCGACGATGGACGAAGAAAAGGGCAAAAAGACGACTCATTTACCCAACTCTGCTCAAGGTTACGCACTAAGGCGCCATGTTTCTCGCGCCCAGGCGCGACCCAGCAAACAAAATCAAAGCTTTGCACTTCTGCGCCTAGGCACCTGAACCTCCACTCGTAGGCGCCACATATCGCGCGCCTGGACGCCCCGGAACTTTTGCCCCAAGAAAGACATGCCACATAGACGGCGCGATAACAGAATTTTGGAACTATAAATAGGATTTTTCAATTCATTTTGGGGGTTCGGAATCTTGGGAATTAGGAGCATTTTCTGGGGTTTTGTGCCATTATCACTGATCTTGAAAACCAAGAAAAGGATAAGAGCCAAGGATTGAAGCTACATTAAAAGATCTATTACCATTCAACCTTATAGGGAGTTTCTTTCATTGTTCATTGCATTTTATGTTTACATTTATGTATAAGAACATGTGGAATTCTGCTATGTTGATAGTTATGGGCTAAATTCATATGGCTAGGGCCTTGTAAGAATTGATTTGTGAATTATTCGTATTATTGATAATTGTTGAATTAATTCCTTAGTTGCTATGTGCTATGAATTTGTGCTTATATTCCTTACATGTGATTTATCACCATATGTATTATAAATTGGCTAGTTTAGCATCTTGAGAAAGAGTTAAGTTAGGGTGCAAGGAATTCATAACATCACCGATCAAATAGGAGTTGCCCTAGACATAGGTAAAGACTCCTGGGTGAAGTCGTACGATTCTAATCGAGTAAACTCTAGTTCCTCAATGCATGCTTAGAGGTTAGATTTTCGGGTAGACATACTTAGGAAACCGCCACTTATGTGTAGAAGCATATCGCGAGACATCGGATATTCTTTACCTTAGGAGTTTTCACCATAGAAACTAGGTCTAATAATTCAACAAGAGTCTTTGTAAGGATAAGGATCAAATCAAATCTTGCATGTGCCTTAGTCTAGTTCTCACACTTGAATTTCAATCCGTTGCTTGTTCTTATTTCTTTTGTTCTTTGTTTGCTTACTTGTTTTACTCTTAATTTCCGTTAATTCGTCTTTACGTTTATTCGAAAATCATAAGCTAAAAATCCAAGTCTCCGTGGTTCGACAACCCGGACTTATTTTGTCCACTTTTATTACTACCACGACTAGTACACTTGCTACCCAAGCACGTTAGGTTCTAGCGTGTCAAGTTTTTGGCGCCGTTGCCGTGGACTTGATTATTTTGAGTTTTTGATTTTGATTTTTTGCTTTTGTTTTCTTTTACGTTTTCATAATTATTAGTCTTTTCTTTACTTCTTGCTTTTCTTTTATTTTCGTGTTAAGTCTAATTTTGCTTTTGTGTTTAATTGTTAGGTTCTTGTTTGGTGCGTGACCCGTTCCTCAAACGAGCCTTTATACGAGTTGGAGCCCGAAATTGAACGAGTTCTTCGGACTAGTAGGCGAACAAGGGAAATGGCCAATAATCTCAACCAAAACCCGAATGGAAATTTTCCCGATATGAATTTACCGGAAAACAGGGAGTGGTTACGAGGTGTTCTACAAGCCATGCAAGTGTCACCTCCTCAACAATTACCATCGGTTCGGGGTAGCTTACCACCTAGGGTCCATACCATTCCGGGGCCCGTAGTCTTGCCTAATTTTTTCGCACCAAACTACCACATTCCGGCTCACATCTTTACTATGGTGCAAGGAGAACCTTTCTATGGAGAACCGGACGAATCACCTCACGCTCATTTAGAGACTATAGACGATGCTCTTGTGACCATTCAATATCACCCACAGGATCTTGATGCGATTCGTCTAAGAGTCTTCCATTTCTCATTAAAGGATCGGGCGACAACGTGGTACAAATCCTTACCTCCGCAATCTATTACGACATGGGGTGAGTTGGTCGATGCCTTTTTAAATAAATTCTTTCCACCCTCCAAAATCAATGAGCTCCGAAGTAATATAAAATGGTTTAGGCAAAGGAGCAATGAGTCTTTAGCCGAAACTTGGGCTAGATATAAGGGCATGCTCCGTAAATGCCCCGATCATAATTTTGGGTTGAATGAACAAGTACTCCATTTCTATGATGGGGTTCGCTCACTTATTCGGCATAGACTTAACGCTGGTGCAGGAGGAGATCTCCTTGGGTTAGACTGTCAAAGTGTATGGGACAAAATAGAACAGTTGGCCCAAGAAAACGAGCTTTACCCCGACGATGAAGAGACCTCATCTTCTAAAAAGGTTGCTTGTGTTGAGGAAGTGGTTGAGGGAGTAGTGAATTTGGAACCGGAGGTTGGCAACGTCAATTATGTAGGGAATCACAATCAACCTCGGGTGAACTTTCATGTACCCGAGAATTTTCCAAAAAGGCCCAACCCCGCACAAAACGCACAATCGGGGATCTATCAAGCTCCACGACCACCTTTCAATAACCCACCCCCGAGGCAAGGCAACTTCAATGGACAAGGTCAAGGTCAAGTGCAAATGCGACCTCCCGCAACCGATGAGAGACTCGATGCTCACATGAAGAAGTCCGATACCTCGTTCAACGAACTTCGGGGTATGATGAAGGACATGTTTATGGAACTAAAGGACTTGCGAACCCAAGTGGGTCAAATTTCCAATGCGGTGAATGGTAGAGCCCCGGGGACTCTACCAAGTGACACGGAGAAAAACCCGAAGGCTCAATGCAATGCCATAACCTTGAGAAGTGGAAAATAATTAGAGAGTGAAATTGCCAGCAGTCCCGCGCCTGAGCGCCCTATGTTGCATGCCCAGGCGCCAGATCTCCCCTGCTCTGAACAGGAGTTTCGCAGTACCACACCTAGGCGCCCATCAGATGGCGCCCAGGCGCCGCCTTCACCTCTGCAGGATGAATCACTTCGCAGTTCCGCACCCGAGCGCCCTATGATGCACGCTCACGTGCCGCCTTCACCTCTGCAGGACGAATCACTTCGTAAATTCCGCTCCCGAGCACCCTATGATACACGCCGAGGCACCACCAGATCCGCGCTAGGCACCAATATGCACGCCTAGGCGCCGCCTCCTGTTCCACCAGGTTTTAATTCTTCCACTCCGACGCCTTCTCTTCCTATCGTGATTCGTCTCCCCTTCCCAAATGCACACAAAAAGAAGCAGAAGGAGATGGATCCGAGCTTTCTTCTGATTTTGGCAATCCTTCGTGAGGTGAGGATTAACATTCCATTTATTGATGTCATTCTCCAAATGCCGAATTATGTGAAGTTCTTCAAAGACATACTATCTAACAAACAGAAGTGGGAGGAAAAAGAGACGGTGTGTCTCACTGAGGAATGTTCTGCTGTCTTGCTCAATAAATTGCTAACTAAACTCAAAGATCCCGGGAGTCTTGCAATACCGTGCACTATTGGCCATCTCAAGTTCGACAAAGTTCTTTGTGATTCGGGAGCAAGTATCAACCTTCTTCCCTACTCTATTTTTAAGAAGCTAAGCCTTAGAGATCTTACGCCAACATCTATGTCCGTGCAATTGGCGGATCGCTCTATCAAGAAACCAAAGGGCATTATCTAGGATGTCATTGTACAAGTTGACAAGTTCTTCTATCCGGTCGACTTCGTGGTTCTCGAAATGGATAGTGACATTGATGTCCCCTTGATTCTAGGAAGACCCTTCCTAGCCACTACCAACGCCAAGCTCGACATGGGAAAGGGTAGATTGACATTGAAGGTGGGTGATAAAAAGGTGATATTTGATGTTTGTCATGACATGCAACCGCCTATGGCTGATCTTACTTGTTTATATGTCGATGTTATTCACCTTTTGTTTGATGAGAAATGCACACTTGGTAAGACTAAGGGCATTCCTACGGAGGAGGATGAGGTACCCAATGAGCAACAAGGCAAGGTGAGAAAAGATGATTTTTGCATGAAGTACATTCCACCACATCTACGTGTTCGTGAAATCGATAAGACAAATCCGACACAAAGTGCTTATCGCAAAACACCGCAATATGAGTGGAGGCAAGTGGGACATAAGAAGAAAAGGGGGAATGGCAAGGATATTGTTGTTCTAAATGGGCCACCTATTTGAACCTTAAAGCACAAAAGTCAAGCTAATGACTATAAACAAGCGCTTCTTAGGAGGCAACCCAAGTTTGTAAGTTTTTCTATTTTTTGTCATTTCATTTCCGTTTCTTCCGTTTTTCATTACTTAACGTTTTGTCTCGCTAGCATCGTTTAATGTGTAGTTGTTGCATTCATTGCTCACACCGTTGTTGCCACTCTTGGACACATTTGCATTCGAGGACTCGGGTCTGCTTTTCAGCACCCCTATGGTGACGTGCAATTTGCCCTTCTCTTTCTCGAGCATTGGGGACAATGTTCATAATAAGTTTGGGGGGGGGTATACTAGATCCATTGAAACACTTAAAGGCTTGATCCCGAAAATATCAACTTAGAATTTTCACATGCGTTATGATTTGAGAACGTTAACTTCGTATGCTTAATAATAATAAAAAGAGGTTGAACATTGGTATGACTGCAAAAGTCAGGCTTAATAGATACTGGGGGCAAAGAGCACCATGCCTAGAATACTGTACTATTATGCTAATTTGAGCTAAGCTCAAGCCAATGCAAGTGTTAAGTGAATAAGGACCTAGTTTGATTTTGTGACCTTTGAAACTCGAGCGATTAAGCCCTTAGGAGTGTCTCCACACTCGATGCCCTAAAGCCGTCTAGTTTGGGAGTTATTGGCCTAAAGCTCGTTACAAGGGTGTCATAGAAATCCTAAGAAGATCGAACATTGCACATGGTCTAGCCTCTAATGTTTCGAGTTGAAAGTGCATAAGTTAAAGCCGAAAGTGGAATGAAGTGATGAATTTTTTAGTGGCTATGAAGTTGTATTCAATTCTCGTACCATGTGAATAATCAAAAGTTGATAAATATGGGGTTAATGCTTGAAAAGTGGTAAGAATGCCACTCGACTATAATACTTGAGATTTATTACACTACACCCTTAGGATGATCTTTTCGATGTTAAGGCGTAACATGAGCAAGTGTGTGATGTGTATATATTTGTAATTTGAGCTTAAACTGATGAATTCATACCATTGTGTGCTATTAATCATTGTAATTTACGTTGAGTGATCGGGGTTGAAAATCTTTCGATTTTGTGGGTATATCGTCTGCAAACCCTCACAAGACTATAACTCGTCCTTTGAGGTAACTCAAGGGTTCAAAGGCTTGTTGCATCCACTAAATGCAACCGTTTACTCCACGAAAGTGAGTGAGGTAGTTTCTTTTTATTATTTTTTCCCTGTGGTTGATGATGAGTTCGTATCTTGTGCTTTTTCTTGCTCGAGGACGAGCAAGTGATAAGTTTGGGGGGGTTGATAGGAGTCGTTTTTACATAGGTTTTTAGGTCCTTTTAATGACAATTCAGGCCCATATATAGTTTATTTTGTGCCACTCGTGCGTTTAATATGTGTGTAAAGTGCTTTCAGGTAGTAAGCGACGATGGACGAAGAAAAGGGCAAAAAGACGACTCATTTACCCAACTCTGCTCAAGGCTACACACTAAGGCGCCTAGGCGCCATGTTTCTCGCGCCCAGGCGCGACCCAGCAAACAAAATCAAAGCTTTGGACTTCTGCGCCTAGGCGCCACATATCACGCGCCTGGACGCCCCGAAACTTTTGCCCCAAGAAAGACAAGCCACATAGGCGGCGCGATAACCGAATTTTGGAACTATAAATAGGATTTTTCAATTCATTTTGGGGGTTCGAAATCTTGGGAATTGGGAGCATTTTCTGGGATTTTGGGCCATTATCACTGATCTTGAAGAGCAAGAAGAGGATAAGAGCCATGGATTGAAGCTACATTAAAAGATCTATTACCATTTAACCTTATAGGGAGTTTCTTTCATTGTTCATTGCATTTGATGTTTACATTTATGTATAAGAACATGTGGAATTCTGCTATGTCCATAGTTATAGGCTAAATTCATATGGCTAGGGCCTTGTAAGAATTGATTTGTGAATTATTCGTATTATTGATAATGGTTGAATTAATTCCTTTGTTGCTATGTGCTATGAATTTGTGCTTATATTCCTTACATGTGATTGATCACCATATGTATTATAAATTGCCTAGTTTAGCATCTTGAGAAAGAGTTAAGTTAGGGTGCAAGGAATTCATAACATCACCGATCAAATAGGAGTTGCCCTAGACATAGGTAAAGACTCCCGGGTGAAGTCGTTCGATTCTAATCGAGTAAACTCTAGTTCCTCAATGCATGCTTAGAGGTTAGATTTTCGGGTAGACATACTTAGGAAACCGCCGCTGACATCGGGTATTCTTTACCGTAGGAGTTTTCACCATAGCAACTAGGTCTAATAATTCAACAAGAGTCTTTGTGCGGCTAAGGATCAAATCAAGTCTTGCATGTGCCTTAGTCTAGTTCTCACACTTGAGTTTCAATCCGTTGCTTGTTCTTATTTCTTTTGTTCTTTGTTTGCTTACTTGTTTTACTCTTAATTTCCGTTAATTCATCTTTACGTTTATTCAAAAATCATAAGCTAAAAATCCAAGTCTCCGTGGTTCGACAACCCGGACTTATTTTGTCCACTTTTATTACTACCACGACTAGTACACTTGCTATCCAAGCACGTTAGGTTCTAGCGTGTCAGGCATTCTTGGAAAAAGTGTCCGTTTGACACATGCAAGGGCGCGTGTCTCTCACTTTCGCGAGTGAACAACTTTTGTCTTTTTTCCTGAAAATCTGTTGCACAAAAGTTGGTGCTAGAGTCTTTGAATAGTTGACAATCCAATAGGTTGGCTTCTCCGTACGTCTGAAAGTGCTTATCACATTTAATGCTCTTATCAGCATTTAATGCATTTGAATTAAATGCCCGTTGGCATTTAATGCATTTGAGAATATTTGCATTAAAACTCCTTCTGGAGTTTAGAAATAGATTCAGATGAAATCAATCATTGATAGACGCTTATTCAATCCTTGAATTACTTCGATCCATAAGGTGACGCTTGGAATAGCTGGTCATTCTAGACGCTTGGAATCTTCATCTTTATTCAGACTTCAGGCGCTTGAGTCTTCAAACTATACTTCTGATAAACTCACCCAGAACATATCAGATGCTTAGTCTAAGACAGCTTAACCTAACAATCTAAAATAAAAATAAAGCAAAGCCTATTACAAATCCAACGCTTCAAAGCTGAAAAACAAACTTACTTATTTTGGGGTCTAACAGAAAAATCCTAATTGTCATCATCAAAACATCTAACATGAAATTCCTGACAATTTCCCCCTTTTTGATGGTGGCAATACTTACTCTTTTATAGTTCAAGAGTTAGACAGCCAAAATAAAAGTTAGCTTTGATTAGATACGGTTAGTTAAGTTTAGTTACGCTTCAACGAGATGTTTCAGCTGAAAAATAAAATGCATTTTATATATATCGAGGGTTACAAGCATTTTTACAATTAAACAAACAAAATATGAGAGACAAGAATATAGATAATGCAAATCAAAAAGCTTTAATGCCTTGATCTAACTTTGTATCGCTTGGGCATTTCAGCTCGGATAGCTTCAGTCAGATTATCTTCCAAGGTCATCATCGCTTCATGATCTTTGTTGATTATGAGCTTATTTTCTTCTTGTTGTCTCTTCTTGAAAGCAGTAAAGTGTTTGTCCCAATCAGTTTGATCAATACCAATATACCTTAGACAAATTCTGAAAGTTCGGATGAAGTCAGACATCTGCCTCTCTTCAGCTAAAATTTTGGGATCTGAAGGTTCTGGAATGGATGTTCTTTGAAGAGGGATATCAAACTGTTCTAACATTGCTCTTGTAGGTGTTGGTAGATTTGGATATAGTGCTCTTGGAGGTTCCCTTAGTGTTCTACTAGGCGCTCCAGAGTCACTTACTTTTAAAGCAGTTATCCAAGATGGGAGACTTTGCGCAGAAGGAGAGGTTAAGACTTGACGCTTGAGAGGCGTAGGTTCTTGAGCTCTTGAACTAAACATTTTCCTCTTTTCTCCTTTCTTCTTCTCTTCCCCCTTATTGCCATCATTAGACTTCAGAAAGTGTTCTGTAAGTAAACTTACCTGATGAGCAATCTGAGACATAGAGTCGGAGATGTCGTCCAGATGCTTGTCGAAGCGTTCCTGCAGTGCAAGAAGCTTGGCGTTGGTAGCATCATTGAGAGATGTCTCTAGGGTTTCGAGGCGCATTTCTAACTCTTCTTTCATGGCAAGTTGGTGGGCGTGAGTAGCATCATGCATTACTTGAAAACTTTGTTTGCACTCATCAACAGCCGCTTGAGCTGGGCTACGCATATGAGCAATTTGAGCGCTCATAACGTGAGACTCAATTTTTGCCAAATCTTCTTTAATCCAGTGAAGGGATTCTTCATTCTGAGTAGCATGAACACTTATATCCTCCAGAACGGATTTGAGCAAAGGACCAAAAGATTGACCCTCATCTGATTGAACCGCTTGAGGAGTTGGTCGCTTGAATCTGGATGAGTGTTTTAGAGAGTCAAGGGGAGCTTGATATGCTGGATCAAAGACAGTACCTCGTATGTCAAGAGAGAGATCCTCAGCAATATCAGCATCAACCGGTTCAGGAGCATGAGGAATATCCTCTGGTGGAGCCGCTAGAACGGGTTCTTCAACAGACGGTGGAAAATTGGCAACTACAGAAGTGTACGCTTCAATTGTCTTAGCAGGAGCTTCCTCAAGTGCTGACTCTGCTTGGCGAAAGTCATCGAATTGGAAGTTCCAATTTGCTAAATCGGCAAGAGAAGTGGACAAAGCTTCCAAAAGTTCAGTGAGTCTGGTCTAGAACAGCAAAAACCAGAAATAAATGTGCGAAGAGGACTATCAATGCCCCTGATGTGCATGGGACCAATGATGTCAAGCACATGATGCGGAAAGACTTTGGACGGCGCTCGATAGATAGAGAAAATGGAGTTTGGAGAGTAATTTCGAGAGAATCCAATCAAGCAGTCAGAGGGAAGAGACTTCAGACGCTGATCCTCAGGCACGTAAGTAGCGTAGTACTCTTCTAAATATGGATAGATCACTTGAGCTAGTCCCTGATTTCTTTCAAACAGTGAGAGGACAAACTCATAATGATTGAGTACCTCTTTGCGGATAGAATGGAGCAGAGGATATCCTCGAAAAGAATTGATGACGGAGCCGTTCCATTGTCGGAGATTGACAGTGAAGATTTTGTCGAAAAGAGATAAAGGAGTCATAATCTTCACCATCCAGTTAAAATTATCTTCACAGTGGCTGGGAGTGAAATTCAGGCTAGTAATTTGAGTACCGCCACTGGTAGACGCTTGAGCGTTGAAATGTAGAGGAATAATGGATAGTCTGTGAAGCTCTTGACGTAGACATTGTTCAACTTGATGTCTAAATAGTGGGAGCTTGAGAACAGGTCCAACTCTCTGTTGACGCTTCTTCAGGCAATACTTGGCGAAATGACGCTTCTTGTCATGCATGCCTTGGGGAGCTTGGACTAATTCTGAGAAGGTGTACTTGTTGCCCATGTGAGCTTCAACCCAATTGACTTCGTTTATGCAGTTGTCTGTGTCAGCGTTAACAATAGCTCTAATGCCTTCATGGTGAATATCTCGGATAGATACAAAGCGATATCTATCGGTCTGATAGTTAGCATTCCAGACGCTATCAAAATATGAATTAGCTTCAGTCTGGATCAAATCTGTGAGAGATTCTAGACGCTCACCGGCATGAACTGCTTTATTTTTCCATAGGCGAAGTGGA
The DNA here is from genome assembly GCA_019426215.1 of Buddleja alternifolia. Lineage (NCBI taxonomy): Eukaryota > Viridiplantae > Streptophyta > Magnoliopsida > Lamiales > Scrophulariaceae > Buddleja > Buddleja alternifolia. Next base: position 16,160,328 of record CM033400.1, on the reverse strand, counting down.
TTGACCATAGCTAGGTTTTCAGGACTATTCACAATATGAGGAAAGTGTGTGTAACCTTCTCGGTTCAATACTGCCTCTGATGGATTGAGAAAGCTAGGGTGAAGAGGCTCATATACACGAATATTATAGTCTCTGAAAGCAAAACCTGTACTCCTGTTGTGACCATAGTCGAAGTAATATGCCAGATCCACATCACATCTAGGAGTTCTACCTCATTGTCTGTCTTGTTAGAGAATGAGAGAAGACGGTATTTGACCAGGAGTTTTTCCTAGTTCAATGGCTCTATAATACTTTCTCTCAATTTCTGTCATCTCAGTGTTAAACACTATATCCCTGATTTTATTGTCGATATCAATCAGCAGGGCAATCTCATTCTCAGCAGCAATATATCTGTCTTCATTATATCCGGCAGAAATGAAATCTTCTTCAAGTGCTGGAGGCATGTAGTTGATCGAATGATCAATCGTCGTCAGCGGGTCCAGTTGGAAGAAGTGCCTTGGCTTTGTAACGTCTTCAGCAACGCTCTGACCTTCTGAGCGTACCTCTGTTATAGCTGGAACAGGGATTGATGACTGAACCTCTTTGAGAGCAGGTTCCTCATGTTCAATTGCAGCAGCTTCTGCGGCAATGTCCTTGGCAATCGCCACAACTTCTATCATCTCAACATCTAGATGGACATCGGTTGACGCTTCAGCAGCAGCTGGAGCTAAAGCCTGAGAACTTGTCTCAACAGCAATACTTTGAGTGCTTGGCTCATCAGCAACTTAAGCGCTTGGCTCAACAGTCTCAGGCTCTTCAGGAATAACAGCAGCCCGACCCTTGCTTGTCCTGGAGCGCTTGAATATTTTCTTCACGTTGACAGTTTAAGCGCTTGAGCAGGAGGAGCAACAGCTGGTTCATCGAATTCGATTTGTTTGATGATTCCTTCCAGCTTCCTCCGCTTGAGAGGTAACTTGTCTTGTGCATCCTCATCAGTTTCCTCATCATCTTTCTGAGGAGCAGGAACAACTTGTACCTTAAGCTTTCTAGGAGCCCTCTTCTGGGTAACAGCCGGACGCTTCACGGCTTCCTCTTGAGCAGGACGCTCAGCCTCTTCATCGGACGCTTCACGTACAGTCTGACGCTCAGAAAGTGGGTTAGCAGCACCACCAATTTTGGGAGGATTGAAAAGATTGGTCAGAATCCTTCGTCCAAAAAACTTAGTCTTATTCAGTGGGAGACCTGAGGAGTAAACGCAGTCTGATCTGTACAGAAGGTCACTTAAAACAAGTCCATATGGTTTATTAGGGGTGTTCAGACAGTCCCTAAACCTTCCAAAGATGTACTCACTCCAGTTGATTTTGATGGAGAGAAGTATAGCAGTCATCATCTGGAATTGGATGGGGTTGACCTTGTCGAATGTGCCCACTCTGCATTCAACAATTTTACTACAGAAATCAGCTAACAGTCTATACTGAGATACCAGATCTTTCTTTTTAAAGTGCTGGGTGTAGGGTACACCATCGTACGCCCTCATAACCGTCCATGCTTCCTTGATTTGTGCCAAAGTGACACTATCTAGTGCATCACCTTCATTAGGAAGATTCAAGTTCTTTGCAATGGAGTCAGCAGTCAACACAAATTCTTTTGCTGGCTCTTTCTTGGACATAGAGAGGAGGCCAGAGATAGACTTCTTGTCCTCCGAGAGTTTTGCAGTCCTACAGAAAGTATCAACTTCCGTCAGAAATGAGTATGAGTACTGTGTTAAGAACTTCTTGAGTTCAGCCTTTGTAACAGTATCCATCATATCATGCAGGTTGATTTGGGGTTGATCATACAAGAATTTCCAATCAACAACAAGGCCTTCAGTAACCTTGATGATGGGTTCGGCAGAAGTAGATGAAGCTTTCTTTGGTGCCATTTTTGAAAGTAGAGTGAACTGAGATTTTCTTTTGCTTTGAGAGAGAGAGAGAAATTTGCAGAAATTTTTGAGTGAATGTGAATGGTCTTTCTGCAGAAGTTGTATTTTAAATGACACAATAAAGAGTTTTGAAACTTGTGTTCTCTAGTCTCTGTAGGATTTAGACACGTGTAAGGACTTTTGAATCTCAGCCATAAATTTATTAACTGCGGACGCGAGTTTTGTGTAAGACAGAGAAGTTACATTTGGTAATTCTCATATATAATGATTTGACATCCGAGTTTAAAAAAATGAAAAGAAAAATGTTTGGTATTTTCAGAGTGTAGCACACGCACCCTGATGGCACACTGACACGTACACAAACACGTGCTATCTCTGAACCGTCATTTTAAAAGTTTTGATTACCCGCCAGTTTGATGTGATAGAAGCGTGCGAGTAGAGTACAAAATAGACTTTTGAGTCTACCCACTACTTCGAAAGAAGCTTGTAAACTTTATGCATGGCTTGAAAAAAAGAATTTTTATATTAAGAGTTGATTGCAATTGGTTCAACGCTTAACTGATACCACTTGTTGGTATAAAAAAAAATTAGACGCTTAGGATTGAAAAGACTTTTTATGTTTGAGTGTCCAATATTTTATGTATAAGTAATGTTGAGCGTTGATGATCATGCATCTGAAAATTTTGGTCATTGACGCTTGCAGTTATGGTTAAGTACAACTTTAAGGTTCCCCCTAAATTTGATAACTTGTACCAGTTAGGAAAATATTTTAGATATAAATCAAGTGGGATTCCCCCTAAATTATATGTCTAATAAAATATGATGCAAAATGATTAAGCATTTAAATCAATCATACCTAATTCACTTCTCAAAGTGAGAAAACGTTGTTCGTTGAGTGCTTTGGTGAAGATATCTGCCAATTGTTTGTTAGTTCCAATGAAGTGCATGGAGATATCTTTCTTTTGAACGTGGTCACGAAGAAAATGGTATCTAAAGTCAATGTGTTTGGTTCTGGAATGAAGAACAGGGTTTTGAGTCATGGCTAGAGCGCTTTGGTTATCACAATGAATGGGGGTTGGACCTAGGATTATTGCATAATCTCTAAGTTGTTGCCTCATCCATAATACTTGTGCACAACAACTTCCTGCAACTACATATTCAGTTTTGGCTGTGGAGGTAGCTATGGATTGTTGCTTCTTACTATGCCATGAGATTAACCTATCACCATGCTCGGGGTGCTTGCTTAAGCCCATAAAGTGCTTTGTCTAGCTTGTAAACCATACCCTTACCATGATTGTTGATGAATCATGGTGGTTGCTCCACATATACTTCTTCTTGGAGTTCACCATTCAGGAAGGCATTCTTCACGTCCATCTGATACACCATGAACTTGTTGAATGCTGCATATGCTGGAAACATGCGGATTGCTTCAAGACGAGCGGCAGGAGCGTATGTCTCATCAAAGTCAATACCCTCCTCTTGGCAATATCCTTGAGCTACGAGTCTGGCCTTGTTTCTTATCACAATGCCGTTCTCATCCATCTTGTTTCTATAAACCCATCTAGTTCCAATAACTCCTTGGTGAGTTAGCCTTGGTACTAGCATCCAAACCTTATTTCGTTCAAACTAATTAAGCTCTTCTTGCATAGCTTCAATCCAACTTGGGTCGCTTAGCGCTTCATCCACTTTCTTAGGTTCCATTTGAGGTAGAAAGCTTGCGAACATAGCCTCATTGATCGTAGCGGCTCTAGTCCTAACAGGCGCTTTAATATCTCCAATAATCTGCTCAGGTGGATGATCACGCAGCCATAGTCTATCTGGTTGGAAAGGGTTAAGAGGTTGAACAGACGCTTGATGAACAGACGCTTGATGAACAGACGTTTGATTATTCCCTTGCGTAGGTGCTTCAAGTTCACAGATTCTTGTTTGCTCTTAGTGATCACTCTCTTCATGATCATCAGCATTTCTTACAATATTGTCCATATTAACCTCACGAGTGATCTTAGGAGGTGGCACTGAGATCTCATCATCGTTGTCAGTATCTTCATCAATAGTAACCTTAGACGCTTGATGACATAGATCTTCAACTCCTACATCATTCATATTAACCTTACTCGGTTCTTGGTTAGCATCATCAAAAACAACATGAATAGATTCCCCAATCTTTCGATTTGATCATATTGAGGATGCAAAAATTCTTTCCATTCTTGGCGTAGCCTAGAAAGATTCCCTCATCCACTTTATGATCAAATGTCTTTAGACTTTGGGAACCATTAATATGGATAAAACATTTAGAACCAAAGACGTGAAAATATGAAACATTTGGCTTACGTCCCTTCCACAATTCATATGGAGTTTTCCCATGTTGTTTGTTGATCATGCAACGGTTTTGAGTGTAACATGCAGTGTTGATCGCTTCGGCCCAAAACCTAGGAGCGAGCTTGGATTCTGCTAACATAGTCCTAGCTGCTTCCTTAAGCGTTCGGTTCCGACGCTCAGCAACACCATTTCATTGGGGAGTTCTGGGAGCTGAAAACTCATGATGTATTCCATTTTCTGCACAAAACTTCTCAACAATCTTGTTAGTAAACTCAGTACCGTGATCGCTTCTTATTCTTGCAACCTTAAGATTTTTCAATATTTGAAGTTGCCGAATAAGCGTTGTTAACTTGTCACATGTTTCATCTTTGGATGAAAGAAATTCCACCCAAGTAAATCGAGAGAAATCATCTACTATCACCAAAGTATACTTCTTACCGCTACACTGATCGTTTGAACAGGTCCAAACAAATCCATGTGAAGTAGTTCAAGTATTCTAGAGGTAGATAGATGAGGTTTTCTCTTAAACGATGATTTAACTTGTTTACCCATTTGACAAGCGTCACAAAGGCGATCCTTGTGAAATGGTCCATTTAGTAATCCCTCTACAAGATTTTGACTTATAAGCTAAGGATGTTTTGAAGTTGAGGTGATTCATTTTTCTATGCCATAACCAACCTATTTTAAATTCATTTTTAGCAACAAAACATGTTGGGTTGTTATAATGTGTTGAACCTCAATCTACCAAATATACGTTGTTAGTTCTTTTACCCTTCAATTTAATAGACTTAGTCTTAGCGTCATTCATATAGCAACAGTCACTTGAGAATATGACTTTAAAGCCTTTCTCACAAAATTGACTTATGCTTAATAAATTGTGCTTTAGACCCTCAACATAATAAACATCACTTATCATGATGTTCCCCCTATGCACAGTACATATACCTTTGGTTTTACCTTTGGAGTTGTCACCAAATACAACCCGAGGACCATTGGCAGCTTGATAGTTGATCAGAAGATCTTTGGAACCAGTTATGTGCCTTGACGATCCACTATCGAAGTACCACACAGATGTATCGGCTCTAGCTCTAGGTACCTGCAATAAAAAGGGAAGTTCTATTTCTGTTCAGGTACCCATTGTTGCTTGGGTCCTTTAACATTAGTAACATTGTTAGTTTGAATTAGAACTTTAGGAACCCATATTTGCCTGGTCTTCATTTTAGGTATACTGGCCTTTCTGGGTTTCACAACGTGTTGTGTGTGCTTTTTGGGTGTATAATAATAATATCCTTGATTATAATGGTAGTCATAATCATAGTCATAATCATAATCATCATAGTATCGATAATATGATCTTGACTGTCTCGGATATTGACGCTGGTATTTCCTTGGCGCTGGCTTGGGTTGCACTTTTGTTGCTGGACGCTTAGTGCTTGATTCACAGTGGTCAGACTTATCTTTAGTCTTTTGAGCGTTTGGATAGACCCGTCTTTGTGAATCATTTGCCTTAACCTTACCCTTGCCTGAGTTAGCTTTGACTTTCTCATTTGGCCTCTTACCATTGTCACTAGGTTCATTTTATGTTTGACCTTGTGAACCTTTTTCAACAAAGATAACACCCTTTCCTTTGTTGTTTGCCGTAACATTAGATTTATTGGGTTGTTTACCGAGTTTATCGCATCCTAAACCGGTCTTCTCACCAAATAATCTAGTTACTTCAGTCACATTATCCAACTTTCTAGAAGCTTATGATAATGATGAGATGAGCTGCTCTGATTTATCAAGTCTAGCGATCAAATCAGCTTCGCTCTTGAGTATTATATCAAGATCGCTTTTTAATTGAATAATTTCACTCTCAAGCGATTGGTTCTTCTCAATGCACTGTTGCTGAACTTGCAACTCTGCTTTGAGCGTTACTTTATCTCTTATGAGTGATGAGATAATAGCGAGATCATTTTGATATATTTTGGCGGCTTCTTGACATTCATTGTAGTATTCTTTGACTTTGTCAAGTAATTCATCATAAGACAGAGGAATAGATAATTCATTGATTACCTCAGGAGACGCTTCATCATCTCTGGCGTTGAGACATATGAGCGCTGAGTCATCTAATGGCTCATCATCATCGATGCTCTCTTCTGATGATTCTAAATCTTCAGGTGCGGATGCTGGTTCTGATTCCGCTAGCAAACCTTGTTGACGAAGGTTGCTCCTAAATTGGTTTCTATCCAAGTAATCCTTCCTTGAGGTCTTGGATAAGTTTGGATAAGGACAATTTACCTGGTAGAGCCCTGGTTTCCTGCAATTGTAACAAAGACTAGTTTTCATCTTTTGTTCATTTGTTAACCTTGCAATGTGTGGTTTTGAGACCACTGGAGCTGAGAGATTTTGAATATACGCTTGATACTGAACAGGCACTTGAGGTGAAGGAACGGAATATTGAGGCGCTTGAAGTTGTTGTTGCATCGGAGAAGGCGCTTGATATGAGCTTTGTCCTTGATTATTGAAACCTTTTCCTTTCTTTTCATATCTCAAGAACTTTCTGAATCTATTCAGCAAAGCCAATTCCTCTTCTTCATTGATATCTAAATTCTTTCCTTTATTGCCCGATTTGCCTTTGATTGATGCTATAAGCGCTCCAGATTCAATCACCGGACTACTCACAACATCACTAGCAGAATTCAACTCGAACTCAAATACTTTGAGCTCTGAAAAGGCGTCTTCTGGAGTTAGGAGATCCAGCATATTTGATTCTCTCATAGCAGTTGTCTTCATCAGGAATTTACTTGGTAAACTTCTAAAGATCTTAACCAACATTTCTCGATTCTGCAAATCCATTACCAACGATGTAAGTTCTGTAACTAGAGCTATAAATCTTATATCTAATTGCTCTAAAGTTTCATTGGGTAGCATCTTAAATCCGTTAAACTTTTCCTTGGCAATGGAAAGTTTGTTTTCTTTGATCTGAGCAGAACCACCACAAATTGTAGCCAACTTATCCCATATTTCTTTAGTCGTTTTGCAAGACTTGATCTTGTTAAATAAGTTGTCATTATCACCAATAGCCGTATAGAGAGTGTTACGACCAACATTGTCCAAATTAGCTCTTCGACGCTCATCTGGAGACCATTCTTGTTTTGGTTTCTCAACGTAACCATCGAGAGTTTCTTCCGTGGCTCAAGGCGCTCTTGTGATAACTTTATATATTTTGATTGGCCCATCTGAAATAATGCCACACATGTCATCATCACATGAACAGAGATATATAAATGCTTTGACTTTCCATGTGTCAAAATTTGACTCAGTTAGTTTGGGAACTTTAGCAAATGCCATATTTAAAATCTAAAGCAACTAAGTTTGAAAAACGATCTAAACAAGCAGTTATGCTTGGAAATTTTAAAATTTCAATTTTAACCGCTCTGATACCACTTGTTGGTCCCAAGTGGCATACGAAAGGGTCTAGAAGGGGGGGTTTGAATAGACCCTGAAGTCTTTTTCGACTTCAAAGATTCGTATTAAAAAAGAATTTTGGACGCTTGGAAAGTAGATGCTTGAAGTGTCTAACGCTTGACTTAAGCGTTCACTCAAAATATAGGCGGTTTGGTGAAGCGTCTAACGAAGACTGTTTTTATAAAGTTAACTTAGATTTCCAAATAGGTTTGAGCGTTCACTTCTTTGATCAGTGTTAGCACAGCGGAATAATTTTTGGAGTCTTCTCTTTGAAAGCTTTAGCGTCACAGAAAGTGTATTTAGTTGCTTAGCGTTTGATTAAGTTTTACTTTATCAGATTATGATATGGCAATATGAATGCTGAAAGTAAAGGAAAGAACAGTATTTGTAAGGTTCGTTGGGTGGTGTAATCCCAACTACGTCCTTCTTCTCCTCGAACACTTGGAGGCAACCCACTAAAATGATTCTCAAAGAATCACACAGAATCTTCTACAAATTAGGGAGAGATGGATGTCGATGACTTGAGCTCCTTGATCACACAGATTTTTGCTCCAAATCACTTCAGTCCCCTTGCTTCTTTCACCCAAAAATATGGCAAGTATCCAATTTTGACTTCACACAGATCGCGAGGCTTGGATAGGGGTTTTTCTAAAAGGTTTGTTTGATTTTGATAAAGTTCAAACAACTAGGAATATCTCAGTAGTAATGTGGGTTTCTCTGAAAAGAATGTTTGAGATGTTGGGTTGACTGTCTCAGGATTTGAAGAAAAGCAAAGAGAATATTTTCTTGAAAGTTTTGGCTTTTCTGAGATTGTAAGGAATGAGACTTCAATGCAACAGCAATTCGACTTGATAATTGTTCTCGCTATTTGGCTTGTTGTTGAAGTCCTATTTATAGGCATTCTTGGAAAAAGTGTCCGTTTGACATATGCAAGGGCGCGTGTCTCTCACTTTCGCGAGTGAACAACTTTTGTCCTTTTTCTTGAAAAGCTGCTGCACAAAAGTTGGTGCTGCAGTCTTTGAATAGTTGACAGTCCAATAGAGTGGCTTCTCTGTACGTCTGAAAGTGCTTATCACATTTAATGCTCTTATTAACATTTAATGCATTTGAATTAAATGCCTGTTAGCATTTAATGCATTTGAGAATATTTGCATTAAACTCCTTCTGGACTTTAGAAATAGATTCAGGTGAAATCAGTCATTGATAAACGCTTATTCAATCCTTGAATTACTTCGATCCATAAGGTGACGCTTGGAATAGCTGGTCATTCTAGACGCTTGGAATCTTCATCTTTATTCAGACTTCAGGCGCTTGAGTCTTCAAACTATACTTCTGATAAACTCACCCAGAACATATCAGACGCTTAGTCTAAGACAACTTAACCTAACAATCTAAAATAAGAATAAAGCAAAGCCTATTACAAATCTAACGCTTCAAAGCTGAAAAACAAACTTACATATTTTGGGGTCTAATAGAAAAATCCTAATTTTCATCATCAAAACATCTAACATGAAATTCCTAACACTAAGCATGGAACGAACCATGTCCAACAATGTTTGATTCCTTCACTCGGCTACTCCATTCAGTTGAGGAGTTGCTGGTGGTGTTAGTTGTAACATTATTCCTTGTTATCTTAGAAAAACGGAATGCATATCTAATCTTAACTAAAATAGGAATAGATACAATGTTCTTAAGCCCCTTGGGCAAAACCAAAAAAGTATCTAAAAACAGTAAATGTCCAGAATTCAAATAAAGAAAAGTAGATCCGATCCTAGTAGCTGCGACGCTTTCCCCGCTGCCTACTTTGATCATCACTTCTTCTCGGCCCAGCTTTCTACTTCTTTGTAGATCCTGATCCAAACAACAAACATGGGCACTAGCCCCTAAGTCCAGAATCCACGAAGTAGAAAATACGATCATAGAACAGTTAGTTTCAAAAACTAATAGTTCCATACCTTGTGCGCCTTTGCCTAATTTGGGACAGTTTCTCTTCCAGTGGCCAAGCTCACCGCACTCGAGACATCTATCCGTTTTCTTAGGTCCTTTGCTCTTACGGTCATGTCCTATCTTCTTTGAAGTTCTTATGGATACTTTCTTTTGCCTTTTCCTCTTTCCATCACGTTGATCATCAAATGTATCATTTGTTAAATAGATAGAAGAATCCCTCTTCTTGTTCGCCCAAATACGAGCTTATTCGATTTCAAGCTTCTTAGTCAGCCCAGCTAATGAACAATCGATATCATTGCTATCAAAGTTCATGACGAAGTAGTAGAAGGAGTCAGGGAGCGATTGTAAGATGAGATCAACTTGAAGATGAATATCCATATAGAAATGCATTGACCGAAGTCTTTCCATTAGGGTCATCATTGTGAGAACATGGTCTCCCACATTCTCTTCCTCTCTCATCCTCACTCTGAAGAGTTCTTTCGATATAAAATATCTTACGGTCCTACCGTGCTCTCCAAACATTTCTTCCAGGTGAAGAATTATGTCCCTTGCATTGCTCATTGTGTCATGTGAACTTTGCAGCTCACAACACATTGAGCAAAGAATGTATCCTCTAGCTTTATAATTGTCACAAGTCCAATTAAAGTGAGCCAGTTGAACTCTTCACCCTCATTCCTCTCAGGAATTACAGGACGATTTGTTTCCAACACATATTCAATCGACTCTTCACTCAAGACATTCCTTAAGATCGCAAGCCATTGTATATAGTTGGGACCAGTCAGAACATTTCTTTCGAGTAATTTAATAAGTGGGTTTGTCATATTTGAGAGAGATAAACGAGAAAATAACTGCAGAAATAAACCAGATTTATTAGATTACTTGTTTTGACTTAACCAAGAAAAATTATGGACTTAAAATTTATCTTGGCTCCCACTGCATTTTTCGAATCCCACACTCCCATGTGAAAATCGGGAATCATCATTGGCATCGATTCCACAGCAGGTATTGAGGTCCTCAATTAATTAAATAAGTTGCAACCTAACCGGTTTCTGGCCCATTAATTATTTGAAGTGATATCTAATATCAATTTATCCAATAAATGTTTCAATACGTTTACCCATAGTTCACCAAACCACAACCCATTCGATTTCTAGGTTCGTGAACTACCTGAGTTTATCCCACTAACTCCTATAATCTAGCATTTGAATTTCACCTTGCAACCGAACAGGTTTTTGGGGTGAAATATGTTTCGATTAAGGCATTTGCATGCACCTTATAAAATTTCAAATTATTTCTAAATGTATAACCCCCATAATTGGGAAGCATTACACATTTATAGTAATTCTAATTTTAGAAAGCTTAGTGGAGGGTGAGGATGTCAAACATCCTTTTCTAACTCGGTATAATTTATTTGAGAGAATTTAATTCGTCAAAAGATTTTGGCCTCACTTTGCACATTATTCAATTTATATAGCGCTTTATTCTATATTGATCATGCATAAAATACTACTAATAATCATACCTTTCAATAGAAATAAACATAGAATTTAAATAAATAAATAAATAAATTCATCACTTGATCATGGACTTTTACTAGAGGGCCCGAGCCAATGGGCCATCACAAAAGGCATAGATTAAACCTAATAAATATTCATGGGCCTTTTGACTTTATCAACTTTGAACTGTTTTATCTCGATTTCTAAAACAACTCATGCATTATTTCTAAAAATATAATAAATAGCTTCAAATTTGATAACCCATAAAATTAAAGGTAAAACATATAAGCCTAAGTCCATGATTAGTGTTTTAATCAAATAAGACATGCTCGCATCAATTAATACATGCTCGCAACATTTAATACATGCTCACAATATTAAATCACTTATGTTGATTATTAAATATTTTAGTCCAACTAAAAAGTCCTTTATAAAATTTCTTATGATTTCACATATTCACTATTTCAATTAAAATCCTTCTAGTCCAACTAGATGACTTAGATGTACGAAATTAAGAATTAAGTGCATCTACCTTTAATTAAAATAATATGAACACATAAAATATGGAATTCTATGTTTTATTTTATTATAATTTAAAGCCATCAAAAATTGGAAATACTTTTATTTGATCAAAGAATTAATTATTAATCTCTAAGAAAAATAATTTATATTCCTTATTCAAAATGAAGTAATTTCCAAGTCGAGGAAAAAATAATAATATTTAATCCATAAATCAACTATTAATCTCCAAGAAAAATAATTAATTAGTTCAAATTAATTATTATATTCCAATTAATCTCATTGGGCTCGATTTCATCAAACCCAAGTCACCATCTTTTTGGTCCACTTGGATTCAATTTAATTAGTCTCAAAATAATTAATTAGAACAACATTCACGTTTATTAATTTCTTATTGGGCTAAATTTAATTTAAGTCCAAATCACCAATCTAATTGGCTCATTTAGATTTAATTAGATTAAGTCCAAAATAATTAACAAATCGAAATTGAATAATTTTCAATTGGGCTTGATTTAAATTATTCGAGTCATCATCCTTTTGATCCACCAAATTAAAATCACCCAAAATTTAAAAATTAATTTCGACCTAAACATAGTCCGTTTTATGACCCAGATCAACGAATTGGGTATCCAAATCCACGACCCATCGGGCCGTGACTGTTCGGCCCGGCTGCGCTAAACAGCGCGCATTTTTCTCGGGGTTTTGGGGCCCCGTTTTTCCTCAGTATTTTTCGATTTTCAATATCATCAAATATCCCCAGATTTACAATAACTAAAAATCAAAAAATTAGGCAAAAAACCATAAAACGCAGATTTAAGAAAAACATACAAACATGCTTCAAAAACACATAACATGCAATTCTTAAATCACGTAAACAAGATCAAATATGCAAATCAGAGATTGGCTCTGATACCACTGTTGGGTTTCATTCGAAAAAGCATAAACGCAGCGGAAGGAATTTCAAAAATTAAAATGAAAACCCAATTGGTACTCTAATTCGCATAATTGAATCTAAGCGTATAACGAATAAAACTTAATCGTTAATATGAATATGATGATGGAGAAAAACTTCTTCTTCTCCAAAATTGAATTATTGAAGCTTCCAAATCTTCAATTCTTTGGTTTGATTCTTCAAACTTGAACTTGATCTGAACAACGAAAATACGTCGTCTCTAAATTGTCACGCACGGATCAACAAACGAAAAATCCCAATTCTTCTTTCTCTATGGTCGATGGCTAGGTATAGAGGAGGGGAGGAATATTTTTCTTTCTTTTGAGAGTTATGTATTCTTCTTCTTCTTTCTTGTTCTCAGTTAAAGAGTCCTTATATACCCCATGACTTATTGAACAAGTCAAAACAAAAGAGCCCTAATATGTGGCCTCTCAAAGACGCCACTTTGAGGCCTCATAGGAATCCAATTGGACTCCTTATTTAGCCCCGAGATTGTTTTGTTTAATTAATTTCTTATTTCAATTAATAATTTATTATATCCAATAAATAAATAAATTAATTAAATAACCAAATTAATTAGATAAATTAATTCATTAATATATTTCACAAGGAAATTAATTAATAATTAATCTTATCATTATAATTAATTATTTTATCTAGTGAATAATTAATTACTTAATTTATCCAATAAAGTAAAACTCCTAGAAGAAATAATAGAAATTCTTTTTTCTTCATTTTTCTTTGTCAATCCTTTAGCGCGACTCTTTAGGTTCGTTTCGTTTGGCAATGAGAGGAAACCAAAGGAAGTGGGTAACACCTAGCCAATCACGTGGCCCACTTCGTAACCCAAACAAAAATGAATGATAGGATCATTCCGAAACCTTCCAATCGTAAATACCGTATATGTATAAACCCTTTGTTCACGTTTCCCGGTCAAGTGAGAGTCATGATTATGTCAAACTCACTGGAGTTGACCAAATGTATAAATCATAATAAATACGAGATCATTGAGATCGATTTAGTGCCAAACACAATCGTCTCATTTGCTTTGGCCAAAGACTTTGATCTCTATTTATCTATAATTACATAGGGTACATACTCATTCGCTTATGAGAGAACAAATCTCATATTAGATATCTGCGAAGATTACCACTTGCCCATCAAGTCCGCATTTCGAGGTTGACCCCACTAAAAGGTGAATTGGGTCTAACTACTCTAGTGAAAGACTTGATGTCACAAGTGCATCTTCAGCCTGATACTTCAGGTCAAAGGTTCACATATACCTATTACGCATAATCAGTCTCGTCATTGACAGTTACAGAGTGAAAATCCATGTGACAGAGCCGATGCGAGTCGTGTTCGAACATATCAGTTCCACTGACGTGTTTACAATCTTAATCTCCTATCATCCCATGATGCCAGATAGGCACTCCCATGTCGGAGCTAAAATTGTACATGTATTAGAAGTCTTTATTTGTCCATTAAAGACTTCATATTACTTGCGAACTTATTTTAGTAATTAAGATCGATCTCTCTAGTTCCAATCTTCCTATCCCATAGGAAGTAGAGGGATCACATTGAAAACATGGACAAAACATTTTACACAACTTATAGATGCAGATAAGAATTAAGTGAAAACTCAATAATGCCTTTTATTTAAGAAGAGTTTAAGTTCAATACAAGATATATGCCCTATACATTCTATCCTCTATGGCATTTGAGGGCATAATCCTAACAATTCAAGGATGAATGAGCGTCTATCAGTGACTGATTTCACCTGAATTTATTTCTAAGTCTAGAAGGAGTTTTAATGCAAATATTCTCAGATCATTAATTGCCAACAGGCATTTATTTCGAATGCATTAAATGCAGATAAGAGCATTAAATGTGATAAGCTCTTTCGGACGTACGGAGAAGCCACCTCCATTGACTGTCAACTTTCACAGACTGCAGCACCAACTTTTGTGCAGCAAGATTTCAGGAAAAAGGACAAAAATTGTTCACTAGCGAAAGTGAGAGACACGTGCCTGTGCATGTATCAAACGGACACTTTTTCGAAGATTGCCTATAAATAGGACTTCAACAACAAGCCAAATAACATACACATACCAAGCCAAATTGCTGTTGCATTGAAGTCTCATTCCTTAAACTCTCAGAAAAGCCAGAATATCCAAGGAAAAATTTCTTTGCTCTTCTCAAAAATTCCTGAGACAGTCAACCAATATCTCAAACATTCTTTTTGAAGAAACTCACATTACTATTGAGATATTAACAAGTTGTTTGAACTTTATCAAAATCAAACAAACCTTTAGAAAAACCCCTTCCAAGCCCCGCGATCTGTGTGAAGTCGAAGTTGGATACTTGCATTATTTCTGGGTGAAAGAAGCAAGGGGATAGATGTGATTTGAAGTAGAAATTTTTGTGATCAAGGAGCTCAATTCATCAACATCCATATCTCCCTAATTTGTAGAAGATTCTGTGTGATTCTTTGAGAATCATTTTAGTGGATTGCCTCCAAGTATTCAAGGAGAAGAAGGACGTAGTTGGGACTACACCACCCAACGAACCTTATAAATATTATGTTCTTTACTTTATAGTCAATTTTCATATTATCATATCATTGCAAAAATCTATTGAGAAAAACTCAATTGAACACTGAGCAACTAAAAACACTTTTTATGACGCTAAAGTCTTCAAAAAAGAAGACTTTAAAATCATTCTGCTGTGCTAACACTAATCAAAGAGTTGAACGCTTAAACCTATCTGGTTATAGTATTCAAATCTTAAAATCTAAGTTAACTTTTTAAATCCGCCTTCAATAGACACTCAGTCAAGCGCCTATTTTTCAAGCGTCCAACCAATTTTAGTACGAATATTTTTGAATTCGAAAAAGACTTCAGGGTCTATTCAACCAAAAAAGCTGAAAGCCTCTATTCTAGACCCTTTCGTATGCCACTTGGGACCAACAAGTGGTATCAGAGCGGTTAAAGTTGAAATTTCAAAATTTCCAATCATAACTGCTTGTTTAGATCCTTGTTTCAAATCTAGTTGCTTTTATTTCTTTTAATGGCAATTTCTAAAGTTCCCAAGTTGACCGAATCAAATTATGATTCTTGGAAGGTCAAAGCTTTTACATATATTTGCTCATGTGATGACAAAAGGTGCGATATTATTTCAGATGGACCAATACAAATTCTGAAGGTAATCACCAGAGCACCTGGAGCTACTGAAAAAACCCCAGATGGCTATGTTGAGAAACCAAAACAAGAGTGGTCCACTGATGAGCGTCGAAGAGCAAATCTGGACAATGTTGGTCGTAACGCTTTATATACGGCTATTGGTGATAATGACAATTTATTCATCAAAGTCAAGTCTTATAATACTACTAAGGAAATATGGGATAAGTTGGCCATAATTTGTGGTGGTTTAGCTCAGATCAAGGAGAATAAGCTCTCCATAGCTAAAGAAAAATTCAATAGTTTTGAGATGTTACCCAATGAGACTTTAGAGCAATTGGATATAAGATTTACAGCTCTTGTTACAGAATTAACATCTTTAGGTATAGATTTACAAAACCGAGAAATGGTGGTTAAAATCTTTAGAAGCCTACCTAGTAGATTCTTGATGAAGACAACAGCAATGAGAGAATCGAATATGTTGGATCTTTTAACTCCAGAAGATGCCTTTTCAGAGCTCAAAGTTTGAGTTGAATTCAGCCAGTGAGGATATCAGTGAGGATGAGGAAAGGTTTCAGATATCAGTGAGGATGAGGAACAAGCGCATCTGAATAGATTCAGAAAGTTCTTGAGATATGAAAAGAAAGGAAATAGTCCTAAGCATCAAGGACAGAGTTCATATTAGGCGCCCGCTCCAGTACAACAACAGCATCAAGTGCCTCAGTATTCTACACCTTCTCCTTTAGCTCCGATTCAGTACCAAACGTCTAATCAACAGAATCTTTCATCTCCAGTGGTCTCAAAACCACACAATGCAAGACTAAAAAATGAACAAGAGATGAAAACTAATCTTTGTTATAATTGCAGGAAACCAGTGCACTACCAGGTAAATTGCCCTTATCCAAATGTATCCAAGCCCTCAAGGCAAGATTACGTGGATAGAAACCAATTCAGGAGAACCTTTGTCAACAAGGTTTGCTAGCGGAATCAGAACCAGCATCCGCACCTAAAGATTTGGAGTCTTCAGAGGAAAGTAGTGATGACAATGAGCCAGTGGATGACTCAACGGTTATTTGTCTCATGGCCAAAGATGATGAAGCGTCTCCTGAGGTAAACACTGAATTATCTCTTCCTCTTTCATATGATGAATTACTTGACAAAGTCAAAGAATATTATAATGATTGTCAAGGTGCCCCCAAATTATATCAAAATCACTTTGATATCATTTCATCACTCACAAGTGATAAAGTAACGCTCAAAGCAGAGTTGCAAGTTCAGCAACAATGCATTGAGAAGAACCAATCGCTTGAGAGTGAGATAACCTAGTTGAAAAGTGATCTTGATATAATAGTCAAGAGAGAAGCTGAGCTGATCGCTAGACTTGCTAACTCAGAACAACTCGTCTCATTATTATCTAAAGCGTCAAGAAAGCTAGACAATGTGACTGAGGTAACAAGATTATTTGGAGAAAAAACCGGTTTAGGATGCAACAAATTCTGTAAACAACCAAACAAATCTAATGTTACAGCGAACAACAAAGAAAAGGGTGTTTTATTTGTTGAAAAAGGTTCACTAAGTCAAACACAAAATGAACCAAGTGACAACGGTATGAGGCCAAATGAGAAAGTCAAAGCAAACTCAGGCAAAGGTAAGGCAAAGGCACATGATTCACAAAGAGAGGTTTATCGAAATGCTCAAAAAGCTAAGGATAAGCCTAATCACTATGAATCAAGCGCTAAGCGTCTAGCACTAAAAGTGCACCCCTAGCCAACGCCGAGGAAATACCAGCGTTAATATCCACAGCGATCTAGATCATATTAACGTTACCATGATGATTATGATTATGATTATAATCGAGGATATTATTATACACCCAAAAAGCACACACAACACAATGTGAAACCCAAGAAGGCTAATCCTCCCACAATGAAGATTAAGCAAATATGGGTTCCTAAAGTTCTAATCCAAAGTAACAATGCTACTAATATTAAAGGACCCAAGCAACAATGGGTACCTCAATAGAAATAGAACTTCCCTTTTGATTGCAGGTACCTAGAGCTAGAGCCGATACATCTGTTTGGTATTTCGATAGTGGATCGTTAAGGCACATGACTGGTTCCAAGGATCTATTGATAAACTATCGAGCTGCCAATGGTCCTCAGGTTGTATTTAGTGACAACTCCAAAGGTATAGGTACTGTGCATAGGGGGAACATCATGATAAGTGATGTTTATTATGTTGAGGGTCTGAAGCACAATTTATTAAGCATGAGTCAATTTTGTAATAAAGGCTTTGAAGTCATATTCTCAAGCGACTGTTGTTATATAAATAATGCTAAGACTAAGTCTACTAAATTGAAAGGTAAAAGAACAAACAATGTATATTTGGTAGATTGGGGTTCAACAATTGATAACAATCCAACATGTTTTGTTTCTAAAAATGAATCTAAAACGAGTTGGTTATGGCATAGACAAATGAATCATCTCAACTTTAAGACAATCTCTTAGCTTATAAATCTAAATCTTGTAGAGGGATTATCAAAAGGATCATTTCATAAGGATCGTCTTTGTGACGCTTGTCAAATGGAAAAACAAGTTAAATCATCTTTCAAGAGAAAACCTCATCTATCTACCTCTAGAATACTTTAACTACTTCACATGGATCTGTTTAAACCTATTCAAATGATCAGTGTGAGCGGTAAAAAGTATACTTTGGTGATAGTAGATGATTTCTCTCAATATACATGGGTGGAATTTCTTTCATCTAAAGATGAGACATATGACAAGTTAACAACGCTTATTCGGCAACTTCAAATATTGAAAAATCTTAAGGTTGCAAGAATAAGAAGCGATCACGGTACTAAGTTTACTAACACGGTTGTTGAGAAGTTTTGTGCAGAGAATAGAATACATCATGAGTATTCAGCTCCCAGAACTCCCCAACAGAATGGTGTTGCTGAGCACCAGAACAGAACGCTCATGGAAGCCGCTAGGACGATGTTAGCAGAGTCCATTCTTGCGTCTAGGTTTTGGGCCGAAGCTATCAACACTGCTTGTTACACTCAAAACCGGTGCATGATCAACAAACAACATGGGAAAACTCCATATGAACTGTGGAAGAGACGTAAGCCAAATGTTTCATATTTTCACGTCTTTGGTTCTAAATATTTTTTCCATAATAATGGATCCCAAAGCCTAAAAACATTTGATCCTAAAACGGATGAGGGAATCTTTCTAGGCTATGCCAAGAATGGAAAGAATTTTTGAATTCTAAACAAGATCAAATAGAAGGTTGAGGAATCTATTAATGTTGTTTTAATGATGCTAACCAAGAACCGAGTAAGGTTAATGAGAATAATGTAGGAGTTGAAGATCTGTGTCATCAAGCGTCTAAGATTACCATTGATGATGATAGTGACGATGATGATGAGATCTCAGTGCCACCTCTTAAGATTACTCGTGAGGTTACTTTGGAAAACAATGTAAGAATTGCTGATGATCATGAAGAGAGTGATCATCAAGAGCAAACCAGGATTTGTGAACTTGAAACGCCAACGCAAGAGGATGGTCAAGCGTCTGATCGTCAAGTGCCTATTCAACCTTCTAACCCTTTCCAGAATAATAGACTATGGCTACATGATCATCCACCTGAGTAGATTATTGGAAATATTGAAGCGCCTGTGAGAAGTAGAGCCGCTACATTTAATGAGGCCATGTTCACTAGCTTCTTATCTCAAATGGAACCTAAGAAAGTGGATGAAGCACTAAGTGATCCAAGTTGGATTAAAGCCATGCAAGAAGAGCTTAATCAGTTTGAGCGTAGTAAAGTTTGGACGCTAGTACCAAGGCTAACTCACCAAGGAGTTATTGGGACTAGATGGGTTTATAGAAACAAAATGGATGAATATGGCATTGAGATAAGAAACAAGCCTAGACTCGTAGCTCAAGGTTATTGCCAAGAAGAGGGCATTGATTTTGATGAGACATATGCTCCTGTCGCCCGTCTTGAAGCAATCCGCATGTTTCTAGCGTATGCAACATTGAACAAGTTTACGGTGTATCAGATGGATGTGAAGAGTGCCTTCCTGAATGGTAAACTCCAAGAAGAGGTATATGTGGAGCAACCACCAGGATTCATCAACAACAATGGTAAGGGTATGGTTTACAAGCTACACAAAGCACTTTATGGGCTTAAGTAAGCACCCGGAGCATGGCATGACACTCTTTCTATTTTTCTTATTGGTAAAGGCTTCTCAAAAGACAGCGTTGATACAACGTTATTTAAAATTACCAATGACGAAGATATTCTCTTAGTCTAAGTTTATGTTGATGATATTATATTTGGCTCTACTAACAAGCGTCTGTGTGAGAAATTTTCAAAAATGATGCAAGAACAATTTGAAATGAGCATGATGGGTGAATTGACTTTCTTCTTAGGATCACAAGTTAAACAACTCCCTAATGGCATATTTATTAACCAAGCTAAATATACACGTGATATGATTAAGAAATTTGGTATGGAAAATGCATCATCTTCAAAAATTTCAATGAGCCAAACGCTTAAGTTAGATAGAGATGAAAGTGGGAAAAAAGTTGATATCACTAATTATAGAGGTATCATTGGATCACTTCTTTATCTTACTACCAGTAGACCTAATATTATGTTTTCAGTATGCATGTGTGCACGTTTTCAAGATGATCCTAAAGAGTCACACCTTATTGCTGCCAAGAAGATCCTTAAATACCTAAAAGGCACACAAAATGTGGGCTTATGGTATCCAAGGGATTCTCCTTTTGAACTAATTAGTTACTCAGATGCAGATTTTGCAGGTTGCAAAATAGATCGTAAGAGTACTAGTGGTATATGTCAATTTCTAGGTGATAGGTTAGTTTCATGGCATAGTAAGAAATAACAATCGATAGCTATCTCTACAGCTGAAGCCGAGTATGTAGCTACAGGAAGTTGTTGTGCACAAGTGTTGTGGATGAGGCAACAACCTCGAGATTATGGAATAATCCTAGGTCCAACCCCTATTCATTGTGATAACCAAAGCGCCCTAGCCATGACTCAAAACCCCGTTCTTCATTCCCGAACCAAACATATTGACATTAGATACCATTTTCTTCATGACCATGTTCAAAAGAAAGATATCTCCATGCACTTTATTGGAACTGACAAGCAATCGGCAGATATCTTCACCAAAGCGCTCAATGAACAACGCTTTCTCACTTTAAGAAGTGAACTAGGTATGATCGATTTAAATGCTTAAATCATCATGTATCGTATTTTATTAGACATATAATTTAAGGGGAATCCACTTTACTTATATCTAAAAGATGTTTGAAAAATTGTTACAAGTTATCAGATTTAGGGGGAACCTTAAAACTGTATTTGAACATACCTGTAAGCGTCAATGATCAAAAACTTTTATATGCATAGATCATCAACGCTCAATATTATTTGTGCATAATATGTTGGACACTCAAACATAAAAAGTTTTTGATTTCAAGCGTCAACATGAATCTTACAAGAGATATGTTAAGTGTTGAACTTATTCCATTTAACACTTAATATAAAACCATTTACAAAATTCATGCATAAAATTTACACGCTTCTTGAAGTAGTGGATAGACTTAAAAGTCTATTTTGTACTCTATTCACACGCTTCTATCACATCAAATTGGCGGGTAATCAAACACTTTTCAAAATGACGGTTCAAAGTTAGCACGTGTTTGTATATGTGTCAGTGTGTCATCAGGCGCGTGCATTACACTCTGAAAATTCCAAACGTTTCAAAATTTTAACTCGGACTTCAAATTTGATATATGGGAGTTACCAAATGTAACTTCTCTCTCTTGCCCAAAATTCGCGGCCGCAATTAAAAATATTCATGGCTGAGATTTAATAACTTTACACGTGTCTGAATCTTACTAAGACGGAGAAAACACAAGTTTCAGAATTTTTCTATTGTGTCATTTAAAACACAATTTTTGCAGAAACACTATTCACTATTACTCTCTGCAAATTTTACTCACTTTCTCTCTCTTAAAACAAAAGCAATCTCTGTTCATCTTTCTCACAAATCTCAAATGGCACTCAAGAAATCTAGTGCTACTTCTGCCGAGCCCACCATCAAGGTCACCGAAGGCTTTGTTGTCGACTGGAAATTTCTATTCAAACAAACTAAGGTTGATTTAACTGAGATCATGGACTCTGTTTCTGAGTCTGGACTGAAAACCTTCCTCACCAAATACTCTTATCTATTTCCTGATGAAGTTGAATTCTTCTGGAGAAACGCCAAACTCTCAAAGGACAAGAGGTCTATCTCTTACCTCTTTTCTCTATCCAAGGACTCCAAAGAATTTGTTCTCTCTGCTGACACCATCACCCAGAACTTCAAACTACCGAATCAGGGTGCATCATTGGACTCCGTTACTGCAGAACAATTAGAAAAAGCATGGACTAAGATCAGTGCCTATGACAATATCCATTACAAGCTTCACTTTGAGAAGAAGGATATTGTATCCAGATACAGACTTTTGGCTGACTTCTACAGTAAATTTATTGAATGCAGAGCAGGTACTTTTGACAAAGTTAACCCAATACAGTTTCAGATGATGACTGCTATACTCCTGAACATTAAGATCAACTGGAGTGAATACATTTTCGGCAGATTCAGAGACTGCCTGACCGCTTCAAACAAACCATACGGTGTAATTCTCAGCGATCTACATTTTAGAGCAAAATGTGTTAGCTATACTGGGATTACCATGATCAAGTCAAAATTCTACGGGAAGAGGATCATCAACAATCTCTTCCACCCACCCAGAGTTGGAGGTGCTGCTAGACCTCTGTCTGAGCATTAAGTGGTACGCGAAGCTTCTGATGAAGAGTCTGAGCGTCCAGCTCATGAGGAAATCATGAAGCATCCGGTTGTTACAGAGAAGAGGGCTCCCAGAAAGCCCAAGACTCAAGCTATTCTGTCTCCTCACAAGGACGATGAGAAAACAGACGAAGATGAGGAGGACAAGATCCCTCTAGTTAGGCAGAGGAAACTGGAAGGAATTATCAAACAGATAGATTTTGAAGAACCAATTGCCGCTCCTCCTGCCCAGACACTGAAGCTCTCTGAAGGAGTCAACGTCAAGAAGATCTTCAAGCATTCCAGGACAAGCAAGCTTCAAACTGCTCCTGTTCCTAAAGAGCCTGAGACTGCTGAGCCAAGTGCTTAAGAAGTTGCTGCTGAGCCTAGCTCTCAGGCTTTAGTTCCGCTGCTGCTGAAGCGTCCATCAATGTCCATTTGGATGTTGAGATGACAGATGTCCTGGCTATTGCCAAAGATGTTGCCGACGAAGCTACTGCAATAGAAGCTGAGGAACCTGCTCCAAAAGAGGTTCAAACATCAACTCTTGCTCCAATTATAACAGAGGCACGCTCAGAAGGTCAGAGCGTTGCTGAAGACATTACAATACCCAAACAGTTCTTCAAGTTGGACCCATTGAAGACGATTGATCACTCTATCAATTATATGCCTCCAGCGCTTGAGGACGACTTCATCCCAGCCGGTTACAATGAAGAAAGATTCATCAATGCTGAGAATGAAGTAGTCGTGCTGATTGATATCGACAGGACCATCCGGGACACCTTATTTGATACAGAGTTGACCGAAGTGGAGAAAGCCTACTACTTGGCTGTCGAGCTTGATAAAACTCTTGGTCAGATACCTGCATCTTTTTCCATCCAAGAAGCAAGGAATGGTGGTAGAACTCCCAGAGCAGATGTTGATTTGGGTTACTATAGGGATATGGGGCATAGCAAACCAACTGGTTTTACTCTAAGAGACATCAACATAAGGGTCTATGAGCGTATACCTGTTGAGTTTCTTAATCCAACAGAGGAAGTTTTAAATAGAGAAGGCTACACATTTTGGGGGAAATTGCATAAAATCAGAAAAATGCAGTGGAAGAATATGTTTAAATCTCAGTGGCTCATCTCTATTTCTCGTACTTAAATTGGGTTTCAAATTGAATTACCGTTCTCGCGTATGTTGAATTCTGAACCAGCTTTGCAATCCCTTCTTGAACAGCAAATCCGTCGCTGTCTCTAAATTGTCACGCGGGAGTCAAAAACGAAAATCTTCTTCTTCTTCTCTTGAGGAAGACGGCTAGAGAGAAAGAGAGAGGATGGAGAGTTTTACTTGGAGAGAAAGTTTGTGTTATTATTCACTTAGGTTAATTTTCTCTAAGTAGTATATTTATACTACAATAAAACAATAACCTAGGCTAAATTAACCCCTCATGTGGACGCCCACTTTATGGCCTTTTTAGTCATCGGGCTTTAGCCCTATTATGCTTATTTAATTAATTAAATAATTAATATTATTTCCAATAAATAAATTAGATAAATAATTAATTAAATCCATGTTAATATTATAATTAAATTCCTCTAAGGAATTAATTAATTTATCAACTTAATTAATTAATAAAATCATCTAATGATTAATTAATTAATCTCGATATCCAATACCGAAAATTCTCTCAAGTCTTCTCCATGATTTTCCTTTCGCACTTCCTTTAAGCGCGACTCTTTAGGTTCGTCTCAAAAGACAATTGGGAGGAAACCAAAAGGATGTGAGTAACACCTAGCCAGTCACGTGGTTCACATCATATCCCAATTGAGAACGAATGAATAGGATCATTCCAAACCATATACGCTGTGAATAACGTACAAGTATAAACCTTTTACTCTTATATCCCAGTCAAGTGAGAGTCATGGTTTTAGTCAAACTCACCTGACTTGACCATATGCTTAGCTCATAATGAGTCGAGGTCATTTTTATGCTTTGGCCAAAGACTTTTAACCTCACTCATTCATGACTGCATAGGACATTTAGCTCATTCACTTATGAGAGAATAAATCTCATTTTGCTAATCAGTTAACAATGCTACTTGCCCATCAAGTCGCACTTTCAGGTCGATCCCACCAAAGGGTGATTTGGATCTAACTACTCTAATGATAGACTTGATGTCACAAGTACATCTTCAACTAGATTCCTCAGGTCTAAGGTTCACGCGTACCTATCACAACTTATCAGTTTCATCATTGACTGTCAGTGAGTGAATACCCATGTGATGAAACCGATGTGAGCCATGTTCGAACATATTAGTCCAACTAATATGTCCATGACATAAGTTCCCAATATCATTCCCATAGTGTTCGACTGGCACTTTCTCTGTCAAAACTTATATCATGCAAGTCCTTGTTCTGTATTGATGTCCAATCAAATACTTTCTTAGACTTGCGAACCCTATTTAGAGAATAAGGATCAAAACCCTTCTAGTGCCATTCTTCCTATCCCATAGGAAATAGAAGGTTTGCCTTCATTCTCAAGGACTTTAAGTTGTTTATTAACATCTTACAAATGCCTATAAGAAAACAACAAGTTAACGCCTTATATATAATAAAAAGATATTGTTTAGTTACAAGTCAATGCCTTATAAATCTATCATCTTTATGGCATTTGAGGGCATACACTCTAACAACACACACTTCCTTCATGTAGCCAACAGCAAAATAAATAAGCGTTCAGCTCATCCCCTTCGTCTTTGGCTTATAAAGGAATTCATGCCAGTGAGCGTCCAACTTCCGAAACCAATGTGATTCAAGCCGAGGCCGATGCATATTTTGACAGTGTTTGGAACGCAAGCTATCATACTGACAAATACCATTTTGAATCCATCCGGGACATACAACATGAAGGCATCCGAGCGTTGGTCAATGCAGCTGCTAACTACTGCATGAGTGAAGTGAACTGGTGTGAAGCGTATGTTGGTAATCGGTTTTATTTTCAAGAATTGGTCAAAGCTCCCCATCTCTTCGGCATAGGCATGCATGACAAGAAGCGTCAGTTTTCCACGTATTGCCTTAAGAAGCATCAAGAGCGAGTTGGACGTGTTGCCAAGCTACCCTTAGTTCGTCAACAGATAGAGTAGTTTCTGTGTCAAGCGCTGCATAGACTTTCCATTACTCCTCTCCAATTCAACGCTCAAGAGTCCACCAGTGGCAGTTCATCAGCGTCTTGCTTGAACTCTATCCAAGACACTGTGATGATAACTTTAGATTGATGATGAAGATCATGGCTCCTATTCCCCATTTTGAAAAGATCTTCACTGCAAATCTGCGGAAGCCCAATGGCTCGAGGATTTGCAACTTCCAAGGTTACCCACTTCTACCTTCTATCAGACAAGAAGTAAGCGACCATTATGCCTATGTTCTTTCTCTACTTGAACGCAATCAAGGCATAGCTCGAGCGGTGTGTCCGTACTTGGAAGAATATTTTTGCATGTATGTGCCTGAAGCTCACAAGTCCGAGCGTCTTCCTATGGATATGATTATTGGATTTTCTTTGAATTACTGCCCAGATACATTATTTCTCATTCCAAAGCCGCAGTCAAAGATCTTTCCAAATCATGAATTGGACATTATGGGTCCAATGTATGTTCGAGCCCGAGACATTCCTCTTCGCACCTTGATTCAAGGGACTTGCCTCTCTCGCTCACGACTAACTGAGCTTTTGGAAGCTGCTTCAGATTCTTATGTCGACATAGCCAGATGGAATTTCCAATTTAATGACTTTCGCCAAGAAGAGTCAGCGCTTGTGGAAGTGCCTGTGAGAATAATTGAAGAGTCTACACCAGCGTCCGCCTCAGAAGTTGCCAGTATTCCAGCGTCTGCTGAAGAACATGTTCAAGCGTCTCCACTAGAGGATAATCCTGACGTTCCTGAACTCGTTGATTCTGATATTGCTGAGGTACTTCCAATTGAAGCCAGAGGCACAGTATTCAATCGAGCATATCAAGTTTCTCTTGACTCGCTCAAGCATACATCCAGATTTAAGCGGCCGGCTCCTCAAGCGGTTCCATCGGATGTGAGTCAATCTTTTGGACCTTTGCTGAAATCAGTCTTGGAAGAGGTAAGTAATCACGCTACTCAGAATGAAGAAGCCTTCCACTGGATCAAGACTGACTTAGCCAAGATCGAGTCTCAGAACATGAGCACTCAAGTCGCCCATATGAGAGGTGTTGTTCAAGTGGCAGTTGGTGAATACAAAAAATAATTTCAAGAACTGCATGATGCTACTATGGCAAACCAACTGGCCATGAAGGAGCATTTTGATAAGCGCCTAGACGAACTTTCAGCCTCTGTTTCTCAGATTGCTAGTCAAGTTAGCCTACTTACTGAGCATTTTCTGAAGGCAGATGATGGCAATAAGGGGGAAGGACAGAGAAGAGGAGAAAAGCGGAAAGCTTCTAGCTCAAGAGCTTCCAGCCCTCCACTCAAGCGTCAAAATTTCTTTCAAATTTTGCTAGTTCCTTCAAGGGCATTGCTTGAACAATTTGATGTTCCATTCTCTCAACCGCCTATTCCAGAGCCTTCTGACCCGAAGATTATTGCTAAAGAGCAAAAGAAGTCAGACTTCAGTAGAGCGTTCAGAGTATGCCTAAGGATGATTGGCATTGACCCATTTGATTGAGATAAGCAATTTGTTGCTTATAAAAAGAGACAACAAGAAGAAAAGAAAACAGTGATTAATAAAGAACATGTTGCCATGATCAGGCTTGAAGAAAACATTTCTGAAGCAATAAGGGCTGAAGTAAACAGAAGACTCAACGCTCAAGAAGAAGAAGATGATTAAGAGTTGTTATCTACTTTGCATTATCTATATTCTTATCTCTTATGTAATTTTTTTGTAAAATGCTTGTACTCTCATTGATATATATATGAAATGCATTTTCAGCTAAAACATCTCGTTGAAGCTTAACTAACATTAACTAACTTTATCTAACCAAAGCTAACTTTTATTTTGGCTATCTAACTCTTAAACTATAATAGAGTAAGTATTGCCATCATAAAAGAGGGGGAAATTGTTAGGAAATTTCATGTTAGATGTTTTGATGATGACAATTAGGATTTTATGTTAGACACTAAAACATGTAAGTTTGATTTTATTTAGAAATCATGTATAAGCTTTGAAGCGTTAAATTTATATAGGCTTTATAGGCTTTGCTTTATTTTATTCTAGATTGTTAGGCTAAGTATTTTTAGGCTAAGCATCTAATAATTTCTGAGTGAGCTTATTAGTAGTTAAGTCTGAAGACTCAAGCGCCTGAAGTCTGAATAAAGATGAAGTTTTCCAAAGCGTCCAATCACAAGCTACATCAAGCGTTACTTATAGGACAAAAGTTATTCAAGGATAAATGAGCGTCTATCAGTGACTGATTTCACCTGAATTTATTTCTAAGTCCAGAGGAGTTTTAATGCAAATATTCCCAAATCATTAATTGCCACTGAGCATTTATTTTAAATGCATTAAATACTGATAAGAGCATTAAATGTGATAAGCTCTTTTGAACGTACAGAGAATCCACCTCCATTGACTGTCAACTTTCACGGACTGCAACACCAACTTTTGTGCAGCAAGATTTCAGGAAAAAGGACAAAAGTTGTTCAGGCGAGAAAGTAAGAGACACGGGCCTGTGCATGTGTCAAACAAACACTTTTTCCAAGATTGCCTATAAATAGGACTTCGACAACAAGACAAATAACATACACATACCAAGCCAAATTGTTGTTCCATTGAAGTCTCATTCCTTAAACTCTCAAAAAAGCCAGAATATTCAAGCAAAAATTCTCTTTGCTTTTCTAAAAAATTTTTGAGACAGTCAACCAATATCTCAAACATTCTTTTTGACGAAACTCACATTACTATTGAGATATTATCAAGTTGTTTGAACTTCATCAAAATCAAACAAACCTTTAGAAAACTCCCATCCAAGCATCGCGATCTGTGTGAAGTCGAAGTTGGATACTTGCATTATTTCTGGGTGAAAGAAGGAAGGGGATAGAAGTGATTTGAAGCAGAAATCCGTGTGATCAAGGAGCTCAAGTTCTCAACATCCATTTCTCCCTAATTTGTAGAAGATTCAGTGTGATTCTTTGAGAATTATTTTAGTGGATTGCCTCAAAGTGTTCGAGGAGAAGAAGGACGTAGTTGGGATTACACCACCCAACGAACCTTATAAATATTGTGTTCTTTACTTTACAGTCAATTTTCATATTGTCATATCATTGCATAAATCTAATGAGAAAAACTCAATTGAACACTAAGCAACTAAAAACACTTTCTGTGACGCTAAAGCCTACAAAAGAGAAGACTCTAAAATTATTCTGCTGTGCTAACACTGATCAAAGAATTGAACTCTTAAACCTATCTGGTTATAGTATTCAAATCTTGAAGTCTAAGTTAACTTTGTAAAACAGTCTTCAATAGACGCTCAGTCAAGCGCCTATTTTTCAAGCGTCTAACCAATTTTAATACGAATATTTTTGAAGTCGAAAAAGACTTCAGGGTCTATTTAACCAGAAAAGTAGAAAGCTTCTAGCTCAAGAGCTTCCAACCCTCCACTCAAGCGTCAAAAAGACTTCAGGGTCTATTCAACCCCCGCCCCCTTCTAGACCCTTTCATATGCCACTTGGGACCAACAGAATTGATTAATTGTAATAGGTGTGTCTGAACTTTAAACTTGAGGAATTGAGTTGAAGATATACTTGTGACAATAGGTTCGTCATTAGAGTAGTTAGGCCCAATTCACCCGTTGGTGGGGTCAACCTAGAACTGCAACCTAATGGGCAAGTTGTAATCTTAACTGGTATCCAAGATAGGATTCGTTCCCTCGTAAGTGAATGAGGAATTATCCTATGCATTTATAAGTAAGTTAGATCTTAAAGTCTTTGGCCAAAGTATTCATTGATCTGAACTTATTATAAATATAGCATAGTGTCAAGTTAGTGAGTTTGACTAAAAACCATGATTCTCACTTGACCGGGATAAGGAAACGAAGAGTTTGTATTCACACGGTATTTACAAATGAAAAGGTAAAAATGATCTAATCATTTCATCTTATTTGGGTTAAAATATGGACCACTTGACTGGCTAGGTGGGACCCATTTTCAATGGAATCCTCACATTGCCAAATATAGATGAACCTAAAGAGTCACGTTTAAAAAGGAAAAATTGATGGAAAAATAGAATATTTCTTGTGGTAATATTTTAAGTATTGGGTACTTAAAATTAAATAAATAGAACTAATTATTTGAGGAATTAAGTTAATTCTTTTATGGTTTAATTAATATAATATTTCTTGAAGAAATATAATTAATTAAATGAGTTATCTATTATTTAATTAGATTAATCAACCGGATTAAATTAATTAATTAAATATTAGATTACACTGAGCTCAAATTGATGCACCAAGTGGCACACCAAGCCCTAAAGGGGGCGGCTACTAGGAGTGTAATATGGGCTTATTTTGAGCTCAAAGTAATAACTTAAGTGATATAAATATCACATTAGTGAATACCTAGGTCAGAAGTTACATTACATAACACCATAAGAAAAAGAATTCCTCTCCCTTCTTCTCTCTCTAGCCGTTGATCACAAGCAAGAAAAGGAGGAAGATTTCTCATCAAATATTTTCTGGCGAGACAATTTAGAGGCAGAACAATTGGACTGCTTGGATCATCATAGTTTCAGTCGGAGCAATTTCGCGAAGAAGTTAAAGAATTCAAGATCGTAGAAATCATCAACCACTTCGCTACAATGGGTAAAGTTTGTTTTACCCTATCGTACATACGTATGATTAAACCCTGGGATTGATCCTATCCTCGAAAAATCCAAAAAATTTTAAATTTCGTTTTCCGCTACGTTTGGTTTATTTTCCCCGACAGTGGAATCAGAGCCAAATCGTTGGGTTTGGTGTATGTAAATTATGTGATATTTATGCATGATATATGATTTTTTTCGATGCATGATAAGATATGTGGATTTCACGTTATTTGTGTTCTTGAGGAATTAGTTATTTTCGTTCGTTAGAAATTAATGAAAATTGGATTTAATGTAATTTTGACGTGGTGAATATAAAAAAAGTTTCAAATTACAGCTTCGACCCGTCACCGTGGTGGCAACAGGGCGCCGACGTTAGGCAGCGCACCTGATGGGCTGCTGGGCCACCGTGCGCGAGCCCACCCGTGTATTTTTTAAATACACGGATTTGAAACTGGACCCGGGTCGATCCGTGGATGACCCGGGTCATTTATTAAATAATATTAATTATTTGATAAAAGTATATTTATTTTCATCAAATCTAATGTTAATTAAAGTTGGACTTTGAATTAAATTAGATTACATCTATTGTGAAATTAATTTAATGAACTTAGAAGTTAATTTTTTATTAAAGTTGGATTTTATTAGAAGATTAATTCGAGTTCACTAAAATTGAATTTTCAAATAGAATTAAATAAATTAATTTCCTCAAGAATATGAAAATAATAATTAAATTTGGAATTTAATTAGAAATTAGCATATACGTTTTTCGTGTGTTATGTGAAAAATATCATGTTTGACATGTTATGTGATGAGAGACATGATTCATGGACTTAGGCTCCTTTCTAATTTTGTGTTTCTTTTGATGGGTTGTAAAGGCCTTATTTGAACCTACTTTTATTTTCTTTCTAGATGAATTTTGTATAGGTGAATATATATTGAAATGTAATAGCTAGAAATAGAATAGGCCCAAAGGAGAAATTCAAGTCGAGCCAAGGAGATTCAAGGAGTTTTGGAAGCTTTAGTATAGTTTCTTTTTATTTTATGATTGAAACATTGGCTTGTTTCAATCTAGGAAATATAGTCCATGAATCATGTGTTGTTAGCTTTCTAGGATTGCTATTTAATTTTTTTAATCCATGTTTGCATGCATGATATGAAATGGATTAATGTGCAAAGTGAGACCTAATAAATAATTTAAATTCTCCCACTTTGAAAAATATTAAGTTAGTAAAGAGTACTAAGTATCCTGACCTCCACTAAACTTAGGAGAAATTAAAATGATATTTAATATACAATATCGTCCCTAAACAATGGGGGTTACATATTGAAATATATTTTATATTTTTTCTAAGTGCATGAAATGTCGTTGGTCGAAAACAAATTTCACCACAAATACCAACGAAAGATTGCAAGGTAAAATTCAATTGTTAGACTAATATATAGTCAGTGGGTTGAACTTAAATTATGCATAAATCAATAAGATCGTTAAAAGGTTGAGATTTGATGAATAATGGACAAAGGGATTGAATCATCCACGTGATGGGTTGATGTTGGACATCACTTTCATAGATTAATTAGGTCAAATACCAGCAAAAGGTTGCAACCTATTAATCTAGTTAAAGAACTTAATCACCACTATGAAGCCTTCCAACGATGACTTCTGGATTCCACAATGGGAGTGTGGATTTTTGAAAAATGTAGTGGGAGCCAAGTTTATTTTAAAAGTCCTTAATTTAAACTTGGAACAACAATTACATTAGAATCTAATAAGTCTTTTTACTTGTCTGTAGTTATTTGCTTATTATCTCTCTCTCACTATGACTATCAACCCACTATTTATACTACTTGAAAAGAACACTTTGACTGGTCCTAAGTATGTGGACTGGCTCCGAAACTTGAGGATAGTCCTCAATATGGAGTCACTAGGGTATGTATTGGATACTGATATCCCAGCCGCGCCCGTAACAACACGTGCTAATGAGAAAAAAGTTGCGGCTCATGAGAAATGAGTTAAAGACGACGTCCGGGTTCGTGGGTGCATGCTGGGCTCAATGAAAAATGAGTTACAGAGGTCCCAGGACCAAATGGTCTCGGCGAGGGTTATTTTGGAACACCTGGTGGAGCTCTATGGTGAGCACAATCGCACTGCTCGGTATGAGATATCAAAAGAGCTCTTAGGAGCCAAGATGAAGGAAAGAGAAAAAGTTGAGGACCATGTTTAAAAATTGATTTCGAAAATTGAGAGGTCAGAGGCCCTCAACTTCAACATGGACCCGCAACTACAAACTGACCTTATCTTGCAGTCACTTCCAGACTCCTTTTCCCAATTTGTGGTAAACTTCAACTATAACGAGATAGAATGCAATTTAGCTGGGTTGATGAACAAGCTAAATACTGCACAATCTCAAATAAAGCCAAAGGGAAAAGAGGCTGCCTTGGTCATCACTTCTAAGCCTAAAAACAAGAAGAAGAAAAAGAAGAGTAAGAAAGCTACTAGCACTACGGGTCCACAAGTTAAGATAGACAAAGGAAAGGGAAAATCTCATAAAGTGATGAAGAGTAAAGGACCAAAGGAAACGGATAGGTGCTTTCATTGCGGTGACCTAGGCCACTAGAGGAAGGTGCACCAGATATGGAACTTTTTATTTTAGAAACTAATTGTTCTATAACTGTATTTGCTACTTCGTGGATACTTGATTCTGGTGCTAGTGCTCAAGTTTGTGTAATGAATCAAGATCTGCAGCGAAGTAGGAAGCTGGAGCATGGAGAGGTGTTGATCAGTGTTGGCAATGGACAGAGTGTCGCGGCTTCTAGCATTAGATCAACTTCTTTATGTTTATCATCTGGACATGTTTTAAATTTAGAGGATGTTTTAGTTTTGCCCACCAACGGGCTTAAGAACAATATTTCAATTCCTATGTTAGTTAGGAACGATTATGTTTTAATTTCATTGACAGTGCTTGCAGCATTTTATTTCATAATAATATTGTTGGCACTACTACTTTAGCAATGACCTCTACAATTTAAACATGCAAAATGAGTGTGTTGCAAATGTTATCTCAAAGAAGCGTGGTAGGCAAATTACTAACCTAAGCTTTAAGTGGCATCTAAGACTAGGCCATGTTGGCGAGCAAAAGATACACAAGATGCAAAAAGATGGGTTAATTGACCCATTAGGATCGGATCCCTATCCGACTTGTGAATCTTGCCTCAAAGGCAAAATGGCTAGATCACCCTTCACCGGGACTTTTGACAGAGCCATTGAAGTATTAGGACTTGTGAACATCGACATTTGCGGACCATTTGGAGAAATGGCTTGTGGAGGTTTTCATTATTTCATTACTTTCACTGATGACCATTCAAGGTATGGTCTAATGTATTTAATGAAGTATAAGTCTAAATCATTTGGTAAGTTCAAAGAATTTAAGGCTTTAGTGGAAAAACAAACTGGTCATCATATAAAATCCCTACAATTAGATCGTGGAGGTGAATATATGAGTGACGAGTTTGATCAGTTCCTAAATGAACATGGGATAATATTGAAACTCACACCACTAGCAACTCCATAACTAAATGGGGTAGCAGAGCATAGAAATCGAACGCTATCGGATATGGTTTGATCTATGCACAGTTACACTGATTTGTCCATCTATTTGTGGGGACATGCACTCCTTACGGCTGTTCATATCTTGAATAGATGTCCTTCAAAGTCCGTTCCTAAGACCCCATATGAGATATGGAGAAATAAAACACCAAATCTTAATTATATTAGGGTTTGGGGATGCCCTGCTGATAAGAGGCATTTTCACGTGTTTTTAAGCCCCTTTGCGTTTATGTTTTAGGTTCATTTATCGCTTAATTCTTGCTACATGTGCGTTTAATTCGTGCATTAAGTGATTTCAGGTCTTAAATGGATACAATCGAAGAACGGGATGAAAAACGACGTATAAAACAAGTTCAGGCCAATTTGCTTCTGTTGTCCACGCCCAAGCACCGAGAAATCGGGCGCCTAGGCGCCCGATTCTGAAAGGGGCGCCTAGGCGCCGTTCTGTCCCCGCCTGGGCGCCGTATCTGCACCAGTTTCCACGTTCGAGCGATATTTTCCCGAATTGGATGAAGTTTCCTTCTACAAAGTTGTAGAACTAAGAAATGAGGACTTGAATCATCCAAGGATCGGAGTTTTGTTTATGCACTGCAAGCGATTTGGGCGCCCGAGCGCCATTTCTTCGAGATTTGAAGCCAAAAGATTCATTTGATGGGGGAATGGAACATAGAAGGTGGTGCAGGTTTCTTACTAGATCTAAAATTGAGTAGTGGAGGACTAGGGGGGACCACATAGGGGCTGATGTGGTGGTCTTCTTAACAAGATGGAGAGGAGGGAGAGAGAGGCACCATCACTTTTCACTCATCATCATTCATCACCATTTTCTTCATCACTTTTGGAGGAGAACAAAGAGAGAAGAGCTAAGGATTGAAGATCAAGAGCAAAGATCCATCATCAATCAATTGAAGTTTTAATTATTTGCATTTACATGTTTATTTCCATGAAATATGTTTGTATTAGATTTTCTTAAGGCTTTGATGAGAGGCTAATATTGTAGAACTAAGGCATGTGAAGGCCAAATTTATGAATCATATATGTGAAGTTGCTCTTTGTATTAATTCTCCTATTGCTTTGTGTGTTAATTCTATGCTTTTATTCCAATCATGTGTTTGATCACCATATGCTTGCTATCTTGAATCTAGTTGTTCGAGAGAAAATAGACAAGAGAATTAACACATCATCCGAAACAAATGAGGGATTGCCCTAGAAATAGGTAAAGATTCCCGGGTGTTGTTAGCCGGATTCGTTCGGGGAAGCTCTAGAACGTTAATGCGTGATTTTTGATTAGATTCTCGGATAGACATATTTAGAGAACCGTCAATTAATCATAGGATTATTATGTGCCGAGACATCGGGTAATAGTTAATTTAGGAGTGGGAGTCTAATAATTCGAAGAGTAGCTCATATATATTGAAGAGATTTGGTTGTAGCATGTGCCTTAGTCATTTTATCATACGTGAGATTTAATCTATAGTACGTTTCTCTTTGGTTCGTTAATTGCTTAATCTTTTTCTTGCACTTTACTTTAATTGTCTTATCTTTTATCAAAAATCATGAACTAGAATTCAAGTCCTTGTGGTTCGACAACCCGGACTTTTTGTCCACTTATTACTACACACGTCTAGTGCACTTGCTATCATAGCACGTTAGCTTTTAGCGTGTCACCTGCCTATATCAAGAAGACAAAGGCAGAGAAATTAGAAGCAAGGTCCCTTAAAGGACATTTCATCGGTTTTCCTAAGGATTCCATGGGATACCTTTTCTACATGCAAGATTATCAAAGGATCATTGTTGCACTGCAAGCGCACTTTCTTCAAGATGAATTCATTCTAGAAGGTGGTGCAGGAAGAAAAATTGCTCCTAATGAACAAGATGAAACACCTAGGGAGACGACTATTTAAGAAACACACACTAAACTTGATAAAACACAACCAACATTGAGAAGAAATGACAGAGTACCACATCAACCCGATAGGTACTACGGGTATCTGCTATAAGAAGAACCGGGTGTCCACACTATAGCAGTGGGAGTTCAAGGGGAAGATCCTTCTACTTATGATCAAGCAATGATGGACATTGACTCTACCAAGTGGTGAGAAGCTATGCAGGCAGAGATAGACTCGATGCAATCGAACCAAGTCTGGACTCTAGTAGATCATCCTGATGGCATTGCACCTATAGGGTGCAAGTGGATCTACAAGAAGAAGATAGGCCCGGATGGAAACGTTGACACGTACAAGGCAAAACTTGTAGCAAAATGTTATATTCAAAAG
Organism: Buddleja alternifolia; assembly: GCA_019426215.1. NCBI lineage: Eukaryota > Viridiplantae > Streptophyta > Magnoliopsida > Lamiales > Scrophulariaceae > Buddleja > Buddleja alternifolia. Next base: position 16,124,027 of record CM033400.1, on the reverse strand, counting down.
GAAGGTGGTGGTCCCAAGTGGTATACGAAAGGGTTTAGAAGGGAGGGGTTGAATAGACCCTGAAGTTTTTTTCGACTTCAAAAATTTCGTATCACTTTAAAGGTTTGAACGCTTGGATAACTGAGCGCTTGGGTCAGACGCTTCAGGAAAGTTAACTTAAACTTAGTGATTTTAGCAGTTTACCAAAGTAGGGCAACGCTTAGATCGCTTAATCAGGGTTAGCACAGCGGAAATGAGTTTTAGCGTTCTTTTAGTTAATTTAATCGCTTTGCACTTTAACTTGTCTCTTTCAAAGATAAATGATGTAATAATAATAAGATAATAAAGATAAATGACACAAAATATGTAAGGTTCACTGGGTGGTGTAATCCCAGCTATGTCCTTCTTCTCCTTTTCACTCGGAGGAATTTACTAGATTGATTATCAAAGAATCACACAGAATCTTCTACAAGATAGTAAAGGGTGAAAATGATCTTGGGCTCCTTGATCACACAGACTTCAGCACCAATGAAGATCGTCTTCTTCAAGCTTTTCTCACTCAGAAATACTGCCTGAAAGGGTTCAACAACTTTTCTCACTCAAATGAAAGGTTGAGGTTTGTCACTAGGGTTTTGTTTGTTTTTGAAAAAATCAAACAACTTAGAATATCTCAGTTGGGATTTGGGTTTCTTCTTTGGAAGATGTTTGAGATATTTGTGACTGTCTGGAATGTAGATAAAAAGCTTGAAAGATTTGGCTATGGAGTTTCTAAGCATTTTCCCAAAAAATGTACGTAAGATTTTTGGCAATAATTTCTCCTCTTTTTCGTACGTATCTTGTGTATTTTTAGGGTTTGTTGGGGTAAGGTACTTATAGGCAATTTCTTGGGATCTGTCCGTTGGACACATGTAGGAGCGTGCCTTTCATGCAGCACGTGAGTTTACCTAAAGTCTGACATTCCTGAAAATTCGTTGAAGCCGATTGGACGGGAGCAGTTGAAACTCTGAAATTTCTGACAGTTAGTCAAAAGGTGGCTTGTCCACAAGTCACATTAGCTTATCACATTTAATGCTCTTATCAAGCATTTAATGCAATTTGAATTTATTTCCCGTTGGAAATAAATGTCCGTTTAATGATTGCATTTAAGTCCTTCATGACTTGAGGATTTATTTCAGGTGCATCTAACATAAGTCGCTTGAGAGATTTTGAGCGCTTGATCCATAAATCCTGAAATGAGGTCTTTTAGCGTTTGACAGACGCTAAGAAGAAAATCTTTATCTCTGGTTGACTTCAGACGCTGGTCTTCAACTTCTTCTCTAATAGACTCACGTAGAATTCTACTAGCGATTCAGTCACTAAGACTTAGTCTAAATTCTATAAAGATAAAATTACAAGCCTAAAAAAATAAATTACAACTTTCAAACGCTTATACATCAATCTAGGAAAAACGAAAACTTACATTGTATTTTTGGGGTCTAACATTAAATCCTATCTTGTCATCATCAAAACATCTAACATGAAATTTCCTAACAGAAGGAATTGACTACCAAGAGAACTTTTCACCTATGGCAATGATCAAGTCTATTCGAATTCTGCTCGCAATAGCTGCACACTTAGACTATGAGATATGGCAGATGGATGTAAAGACGGCTTTCCTAAATGGATTCCTCGAAGAGGACATCTATATGGAACAGCCTAAAGGCTTTGCATCTGGGTCTGATATCCATAAGCTATGCAAACTTAAGAGATCCATTTATGGACTTAAGCAAGCCTCTAGGAGTTGGAATCTATGTTTGACGAAGCTGTCAAAGGATTTGACTTTGTCAAAAATGAAGATGAACCATGTGTTTACAAAAAGGTTAGTGGGAGTAAAATCACTTTCCTTGTCATATATGTAGGAATGCTCACATAAGTCAAGAGATGGCTTTCAAATACATTCTCCATAAAAGACTTGGGAGAAACGACCTATATTCTAAGGATTCTTATCTATAGAGATAGAACAAATAGAATGATAGGACTTTCCCAAGCCCTTTACTTAGAGAAAGTCCTAAAGAGATTTAGGATGGAAAACTCTAATAAAGGTTTCTTGCCCATGAGACATGGGGTGAACCTTCCAAAGTCTATGTCTCCAAAATGAGGTAGATAGGAAAGAAATGAGCACGGTGCCTTATGCGTCTGCAGTGGGTAGTCTGATGTACGCCATGTTATGCACACAAACAGATATACCCTACGCGGTAAACGTGGTAAGTCATTTTCAGGCTAACCCGGGAAGAGAACATTGGACTACTATCACAAATATCCTCAAGTATCTAAAGAGAACTAAGGATATGGTCCTAACGTATGAACATGGAGATTTGAAGGTGGATAGATATACTGACTCAGATTTTCAATTTGATGTAGATGATCACAAATCCACTTCAGGGTTTATATTCACACTTAATGGTAGAGCGGTGACTTGGAAAAGTTTCAAGCAAAGCACAATTGCTGATTCCACCACTGAGGCGGAATACATTGCAGCTTCAGAGGCTGCTAAAGAGGATGTTTGGATTAGGAAGTTTCTTAGATAAGTGCAAGTGGTCCCTAGTGTAGATCTGCCATTGCCACTTTACTGTGACAATAATAGGGCTATTGCACAAGCAAAGGAACCAAGGTCTCACAACAAATCCAAGCACATAGAGAAGAGATATCACATAATAAAGGAAATCATTGGAAGAGGTGAGATAGTTGTTCAGAGAGTAAATTCAGCCGACAACGTCGCTGACCCATTGACTAAGCCTTTGACACAGGCAGTGCTGGATCGACATCTTGAGAAGATAGGTATTAGATACCATAGTGATTGGCATTGAGTCCAAGTGGGAGATTGTTAGGTTAATGTCCTCAAATGCCACTAGAGGATTAGTAAATGATAGGACATAATCAAATAGTAATTGTTTTGAATCAAACAATCAAAGGCATTTTAGTTGTTTACTTTTATATTAGCATTTATATTTTGTAATAATCTATAAGTCCATGAACATAAGATTTAACTCTTTAAGGCACTAGAGGAATTTGATAATTGTGTACTAAAATAGTCTACAAGTAAAAGATTTTCAATTGGGCATTGGAAATCATAAAGACTTGTATTATATGAGTTTTGACGAGATAGATGTCCGTCAATCACTAGGAAGTAGTGAATAACTCATATCATAGGTGCACTGATGGAGATAGTGGCACTCAGACATGACTCGCATCGATTCTGTCTCATTGGTTTTCACTCTTTGACAGTCAATGGCAGAATTGATTAATTGTAATAGGTGTATCTGAACTTTAGATTTGAGGAATCGAATTGAAGATATACTTGTGACATTACGTTCGTCATTAGAGTAGTTAGGTCTAATTCACCCATTGGTGGGGTCAACCTCGAACTGCAACCTAATGGGCAAGTTAATCTTAACTGGTATCCAAGATAGGATTCGTTCCCTCGTAAATGAACGAGGAATTATCCTATACATTTATAAGTAAGTTAGATCTTAAAAGTTTTTGGCCAAAGCATTCATTGATCTGAACTTATTATAAATATAGCATAGTATCAAGTTAGTGAGTTTGACTAAAAACCATGATTCTCACTTGACTGGGATAAGGAAATGAAGAGTTTATATTCACACGGTATTTACAAATGGAAAGGTAAAAATGATCCAATCATTTCATCTTATTTAGGTTAAAGTATGGACCGCTTGACTGGCTACGTGGACCCATATTCAATGGAATTCTCCCATTGCCAAATATAGATGAACCTAAAGAGTCACGCTTAAAAAGAAAAAATTGATGGAAAAATAGAATATTTCTTGTGGTAATATTTTAAGTATTGGATACTTAAAATAAATAAATGCAATTAATTATTTGAGGAAATAAGTTTATTCATTTATGGTTTAATTAATATAATATTTCTTGGAAAAATATAATTAATTAAATAAGGTATTTATTATTTAATTAGATTAATTAATTGGATTAAATTAATTAATTAAATATTAGATTGCACTGAGCTCAAATTGATGCACCAAGTGGCACACCTAGCCCTAAAGGGGGGCGGCTACTAGGCGTGTAATAGGGGCTTATTTTGAGCCCAAGGTAATAACTTAAGTGATATAAATATCACATTAGTTAATATCTAGGTCAGAAGTTACATTACATAACACCACAAGAAAAAGAATTCATCTCCCTTTTTTCTCTCTAGTCTTCGATCACAAGCAAGAAAAGGAGGAAGATTTTTCATCAAATATTTTCTGACGAGACAATTTAGAGGCAGAACAATTGGACTACTTGGATCATCATAGTTTCAGCCAGAGCAATTTTGTGAAGAAGTTGAAGAATTCAAGATCGTAGGAATTATCAACTACATCGCTACAACGGGTAAAGTTTGTTTTAACATATTGTACATACGTGTGATTAAACCCCGAGATTGATCCTGTCATGGAAAAATCCGAAAAATTTTAAATTTCGTTTTCCGCTGCGTTTGGTTAATTTTTCCCAACAGAGTTAACTCTCTAAGGCACTGAAAAAGTTAGATACTTGTGTACTAAAATAGTCTGCAAGTCAATGATTTTCAATTAAGTATTGGAAATTATGAAGACTTGTATGATAGGAGTTTTGACAAGAAAGGTGTCCTTTAATCACTAGGAAGAATTCACATCATAGGTGCACTGATGGAGATAATGGCACTCAGACATGACTCACATCAATTCTGTCACATAGGTTTTCACTCTTTGACAGTCAATGACAGAATTGATTAAATTGTAATAGGTGTATCTGAAGTTTAGACTTGAGGAATCGAGTTGAAGATATACTTGTGACATTAAGTTCGTCATTAGAGTAGTTAGGCCTAATTCACCCGTTGGTGGGGTCATGGGCAAGTAGTAGTCTTAACTGATATCTAAGATGGAATTCGTTCCCTCGAAGGTGAACGAGGAATTGTCCTATGCATTTATAAGTAAGTTAGATCTTAAAGTCTTTTGCCAAAGCATTCACTGATCTAAACTTATTATAAATATAGCATAGTGTCCAGTTAGTGAGTTTGACCAAAAATCATGACTCTCACTTGACCGGGATAAGGAAACGAGGAGTTAATATTCACACGGTATTTACAATTGGAAAGGTAAAAATGATCTGTTCATTTCATCTTATTTGGGTTAAAATATGGACCACTTGACTGGCTAGGTGAAACCCATATTCAATGGAATCCTCCCATTGCCAAATATGGATAAACCTAAGAGTCACGCTCAAAAAGGAAAAATCGATAGAAAAATGAAATATTTCTTGTGGTAATATTTTAAGTATTGGATACTTAAAATTATTTAAATGAAATTAATTATTTGAAGAAATAAGTTAATTCATTTATAGTTTAAATAATATATTATTTCTTGGAGAAATAAAATTAATTATATTATCTATTATTTAATTAAATTAATTAATTGAATTGAACTAAGCTCAAATTGGTGCACCAAATGGCACACCAAGGCTTAAGAGGGGTGGCCACTAGGCGTTTTTAATGGGCTAATTTGAACCCAAGGTATTAACTTAAGTGATATAAATACATCACATTAGTTAATACCTAGGTAATAAGAACTAATTGACTTAAGCCACAAGAAAAGAACTCCTCTCCCTCTCTCTCTCTAGCCGTCGGTTTGCGTACCAAGAAGGGGGAAGATTTTTCTCATCAAGTTTTTCCGGCGAGACAATTTAGAGGCTGAACAATTGGGCTGCTCAGATCATCAAGTTTTCAGCCGGTGTAATTTTGCGAAGAAGTTGAAGGATTCAGGCTCGTGAGTTTGTCCAACCACTTCGCAACAATGGGTAAAGTTTATTTTACCCTATCGTATATACGTCTGATAAAACGCCGGGATTGATCCTGTTATGGGGAAATCCAAAAAATTTTAAATTCCGTTTTTCAGCTGGGTTTGGTTATTTTTCCCCAACACATTCTTCACCACTAACGAAGTGGGGGACTTAATGATATACTAAAAATGGCTAAAATAGGTTTTTATACTCGTGGGGTCGTTAACACTATCTGATAATTAGAGGGCTCATACAAGGTAACAGGCTCGTAGATATCATTATTTGCACTAGATGACCCTATTGTGTCCCGAAATTGTAAAACATTACAAGATCCGCGTGTTTATTTTAACTCGGGTCGGGCCAACCCATGACCCAACCCAATGAGGTACAATCATGACCGTTCCTTAATGGCACGTGGCATCATCCTAGGAAGCAGTACAGCTGGCAGAACAATATTTGTCCAGCGGGGGAACACTATAAATACCCGCATTTATTAAGAACAAAGGGATGGGAATCTAAGCAATTACTATACTCGTAAGCTTTGTCGTAGATTCGTTATTGAGGCTAAGACTTAACAGCACAATCCCTTATATATAAATTTGGATTAGTTCGTATACGTACTAACTATACATACAATAGGTGAATTATATTTTATATTGGAACTACGTTTGACTTGATCCCAGAGAGGTACATAAACAGCTCGGTAGCCCGAGTACAGTCTATAATCTTGATTCGTTGGTATTTATTTTGTATTACGAGGTCATCCTGACTGAGTAAGGGTAGGGTTAATTTTCGACCTAGATCAATATGATGTGCATAAAAAATGTATAAGGGCATTATGGTAAATAATATATCCATAGCTTGGGCTAGGGCGCCTCCCACGAAGCGAGTCCACAATAATACAGTAATTAAGCCCATAGGGCTAGCTGCCCATTATCATTACAGGTCGTTATGTTCAAGAGGCTATAGAAGTAATTATGCTATTTTAATATTAATAGCTAAATATTGGGTTTAATAAATAGACGGATGGGCCAGTGCTAAGTTTTAGTCCACGGTCCATAGACCACTTCCAGCTCCATATATATATCTTAAAGGAGCTGGTGAGAGATTCATTATCAACTCTCCACACAAAAATCCACTGGCAACTTTAGAGAGTACTTTCACTATCGAACTCCGAACTGACTTGATTCCGTCATACCTGGTACGTTGGCAGCTTGCATAACAGCGAGTGCAGTTTATACCTAATTTAACCCTTAACCTAGTTTGTCATGTGTTGGGTCAGATTCTCTCGCCACGTGGCAAAACATATGACATTAACTTACTGACAAATTTCACCCGCATCAATATATATGCTATATCTAAATTCATACTATTATATGCTATATTTGAGGGACTATTTGAGCACATTTGAGAAATGAGGGACTAAAGTGGGTCAAATAATAAACTTGAGGGACTATTTGAACGCATTTGAGATATGAGGGACCAAAGTGGGACAAATGATAGACTTGAGAGATTATTGGTTGTATTTAACCTATTTTTGAAAACACCTTTAATAATCATTGAAATCCTTCTTTTGTCAGCTAGAAATCTATCTAAGATTAGAAATCGATTCATTTCGAATTGGGGATCTATCAATTCATCTATATATAGTCGTGCGAAGGATTGTGATCGCGCGACTTACGGCGATTAAGGAGTCGTGTGACTATTGGGCAATTGGAGAGTTGTGCAACTTTAGGGTGTTAAACGAATTAGTTAGAGTAGCTTGTATTTATCTTACCTCAATGGAATAATTGAAACTTGTATTAAACCAATATTGTAAATATGATAGATGTTGTATCATAGGGTTTGTGTATGCTTAGAAGTCTTTCCTTATTCAGGTTTTGCATTGTATATAAGCTTGTTATGTATGTTGCGGTTTACCCAATGAAAGGAAATCTTTTCCCACATCTTTCTTACGTCTTTTACATGGTACTAGAGGGGTTAAGAGAAGATCCTCAACCTAGCCCTAATTACTAGTCCCAGCAACACCATTAAAATCGTATCCCCTCTCGTCTTCCATGGCGGATAAAAAAGTGGTCGACATGTTGTCTCCCTTCTACTTATCTCCATCCAATAATCCAAGAGTGATGATAACGACTTACGTGTTGAATGGAGGCAATTTTGATATATGGGAAAAGGCTATGGTGAATGCCTTGAGAGCAAAGAACAAACTAGGGTTCATAAATGGAACATTAAATAAACTGATCGATGTTCGGCTGAAGCAAACAACTGGGGAGCATGTAAGTCGATGTTGATTTCATGGATACTAAATTCCATTGATAAGTTAATTCAGCCCACTATTGCTTATGAAGAAACCACAAAGGCTATTTGGGAAGATCAGAGGGATCGATTCTCTGTTGGAAACGCGATGCCGTTTCATGAGTTGAAAGGTGAGATAGTTTCGCTTCGGCAACAAAGGACGACCATGATGGCCTACTTCACGAAATTGAAGGGAATATGGGATGAGTTGAGTAGCTATTCCAAAATTCCTACTTGCACATATGGAGCCTCCAAAGAATTTGTTCAAGAACGCGAAGAGGGAAAATTGCATCAATTCTTGATAGTTCTCAATGATGCGGTGTTTGGGACAGCTCGATCTCAGATCCTCAACATGGACCCACTTTCCACAATCAACAAAGCGTATGCGCTGATTACTCGAGATGAGCACCATCGATCTATTATTCAGGATCAAGAAGAACGTGTTGAGGCAGTAGCTTTAGCAGTTCAAATGGCGACAAAATGAAAATTCGGGCCTCAATTTTGATTGCCAAAGCCGAAGAATAATAGCTAAGGGAAGTATGCGCACTGTAATCGCAGTGTATGATCTCGGAGTGTTTTGAGTTAATTGGCTACCCTGCCTGGTCGAGAGGGGCACGCGGATGAGGGCGGAATGAGCAAACCCGTAGCCAAGGGCAGACGGGTATCGCCGCGGGTTACAACCAAGGACATGCGACACCATTTCATACCGTTGGTGGTCAGCCCAAAAACAGTGGTGAGATCTTGAGATTGTTGAATGATCAATTTCAAAAATTGTTGACACTCCTGGACCGGGATAATTCCGACAAGCTCTCTAGTAAGGTTTCCAATGATTTTACATTGGTTTTGGATACAAGAGCATCCAACCACATGACTGGCAATTTGGACCTCATGTACGACGTTGAGGTGATGACATCGATTGCTATGATTATGCCCAATGGGGCGTGATGGATGCCACAAAACGGGGTCGAGTCATACTAAATGACACTATAACATTGAATGATGTTTTATATGTTCCTACCTTGACATGCAACTTAATTTCCATACGCCAATTAATTTTTGAACGTCACTCATTGTCCGGTGACAAGCTATTTCGTCATGTTGGGACACTCATCTGTTTCATGGAAAACCAAGAAGCAAGCACAGTTTCCTGTTCCTCGGTTGAAGCCCAATATAAGGCGATGGCTGCCGCCACTAGTGAGCTTCTTTGGATGAAGTCTTCCTTTCTTGTTGGGTATCTCACAATCTGACCTAATGCATCTATTTTGTGACAGTCAATTCACTATCCACATTGCTGCTAATCTCGTTTTCCATGAACGAACTAAGCATATCGAGATTGACTGCTATTTTGTGTGAGAACAAGTCCAAGCCGGTACTATCGTCACTACTCATATCCGTTCACAATTTCAGCCAGCTGATTTATTTACCAAAGCTCTTGGTCGTCCTCAGTTCTACTTGGCAAGTTGGGCATTCATAATATGCATGCGCCAACTTGAGGGGGGGAGTATTGTAAATATGGTAGATATTGTATCTTAGGGTTTGTGTATGCTTAGAAGTCTTTCCTTATTTAGGTTTTTGCTTTGTATATAAGCTTGTTATGTATGCCGCGTTTTACACAATGAAAGGAAATCTTTTCCCACATCTTTCTTGCGTCTTTTACAAGCAAAGAGATACAACAGTGAAACTTCAAGACTCTTACTGACATTTACCCTTTATTATGACATTTTATCAAAAAGAAGAAAAACATGCTACTTGTGTTGTAATTAAATAATAATGTATTTTTAGAATAAATCACATTCCGAAAATCCCTTTTGAAAAAAAAATGTATATTAGTGATTTCTAGACTTTTTTTGCTTTTATAAGAACTTAAGTTTATTTTCAATAAACATTATAAATTTCTTTGTTTTTTGAACTAAAAATATTTTATATTTCTAAAGCATATACTTAAAATGCCCATTTTAAAATGGATCCCAAGAAATTGACAAATCGACTTATTAAGTAGATGGAAATATCTAGATCTAATCATGCTAGTGTTCACTTTTCTCACATATGTCTAGTGTGGTGATCCCTTGCACACGAAATAAATTTACACAGATTATGCATTCGATCATTAAATTTACATAGATTATGCATTGGCACATTGAACTCCATTTGAAATAAAATTAATTAGCCAAAAGCGGATCCGATTAGAGATATAGCTTGCTTTTCATTTTGTTAGCACCGCGACGGCCTATTTCCCGGTCTGTTCGATGACACCAAGCTTGGTGCTACCCAACTATCCCTAAGATATTGACAAGTGTCATTTGCTTTTGAGAAATTGATTATTGGTCCTTTAACTATTGATCTTTGTAATTTTAATCCCATAACTTTTAAGTTTAACAGTTTTAGTCCAAATCAGTTTGGTTTTTTCAAAGAATTTCCATATCAAAGGATCCTTCGAAAAATGGTATCAGAGCCTAGGTTTTATTGATGAAATATTTAAATTAGTTACATAAGAATTATTTTATCCCTAAGTGAGGAGAATAAAAAAGAATGGAACCGAACAAGAGTTCGATCTATGAAGAAAACAAGGAGTATTTCCAGATACTGGAAACCCAACGAGAAAAAAGGATTAATAAATTAATCCAAAATAGTAAGAAGCTTTCTTACGAAATACGAAAAGTGCTAACAAGAGTACAAACTAAAACTCCTGTAGCAGACATACCGGAATCAGTTCGGTATTATGAAAGGACTATGGCCATGAACAAAAGGTTTCAAGGCAACATTACGAGTGATCTACAACTCGCAGAGATCCAAGGCCAGTGGCCTGGGAAAGCAAATAAAGGTAACTCTCTTTAAAAATTTTATATGAGTTATAAAGAAATTGAACCGGATACCTCTAAGCTCTCTAAAGATCTTAGGGAAATCCAGAAGACAGTTCAAGATTACGGACATAGGCGATCTGAAAGAAAAACAAGGTATTACTGGAACGTCCAAACCAAAAAAGGATAGGATCGGCGATGCACTTGGACGAGTACCTCTTCTACATCAGAAGGGAAAAGCTAAGGAGATACCAAAGCCTAAGACGCATGAGGAACTACTCATTGATATCCTTAGAAGTATTAACTAATATGGATATATCAAGAGTAGATCCATCCGATCTTCAAGAATTAACTGAGTCCTTTTCACAACTAAATGTTGTGGAGCTAGCTAATTTAAAAACCAATGAACTAGCACTGGGATTCCCAGGGCCAGGAGAAAGTTCTGCGTCGAATAATCCTCCACAAGATGAACCGATGCGAGAAGGTGAAGATTTGCACACAAATGCAGAACCCGCCCTTAGAGGGGTAACGTCTAGAGCAAATCATGTTAGACATCTAAATAGGATACCGAAAAATACACCTTGGGCAAGGACTATGTCACAATCCTTGAACCCATATGGTACTATCCTAAATTTGGATATAATAGATTTCAGAAACATCAAGAAATTAATCGATGAATGGGTAGCCTCTATGAAAATAGCCGCTACTACACTGGAACTAGACAAAGAAAACCTCATTAGATTAATGGAGTTAAGCTTAGAAGGATCTGTGAAAGTGGGTTGGGTACGCACCCCAGCAGAATCTAAGCAAGAGGTTTTAGCTGGAGAATCTAAAAGTACTATTGCAGATAGATTCGGAAGGATAACCAAATTAAATTTTATCGGAGATGGATACTTCGGTGAAAATAATGCAGAAAGAACCAGAGAATACACACAGGCACTCTATGGTCTTGAATTAAGAAATATTTGTGCCATTGATGAATATATCTACTGGTTCCGAAAATATTTCTTTCACGCAAATGTGAGTGCAGAAATTGCTGCACCTATGTTCTTTGCAAAAATCTGTAGTCCTTGGAGAGAAATGTTAATACACTCCTACAAGGTTCCAAAAGGGCAAGTTGATACAGTTGCAAGACGAATGTCTTTCTTAAAAGACAAACTAAAAGAGTGGTGTCAACAAGCCGCCATGCAAAAGAACATGAAAAAACTAAGAGGAAAAATGAAGAAAACCCCTCTTTGTTGTGAAAATAATGATTTTCCAACCATAATTGGAGAGTCAATTGAGCAGAGAAAGAAGTGAAAGCATTTTGCTCACTCCGATACCATCGGTAACAAAAAGCGATCTTCTTTCAGGCGAAAGTCTTGGTGGTCGAAATCGAAAGCCCGATCTTATAAATCTAGCTAGAGATCCGGACCAACCAGGGTGTCTTCCCAAGTATCTCGAAAATCCGACGGAAAGAAAGCCATAAGACGAACTTTCAGAAGGGCTCACACCTGTACAAATGAAAGTTTCAAAGACTGTAACTGCTGGACATGTGGAGCTCGGGACCACATTTCACCAGACTGTCCTAAAAAAGGTTGTGAATTAAAACAATTCGAAGCCACTGCGGATATACTGGATGCATTTTTTTATGGAGACTTGGTACCAGTATACCAATTCGAAAGTATTCCTTCAGTCGAAAGTGTATATGAGGAAGAAATAGAAAGTGATTCCAGTAAAACATCAACCGAATCGGAATAATGTCTGGAATTCCTATTTATACAATTCCACAGCTTAGAATTGTTATCTCTGACTTCAGAGAAAAAATAAAAAGAAGTAGAAACATAATACAACATTATAAATCTACTATTCAATTATTAGGCGAAACACTAATCCGCCGAAGAAAAATAATTGACCAAGATTCAGATCTGATTACAAAATATTCATACTCTAGAAACCTGGATCGAAAGTATGAATAAAAATAATCGTTCTATCTTCCGAGAACAAAACAATCCTTTCTGATGGATTACTCCAACGAAGGGGATATGCTCCAAAAATAGGATAGCTTAGCTGGTTTCTTTTTCAAGGCATCTATATCAGATAAAACCACGGAAAAGATCATGAGACAAGACTCAAACATTGGTAAGTACGATGGGTTTAGAGTCAATGGAGTGAATAGAATCCTAAATCAAATAGGATTCAATCAAAGACGGCATAACATCAGGTACAAGGTAAGTTCTGGGGAATTTGCAATTCCTATGGAATTAACTGGTAATGTGATGGGTATGAAACTTATTCCAAAGGAAGAAATTCTGGAAGAATTAAGTAAGATGAAAGAGGAAGAAGTGCTTACTATGAAGTGGATCCATATAGGAACCATTGAAATAGTAATAAAAGCTACTTTCAAAGAAGGTGTTAATTCACCATTACACTTGTCTATAATGGATAAAAGAATTAACAACCTAAGAGATGGTTGTCTTGGTACAATGGTAGGAAATTTATATACAGGCAAACTTATGTTTGATATTCATCCAAGAATTGCATATAACCTAGCGGACCAAGATTTCAGCCAAGTCTTAACCCTCCATCAAGATTTCAAAAGAACAGATCTGATGAAAGAAAGGAATAGACTATATTCTATTACATATAAAATTGCTTATGCACTTTCCAATACACATCATTTTGATTTGTTTATTCGGAAAGAGTATATTGAAATTCCAAGGATTTTCAAGGAATTTGCTAAGGTAATAGCACCCGATCCAATTCAAATACCAAGGATTGGAGGTGTGGATATCTTAATCCGTGACCATCCAGTTCTAGATCGCTCAATGAGTTCTAGAACAGATCTTAATAGCAGGATGTCCTTTTCTGAAGAAAGGATAAGGAGTTTGAGAGGAAAAGAATTAATCGAGAATCCAACTCCTCCGGCTATTTGGGTAGATAATGTAAAAATTAAATGTCCGGAAGGATGGAAAGACATACAAGTAATATTTGATATTACAGAGAAAGATAATTACTTTCCTTGTGATGATCTATATTGTTAGGATCGGTATGCCCCCACAAGCGATGTCGGCGCAACGGAAGAAATAAAGTATATAAAACACATATATATCGGCATCCCAAGCTAGAGGTCAAAGTAATGCACAACAAAAACTAATACGAGTAAACGGGTTTTAAACCGATTACAAGATTTGGGGTTTTATTAAAGTGAGGGTGTAAAACAACAACACAAGGAAAACCACACCAAAAACTTTGACTCTCATTTTTGAATCCTCACCTCAACATGGAGGGGTTCGAATCAAACCACCATAAACTCCTAAAGAAAGAAGCCTCTACCAGGACACACCTCAAGTAAGTTCATACCTTAAGCAAAAGATTGGCTAGATATATGCTCTAAGGAAATGGAGTCTATGTAGTGAAAGGTGGAAGACAAGAAGAGTTACTAAAAGAAATATCTATGGAAGATAATCTTTTACAACTAATCTTCAAGAAGAAGTTCTATAGAAGAAAGTCTTCAAGAATCACAAGAGAAGCTAGAAAAATCTAGAGATGAAGAACTAAGCTCTAAGCTTTTTTTTTCTTTTTAAGTTTTCATCAAGTTTTAAATGAGAGCAAGAACACCTCCTTTTATAGCCACCAATTTTCGTCCATAGGGTGTTAGGTGGAGTAGAAGACTTGTTTTTCTTCACCTACCACCTCATTATCACCTAACATTCCATTCTCAACTACCACCACATGTGTAAGAGAATATTTTTCATTTTCTTCTTCATTTAAAAAACATTACAAGTCAAACTTTGACTAGCTTTGAATTTCACTCTTGTGACTTCATTTAATTAAGTCCAACTTAATTAAAATGACTCCCAAGTCTTCCAAGACTTGTTAATTAAATAATCTTCATGATTAATTAATAGTAAAATTAGTAGCTTAAATAAATTCCCGGATAATAATAATTTCCGTTAATGATTAATCTCCAAGATTAATTAATAGAAAAATTATTTTCCCAAGCCTACTAATTAAAATGTCTTCCACATAATCAATTAATCTCATTAATCAATTTCACTTTAATCCTAAATCGGAATAATATTCACATAGTAATTGAACTTTCTTGAGTAAGTGTGTAACCCCATTGTAGGTTCGTTCATGTACTAGTAGTAGGAACACAACCCCATTGTGCCTTTGCAATTTTCATTGCTAGATTTAATTACTCCAAGTATTTTAATTCGACCAAGAATTAATTACCGATTAATTCATGGTTCCTACAAATCAAGGTTAGTACTAGCCACGCGCCAAGAAGACCTAGCCATGAACGATTATTAGGTGACCTTTCCGCATTACGATTTTCGCATAAGTAAAATCCTTCCATCAAATATCCCGATCGAATCTAGGACTTGGATGTCAGTCGAAATCCCAGTAACTCGATTCTATGTATATCGATCTAAGTGACATTGACCAATTTATCAATCGAGCGAGGAAACACTGCGCCTCCTTATTGATACTACTCCGGTCGGAGGTTCCCATGGTCAATACACTGTGAAGTACATAGGATATGCGCCGATGCTAATGATCAGTGACGGATTCTCTCTTGGCACTCACGCGCCTCCGTACATAACCAAACTGGACCCAATATGCCCCACTTTATGACTCACCTGGAATCGTGTGACAAATCTAAGTACAATGAGCGATGCACGAGACGACCAATGGTGCCTCAAGTCATGAGGACCAATCTTATGCCTACGTAACTGAGGAGATTCCAAATTCGACATTGACTCCAATATGGAATCTCAGCGGGGTTGTTCAGTTTACTCGATCCCAATGAGAACCCACATACATGCACTGAAGTACACCGTATCAGTATCCATGGAATAGGATACACTCTCCAAGAGTGTGCATTGTACGTGCAAGTCTTTACGAGTCATTGATATCCCTATCTCAATGATTCTATGATTTGGAACATCTTTAAGACCACAACCTTAGAGACATATTCCATGATTGGCATCCCCGATACCAAACACATCTCATAGCTTAAGAGTGATCTAGGGGACTTTATCTAATTGTATAGAATGATAAGATAAAGAAGAAAACGCCATTTATTAAATTACTTGACAAGATACAATATAAGACTGTTTAAAGAGTCGGTTACCACGCCCTACAAATGGCGCACCGGGTACCTAACTCTTTCAATCTCCCACTTGCCCTAGAGACAATTGCCCATGCATTTCAGGCCCATCTTCTCAAGATGTCCCTCCAATACTCTTTGGCCCAAGGGTTTGGTAAAGGGGTCTGCTATCTTATTTGCCGAGTCCACACGTTCCACTTGAACGTCGCCTCTACGAACGATCTCTCTGATCAGATGGTATCGCCTTTCTATGTGTTTGGACCTCTGATGAGACCTTGGCTCTTTTGACTGTGCAATAGCCCCATTGTTATCACAGTACAATCGTACGGGATCAACAATAGATGGAACAACACCCAACTCTTGGATGAAGTTCCTTATCCAAACAGCTTCTTTTGCAGCCGCCCAGGCTGCAATGTACTCAGCCTCTGTGGTGGAGTCAGCAATAGTTTCCTGTTTAGAACACTTCCAGCTGACCGCTCCACCATTGAGTACAAAGACAAATCCCGAGATAGATTTGAAATCATCCACATCAGATTGGAAGCTAGAATCTGTATAGCCTTCCAATTTTAATTCTCCTCCACCGTAGACTAGGAAGGCATCCTTAGTTCTTCTTAAGTACTTAAGGACTGCCTTTAAGGCTTTCCAGTGCTCTTCGCCTGGATTGGCTTGATATCGGCTTATTGCACTAAGTGCATAAGCCACATCAGGCCGTGTACATAGCATAGCATACATAATACTCCCTATAGCAGAGGCATATGGTATGTGAGACATCTTGTCCTTTTCCTCCAGTGTCTGAGGAGACATAGACTTGGAAAGAGAAATACCATGTCTCATAGGCACCAATCCTCTCTTGGACTGATCCATTTTGAATCTCTTCAAAACTCTATCTATGTACGCAGATTGGGAGAGTCCCAGCATTCTACTGGATCTATCTCGATGAATCTTCATTCCGAGAATGTAGGATGCCTCTCCCATATCCTTCATTGAGAATTGTGTGGATAACCACGCTTTCGTTTCTTGCAACATTCCTATGTTGTTTCCAAACAATAGAATGTCATCAACGTAAAGCACCAAAAATGTTATCGCGCTCCCACTAGCCCTTTTGTACACACATGCTTCATCAGCATTTTGAAGAAAACCATATGTTTGTACAGTATCATCAAAACACTTGTTCCAGCTTCGGGAAGCCTGTTTGAGTCCATAAATGGATCTCTGAAGTTTGCACACCTTGTGCTCACTTCCTATGGATGCGAAGCCCTCGGGCTACTCCATGTAAAGCTCTTCCTCTATTTTACCATTGAGGAAAGCAGTCTTCACATCCATCTGCCATATTTCATAGTCTGAATATGCAGCTATGGCTAGAAGTATCCGAATGGATTTGACCATCGCCACTGGTGAAAAGGTTTCATCATAGTCAATTCCTTGCCTCTGAGTGTAACCTTTCGCCACGAGACGTGCCTTGTAGGTGACTACTTCTCCATCTGCTCCAAGCTTTCGCTTATAGATCCACTTGCAGCCTACGAGTTTAGACCCCTCAGGTGGATCTACTAAGGTGCAAACCTTGTTGGAGTGCATGGAGTCCATCTCGGATTGCTTGGCTTCTAACCATTTTCCTGAATCGACGTCCAACGTCGCTTCCCCATATGTCCTTGGATCAAGGGAATTACCATCCTCGTTGCTATCAAGCAAGAAACCATACCTCTCAGGTTGTTTCGGGATCCTTTCGGATCTTCGAGGATGTTGTGTACTTGCTACTACTTCTGGTTGTGCATCTGTGGTATCAGGTGAACCCTTTTGTGGTTCTTGAGTTTCCTCAAGTTCTGCAACCTCGCCATTTCTATCCAATAGAAATTCCTTCTTTAAGAAGGTAGCGTTCCTTGAAACAAACACTTTATGTTCCGATGGGTTGTAGAAATAATATCCATAGGATTCCTTTGGATATCCCACAAACTTACATAAGGAGGATCTTGCATCCAACTTATCGCCCACTAGTTGCTTGACATAAGCCGAGCAACCCCATACCCTTAGGTATTTATAAGTGGGTGGTTTACCAAACCACATTTCATATGGCACCTTGGAGACACTCTTTGACGGTACTCTATATAATAGATGCGTCGCAGATTCTAGGGCATATCCCCAGAAGGAAAGAGGAAGTCTAGTGAAACTCATCATGGATCGAACCATGTCCATCAAGGTCCGATTCCTTCGCTCGCTTACCCCATTAAGTTGGGGAGTACCAGGCGGAGTCCACTGAGAGACAATCCCATTGTCTTTTAGATAATCAAGGAATTCACGGGACAAGTATTCTCCACCTCGATCCGATCGAAGTGCTTTGATACTTCTTCCCGTTTGCTTCTCTACTTCATGTCTAAACTCCTTGAACCTCTCAAAGGCTTCAGACTTGTATCTCATAAGATACACATAACCATACCTCGAAAAGTCGTCGGTGAAGGTTATGAAGTAAGTATGGTTCCCTTTAGTGCTTACATTAAGCGGACCACATACATCCGTATGGACCAAGTCCAAAAGGTTAGTAGCTCGCTCCATTTGCCCGGCAAATGGTGACTTGGTCATCTTACCCTTTAGACAAGATTCACAAGTTGGCATATCTAGCATTTCCCGAAGGTCAAGCTTATCCGCCATCTTATGAATTCTATCTTAGAGATATAGGCCTAGTCTAGCATGCCACAGGTATGTATCATTTTGATTATCTAACTTTCTCTTACTAGTATGTTCCTCATGTTGAGATAATAAGATTGGAGTATCGGGGAGAACCGTGTATAAGCCATGAGACAACTTTGATTCCAATATTAAAGAAGAACCATAAAACATGGAGCAAGCTCCATTTTTATAACAAAACTATAACCTTCCTTGTCCAACAAGGGTACACAAATGATGTTCTTAATTAATTGCGGAATGTAAAATACATTGTTCAAAATAACACGGTTTTTGTTGGGAAAAGATAAGTAGATAGTTCCTACGGCCGTGGCAGCAACCCGTGCTCCATTCCCAAACCGCATGGTCATCTCCCCTCTACTTATCTGCTTGCTTCTTGCCATCACCTGCAAATCATTGCAAAGGTGAACTCCACATCCGGTGTCCAACACCCAAGAAGCATCATTAACTGATAAGTTAACTTCAACATAAAACATACCATTCATTGGTTCAGTGCAATTACGCTTCCAATGTCCCTTTTTACCACAATTGAAGCACGCATCATGATCGGTACCCTTAGCCTTTTTTACACCACCTTTGCCTTTCAACTATTTTTTCTTGTTGTTGTTCTTCTTCCCCTTATTCTTATTGGCCTTACGGCCCTTAGAACGGGATGAGGAACCAACAAGCAGTACCGGCTTATCTTTCTTGATGGTGGCATCTGCACTCTTCAACATGTTAAACAACTCGGGTAATGAAGCCTCAAGTTGATTCATGTTGTAGTTGATGACAAATTGGTCAAACGACTTCGGAAGGGACTGTAGCACAAGGTCAACAGAAAGCTCGGTCTCAAATTTTACACCAAGATCAGAAAGCTTATTAATAAGACTGATCATACGTAAAACATGATTATCGACCGAAGATCCCTCATGCAGACGAGCACGGAATAGCTCTTTAGAGATTGCGAATCTCTCCCTCCTAGTTCGAGTGCCATAGAGCTCCTCGAAGACTTTTGATAATATCCTTGGAGATGGTCACATGCTCAAATTGCTTTTGAAGCTCATTAGTCATAGAAGCCATCATGATACATCTCACTTGGATATTATCATCAGTCCACTTATCAAAAGCGGCACGTTCATCATCAGTGCTTGTGCGAGTTACGCGAGGCAAAGGCGTATCTAATACGCTATCCTTGCGCTCACTTTGAAGCACAATTTTAAGGTTTCGATACCAATCGGCGTAGTTGGGACCGACAAGTCTATTTGAATCTAAGATTGTTGAAAGTGGATTTTTGGCCATTTTGTTAACTACAAAATAAATAGTGAGGCAGAACAATTAGCATTCAATATATATCTTGTTCACATATAATTCGGTCTTTAATCGTACGTGTCTCCCACTATTTTATCAAATTCCATAACCCTCTTATATGGATAAGGAGATATGCGGGTCTCCCTAGTGGGCTCGAGATCCATAAGCGACTCTTCATATGCCCCAAGAACACGAGCCCATATGATAAATCCGTATGGTAGGCTTACCGGCCTTCTATATCGACATATAGTTCTCAAGATATTTTGCCTCGTCTTTCCCATATACCCCGAGAACACGAGCCCATATGGTAGTAAACGTTAAGTCAAGCCCATCAAATATTCATGGTCAATCGACCGGACTAGTGTGCCCCACGACTCATGGACGACACCTAAACAAATTGATCCCACGAGTATCTCTATGCTTAGTGGTGGTCACAGCCTAATCCACTTGACGCCACCCCACGACTCATGGACGGCGGGCCAAGCTTCATGGAATTTCACATGCTACCACTTATGATGGAAGGTGTGGACAATAGAACTTCATTCAATTTCCACATAAACTTAATATTTCTTGGATTTACTTGAAACAAATCAAGCGAGGGGTTTCAACATGCAAGGTCTCATCAAGATAAGGATTATCTTTAATTATGTGATCATGCAATCCAAGTAGCATATAAGAAAACATAATATAACACATCCACAAAGCGGTAAACAAATATGGATGATTGTGGGTCCCTAAGCGATCCACCCGAGCCACCAGTGAATCTAAGGCAATCTAGGGTACTAAATTAAAATAGGCCCTATCTATTACATAAGCTTCCAACGGCATACATAATCTTCAATAATGGTCCATCATCTTCGTCTCCATCTTCGATTACAATAAAATGAAAAAGAAAGTGCGAAAATAAAATATACAACCAAATTGAAATAGAGGCCAATAATAATTACAACCCAATTGAATAATCTAAGGCTCGACCCATAATCCATCCATTATGCAAATCAACCATCAAGTGTATGAAGATGACATGCAAAGCATTAATTAATCATAAGCCCATCACATAGTTGAAACAATCATAACTTTGGGATTTATACGTTTTGAGGAAAAACCGAGTTTTTCTAGTTTTCAAAAATTCCAAACTTTTAAATAACTCAAAAACGCATGGAAGTTGATTCCAAAATCAAGAAATGGGCCAAAGGTAGGAGTCCTTGAAGGCCCGGGTCGTGTGTACCACACCACGTCAAGATGGTCCAACCATCAAGCACATGGTGTGCATACGCACACCCGTGTACGCTGCCCGACAACGCACCGTGCACCACCGAGCAGCGCACACACTGTCCAGCAGCTGCTGGACAGTTTCTCGACCATGGTCGAGACCACCAAGGGGTGGAATCGGCCATGGTCAGCCCCGTCTTGACCCCCGCCAAGTTTCCTTTGACGGTTAGCAATGATTCGCGATATTGAGTCCTACTAAATGAGCACACCCTTATGCGCACAAAGTCTCGTAGCTTGGGTTCAATATCAACGGTCCTCGCCCGGGTTTCGACCTTCCCTTTTAGTGTCTCTTAATTTTCAATCGTTTAAAAAAAATAAAATCTCCAAGATTTTAAGAAAAACGATGACAAATCCCAAGCTATTATTAAATCAACAAATGTAACATATAGATTTAAGCAACCGGTTAAAATACTACATGAAACAGAAAGCAAAAACATGCAAAGTTTTTAATGTGCATAACCCGGGCTCTGATACCACTGTTAGGATCGGTATGCCCCCCCACAAGCGATGCCGGCGCAACGGAAGAAATAAAGTATATAAAACACATATATATATCGGCATCCCAAGCTAGGGGGTCAAAGTAATGCACAACAAAAACTAATACGAGTAAAGGGGTTTTAAACCGATTACAAGATTTGGGGTTTTATTAAAGTGAGGATGTAAAACCACAACACAAGGAAAACCACACCAAAAACTTTGGCTCTCATTTTTGAATCCTCACCTCAACATGGAGGGGTTCGAATCAAACCACCATAAGCTCCTAAAGAAATAAGCCTCTACAAAGACACACCTCAAGTAAGTTCATACCTTAAGCAAAAGATTGGCTAGATATATGCTCTAAGGAAATGAAGTCTATGTAGTGAAAAGTGGAAGACAAGAAGAGTTACTAAAAGAAATATCTATGGAAGATAATCTTTTACAACTAATCTTCAAGAAGAAGTTCTAAAGAAGAAAGTCTTCAAGAATCACCCTTATGCGCACCGGGCACCTAACTCTTTCATATATCACTTGCAGCAATCTACTGTCAACAAATATGAAGGAATGCTAGAAATAACGGGATATGAAGTATTTGTTACAGGAATTGCAAGACGGGACCCAGGAATGGTTATTCTGGGATTTAGTTTTCTTCAGGAACACAAACCTTGGGGAAGAAAAGGAAACGGAATGGAATTTAGCTTGGATGGACATATTATTCAAGTTGAATAAATGACTAGTCCTTTTTCTATATACATATCTGTTGGTATGTTATATGAACAATATAAGTCAGAATATTTTCCAGCTTATATTGATTCTAGATCAGGAATTTGTACATCAAAATTAAACCTGGTGTTTTCCCTAGCAATGCTATGGAAGCTTTACCCATTAATGAGGGAAGAGATTTCTCTAAGAAAGTCCTCATTCTCAATAAGGGAATCCGTGAAGCGCATATCATGATTGGAGGAGCATTTGGCACACCTTGGTCCAAGGTAAAAATGCCACCTATATATTTTCATGATACTGGAGCAGATATTTTGTTGGGTAACAATTTTATCCAGACGTTTGCAAAATATGTGCAAGATAACAACAAAAATTTGTTGATTTTTACTACTAATTGTGGTAATAAAGTACACGTTTTGCGGCGCGCAAAAGCGTTTAATAGGATTATGCCTATTCATTTTCGCAGCAAATGTGGTGATATTAATCCTGATTCCAAATTAACCCATCCTAAAATGAAGGATAAACGGAGATTTGGAAAAGCTCTTTTATCCTTTAGACTACATGGTCTAATTGAAAGTGGGGACGAAAACTGTAATGAAAATTCAAAATAAGAAATACAACTTCTTAAGAATGAATTGCAGAACAGGTCCATGGATAACATTGACGGAGAAAGTTTACTTTCCCTTGAAAATGTTAAGCGACTAATTCAAAGGAACTTTAACGAGAATCCTTTGGCTTGGTGGGATAAAAACAAGATCGAAGCTACTCTGAAAGTAAAAGAACAATGCAAGTACGGGTATGTTCGATACAAGCCAATCCAGATGAATATGGAGGATAAGAAGGATATGCAAACAATCATAAAAGAGCATATCGATCTTAAACTTATAGAACCTAGAGTCTCTGCTTATAGTAGCCCTGGTTTTCTGGTAAGAAACCATGGTGAGATAAAAAGAGGAAAGACAAGATTAGTAATCAATTATCAAGGTATTAATAAGATACTGGAGTTTGATGGTTACTATATCCCAAGTAGAGAACACTTAATAGAATGCATTAAAGATGCTAAAGTATTCTCAAAGTTTGATTGTAAATCTGGTTTCTATCAAATTAAGATGGAGAAGGAGTCTAGGAAATATACGGCATTTTCTACTCCACATGGTCAATATATCTGGAATGTTCTTCCAATGGGATTAGCAAACACACCCCAAATATATCAAAGAAAGATGGATAATCTGTTTAAGGATTATTTCGAGTTTATGTTTATCTATATTGACGACGTATTAATTGCATCTAGGAATATGAAAGATCATATTAAACATCTTGAAATATTTTCTAATGCATGCTTTAATGAAGGATTGGTGCTTTCAAAAAAGAAAACAATAATCGGTGTTAATAAGATTGAGTTTCTTGGCATTCTTATTGCCGAAACAGGTATTGAACTACAGGAACATATTGTGGAAAAAATACGCAATTTTCCTGATGTTTTAAAAGATAAAAAAACAGCTTTAAAGCTTTCTGGGAGTTGTTAACTTTGTAGGTATCTTTATCAAAGATCTGGCAAAATACAGAAAAGATTTCCGACCTCTTTTAAAGGAAACGGAAAGCTTGAAATGGAAGTGGGAAGAAATTCACACTCAAAGAATTCGTGAGTTGAAACAAGTTTGTAATAACTTGCCTGAACTCGCAATACCACAAGACAAAGATGATTTGGTAGTCTATACCGACGCCAATGATTATAGATGGGCAGCAGTGCTCATGAAAAGAACAACTACGGGGGAAGAACCTTGTAGATATGCAGGAGGATTGTTTACCGAACAACAAGATAAATGAGAAAGATTTCTTTGCTATTTGGAAGGCATTTAAAAAATGACCATTATTTCTTTTAGCCAAAGAATTTACTTTAAAAGTTGATAACACGAATGTCAAAGCCTTTTTGAAAAACAAACTTGAATCAAAAATAGAAAAGGCACGTATTCTCAGATGGCAAGCTGAATGTCAATATTATTGTTTTGACATTATTATTGTGAAATCTCATGAAAATGTTCTTGCAGATTTCTTGACAAGAGATGGAAGTGTCTGAGGCAAATTCCATCATAACGAGATACAGGCATCTCAGGGAAAACCTTGAGGAGCTTGACAAAAAGATTGGACAGTTATCAGTTAACACTGAGGTAGCTGGCCATGTACAACAAGCTGATCTGGGCATTGTCCAGGAAACCCTTAAGGGAACGACGTACTCTATGACTATGTTATGGAATACACTACAAGAACCAATTTGAAGAGCATCATCTTCTGTGATGACTCGTGAATTAAGAGAGCAGGACTCTACACCTACGTTTAGAGAACGGGGCTCTATACCCGGAGCGGTGGATTCAAATACCACTTGCACAAGTCCATTCTCAAATTCTGAGGAAACGGAAAAGGTTGAACGAAAGGAAGCGCAAGCTCCTACTAGTTCAAGTCAACTCACCACCTCTGGGGTTAAGAGGGAGAGATTAATCTTAGGCCACAGAAAGGCACTTCTAAGATTAATACTAACCCAATTAATTTACATTGGCAGGGTTATCAACGCTCTTGGGAAAAATTAATCTCAAGAAAGGGAATAAATCCTAATAGATCCTTGGTAGAAATATCAAGGAAATATCCCAGGATTTGGATAACGGAGGGATCAAATCTAGACGAAGTACGAGAATGGTATGATTTTGGGGCAATTGCGTCAATACATATTATGTCACCAAGTTTTCCGGAGATATCCAAACTTCCGGATTGGATTACAGGGGCCGTGTACGACTCATGGCAAAACAACCCGCACCTTAAAAGGGGCGATATCTTGGAGTTAAAATTTATTTCAACAGCTCCAGCAATTACAGGAAAAGGATCTCACTCAGCATTTCATTTCATGAAACTACAGAGACTGGACATGATAGCCTATAACAGAATCCAGGTCGTAACAGGAGAAGCTCCTTTGGTTAGTAATATCAATGAAGACGATATATCTACCAGAAGAGCATGGGGAATGTGGGTCTGTCTTACAGAGATGGACAAAGTCAAATATCCATTCAAGATTTTCACAAGTTCTGTGAATGGGTCATTCCTGTTAAATTCCATGACAGGGAAAAGTACAGATTTCGCAGAGAAGGTATTTGAGCAAAAAGGACCATCATCTGGGAAAATAAGTTACCAGCAACTAAATCCACCAGGAAGAAAGCCTGCAACATGATGCATGTTGATCTCTAGCACAACAGGGAATGTTCAAGTTGTGAGTTCTAAGAAAAACCCTTATTTGGTACAAAAATACGGGTTACCAAGACGAAACTCGAATCAGAAAAAGATAAGGGGAAAAGGAAGACATTTTACCCGAAGGGTTTTCACAAACCCAGGTAAAATCATGTAAACGACAAAGGAGGCCTACATGATTAGGCGCACTACCTAAAAGGTCAGTCATGTGACTGATTAAAGGTAACAGCTGCAAAAGAAGACAGCTGTGAATAGACAGGCGTGGCAGACACAAGGGTCTACGCGCATTAAAAAAAGGAATCTTGACAGCACTCAAGAAAATTATGCAAGTTTAGAATCCGTCTTTAGAATCCGAAATCAAGTCCATAAGAAGGAAGTTCTAAAGTAGATGAAGGTCATCCAAAATCCTCTCTAACTCTTTTTATAAGAATATTTTAGAGAAAATATTTGAAAACACTTCTTCTTGTTTTAAATTTACCAGTGTATGGGGTTTTTCCCAATAGTAAATCCTCCCATGAGGGGCTAAGAGTTTTCTCCTCCAATAGCGGAGTAGAATAATATTATGTAATTTTAATTTGTATTTCATCAATAAAAATAAAGGCTTTTGCCCGACTGGTTGTCTTAATAACAATTACTGTTATATCTGTTTATACCTTTTACACCCAAAGGTAGGAAACGAAATTGGGTTGTGCTGTGTATCGCTGAAGGAGCCAAAGACTGCGAACCACCGACTGCGGGCGTGTGGTTGGAAGGAGTCCGTAAAATCGAGTATTTGGAATACCCGGCGATAAGGCGGTCAAAAGAAGGTATGAATCTATGTAAACCTAATTTTATTACGGAAGCATATGGGGCCTGATTGATTTTGATCTCAGGAAAAGCATTTTGGAAAAAAAAAAAAAAGGACTGAAACATTTAAAGTTATAAGTAAAGGGATCAAAGGCTACTTCCCTCCAGAGTTTAAGGGCCAAAACGAAATAACTACGATTCACAGGTGCCACATGTCAAAATCTGGTGAAAGTTTGGTACCACCAAACCCCGTAGCATCGAATGAACCAACTATTTCCCTATATCCTCCTAAATCCTAACCTTTAATTAATAACAATAATAATTTGAAGACAAGACGCTGACAATAAAGTAGCCAGTCCACCCACCCAACCCAGCATGCTCTCTTCCCCCCCGCCGGCGCAGTCACCAGCACCGCCATCCTCCGATGAGGATTTCTTCTCTGCAACCTCAGCCTCCACTTCCTCCGATTCCACCCCCATCCCATCTCCCCTCCCTCAGATCCCCATCGCATGGCCCGACGACGGAACACTCACCCTAGCTTGGGTCACGAATCTCATGCACGCCTTCGACTGGGCCTCCAGAGCTATACTCCCCTCCGAATTCCCCTCCGTCCTCCCTGTCGGGGTCTTCGATAAACTCCTACTTACTGCATCTAAGATTTTGCATAAGGAGCCCAATTGTGTTCATATTGAATTGGGTACGGAATCCAGGAGGAGGGTTGTTGTAGTTGGAGATGTGCACGGGCAGTTGCATGATGTTTTGTTTTTGTTGAGAGATGCCGGATTTCCCGCCGATGATCGATTTTTCGTCTTCAATGGTGATTACGTGGACAGAGGTGCTTGGGGCCTTGAGGTTTTTCTACTTTTACTCGCTTGGAAGGTCGGTCAGAATATTTCCATAACCCTCCTGCTCTTCCCAATTTTACTTCTTCACTGGAGCTAATATATATATATATATATATATTGTCTTTATTGGATGGAGGATGTAATACAAGAAATGAAAGTGCCACGCTGAATTCATGTTCTTAAGCCAAAGTACAAAGTTGATAGCTTTTCTATGAACTGTGTGTTTTTTGATTTATCATTATGCTTCTCCTTCCTTAGGTAACAGTTACTTGCATGATCTACATTAACTGACAAACAGAGGGTGTGTGTGTGTGTGTGTGTGTCTGTCTGTCTGTCTGTGTGTTATATGAGTTAAGTCCAGCAAATCGGTCAGTACGGTCATCTCTCTGGGTGGTAATTTTGGGATCTTTTCTTGCTGTTTTTCACATATGTCGGTCATGGGGCGTAACTGTGGCCATGTCCAAAAGTTGTTTGATGCTGCTTGCTCCACAATTGAGAATTACCAGTGACCCTGTGTACTATCTGTATCCATTCATTGCCCTCTCCATGCTTGTAATTCTTTTGTTTTAGCTCGGGATGCTTATATTTTATTCTTGAGGTGTGTTGAAAATAAGCTGATGATGCATGAATATTGAGGAGGGTGGTATTTTTTTAGCTAATGCAGTTGAAGTTCAAATCGAACTGCTCTTCCTTTCACGCTGAAAAGTAGGTTATGCTTTAGATCGCATAATTCTCCATACAATGCTCTGGCGCCCCGAGCTCGCTCTCACGACTAATGAGCGAGAGCTTCGCTCGTATGCGCTCGTAAAATTATTCTTAATTCTCTCACTAAAATTTATGGACCAGACTTCAAAAAATGACAGGATTTTTCCCATGATAGATGTTTTATGTACATCAATGAAAATTTCATTAGTCAAAACAAGTCAAATAGTTGCCTTAAAAACAATAAAGAATGAAACTACATATATAGATTTTGTAGAGATGGAATAAGTGTAAGTTATAAGATTAAGTTTGAACCCTTGGTGTCCTTTCTAGTTAAGATTATTTTATTAATTTTGATATTTCTATTTCATTGTACTTAAAAAAAATTTTAAGCCCACCAAAAAAGACAACCACATCATCTGATTATTTTTATAATTGAAGTTAAAAATAATTATTTAACATGAGCATATCATATCAAAATAATATCTAATGATAATTTGGTTGAATAATTTATAATAATTATTTTATTAAGACACGCTCTAAGGCGCTCACACTCTTAAATCATTTCAAAATTTGATGCTCTCCCTCTCCCGCTCTATGTGACTTAGGTTATGCTATGATTCCCAACTTGTTACGGTTGTTTTTTACGTCATCGTTGTTCAGTTTGTGTGTTGAAAAACTATTTAGTAAGATGTGGGTTGCTGTAATTATGATGTGTTCCTTCACAATTTATTAATTTGATGATTTTGAAGGTAAAACATTTTTAATTCGAGACAGTATCTTTTTTATTATATTTTTTTTCCTGTTAATATAGTACAAAGAAGAGGTAGCATTGTTTTCCCCAATCAACTCCATGAAACTCGAACTTTTACCCTCCCAAAGCTGGATTAATGCTTAATCACTGAGTTTACCCTTTTATCTCATAAACTAAGTCTAATCATGGAAGTTTGTGTAAGTGTGAAATTTCCTAACTGCATGACATGCTTAGTGTACTTGCTTAAGTAAAAGCAATGGCATATGACACACTTTGAATTACAAATTTTACCTGCGTACTGCTTTTTTCCCTGTCTATTGTTCTTCTGACTTCTCGTTTTTGGAGATAGAAATTACTATTCAAATCTGCGATAAAAAGATTGGACTGTATTTTACCTTCTTGGATCTTCAGCTGGAAATCGTTTTATCCTATGTTACCAGATATTGACTGGATGTTGGGAGCTTCATAAGTTGACAACTGCTTTTCGTTCTATTGTCATTGATATTGGAGGCTCTCTGAATTAGAAGATCTATGAAATCATCCCTCAAATATTAAAGCGTGAATATTTGGTAACACTTTTCCAGCTGTTGGTGGGGGTCCTAGTCTAAAGAAGATGTGTACACTTTCTTCGCTAATCATATTCGCTTATAACGAGAAATACTTAAGTCGAACCTTTTCTGGAATCTGGATCAGAAGTTAATTCTTTTGTTTAATTTTTTGGTTAAGAACTTCACATTACAAACTAATGGATTTGTAGTTTTTAGGGAGAAAACCCATTTTCTGTATATTTCATTATCAACAACAGTACAAAATTTATAAGAAGAAAACATACCACCTAATATGGTATGAGAATCCCTTGATTGACTACGATCCTTGATTCAGGGAATAAAATTTACTTTCCTAATTCCATCCTGATTCCTATTTTACAGCCCTTAAAAACTGGTCCATGATTTTAGATTTTCCATAATCCAACAGGATTGAAAAGATGGCAGGTGCCTACATTTTCATCATATTATTTTTAGATATTATGCTAGAGGATGCAAAAGAGCATTAGATTTATTGCCTTCAAATGTTTCTAGGGAGTAGTCAGGTGCTCTTTTCTCAGTTGGACAATGGTGTAAGAGATGAAATCATTTGGCCCACTGATTCTCATCTCCTTCACTTATGATGTTTTTAGGTAAAAGTTCAGTTCTTATTTAATATTTTAGTATTTAGTTCAGTTAATTAGATTGTCATGCCTAATTTTTCTTTTTTGTCAGAGATAGCCAGAGAATTTCTAGAAATCCTGCAATTTGCCGAGTGTTTTGGAATTTTTCCCAGCTCATGCGTATCTATGTTTCTGATATTCCTAGATGGTGTAGTGTTCATTTAGTTAGTTTCTCTAGAGTCTACGCCGTTAGTGGAGTAACCGTTCTGTTGCTAAACATTTTACTCCTCAAAGCTTCTCTTCTCTTCCTTTTCATTTGCCTTTCAGAAATTCCTTCTCTTTATTGCTTTTGATTCTTTCATAATTTTGGTGTTATTGCTTCTATTCTTCTACCAAATATTCCTTTAGCAACACTGTATAGACCAGGGATGGATCCAGGAATGAATGCTTGGGGGGCCGAATTACCATTATAACTTGTTTTTGGGAAAATTACTAAAACCCGCCCCCCGAAAATTATTTTTCATATCCGAAAAACCCATGAAAATATTTTTCAATCTTAAAAACCCATTCTACAAACTTTTCATTCCAAAATCACCAAAAGTGAGGATTAACAACTTTTTGTACTAAACTACCCTTTATTTATTAAGTTAATAATTGATCAATTATTTTTTTTTATTGTAATCGTTTTGTTTTAATTCTTTCAAATTGATGATTCATAAAAGGGTAAATTACAAAAAACTCCCTAACATATGGGCTAAATATAGCTACCTCCACCGAATTTGAGTAATTACTTTCACCTCCCTAAAATGAGGGTGTCCAATGTAAGGTAGAAGAAATTGATGAAATGTCCGTTTTGCCCTTAAGTAAAATAGACAAAGAAAAAAAATAGAAGAAAAAAGAAAAAAAATCTAAAATTTTGCAAAAGACACTTATTCCCTTTGAGCAAAAATTAAAATTAAAAGCCAATACTTTATTTTTTATAAATGTACATATGTTTTTTTATATATACAAAATTATATATATAAAGAAAAGGAAAAATAATTTTATTTTTGCTCATCTTCTTCCATCTTCAAACCTGCAACCCAACTCCCCTCCGACCACCTCGCGCAGTGCTCAAACACACATACACACACTAAAGTGCGCACACACACGCACACACACACACTAACGCTGGTGTATGTTATTATGTATGTGTGTGTTGGAGGGGGGGGGGGTTGGATTTGGGAGTCTCTGTTCATCGTCTTCACATTTGTGAAGACTATGAACAGTTGTGTGTATATATATATATACATATATATATGTATATATAGATATATTATGTATATATATATATAGATATATTATGTATATAAATTAAAATTTAGAACATCCATTTGTGAAATTTAATTTATATCACAAATTGAATTCAAAGTTTAGGAGAGGGGGCTCTTTGAAATTGAGACCCATTTCTGGGAAGAAGGCCCTGTTCATGTTCTTCTCTTCACACACACACACACACTAACGCTGGTGTATGTTATTATGTATGTGTGTGTTGGAGGGGGGAGGGGTGGATTTGGGAGTCTCTGTTCATCGTCTTCACATTTGTGAAGACTATGAACAGTTGGGTGTATATATATATATACATATATATGTGTATATATATATATAGATATATTATGTATATAAATTAAAATTTAGAAGATCCATTTCTGAAATTTAATTTATATCACAAATTGAATTCAAAGTTTGGGGGAGGGGCTCTTTGAAATTGAGACCCATTTCTGGGAAGAAGGCCCTGTTCGTCTTCTTCTCTTCTGGTGAAGAAGATGAGCAGTAATTTTTTTTTATACTTTTTTTTATATATATGCATATATGAACAGTAAAATATATGTGTATATATATATATATATCAGAAAATATATATTATTTTGTAATTTTTGTGTTATTAGAATTTTTAAATATTTTATTAAACTAATTACAACCACCTCCTTGAATTTGAAAAAGATTGCATCCAGCTCCTCACATTTAAAGGGTAGGCTGGTCCGAAAAAAGAGTAAACAATCACAAAGGTCAACCCCAGAAGCAAAATTGGATTTTTATAAAAATTTGATGATGTCGTCATCAATTTCCGTACAAAAAGAACCTCAAATGTAAGTCGGATATTGAATTTAGGGAGGTGGAAGTAATTTCTAATGGAGGTGGCTGTATTTAGCCCATATGTCAGGGAGTTTTTTGTAATTTTCCCTTCATAAAATACGGATTTTGTAATATTATATTTTTTAAATTTTTGTATATAATTTATTTTGAATTTAATGTGGTATTTATCTATAAATATATGTTTTAAAATTTTAAAAAAGATTAAAAAATCTGAAAATTTAAAATTAAAATCATAATTAGAACCAATTATCAATATAAATTTTTTAAATATATAAATTTCATTGCAAAACTACAATTGATTAATTTTTAATATAGAAAGCTAAGGGCAATTAAGTTCATAAATTTGTTAATCCAATGTTGGATTTTTTTGGATATGGAGAGGGTTTTTTGGATAGACAAATATTATCATGGGTTTTTTGGATATAAAAGTTTATTTTATGGGTTTTTTAGTAATTTTCCCTTCCTTTTTTTTTACAATATTTACAAGTATATAATCAAGCTTATTTTAATTTTATTAGATAAGTGATAATGATTATCACGTGTAAAAAAAAACATAACCTTTTAGGCTCTGTTTGGATGTGTTTTCATTTCATTTTCAACCATCATTTTCTAAAATGTATGGGAGAACGTGTTTTTTGATTTTTGTGTGAGAAAAGTGAAAAAAGTAGGTGTGTTTGGTTGTGTTTTTGAAAATGGTTGAAATTTGTGAGTGTGATGTGTGAAATGATTGAAAAGTAATGATTAGATGAATAGTGTTGGATTTGATGGTGAAGAGAGAGGAGAGAGGGAGAGATGATGTTGATGGGTGGAAGAGAGAGAGGGGATGGTGATGGTTGGACGTGAGAGAAAAT
Source organism: Buddleja alternifolia (assembly GCA_019426215.1). Classification (NCBI taxonomy): domain Eukaryota; kingdom Viridiplantae; phylum Streptophyta; class Magnoliopsida; order Lamiales; family Scrophulariaceae; genus Buddleja; species Buddleja alternifolia. Next base: position 16,091,159 of record CM033400.1, on the reverse strand, counting down.
GTGAGATAAGTGATGTGAAATGTAATTTTAAATAAATGATTGAAATTTCTCGTGAACGTAAAAACAAGAATGAAAATGAGAATATTTTCAGTTAAAAACAGTGTAAACTGTGTATTTCCATTTTCAGATGAAAATGAAAATGGAAAAAGCATGATGAAAACACAAACAAACGTAGCCTTAATAAACTTATAGTAGTTTCGAAATATATAAGCTATTCGTAAAAAAGTTTATCGAAGTATGCTAAAAAAATTAGTTAAAAGAATGCTATGTTTATTACAAATCAATGTACAATTAATTGGCATAATAAAATAACATTAAATCAAAAAATAAAAGATAAATCAGCCGCAATTTTTTTAACAATTATGTAATGAATTTCTCAAAAAATAAAAAAGTAATAACTATTAACTCTAATATCATCAATTTATACAACTGCAAATTTTCAACAATATTATGATACTTTTTGAAAAGATTGTAACGTAATATAATATCACTAATTCGTACCTTATGGTGAATAAACTCTATAGTCTAAACAATTGAATGATGAACCACTTTTGCTAGTTCTAATCCTAATAAAGTGTAGAAGAGAAGCTCAAAAAGAAATATTACTTAACTCTTAATTTCTGATCCTAATAAGTATAAAAAGAAGTTCAAAAAAGAAAGTTATTGTTACTTACAATTTAACTGTTTTAAATGATAATTACTTTTTTAATAAAAAAAAAAGACATTAAAAGACATGGGTTGAATACAATTAAAATTTAAAGTCATCCATTTTTAAATAGGCCTTCAAATAGAAAACAAGAAACAGGGGCAAAAAAAAAACAAGAAAAGAATAGATAAAAAAAAAATGGGCCAACATGAATTGAACCCTCACTCTTCACGAGAAGGTAGAGCTCTTACTACCTATGCCTTGCCAACTGGACTAAACAAATTCTTGTTACATAGACACCCTTGTGTGAGATCCTAATTACGAAAAACACTTGAGGTTTGAGAAATTACCATAACTTCTGCTGTCAATAAAAACATATTACAATTCCACTATGTTAGTAACAACATATTACAATTTCACCCCATATTTTTCGAGTTGTCAGGATCGGGGTGTTTAGTGCTATGATAATTTGCAAAATCTCATGGAGCTCGTGGTAATTACCCAATAAGTGAGGTTGAGAGGGCGTGCATGTAACTATCCCTATTCTTTCTTGGAATCTTTTGGCGATTGTGCAGTTGAGGATGTTAGAAATGTATTTCTATCCTTTCTATTTTCAGTTTTGAGTGTCCAGCAGAAATTGTTGTTATCATTTAGCTGTCAGAGCTGCAAACTTGTTCATATAAAAGTAATATATTGAGTTACATTTTTAGGAGGAACATATTATGTTTTCTTGTAATGGGCAGTGTTCCACTGAAGCTTTAGAGTTGGGTTCAAATGCTACTTTATCCCCTTGTCATGTTGAGAGAGAATCCCATTGTACAAAAACCAATGGATGCTTCTGCCTCTTTTTACTTGTCTCTTTGTATTGAACACATTGTTTTGTCAAGTACAAACTTGCTTATCAGGATTTAAAATCTTGGTATAGTCAATCAATCAATTTCATACAGAGTTCACCCACACACTTAAATATACATGTTCAAGCTATAATTGTATGTTGAGACTTATAATGGGCTATCATTTTTGTAGGTTCTTATGCCTCATAGGGTGTATATGCTTCGTGGGAATCATGAGTCCAAGTATTGTACTTCTGTATACGGGTTTGAGAAGGAAGTATCAACTAAATACGGAGATAATGGAAAGCATGTCTATAGAAAGTGTTTAGGCTGTTTCGAAGGACTTCCTCTTGCTTCCATCATAGCTGGGAAAGTATACACTGCACATGGAGGGCTTTTTCGTGGCACAGTTGCTACCCCATCAAAAAGGTCTAAAAAGAAGAATAGGAAAGTTGTTCATAACCCTGAGGTCAATTCTTTAATTCTTGGTTCCTTGGAAGAGTTGGGAAAAGCTAGAAGATCTGTGCTTGATCCTCCGTGGGAAGGTCCAAATCTGATTCCTGGTGATGTCTTATGGTCAGATCCATCGATGGCGTCTGGTCTCTCACCAAATACAGAGAGAGGCATTGGTCTCTTGTGGGGTCCAGATTGCACTGAAGAATTTTTGAAGAAGTTCAACTTGAAGGTAATTAAGTTTTATCACTCATAATCTGAGAGTCAATTTCTTGTAGGGCAGTCCTTTCGAACTGCTTTTTGATAGGCAATTCTGCACTTCAATCCTTTACATTTCTGAACTTATTTGAAGAAGACTGACTTATGGAAGCTTTCATTGTGAGATTAAGTATGAATGCATATCCAAAGCATGCTATTGAAACAGAGATAATAATGCAATAGTTTTTATAAGACATGAATAATTAGTATATTTATTTGTGTATTAATATGATAGGGGAGTTACCTTTTTTTTCCTCTATAGAAAGTATTCAAGGGATTGAAACCATGTTAATTTAATATCTTTGTAATAACACTTTTTAAAGTGGTAATTACATTATAAATAAAGCTTATTTCATGTATATAGTCGTATGAGAATTATCTTCTGTTTTCTGGTTTCTGGAAACTGTGGATTTAAAGAAAATATGAAAAGTGATCTGCTAATAATACTGGTTAGTGCTGTGATTTGGTCACAAGTAAGACAAATATTAGAAGCTGCTTTGATGAAAAACTTATAATTAAGAAAAATTCAAATTAATTTCATATACCAGTAGATGACGCATTGATCAAATTTCATTCTTTTCTGGTGAGGGTGGAGTGGGGATAGACAAAGAACTAATAAATTATGTACTTAAGCCAGTACAAGAATAAAGAATCGATCATAACTGAATATCTTAGGTTGAAGTACTGAAAAATTAACAATGCAATCTGTTTCTAGCAATGCAAGTTTGAAGATGGAAGATAAAGACATTTTTATATGACAAGATGGGGCAAAAGCTTGGCAAGGATATGATCTCATGATCTTGCCATCATCGGACACTATACCTATTTGAATTTGTACATATTGCTTGATGAATATTATTGTAGTACTAGAATTATTTGAAAACACTGTAACCTCATGAAAATAGGAGGTTTGATGTGCTCTTTGATGTGTACTTCGGACTAGCATACAAGACTTTCTTCATCAATATAGGATGCTATTTTTGGTCATTTAATATGGTGCATAAACGTATTATTGCTTTATAAAATTTTGTGAATAAGAGAGATGATTTCCTATTTTTTTTTTTTAATGATGACCATTAACGTACCGCTCACAATAATCGTTAGGAGTACACTTATAAACTACCATTAAGTAAATATCTGTTGAGAGTTTTATAATTCAAATATAGTACTAATTTTTTTTGAAATTTTTTACGATTTGTTCAGTTGATTCATGATTTTTATATATATATATTTGCGTGTCCGTGTGCGTGTCATCATTTCATTAAACATGCTAGCAAGAATTTCATATACTTTGAAAACTATATAAATATGCCTCTAAGATTTCTAACTTCATGTATATCTTTCTATCAAGACATATTTAGCAAGCAGTATAAAAAGCTAAATATTAAATCAATTTTGTGTTTTATACAAGGAAGGATATCTACTAATTTAAGACTTCATAAATTAACTTATTTAGATGTGGTGTCTGGGTCAAGTATTCAAAGATACTACAAAATAGATCATTATGTTTAAATTCAACAATCAACACACGTACTTCATATGTTATGTCCTTATAAATCAAGTATTAAGTATGTTTGACTATCTTAAAAATATATCTTTATCTTTAAGGACAATTCTGTAGCTTATTCATAATTGCTTAGAGTAAGGAATAATTCTAATAGAGAATTTTAATGACATACAATAATCTTAAATAATTATAAGAATGTTTATGCGCATGGTACTGATGAATACTTATCAAAATGATAAATGAATTTTAATTATTAAAAAAAAATTAACAAGAAGTTAAATATTTTTTATACGTCGGATTCTGTATATTTACCATTAATCTATATGAACACAATATATTTCGAGAAAATAAAAGCAATGTTGACTGTCCACGCGCATTGTGCTTGCAGTTTGCTAGTTTACACTAAAAGTAGTGTTATTTACACTAAAAGTAGAAAACACGCACCTGAAATATTAATTACTCAATATAAGAAGATCCAATGCTATTTGTAGAGTATAAATGCACTTGGATCAAGGCTGATTAAGACTATAAAATGTTATTTAAAATCTTGTATTTAGGTGTGCAAGAATCCCTTCCATTTTCTTTTTTCTCGAACTTTTTTCACTAGCATCAGTTTGTTTGTGATGAGTTTCCAATGTGTTGTATGACGTGTTTATGTTTTGATTCACTATTTTATAATGCACTTCCATGCTTGAAAATTGATGGTGAAATTTCTAATATTTGTACTCCTGTTGCAGTTGATCATCAGGTCACATGAAGGTCCTGATGCAAGGGATAAGCGACCTGACCTTGGAGGAATGGATGTAGGGTATACTATAGACCATATTGTAGAATCAGGGAAGCTTATCACGCTATTCAGTGCTCCCGATTATCCACAATTTCAGGTAGCTTCATGCTCTTTGTGTTTGATTCCTTTTATGCAATTACTCTTTTAAGTTCTATTTTAGGCTAAAAGTTTTTTTTTAATTGTTTTGGCTTTTTCATCACATGTGCGTTTTAAAGTCTCATGACACGAAAAAACCCTAGCAAGAGAACTAGGTCGCACAATTAGTAAAGTGGGTGTTTAAGTCCATGTTTATCATATTCACAGGGACACTCCTAAAATCTAAGTACCGAGAATACTATATTACCCATTTCTAAGTTAGATCGGTCGATAAAAGGTTGACTAAACTAAATGGCAGAAACAAGGAAATTAACTAAGACAATTTTCAACCAATTTAGAGGAGAAAGTGATGTGCAAAAGCGATTAAGGCACACGGTTCAACCGACTATGCTATTTGATTGTGATTTAGGCTATATTGGACTATTAGATTGACTTAGCTAAGGTGAAGCTCCCTAATTTACGCACTACCCAATCTTTTGGTATAGCAACCTTATTCTTTGTTAATGATTTCCTATATATCTCTATATGATCCCAATTAACAATGATGCATTCAAGGTCTAGGAGTTCCCCACGTAAATGGAAAGCCACCTAAAGAAACCGAGTTTATCTCTAGTCGGTTTAACTATAGGGTATTCAATGATTTTATCTTCCCTAGATCATTACCTCTCGGTTTCTAACCTAGGCATTTCATCAAACACTTGGTGATCAAGCAAATGCAAGCATTGAGGTCAAACATTGAATACATAGCTAAAATGCAAAATTAATAAAATAAACACCAATAAATCAACAATCAAATATCATAATTGGCCTACCCATGACCTTAATCAAACAAGTTTAGCTTATATTCATATCAAAAGCAAAAACCCAATTCATACAATTCATAGGGGATTTAAACAAATTCAAAAATGAAAGATGTCAAAACTCCCTAATTCTTGCATAGATGTGGATTCCTTGTTAATTCTCCGTCTTCTCTCGAATCGGGGGCCTTCAATGAGTGATTTGACTTTCAAGTATTCTTCTCAAGCTCTTCCTCTCTTTTTGGGTAAAAATTGCTGGGTATTGTCAAAAGTCTGTCAAAATGACCTAAAAATGCCTTTTTAAGTGACTTGGGACGTGAGTCTAGAACGCTGCAGCGTTCATAGGTGAACGCCGCGGCGTTCGTTTTTGCTTTGGCGATGCTTCGTCCAGTTTTGGTATTTTTCGTATAACTTTCTCTATGTCGGAATAAGTTGATTCAAGTTTCTGTAGAATCCTAAAAGAAAGATCTACAACTCTTAAGAAGACACCAAGGTCTAAATCTAACGCTAAAGATGTCAAAAATCTCTCACAAGTCGTTGACTGAGAAAATTCCATTGTAAGACGTCTCTTTCAATGACTTTATCACCTCCTTCCCTACATATCTGATCTTTGTCTTCAACATAAGAAATGTAGCTTTGCCTCTTAGCTTTCCATTGGTATACTAATTGTGTAATTTGGACATTGGTAGAGAAATCTACTACATAAACTCTAGCACTGCGCGACTATAACCCCTCAAACGCTGTTGCGTTTTTCCTTGTGTTGCATCTTTATGCATGATTCACCTTTGATCCTTGTTCTTTTGCTCCAAATCTTATCCTGAAAAATAAGAGAAAACAAGGTTCAAAGCATCATATGTGATCAAAATATTGAAGAAACTATCAAAGCAAAGGCGATATACGGGGGAAAACTAGTGTAAATATAGCATCTATCATCTCATCCAAAAGCCTTCAAAATGGAAGTTGCACACGGTGGAATCTCTTTTTGTTTTGAACTTCATAATTGTTATGTAGTAGAATACTTCGACTTCTTTATTGTCATTTGATTATGGCAGTGCACTTGCAATGGCACTGGCATTTCTAAGCATAGTGTCCAGAGTTAAACGAGCAGGAAGAATAGAAAAATTCTTCTTCGACCTCATTTTTTTTTTGATGAGGTGGCGTTATTTTAGCCACAGGGTCTAGAAAACCTGGTACAGGGAAGTGTTGGCCAGAAGAACACTCAGTATTGCCTCCATTTTCCTGTTTACTGGCCCTATGTGCACTCTGGTGTAGATAGTAATAGTATAAGAAACTAATATTTCTTCATTTCTTGTCTACTTCGCAGGCAACAGAAGAGAGGTACAGAAATAAAGGAGCATATATTGTTTTGGAACCCCCATACTTTGACACACCTAGTTTCCATAGCTTTGAAGCTATTACTCCACGGCCAAAGGTGACTTTTCCTACTATCCAAAGAATTTTTTTCAAGAAATTGTAAATCCCTATTGAAGCAAATAAAACATTGAGAAGAAAAATTATAACTTTCCGTATTGTAAAGTTTTATGCTGTCTGGCTGTTGGAAAAAGGGTATTGCAGGAACAAGTTGATATTTTATTTCCTTTAGCTATCTTTTGACTGTGGTTATAGGAAATATGCAGGAAGCTTCCGACATGCATGTAATTGTGATATTAATTAAGTGTTAGTTACTCATTTTATATGAAATTAATATTTTGAAGATGAACGAAAAACAAAAAAGTGTATTGATATCATATAAGTTGGTTTAAAATTTGTTGCAGGTAAATCCATATTATGATTTCGAAGATGTTATCGACTCTGATGAAGAATTGGACTTGGTATCAATGGCAGCAGATTCTTGAGTGCAGGATCATCCGCTTGAAGAGGCACCATGTGTACCGTTTAAACTTGATGTATTATTTTATCTTCTTCTTCTTCTTCTTCCTTTTTTTTTTTTTTTTGTTTTTTCCTTATTGTGTGTATTATATATATATATATATATATATATATTTATTGCATGAGGCTTTTTGTTTGCTAATGTGGCTGCTGCCCTCTTCAAGTGTAGAGTAATACTGGGATGTCGTGAGCAGGGCAGTTGCTTACAATACTAAATATCATTATTTCTTATCTCCTCTTCCTTGTACATCACCTTACTATCATGCTGATTATGCAGTTTAATGAGATTATGCACCTCAACTTCTTCCCCATAGGTTTTAGGTTAAACTAGGAGATTTAATTTATGGGATAAATTAAACATAATTAATTAATTGCTCATTAGATGAGATAATTAATTATAAAGATAAGATTAATTATTAATTAATTTCTTAAACAACAGGGCCAAAGAAAAGGGTCCATATGGACGCCTCATATGGGTGGGTTGGACGTCCATTAGGATGCCCAACTTGGACTCTTGCCTCTTGTTTTGGTTAACAAATTAAGTGATATATAATAAATCACTTAAAGACTTTTGACGTAGATGAATTCATAATTCACATAACTCTCCTAGAAAAGAAAAACAAAAACTCCTTCCTCTCTCCAAAATTCCCTAGCCGTCGGTCATCAAGGAGAAAAAGGAGGAAATTTTTCTGTCAATCAATCCGCTTGATTATTTAGAGACAACGTGTTTTCGTTGTTCGGATAAAAAATTCAAGAAAGCTTCAAGGAATTCGTGAAGAGTGGATAGCACGAGGATTGAAGACTTGGAGGCTTCAACCGTTCGAATTTTTGAAGGAGGATCGAGTTCTCCAACCACGCATCAACGGGTACGTTATAGTTCATTTTAGCGAATTCATTATTCAATATGCAAATCGAGAAAACACTGTGGGTATTTTATACCTTTCGCTGTGCAATTTTTTGGGAACCTAACACTCCTACCTTCAGTCGCTTGTGGGAAGGACTTCCAAAAACGGCGCAATTCCTTTCAACAAAAAGGACCTCCTGAACATCAATAGAGTTCACATCCTACCAACTACATAAAAATATCCTATCCCGACCATCGAACTCAAGCAGACAAATCAAACCAATATATAGACTTTATGGAAGAACGCCCTACTCCAAAGGATACTAGGAATATCAATCAACTATAATATTTTGAGAGCAAAAATCACCGCCATGTGGAAACTTCAAGGGGACGATGACTTGGAAAAATTTTATGCTGGACCGAGACCATTCATAGAACAGCCCCGATGACTTGGTTGTTATGGCACAACTGTTTTTTCCTGAAAATAAATGATGAATCCAAGGATGACTTCATACTCACAAAGGAACCATGGGTAGTTGCAAATCACTACCTAGTGGTCTGAAAATGGAACTCAAACATTTGGCCTTCAAGTGACAAAATCAATACCACAATTGCATGGGTAAGAATACCAAAACTTTCAATCGAGTATTTCAAGAGGACATAATTTACGCCATTGCCAGTAGCTTAGGGGTTCCGATTAAGGTTGACAAGAACACGTACTGGGCTTCCCGGAGCAAAGTTCGATCGATTTTGCATCCAACTCAGTATAGACAAATTGCTCATCAGTGCCATCAATGTGAATGGGAGTGTTTTTCCTGTGATCTATGAAAACCTGCCTGTCATCTGCTACGAATGCAGCAATGTAGGTGACCATAACTTGGACTACCAGCTTTAAGGGGCAAAGGCCATGGAAGACACAGAGTTGCGTGAAGGTACCAACCGTACAAACAAAGAGTTATGGTGAATGGATGGTAGCCAAAAAAGGGGCTAGGAAGGTCCTATTTCAAATTCTAGAGGTTCAAACAAAGGCTAAATAAGGGAAAGAACAAACAAGTTTAATGCACTTGAAAGTGACTTGAGAGAATCTGGGGACCGCTAAACCTCTTCCATCAGTAGAAAGTCGTCTATTGTGTTGGGATCGGTACAACTCCGTGGATGCCGGCGCATTGGAAGATACAGATTTAAAGATTAAAAGTGACATCCCCAAATTAGGGCTAGACAGACATGGTACCATCGGATTCAAAACTATCTTAAGAGAAAGTTTTCTCGTGTTTACCTCTCGAAGAACTTAAAGTAATAACGTCTTTTTAAGGTACTCCCTGCTATACCTCTCCGAATTGGTTTTGTCCTAGTGCCCCAAGTGTTGCGTCTCTGAGTTTATCCATACCCTAACTCGTACCCTTGATTATCTCTACCAGTGCTAGCTAAGAGAATATCGAATTTTGGCTTGTGAGGAAAAAGAGTTAAGAATTTATTTAGTGTTCTTCGTATTCAACACATGAGTTATAAGAATTTTTGTGAAAGAAAAAGACTCGTGTGATTTTTCAATTAATGATTCATTATTTCAAAAGGGTGGAATATAAATATGAATATAGACTCCGCACTAGTAGAATCACACACACACACACACACACTTCCCTAAAAAATAGGGGGCGTGCGTGTATATATATATATATTCCAATTTTTCTTTCTTTTATTCTCTTTTCTCAATTAGTTGGACTCCTTTCCAACTAATTAGATATTCCCATATCTATTCAATATCCTTAATATATATCTTATAAGATCTTTCCTTTTAAGTAGTTATCTTAACCAACTAAAAGATCTTATTAAATATGTTATAAGATATATATATATATATATTATTTCTCTTTCTTTTATTAATTAATTAGTCCTTCTCAATTTAATATTTCAATATTAAATTATAGGACCATTAATTAATACCAAATAATAAATTTCTTTTTCTTGATTAATTAAATCTATTTAATTAATCTCTCATTAATTCACAAAGAATTAACTAGCTAATAGGTACTACACTAAGTTATGTGTGTGACCCCTCAGGCTCATTGACAAGCTAGTAATAAGTCCTCCCATAGGCTAGATTAATTATTCTCAATAATTAACTAGACCTTGGATTAATTTCACCAAATTAACCTAAGGCACCTATTGGTCGTGGATCGATGTCTAGCAACGTCGCCACGATTTTCTAGATGTCAACGATGAAAAGAAAACCTATCCGAGCTATGGCAGTCACGTGAGTAGAATCCCTTCATCAGTTTCCCGTCTATGGTCTAGGGTATAGCGAAGGTTGAACCCTAATAACCTTAGAAACTATGAATGTAATGTGACATCTAATGATCCAGTCTTCTAAGCCGGGACCACCAATCTCTCTTAGAAGACAAATGCTTTGATCAAAGACTTTCATCGATCATTTAGATTCTAGCAACAGTATAGGAAATATTGAATACTTGTGACCCTGGATGAATCCCTCGACGACTGCCACTTGTTCCGCTGTATTACCAGACTATACATATCATACACGCCATATGACTCTCCTGGAGTGCACGTGCATAACAAAGTATAGTGGATAATACCCTTTCCAATGACATCTCAGGTCTAAGGACTAATCTCACACTACGAAACCCAAGGACTCCATGTTTGACAGCACCAACTAGGAATCCTTGGCGGGGCCGTTCAATTCCATATTCACCCAAAGTATGAATCTTCAAACATGTATTGGCCGTTCTAGCCATCAACAATGGAACACGTCAACTTCTTGGGAGAGTTACATGCATGAACAAATCTTGGCGAGGCCAGTGATATCTCACATCTCACAACCTCTATGACTTGGAACATTATTTAAGCTTACAGTCTTTGAGAGCATTTCATAGGTATCCCGACCGCTCCCCTAGCCATATGTAATCCATTATCTATATTAACATAAGTGATAACAATAAATAAGCATACCATAAAGAAACATTCAATATATTTAAAACAACACTGTCATGTTTTACATTTAAGATTAGGGGTGTAAGGCTAGCCGAGCCGGCTCGCGAGCCTTGCGAGCAAGCTCGATTAAAGCTCGGCTCGAGCTCAAGATGTCTCGAGCTCGAGCCGTTTCGCGAGCTCGAGCTTATTGATGAACCGAGCTCGAGCTTCCACTTAGGTGTTCATAAGCTCGCGAGCAGGCTCACGAGCTTTTACTGTTAATTTACATATATATATATATATGTGTGTGTGTGTGTGTGTGTGTATTTGTGTTTATTTATTATATTCAAAATTATACATTATTTTTAAAAAAAAGTAATATTGAATAAACACTTCACCTGCTAAGTGTTAACTGCCAACTTTTATTTGTGTTATATATATACTAATAGTATTACAATAATAATAATAATTAAGAAATCACGAAATAATATATTTAAAAAAGTTATAAAAATACTTTTTCATCTAAATTTTTCATTTTTAATTATAATATTTCATCCAATCAAACTATTGGCTTTCACATTGTTCATCTGTCATATTCTCATAAGGAAATTTATAAAAATACACATATATTTTTGTAAAGAATTAATTTGACTTGATGATAACTCAGTATATGCATATCAAAATTTATGTAACCACATTACGTAAGACTTAAATTGTGAAATGTAAGACTTGTCGAGTGTTACCAAAATTCTAGTTTTGTTACGATAGCTAAGTAAAAAAGGTAAAACAAATATAAGATGGAACCCTAAACCATAAACCTTAAGTCCTAAACCCTAGATTTTATCCACTTTTTTTTTTCCTGAACTATATTGAATAACTCCTTAAGTTGTGAAATTTAAGACTTGTCGAGTTATACCAAAATTCTAGTTTTGTTACGATGATTAAGAATAAAAGGAAAAAAATAATATATGATATAACCCTAAACCCTAAAACCTCAAGTCCTAAACCCTAAACCTTAAATAGTTAAACCCTAAGTTCTAAACCCTAAACTTAGAATTAGAACGTTATATGGAAGTACAAAGACTCAGAATCATAACTTTTTATTTACATGGTATATTTTTGTTAGCTAAAATTTCGAGCTTAGCTCGAACTCGAACGAGCAAATGAGTCGAGCTTGAGCCTGTAAATTTTACAAGGCTCGGCTCGAGCTCGGCTCATTTACAGCCCTATTTAAAATGGCAGAGTCCAAAAAAAATGGCTTGCCAGACACCTAACACTATCAATCTCCCACTTGCCCTAGAGCCAATTGCCCTTGTACTTTAGTCCCATCATTTCCAGATGTTACTTTGACTCAGAGCTTTGGTGAAGCGGTCTGCTACGTTTTTCGCCGAGTCGACTCGTTCTACTCGAATGTCGCCTCTTTCCACTATCTCCCTGATGAGATGATATCGCCTAAGAATGTGCTTAGACCTAGGATCTTTTGACAGAGCTATGGCTCCATTATTATCGCAGTACATAAGCTCCGGATTAGTAGTGGAGGGAACTACCTCCAATTCATGGACAAAGTTCCTCATCCAAACAGCTTGCCTCGCCGCTTCAGCGGAGGCTATATACTCAGCTTCAGTGGTGGATCAGGCCTCATCTCCTTCTTGGATCTCTTCCAGCTTACAACACCTCCATTGAGTATAAACACTTATCTGGATATCGATTTAAGCTCATTTACGTCCGACTGAAAACTAGAGTCTGAATAGCACTCTAATTCCAATTTTCCTCCACTGATTCGACTGGAACAGGCTTGTTACACTGAGTGCATAAGACACATCCGGTCTAGTACATAGCATAACATATATAATGCTTCTTAGTTCCGAAGCATAGGGAAAGATTGACATCATCCCTCTTTCCTCGGGTGTCTTTGGGAACATAGATTTGGAAAGAGAGATTCCATGTCTTGTTCGAACAAATCCTCTCTTAGAAACTTCCATTTTGAACATATTCAAAATTCGTTCGTTGTACTTAGATTAGGAGAGTCCTAGCAACCGACTTTCCCTTTCTCCGTGTATCTTCATACCAAGAACGTAGGATGCTTCTCCCATATCTTTCATTGAAATTTGGGTAGACAACCAACCCTTCGTTGATTGCAACATTCCTACATCATTTTCAATGAGAAGAATGTCATCAATGTAGAGAAGCAAAAAGCTTATGGCTCTTCCACTAACTTTCTTGTACAAACATGGTTCATAACCATTCTTGATGTAGTCGTATTCCTTGCTTCATCAAATCTCAAATTTCAATTTCGGGAAGCTTGCTTCAATCCATAAATAGATCTTTGTAGTTTGCACACCTTATGCTCGCTTCCACTAGATGTGAAATCCTTCGGCTGTTCCATGTAGATTGCCTCATCGATGTTTCCATTGAGGAAAGCCGTTTTGACATCCATCTGCCAAATCTCATAATCAAGATAGGCAGATATGACCAATAGAATCCTAATTAACTTCGTCATCGCAACTGGCGAAAAAGTCTCCTCATAGTCAATTCCTTGCCTTTGAGTATAACCCCTCGCCACCAAGCGATCCTTGAAGGTAGTAACCTTTCCATCTACTCCTAACTTGTGTTTGTATACCCACTTACAACCAATGGCCTTAATGCTCAGTGGTGGATTTACCAAGGTCCAAACCTTGTTGGAGTACATGGATTCAATTTCAGATTCCACGGCTTCAGACCATTTTCCCGAGTCCTTGTCATACATTGCCTCATCGTAGGATCTTGAATCTTCATCCAATGGGAGGCCCTCCTTTTTGTTTTTCAGCATGAGACCATAATATCTTTCAGGTTGTCTCGGGACCCTTTCGGATCTCCTCGGAGGTGGAATTTGTGTACTTATAGTTTGCAGTTCATTTTCCCTTTCATCCATTGCCAATGGAGTTTGTGTTTCTTGAGATTCCTCAAGTTCTATCACTCTATCCATATTCACACTGAAGAGTCGCTTCTCTAGGAACACAGCGTTCCTTGAAACAATTACCTTTTGTTCCAAGGTGTGATAGAAATAGTACCCATAGGACTCCTTAGGATAACCCACAAACCTTCATAAGATAGATCTCGAATCTAACTTATCTCCCACCAGCTGCTTGACATGAGCACACACCCCCATATTCTAAGGTACTTGTATGAGGGTGATTTACCGTGCCACATCTTATACGGCACTTCAGGAACACTCTTTGACGGCAGTCTACTTAGTAGATAAGCCGCCGTCTGCAGGGCATAGCCCCAGAATAACATAGATAAATTGGTGGAAATCATCATTGATCGAACCATGTCCATCAATGTGCGATTTCTTCGCTCAGACACACCATTTAATTGTAGCTCCTCCTCGATCAGATTGAAGAGCCTTCATACTTTTACCATTTTGTTTTTCTACTTCATTTTTGAATTCTTTGAACTTATCAAAAGCTTCATATTTATATCTCATAAGATATAAATAACCATACCTAGATTAATCGTCGATAAAGGTTATGAAGTAAGAATAGTTACCTAATACACTGACACTGAGTGGTCCACATACATCCGTGTGAACTAACTCAAGCAAATCCTTAGCGCGTTCTATTTGGCTTCCAAATGGTGACTTTGTCATTTTACCCTTTAGACAAGATTCACAAGTCGGTAGTTCCATTTCCTCATCAAGCTCGAGGAAACTTCACAACTTGCGAATCCTATCCTTAGATGCATGACCAAGTCTAGCATGCCAGATTTGTGCATTAGGTGGATTATCAGATTTATGCTTCCCTTTGTTTATTGGTTAAATTGCAAGAGAATTAGTGTGCGTGTAAACATAAAGGTTGTTATACATGCATGCTCTAATGATCACTTTTGAACCTAAAAACATTGAACAAAAACCATTATTTATTTTAAAAGAAAAACCTTCTTTGTCCAATACAGAAACCAAAGATGCCATAGATGATAGAATGAAAGGGCATCTTTCTTGTAATGAACTTATTCTTATTTATAATAAAAGGCATTGTTTAGCTTTCACATAAATCTTATCTGCATCTATAAGTAGCGTAAAATATTTTGTCCATATTTTCAGTGCAACCTCTCTACTTCCTACGGGATAGGAAGATTGACACTAGAGAGATTGATCTTGATTACTTAAACTCGTTCGCAAGTAATATGAAGTCTTTAACGGACAAATAAAGACTTGAAACACTTGTACAATCTGAGCTTTGACATGGGAGTGCCAGTCAAACACCATGTGATGGTGGGAGCTTAAGACTGTAGGAAAATCAATGGAACTGATATGCTCGAACACGACTCGCATCCGTTCTGTCACATGGGTTTTCACTCTGTGACTGTCAATGACAGAACTGATTATGCGTAATAGGTATAAGTGAACCTTTCACCTGAAGTATCAAGCTGAAGATACACTTGTGACGTCAAGTCTGTCACTAGAGTAGTTAGACCCAATTCACCCGTTGGTGGGGTCAACCTCGAAATGCGGCTTAATGGGCAAGTGGTAGTCTTAGCTGATAACTAATATGAGATTTGTTCTCTCATAAATGAATGAGAAAGTATCCTATGTGATTATAGGTAATAGAGATCAAAGTCTTTGGCCAAAGCTAAAGAGACGATTGTGTGAGGCACTAAATCGAACTCAATGATCTCGTATTACTATAATTAATACATATGGTTAAGTCCAGTGAGTTTGACATAACCATGACTCTCACTTAACTGGGACACATGAACAAAAGGTTTATACTTATATAGTATTTACGATTCGAAGGTTGTGGAATGATCCAATCATTCGATTTCGTTTGGGCTACGAAGTGGGCCACGTGACTTGCTAGGTATTACACACTTCCTTTGGATTCCTCTCATTTGCAAACGAGACGAACCTAAAGAGTCGCGCTAAAGGATTGATAAAGAAAAATAAAAGGATTTTTCTATTTTATTCCAAGAGATTTAATTTATGGGATAAATTAAATATGATTAATTAATTGCTCATTAGATGAGATAATTAATTATAAAGGTAAGATTAATTATTAATTAATTTATCAAGGAAATAAATTAATGAATTAATTTATCTAATCAATTTGGTTATTTAATCAATTGATTTATTTATTGGATGTAATAAATTATTAATTAAATAGATAATTAATTATAACAAAAGGCAAGCCGGGCCATGTAAGGGGCGTCCATTTGGACGCCTCCTAGGGCAAAGTTGGGCATCCTCTTAGATGCCCAACATGGGCTCTATTCTTTTGTCTTGGTCAATAAGTCAAGTGATATTAAAAAAACTTTTGACCTAGATGGAATTAGATGATTTCATACAACTCTCCTAGCAAAAAAAAAAGAAGAAGGAAAACTCCTCCCTCTCTCTCACATAGCTAGCCGTTGGTCAAGGTGAAGAAATTAGTGGATTTTTTGTCTAATCAATCCGCGTGGTTATTTAGAGGCAACGTATTTTCGTTGTTCAGATCAAGAATTCAAGAAAGCTTCAAGGAATTCGTGAAGAGTGGATTGCACGAGTTTTGGAGATTTGGAGCCTTCAAGTGTTTGAATTTTTGAAGGAGGATTTAGTTCTCCAACCACTTTGCTTCAACGGGTAAGTTTTTATTCGTTTTAGCGTTTATGTGATTCAATATGCAAATCGAGAAAACACTTTGGGATTTTAAAACCTTCCGCTGCGCAATTTTTTGCGTAACCCAACACCTACTACTATTCTCAAGAACTAAAACGACGTTTCCAATAGCCTTCGCAGCGACAGACGCTTCATTAGCCATTCTCTGGACCATGTCCCAATCATTTAGCTCTTTGCTTCTAAACAACACCTGTAAATCGTTGCCAAGGTGAGTACCGCAGCCGGTGTCAAACACCTAAGAAGCATGGTTAATTGACAAATTAACCTCAACAATAAACACACCTTTTTTGTGGCTTTTGAAGGTGGCAGGACAATCCTTGCTCAAGTGTTCCATCCATGGCAATGAGGGCAATCACCTTTTGGAGTCTTGTCCCCAAATGTTCTCTACAACTCGTCGACGAGATCCATGGCTAGTTTGATCTTTCCATGTGTCTCAATCATGGGCTTAGACATCATAGACAATATGAAACGTCGAACATAAGCCTCATCCCCGATTTGCTTTGTCTAGTACTCTAAAGTACAAGCACGAGTAGCCGGCTTGGGCCAAGTACACTAATAGGTATAGTTTGAGCCATTAAACTTGTTGCGATTGAGAATCCATAGACAGGTATAAACGATACTCATAACATTACTATGTATACGTGATAAGGCGAAAACGATTATTAGCATTCAGTTCTAACATATATTCACATGCAATTAAGGAATTTTAAATGGGGATAGTTGCATAAGACCCCCTTGTGATATGCGAAACCTGCGCCAAACTCCCCTGTGTTAATTTTTTTGCGAATCACTCCCTTGTTTTATTTTTTATTCTGCATATTCCCCCTTTTTCGATTTTTTTTGGTGTTTTTCTTCCATCATAAATGTAGATCCAACCCAAATTAAATTATTTAACTATTATAAACATGTTTGGGGCAAAATGCATTTGGATTGACATTTATGATGGAAAAAAACCGAAAAAGCGGGAATATGCAGAATAAAAAATAACACAATGGGGTGATTCACTAAAAAATTAACACAAGGGAGCTTGGCGTAGGTTTCACATATCACAGGGAGGTCTTATGCAATTTTCCCTTTTAAATATACATGTGTGCTCCTACTAACTTTTCGAATTCCATCACCCCAATAGACAGAAGATGGGAAACATAACAATTTCTAGTGGGCTCGAGCTGCCATGTACCCCATACCTCATTCCACGACTCGTGAGACAATGAGCGGTAATACACGACTGGGTACGACTACCCCATCCACATCGAGGTGGTCCTCGAGATGTTTGCCTCACATTTTATGTATGTCCCGAGAACAAGATGCAATCGTACACTAATTTGCGTTTAAGTCTGACTCTTCAAATTCTCACAGCATAACAGTATCCAGGTGGTTACACGACTTCCAAAATTAAACAAAACTCTTAATTTTGAAATATACAATTTTTAGAACAAACTTAAAACAATTTTAATTTGAGATTCAAAAATCTTAATTTTATAAAATTACAACTTAGGCTTGCGCTTTTAAATTTAAATTGCAAAAACGACCCAACACCTAAAACGCAATTACAGGGAAAAATATTTGGAAATAGGAAAAATTACATTTTGACCCCTTAGGTCAAATCACGGGTCGTCGACTATTCACCACGCCGCGCCGTCGCGCGTGACAGCTCAGCCGAAGCAGCGCCGTCCGCGACGGCACGTCGTTGTAGCTGGTGGCGCCTGCGCACGCGCCGCCTTGGTGCATCGCTGTTTGCTAGGCGAACAACCGTTGTCGTCCGCAGCGGCGCTGTTGAGACAGCGCTTTCGGCCACGGCGATCCCCTTACTCCCTTTTTTTTTTTTAAATCAAAACATAAAAATGCAGCCCTTTGGTTTCAGATTAATTCCAAATCAACGGACCCAAAAATTAAACAGACAACCAATTCCAATATGCAATAAAAATATATTTAAAGCATATAAACATGAAAAGAATCTAAGACATGTCAAAACCTAGACTCTGATACCACCGTTGGGATTGGTACAACCTCAGGGATGCCGGTGCAGCGGAAAATACAGACTTAAAATTATAAGCGACATCGCCAAATTAAGGCTAGTCATATATGGTATCATCAGATTCAAAACTATCCCAAGACAAAGTTTTCTCTTGTTTACCTCTCGAAGAACTTAAAGCATCAACGTCTTCTTAAGCTACTCCGTGCTACACTTCTTCGAATTGGTTTTGCACTAGCACTCTAAGTGTTGCGCCTCTGAGTTTATCCACACCCTAGCTCATACCCTCGATTATATCCACCAGTGCTAGCCAAGAGAATATCTAATTTAGACTTTTGAGGAAAAAGGGTTAGGAATTTTTTTAGTTTTCTTCATACTCAACACATGAGTTGGAAGAATTCTGGTGAAAGAAAAAGAGGAGAGAATAAAAGAAAAAGACTTGTGTGATTTTTCAATTAATGATTCATTATTTCAAAAGGGTGGACTATACATATATATATATATATATATATATAGACTCCACACTAGTAGAATCACAAACACACACATACACTCCACTTCCCTAAAAAAATAGGGGGCGTGCGTGTGTGTATATATATATATATATATTCCAATTTTCATTCCATTTATTCTCTTTCCTCAATTAGTTGGACTCCTTTCCAACTAATTAGATATTCTCATATCTATTCAATATCCTTAATATATATCTTATAAGATCTTTCCTTTTAATTATATATTTAATTCTCTTTCTTTTATTAATTAATTAGTCCTTCCCAATTTAATATTCTAATAAATTATTGGACCATTAATTAATACCAAATAATAAATTTCTTTTTCTTGATTAATTAAATTCATTTAATTGATCCCTCCATTAATTCACAAAGAATTAACTAGCCAATAGGTACTATACTAAATTATGTGTGTGACCCCTCAGACTCATTGATAAGCTAGCAATAAGTCCTCTCATAGGCTAGATTAATTATTCTCAATAATTGACTAGACCTTGGATTAATTTTACCAAATTAACCCAAGGTCGTGGATCGATGTCTAGCAATGTCGCCACGACTTCCTAGATGTCAACGATGAAAAGAAAACCTATCTGAGTTACGATCGTTATGTGAGTAGAATCCCTTCATCAGTTTCCCGTCTATGGTCTAGGGTATAGGGACCGTCGAACCCTAATAACCTTAGAAACTATGACTATGTTGTGATATCTAATGATCCAGTCGAGCCAGGACCACCAATCCCTCTTAGAAGACAAATGCTTTGATCAAAGGCTTTCATCGATCATTTAGATTCTCCCCATAATATAGGAAATACCGAGTACTTGTGACCCTGGATGAATCCCTCGCTGACTGCCACTTGTTCCGCTGTATTACCAGACTATACAAAACATACACGCCGTATGACTCTCCTGGAATGCACGTGCATATCAAAGTATAGTGCGTAATACCCTTTCCAATGATGTCTCAAGCCTAAGGACTAATGTCACACTACGAAACCCAAAGACTCCATGTTCGACACCACCAACTAGGAATCCTTTGCGGGGCCGTTCAGTTCTATACTCACCCAAAGTATGAATCTTCATACATGTATTGGTCGTACTAGCCATCGGCAATGGAACACGTCGACCTCTTGGGAGAGTTACATGCATGAACAAGTCTTGGCGAGGCTAGTGATATCCCACATCTCACAGCCTCTATGGCATGGAACACTATTCAGGATTACGGTCTTTGAGAACATTCCATAGATACTTCGACTGCTCCCCTAACCATATGTAATCCATGGGATCTTTGTCTAAACTAACATAAGTAATAACTATAAAGAAGCATACCATAAAGAAACATTCAATATATTTAAAACAAGACTGTCATTGTGTTTTACATTTAAGATGGTAGAGTTCAAAACAAATGGCTCTCCGAGCACCTAACACTATCATATTGTTGGTACGGAACAACCCACCTCGGACCCCTCAAATCCTAAACTCAACTTAGCAATCAACTCCAATAAGTCAACCCCTGTCCAGAACCTTGCCTTTTCAAAGCAATCCATCCCATCCAATAAGACAAAGCCACGTAAGTTCGCAAATAAAACCCTGATCTACCCTAATACTCTGCCAAAACCCACCAATAGGGCACTTAAACCTAGTCAAAGCTCTATTGCAACAGTCCCACCCACCGCCACCAAGAACGTTAACCCTGTCTCCAAAAACATTTTTCCCAGCCATGAAACCCTAACCCTTCGTCCCTCTCACCCTCACTCCACCACTTCCACCACTCCAAATGCCTTTCCCCACCCTTCAACACCACTTGAGGTGGCTGTATCTACTCCAGGAGGAGAAGATGACCAGCCCAATCCATACCATAGACCTTTAAATGCGACTGAGATATGTCAAGAATCTTCACATCCAACTGTTGCTCGGAAACTAGAAATGAGGGTGAAATACACGCGCCAATCAAATCAATTATGGTTGAGCTGCCAGATGGAGGCCCGATTGGAAATGAGGGTTTTGACAACTGAAAATGAAAGTGAAATACACGCGCCAATCGAATAATTCATGGTTGAGCTGCGGGATAGAGGCCCGACTGAGTCGAAACGGGACGTTATGCCAAAGTCAACTGATGGGAGTATTGGCGCAACAGATCCTATGGGATATGGTCGGGAAGCCCATTGAGTTCTCTTTAACCATGTAGCATATTCATAGTAATCCAATGAAGGTTTTGTCATGGAATGTTCAAGGAGAGGGAAATCGTAGTTTTCAACAAAATTTTAGAGAACTTGTGCATATTCACAACCCGAATGTGGTTTTTATTCTTGAGACGAAATTATCCGAGGAACAGGCTGTCTCTATCTCCACCCGTCTCAGGTTTGAATATTTTTAGAGTTCCTACTATGGGATGGGAGGGAGGCATTTGGCTCCTTTGGGACCAAAATCTTATTCACATTGAAATTCTTGGGGTCTCTCCTAAAGTAATTAATGCTATTATTAGCCCTAAACTTGAAGAGGGTTGGCTTTGCTCCGAAGTTTATGCTAGCCTAACCATAGGAAACGAGATGATCTTTGGAAAATATTAGAGGACATGAACACTCAAATAAATCGGCCTTGGTTTTTCACTAGAGATTTTCATGACATTGCTTGTATTTAAGAGAAAAAGGGGGGGGGGGGGGTGGAGTTGCAGATTGGAGTCGGTGTAACTGTTTCTCGGAAGCTCTCAACCGTTGCGATTTTATTGACTTGTGTTTTCAGGGTCCCAAATTTACTTGGATACAAAAAATCTTGGAAGGAACTCAGGTGAAAGAACGACTTGACAGATCGATTGCAAACGCTAATTGGAGTATGCAATTTCTAGAAGGTACGGTCCTTCATCTTCCCCACACACACTCCGACCACCATCCCATTTTAACTTGTTGTCACAGCATGACTAAAAATATGGTGTGATAGTAGTGCCATCCTTGAAGCTCTTGATCTTTTGCTTGAAATACTAAAGAAGTGGAATAAAGACGAATTTGGAAATATTTTTTATAAGAAAAAAAGGTTTCTAGCTTGCATTTTGGGTACGGAAAAGAGTTAGCCACTGTTGATAGCACATATCTAACTAATTTGGAAAAAAGTCTAGTTAAGGATTAAAACGAGGTCATTCACCAACAGAAATTGCTCTAGTTCTAAATATTTAGAGTTAATTGGCTCCAATTCGGTGATAAAACTACAAGATTTTTTCATATATTTACGATTTGTCGGAGAAGAAAAAACAAGACTAACATTTTGCTTATCGAGGGTTCATGGCAGACCAATTGTGATGTTATCAAATCTCACAATGTCCACTACTTTGACAAACTTTTTTGTGCCCCCCCCCCCCAATGCGTCTAGAGTTACTCTTGGTGAGACCCCTTCAATCTAGTTTATGTGATCAAGTTGTCCGGTCTCTTAGTAGTTCAATCAGTCACACGGAAGTCCGAAAAGCCATTAATTCCATGAGCCCGTACAAAGCCCCCATGCCTGATTAGTGTCAAGCATTTTTCTACTAAAAATGTTGGAACATCGTAGGCAACTCGGTCTTGGCCTTTTTCGTGGATTTCTTCGCTAAGAATCTATCCGGGATACTGTTAACCACTCTTTTATCACTCTCGTTCCCAAGATTGAAAACACTCCACCCATCTCCCTCTAATCTATAACGTACGCTTCAAGATTGTGACTAAAATTTTGGTTCTACACCTTAACCTTTCATGAATCGCCTAATCAGCCCCCATCAGAGCAACATTATTCCAAATCATTGTACTTTTGACACTATTCTGGCCCTCCAAGAATTGGTCCATTCGGTTAGTGCTTCCTAAAGCCAACGGGGCAGCTTGATTATCAAGTTGGATCTCGAGAAGGCTTTTGACAAAATCAATTGGGAATTCCTTCATCAAACCCTCGCTTTCTTTCGTTTCCCGAAGCATATTATCAACCTCATCATGAGTTTGGTCCGCTCCCCATCTCTCTCGATTTTGTGGAAGGGTAAAGCTCTCGACCTACTATGTCCAAATTGTGGCTTGAGACAAGGTGATCCTCTTTCCCCATACCTCTTCGTCATTTGCATGGAACTACTTACATACCTCGTTGAAGAGGCGGTGAGGCGTAAAGATTGGGAGGTGCCCAAATTTTGTCATAATGGCCCAAAAATTTCCCATCTTCTTTTCGCGGATGACATAATTCTCGTCGCCAAAGCCACAATGAAAAGAACCCTTACCATCAAATTCATCATCTCAAGCATCTGCAATGCTTCCAGACTCAAAATAAACCTCACCAAATCCAAAGTCTTCTTCGCTTCCAAAAAAATTGTTCCTGATATCAGAAGAGATATTGCAGAAATGATTGGTTTATCCTCAATAAACTCTATTTGTAAATATCGTGGTGTCAACATTTCTCATGGTAGGAATCTTAGCTCCGATTTTAGAGGGCTCGTAAAAAAAAATCCAAATAAAAAACTTTCTAGTGGAAAAGTTAAGACACTGATCCTTGCAGCTCGAACCACTCTTATCTGGTCTGTCACTTCGGCTATCCCTACCTACACAATGCACTCTTGTTCCCCACAAAAGTGTGTGATCAAATTGATAAGCTATAGATACTTTCTATAGGATACCGATAGAAACCACCAAAAAATTCATCTTGTAGGGATAAAGTCACCAAATGTAAAAAAGATAAGGAAGGGGGGGCTATTCGCGAAGCTTGCAAAGTTAACATGGTCATGCTTGCAAAGATAGGATGAAAAGTGCTTCGTAATGGGTTTGGGGTGAAATTTTTTGAAAAAACATCTCCCTAGGACTGACCTCACCGACACATCCCAAAGCCTTGCGCCTCTCCAACTTGAAAAGGTGTTGTCAAAAGTGTGAGTTAAATTTTTTTTTGGAAAATTGTACCGAGCTCCAACAATTCCCTTTGGTTTGACCACTGGGTTGGTGAAGGGAAAATCTATAATTTGAGTGATCTTCACATTGAAGAGGAGGAACTCTCTCTTCGAGTTTTGGACATTATCACTAAGTCAGGGGGCTGGGACTTGTCACATATCCGCAATTCGGCTGGGACATTCACAAAACTCATCCAAAGCATACCCTGGCCCTTAACAACACACATGACATTCGCGTATGGTTGAGGGAGGGCGGGGGTATAACCAATGGGATTTTAGTAGTATATCTGCTTATAATGCGATTGATAGCAAAACACGTCCAAACACAACCTTACACCTAGGCTTGGTGGAAATGGATTTGGACAGCCAAGTGCCCTAAAAAAATCAAGTTTTTTCTATGGTTATGTCAAAGGAATAAACTACTCACTATCTCTCTTCGATTTGATCGTCACATTTCCATTTCGGATAGTTGTCCTCGTTGTAACCTTGCAAGGGAAGATGTCTTGCATGCACTTTGTAATTGTTTCAAGGCAAAAAAATATTTGGGATGGATAATTGCACTTACGGAGTTCCATCTTTTCTGTTCTCCCAACCGTGACAATTGGATTGAAGCCACACTTAAACTTCAAATTCGAAATGTAGCCTTGCTTGATTGCTCGTGGCTTATATTTTTCCTTGCTTCCCTTTGGACAATTTGGCTTACCCGTAGCAATTTTGTCTTTAACACAAACCCGAAATTAAAATTGCTTTCTGATTTAGGTCGGAATTTAACCCTACCCTCTCAGTCTGGATGACCTCGCAAAACGGACCGAACTGCTATTAAATGAAGATTATAGACTACACCCGATGAATCGAGCTGCCTACGTACCACTTAGGGATCAAGTCTAACGTAGTTCATATTTTATGTATGAATTTCCTATCGTAAAGATGATGCGTTGTACGAGCTATCCAAATTTATACAAGAGATCGTACTGTCCAATCTTAGTCCGAATTAGAAGATGTCCCCCCTCTTTCATTCATAAATGCGGGTATTTATAGTGTCCATATATGCTGTACAAATACTATTCCGCCAGCTGGAAGATCTCTCCAAATTACGCCACGTGTCGTTAGTGAACGGTTCGGATCATAACTTTTTAGGGTCGGGTACGGGTCAACCCTACCTGAATGGAGGGAACACGCGGGTCTTGTAGTGTTTTGCCATTTTGAGGTTCGATAGGGATCCGTAATGCAAATATGGCCTTATACCCTTTGTATCGTTCATCTACCCCGTACTCTGCGTAACAAAAGCATGCTAATGTACCGATATAGATACGCATCTTTTTGTTTCATTGATCGTACCGTATCGTCGTTTACTACGCTAACGAACCAACGATGTAACGGGGTAACAAGGTGACTTTTTTGTAACGATGTAACGGGGTAACAAGGTGACTTTTTTGTAGATCATTAAGTCCCTGACTTCGTTAGTGATGATGAAAATTATCATTTATCTTGAATTTTCAGAAGTCAGTGACGAAGTAACGAGTTAAACGATGAACTGGGAAAGTAATATATGTTCTGACATATATGCATGCTGCAGTAATTATTACCTCTGCAAGGCGTTACTTCCGATAACAGATCATCAACCCGAAATGTCACCGCATCCGAGCCGTCCGATTAGAACCGATCAAATTGATCCAAACCGTCCATACACCGTTTTTACCTTACTATATAAACTGCTTCGACATTTTCATCCTTTTTACTTTTCATAAATTCTTGCTGAAAAATTCATTTGTGTCGTCCATCTTCATCTCAGTCGTTCGTGAATTTAGGAAGTAAATTCTTCTGCCTCGTCTTTACTCATCTGCATCGTCAGACGCTTCGTCTAGGTATAGTACTTTTCTCTTGCTACTTTTTTCTAATGGCTCTAGATCCTATAAACGAGATAGTAGACATTTTGGAGGATTCCGATATAGAAGGAACTGAGGAACCATTAACTCAAATCCAAGCTCCTAGTGTTAGTACCGACAGTAGCTCAGAAGAGAGTTCGAGCTCCGAGTCAGATTCCTCCGAGGAAGATGACTCGGAGACTCATGAGCCTACTGAAGTCCTCGAGGATCAACTTGCTCCAGCCTCGTATGCGGATTACGAGGGTGGAGACGATCCTAATTCAAATCTTTTCCCAAATCTTTCCCATATCCATCGTATCACATGGTTGCAAACCACATCCTCCATAACTGAGGCCAAAGTTGCCTAAGTAAGAACTAAATATCACATTCCTATCAACTACCGTATAGTAATTCCCGGCCCCAATGACCGTTTACATTGGCCTCCAATAGGTTTTCGCACCTTTCACATCGCTCATTTGATGACCGGACTTAGATTCCCTCTTCATCCCGCCATCATTTCTATTCTCCAATTTCTTCGTCTGTGCCCTACTCAGCTATTACCAAATTCATATCGGCACCTCGCATATTTTATCGTTTTAATGACAACCTACGACTCCCCTGCCAATGTTGCAAACTTTAACCGCTTTTTCAAGTTTCAACGATGTACGAAAGTTACCGAACTAGGTTTTTATTTTCTCTCCCCTCAAAAACATCACCGACTCCAAGCTTATCCT
Source organism: Buddleja alternifolia (assembly GCA_019426215.1). Taxonomy (NCBI): domain Eukaryota; kingdom Viridiplantae; phylum Streptophyta; class Magnoliopsida; order Lamiales; family Scrophulariaceae; genus Buddleja; species Buddleja alternifolia. The sequence continues at coordinate 16,064,530 of CM033400.1, read as the reverse complement.
AATCCGTCTTTCGGATCTTGGAAAGATAAGTATTTTTTTATCGCTCCTCCTCTAGGTGAGTCTTGGTCGGTGAGTCGCAAGTGGAATATGAATGTTCCCACCAAACTTCTAGGAGTTCCAAATCCTACCATCTCACTCGAAAAACTCAACGACATCCTCGAGTGGTATTACAAAACCTCACTAGTCCATGAGTTCGTTTTACGAGCCTGTGGACTAAGTGCTGCTAACGTTAACCCCGTCAGGGACGTCGGTAAGGATATCCGCGTCGTAAATTTAATACTAATTATTCTATAAGATTCTGAAATTTTTTAACTTTTGTAGGGATGGCTACTCGCAAAGCCCGAATGAGCCGCAAATTGATTGACGAACAGGAAACAGCAAAGAAAGCTGCTACAGCTGCTCGTAAACAAGGGGCAGCTGGTTCGACTCAGCCTCGTCGACCCTCCATCCGGATCACTGAACCAGACGACCCACAAATCGAACCTTCTTCCGCCTTCCAGAGTCTGCCGGCATCATCGTCACAGCGCCACTCCGATGCACCAGAGCCCGGCGTAACTGATTTCGTTTCGGCGCTACCCGCTCAACCGAGTGATGGCGATCCTCATCATCGTCAGAAAAGAGGACGCTATGAGGCTAGCAAGGGCTCCATGCCCTCTTTCTCAACACAAATGCCACCTTCTGCACCTATCCCTCCTTCGTCACAAGCTCCTTCCACCTCGAAAATTCCGACTCTAGGTCTTCGACCGATGGGAATTGACGCTGACTTGTTGGAGACCATGGACAAACTAGGGAGTCTTCGCCTTCAAAATTATATGCAAAGCAATATCGTGGATCGTCCACCACTCCGACCCAACGCGACTCTGATCCACCCCGAGTGGCGAATCTACGAGGATAGCAGCGTCCTTGGTGCCGACGGATCGAGCACGGCTCTTGAGATGATGAGCCATATCTTGCTGCCTCGGGATAAGCTGTCAATGTTGAACCATTCCCATCCTTGGGTGGAGAAACATGCTTTCGCTCTGCTTTCCAAGGTAAACTTATACGCCTCGTTAATCATCAATTCCTTTAATCTCCCGAACTAATCCCCTTTTAATGTCCAGCTTGCCTTGTGCATCCATCAACTCACCCTCAACAGTGCTCATCACAAAGATATTAGCTCGTCTGCTGAGAGAGAGCTCGAAGGCTACAAGGAACAAGTAACTGCTGAGTTGAAGACTAACGAGGAAGATCGGGAAAAATTGGCCTCTATCCAAACTGAACTTGATACAGTTTGCAAGAGCCTGGACCTCGAAAAGGCCAAATCCACTCAACTCCAGATCGACAAGACAAACGCTCAGGCTGAAAATCGAGATCTCAAGGCGAAGATTTTAGATTTTGAACAACTGCTAAACTCCGAACGTCGTAAAGCTTACGAACTGGGAGTTAAAGAGTTCATTTCTAGCCCTAACTTCGCAGCTAAGCTTCAAGATGCTCGACTAAACGGGGTAAAAGACTTTGTCCGTTCAACTCAGTTCGACGACATCATTATTTCTCGGGCCATCGATGATCAAAGAGACGGTTTCTTCAAAGCCATAGACTATCTGAAGCAGCTCGGTGGGTTCAATATTGGTGTTAATCCCAACGAGTTTGAACGTGACTATGTCAATATGTATCTCATTCGTCCATCCTTAACTCCAGATGACGAGTCTGATTATACCAACTTCCCCGAATTCAACAACATCGTTCGGTCTCTGGGATTCGAACCTGACGAAACTCGTGCCAGCACCTTTTTCCAACGTGAACTTGATGCTACAGTTTCTCATGTTGTCGAGGATAGGGGTCGTATCCCAGATCGTTAGCTGTCTTTGACCTGTTCAAAAGTTTCTTCTTGAATTAAACTGTTGTCAAATTACCAAATTATTTTGTTTATTGTTATTTCAGTTCGTAGTGCGTATATTTCTTATCCGTTATTTCAGAGCGTAATGCTTATATTCCTTATCAAACTTGATTTCTTAACTTTTATCGACTCATTATTTGAATCGTTTCTTGTTAGATATCATTTATAGCTCAATATAATATTCGAATCTGTTTACATATTCTAATACGATAAATCATAATTCATTGAGCTCAAACATCATATAATCTAAGCATAGAATTTTCTGAGATTACTAATATTCCAAGGTCGAGGCAGTTCTTTCCCGTCCAAATCTTGTAATCTGTACGTCATACTTTTCGTAATTTTTATCACCTTGTATGGCCCTTCCCACGTTGCCTCTAGCTTCTTGACATGCCTCGACACCTCTACTTTCTTCAAAACAAGATCCCCTACTTGAAATGATCTTTCTTTCACTCGCTTGTTGTATGCTCTTGCCATGGCACTCTTTTGTCTGAGGATATTTGCATAAGCTCGTTCTCTAATTTCTTCTACCACCTCAAGCTTGAACATTCTAGCTTCCGCGTTTCACTCGAAAAGTACGAACTCACACGATGCGTTGACATCCCGATCTCTGCAGTAATTACCGCCTCGGAACCATACACCAAGCAAAACGGTGTCTCACTTGTCGAGGAGCGTGGCGTCGTTCTATATGCCCAAAGTATTCCTGGCAACTCATCTGCCCAGGCACCTCGTTCACCATCCAATCTGGTCTTTAGGTGTTGAAGCAAGATCCTATTTGCCACCTCAGTTAATCCGTTGGCTTAAGGATGTCCCACCGATGTAAAATTTTGTTGAATTTTTAGTTCACGACACCAGGCTGTTATGATTTTTCCATTGAATTGAGTTCCGTTATCCGAAATTAAGACTCTCGGAATGCCAAATCTGCAAACAACATTTTTCCTTTAGTATATACACATACATCGTTATTGTATACTATATATGCACATTTTATCGCTTTAACCTGCAAACAACGTTTTTCCACACGAAGTCCATAATAACTTTTTCCGTAATACGAGCCACAGCTTCGGCTTCAATCCACTTCGTGAAGTGTTCCACCGCCACAATAATGAATTTTTTCTGACCTTGTGTAGGAGGGAACGGTCCTATAATCATCAAATTGTTTATTTTTATATTTAATATAATGAACCAAGATTTTTAGGATTCAAAATTTCTTTACCTAATATATCAATACCCCATTGATCAAATGGGTAGGCAATTTTTATCACCTCCATGGGTTTCCCCGGTTGATGAATTTCATTAGAATGAAGCTGACACGCTCTGCATCTCTTGACAAATTTATGTGCGTCTCTCACTAGTGTGGGCCAGAAATATCCTTGTCTCATTATCTTTTGAGCTAACGATCTTCCTGCCGAGTGATTACCACAACTTCCCTCGTGTATTTCTTGTAGCACATATAGGGCCTCTGCATCTTTCAAACAACGAAGCAACGGTCCCCCAAAGGATCGTTTATAAAGCATATTATTAAGGATCGTGAACCTTACTGCTCTGTTTTTCACTCTCCGTGCTTCCACTCTGTCATCGGGCAATTTTCCTCGGGAAAGGTAGTCCACTATCGTGTCCATCCAACTCGGTTCTTCATCTATCAGAACAGCCATCATTGGGGGTTCGATCTCAGAATGATCCGTTATTAAGAGTGTAACCTTACGACACTTAGATCCTTTTATTTGATTCGCAAATTTTGACAACGCATCTGCACGGTCGTTCTCTTCCCTTGGTATCTGACATAATTCCACTTGTTTAAACTTTCGCATCAACTCTTTTACCTTAGCCAAATATTTCACCATTGTCTTTTCTTGTGCTTCGTATGTTCCCGCCACCTGTTTTGCCACCAACTGTGAATCTGTATACACCTTAATACTCTTTATGTCCAGCTCATTTGCCATTTTTAATTCTGCAATCAACGCTTCATACTCCGCTTCATTATTCGTTACATCAAAATTCAACTTTATTGCAAACTCCATATCCGCTCCATTGGGTGAACGAAGCCACACCCCCACTCCGCCACGTCTCGTCATGGAGGAACCATCCACATGCAAAATCCAAGTTCCCACCTGCTCAACTATTGAAACAACTTCTGCTCCCGTCTCTGCCATCTCCACTAAGAAGTCGGCTATTACTTGGGCCTTGACCGCTGTTCGGCTTCGGTATTCAATACTGAACTCTCCCAACTCTATGGCCCATTTGATAAGTCTTCCCGACACATCAGGCTTGGCCAAAATCTGCCTCAAAGGTTGCTCCGTTAACACCACAATTTGATGAGACTGGAAATAGGGTCGTAATTTTCGTGCTGAGGTCACGAGGGCTAATGCCCATTTTTCAATTTGCAAATAATTCAGCTCCGCTCCCCGCATCATTTTACTCACATAATATACCGGACGATGATCACCCTCGATGTCTCGTACCAACACAGCACTTATCGCTACCAACGACACTGCTAGGTACAGATAAAGTGGTTCCCCATACACAGGCTTCGTCAGCAACGGAGGTGAAGTCAGATACGCTTTTAACTCTTGAAATGCCTTTTCGCATTCTTCATTCCATACAAATTTTTTTACCTTCCTTAAAACTTTGAAGAAATGCAATCCTTTGTCAGCTGACCTTGAGATGAATCTATTTAGACTTGCCATTCGACGTGTCAGTTTCTGAACATCTTTCAAATCTTTCGGCCACACCTGGTTGAGTATCGCCTCAATCTTTTCAGGATTTTCCTCGATTCCTCGTTCGGTGACCATGTATCCTAAGAATTTACCTCCTCGTACCCCAAAAGTACATTTGTGAGGGTTCAACTTCATCCCGTATCGTTTCATGATCTCAAACGACTTCTTCAGATGATCCAAATGATCTGCCTCTGTCACACTCTTTACCAACATATCATCAACATATACTTCCATTGTTTTACCTATCTCCTCAGCGAACATCATATTCACGAGTCGTTGGTATGTTGCTCCTGAGTTTCTCAATCCAAAAGGCATAACATTATAACAATAAACACCTCGTGCTGTAACGAAAGAAGTTTTATCACGATCTTCTTTGGCCATCATTATTTGATTAAAACCTTGATAAGCATCCATCATACTTAATAACGCACAACCTGCAATAGAATCAACTAACAAATCTATACGAGGTAGAAGGTAGGGGTCCCGAGGGCAAACTTTATTAAGATCGGTAAAATCAGTACACATACGCCACTTGTTTCCGGCTTTAGGTACAAGAACTACATTAGATAGCCAATCAGTAAATTGAATTTCATTGATATAGCCTACATCTAGGAGTTTCTTTACTTCTTCTTCTATGATAGCATCCCTATCAGGCCCGAAATTCCTTCGTTTCTGTCGGACTGGTTTTGCATCGGGGTCAATATTCGAACGATGTTCAATAACTGAAGAATCAATTCCTTGAAAATCAGCTGCTTTCCATGCAAAGATATCCGAGTTCTTCCTCAAAAACTTCACCAATTTTACCTCCAACTCCCGGTTCAACTGTCTTCCGATCCGCGTTGTCTTCTCCGGATCACCCTAAAAAAGTTGGATCGTTTTATGCTCTGCAGGCTGCACTCGCGTATCTTCCCTCTTCTGCTTCTTATCCAGCTGTTTCATCAGACTCTCTGCATCGTGATCAATTAAATGCACCCTCGTTACTTCTCTCTTACGCTTCCTTCCCGACTCTAGCCTCAAAGAAGTAGTATAACACTGACGTGCCTCAAGCTGATTTCCACGAACTTCTCCGATTCCGTCTCTAGTTTTGAACTTCATCTTAAGGTGAGGTGTTGACACAATCGCACCAAATTTGTTCAACATCGGTCTGCCCACAATCATATTATTTGCAAACGGAGTGTCGACCACCAAAAATGTTATCCTCATCGTCTTGCGCTTTGGTGCCGAACCCAAGGATGCATCGAGCTCCACAGACCCTTTTGGCATAATCTGAGACCCAGTAAACCCCATCAACGGAGTATTTACCGACTTTAAAGCGATATTGCCCAGTTCCATCTTTTGTAGAACGTCCCAAAAAATAATATCAGCCGAACTACCCGTATCCACCAGAACCTTATGTACAACATAATTTGCCACATCCATAGTAATGACCATAGGATCGTTATGTGGTACAATCATCCCTTCGTAATCTCGATCATCAAAGGTAATTGGCGGATCATCATAAGCCATTGATAATACTTCCAGCGACCCGGAATGACAATATTTCGAACGCATTCGTCTGGCAAGCCTTTTCCTCGAATTAGACGAATCTCCATCAACAGGACCGCCTGCAATCACATGTATTTCCCCTCGATTCGCTAGGTTTTGCTCCCGACGTTCTCTTGGTTCTTTTCCACGAATATCCTCATTCCTCGGAATATTGCTCTGATGACCGTCATTGTGATGATGATTGTTATAGTAATGCTCATGATTATCATATCGGTAATTATCATAATACCGATGATCTTCACCTCTCCGATGCTCCTTTTCACGGGACCTTTCATTCGTCCCATCACTTCGATAGCTTCGTTGATCTCTTTCCTGTGATCGACTTCGAGATCGTCTTACCTCTATTTTGCGGTCGGCCTCAGAGGCTCTTACGTCCGCTAGAGCACGATCAATAAAGTCATTCAAACAACCCAACTTTATCAAACGCTCAATCTCATCCTTTAACTGATAGCAATCCTCTGTATCGTGCCCCTTGTCTTTGTGAAACTCGCAATATTTATTGGGATTTTTCTTCGTGCCTGCACGTAACGGTTTTGGCCATTGAATTGCGTTGACATTGTGCATTTGAACAGACAGTAATGCCCTGGTACAGGGTGCATTTGGAGGTGTATATTGGTCGTATTTAGCATATCGGCGAGGCCGTTCATGGCTTTTTTCTAACCTCGGTCCCTCAATCCGATCGCTGTTACGATCCTTTCGATCGTTCATGGTGAAACTCTCGTCTTTCGACAAATTCATCTCCTCTTCACTAATGCATTGTTCTTGGATTTGCATTAATTCCTCCTGATCCCGTGGAGTGCGACGGGCTAGTGCTGACGCTAAAGGTCCCTTCTTCAATGCAAGCAATAGAAAGGTAATAGTAAGCTCATGGGTTAACTTCGGAATCTCTAAAACCTCTTGGTTGAACCGGTATACAAAATCACGCAAGCCTTCTGACGAGCCTTGTTTGAAGTTCAGCATTGCAGAGACAGATTTCTTGGCCTTTTTGTTACTGGCAAAGTGACCTTCGAATTTCTTAACCAACTGTGTGTACGACACAATGGTTCCCGGCCTTTGACTCGTGAACCAATCTTGGGCCCGCCCTACCAACGTTGTAACAAACATCTTCGCATTCACTGCATCAGTCTGATGATACAACGTCATAAGCATTTCAAACGAGGTCAAATGAGGTTTAGGATCACCTGTTCCGTCGAATGTCGGCAAGTTGGGCATTTTGAACGATTTCGGTGGGGCCTCTCTCAATATCTGCTCAGAAAAAGGTGTATGCTTTGCCATCAATGCCAAGACAGGCACCACATTCTCCCTCGGGCGCTCCACTCTTTGATTTGCCTTGTCTAATCTCTCGTACATTTCTTCTATCTCCGCCCTAGACAAAATGGGCCTTTCTTTGGGATTTTGTATCGGTTGTTTAATTTACCTCTCCGATCCTCCGATCTACCAACAACCCGACTATCACTCTTCTCCTCCGATTGATCTCCCAATACTGGCTCACCCCTTCTCTCTCTACTTGGCGTGATTCCTTCGGTATCACGAAACAAACCCCTCGGTGCCAGTGGAATATGACGCCCCGGCTGTATATTTGGGGTGTTGGGCGTTGCCTCCATAAACCTTCGTAATGCCTCGTCAATTCGCTCCTGCACCAGCTTATCAAGAGCCTTCATCGTCATTGTCACTCTTCCCTCACTTGCTGCTTCCAGACCTCTCGGAGACTCCATCCCCTCGGTCGATGACGAACCTTCGATGCGAACATGCTTTTCCTTTTCATTAGACATTCCTTCCGCCAATTCAGACTCAGCAATTTTCCAGTAGTTTCCCACAGACGGCGCCAACTGATTTAGGTCGGAATTTAACCCTACCCTCTCAGTCTGGATGACCTCGCAAAACGGACCGAACTGCTATTAAATGAAGATTATAGACTGCACCCGATGAATCGAGCTGCCTACGTACCACTTAGGGATCAAGTCTAACGTAGTTCCTATTTTATGTATGAATTTCTTATCGTAAAGATGATTCGTTGTACGAGCTATCCAAATTTATGAAAGAGATCGTACTGTCCAATCTTAGTCCGAATTAGAAGATGTCCCCCTCTTTCATTCATAAATGCGGGTATTTATAGTGTCCATACATGCTGTACAAATACTATTCCGCCAGCTGGAAAATCTCTCCAAATTACGCCACGTGTCGTTAATGAACGGTTCGGATCATAACTTTTTAGGGTCGGGTACGGGTCAACCCTACCTGAATGGAGGGAACACGCGGGTCTTGTAGTGTTTTGCCATTTTGAGGTTCGATAGGGATCCGTAATGCAAATATGGCCTTATACCCTTTGTATCGTTTATCTACCCCGTACTCTGCGTAACAAAAGCATGTTAATGTACCAATATAGATACGCATCTTTTTGTTTCATTGATCGTACCGTATCGTCGTTTACTACGCTAACGAACCAACGATGTAACGGGGTAACAAGGTGACTTTTTTGTATATCACTTTCTACATAAAAGTGCATGCAAGCGATATGGAAAAATCAGTTGCTATCACTAGTATTCCGACCAAGCCGAGCTGTAGACAAGTAAGTTGGGTGCCGCCGGAAACTACTTGGCTTAAGCTCAATACGGATGAGAGTGTTCTGGTTTCTCAATCTGCAACTGCTGGTGGTATCATCAGAGATGAGAGAAGGGAGTGGATCACGGGATTCTCCATGAAGCTAGGAGAAGTTCCAACCACAATTGCTGAACATTTAGGTTTTCGGCAGGAGCTCCGCATTGCATGGGGTCGTAGAATATCCAAAATCACTGCTGAAATCATCAACTCCCTCTCCCTGCAGGTTATCCTCAAACTGATGGAGGATGCTACTACCCCGGACCACCCACCGATCAATATCATTGAAGACGTTCGACAACTTCTGAGCAAACCGTAAGAGGTTGACCTTACTTCACCATGCATGCTGTCAGGGAAATGCAATACTTTCGCCAACTTCCTCGCTAAGAAAGTTCATGACAACAAAGAAAACCTGATCATCTGAGATGCCCCATCCCTTGACCTGCTGAACGATGATAAGCCCCTTAGGAGTGCTGTTTTCATAATGTGAACTTTTTACATTGATTTTAATGTATTCAACAAAAAAAAAAAAAAAAAAAAAGTGAAGTTTAGTTAAATCCAATACAATATATAATTTATGACTAATCTAAGTAATGATTATTTGATGTGTTCGAATTTATCAAGAGAAAGCAGTTTTTAATACGTGATTATTAAGTGTTGAATATTATATAATTACAACTGAAATTTAGAATCTTAATTACTTAGTATAAGTAAACTTTAATTAAATCTAATAATATCGATACTTGATTATTAAGTATTAATTATTACATACCTGATGTTTCTAATTTGAATTAATATGATTAAGCTTTAATTAAATCTAATATTTGATTTAATACTCATTTAAAATAATGAATTATTTGATTATAATTGAGCAATGATCAAGACAAAACAGTTTAATTAATGATTATGTAAGTAATAAATATTACATACTTAGAAATGAAGATTTTGAATTTCACTTAATATAAGCAAACACTAATTTAATTAGTACTTACCTAAATAAAGGATTAAATAATTGATTGATATATATACAGGCGTGCATGTAGAGAGAGAAAGAAGATTTTGCTTAGACTTCTAAGAATTTCTATTAGTAAGAAACATTATATCTACCGTAACGATCTTTAAACGCTAGATTATTGTGCTTCTTTAAAATTCTGTTTAAAATAATCGATTATTACAATATTAGATTATTTGATTTTTAAAATATTAGTTAAAGATGATTATTAGAAGACTCGGACATCCTGCACACGTGCTTGTACTAGTTTTTACAAAAATACCTCTAGGGATATTCGTATTACTTATTAGTGATGGTGCAAGTCTAATATTAAGGTTACCTCAAAATATGAACATTGCATCTTATAGTTGACAATATCATTATACATAGCCTCCAATTTGGCTGTGTTATGTTATCTTGAAAGAAGAAATGACTTCATGACGTCAATCTTGTATTGGCTTTTTTTATTTTTTTTTGGGAATATTGCAAATTGATATTAAACTTTAATGGGAACTACGTTTTAAATTACATTATGATATAGAGCATTGATATACAACTTCAAGGGTATTTTAAATAATTTCAATATTCGTTGGGGGTTTAGAGTTTTCTTAGAGGCCCAAGTAATCTCTCAAAACAATAAGTGGTTCCATAATTTAGACACTTGTTAGGTTTAAAATGTAATTTACTCCTTAAATCTGCATTGATCTTAGTAGAAGGAACACTCTATCTTATAAAAATGTGCAATGCCCGAGCATATAAATAAAGCATACTGAGAAGCCGCCTTAGACATCCCCAACAATTAAAAGTCCAGCAAGACATGTGCCATCGTATCTTGCCCAAAAAATGAGAGCTGTCGGGCGATTGTCATGGATAAAACATCCACACCATGCTCAAAACACGTGAACAAGAAACTATCCAAGCATTCAACCTTTCCACTGTCTTACTTATGCGACACACTTGTCTAGCCTTCCTGCACGCACACATTGGGTGTGTTTGCACCAATGCCCCGCCCTTATGCAAGATGATGCCAGGCGACGCACTCTGATGTTGTCCGAAACAACACGCAACTCTTGCTCATTGTCACGATCATCCACTCGGGAAACTGCATAGTATATATATACATGCAACCCATCATCCTAATACCCATTGGGCAGTTCCTATACTCCACAACACATTAGGACCCAAACTCCTCCTCCATACATTCAACGAATCTATCATGTGATACTGAACAACTCGTGCCATTACACCAACACGGTTCTAAATGTCAAGTCGTCATGTCAACACCCAACGTCAATTACCATTCTTGCCTATCATGCTGCACTTACTGACAACTCGTGTCATTACACCAACACGGTTCTAAATGTCAAGTCGTCATGTCAACACCCAACGTCAATTACCATTCTTGCCTATCATGCTGCACTTACTGACGTTCTAAGGGGCCGACTCTTAATACAATAACGGTGAGTGTTGGTACAATCTTTGAAAATACTAATTGTCCAAATATTACAACAATTGATATGTAAGAATATAAGGAGTCACAAAAATAATCTTTAAGGAAAAGAGCCACCTTTTAACTTCTAGAGAGTGCTAATGTTTGTTTCTTTTTCTCACAATACAAAATTGATTTGAACTTGAACTGAGAAAATATAAGTCTCACAAAAGTGATCTTTGTCTTATAACATCAGTGAAGATCTCAATTCAGATTCAGAAAAGGTCCAACAAGTATCAATCAACTAAGCCTTTTTTAACCTTTTTCGTGCTAATTAACCAACCAACAAGGCCTTTTTTTATGACAAAATATAAAGGGACAATTCTATGGTGCACAAGGAGCGTTACTCCTTGCTCATTCAATACCACAATCATTTGGAGGTGGGTAGTTTTCACAGGGAGAGTGGGTAATGAAAATAACCCGCCTCCTACCAAATATGTGATGTGACTTAGAAAAAGGCAAAATCAAATTTCCAAAGTGAAATTAGATATATCACATTTTGCTTTGTCGTATGCACAACACCACAAGTCTACATTTAATATGAATTATTTAAGAATCCTTCTAAGGGCCAGATCTTTCCATGCTACTCAGTTCTCATGAGTAATCGATAACCCCATGTTAATGGCCACAACTTTTGGTTCTTTAATCCCCACTTCACCAAAAAACAACAAAAATAAAAGGATGAAGGAAAAGAAGGAAAAAACAAAGACGAGGATAGGAACTTTAAATAATAAATGAAAAATCAATAATACAAAGGCAATGGCTGAAAGATACAAATTGATTGATATTACTAAAAAATTCTGAGGGATGTGTCACCGTATCCAACTCTCTCTTTGTGCCTTTCAAACAGATCCTTAAGCGCTTCAACAAATTGCCCATGCACTTCACCAACCTTTATTATATGAATTCCAAGCCAAAGAAAAGAACAATGAAAACAGTGAGATTCAATTTTTCTTTATCATACAACTATCAAAAGCCAGATTTATCCAAACACCCCCAATTTCTGTTAAATTTCTATCTCAGTTTCTAGTTTATGCAAATTCTAAAATTAATCTCATGCAGAGTTTGATAAATTTTCAAGAAAAGTTGAAGAAAATTGACAACTCTTTTATATATACTCAAAAAGGAGCATCAGGATCAAAGGTTTAAGAGAAATACTCATTAACTTTCCTACAGAAATAGCCTTTCTCGTCAGAGAGGTAAGGTTGCAGAAATGCAACCCTTCACCGATCTCGCATTTGAAAGAGCCCGCAAGCTGAATACGTAGTTTGCCGTCATCTCTTGAGAAAGACCCCAAAGACATGTAAACTAAATATCGATAAAACGAGATAGTTCTATTGTAAAATCAGTATATGACGATCTCGCATTTGAAAGAGCCAGCAAACTGAATACATAGTTTGCCGTCATCTCTTGAGAAAGACCCCAAAGACATCTAAACTAAATATCGATAAAACAAGATAGTTCTATTGTAAAATCAGTATATGACAGCTTAATAAGTTGCAATTATAGATAATTATTTGATCTCAGAGAAGGTAACTCATTATAACTGTTTACTTCATCAAGGGGTGTCTATTTTCAAGTCACCTCATCTCTTTACAGACTGCCAAACCGATGACATCTTGGATGCACTAACAATAGTATACTAGCTCCAACCTGGTCAGAAATAATAATGACCATAACCCAAAGATGACCATAATTAGAAATCTATCCACAGCATATTTCATCTAATACCCTTTTTCCAGCAGATTAACTAAATGTCCAAAAATATGCAATACAGTAAAACCATACAAAACCGAGCTACGAACTCGAGAAGCATTTGCTTAGTGATTCCATATTAGCGATTGGGCCTCAAAAGAATCTCCCAAATGCCTCTGACAGAACCCTATTTATTTCCATTTATTCAGTCACTAGTAAATAAAATGTAGAACGATTCGCAGCTTAGTCTAAAACACAGAAGGGTAATTTACTTTGTATTATTTGACATTGTCAAAATCAATTTCATACACACAGTGTAAAAGGATACCTCTTCCACCGTAGGTTGTGGATTTTTCTTGACAATAATTGGTCGACCAATCACAACATGCATCGGACGCCTAAAAGGTAGAGGTGAACTGCAAAAGAACCATAAAAATGGAAAGTTCAGTACAGTTGAGCAACCTCTTAAGCATACTAAGACTTTTACTTTTTTCCAATTTAAGAAAAAATAAATCATCAAAGGAGAAAGCCCGTGCAATAATTGGGGCAAGGAGCCGCATCAGTCGACAAAGGAACAAAAGAAAATCAGAGTCCCTGTTCTTCTGGAATTCTCATGCTATAAAAGTCAATCACTAAAACAAACAGCAGTTTTTCCCTCAAGCAGTACTACCATATTACTTTCCTCTGTCTAAACAAAGTAACAGTAATCATGCGAAACTTCCACAGAACTTCACCTTCCGAGTAGCTTGAAAGAGCAATAACTAATCAGAAGCTTGGGCAGAAATGCAGTAAGAACCAAATTATTTACCAAAATCACTAAACCACTGTGACTAAAATGCCCAGAGAATGAACTAAGCAAAAGAAAGACACAAAAGACCACCAAAGGAAATTATTAGAGTTCAACCTCAGCCACCCAAGGCCATGTCAAGTGTTAACCATGACGCATCAATCTTCAATGCCATTAATTTTGTCTAATGATTGGATCATGTGCATTTCAGGGACATATAAATTTTTGGCTATTACTGAATCGGAGGGGTTTTCTGCTACTTTTAAATACATGGGAGAAATTTTCTTGTTGCCCTTTCTGTTCTTAAACACACCAAGGCCTCTGTTCAGCTCCAACATTAAATCCCCATCAGCGATTGGCCTTCTATGCAATGTGAGAATTTTGTTATGAAGCATACTATATCCAAAGGTCAAGTGCGCGAGGCTTTATATTTTCGACGCCCTCTGAAATGTGTGTGTAAGTTTTTTCTTAAATCACATCTTATCAATGAAACATGCAACTCTTTTAACTATGATCTCACAGTGCTTCAAAAAGTGATGATGATAGAAACAAAAGGATTCAGTCAGATCTTAAGGAAATAAAAGAAGAGGCTCGGATCTATTTAAATGATATGAAAGGGGAACAGGAGTTGTACAGTGCCCCAATTCCCTTTTCTTTTTCTTTCATTGTTCAACATAAGTAATTCTGAATTCCATGTTTCCCTCTCTTGGATTCCTCGATCAGTTCAAACCCCAAAAGGATAGATGCAGCGTATGCTAATCAATTTATATGAAAAATTAGTGATAATTTGAACAATCATGTCATCAGCTAATTTATTGCAAAAAAGAAGGCCACAGCAGCTATATTCAAAATGCACAACCTTATAAGCTTGAACATACCCTAGTACACCCCAGAAGATTATTGGTGCAAACTTAATTGCTCTAGAAAATTCCAAGTAAAGCTTCCCGCTAGGCTTCCACCACCTGTATACATCAGACTGCAAAATAATTGAAACAGTCAAACAGTAAGTGATATTTGACAATCCAAAAATGGCCAGAACCATAGTCATGATGCTTGCAACAGTTTTATAACATAGAGGTAACCAATATAATCTTTATAGAATAGAAAAGCATGGCATTCATGTACAAACTGCAATCAGGTAAAATGAAAATACTGACACAGGCAAAATGTATACACATATAGATTTGCACTCGAACTTCAGGTCAGTTTCTAATTTTAGTTCCTAAGTTCCATCTTTGTTTTCTGTTTCTAGTCAAATTTTGTTAAACCCTTAAATGATTTTAGGTCATTTCACATTTTCCTAGCATTTCATTGCTAGGGAATTCAATGTGCTTTCAGTCGCTTGCACTAAAATTCAGAAGTTAGTCTTTAGTATTCGTATGATAGCATCCATTGCATCTTCTGATTGTTCGGTGCTGGCGAGCATTGTGCGTAGATCATGTCTTGTTCTGCAAGAGTTGGAAGGGCAAAATGATCTTTCAGATGTCGAAACCCCTGGAACATCGCTACCGCTGCATCACGGTTACTGCACTAACTTTCAGCTAAGTGGCGTTGCGGTCACGCTCAGTGAACATGAGTTCATTTCCTCCGTCTCAAGACAAATGTACCATTTTCTGGGATTTTCTTTATTATTTTACAGTTTTCTCTGATATTCTCATTTTTTACTTTTCATAGACTGATTCTACCTTATGAGCGACCACATTCGGATCCAAAACAATCCCCAACTGGAGAAACAACCTATAAACAATTTCCAAAAACCTTTTTGCAATACAAAATTCACTCCAACTTTCTCTCTTGCTAAAATTCTACAAAGCTTTATAGAGCTATTCCGAACCTAAAACACTAATTCCAACAGTTTTTCATGCATTTGCTCCATTATCAAGCTTCACACAATTTAAGGTTATTCAAGAGGGGAGGACCCCTATTCATTGGTTCCCATGAAATGACTCTGCTCTGATCATAGTTCAAGGCAAGTGCCCGCAACCCTCGTGTTTTTTTTTTGGCTGATTTCTACATGCATGCCGTATTCAGGCCAGTTACATGGCTTTTCTTTCTCATCATGTGTAATGTAACTATGACATGCAACAAGTTGTGAGTTCTTTCATTTGCCGCATAAATTGCATTAGCCAACTCATGGATCCTAGACTTCAAGAAGGCTGAATGGTAGTTTACCAAATCTTCTACATATTTCTACAAGTTCTAGAAACATCACATCACACACTTTAAGCTCGGATATTTTGTCTTCCCATGCAAAAAGCAATCCATTTACAGTTTTTTATACTTTTCCTAAAGAGAGAGCTATTATTCACGGGTTCCTTTGCTCCCGATACAAAGGGATTCACTTGAGTTTCTTAGCATGCATACCCATCTGAGAAAGAGATTCATGTACCGAGCATCTTAAAAGTACCTAGGAGGAAATTCTAACCCATTTGTTGAATCACTGAGTTTTAAATATTGTATGTTACTAATAGCATGTCGAAAGCATTACGAAGCTCCTCATACAGAATTTATGCCCAAAAGAGTGACAAAGTAATAGGGGTATCCAATCCAGAAAGCATGCTTGCATCTCTATATATTAGTATTTAGAACATATACGTATTAAACAATGAGTTCGGGAAGTGATTACTGGGCTAGCCCAGAGAATATTTTGAAACATTTTCATACCAAAACAAGAGAGAGAAGGTAAAGATTTATACCTGACCAAAGCAGAAAACCGGAACCAGAGGTTTGCCCATCTCCATAGCAATACGTACAAACCCTTTTCTTCTTTGAAGATATGCAATCTGCATATGAAGCAGAAGAAAGTTTAGCCGCCAGAAGATAAATACAATTAAAATTCGACGAATAGAGGAACAGTATAAACTTATCAACTACTCTAATTTGATCTACTAAGTCCCTTGTACTTTCAACAAAACAAACCACAACCCACATTCTGACAAAAGAACGAAGGAAATGCATAAAATATTAGATACTCTTCTTTTTCCACCATCAGCTAGTACGATCTGCTCAAAGATATAAAGCCAGTTATTTGAAGCTTTGTCACAAACTCAGAGTGATGAAATGTCCAAACATCATAAATTTCTTTTCGTTTTTCCTCTGGTATCTCGTTTGAATGTCAGAGCCATTTCTAAAGGTTGTTTCACTGGGAAGGGGAATCGTACCAAGAGTTTCTGTCAATATGGAAAGATAGGAACCTACATAATACTCACAAAAGAATCACCATAGTGATAAAAGATGCAGTGCCAAAAACGAAAATCTGATACAGATAAATTGACATCCATCTCCTTTTCCATTTTTCACCAATATTAAGCATCACATATGATAGACACACAAGAAAAACTTGAGACATCAAAACATTATGTCGTGATAGCGGTATGAGAATTATTTATTTGTAGCATGTGTCCTGAAAAGCTAATAAGCTGGCAAAACAAAAGATTCTATCATCAGTCAATGTACAACAGATAATACATATCTACTCGAATTATAGACGCAGGAATAACTCAGATAATTATGTTTCGTGCCTTTTTATGGTGACTAATATGACCTTCAATACATGTTGTAGCAATGACTAATGAGCCAATAATATCAAATAAGTCAACACTTGTTGCATGAATATAAGTTTAGTTTACTTCAGATACTGATTTTTTAATAGAATTCTAGTCCAATTAAACACTGATTTTTTTGCGGAAAAAAAAATAATTTTTATTTATTAAAATATAATCAAATTGTTTTAATCATTATCAATAAAATAAATAAATACGGAAATCTTAGAAATCAAAAAATATAGATCTTATATAATAACATTCTTACTTAAAGGTCAAACTTTAATTGTTTATTTATATATGAATATACTCATCCTTATATTACAAAAAACTTCATAACCGGAAAATAAAAGCATAATAATCCATGTGCAAAAGCACGTGGATTAACATTTTTTTTTTCTCACGTCATTAAGAAAAAAATCAGTCATCAATTACGGCAATCCACTTACATTATAGAAAACAGAATTTTGACACCAGAGGAAAAGAATAAAAACAGAAGCTCTCTACTTTCTCATGCTTCCCACTTATACTAAGTTTTTGTCATCAAAAGAAAAATGATAGATTTTCCTATGTACCGGACTATGCAAAGTCTAAGCTCTACTAAACACAGTAAGATAGCAATTTACATAGGAGTTGACGAATAACATGTCTTCCAAGTAGATATTTGTACTAACTAAGAAAAAGTAGAATTCATATACAAGAACTGATGCAAATATATCTACTCAATTATAATTTTATATCTTTTTTCATGATAAAGGAATAGAGATGCCTTACTGAGAAGCAAAACAATGGAGCTAATAATAGTATATGCATGATGATGACATTAATTTTTTTATTTATTTTTTTTTGCTTTTTGGAACAAAGGAAGTTATTTTATATGTTAAAACAGAGAACTCGCCATTTTATACATTTGGCCCTCTGGGTATTCAAAGAATAAATATATCTTCCCAGTTCATTATACTCCATTTATCCTGAACTTATTATTCCTACTTTTTTGTGACTACTTCTTTGTGACGCCCTAAGATAATGCTCAGTTTGCAAAGGTAGAGATTTTCGACTAAATATCCATGTACTTTTAGTATGATGTGGCACCACCAACTCTCAACAGTACTTTCAAGGGCAGATAGACAAAACTTTCAATTTTAAACTCCCATTAAAACCCAGGACACATCATATAGGAGCTACAATTTGGGAACGATAGAGTATTATTCTAAAAAATAATTATCAAAGAAGAAACATTGAAGATTATTTAAAGCGCTGATACTTAAAGTCCTATAATGAAATTATCACATTTTAGATTAATGTACATACTTGTCGGTCTTGAATCCAACACCTTACAAATGTAGAGCTTGTGAGTCATTTGGGCTAAATCTCTCAAAACATCTCTACAATCATTTGTTTAAGAAGTGATTGAGTTAACTAATAATGTAAGGATGACCACAAATTAAAGAACGTTTTTATATTTTATATTCCCTATAAGTGTTTATAGCACTATATTATGCATGGTGTTGTGCTGAAGGATAATATTTCCGGTAGATGTTTACAAATTGTTATTAGTTATGTAAAAACTAGTGTTTAACGTAAATATGAATTAAGGAATCACAAAGAGTTAACTGCAGTTATATCTACCCAATTTAATTTCATTTACTTTTAATGACAAGATGGAAAATCAACGATATATATCCACGATTATGGGATTGCAGTATTAAATTAGAAAGTTTTTATACAACTCAGTTCATTATATCCCTAATATAAAAATAATTCAAAAGAAAAAGAACTCAAGCGAACTCAAGAAAAAGAACACCATATTGATAATAGAAAACAATAAAAAAATATTAATGAAGAAAAAAATAATAAGTAACTAAAATAATGATTAAGTAATTAATTAGAAAATTAAATAATAAGCATATATAGGACAACCTGAATTTTCAGTACAACATCTATATGCATAGCTCTCTTAGAGCTTTAGGGAATGCCCCACATTCAATGTCTTCAAATATTAATGCTTTGGATTATCCTAGAGTACTACCAAAGTAAATTAAAATTGAAATTGAAAATACGAAGTAAGAAGAAATGAAGGTTTTACCAAAGGGAAAAAGAAAAAGAAGTCAAGTCAAAAATGAAACAAACCGATTATAATTTCAATTTTGTATTTGTGTATCATATACCTCTATGTGGGTTGCACGTATGTTTTACCAGTCCTCAAAAACCCATGCATAGGGCATAAAAATAAGGAATTGCAGAGTATACCTCAGAGCCAGGCTCCATATAAAAGGCCTCTTGCACGCCCCCAGGCACTATGATACAGCTATAACCAGATGCCAAAAGGGAACTAAAATTTTTCCTTGTGGCAGGTGTAAGTCCCAACCACGACCATATATGTCTCAGGACCGGAGTGTAGAACACCTGACCAAAATGTCTTCGTAATTACAAATAGTCATGGCATACAAGATCAACTTCAAATTTTTTATAAGCTTGCGATTCTTACAGCTGTACTGGCGAGAGCCTTGATTTTTGGGAGAGGCATGAAACCTGTAAGGTCAGACAGAGCAACAACTCCAATTGGCCAAACTGAATGAGGCTCATAACCAAATACTGCAAGTACCAAGGTTAAAAATTTCTGTAAGACAACAATTTCCTTGTCTAAATCTTTTGGCTACAATGAATAAGCAAGACATCCTATAAACGAACATAGACGAGCAAGGAACCATTTCCCAGTTCATATAACATCACGAAAAATCAAATATACTATAACCTAACTTTGTGCTCTAAAATCAGAAGTATGCGAACAAACTGAACTAACTAATCAAAAAATGATGTTCGCATGACTCTGAAACAGGTTTGGAGGTCTACTTTGGATCAAAGTTTTATAATTAAATTGCAAAAAGGGAAAATTCTGCAGTAGTGACCAGTAAGTAAACATAAAATATAAAGAAAGACTGGACCAAAATGATATATGAAGATCTTAAGATACTATGCCTCTATTCATTTGGTTCTAAGAAATGATTATACCTTGAGGTGCCAGGTATAGGAACAAGAAAAAGCCTTGTTAAAAGCCTCAATCAGATTACACTATTTCAATCAACTGGAACGACAACGTTTGAGAATAGGACTCTCATTGAGCTCAAGTAGGTCTTATATAAATGTGGACCAGGGAACACCAGATTATGATCATTTCGAGTCTTTCTAAATTAGAAAAAGAATGTGAATGACTGACGACAAAACTTAGTCGTGCACGATTTCATGATATCATCAAAAAAGTCATATCTTAATTGACTTAAAGAATTCTGATTGCAAGCCCCATATCTCCGGCTACTGAAACACCTCAAAACCACACATAAGGCAATGTTTCAGTAAAATCCAGTTTAACAACCTTAGACTTTCACACAGTAAGTAACTCATAACCAAAATCCGCTAATAGAAAAAACAAGAAAAACAAAGAAACAATAATCAACAAAAAATGCAACATTACCATAGGCCTCATTAGGATCAAATGCTTTGATGTCCTCCACATACAAACTCACAGGGAAATAACCAACCGCATGCTTACATATATACCTGATAAATCATGTATCAATATTTTAATCCACTAACATAGAATGATCAAAAGATTATATAATCATGAATACAATAAAAGATTTATATAACAGAAAACGATAAAGAATGATGGGAGAAATTGGCAAAAGCAAACCTGGATAACTTCCGACCGGATTTGCTCATATCATCAATCGGAATCACCATAAGTATGAGAAACAATCCTACAACTCTGAAATAAATAGAACAAAAGGGTATTTTAACAACGCAGAATAAAACAAAAGAGACGCAACGCATATATATATATATATATATATATAATATAAACACAAATATATATATATATATATATATAGAGAGAGAGAGAGAGAGAGAGAGAGAGAGAGAGAGAAGCGGGGGCGATTACGAACAGGAATGCTTTGTAAAAAGGGAGGTAGATGAAGGAAAGCAGGAGAAGGATGAGGTTGAAATGGACAGAACCGAGCCACACAACAAGCGCCAATATTGTGTGGATAAGAGGTCCCGGAGTGCCCTTAAACTCCGCCGCTGGGATCGGGGGTGACGACGACGACGACTTCCGCTGCCTCACATCCCCGTTTGCATCCGACGCCATAAAAGTAGTAGCAGCAGCTGAGCAGAGAGAAATTCAAATTGTGGAGATGTTATTGTTGGAAGAGGAGCGGAGAAAACGAGAATTGTATGCAGCAGGAAGGAAGTAGTAATAGTTGGAGTTGCTTGTGGGAATCACCGCCCTTTCTGTCACCACCACTTTCTGGATGCACCCGCACCCACATCTAACACACGTGCCGTAACTAGCTAATGAGTTCGCCTCAGAAACAATAAATGGTTACTACTTACTACCTGGTGTGAGACTATGTCAGATCGGGTGTATTGGAGCCGATGTACTTAGCACCATATATTTATAGTGGGGTGGGTGGTTTTTGCATGGGTGTTGGGTGATGAAAACCACTCACCCCACCACAAATGTATAGTGCTAAGTACACCGACTCCAATGCAGCCGATCTGGCATAGAATTGCCCACCAACCTCATTCTTCCCTTTTTTTTCTTTTTTTATTTTGGTTGATTTTATTTCAATTTATCTAATATACTCCTATATTTTTTATTCATTACCTAAGTTATTGCATATATCTATATATCTCAATTAATAATATATGTTTAATCAGCAATTATCAATTTGTTACATAGTACATGCAAAAACCTAGCAAGTGCACTAGATCGTGCAAGTAATATAGCGACATTTTTAGTCCGGATTATCGTACCCAAGGGACAACGTATTTAAGTATCGAAACTACTGTATTACCTAATTCCAAGTTAAATCAAATATCTGAGGTGTGATTGTTTAAATAAACTAAAGAAAATTACAAATGTAAAACATGTAGAGATCGAGATATCAAAGAGAGAAGCAACTAACACACGTGATCCAACCAAATTACTCGTTATCGATTACGAAGTGTGTTATTCAATTCTTAACTCATCATGCTATGACGAAAGCACCTAAATTATACACTACACAATCTCTTGGTATAGCGCGTCCATATTTATTAAAGATCCCCTATATCCCTATATGAGAATTCAATTAATAAACTTGCATTAACAAAATTTATGAGATTCCCCGTTATCGGAAGGCTACACGAATTAATCGAATCTATCCCTAGCCATTCTAAGACGTGATGTTCAATTGCCCAAGCATCCTTAACCTATATCCTTTCGGAATCTAAGTTAAGCAATTTATCGAACAAGTGGTGATCAAGAACTTATAAGCATTAAACATAACAAATTGAACACATAGAAATAACAATCTCTAACAGACATGTTCAATGAACTAATCCCAAAAGAAAGTGAAAACCTCCCTATTACAATCTTGATTTCCTCATTGTTGCTTGAATTCTCCGTTTTTGTAGACTAATTCGGAGTCTTCAAGCTTTTTCCTTGATTCCAAGGGTTTTCTCTTCTTCCTCTATCTTTTCTCTCAAAGACGTGTTGTGTAAAGAGTGTCTCCTCCTCCAAAACTGACCTAAAATGCTATTTATAGGATGTTGTACGCGGACGAGATGCTGCGGTATCGGATTAGGGATGCTGAGGCGTCTGGGAGTGATGTCGGACAACCCTTATACACAATGATGCTACGACATTCCGGATGTGATGCTGCGGTATCACTATGTTGTCACACTTTTCTTGATTCTTCTCCCATCTTTTGGATTCAATGATGCTCTATACCTAATACACACAAATAAAACAAATCAAGGTATAATGTGCGATAAAATTCACTAGAAAACAAGCCAAATCCAAGAAAAGAGGCACCCGAAAAGGCATAAAACACAAGCTTATCAACACCCCCCAACTTGAGTTTGATCGTCCTCGAGCAAAGAAAATAGAACACACCCATAAGCTTGATGAATTGTTTTTACAACTCCAACACATAAACACAAGACACTACCCTTAAAACAAGATTTATGAAAAATTCTTCATTCATCAAAAACATTCAAGATTCATATGTTTCAAAATATCTTCATCATTACCCCCAAGTCATGACTTCCATGTCTTTTCTATGTCAGGAATCCAATTAGGCAAGATTAAGCAAACAAATCAGCCTTATTGACGTAAATCAACTTCGGAATTGTAAAACTTATTTGAATGCACAATATACGATAACCATGATCAAAAGATCTTTTCGACTTGTAATGTAAGACTCAGGTGTTGGCTTGGTTAGGGAAAATATGGATGAAAGTGACTAAAGGTTTAGAGAGCCTAAAACTCAATATCCTCAAGCTATACTCACTAAATAAGCATCATACTCAAGATTCTCACCATTTTTTCCTTTTTTTTTCTTCTTTCAAACTCACAACCCCCAAGCCTATTTCTTGTCGATATTGGGTTGTGTACGAGTTACAATACCTAACCAATGATCATTGAAGCATTACATATATAGCCTAGTCGAGATTTTGTTTTCCAACTATTTCTCTTTTTTTAATTTTTATTTTCCGACAATTTCGGCTCAACTTTATTCAAGTGCTTCTCACATCCTTCTCATTCATCTAGTATATCTCAAAACCTTCATCAATTCTACCAACATCAACCTCCTTACTCTTGTGTGCACGAGACAACAAAATGCATACCCAATCATAGCTAAAAGATATCAAGTTCTACGCTCTCATAACCGGTAATTCATTCTTTGTTTTTCTTCTAGGCTAAAGGTTAGTTGATGTGGTTCAAGAAAGAAAGTCGAATAGTGGTTTATAGTGTGCTTAGCACACCCCATTCTTATCATTAAGGCTCAAATAAAGGTCTAGAGATAATGAATATAGTGCAGGCAAACGTAAGGCTCAAGACAAATCAAAGATGGCCTAAATCATGTCATGGTCATGCAATATCAGCACTCATCAAAGTGAAACAAACGTAGAAATTCTATGTCTCGAGTCCTCTAAAATTCACATAATATTGACTAACACAAATGTCAAGACACAAACTAAACATGGTGTTCACAATTAAGGGGTTTTGACTCGGAACATTTTGAAACAACAAATTTGTCATGCTTTATCAAAGCAAATAATTGTTCATAAAAGATTATTCAAAGGGTTTCACTTGCGGAAATGTGAACAAATTGTAAAAAATTTCAAGCACAAAAAATATAAGACATGCATATGCAATTCGTGTATCCGACCCCCCAACTTAAAAATTAACACTGTCCCCAATATTAAAACAAAAAATTACAAAGAGAGTGAAGATACTGCCCTGATTGGAGAATATAAAATCGGAAGTTGTGTGTAGTGCATCTGTAAGATCCTGGGGTGATGCATGGTCACCCCCAAACTTATTTGCAACCTATATAAAAATAGACAAACCATAAGAAGGAACAAAGGAGATAAACCAACTCAACAATGAAAGAAAGAAAAAAAAATAGACACAACCAAAATAAAATCTAAACTAACAGAAACGAAAAGCAAGCAAAAAGATAAAAAGCTTGGGTTGCCTTCGAAGAAGCGCTTGTTTAAAGTCATTAGCTTAACTCTTTTGCATTGCTCATGGTGGATCATAAGGAGCATTGCCAACTTTGTATGGACGAGCCTTTTTGTGCTTTTTCCAATTGCGTAGAGGTTTCTCATGTCCCATCACAGTCACAAATCCTGAAAAACTAAGATATGAGCTCAGATTCACCTTTATAAAAATGTAATAAAATTGCAAAAAACTTAAAGTGAATTCTAAAGATGGGGAATTTTCCATTGGTGGTTTCAATAGGTACGCACTTGTCCCAAACTCTCTTAGCCTTGGTAGTGATAGTTTTAGTGGTGAGATCTTTATATCGTCTGATCTCCTCATTCTCAATCGTAGTATCACTTGGGTTCTTAGTGTATGCCTCAAACGGGTTACTATAATTGTAAACCTTGGCTTCAACATCCTCCACTTTATCTCTCTGATTATTGATGCACTTTCTTAAGAAATCAAGAGATATGATGGTAGGGTGGTGTTGGATTCTTGAAGATTTCTAATGTTTTTTCTTGGACATCTGATGGGATGGATTTCGAAGACTTTATGCTGAATTGTGAGTCCTCTAGTGATGTTGCTTCTGGAGTCTCATCATTCCCTTCTGTACTAATACATGTAGTGTTTGATGACCTCTCTGCCAATAAGTTGGAGATTTGGTTCAGTTGTGCTTGGACGTTCATGATGCATGTTTCGATATTCTGACTACGCTCATCATTCGACTTCATCCATTGGATCACCAACTCTTCAAAACTCGGGATCAAATCATGTTGTTGATAATCCCCTTGGGTTTGAAAATGAATCGATTGAGATTCTTCTTGCATTAGAATGGCGGGACTATCATGTTTGAAAAGAATGTTTGAGATATTGGTTGACTGTCTCAGGGATTAAAGAAAAGCAAGGAGAATGTTTGCTTGGAATATTCAAGCTTTTCTGAAAGTTTAAGATTTGAGACTTCAATGCAATTGAGTTTTGACTTGTAAGCTTGTTGTTGTATATATCGTATATTTTGGCTTGTTGCTGAAGTTATATTTATAGACATTCTTGGAAAAAATGTCCATTTGACACATGCACAGGCGCGTGTCCTTCACTTTCGCGCGTGAATAACTTTTTTCCTTTTTCCCTGAAATCCTGCTGCAGAAAGTTGGTACGGCAGTCTCTGAAAAGTTGACAGTCTAATGGGAAAGCTTCTCCGTACGTCATGGAGTGCTTATCACATTTAATGTTCTTATCAGCATTTAATGCGTTTGAATTTAATGGCCGTTGGACATTAAATGTTAAGAGAATATTTGCATTAAACTCCTTCTGGACTTAGGAATAAATTCAGGTGAATGTTTGTCTTTGATAGACGACCATTCAATAGTTGAAAGATCATGTTCCTAATCAATGCTTAGACGCTTGGAAAACTTCATCTTCATTCAGACTTCAGACGCTTGAATCATCAGACCTAACTAACAGATAAACTCACTCAGAATAATATCAGACGCCTAGTCTAAAAACTACTTAGCCTAACAGTCTAGAATAAAAACAAATAAAGCCTTATACAATTCTAACGCTCAAAGCCTATACATGACTTCTAATAAAATCAAACTTACATATTTTGGGGTCTAACAAAAATCCTAATTGTCATCATCAAAATATCTAACAAGAAATTTTCTAACAATTTTTCCCTTTTTGATGATGGCAATATTTATTCTTTTATAGTTCAAGAGTTAGACATCCAAAATACAATAGTTAGCTTTGAATAGGTTAGATAAAGTTAATTAAGGTTAGTTAAGCCTCAACGAGATGTTTTAGCAGAAAAATGCACTTCATTAATATATCAAGTAAAGTACAGGCATTTTACAACTAAATAATCAAAAGAAATAATAAAGAGACAAGAATATAGATAATGCAAACACAAAGACTCTTAATGTCCTGATCGAGCGGTGTGTCTGCTAATCATCTCAGCTTTGATCGCTTCATATAGGTTTTCTTCAAGAGTGATCATTGCAACATGATCTTTGTCAATGACTTCATCCTTATAAGTCTGTCTCTTCTAATAAGCTACGTAGTGCCTATTCCACTAAGATGGGTCGATGTTAATGTGCCTCAGACATATCATGAATGCTTGATTGAACTCTATCTTTTTCTTCTCTTTACCTATGATCTTTGGATTAGTAGGCTCTGGAAGAGGTGATCATTCAATGGGTATGTCAAATTGTTCAAGCCTCGCTTGAGAAGGCACTGGCAGATCAGCATAATGCACTATTGGAGGGAACCCTAACAGTCTACTGGGAGCGGGTATCTTTGCTCAATATTCAGTGGAGGAGGAAGGGGGAGTATTTGTTGACGCTTTGGCGGCGGCGGAGGAGCTCTTGAACTTAACGCTTTCCTCTTCTCCCCTTTCGTTTCTTCCTTCTTATTGCCATCACCAGCCTTCATAAAATGTTTAGTTAATAGGCTGACTTGACTAGAAATCTTAGCCATTGAAGCCTCCAAGTTGTCTATGCGCTTGTCAAAGTGTTCTTTCATAGCAAGTGATGTGCCCTATAAAAGTCAGCAATTTCCTGAAACTCTTTAAGGCAATCAGCAACTGCCGCTTGAGCAGCACCGCACATATGAGCAATTTGGGCACTCATATTCTGAGACTCAATCTTGGCTAGATCGGTTTTAATCCAGTGAACAGCTTCGACATTCTGAGTGGCATGTCACTCACTTCCTCCAACACCGATTTCAACAAAGGACCGAAAGCTTCACCCTCATCAAAAGAAACCACTTGAGAAGTCGGTCGCTTGAATCTAGATTGGAACTTGAGGGATTCAAGAGATGGTTGATGAGCTGGAACAAACGCTGTGCCTAGCGCTTCGATCGGAAGATCCGGAACATCAGGTTCATGAGCGTCAGGGGTGACCTCTGGTGGAGACACTTAAACTTATTCCTCTACAGGCTTTGAAATACTTGCCACCTCAATAGTCTGAACAGTTGCTTCCTCAAGTGCTGAAATGATCTGACGAAAGTCAGTAAATTGGATGTTTAGCCTGGCAAGCACTATACTAGCGTAGAAGTCTGTTGCACTGTCTAGAAGCTCATATAATCCGCAATTGGGTAAGCAAAAGCCTTGAATGAATGTGCAGAGTGGACTATCCTTGGCCCTGACATACATCGGACCCATGATATCTAACACATGGTTAGGAAAGATCCTTGACAGCGACTTATGGATAAAAAAGAGAATATCTGGGCAGTAGTGCAAGGAAAATGCAAGTATCCTATCTGTTGGAAGACGCTGAAGGCATAGAGATTCAAGCACGAATGTGTTGTAGTATTCTTCCAAATAAGGATAAATAGCTTGAGCAATGTCCTGATTCTGTTCCAACAAGGAAATGACATACTCATAGTGTTTCCTCATTTCCTCTCTGATTGATGGAAGTAATGGATAACCTTGAAAGGAACGAATCCTAGAGTCATTGGGTTTCCGCAGGTTGGCTGTGAAGATCCTATCAAAATGTTCCATTGGGGACCAATGGGACATAATCTTCAGCATCAGCCTAAAGTTGTCATCACAGTGGCTGGGAGCGATAGAAATATCTGAAATGGATTTAGTGCCACTGGTTGACGCTTGGGTATAAAATTGAAGCGGAGTTACTGCAAGCTTGTGTAACACTTGGCGCAGAAAACTCTCTATTGGTTGTCAGATGCTCGGTAATTGATCAAGTAGCCCTACTTGATAGGAGTCGTTTTTATTGGGTTTCGGTCGAAAAAGCATAAACGCAGCGGAAGGGATTTCAAAAATTAAAAACGAAAATCCAATTGGTACTCTAATTCGCATAATTAAATCTAAAAGCGTATAACGAATAAAACTTACTCGTTAATATGAATATGATGATGGAGAAAAACTTCTTCTTCTCCAAACTTGAAATATTGAAGCTTCCAAATCTTCAATCCTTTGGTTTGATTTTTCAAACTTGAGTTTGATCCGACCAATGAAAAATACGTCGTCTCTAAATCGTCACGCACGGATCAACAAACAAAAAAATCCCCTTTCTTCTTTTTCTATGGTCGACGGCTAGGTATACAGGAGGGGAGGAATATTTTTCTTTCGTTTGAGAGTTATGAGAGTTGTGTATTCTCCTTTTTACTTGTTCTAAGTCAAAGAGTCCTTATATACCTCACGATTTATTGAACAAGTCAAAACAAAAGAGCCCTAATATGTGGACTCTCAAAGACGCCACATTGAGGCCTAGTAGGCGTCCAATTAGACTCCTTATTTAGCCCCGGGAGTTATTTTGTTTAATTGATTTCTTATTTCAGTTAATAATTTATTGTACCCAATAAATAAATTAATTAATTAAATAACCAAATTAATTAGATAATTTAATTCATTAATATATTTCACAAGAAAATTAATTAATAATTAATCTTATCATTATAATAAATTATTTCATCTAATGAATAATTAATTATTTGATTTATCCAATAAATTAAAACTCCCAGAAGCAATAATAGAAATTTCTTTTTCTTCATTTTTCTTTGTCAATCCTTTAGCGCGACTCTTTAGGTTTGTTTCGTTTGACAATGAGAGGAAACCAAAGGAAGTGGGTAACACCTAGCCAGTCACGTGGCCCACTTCGTAGCCCAAATGAAAACGAATGATAGGATCATTCCAAAACTTTCCAATCGTAAATACTGTATATGTATAAACCCTTTGTTCACATTCCCCGATCAAGTGAGAGTCATGGTTCTGTCAAACTCACTGGACTTGACCATATGTATAAATCATAATAAATACGAGATCATTGAGATCGATTTAGTGCCAAGCACAATCGTCTTGTTTGCTTTGGCCAAAGACTTTGATCTCTATTTATCTATAATTACATAGGGTACATACTGATTCACTTATGAGAGAACAAATCCCATATTAGATATCTGCTAAGATTACCACTTACCCATCAAGTCCGCATTTCGAGGTTGACCCCACTAAAGGGTGAATTGGGTCTAACTACTCTAGTGAAAGACTTGACGTCACAAGTGCATCTTCAGCCTGATACTTCAGGTCAAAGGTTCACATATACCTATTACGCATAATCAGTTCCGTCATTGACAATCATAGAATGAAAACCCATGTGACAGAACCGATGCGAGTCTTGTTTGAACATATCAGTTCCACTGACGTGTCTACAATCCCATGATACCAGACAGGCACTCCCATGTCGGACCTAAGATTATACAAGTATTCGAAGTCTTTATTTGTCCATTAAAGACTTTATATTACTTGCGAACTTATTTTAGTAATCAAGATCGATCTCTTTAGTGTCAATCTTCCTATCCCATAGGAAGTAGAGGGATCGCACTGAAAACATGGACAAAACGTTTTACACAACTTATAGCTGCAGATAAGAATTAAGTGAAAACTCAATAATGCCTTTTATTTAAGAAGAGTTTAAGTTCAATACAAGATATATATGCCCTATACATTCTATCCTCTATGGCATCTGATGGCATAATCCTATCAATCTTCCACTTGCACTCAATGCCACACATTGTGGTATCTAATACCTATCCTTTCCAGGTGTCAGTCCAAAATAGCCTGAGGTAGTGGTTTGGTGAACGGGTCAGCTATATTGTCAGCTGAGGCTATTTTCTGCGCTGCTATCTCTCCTTTGCCAATGATCTCCCTGATGATGTGAAATCTTCTCTCAATATGTTTGGACTTGTTATGAGACCTCAGTTCCTTGGCTTGTGCTATCACTCCATTGTTATCACAATAAAGTGGCAATGGGAGCTGAGCACTAGGGACCGTTCCAAGTTCTCCAAGAAACTTCCTCATCCAAACAGATTCTTTTGCTGCCTCTGAGGCTGCTACATACTCTACTTCAGTGGTAGAGTCAGCGGTTGTGCTTTTCTTGGAGCTCTTCCAAGACACCGCTCTACCATTGAGAGTAAAAACAAACCCTAAAGTGGATTTTCGGTCATCAACATCAGACTGAAAGTCTGAATCAGAATTATCTTCCATCTTCTAGTCTCCACCTCCATAGATGAGAATCATATTCTTAGTTCTTTTCAAATACTTTAGGATATTCTTCATAGCTATCCAATGTTCCTTTCCCGAGTTTGCCTGAAATCAATTCACCACGCTCACAACATAGGCAATGTCGGGTCTAGTACACAGCATTGCGTACATCAGGCTGCCAACTGCAGAAGCATAGGGTACATTACTCATCTCTTGTCTATCTTCCTCACTTTGAGGACACATAGACTTGGATAAGTGTACTCCATGTCTCATGGGAAGAAACTTTTTCTTAGAGTTATCCATCCTAAACCTCTTTAGGACCTTTTCTAAGTAAAGGGCTTGAGAGAGGCCTATCATTCTATTCGTTCTATCCCTGTAGATACGAATTCCTAGAATGTATGTGGCTTCTCCCAAATCTTTCATGGAAAACGTACTCGAAAGCCATTTCTTGACAGTGGTGAGCATTCCTACGTCATTTCCTATACGTTGAATGTCATCCACATATAGTACTACGAACGAAAGTTTGCTCCCACTAGTCTTCTTGTAGACACATGGTTCATTCTTCGTTCTTGATAAAGCCATATCCCTTAACTTCTTCATCAAAATGGAGATTCCAGCTTCTAGATGCTTGCTTGAGACCGTAAATGGACCTCTCAAGTTTACATACTTTATGGATATCGGACTCGGACACAAAACCCTTTGGCTGTTCCATATAGATATCCTCCTTGAGGAATCCATTTAGAAAGGCCATTTTGACAACATTTGCCATATCTCATAATCTAAGTATGCAACTATGGATAACAAAATTCGTATGGACTTTATCATAGCCACGTGCAAAAAGGTTTCTTCGTAGTCAATTCCTTCTCTTTGACCCTTTTGCTACGAGCCTGGCTTTAAAGGTGTCAACTTTTCCATCGCTACCTATCTTTCTTTTGTAGATCCACTTACATCCTATAGGTTTTATACCTTCAGGACGATCTACCAAAGTCTAGACATGGTTCGATTGCATAGAGTCCATTTCTGTTTCCATGGCTTCTCGCCATCTTACAACGTCGACATCCACCATCGCTTGATCATAGGCACAAGGATCATCTTCATGACCTTCTTGTACTACAGTGTGAAGCTCTCGCTCCCCCTGCAGTAGATACCCATACCTCTCAGGTTCATGCGGTATTCTATCAGATCTACGTGGTGGTTGTGCTACTATGGGTTTAGGCCTCGGTTCTTGAACAAATGTATTTGAGGGAGTTTCATTTTGTTCTTCTAGAACAATTTTCCTACATTTGCCCGATTCCAGGATGAACTCATCCTCAAGGAAGTGAGCTTGTAGGGCCACGATGATTCTTTGATCATCATGCAGGTAAAAGAAGAATCTCATGGAATCTTCAGGATAACCAATGAAACGTCTCATTAGGGATCTTGCCTCTAATTTTTCCACTTTAGTCTTCTTGACATAAGCGGGGCATCCCCAAATATTAATATGATTAAGACTCGGTTTCCTATTATTCCACATCTCCTGCGGAGTTTTAGGAACGAATTTGGAGGAACATTTGTTCAAAACATGAGCAGCGGTAAGGAGCGCGTATCCCCACAACGAAATGGGTAAATCAGTGTAACTAAGCATGGAACGAACCATGTCTAACAGTGTTCGATTCCTTCGTTCGGCTACTCCATTCAGTTGAGGAGTTGCTGGTGGTGTTAGTTGTAACATTATTCCTTGTTGTCTTAGGAATTCATCAAACTCGGCACTCATATATTCTCCTCCACGATCCGATCGTAGAGTTTTTATATTTTGCCCAGTTTGATTTTCTACTAAGGCCTTGAACTCTTTGAATCTTTCAAAGGATTCAAACTTTTGCTTCATCAGATACACTAGACCAAATCTTGGATGGTCGTCTGTGAAAGTGATGAAGTAGTAGAAACCTCCATGAGCTATTTCTCCAAATGGTCCACAGACATCGATATGCACTAATCCTAAGACTTGCGTAGCCCTTTCAAACGTCCCTGTGAAGGGGGATCTAGCCATCTTGCCTAAGAGACATGATTCACATGTAGGAATAGGGTCCGACCCTAGTGAGCTTAAAAGCCCATCTTTTTCCATTTTGTGGATCTTGTGCTCTTCGGCATGGCCTAGTCTAAGATGCCACTTGAGTCTTAAGTTAGTTTCTTGCCTACCACGTTTACGTGTTACAACATTAACATCAGATGAATTACTGACATTTAAATAATACAAACCATTAACTAAACATGCATTGCCAACTAATTTATTTCCATAATAAATGTCGCAATTTAATTTAGAAAAACGGAATGTATATCCAATCTTCACTAAGATAGGAATAGATACAATGTTCTTAAGCCCCTTGGGTAAAACCAAAACATTAGCTAAAAACAGTAAATGTCCAGAATTCAAAAAAAGAGAAGTAGATCCGATCCTAGTAGATGCGACGCTTTCCCCACTGCCTACTTTGATCATCATTTCTTATCGGCCCAACTTTCTACTTCTCTGTAGATCCTGATCCAAACAACAAACATGGGCACTAGCCCCTGAGTCCAGAATCCACGAAGTAGAAAATACGGTCATAGAACAGTTAGTTTCAAAAACTAATAGTTCCATACCTTGTGCGCCTTTGCCCAATTTAGGACAGTTTCTCTTCCAGTGGCCAAGCTCACCGCACTCGAGACATCTATCCATTTTTTTAGGTCCTTTGCTCTTACGACCATGTCCTAACTTCTTTGAAGTTATTATGGATACTTTCTTTTGCCTTTTCCTCTTTCCATCATGTTGATCATCAAATGTATCATTCATTAAATAGATAGAAGAATCCCTCTTCATGTTCGTCCTAATACGAGCTTGTTCGATTTCAAGCTTCTTAGTCAGCCCAGCTATTGAACAATCGATATCATTGATATCAAAGTTCAAGACAAAGTAGTAGAAGGAGTCAGGGAACGATTGTAAGATGAGATCAACTTGAAGATGAATATCCATATAGAAATGCATTGACCGAAGTCTTTCAATTAGGGTCATCATCGTGAGAACATGGTCTCCCACATTCTCTTCCTCTCTCATCCTCGCTCTGAAGAGTTCTTTTGATATAAAATATCTTACGGTCCTACCGTGCTCTCCAAACATTTCTTCCAGGTGAAGAATTATGTCCCTTGCATTGCTCATTGTGTCATGTGAACTTTGCAGGTCACTACACATTGAGTAAAGAATGTATCCTCTAGCTTTATAATTGTCACAAGTCCAATTAAAGTGAGCCAGTTGAACCTCTTCATCCTCATTCCTCTCAGGAATTACAGGACGATTTGTTTCCAACACCTATTCAATCGACTCTTCACTCAAGGCATTCCTTAAGATCGCAAGCCATTGAATATAGTTGGGACCAGTCAGAACATTTCTTTCGAGTAATTTCATAAGTGGGTTTGTCATATTTGAGAGAGATAAACAAAAAAATTACTGCAGATTACTTGTTTTGACTTAACCAAGAAAAATTAAGGACTTAAAATTTATCTTGGCTCCCACTGCATTTTTCGAATCCCACACTCCCATGTGAAAATCGGGAATCATCATTGGCATCGATTCCATAGGTATTGAGGTCCTCAATTAATGAAATAGGTTGCAACCTAATCGGTTTCTGACCCATTAATTATTTGAAGTGATATCTAATATCAATTTATCCAATAAATGTTTCAATACGTTTCCCCATAGTTCACCAAACCGCAACCCATTCTATTTCTAGGTTCGTGAACTACCCGAGTTTATCCCACTAACTCTTATAATCTAGCATTTGAATTTCACCTTGCAACCGAACAAGTTTCTGGGGTGAAATATGTTTCGATTAAGGCATTTGCATGCACTTTATAAAATTTCAAATTATTTCTAAATGTATAACCCCCATAACTGGGAAGCATTACACATTTATAGTAATTCTAATTGTTGGTCCCAAGTGGCATACGAAAGGGTCTAGAAGGGGGGGGGGTTGAATAGACCCTGAAGTCTTTTTCGACTTCACAAAACTTTTCGTATCAATTTTGAAATATTTGAACGCTTGAGAAAAGATAACTTAGATTTAATGATTTCAACGATTACCAAAGTAGGGTAACGTTTCAATCACTTCATCAGGGTTAGCACAGCGGAGATGTTTTTATAGCTTAGCGTTCGTTTTAACCAATTAGTCGCTTTGCAATTTTACTTGTCTTTTTCAGAATAATATGAAGTGAATAATATAAGACAATAAAATAAATGACACAATAATTTGTAAGGTTCGTTGGGTGGTGTAATCCCAACTACGTCCTTCTTCTCCTTTTCACTCGGAGGAAATCCACTAAAATGATTCTCAAAGAATCACACAGAATCTTCTACAAATTAGGGAGAGAGGTGAAGACGATCTCGAGCTCCTTGATCACACAGATTTCAGCTCCAATAAAGATCTTCTCCAAGATGGCCTTGAGCTCCTTGATCACACAGACTTCAGCTCCAATAAAGACCTTTCTTCAACAAGCTTCTCTTACTAAAAAATACTGCTTGTGGAAGTCAACAATCTTTCTCACTCAGATGAAAGGTGTTGAGGGTTTATTGTAACAGGTTTGTTTGATGTTGGGAAGTTCAAACAACTTGGGATATCTCAATAATAATGTGGGGTTCTTCTTGGAAGATGTTTGAGATATCGGGTGACTGTCGGGAATATATTTGAGAAGCTTGAAGGATTTTGGCTATGGGGTTTGCAAGCTTTTCTCTCAAATTATTTCTCAGCTCTCTTTCACATTTACGTCTTTTTTTACGCACTGTTTTTTTTTACAGAGATAGCTGAAGGGTACTATTTATAGAGAATTTTGGGATTTGTCCGTTGGACACAAGTCAGGCGCGTGTCTCTCACACAGAGCTTCAAATAGTCCCTTTTCTGACATTCCTTAATTTCTGCTGATTCCTATTGGACAGGAGCAGGTTTAAATTCTGAAAAGCTGACAGTCTAGTCAACAAAGGTGGCTTGTCCACAAGTCATACTGTCTTGTTTGCTTTTAATGCACTTATCAAGCATTTAATGCATTTTGAATTTATTTCCCGTTGGAAATAAATATCCGTTGGTGATTGCATTTCAGTCTTTGATAACTTGGGTTTTATCTTCAGGAAAATCTGAACGCTGTTCGCTTGAATAGTGATCGCTTGAACAGTAATACTATTCACTTGAATAGTGGTCGCTTGAATAGTAAGCGTTTGAATAGTGAGCGCTTGAATAGTGGGCGCTTGAATAGTAAGCGTTTGAATAGTAGCGCTTGAATAGTGGGCGCTTGAATAGTAGGCGCTTGAATAATGGGTGCTTGAATAGTGGGCGCTTGAATAGTAGGCGCTTGAATAATGGGCGCTTGAATAGTAGGCGCTTGAATAGTGACACTATTCTGAAGACGCTTGACTACTGTTCACTTGAATAGTAGCGCTTGAACAGATTCCTGAAATAATTCCTTAGCGTTTGACAGACGCTCAAAGCAAATCTTTATCTTCTCTTGACTTCAGACGTTGATCTTCAACTTCATCCTTGATAGACTCACTCAGAATTCTATCAGTGACTTGGTATTAAATACTTAGTCTAAAATCTATAAAGATAAAAATTACAAGCCTAACAAACTAACAAACTTTCAAATGCTTATACAAGTTTTCTATGAAAGTATAAACTTACATTCTTTTGGGGTCTAACATGAAATCCTATCTTGTCATCATCAAAACATCTAACATGAAATTCCTAACACTAATTTTAGAAAGCTTAGTGGAGGGTGAGGATGTCAAACATCCTTTTCTAATTCGGTATAATTTATTTGGGAGAATTTAATTCGTCAAAAGATTTTGGTCTCACTTTGCACATTATTCAATTTATATAGCGCTTTATTCTATATTGATCATGCATAAAAATACTACTAATAATCATGCCTTTCAATATAAATAAACATAGAATTTAAATAAATAAATTCATCACTTGATCATGGACTTTTACTAGAGGGCCGGAGCTAATGAGCCATCACAAAAGGCATAGATTAAACCTATTAAACATTCATGGGCCTTTTGACTTTATCAACTTTGAACTATTTTATTTCGATTTCTAAAACAAC
Source organism: Buddleja alternifolia (assembly GCA_019426215.1). Taxonomy (NCBI): domain Eukaryota; kingdom Viridiplantae; phylum Streptophyta; class Magnoliopsida; order Lamiales; family Scrophulariaceae; genus Buddleja; species Buddleja alternifolia. The sequence goes on along the minus strand of CM033400.1, from coordinate 16,027,662 downwards.
TCATGCATTATTTCTAAGAATATAATAAATAGCTTCAAATTTGATAACCCATAAAATTAAAGGTAAAACATACAATCCTAAGTCCATGATTAGTGTTTTAATCACATAAGACATGCTCGCATCAATTAATACATGCTCACAACATTTAATACATGCTCGCAATATTAAATCACTTATGTTGATTATTAAAATTTTAGTCCAACTAAAAAGTCCTTTATAAAATTCCTTATGATTTCACATATTTACTATTTCAATTAAAATCATTCTAGTCCAACTAGATGACTTAGATGTACGAAATTAAAAATTTAGTGCATCTACCTTTAATCAAAATAATATGAACACATAAAATATGGAATTCTATATTTTATTTTATTATGATTTAAAGCCATCAGAAATTGGAAATACTTCTATTTGATCAAAGAATTGATTATTAATCTCTAAGAAAAATAATTTATATTCCATATTCAAAATGAAGTAATTTCCAAGTCGAGGAAAAAATAATAATATTTAATTCATAAACCAATTATTAATCTCCAAGAAAAATAATTAATTAGTTCTAATTAAATATTATATTCCAATTAATCTCATTAGACTTGATTTCATCAAACCCAAGTTACCATCCTTTTGGTCCACTTGGATTCAATTTAATTGGGCTCAATATAATTAATTAGAACAACATTCACGTTTATTAATTTCTTATTGGGCTAAATTTAATTTAAGTCCAAATCACCAATCTAATTAGCCCATTTAGATTTAATTAGATTAAGTCCAAACTAATTAACAAATCGAAATTGGATAATTTTTAATTGGGCTTGATTTAAATTATTCGGGTCATCATCCTTTTGATCCACCCAATTAATTAAAATCACCCAAAATTCAAAAAACAATTTCGACCCAAACATAGCCCGTTTCACTACCCGAATCCATGACCCGGATCAACGAATTCGGTATCCAAACCCACGACCCGACGGGCCGTGATTGGGCAGGGCTGTTCGGCCCGGCTGCGCTAAACAGCACGCGCGCTGCAGTGCGCATTTTTCTCGGGGCTTTCGAGCCCCGTTTTTTCTCGGTAATTTTTGATTTTCAATATCATCAAATATCCCTAGATTTACAATAACTAAAAATCAAAAAACTATAAAACATAGATTTAAGAAAAACATACAAACATGCTTCAAAAACACATAACATGCAATTCTTAAATCGCGTAAACAAGATCAAATATGCAAATCAGAGATTGGCTCTGATACCACTGTTGGGTTTTGTTCAAAAAAGTATAAACGCAGCGGAAGGGATTTCAAAAATTAAAAACAAAAACCCAATTGGTACTCTAATTCGCATAATTGAATTTAAAAACGTATAACGAATAAAACTTACTCGTTAATATGAATATGATGACGGAGAAAAAATTCTTCTCTCCAAACTCGAAATATTGAAGCTTCCAAATCTTCAATCCTTTGGTTTGATTTTTCAAACTTGAACTTGATCCGAGCAACGAAAAATACGTCGTCTCTAAATCGTCATGCACGGATCAACAAATGAAAAATCCCCTTTCTTCTTTCTCTATGGTCGACGGCTAGGTATAGAAAAGGGGAGGAATATTTTTCTTTCTTTTGAGAGTTATGAGAGTTGTGTATTTTCCTTTGTACTTGTTCTAAGTCAAAGAGTCCTTATATACCTCATAATTTATTGAACAAGTCAAAACAAAAGAGCCCTAATATGTGGCCTCTCAAAGAAGCCACATTGAGGCCTAGTAGGCGTCCAATTGGACTCCTTATTTAGCCCCCGGATTTGTTTTGTTTAATTAATTTTTTATTCAATTAATAATTTATTGTATCCAATAAATAAATTAATTAATTAAATAACCAAATTAATTAGATAAATTAATTCATTAATATATTTCACAAGAAAATTAATTATTAATTAATCTTATCATTATAATTAATTATTTCATCTAATGAATAATTAATTTAATTTATCCAATAAATTAAAACTCCTAGAAGAAATAATAGAAAATCCTTTTTCTTCATTTTTCTTTGTCAATCCTTTAGCGCGACTCTTTAGGTTCGTTTCGTTTGGCAATGAGAGAAAACCAAAGGAAGTGGGTAACACCTAGCCAGCCACGTGGCTCACTTCGTAACCCAAATGAAAATGAAAGATAGGATCATTCCGAAACCTTCCAATCGTAAATACTGTATATGTATAAACCCTTTGTTCATGTTCCCCGGTCAAGTGAGAGTCATGGTTATGTCAAACTCACTGGACTTGACCATATGTATAAATCATAATAAATACGAGATCATTGAGATCGATTTAGTGGCAAGCACAATCGTCTCGTTTGCTTTGGCCAAAGACTTTGATCTCTATTTATCTATAATTACATAGGGTACATACTGATTCACTTATGAGAGAACAAATCCCATATTATATATCTGCTAAGATTACCACTTGTCCATCAAGTCCGCATTTCGAGGTTGGCCCCACCAAAGGTGAATTGGGTCTAACTACTCTAGTGAAAGACTTGACGTCACAAGTGCATCTTCAGCCTGATACTTCAGGTCAAAGGTTCACATATACCTGTTATGCATAATCAGTTCCATCATTGACAGTCACAGAGTGAAAACCCATGTGCCAGAACTGATGCGAGTTGTGTTCGAACATATTAGTTACACTGACGTGTCTACAATCTTAATCTCCTATCATCCCATGATACCAGACAGGCACTCCTATGTCGGAGCTAAGATTGTACAAGTATTCGAAGTCTTTATTTGTCTATTAAAGACTTCATATTACTTGCAAACTTATTTTAGTAATCAAGATCGATCTCTCTACTGCCAATCTTCCTATCCCATTGGAAGTAGAGGGATTGCATTGAAAACATGGACAAAATATTTTACACAACTGATAGATGCAGATAAGAATTAAGTGAAAACTCAATAATGCCTTTTATTTAAGAAGAGTTTAAGTTCAATACAAAATATATGCCCTATACATTCTATCCTCTATGGCATCTGAAGGCATAATCCTAATAGTTTTTGCACGTGTTCTTAACCCCATTTATTGACAATTTAGGTCCATTTATAGCTTGATTTGTGCCACTCGTATGTTTAATATGTTTATTAAGTGAATTCAGGCACTAAGCGATGATGCACGAAGAAAAGGGCAAAAGACGGTGTATCAAACGATTTCCTAAAGGATGCTTCCCAAATTGGCGCCCAGGCGCCAGTTCGGCCACGCCCTGGCGCCAGCCGAAGATATGAGTACAGAATGCTACGCAGTATGGCACCTAGGTGCCACATTACCTGCGCCTAGGCGCCGTCACTTCCGCACCCGAGCGCCAGTTGTCCCGCGTCTGGGCGCTGTTCAACTTCTCTCTCAAGTTATCTCTGCCACATAGGCGGCTCCTAGACGCCGATCCACCTGCGCTTGGGCGCCACTGTAACTGTTTTTGGAGACTGTAAAACCTAGATTTCAGCAATTAGAAGGGGTTCGAACTCCTTGGGATTTAAGGCGATTTTCTAGGTTTTTGGGCCACTTTCTCATCAATTGGAAGAGATCAAGAAGGAAGATTGGCTTGGAGATTGAAGATTCAACTTGAAGATCCATCATCAATTCAACATAGGGAGTTTTAATAGCTTTCCATTTTCATTATTTTCCATGAATATGTATATGAATTCATCTATGTCTTTTATGCCATCAATTATGAGCTAAGCTTGTAAAACTAGGGTCATGTAAGGCTAAATTGTGATTTATGCTTATAATAGAGGATTGTTGAAGTGATTCTTATGTTGTTTTGTGGTGTGAATTTGTGTTTTTGCTTGTTTGACATAAACTTGATCACCATATGTTACAATCTTATGCCTAGGTGAATATTTCGAGAGAAAATTGACTTAGGGTGCAAGAAATTCACACCAAAACCCGCAACCAATGAGGAATTGCCCTAGACATACGTAAAGATTCTCGGGTGAAGTTGTTCGATTTAAATCGAGTGAGCTCTAGTGCGTTAATGCGTGTTTAGCGATTAGATTTCCGGGTAGATATACTTAGGAAACTGTCATTCTAGCATAGGAGTTTAGCACGAGACATCGGTTATTCTTTACTCTAGGAGCTTTCACCATAGCAATATAAGTGTAACCCTTCAACGAGAGCCTTTATATGTATAATTGAGCAATTTGGACCTAGCATGTGCTTTAGTCTCCCTTTATAATTGGTTTTCAATCCTTCATGTGTCTTCGCTCTTATCTTACCCTTTTTACCTTCAATTTACTCTTACTTTAATTGTTTATTTCATTACAAATCTTAAACTAAAATTCAAGTCCTAGAGGTTCGACAACCCGGACTTCTTGTCCACATTTATTACTACACACGACTAGTGCACTTGCTATTCAAGAACGTTAGGTATTAGCATGTCACTACTAGTTGTTGATGCTTCTCCAGGCAATATTTAGCAAACTGACACTTTTTGTCATGCATGCCTATGGCGAATAAATGTGGAGCGTTGACCAAATCTTGAAAAGTACACCGATTACCCATTTACGCAGTAGTTCTTCGAAGGGATTGAGAAACTCAACCGGCAGATGCTCATAGACACGAATCTTGAAATTTCTAGGAGCAAAGCCTGATTGTTTGCTATGCCCCATATCCAGGAAATAACCTAAGTCTATATCAGCTCTTGGAGTTCTCGCCTATGGATTCTTCTCATGAATCAATATTGATGCCGGAATCTGCGTCACCGGTTCATCATTGGCAATGGCCATATAGTATGCCTGCTCGACATTAGTCAAATCCAAACTGAACAACATCTCACAAATAGATCTATCATGGTCTATCAGCATGGCCACTTCATTCTCCACAGCAATATACCGTTCTTCGTTATATCCGGTGGGAATGAAATCTTCTTCAGTGGCTGGTGGCATATAATTGATCGAGTGATCAATCATCTTAAGTGGATCCAGCTTGAAGAAGTGTCTAGGTCTTGTAACGTCCTCAGCAACGCTCTGACCTTCTGAGCGTGCCTCAGTTATGACCTCTAAAGAAAGTAGTGGTTGGACCCTTTTTGTAGTAGGTTCCTCAGCGTCCACTGTAACACTTGTTGCAATATCTTTGGCGATGGCCACCACTTCTTCTAAATCAACATCCAGATGAACATTGATTGGAACTTCAGCAACTACTGGAATAAGAGTTGTAGCATAAGAACTATCCTCTATAAGAGCAGAATCTTCTACAGATGTAGGAAAAGAAACGTTGTGGGAAGAAATAAACTTACCCTGAGAACTGGTCTCAATCACAACAGTATCTTGAGAGTTTGGCTCAACCTTCTCAGGCTCTTCAAGAGTAGGGGCAGGTTGACGCTTGCCTGTCCTGGAAAGCTTGAAGATTTTCTTCACATTGACCCCTTCTATTGGCTTATGCACTTGAACTGGAGCGACAGCTGGCTCTTCTTCAAAGTTTATTTTCTTTATTATAGTAGCCAGTTTCCTTCTCTTGATCAGATAAATCTTGTCCTCCACGTCCTCATCAGTCTCTTCCTCATCAACAACCTTAGGAGGAGATGCAACAGTAGGAGCCTTGGTCTTGCAAGAAGCCCTCTTCTTCTGCTTAGTCGGACACTTCATGGCTTCTTCAGGAGTTGGATGCTCTGCTTCCTCATCTGACGCTTCGTGCACCACCTGGCGCTCAGACAAAGGTCTCGCTGCACCACCAACTCTGGGAGGATTGAGGAGATTCTTTACTATCCTCTTCCCTAATAGCTTGGCTTTAGCCAATGGAAGTCCCGACGAGTGAACACACTTTGCTCTAAACAGTAGATCACTTAAAATCACACCATAGGGTTTGTTCGTTGTGGTTAAACAATCCCTAAACCTACCAAACACATACTCGCTCCAATTGATCTTGATACCGAGGAGTATGTCCGTCATCATCTGGAATTGTATAAGGTTGACCTTATCGAAAGTGCCCACCCTGCACTCTATGATTTTGCTGCAGAAATCAGCAAGGAGTCTATACTTCGAAACTAAGTCTTTCTTCTCAAAATGGGGTTTGTATGCGGCATCATCATCTGCACACATCCCTGACCACGCTTTGACAATTTGTTCGGTAGTAACAGATTCCAATGCCTCACCCTGATTCGGCAAGTTGAAGTTCTTGGCAATGGAAGCAGCGGAAAGGACGAATTCCTTGGGAGAGTCTTTCATGGAAAAGGAAAAGAGGCAAGAAATTGAAGTCTTATCCTCTAAAAGTTTAGAAGATCTCCAGAAGGCAAGAAATTGAGTAATTGATTAAGAATGTCTGAAGCCCAGCCTTGGCAACAGAGTCCAGCATATCAGTCATATTGATCTCATTCTATTCATATAGATATTTTCAGTCCACCACAAGGACTTCAGTAACCTTGATGGTGTCTTCAGCAGTACTCACGGATTTCTTGGGTGCCATTGAATGTTTTGAAAGAGATGGAACAGAGATTCACTTTGAGAGAGATAGAGTAATTTTGCAGATAACTTTTGTAAAAAGTGAATAATTTTTCTGCAAAAATTTGTTTTAAATGACACACATGAAAATTAAGATTTTGCCATGTGTAAAGTTATTGAATCTCAGCCATTATTGGATTTAACTGCGGACGCGAGTTTTTGGCAAGAGAGGGAGTTACATTTGGTAACTTCTATATATAAAGTTTTGACGTCCCAGTGAAAATTTGAAATTTTTTTGATATATTCAGAGTGTGATGCACGCGCTCATAGTACTCTGACACGTATACAAACATGTACTTACTCTGAACCGTCATTTTGAAAAGTTTTTGATTACCCGTCAGTTTGATATGATAGGAGCATGTGGATAAAGGTCAAAATTAATTTTTGAATCTATCCATCACATCACTAGTCACTTAAAAGATATGCATGAATTTTATGAAAAGTTTATATTAAGTGTCGAAGGGAATAAGTTCAACGCTTAACATATACCACTTGTTATATTTGCTGTGAGACTTATGTTGACACTTGAAATTAAATTGTTTTCATATTTGAGCGTCCAACATATCATGGGAAAATAATGATATGCGTTGATGATCTATGCATATGAAAACATTTTTTGATAATTGACGCTTTCAGATGTGTACAAGCACATTTTTAAGGTTCTCCCTAAATTTGATAACTTGTAACATTATTCAAAACTTTTTTTAGACAAAAATAAAGTGAATTCCCCCTAAATTATATGTCTAATGAAAGTATGATGCATAATGATTAAGCATTTAAATGAATCATACCTAGTTCACTTCTTAAAGTGAGAAAGCGTTGTTCGTTGAGAGCTTTGGTGAAGACATCTGCCAATTGTTTGTCAGTTCCAATAACGTGCATGGAGATATCTTTCTTTTGAACATGGTCACGAAGAAAATGGTATCGAATGTCAATATGTTTGGTTCTAGAATGAAGAACAGGGTTGTGAGTCATTGCTAGGGCGCTTTGTTTATCACAATGAATAGAGGTTGGGCCTAGGATTATTTCATAATCTCTAAGTTGTTGCCTCATCCATAAAACTTGTGGACAACAATTTCCTGCAGCTACATACTCGGCTTCAGCTGTAGAGGTAGCTATTGATTGTTGTTTCTTACTATGCCATGAAACTAACCTATCACCTAGAAATTGACATGTACCACTAGTATTTTTATGATCTAATTTACAACCTACAAAATCTGCATCTGAGTAACCAATTCGTTCAAAAGAAGAGTTTCTTAGATACCATTAGCCCACATTTTGTGTGCTTTTTAGGTATTTAAGGATTCTCTTGGCAACACTTAAATGCGACTCTTTAGGATCAGCTTGAAAGCGTGCACACATGCATACCGAAAGCATAATATCAGGTCTACTAGCAGTAAGATAAAGAAGATATCCAATACCTCTATAAGTAGTAATATCAATTTTCTTCCCACTTTCATCTTTATCTAACTTAAATGTTTAGCTCAATGGAATTTTTGAAGATGATGCATTTTTCATACCAAGTTTCTTAATCATATCTCGTGTATATTTAGCTTGGTTAATTAATATGCCATTAGGGAGTTGTTTAACTTGTAATCCCAAGAAGAAAGTTAATTCACACATCATGCTCATTTTAAATTGTTCTTGCATCATTTTTAAAAATTTCTCACACAGGCGATTATTAGTAGATCCGAATATGATATCATCAACATAAATTTGGACTAGGAGAATATCTTCGTTATTGGTAATTTTAAATAACGTTGTATCAACGCTGTCTTTTGAAAAGCCTTTACCGATAAGGAAAATAGAAAGAGTGTCATACCATGCTCGAGGTGCTTGCTTAAGCCCATAAAATGCTTTATCTAGCTTGTAGACCATACCCTTACCATGGCTGTTGATGAATCTTGGTGGTTGCTTCACATAGACTTCTTCTTGGAGTTTACCATTCAGGAAAGCACTCTTAACGTCCATTTGATACACCGACGCTGCAAACGCTAGAAACATACGAGTTGCTTCAAGACGGGCCACAGGAGCATATGTCTCATCAAAATCAATACCCTCTTCTTGGTAATATACTTGAGCAACAAGTCTAGCTTTGTTCCTTATCACAATGCCATTTTCATCCATCTTGTTTCTATAAACCCATTTAATCCCAATAACTCCTTGGTGAGTTGGCATTAGTACTAGTGTCCAAACCTTACTACGCTCAAACTGATTAAGCTCTTCTTGCATGACTTCAATCCAACTTGGATCACATAACGCTTCATTCACTTTCTTAGGTTCCATTTGAGATAGGAAGCTTGCGAACATGGCCTCATTGAATATAGCAGCCATAGTCCTTACAGGCGCTCCAACATCTCCAAAAATCTGCTCTGGTGGATGATTACGTAGCCATAGTCTATATGGTTGGAAAGGGTTAAGAGGTTAAACAGGCGATTGGTTCACTTGTTCAGGCTCTTGACTATCCTCTTGCTTAGGCGCTTCAAGTTCACAGATTCTACCTTGCTCTTGATGATCACTCTCTTCATGATCATCAGCAAATCTTTCATAGTTATCTAAAATAACCTCATAAGTAATCTTAGAAGGGGGCACTAAGATCTCATCATCATCGTCACTATCATCATCTATGGTAATCTTAGACGCTTGATGACACAGATCTTCAACTCCTACATCATTCACATTAACCTTACTCGGTTCTTGGTTAGCATCTTCAAAAATAATATGAATAGATTCCTCAACCTTCAATTTGATCTTATTAAGGATGCGAAAATCTTTCCATTTTTGGCATAACCTAGAAAGATTCCCTCATCCGCTTTAGGATCAAATGTATTTAGGCTTTGGGATCCATTATTATGAATAAAACATTTTGAACCAAAGACGTGAAAGTATGAAATATTTATCTTACGTCCCTTCCATAGTTCATATGGAGTTTTCCCATGCTGTTTGTTGATCATGCACCGACTTTGGATATAACAAGCAGTGTTGATTGCTTCGGCCCAAAACCTAGGAGCAAGCTTGGACTCTGCTAACATCATCCTAGTGGCTTCCTTCAGCGTTCTGTTCCGGTGCTCAACAACGCCATTCTGTTGTGGAGTTCTAGAAGCTGAATACTCATGATGTATTCCATTTTCAGTACAAAACTTATCAACAACCTTGTTAGTAAATTCAATACCGTGATTGCTTCTTATTCTTGCAACCTTAAGATTTTTCAATGTTTGAAGTTTCCGAATAAGCGTTGTTAACTTGTCACATGCCTCATCTTTGGATGAAAGAAATTTTACCCAAGTAAATCGAGAGAAATCATCTACTATCACCAAAGTTTACTTTTTACCGCTCACACTGATTGTTTGAATGGGTCCAAACAAATCCATGTGAAGTAGTTCAAGTATTCTAGAGGTAGATAGACAAGGCTTTCTCTTAAAAGATAATTTAACTTGTTTGCCAATTTGACAAACGTCACAAAGGCTATCCTTACGAAATGGTCCTTTAGGTAATCCCTCTACAAGATTTAGATTTATAAGCTGAGAGATTGTCTTAAAGTTGAGGTGATTCATTTTTCTAAGTCATAACCAACCCGTTTTAGATTCATTGTTAGCAACAAAGCATGTTGGGTTGTTATCTATTATTGAACCCCAATATAGCAAATACACATTGTTTGTTCTTTTATCTTTTAATTTAGTAGATTTAGTCTTAGCCTTATTTATATACAAACAGTCGCTTGAAAATTTAACTTCAAAGCCTTTATCGCAAAATTGACTTATGCTTAAGGCCCTCAACATAATAAACATCACTTATCATGACATTCCCCCTATGCACAGTACCTATACATTTGGTTTTACCTTTGGAGTTGTCACCAAATACAACATGAGGACCATCGGTAGCTCGATAGTTGATCAAGAGATCCTTGGAGCTTCTCATGTGCCTTGACGACCCATTATCGATGTACCAAACAGATGTATCAGCTCAAGCTTTAGGTACCTGCAATCAAAAGGGAAGTTCTAATTCTTTTTAGGTACCCATTGTAACTTGAGTCCTTTTACATTAGTAGCGTTAGTCTGAATTAAAAACTTTCGGAACCCATATTTGCCAGGTCTTCATTATGAGAAGATTGGCCTTCTTGAGTTTCGGTTTGTGTTGTGTGTGCTTCTTAGGTCTATAGTAATATCCTCGATTATAATAGTAATCATAATCATAATCATAATCATCATAGTATTGATAATATGACCTTGACCGTTGTGGATATTGAGTGCTAGCAGATCGGGCAGAAGAACGCTCTTGCGCTGGTGTTTCCTTGGCACTGGCTTAGGGTGCACTTTTGGTGCTTGATGCTTAGCGCTTGATTCACTGGTAGAAGGTTTTTCCTTAGCCTTTTGAGCATTTGGTTAGACCTTCTTTTGTGAATCGTTCACTTTTGTCTATCATTTACCCGAGTCGGTATTGACTTTCTCATTTGGCTTTGTACCATTGTCTCTCGGTTCATTAGGTGGTTGACTCTTTGAACCTTTCTCAACAAAGAATACACCGTTTCCGTTGTTGTTTGCTGTAGCACTACATTTGTTTGGTTGTTTACCAAATTTATTACATCCTAAACCGGTCTTTTCACCAAATAATCTTGTTATCACAGTCACATTGTCTAGCTTTCTTAACACTTTAGACAATGATGAGACGAGCTGCTCTGATTTAGCAAGTCTAGCAATCAGCTCAGCTTCTCTCTTGACTATTATATCAAGATCACTTTTTAAATTAGTTATCTCACTCTCAAGTGATTTGTTCTTCTCTGCATTGTTGCTGAATTTGCAACTCTGCCTTGAGCATCACATTATCACTCTTGAGTGATGAAATGATATCGAAGTGATTTTGATATAACTTGACGACATCTTGACAATCTTTATAATACTCTTTGACTTTGTCAAGTAGTTCTTCATAAGAGAGAGGATAAGCAATTTCAGTGTTTACCTCAGGGGACGCTTCATCACCTCTGGCCATGAGACAAATAAGCGTTGAGTCATCCACTAGCTCATCATCATCACTACTCTCCTCTGAAGACTCCAAATCTTCAGGTGCGGAAGGTTGTTCTAACTCCGCTAGCAAACCTTCTTGGCGAAGGTTGTTCTAACTCCGCTAGCAAACCTCTGGTTTCCTGCAATTATAACAAAGATTAGTTTTCATCTTTAGTTAATTTGTTAACTTTGCAGTTTTTGGTTTTGAGACCACAGGCGCTGAGAGATGCTATTGAGTAGACGCTTGGTACTGAATCGGTGCTGAAAGAGAAGGTGCAGAATATTGAGGCGCTTGATACTGTTGTTGTACTAGAGCAGGCACTTGCTATGAACTCTGTCCTTGATGCTTAGGAATATTTCCTTTCTTTTCATATCATAGAAACTTTCTGAATCTGTTTAGAAGCGCTAGTTCCTCATCCTCACTAATATCTGATGCTTTTCCTTTGTTACCCGATTTACCCTTGATTGATGCTATAAGCACCCTAGACTCTATCACTGGACTGCTCACTGCACCTCTCGCTGAATTCAACTCAAACTCAAATGCCTTGAGCTCTGAAAAGGCATCTTCTAGAGTTAGAAGATCCAACATATTTGATTCTCTCATCGCAGTTGTTTTCATCAAAAATCTACTGAGAAGACTTCTAAAAAATCTTAACCACCATTTCCCGATTCTGTAAATCCATACCCAAAGAAGTTAACTCCGTAACAAGAGCAGTAATTGCTCTAGCATCTCATTGGGCAACATCTTAAAACCGTTAAACCTTTCCTTGGCAATGGAAAGCTTGTTCTCTTTGATCTGTGCTGAACCATCACAAATTGTAGCTAACTTATCCCATATCTCCTTAATCGTAGTACTTGACTTGACCTTGTTGAATAAGTTGTCGTTATCACCAATGGCTGTATATAGAGCATTTTTTCCAAAATTATCTAGATTTGCTCTCCGATGCTCACCTGTAGACCACTCTTGTTTTGGCTTTTTCACGTAGCCATCCGGAGTAGTTTCTGTGGCTCTAGGTGCTCTAGTGATAACCTTGAGAATTTGAATAGGTCCATCTAAAATAATATCGCACATTTCGTCATCACATGAACAAAGATATGTAAATGCTTTGACCTTCCACGAGTCATAATTTGACTCGGTCAACTTAGGTACTTTAGCAAATGCCATGGAAATTTTTTAAAGCAACTAGATTTGAAAGGATCTAAACAAGCTGTTATGCTAGAAAATTTTAAAATTTCAACTTTAACCACTTTAATACCACTTGTTGGTCCCAAGTGGCATACAAAAGGGTCTAGAAGGGGGGGAGGGGGGGGGGGAATAGACCCTGAAGTCTTTTTTTACTTTTAAAAAATTTCGTATTAAAATTGGTTTGGATGCTTGAAAATGTAGGTGCTTGGCTGAGCGTCTACCTGAAGACTGTTTTGGAAAGATTAACTTAGACCCAAGATTTGAAAAGATTAACCAAGTAGGTTTAATCGTTCAGTTCTTTAATCAGGGTTAGCACCGTAGAATGATTTTAAAGTCTTCTTCTTTGAAAGCTTTAGCGTTGCAAAGTGTTTCTTAGTTGCATAACCTTTTTAAATGTGTTTACTTAACCGATTTATGCAATGAGATGATGATAATGAAATTGACGGTAAAGTAAGGAACACAATATTTGTAAGGTCGTTGGGTGGTGTAATCCCAACTACGTCATTCTTCTCCTCGAACACTTGGAGACAATCCACTAAAATAATTCTCAAAGAATCACACAAAATCTTCTACAAATTAGGGAGAGATGAATATGAATGGCTTGAGCTCCTTGGTCACATAGATTTCTGCTGTAAGACACTTCTATCCTCTTGCTTCTTTCACCCAGAAATAATGCAAGTATCCAACTTCGACTTCACATAGATCGCGAGGCTTGGATGGGGTTTTTCTGACGGTTTGTTTGATTTTGGGGAAGTTCAAACAACTTGAAAATATCTCAATAATAGTGTGGGTTTCTTCGAAAAGAATGTTTGAGATATTGGTTGACTGTCTCAAGGATTAAAGAACAGCAAGGAGAATGTTTGCTTGGAATATTCGGCCTTTTCTGAAAGTTTAAGATTGGAGACTTCAATGCAACATAGTTTTGGCTTGTAAGCTTGTTGTTGTATATATCGTATATTTAGCTTGTTGCCGAAGTTCTATTTATAGACATTCTTGAAAAAAATGTCCGTTTGGTACATGCACAGGCGTGTATCCTCACTTTCGCGTGTGAACAACTTTCATCCTTTTTCCCTGAAATCCTACTGCAGAAAGTTGGTGCGGCAGTCTCTGAAAAGTTGACAGTCTAATGGGAAGGCTTCTCCATACGTCATGGAGTGCTTATAACATTTAATGCTCTTATCAGCATTTAATGCGTTCGAATTTAATGCCCGTTGGACATTAAATGCTCTGAGAATATTTGCATTAAACTCCTTTTGGATTTAGGAATAAATTCAGGTGAATGTTTGTCTTTAATAGACACTCATTCAATCGTTGAAACATCATGTTCCTAATCAACGCTTGAACGCTTGGAAAAGTTCATCTTCATTCAGACTTCAGACGCTTGAATCTTCAGACCTAACTAATGGATAAACTCACTCAGAATAATATCAGACGCTCAGTCTAAAAATTACTTAGCCTAACATTCTAGAATAAAGACAAATAACTCCTTATAAAATTCTAACGCTCAAAGCCCATACATGATTTCTAATAAAATCAAACTTACATATTTTGGGGTCTAACGAAAATCCTAATTGTCATCACCAAAACTTCTAACAAGAAATTTCCTAACAGGAGCGTTCATTAGAGTGACTACCGCCAGCATAGATGGAGAAATCAGCAGGACTTGCCATTGAGTTATTATGCCTTGAGAGCTTCGTCAACATATCTATAACATGATAATTCCACCTCTGATGCAAGTAGAATTTCAATCGATTCACTTTCAAAGCTAAGGGGATGATCAACAACAAGATATGATCCCCAATTTTGAAGAGCTAGTGATCCAATGAATGAACTCAAACGATGAGCAGAGTCAAAATAATGAACCATGCATCATTAACGTTCAAGCACAACTGAACTAAATCTCCAACTTATTGGCAGAGAGACCATCAAACACTACGCAAATTATCACAGAAGAGAATGATGAAGCTCCAGAAGCAACATCACTAGAGGACCCAAAATTCAGCACAAAGGCTCCAAATTCCACTCCATTGCATGGCCATGAAAGGACATTGGCAATCTTCAAGAACTCAACACCTCCTACCACCATATCTCTTGAATCCTTACAAAAATGTATCAATCATCAGAGAGATAGAGTAGAGGATATTGAAGCCAAGGTTTATAACTTTATTAATCCATTCGAGGCATATATTGCGAACCCAAGTGATATTGCGGTCAAGAATGATGAGATCTCACCACTAAATTTGTCATAACCAAGGCTTGGGAAGTTAGGGCAAGCCACATACTTATTGAAACCATCAGTTGAAAATTCCCTATCTTTAGATTTCACTTTCAAAATTTTTACATTTTTATAAAAGTGAATGTGAGCTCATAACTTAGTTTTTTAGGATTTGTGACTTTAATGGGATGTGAGAAGCCTTTACACAACTGGAAAAAGTAGAAAAAGGCTTGTCCACACAAAGTTGGCATTGCTCCTTATGATCCACCGATTGTGATTCGGTTTAGCGGATAAATTTGTTTAGCCGAATCACACCAAGAATTTAATTCGGGGATATTCATGATATTTATAGCAATGCAATAAGAACATAATATGTAAGAGAGTAATCGAATTACCTCTTGATGACAAAAAACTGATTAGTCAGCAGCAGCCCTAGACTATAATCATGCGGAAGAAATTTCTATGAGAAAAGCTCTGATCTCCTCCCATTCAACAATGGCAGCGGTGGCTAGTTGAAGAGAGGAGGAGGGAATTTTGTCTTTCTTGTTGCTCTAGGTTTTTTTAGCTCAAATTCAGATAATAATTAATGACTTCTGTGTATAGAATTCTGACACTGATTAACTTCTTATATCACATAAGCAGAACCCCTAGGTTTAACTGAAAGGGGGCCCTTATCGCGATGGGCTTCCGGGCTTTGCTACATCTTAGCCCATGTGTAATTAATTAAATTCAAATCCAATCTGATTGACTATTAATTAATTACTTTAATACAATTAAATTTAATCGAATTAATTTAATTCAACTTATTAATTAATTTCTAATTAATTTAACTTATGAATTAATATGATTTAATTAATTTATTTACTCCAATTAAATATCTTTAATTATATCATGCCATCCATTTCGTCAGTCTCCAATGTGATTTTACCAAAATACCCTTAGCATGGAAATATTCCTTTTCCTCTCTAGGCTCGATTCAATTGGCAATGGGAGGATTCCAAAGAATAAGGTTATCACCTGGCCAACACTGTAGAACCAAATCGTAATCCAATTGAATACGAGATGAACATGTCATCACGAACTTTGATTACGACCACCATATGCGTATAAACTCTTCACTGACGTGACCCGATCAAGTAAGAGCCATGGTACGTCAATCTCATAAAACTTGATGTTTTACTCGGTAATCATAATAATGCGAAATTACCAAACTACCCTCAGTGACCATCACTAGTTAGTTTATTTGTTTTGGCCAAAGACTTTGTAATTTCTATTACTTAGGATCGTATAAGTCACATACTCATTTACTGTCGAGACGGTGAATCTCATATTGACAATTATCTTACAATGTCGAATGCACCATGTGGATCGTACGTCGAGGTCGACCCCACCTATCAGGTGATACGGGTCTAACTACTATGATAACATATCCAATACTACAAGCACATTATAAACAACTCCTCAGGTCTAAAGTTCACACATACTATTGCAATCTTAATCCCAATCATTGACTGTCAATGAGTAAATACTCATCTGATCGGATTATTGCGAGTCAAGTTCAAATATGTTAATTCCATTAATCATATTCATGACACCAGCTCCCACTACCTAATCAGTGTACGACTAGTATTTCCTTGTCAAAGAAGGTGTCATACGAGATGAATTTTAATGCCCAATTAAAATTTCTTAACTCACGAACTCCCGGTTTAAGAGATTAAGTACTTGACTCTTCCGGTGCCTTCTCTTAACCATAAGAGGTGGAAAGTCTATCTTCAAATATCATGGACTTATTTGTTCAATACATTTAAATGCCATTAGATTTATATGAGCAAAATCAAAACCATTATTCTATAAATAGAAACAATAAATAGTTTGTACAAATAACTTATCAAGGCCCTTTTCAATCTAATTCCTCATAGGCATTGAGGGCATACACCTAACAATCTCCCACTTGCACTCAACACCAATCGCTATGGTATTTGATGCCCATCTTCTCAAGATTTTTATCTAGCACCGCCTGTGATAATGGGTTGGTGAATGGGTCAACTCCGTTTTCTGCTGAGGCTATTTTCTACACGGCGATATCACCTCTTCTAATAATTTCTCGTATTTCGTCACCACGTGTTTAGATTTATTGTGAGACCTTGGTTCTTTAGCTTGCGCAATTGCTCCATTGTTGTCACACCATAGTGGCAACGACATTTTCACGCTAGGAACCACTTAAAGTTCGGCTATGAACTTTCTCATTCAAACAGCTTCTTTTTCAGTCTGTTTTTTAGTTAAAGATTTCAATTTCTTGAACCATTCAAGTGCTTCTGACTTATACTTCATCAGATAAACTAGACCGTACCTAGAGTGGTCATTTGTGAAGGTTATAAAGTATTGAAAACCTCCAAGGGTCGTATCCTTGAGGGGCCCACAAACGTCAGTGTGAATTAATCCTAAAACTTCATTTGCCCTTTCAAAATGTCTAGTGAATGGTGACCTAGTCATCTTGCCTTTAAGACATGATTCACAAGTAGGATATGGGTCAGACCCAAGTGGACCAATAAGCCTACGTTTTTCCAACTCATGAATCTTAAATTCACCGGCATTTCCTAGTCTAAGGTGTCATATGAGTTTTTAGTTTACTCCACTCATACTATATTTTCTAGTCATAGTATTTACGATACATTGATTTCGGACATTCAAATAACATAAACCACTAATTAAAGATGCAGATCCAACACACTTATTTCCAAAATAAATATCACAAGAATTATGTTAAAAAGAAAATAAATATCCTTTCCTGACTAATACAGGAATAGAAACAATATTCTTGAGCCCATTGGGCAAAACTGGGCAATCATCTAAAATTATTTGATGTCCAGAAAATAATGTAACAGAAGTAATTCCAATGTGCATCGCAGGCACGCTGTGTCCGCTTCCAACATTAATCATTACTTCCTTCTCATCCAGCTTTCTACTTTTTTTCAGATCTTGGTTCAAAACACAAATATACGCACTAACTTTGGAATCTAGAATCCAAGAAGTAGAAAATATCATCATAGAACAATTCGTTTCAAAAACATAAAGTTCTATACCTGATTTGCTTTCAGCTCTTAGCTTGGGATGGTCACGCTTCCAATGCCTTACTCCCATGCAGTGGAGGCAGGTGTCTTCATCCCTCATGCGCTTAGTCCTTGACGTTTTCACCTTAGATATGATCGGTTATCTAATGCGCCCAGGCAATGGGTGTATTTGCTTCGGTCCTCTTTTAGAAGAAAGAATAGAAACTGTGAAAACACCAAATTTCTTTCTCATTTGTATTTGTGCTTTGACTAGTTTGTCCATCAGCACTGACAGTGATCCTTCAATGTCATCCACATCAAAGTTGATGACAAAGGTAGAAAATGAGTTAGAGAGCGACTGGAGAATGAGATCCACCTGTAGGTGGAAATCCAATGAACGGAATTTCTCTAGCATGGATATCATGTTCAAAACAGATCAGCAACATCATCTCTTTCTCTCATCTTTGTGTTGAAAAGCTCCTTCAATACAAAGTATCTAATGGACTTGTCCCGTTCCCCAAACAGTTCCTCCAAGTGTAACATGATTGGCTTAGGACTATCCATGTTCTCACGCTTTTGTTGTAGTGTACTACACATGGAGCTCAACATGTAATCCTTTACTTTCCTTGCATCAGAGATCCAATCTGAGTACGCTAGTATGACATATTTATCCTCATCGACCCCAGATCTTTGTGACCGATCCATCTCTAGTGTATATTAAAGTGATTCATCATTGAGGACTATCCTCAATGCTCTAATCCAATCAGAGTACTTTGGTCCAGTAAGGACATTTTTCTCAAGCAATACTTTCAAAGAATTAGTCATTGTGTAGGAAATAAACTACAGAAAATACCAAGATTTACGATTAGATGTGTTATTATGTACTTTCAAGTAAAATCAAGGATTTCAATATTTACTTGACTTCCACTATTTTTCTCGAAACATTGCACTCACACTGCAATAATCGGAAACCTCGTTGGATCGGTTTCATAGTGAGTGATTGAGTTCCTCAATGATTTAAACAAGTTGCAACCTTTTTTGATATATGGCTTGCTAGATCATAGAGGTGATGTCATATACCAATCGGTCCAACCGATGATTCAATCTCGTTTAGCTCATGGATCAATGAACGGCAAACTTTTTCGATATATAGGTGGTGATCCGTCTGAGTCTTTTATCCATCAACTCCTTTCAGTCTAACAATTTATCCCGCCTTGCAACCTTGAATGATATATGGAGTGGAGTTTGCTTCGACATGAATGCATCAAATGCACTGGAGAAGATTGAGTACCACGTCTTGATGCATGACCCCCTTATTTTGGGAAGATGCCATGCACTAGAAGTGAACCCACCTTCTAAAGCTTGATGGAGAGCTAGGACATCCAATACCCCTTTACTTACTCAGTATTTTCTAATGGGAGAATTTTAACATTTAATAATGTTAATAGTATTGGTCTCACTTTGCATATTAATTTCTTTATTTCGCAATTTTAAAGGAAATGCATAAGAATAAGCCTAGCAATTCTAACAATACACACATGTATGGACTATCTAGATGAACTCGAGGTAATGAGTGATTGGGGAGGGGTTCTATCTATTACAAGGGTTTGTGCCTATACAAGATCAAATTTTTCTCCAAGACTTCATATGCTACCATGATCCGCCATTTGGGCATATCTCTAAAACAAAATCATAGAAATAACCTATACAAAAATTTTATGAATTGAAGATACAAACTGAGGGGCTCAAACTCCGGCCCAATACAACCCAGGTAAGACAGTAAAGATAAACCCTAAGTCCATACACGGTGTCACCATCACATAAATAAGGAGAAAATAAACAATTTAAACACATTTGTGAATTAAGCATCAAATCTAATTTAATACATTAAATCTTTGATTAAATCTAATTTAATCCCATCAAAATAAATCCAATTTAGTTTTACTACTTTAATCTAATTAAAGTGTGACTACTACCAAATAAAGTCACATGGGTAATTTAATCTAAACACATAGCAATATCATGTAAAAGGAAATTGGTATTTAAATCCAATTTAATAAATCTAATTTTACACATACCAACTTATTATGTTAGATCCAATTTAAATTATTTAACAATTTTTAGCTTGAAGAATTTAAGTCCAATTGAATTTTTCAATAAATCCAATTTAAAATAATTTTGAATCCAATTTAAATTATTTAACTAAATCCAAATTAGAAATTTGAATAAACTTAATTTATTCACTAAATCCAATTTAGAGTTTGAATAAACTTAAATCTAATTTAATTCATTCACTAAATCCAGTTTAGAAGTTGAAACAAAAATTATTTAATTAGGGTCAATCAATTGATAAATGGTTCGATTGAACTTTTAATTGGGTCAAACCCACATAATTAATTAATTGACAATTGGGTAACCCAATTGAATCGTTGGGCCAGGCCTGACATAATTAATTATGTTGGGTCCGGCCGAATTTTTTTTTAATTTAAAAATACAACTGGGCTTAGCCAGCAGTCCAACCGCACTGGGCTAAGCCCATAGCTATTTATCATGCGTTGGGCTTAGCCTAGTGCGGATCGTCCTTGCCCTGAGCCCAAATAACAATGGTGTTGTACTTAGCCCAACACCCCTTCACCACCCAGCCAGCGCCCGAGCAATCTTCGTCGTCGCCTGCCGCTGCTTCGGTGGTGGCGTGCCGCCCGTCCAAAAATACATAATTTTTCTAAAAAATACGAATCCAATTCAATTTTTTGTTTTACCCGATAAATCCAATTCAACTCAAGAAAATTTAATTTTATAGATTCGCATGCATAACAAAAATTACCCAAATTACCTACAATAAGTAAATATATGTTTATGATATTAAAACATTTAAAACACATAACCAAACAATGAATATCATGAATATCCCGAATTTTGGCTCTGATACCACTAATGTGATTCGGTTTAGCGGATAAAAAATTTAATCCGAATCACACCGACAATCGAATTCAGGGATATTCATGATATTTATAATAACACAATAAGAACGTATTATGTAAGAGAGTAATCAAATTACCTCTTGATGAAAAAAAACTGATTAGTCAGCAGCAGCCCCAGACTCTTGCCTTTAGATAATCACACGGAAGAAATTTCTCTGAGAAAAGCTCTGATCTCCTCCCAACAACAATGGCAGCAACGGCTAGTTGGAGAGAGAGAGAGAGAGGGAGGGAATTTTGTCTTTCTTATTGCTCTAGGTTTCTTTGACTTAAAGTCATATTTTAAATAATGACTTCTGTGTATAGAATTCTGACACTGATTAACTTCTTATTTCACATAAGCATTGTTAGAATTATGCCCTCAGATGTTATAGAGGATAGCATGAATAAAGCATCTATCTTGTATTGAACTTAAATATTATTTATAATAAAAGGCATTATTTAATTTCACTTAATTCTTATCTGCATCTATAAGTTATGTAAAATATTTTGTCCATATTTTCAGTGTGATCCCTCTATTTCCTATGGGATAGGAAGAATGACACTAGAGAGATCGATCTTGATTACTAAAACTAGTTCACAAGTAATATGAAGTCTTTAATGGGCAAATAAAGATTTCGAATACTTGTACAATCTTCGCTCTGACATGGGAGTGCCTCTCTGGTATCATGGGATGATAGGAGATTGAGATTGTAGGCACGTCAGTGGAACTGATATGCTCGAACACGACTCGCATCAGTTCTATCACATGGGTTTTCACTCTATAACTGTCAATGACGGAACTGATTATGCATAATAGGTGTATGTGAACCTTTGACCAGAAGTATTGAGCTGAAGATACACTTGTGACGTCAAGTCTTTCACTAGAGTAGTTAGACCCAATTCACCCTTTGGTGGGGTCAACCTCGAAATGCGGACTTGATGGGCAAGTGGTAGTCTTAGCAGATATCTAATATGGGATTTGTTCTCTCATAAGTTAATGAGAATGTACCCTATGTAATTATAGATAAATAGAGATTAAAATCTTTGGCCAAAGCAAAAGAGACGACTGTGCTAGGCACTTAATCGTTCTCAATGATCTCCTATTATTATAATTTGTACATATGGTCAAGTCTAGTGAGTTTGACATAACCGTGACTCTCACTTGACCGGGAAACGTGAACAAAGTGTTTATACATATATGGTATTTACGATTGAAAGGTTGTGGAATGATCCATTCATTCGTTTTGGGCTACGAAGTGGGCCACATGACTGGCTAGGTGTTACACACTTCCTTTGGTTTCCTCTCATTGCCAAATGAAATGAACCTAAAGAGTCGCGCTAAAGAATTGATGAAGAAAATTGAAAAAGAATTTTCTATTTTCTATTTTGTTTTGGATAGATTTAGTTTATTGGATAAATTGAATAATTAATTAATTACTTATTGGATAAGAATAGATAAGATTAATTATTAATTAATTTCTTGGAGAAATATATTAATGAATTAATTTATCTAAATTAATTAATTTTATTATTTATTTAATTAATTAATTAATTGAATAAAATAAATTATTAATTGAATAAAGGATTAATTAAGCAAAGCAAAAGAAAAATCCCTGGCCCCATATGGGGCGTCCACATTAGGGCTAGCTGGATTATCAATTTGGTCTCTTTTGTTTTGTCTTGGTCAATAAGTCATTGAGATATAAAAGGTTTCTCTTGACTTTAACATCGACACACAAGATACAATTTATTGTAACTCTCCAAAGAATAGAAGAAAGAAGAATATCCTCCCCCTCTATACACACTAGTCGTCGCCTCTATAGAGAAGGAAGTGGGATTTTTTCATCATCAATTCGTGCGTGATTATTTAGAGACAACGTGCTTCGTTGTTTGGATCAATTTTCAAGAAGTTTCAACAAATCAAGACTTGAAGATTACGAGGATTGAAGAATTCAAGAAGTTCACCAATTCGAAGAGTTGAAGAAGAATTGGATTCTCCTACCACCTCGCTTCAACGGGTAAGTTGATTTATTCGTTAAAGCGGTTTATTGATTCAATTATGCGATTAGAGAAACACTTTGAGTTTTATTATTATTTTTTAAATCCTTCCACTGCGTTTATAAGTTTTACACGGTGTTGGTCCCAAGTGGCATATGAAAGGGTCTAGAAGGGGAGGGTTGAATAGACCCTGAAGTCTTTTTCGACTTCAAAAAGATTCGTATTAAAATATTTTGGACGCTTGAAATGTAGATGCTTGACTAAGCGTTTACTTTAAATATAGACGCTTAAGCTAAGCGTTTGATGAAGAATGTTTTAGAAAGTTAACTTAGACTTTAAGCTTTGAATACTTTAACCAAATAAGTTTAAGCGTTCAGTTATTTAATTAGTGTTAGCACAGCGGAATAATTTTAGAGTCTTCTCTTTTGAAAGCTTTAGCGTCACAAGAAAATGTTTTAGTTGCTTAGCGTTCACTTGAGTTTTACTTAACAGATTTATACAAAGATATAATAATATGAAGAATGACTGTAAAGTAAAGAGCACGATATTTGTAAGGTTCGTTGGGTGGTGTAATCCCAACTACGTCCTTCTTCTCCTCGAACAATTGGAGGCAATCCACTAAGATGGTTCTCAAAGAATCACACAGAAACTTCTACAAATTAGGGAGAGATGGATGTTGATGACTTGAGCTCCTTGATCACACAAATTTCTGCTCCAAATCACTTCTGTCCCCTTGCTTCTTTCACCCAGAAAGAATGCAAGTATCCAACTTCGACTTCACATAGATTGCGAGGCTTGGATGAGGTTTTTCTAAACGATTTGTTTGATTTTGATGAAGTTCAAACAACTTGTGAATATCTCAATAGTAGTGTGGGTTTCTTCAAAAATAATGGTTGAGATATTGGTTGATTGTCTCAAGAATTGAAGAAAAGCAAGGAAAATGTTTGCTTGAATATTCTGGCTTTTCTGAGAGTTTAAGGAAGGAGACTTCAATGCAACAGCAATTTGGCTTGGAATTGATCGTTATTTTTGGCTTGTTGTTGAAGTCCTATTTATAGACATTCTTGGAAAAAGTGTCCGTTTGACACATGCACTGGCGCGTGTCTCTCACTTCCGCGAGTGAACAACTTTTGTCCTTTTTCCTGAAAATCTGCTGCACAAAAGTTGGTGCTGCAGTCTGTAAAAAGTTGACAGTCCAATAGGGTGGCTTCTCCGTACGTTTGAAAAGTGCTTATCACATTTAATGCTCTTATCAGCATTTAATGCATTTGAATTAAATACCCGTTGGTGTTTAATACTCTGAGAATAATTGCATTAAACTCCTTCTGGACTTGGAAATAAATTCAGGTGAAATCCATCATTGATAGACGTTTATCCATCCTTGAATTGCTTCTACCTAATAAGGTGACGCTTGATATAGCTGGATATTTAGACGCTTGGAAACTTCATCTTTA
The DNA here is from genome assembly GCA_019426215.1 of Buddleja alternifolia. NCBI lineage: Eukaryota > Viridiplantae > Streptophyta > Magnoliopsida > Lamiales > Scrophulariaceae > Buddleja > Buddleja alternifolia. The sequence goes on along the minus strand of CM033400.1, from coordinate 16,003,335 downwards.
TTCAGACTTCAGGCACTTGAGTCTTCAAACTTAACTACTGATAAGCTCACTCAAAATTCATCAGACGCTTAGCCTAAGATTACTTAGCCTAACAATCTAGAATAAAACAGAACGAAGCCTATAAAACCTATTACAAATCTAACGCTTCAAAGCTTATACATGATTTCTACTAAAATCAAACTTACATATTTTGGGGTCTAACATAAACTCCTAATTGTCATCATCAAAACATCTAACATGAAATTCCTAACAATTTCCCCCTTTTTGATGATGGCAATACTTACTCTTTTATAGTTCAAGAGTTAAACAGCCAAAATAAAAGTTATCTTTGGTTAGATAAGGTTAGTTAAAGTTAGTTACGCTTCAACGAGTTGTTTCAGCTCAAAAATGCATTTTATATATATATATGATTACAGGCATTTTTAAAACTAAATAAGAAATTTCATAAGAGACAAAAATATAGATAATGTAAACCAAAAAGCTTTAACGACTTGGTCTAACTTTGTATCGCTTGGACATTTCAGCTCAAATAGCTTCAATTATGCTATCCTCCAAGGTCATCATCGCTTCATGATCTTTGTCCATTATCAGCTTATTCTCTTCCTTTTGTCTCTTCTTGAAATCAGCAAAGTGCTTGTCCCAATCAGTTGGGTCAATACCAATATACCTTAAGCAAATTCTGAAAGTTCGGTTGAAGTCAGACATCTGCCTTTCTTCAGCTAAAATTTTTGGATCTGTCGGTTCTGGAATCGACGCTCTTTGAAGAGGAATGTCAAACTGTTCAAGTCGTGCTCTAGTAGGTATTGGTAGATTTAGATATAGAGCTAGTGGAGGTTCTCTTAGCGTTCTACTAGGCGCTCCAGTAGGATCACTTACTCCATAAGCAGGTATCCAAGATGGGAGTCTTGACTCAAAGAGAGTAGATAAATGCTGACGCTTCAGCGGAGGAGGAGGATCTTGAGCTCTTGAACCAGACGCTCTTTTATTTTCTCATTTTCTCTTCTCTTTCCCCTTATTGCCATCATCAGCCTTCAGAAAATGTTCTGTGAGTAGACTAACCTGAGAGGCAATCTGAGACAATGAAGCTGTAATATCATTAAAATGCTTGTCAAACTGTTCGTTCATTGCGAGAAGCTTAGCATGGTAGCATCATTCATCTCTTGAAATTCTCTACGACACTCATCCACAGCCGCTTGCGCAGAACCTTTCATATGACCTATTTGAGCGTTCATGATTTGAGATTCAATCTTTCCCAGATCTATCTTAATCCAGTGAAGGGATTCTTCATTTTGAGTAGCTTGATTGCTCATCTCCTCTAAGACAGATTTCAGTAAAGGTCCAAACGCTTGACCCACATTCGATAGAATCGCTTGAGGAGCCGGTCGCTTGAATCTGGATATATGCTTGAGTGAGTCAAGGGGAGCTTGATATGCAGGATCAAAAATTGTACCTCGTTCATCAGTTTGAAGATCCTCAGCAGTATCAGCAATAACAAGTTCAGGAGCGTCAGCAATATCCTCTGGTTGAGACACTTGAACTGGTTCTTCAACAGACGCTGGAATATTTTCAACTTCGGAGGGTGCAGACGCTTCAACTATCTTAGCAGATTTTTCCTCAGGAGCTGACTCTGGTTGGCGAAAATCATCAAATTGGAAGTTCCAATTTTCTATCTCTGCATATGAATTTGAAACAGCTTCCAGAAGTTCAGTTAGGCGTGAGAGAGAGATGCAAGTCCCTTGAATGAAGGTGCGGAGTGGACTATCTCTGGCTCGGACGTACATTGGACCCATAATGTCCAATACGTGGTTTTGGAAGATCCTTGACTGTGGCTTTGGAATGAGAAATAATGTATCTGGGCAGTAATGCAAGGAAAATACAATATTCCGATCTGTAGGAAGACGCTGTGACTTGTGAGCTTCTGGCACATACCTGCAGTAATAGTCTTCCAAATACGGATACATTGCCTGAGCTATACCTTGATTGCGTTTAAGTAAGGAAAGAACATAGGCATAGTGTTCGCTTACTTCCTGTCTGATAGAAGGTAGAAGTGGATAACCCTGGAAGTTTCGAATCCTCGAGCCATTTGGCTTCCGTAGATTTTCAGTGAAGATTTTGTTGAAATGAGGAATGGGAGCCATGATCTTCATCATCAATCAAAAGTTTTCATCGCAGTGACTTGGTGAGAAGTTCAAACAGGATGAAAAGGAACTGCCACTGGTGGATGCTTGAGCGTTGAATTGGAGAGAAGTAATAGACAGTCTGTGCAACGCTTGACGCAGACACTGCTCTATCTGTTGCTAAAATTTAGGCAACTTGGCAACAGGTCCAACTCGCTCTTGACGCTTTAGAAGAGAATACTTGGCAAACTGACGCTTCTTGTCATGCATGCCTATGCCAAATAGATGGGGAGCTTGAACTAATTCTGTGAACGTATATCTATGGCCCACATACGCTTCAACCCAGTTGACTTCTGCCATACAGTAGTCTGTTCCAGCATTAACCATAGCTCGAATGCCTTCATGATGGATATCTCTGATAGACTCAAAGCGATATCCATCAGGTTGATAGTTAGCATTCCAGACGCTATCAAAATATGCATCAGCTTCAATCTGGATCAAATCCGTTAGAGATTCGAGATGCTCACCAGCATGAATTCCTTTGTTCTTCCATAATCGAAGAGGATTGACAGAATTCTTGTTTTAATCACTGTCTTCTATAAGAGGAAAATGTGTGTAGCCTTCTCTGTTTAAGACTTCCTCTGAAGGGTTGAGAAACTCTGGGCAAAAAGGATCATACACTCTGATGTAAAAGTCTCTCAGAGCAAAACCAGTAGACTTACTGTGCCCATAATCCAGGTAGTAGGCGAGATCCACATCACACCTCAGAGTTCTTCCTCCTTGTCTGTCTTGTTGAAGAATAAGGGAAGATGGTATCTGACCAGGAGATTTACCAAGTTGAAGGGCCAGATAGTACTTCCTCTCAACTTCTGTCAGCTCGGTGTTGAACACTATATCCCTGATCTAATTGTCGATGTCAATTAGCGAGGCTACCTCATTCTCAGCATTAATGTATCTTTCTTCATTATATCGAGTTGGAATGAAGTCTTCTTCGAGCGCTGGGGGCATAAAATTGATTGAATGATCAATCGTCTTCAGTGGGTCCAGCTTGAAGAAGTGCCTTGGCTTTGTAACATCTTCAGCAACTCTCTGACCTTCTGAGCATGCCTCTGTTATAGCCGAAACACTAATTGACTCTTGAATCATTTGGGGAGCAGGTTTCTCTACTTCAAGTATAGCAGCTTCTGCGGCAACATCTTTGGCAATAGCCACAACTTCTGTCATCTTAACATCTAGGTGGACGTCTGTTGATGCTTCAGCAGCAGCTGGAACTAAAGCTGTAACACATGAACTATCCTCTATAAGAGCAGGATCATCTATAGATGTTGGAATAGAAATGCTGTGGGAAGAAATAAACTTACCCTAAGAACTTGTCTCAACAGCAACGTGAGCGCTTGGCTCAATAGCAACTTGAGCGCTTGGCTCAACAGCAACTTAAGCACTTGGCTCAACAGTCTCAGGCTTCTCAGGAACAGGAGCAGCTTGACGTTTGCTTGTCCTGGTACGCTTAAAGATCTTCGTTACATTTACTCCTTCAATGAGCTTGAGCGTTTGAGCGGGAGGAGCGGTAGATGGTTCCTCAAAGTCTATTTGTTTAATAATCCCTTCCAGCTTCCTACGCCTGATGAGAAGAATCTTGTCCTCTGCATCCTCATCAGTGTCCTCATCATCCTTTTGAGGAGAAGGAATGACTTGAGCCTTGGGCTTTCTGGGAGCCCTCTTCTTGGTTGCAGCCGGACGCTTCACGGCTTCTTCTGGAACTGGACGCTCAGCTTCTTTAGCTGACACTTCGTGTACTTCCAGATGCTCAGATAGTGGTCTAACAGCACCACGAACCTTGGGAGGATTGAACAGATTGTTTAGAATTCTTTTTCCCAACATCTTGGTCTTGTTCAGCGGTTGACCAGATGAGTAGACACAGTCTGATTTATACAATAGGTCGCTCAAAATAAGCCCATAAAGTTTATTTGGGGCGCTTAAACAGTCTCTAAACCTTCCAAATACATACTCACTCCAGTTTATCTTGAGATTGAAGAGTATTGCCGTCATCATCTGAAATTGCACTGGGTTCACCTTATCAAAGGTACCCACTCTGCATTCTATAATCTTGCTACAGAAGTCAGCCAATAGTCGGTATTTGGATACCAAATCTTTCTTTTCAAAGTGCTGTTTGTAGGGTACACCTTCATAAGCACTCATGGTTGTCCATGCTTCTTTGATTTGATTCAAAGTGATGCAATCCAATGCCTCACCCTCATTTGGGATATTGAAGTTCTTGGCAATGGAAGTAGCAAACAAAACAAATTCCTTTGGTGGCTCCTTCTTGGATAGAGGGATGAGCCAAGAGATAGACTTCTTGTCTGCAGAGAGTTTAGTAGTTTTCCAGAAGAGGTCAACTTCCATTGGAAACAGATAGGAACACTTAGTAACTAATGTTTTGAGCCCAGCCTTGGTTACCATGTCCATCATATCAGTTAGATTGATTTGAGGTTGTTCATAAAGAAATTTCCAATCAACAACAAGGCCTTCAGCCACCTTGATGATAGGCTCGGCCAAAGTAGAAGCAAATTTATTTGGTGCCATTTTCAGTAAAAGAGATGAACTGAGATTTTTCTTTTGCTTTGAAAGAGAGAGAGAGAGAGAGTAAAATTTGCAGAGAGTAAAGTAAATAATTTTCTGCAAAAATTGTGTTTTAAATGACATAGAAGGAAAATTTTGAAACTTGTGTTCTCTAGTCTCTGTAGGATTTAGACACATGTAAAGAATTTCTTTTAATTTTGAATCTCAGCCATGAAAATATTAACTAAGGACGCGAGTTTTGTGTAAGAGAGAGAAGTTACATTTGGTAGCTCCCATATATAATGATTTGACATCCGAGAGTTAAATTTTGAAAAATGTTTGGGATTTTCAGAGTGTAGTACACGCGTCTAATGGTACACTGACACGTACATAGACACGTGCTATTTCTGAACTACCATTTTGAAAAGTTTTGATTACCCGCCAGTTTGGTGTGATGGAAGCGTGTAGATAGAGTACAACATAGACTGTTGAGTCTATCCACTACTTCAAGAAGCTTGTAAAATTTATGCATGAGTTTTATAAACGATTTTATATTGAGTATTGAATGGAATTGGTTCAACGCTCAATAGATACCATTCGTTGTTAAATTTATATTGACGCTTGAAACTTAGATCCTTTTATATTTTTAGCGTTAACATATTGAGCATAAATAATTCTGAGCGTTGATGATCAAGCATATGAAAGTTTTTGATCATTGACGCTTGGAATATGTTTCAAGTACAATTTTAAGGTTCCCCTTAAGTTTGATAACTTGTAACAACTTTTCAAAATCTTTTGGACATAAATAAAGTGGATTATCCCTAAATCATATGTCTAATAAAATATAATGCATAATGATTAAGCGTTTAAATCAATCATACCTAATTCACTTCTCAAAGTGAGAAAACGTTGTTCGTTGAGCACTTTGGTGAAGATATCTGCCAATTGTTTGTCAGTTCCAATAAAATGCATGGAGATTGATAAGTTCACATTTTACAGCATTTTATGCCCCATTTTAATATGATTTGATCGTTACTTTGATCACTTTTTATCCCTCATAATGCTTTGATTGGTATAGATTTTGTTTGTAGAATACAAGTTGATTTACGCATGAAAGACGAGAAAGGAGATCCAAATTGAGCTTGAAATTGAAGAAAGAAACAAAATGAGATAGTTGACGAAAGATTTTACATAATGCTCATATAGAAACGCGATTTTCGTTCCTTTGCCAGCCGAATCAGACTAAGGTTTCTTCTTCACTATTGTAGAACGTTGTCTTAGCTTCGCGTATCAATTTTAATCACCTCAATCCGACATCGATAGAGAAATTTATGCATATTTTACCAAAACTGTACGGAGCAGCAGGGGAACGCCGCGGCGTTCGGGGAAGAATGTTGATCACCGCCGCGTTCAAGGCAGCGGACTTGGCCTATAAATAGACCATCAGGTCATTTGGACGAAAAGAATGCCCTAAACACACCCTAGACTCCTTACATATCAGCCACCACCCAAGGAAGCTTGAAGAGGGTCATCATCCTCATCATCATCAATTTCATCATCAAAGCTTGGATTCACACTTTGTAATAGGGAGTAATTCAACTCTTTCTCTTTGATTAGTTATCAACTATGTCTTATAGAATTGTTGAATCATTTGTTATTGAAAGTATGAGCTAAGCATCTTTGTGGTTGGGTTATGTGAATACTTTGTGATGTTTTGTGTTTAATGAATGATTAATTTCCGGATTTATTACATTCTTGTTACATGTTTGATTTTATGCTTAATGCTTGCATATGCTTGATCACCATGTGTTTGATAAAATGCTTTGTCTTGAGACCGAGAGGAGATGGATAAAGGGAGATCGAAAATCAAACATCATAACGTAACAATTGACTAGAGATAGAATCGATTGCGTTGTGTGGCTCTTTGTGATAAGATGACCCGATTGAATGTAGGATCTTCGTAAACAAGGAATTCCTTCGAACCTAAATGCATGTTAGTTAATTCAATCTTCACTATAGAGATATAGGAAGTTTTTAACTAGTATAGGCTTGTTATTTCAAGAGATTGAATAATAAATACATTAGGGGGTTTCGCCATAACAAGAGCGTTCTAAAAATCCGGATAATTGAGAGTTCATGAACATAGAATAGAACATAGTAGGATCATAACCCAATCACCTCTTCCCATTTGATTTATTACCTTGATAATCATTTTAGTTATCTTTAGTTATTTTCATAGTATAAACACCTATCATCTTATAAATTGATCTAGCTTAGAAATAGGTAATATAGCAATTACGAGCATTGAATCCAATTGTTCCTGTGGAGACGATACACCCCGGGCTAAATAATCCACTTTATTACTTTGCACGACCTAGTATACTTGCTAGGATTTCACGTGTCAATTCTTTGGCGCTGTTGCCGAGGACAATTGCGTTATTTGATATTGTAATTCACTTATCTTCTCTAAGACTAAGTTGTTTTATTTATTTATTTTTTTTTATTTTTTTGTTATGTTTTTATTTTTTTTATTATTCTTGAATAGATGAGCAACTATGACTTTTATTGGTCAAAACAAGGATGGGATGAAGGTGCCGAATACGGGAGTCAAGTGCGAGGTTTATGTTCATGGTGTGGAGACGTTCATCATAGCGATTACTGTCAACACGGGGGGAGGAGTCATCAAGATTTTCCATTAAGTTATTATGTTGTGAGATCTTCACCCGAATACCAACAATGTGATAGTATGATGCAAAGAGAATTTCAACCGATTGACTTTGAGAATCAAGGGAATTATCAGCAACAATGCGATAGAAACCCAATTTTTGAAGAGTTGATAATTCAATGGATGAAGACGAATGATGAGCGGTGTCAGAATATCGAAGCATCTATGATGGAATTGCAAGCACAACTAAACCAAATCTCCAACTTAGTTGCAGAGAGGTCATCAAACACCACATATACTAGCAGTCGGTGCACACTCCATGCGTGTGCAATGAATAACCGGGGCACAATAAGTGCATGTATATGAGTATGATACTGTTGTGAAATTAATTTGTGAGAGCGGATAAGTTTTGTATAAGTAAATTTGAAGTCGTGAAACAAAGTAGAAATGACATTGGCATAAAAAAAAAATACATGTGAAAAAGAAAAAAATGACAATGTTATATACAAACAAAGTGAATATTGAAAGCGGCGATTTCCTTCAAAATATCTTGGTTCTTGTGCTCTTTCTTCTTCTCAGGGAGTGATTACGTAGCCCCAACTATTTTGGTCAAACATGGGTCTCTTCTTTCTATGCCGACGTATGCTTATCTTTAGGTTTGGCTCATCTCTACCCTTTGTGTATGGGTTCGGTGTCTAGATTACAACTTCATTTACAATCCAAATTAGGTATAACAATTATAAATTTGCACAACAAACTTATGTCACGGGCCTGTATTTGCATATATGAAGATTAAATGACTTATAAGATTTTACTATTTTAATTTATTAAGATGTCAAATGCAAATTTAAATGAACTACCTCATACTTTCATAAGTCATAGTTGATTTGCAATTTCCCTTGTATTCTTTATGGTCTGCAAGTCACTTTTGATATCATTGCTTAAAATGCTAAAACTGAAAATAAAAACTAAATTTTTATAAGAATTCAATCGTAATGAATTATTTTTGTAAATAAAATTATATATTCTTTTCTAAAAGTGTTTTGTTGTACTACTTTCATATCAGCATTGTCAGCGTATCTCAAACATTTTTCCTAATAATAAGAACAAATGAGAAATATGTACCAAAACATACTTTTTCTAAGAAATTATGTATTATTTAAAAAATAAATATCATGCCTAAAGGAAGTATTCTCATCATTTTTTCTTTTTTTTATTGTTGTTCTTTTCTGTCAATAATATTAGCAAAAATATTTATAAGTTAATAAATTTGTCGTAATATAGACTTGTGAAAATTATCAATAAATTTAGAATCTTATACCTTGGTGAGATCCCATCCTTCTATCACAGCGATGTGTTCTTCCCTATAAAAATAAATAAAAATAAATGTCAGTGTTAAGTATAATTCAATGAAAGAACGATTCCACCAAAGCTCTTCATTTTCCATGTCAGTGCTAAGTAAGACACTTATTTCAATCTTAAATATCCACCTTTTTTTTATTTCTCTTTTTCAGTTTTTCATTAACTTAAACACTTATCTCTGTTTCTATTCACTCCACTATTCTCTTTTCTCATGTTAATTGTACGGTGTCTTAATTAATTGTCACAACCCACAGTTTTATAGTTTCTAACCTTAAATAATACAAAATCTATTTATTTATAATTTGATATTGTAACAAATATTCATTATAACTATTTTTTTTTATGATGACAATGATATCGTCTTATAATATTTGGTTTATCAACTACAAACCGAGATTACAAAAACTTAAAAGGTTTAGAAAATTCAAGAGAATAGTATATGTTTATTCAACACTGATGAAGAAGAATCTGAAAAGAAAATTCATGCTTGTTCAATTACGGGAGTTTTTTTATTTCAAAGACAAAATAAGGAAGAATCATCATAAAGTAAAAGGAAAAGAAAAGGAAAAGGAAAAGAAATAGAAAAAGAGAGATTTTAAAATTTCATAATATGCCAAATCATGAAATAAGTCACCCTTTACTTCCAGCATGAAATAAATCATCTGACATATACTACTGAAGGTGAAGGCTGAAGCTTGCTTCATCCCAAATCATTTGTCTTTCTCCCGAATCATCTACTACATACAACCGCACCGCATTTGTTTCTTGAACGACGCTGTGCTTCTTATCCTCCCAAGAGATGCAGCCCTGGAGCTTGGAAGATTGTTTAATTTATTGGAATATTGATGCTTTATTGGAGAACAGTAGGATACAGAATTTTGCTATTCAAAGAAGAAAGAAACTGATAATTCAAATTCCAAGTACAATATGTGAAGGAGAAAAGAACGGATGATTTGCATTAAGGGGATAAACGGATGGCAGTTACCACCGATTTGGACCTTGTAGTGTTGTAAATTATGGGTGGAAGTTTACACAAAAATACGGGTTAAGAATGTAGTGCATTTTAGGAATTATATCTTTATAATAGAGGTAATTTTGGTAGTTCATTTAAAAACACACCAATGCAGTTTTTCTAATGCCCTCACACTTTATAAAAGAGTATAGATTAGCACAGAAGAGAATGATGAGGCTCCAAAAGCAACATCACTAGAGTACTCACAATTCATCATAGAGTCTCCGAAATCCATCCCATCAGATGACCAAGAAAAGACATTAGAAATGTTCAAGAACTCAAAACCTCCTACCACCATATCTCTCGAATTCTTACAAAAGTGTATCCATCCAGAGAGACAGAGTGGAGGAGGTTGAAGTCAAGGTTTACAAATCTAGTGATCCATTCGATACATATTTGGAAAACCCAAGTGATGCTACGGTCGAGAATGAGAAAATTAGAGGATATCTAAATCACTTGGATATACCACCATTTGAGTTGTCAAAACCAAGTCTATGGGAGTATGGAGCATCCACATATGAGTTGCAATCATCCATTGACGATCCTTTCTCACTTCCAATTAAACTTTCATCTTTACACTTCAATTATGTATTTTTGAAAGAGACCTTATGCTTACTTCTAATTCTTTTAGGTTGTGTGATAGATATTGGAGGGGAGAAACCTTTACGCAACTGGAAAAAACACAAAAAGGCTCATCCATACAAAGTTGGCATTGCTCCTTATGATCCACCATGAGCAGTGCAAGGGAGTCGAGCTAATGACTTAAAACAAGCGCTTCGTGGGAGGCAACCCACGTTTTACATGCTTTCTTTCGTTTCCATTTTTTTTTTGTTTTGTTTTTCTTGTGTTGTGTGTTTTTAGTGTTATGATGATGCTTTTTGTCTCTTCTTGTTTTTCTAACTTTACAGCTGGCTAGGCGTTATTTTCAGACTCTTCACCTTGTTGCTCTTTCGCATTCTGGACATCACTTAGATTCAAACATCAGGGACGTCTTTCCTTCCTTTACTTTACATTTATATGTTCACTCATTGGGGACAATGTGCTAGATGAGTTGGGGGGTGGGATAGACGTCCTAATTTTATTGTGATGTAGTGATTTGGTGTAACTTGTACTCATTTGTTAAGTTTCATGCTTGATTTGGGATTAGAAAACTGTGATAGTCAATGATTTCAAATTCATGTTTTGTTATACTTTTTCTTGGAACATGATTCATTTGAGTGTCTCTACTTCATCTAAGATAAAATCATTTGTCGTATTTTATATGTGAAAGCCTTTTTATCATGCTTATGTGAATTGTTATGGATTTAAAGCATTGAACTTTCAATTTTGTCAACTTTGAAGTGTATGTTGAGTGTGCGAAGTCATGAAATGATTTAGGCCATCTTTCATTTTCTTTAACCTTACAATTGGTCTTCACGATAATACATAATCTCTAGACTTTATTTTGAGCCTTATAGATAAGAATGGAGTGTGCTAAGCACACTAAAAACCACCATTCGCTTTTCTTTCAAAAACCACACCAACCACCTTTTAGCCTAAAAGAAAGAAAAACAATGTCTATCTTCCAAATTAAGAAAGCATATAACTTCATATCATTTGGTTTTAATTTGGGTGTACTTTTTGTTTTGGGTATTGAATCTCATAGATCAATGGGTTAAAAGTTGTGTTGGTTCGTGATAATTTTGAGAAATTTTGAGGTCTTGAGTTTATGTGTAATAAAGAGAGGAAAAAGAAAAGTTGTAAGTTGGCTAAAGAGTCGAGAGATTGGAAGTTACAAAAAAAAAATAATATGTGAGCTCTCTCTCGACTTGGCTACGAACTGAGCTTCAATGTGATTTATTTGGTTTGGGAATCATTATTCACCCCTAGCATCAAAAGAAACAAGTTTTGGGGTTATGAGTTCAAAAGAAAAGAAATCGAAAAGCTATAAGTGGCGAGATGTAGAGATTTATTCGGTTGATAAGGGAGTGTTTAGCTCGATGATATTGAGTTGTATGCTTTCTTGAGTTTAGTCACTTTATCCATATATTCCCGTCCAAACCATTACCTAGCCGTACGTTACAAGCCAAAAAGACCTTTTGATCTTGACTTTCACATTTCATGCACACCGATTGGTTAGAAAAGTTTTGAAGTGTTTTAATGTTTTTATTATCTAATGAGTTTACATAATCTTTTTTAAAGTGCGCTCTTGACATAAAAATGGATTTGGAGTTCATGATTTAGAGATGGATTCGAAGATATTTGGGGGCTTTCAAGTTGTTAAGTGTTCTAGGTAAAGTATAGCTTGTCATAATCAATTTCGAAGGTTTAATTCTTGTACGTGCTTGATTTTTGAGACATGAAACCTTTCAAGATCCCAAACTAAGTTGTAAAATCTGAACTTATGAATACTTGTTCGCCGTTTATTGATCGAGACGATCATAGCCTAGTTCGGGGGTAGTTGATAAGTTCACATTTTACAGCATTTTATGCCCCATTTTAATATGATTTGATCGTTACTTTGATCACTTTTTATCCCTCATAATGCTTTGATTGGTATAGATTTTGTTTTGTAGAATACAAGTTGATTTACGCATGAAAGACGAGAAAGGAGATCCAAATTGAGCTTGAAATTGAAGAAAGAAACAAAATGAGATAGTTGACGAAAGATTTTACATAATGCTCATATAGAAACGCGATTTTCGTCCCTTTTCCAGCCGAATCAGACTAAGGTTTCTTCTTCACTATTGTAGATCGTTGTCTTAGTTTCGCGTAGCAATTTGAATCACCTCAATCCGACATCCGTAGAGAAAGTTATCCATATTTTAACAAAACTATACGGAGCAGCAGGGGAACGCCGCGGTGTTCATCACCAACGCCGCGGCGTTCGAGGCAGAATGTTGTTCACCGCGGCGTTCAAGGCAGCGGACTTGGCCTATAAATAGACCATCAGGTCATTTGGACGAAAAGAATGCCCTAAACACACCCTAGACTCCTTACATATCAGCCACCACCCAAGGAAGCTTGAAGAGGGTCATCATCCTCATCATCATCAATTTCATCATCAAGGCTTGGATTCACACTTTGTAATAGGGAGTAATTCAACTCTTTCTCTTTGATTAGTTATCAACTATGTCTTATAGAATTGTTGAATCATTTGTTATTGTAAGTATGAGCTAAGCATCTTTGTGGTTGGGTTATCTGAATACTTTGTGATGTTTTGTGTTTAATGAATGATTAATTTCCGGATTTATTACATTCTTGTTACATGTTTGATTTTATGCTTAATGCTTGCATATGCTTGATCACCATGTGTTTGATAAAATGTTTTGTCTTGAGACCGAGAGGAGATGGATAAAGGGAGATCGAAAATCAAACATCATAACGTAACAATTGACTAAAGATAGAATCGATTGCGTTGTGTGCTTTTTGTGATAAGATGACCCGATTGAATGTAGGATCTTCGTAAACAAGGAATTCCTTCGAACCTAAATGCATGTTAGTTAATTCAATCTTCACTATAGAGATATAGGAAGTTGTTAACTAGTATAGGCTTGTTATTTCAAGAGATTGCATAATAAATACATTAGGGGGTTTCGCCATAACAAGAGCGTTCTAAAAATCCGGATAATTGAGAGTTCATGAACATAGAATAAAACATAGTAGGATCATAACCCAATCACCTCTTCCCATTTGATTTATTACCTTGATAATCCTTTTAGTTATCTTTAGTTATTTTCATAGTATAAACACCTATCATCTTATAAATTGATTTAGCTTAGAAATAGGTAATATATCAATTACGAGCATTGAATCCAATTGTCCCTGTGGAGACGATACATCCCGGGCTAAATAGTCCACTTTATTACTTTGCACGACCTAGTATACTTGCTAGGATTTCGCGTGTCAGAGATATCTTTCTTTTGAACATGGTCACGAAGAAAATGGTATCTAATGTCAATATGTTTGGTTCTGGAGTGAAGAACAGGGTTTTGAGTCTTGGCTAGAGCGCTTTGGTTATCACAATGAATGGGGGTTGGACCTAGGATTATACCATAATCTCTAAGTTGTTGCCTCATCCATAACACTTGTGCACAACAACTTCCTGCAGCTACATACTCAGCTTCGGTTGTAGAGGTAGCTATGGATTGTTGTTTCTTACTATGTCATGAAACTAACCTATCACCTAGAAACTGACATGTACCACTAATACTCTTACGATCTATTTTGCAGCCTGCAAAATCTGCATTTGAGTAACCAATTAGTTCAAAAGGAGAGTCCCTAGGATACCATAAGCCCACATTTTGTGTGCCTTTTAAGTATTTAAGGATCTTTTTGGCAGCAATGAAGTGTGACTCTTTAGGATCGGCTTGAAACCGTGCACACATGCATACCGAAAACATAATATCAGGTCCACTAACAGTAAGATAAAGAAGTGATCCAATGATACATCTATAATTAGTGATATCAATATTCTTTCCACTTTCATCTTTATCTAACTTAAACGTTTGGCTCATTGGAATTTTGGATATCATGCATTTTCCATACCAAATTTCTTAATCATATCTCTTGTATATTTAGCTTGGTTAATAAATATGCCATTAGGGAGTTGTTTAACTTGTAATCCTAAGAAGAAGTTAATTCACCCATCATGCTCATTTCAAATTGTTCTTGCATCATTTTTGAAAATTTCTCACACAGACGCTTATTAGTAGAGCCAAATATAATATCATCACCATAAATTTGGACTAAGAGAATATCTTCATTATTGGTAATTTTAAATAACGTTGTATCAACGCTGCCTTTTGAAAAGCCTTTACCAATAAGAAAGATAGAGAGAGTGTCATACCATGCTCGGGGTGCTTGCTTAAGCCCATAAAGTGCTTTGTCTAGCTTCTAAATCATACCCTTACCATGGTTGTTGATGAATCCCGGTGGTTGCTCCTGTTGGGAATTATACGAATAAAACGCAGCAGAAAGTAAATTTAATTTCAAAAGCCCGAATCATCTCTAATCCTCGTGTTTAATTGTGTATAGAAAGATTACCGTTCTCGCGTATATTGATTTCTGAACGTGATCCTTTTCTCTAACGCCGAATTTGCCAACGTCTCTAATTCGTCACGCCGGAATCAAAAATGAAAAACTCCTCCTTTCTTCCTTATCAAAGACGGCTAGAGAGAGAGAGAGGTGGGAGACTTTTTCTTGGAGAAAAGGTTATGTAAGTTGCCTCGTGTTATTTTTCACCTTGTGATATATTTATATCATTATGAAACAATAACACTAGCATGCAAGAGCCCTATTTGGGCATTTATATGGCCACCCCTTAGTGGGCTCGGAAGCCTTCGGGCTTTCGTCTTGCTTGCTAATTAATTAATCGGATAATTTATTTATCCAATAAATAAATTGATAATCCAATTAATTCAATTCCTAATTAATTTATAATTCAATTTCTCCAAGAAATTAATTAACTCATTAATTTAATTAATTAAATTATCGAATAATTAATTAATTAATTACGGCATCCAACGCCGTGAATTTCTCTCAGGTCTTTTTCCCATGTTTTTCCTTTTACACTTCCTTTAAGCGTGACTCTTTAGGTTCGTCTCAAAAGGCAATTGGGAAGAATCCAAAGGGGTGCGAGTGACAACGAGCCAGTCTCGTGGCTCACACCGTAACCCAACTGAGAACGAATGAATAGGATCATTCCAAACCTTTACGCCGTGAATACCGTACATGTATAAATCTTTTATTCTTATATCCCAGTCAAGTAAGAGTCATGGTTTAAAGTCAAACTCATATAACTTGACCATATGCCTAAGCTCATAATAAGTCAAGGTATTTAAATGCTTTGGCCAAAGATTTTCATCCTCACTTATTCATGATCGCATAGAATATTTTACTCATTCGTTTATGAGAGAATAAATTCCATATTGCAAATCATTTAACAATGCTACTTACCCATCAAGTCGCACTTCGAGGTCGATTCCACCAACAGGTGATTTGAATCTAACTACTCTAATGACAGATTTGATGTCACAAGTACATCTTCAACTCGATTTCTCAGGTCAGAGGTTCACACGTATCTATCACTACTTATCAGTTTCATCATTGACTGTCAACGAGTGAATACCCATGTGATGAACTGATGCGAGCCGTGTTCAAACATATCAATCCAACTGACACGTCTATGATATAAGTTCCCACTACCATTTCCATAGTATACGACTGGCACTTTCTCTGTTGAAACTTACATCATACAAGTCTTTATTCACTATTTATGCCCAATCAATATTTCTTAGACTTGCGAACCCTTTTAGATGTCAAGGGTCAAACCATTCTAGTGCCTTTCCTCCTATCCCATAGGAGGTAGAAGGTTTGCCTTGTCATCAAGGACTTTACGTTGTCTATTCACACCTTATAAATGCCTATAAGAAAACAACAATCAACTGCCTTATATTAATAGAAAAGCCATAGTTTAGTTACAACGTTTATGCCCTATAAATCTATCCTCTTTATGGCATTCGAGGGCATATACTCTAACAATCTCCCACTTGCACTCAATGCCATTTGCTGTGGCATTTAATACCCATCTTTTCGAGATGTTTTTCCAGCACCGCCTGTGCCAATGGCTTGGTCAATGGATCAGCGACATTGTCGGCTGAGGCTATTTTCTGAATAGCTATTTCACCTCGTGCAACGATCTCTCTTATGATGTGATATCTCCTCTCTATGTGTTTGGATTTATTGTGAGACCTTCCTTCGCTTGCGCTATAGCTCCGGTGTTGTCACAATAAAGTGGTAACGAGAGCTTTATGCTAGGAACCACTTGAAGTTCCTCAACGAACTTCCTAATCCAAACAGCTTCTTTAGCTGCCTCCGAGGCAGCTATGTATTCAGCCTCTGTGGTACAGTCTGCGGTTGTGCTTTGCTCGGAACTTTTCCGAGTCACCGCTCCACCATTTAGAGTAAATACAAATCCCGAGATGGATTTCCGGTCATCAACATCAGATTGGAAATCCGAATCAGTGCACCCGTCCACCCTCAGGTCACCACTTCCATAGGTGAGAATCATATCCTTAGTTCTTTTCAGATACTTTAGGATATTCTTCACAGCTAACCAATGTTCCTTACCCTTGCTTGAAATCGACTGACAACGCTCACAGCATAAGCAATGTCGGGTCTAGTACAGAGCATCGCGTATCTTCCTCACTTTGAGGACACATAGATTTCGAAAGATGTATCCCATGTCTCATTAGTAGAAACCCTTTCTTAGAATCTTCCATCCTATACCTTTTTAGGACCTTTTCTAAGTAAAGGGCTTGAGAAAGTCCTATCATTCTTTTGGTTCAATCTCTATAGATCCGAATCCCAAGAATATAGGTCGCTTCTCCCAAGTCTTTCATGGAGAATGTACTCTAAAGCCACTTCTTGGCTGTGGTGAGCATTCCTATGTCATTCCCAATAAGTAATATGTCATCTACATATAACACTAGGAATGTCAACTTGCTCCCACTGACCTTCTTGTAAACACAGGGCTCGTCTTCATTTTTGATGAAATCAAATCCTTTGACAACCTCATCAAAATGTAGATTTCAGCTACGAGACGCTTGTTTGAGTCCATAAATGGATCTCTCAAGTTTACACACCTTATGAATATGCTCCTCGGATTCAAAACCTTTAGGCTGTTCCATATAGATAACCTCTTTTAGGAATCCATTTAAGAAAGCAGTTTTGACATCCATTTGCCATATTTCATAATCTAGGTGTGCTGCTATTGCAAGTAGAATCCTTATTGATTTGATCATAGCCACTGGCGAGAAGGTTTCTTGGTAGTCAATTCCTTCCTTTTGACTATACCTTTTCGCCACTAGCCTGGCTTTGTAGGTGTCTACTTTGCCATCAACACCAATCTTTCTCTTGTAGATCCATTTACACCCGATTGGTTTTACCCCTTCAGGTTGGTCTACAAGTTTCCAGACTTGGTTTGCATGCATCGAATCGATCTCAGTTTGCATAGCTTCACTCCATCTAGCAGCATCCACATCCACCATCGCTTGATCAAAATAGGATGGATCGTCTCCATGATCCTCCTCTAACACAGAATCGAGATCCAACTCCCTCTGCATTAGGTATTCGTACCTCTCAGGCAGTTGAGATACTCTATTCGATCGTCGTGGTTGTGGTTGTGTTACAGAAGGTTCGATTCTCACTCCCTGTGTAGATGTATCCAGTGGGGTTTCATTTTGTTCTTCTAGAACAATCTTTCTACCCGCTCCTCCTTCTTGAATGAACTCATCTTCAAGAAAGTGGGCTTGTAAGGCTACAATGATCCTTTGATCATTGTTCAGGTAAAAGAGGTATCCCATAGAATCTTCAGGATATCCAATGAAACTTCCCTTTAAGAACCTAGCCTCCAACTTGTCCACTTTAGTCTTTTTGACATAAGCCGGACATCCCTAAATCTTCATGTGGTTAAGACTTGGTTTCCTATTTCTCCACATTTCATAGGGAGTCAGAGGAACGGACTTGGACGGACATCTATTTAAAATGTGTGCAGTTGTAAGCAGCGCGTGACCCCATAGTGAAATGGGTAAATCAGTGTAGCTAAGCATGGAGCGAACCATGTCCAACAAGGTTCAATTTCTTCGCTCTGCTACTCCATTCAACTGTGGAGTCACTGGAGGTGTGAGTTGCAATACTATACCATTCTCTCTGAGGTATAAGTCAAACTCGTCGCTCATATATTCTCCTCCTCGATCAAATCGAAGAGTTTTTATACGTTGACTTGTTTGATTTTCCACTAAAGCCTTGAATTCCTTGAACTTGTCAATGGATTCAGACTTATGCTTCATCAGGTACACTAGACCATATCGAGAATGGTCGTCAGTGAAGGTGATAACGTAAAGGAAACCTCCTCTGGCCATTTCTCCAAATGGACCACAAACGTCAGTATGCACTAAACCTAAGATTTGTGAGGCCCTTTCAAATCTCCCTGTGAAGGGCGATCTAGCCATCTTGCCTTTGAGACAAGATTTACAAGTAGGATAGGGATCCAATCCCAGTGGGCCAATTAGCCCATCTTTTTCCATTTTGCGAATCTTTTGTTCGCCAGCATGGCCTAATTGAAGGTGCCATATCAATCGTTGGTTTATTTCAAGCCTACTACGTTTCCTTTGTATAGTATTCATTGCATACTCATTCTGCACACTAAGGTAATACAATCCATTTATCAAAGAAGCAAAGCCAACAAATTTATTACCATAATAAATGTTGCATCGTTCATCAATAAAGCGGAAAGTGTAACCATTCTTAACTAAAACGGGAATAGAAACAATGTTTTTAAGCCCATTTGGCAAAACCAAAACATTATCCAGTAAAAGTACATGTCCAGAATTTAAAAACAACGAGGTAGATCCTATTGCAGTAGCCGTGATGCTTTGCCCGCTGCCTACTCTGATCTTCACCTCATCATTGTCCAGCTGCCTTCCTCGCATCAGATGCTAATTCATACAACATATGTGAGCACTAGCTCCAGAGTCAAGAATCCAAGATGTAGAGAAGACGGTCATAGAACAATAAGTTTCATGAACATAAAGTTCCATACCTTGTGCGCAGGCCCCATATTCGAACAGTTCTTTCTCCAGTGGCCCAGCTCACCGCAGTGTAGGCATCTGTCTATCATTTGTGGCCCCTTTCGCTTGCGAATCACAGGAGCTTTCCCTTTTCCTTTATCGACACCACCCCGAGCTCCAAGCTCACCAGCCTGCTTCTTGGTTTTTCTCTTCTTATTCTTCGCCCGTTTGGGCCCAGAAGTGATAACCAAAGCAGTCTCTTTTCCCTTGGGCTTCAATTGAGATTGTGCAATGTTTAATTTGTTCATTAGCCCAGCTAAGTTGCATTCAATCTCATTGCAATTGAAGTTCATGACGACTTGGGAAAAAGAGTCAGGAAGGGACTGCAAGATAAGATCGGTCTGAAGTTGCGGGTTCATTGTAAAATCGAGAGCTTCCAATCTCTCGATCCTCGATATCATTTTGAGGACATGATCCCCAACCTTATCCCCTTCTCTCATACCATAGAGCTCGACCAAGTGCGCCAAGATAGCCCTCGCTATGGCCATCTTGTCGTGGGACCTCTGTAGCTCATTCGTCATAGAGCCAATAATGCACCCACGCACTCGGACGTCGTCCTTTACCCATTTTTCATGAGCTTGGACTTCTTCTTCATTGGCACGTGTCTGGCAGGTGGAGCAGGGATATCAGTGTCCAACACGTATCCTAGAGACTCCATATTGAGAACTATTCTCAAATTCCTTAGTCAATCCACGTAGTTGGGTCCGGTAAGGATATTCTTTTCGAGTAATATGAAAAGTGGGTTGATTGTCATTTTTGAAAAATGAGAGAGATAAAACAAATAACTGCAGAAAATAAACCAGACTTAATTAGAATATTGGACTAAACTAAGACCAAGTTTAACATCAAGACTTCGACTTATAACTTGGCTCACTACATTTTTCGAAATTCCACACTCCCACTGTGAAATGCGGAAGCTATCGTTGATGAAAACTTCGTGGTGGGGATTGAGTTCTTTAATTAATATAATGGATGACAACCCTTTAACGATATTTAGTCCATTACATAATTAAAGTGATGTCAAACATCAATCTATCAAATAGACGGTTCAATCATATCTATCCCATAATCCACAAATACCGCAACCCTTTAACGATTTATTGGTAAAGTGCACTATCTAAGTTCATTCCCACTAACTCCTCATAATCTAACATTTGAATTTCAACTTGCAACCCTTTAACGATATTTGGGGTGAAATATGTCTCGATTAAGGCATCCAATGCACTTAATAAAATTCTAGAATTAAATCTTCATATATGACCCCCACTTACTGGGAAGATGCCACATATGGATTTAATCCTTGATCTTATTAAGTTTAGTGGAGGGAAAGGATGCCTAGCACCCCTTACTAACGTAGTATTATTTTTGTTTGGGAGAATTCATGTTGATAACACACTTTGCACATTTACCAATTTATATAGCGCATATTGATAACACACATGCTTCATACAACTAATGAACATGCATCGAAAGCAATAATACAACACACAAGTCTATGGGCTTTTATCTAGAGGGCCCAAGCTAATGGGCCATCATAAAATTGAAAAAAAAAAGCCTAGCTAATCTTCGTGGGCTCCAAGCTCCTCTTCTTTTGCATGATCTCCATCTTGAAAGGCCTATTCTATTTCTATTTATTACAAGAGGTAATTTAAAACCTATACATAAATCTAGAAATAAAATAAATGGGCTCAAACTGGCCCTTACAACCCATCAAAAGAAATACATAATCAAAAGAAGCAACTTAAGCCCATAGACATATGTCACCATCACATAATACATGCTTGCGATAAATAAAACACTTATGTCGGTGATTAATAAAAATTAATTAGTCCAACTTAATTAATTTCCACAATAAAATTCCAAATTTTATTGATTCATATGAAAATAATCCTATTTATGAGAATTCTTTATTTAAATAAATAACTTAATAAAAAAAAATTCTCCAAGAGTTTATTAATTATTTATTTCATTCAAATAAAGATCAACAAAAACTATATTGGGCTTAATTTTCTCAAAATTAAATTACCAACCATTGACATATTCAAAATTAATTAATTAGGCCCAATAACTAATTTATTGAATTATCCACAATTTTAATCAAAATAATTTGGGCCCCTTTTTAATTAAATCCGGGTCATCATCCTTTTGACCCACCAGGATAACTAATATAGCCCAAACACCTATTCAATTAAAATTTGGACCTTAAAAAAATATAACCCGGCCCATTAGGGCCCGAGTCACTAAAACCCGGGCCCTGAAACAGGTCCGTGCGCTGGGCGTATTGCACGGGCGCATGGTTTAATCGTGCTTGGCCGGACGCTCCTCCGACCGGCGCCGTGAAACGGCACGGCGTTGGGGCCCACCCAGTGTGCGCAATGCGCACGCTGTGTACGCAACGGGAGGCCAAAAAGGCCTCCTATTGCGCGCAGACTGCGCACGCTTTTTGCGTCGCGCTCTTCTTGGGGTTATAATTTTCCGATTCTCATAAAATTTATATACCCAGATTCGAAACTTATTAAACTATAACTTTCATGAAGAAACTACAGCGATATTCAGAATATTTTCATATGAAAAACACGTTCAAAGCAGGCCTCAAAAACGCGAAAAAATAGTCAATCACACAAGCAATTAAACACAGAATTCAGAGATTCGCTCTGATACCACTGTTGGGAATTATACGAATAAAACACAGCGGAAAGTAAATTTAATTTCCAAATCCCGAATCATCTCTAATCCTCGTGTTTAATTGTGTATAGAAAGATTACCGTTCTCGCGTATGTTGATTTTTGAACGTGATCCTTTTCTCTAATGCCGAATTTGCCAACATCTCTAATTCGTCACGCCGGAATCAAAAACGAAAAACTCCTTCTTTCTTCCTTGTCAAAGATGGCTAGAGAGAGAGAGAGGTGGGAGACTTTTTCTTGGAGAGAAAGTTATGTAAGTTGCCTTGTGTTATTTCTCACATTGTGATATATTTATATCATTATGAAACAATAACACTAGCATGCAAGAGCCCTATTTGGGCATCTATACGGCCGCCCTTTAGTGGGCTCAGAAGCCTTCGGGCTTTCGTCTTGCTTGCTAATTAATTAATCGGATAATTTATTTATCCAATAAATAAATTGATAATCCAATTAATTTATAATTCAATTTCTCCAAGAAATTAATTAACTCATTAATTTAATTAATTAATTAAATGATCCAATAATTAACTAATTAATTACGGCATCCAATGCCGTGAATTTCTCTCAAATCGTTTTCTCATGTTTTTCCTTTTGCACTTCCTTTAAGCGCGACTCTTTAAGTTTGTCTCAAAAGGCAATTGGGAGGAATCCAAAGGGATGCGAGTGACACCTAGCCAGTCTCGTGGCTCACACCGTAACCCAATTGAGAACGAATGAATAGGATCATTCCAAACCTTTACGCCGTGAATACCGTACGTGTATAACCTTTTATTCTTATATCCCAGTCAAGTAAGAGTCATGGTTTAAAGTCAAACTCATATAACTTGACCATATGCCTAAGCTCATAATAAGTCGAGGCATTCAAATGCTTTGGCCAAAGACTTTCATCCTCACTTATTCATGATCGCATAGGATATTTTACTCATTCCTTTATGAGAGAATAAATTCCATATTGCAAATCAGTTAACAATGCTACTTGCCCATCAAGTCGCACTTCGAGGTCGATTCCACCAACAGGTGATTTGAATCTAACTACTCTAATGACAAACTTGATGTCACAAGTACATCTTCAACTTGATTTCTTAGGTCAGAGGTTCACACGTACCTATCACTACTTATCAGTTTCATCATTGACTGTCAATGAATGAATACCCATGCGATGAACTGATGCGAGCCGTGTTCAAACATATCAGTCCAACTGACACGTCTATGATATAAGTTCCCACTACCATTTCCATAGTGTACGACTGGCACTTTCTCTGTCGAAACTTGCATCATACAAGTTTTTATTCACTATTGATGCCCAATCAATATTTCATAGACTTGCGAACCCTTTTAGATGTCAAGGGTCAAACCATTCTAGTGCCTTTCCTCCTATCCCATAGGAGGTAGAAGGTTCGCCTTGTCATCAAGGACTTTACGTCGTTTATTCACACCTTATAAATGCCTATAAGAAAACAACAATCAACTGCCTTATATTAACAGAAAAACCATAGTTTAGTTACACTGTTTATGCCCTATAAATCTATCCTCTTTATGGCATTCGAGGGCATATACTCTAACAGCTCCACATATACTTCTTCTTAGAGTTTACTGTTAGGAATTTCATGTTAGAAGTTTTGATGATGACAATTAAGTTTTTGCTAGACCCCAAAAAAGTTGTAAGTTTATTTTCGTAGAAAACTTGTATAGGCTTTGAAGCGTTAGACTTGTAATAGATTTATTAGGCTTTGTTATCTTACTTTAGAGTGTTAGGCAAAATAGTCTTAGGCTGAGCGTCTGATGATTTCTGAGTGAGTTTATCAGTGGTAAAGTTCGAAGACTCAAGCGTCTGATCTCAGAAGATAGATACAGTCTCCAAGCGTCCACTTTGGCCAGCTATATCAAGCGTTACCTTATGGGACAGAAGTGATTTCACCTGAATTTACTTCTAAGTCCAGAAGGAGTTTAATGCAAATATTCTCAAAGCATTAAATACCAACGGGTATTAATTTCAAATGCATTAAATGTTGATAAGAGCATTTAATATGATAAGTAATGTCAGACGTACGGAGAAGCCACCCTATTGGACTGTCAACTATCTCAGACTGCAGCACCAACTTTCGTGCAGCAGATTTTCAGGAAAAAGGACAAAAGCTGTTCACTCGCGAAAGTGAGAGACACGCGCCAGTGCATGTGTCAAACGGACACTTTCTCCAAGAATACCTATAAATAGGACTTCAACAACAAACAAAATACATGGGAGAACAATTTTATCAAGCCAAATTGCTGTTGCATTAAAATCTCATTCCTTAAACTCTCAGAAAAGCCAGAAAATTCAAGAAACATCCTACTTGCTTTTCTTATATTCCTGAGACAGTCAACAAATATCTCAAACATTCTTTTTGAAGAAACCAGATTCCTACTGAGATATTACCAAGTTGTTTGAACTTCATCAAAATCAAACAAACCTTTTAGAAAATCCCATCCAAGCCTCGCGATCTGTGTGAAGTCGAAGTTGGATACTTGCATCATTTCTGGGTGAAAGAAGCAAGAGGGTTGAAGTGATTTGAAGCAGAAATCTGTGTGATCAAGGAGCTCAAGTCATCGACATCCATCTCTCCCTAATTTGTAGAAGATTCTGTGTGATTCTTTGAGAATCATTTTAGTGGATTGCCTCCAAGTGCAAAGGAGAAGAAGGACGTAGTTGGGATTACACCACCCAACGAACCTTACAAATATTGTGTTATTTACTTTTCAGTCATTTCATTCATCTATCATATCATTGCATAAGTAAAACACAATCAAAAGCTAAGCAACTAAGAAACATCTTGTGACGCTAAAACTTTCAAAGAGAAGACTCCAAAATCATTCCGCTGTGCTAACCCTGATTAAAAGAACTGAACGCTTAACCTACAAGGTCAAAGTATTCAATTCCTGAAGTCTAAGTTAACTTTATAAAACAGTCTTCATTAGACGCTTCACAAAGTCTCAAATATCTTATGTGAACGCTAAAGTGAAGCGTTAGACACTTCAAGCGCCTATCATTTCAAGCGTCCAAATACGTTTAATACGAAATCTTTTTTAAGTCGAAAAAGACTTAAGGGTCTATTCAACCCCCCCCCCCCCTTCTAGACCCTTTCGTATGCCACTTGGGACCAACAAGTGGTATCAGAGCGGTTAATTTTGAAATTTTAAAATTTCCAAGCATAACTGCTTGTTTAGATCCTTTTCTTTCAAAATCTAGTTGCTTTTTAAAGCTTAGATATGGCATTTGCTAAAGTTCCCAAATTGACAGAATCAAATTTTGACACATGGAAAGTCAAAGCATTTACGTATTTATGTTCATGCGATGATGACATGTGCGATATTATTTCAGATGGGCCAATCAAAATATACAAAGTTATCACAAGAGCGCCTGGAGCCACAGAAGAAACCCCTGATGGTTACGTTGAAAAACCAAAACAAGAATGGTCTCCAGATGAGCGTCGAAGAGCTAACTTGGACAATGTTGGTCGCAACGCTCTGTATACGGCTATTGGTGATAATGATAACTTATTCAATAAAATCAAATCTTGCAAAACGACTAAAGAAATATGGGATAAGCTGGCTACAATCTGTGGTGGTTCAGCTCAAATCAAAGAAAACAAACTTTCCATTGCTAAGGAAAAGTTTAACGGATTTAAGATGCTACCCAATGAAACGCTAGAGCAATTGGATATAAGATTCACAGCTCTTGTTACAGAACTTACGTCGTTGGGAATGGACTTACAGAATCGAGAAATGGTGGTTAAGATCTTTAGAAGTCTACCAAGTAAATTCTTGATGAAGACAACAGCTATGAGAGAATCAAACATGCTGGATCTCTTAACTCCAGAAGACGCCTTTTCAGAGATAAAAGCTTTTGAGTTCGAGTTGAACTCTGCTAGTGACATTGTGAGTAATCCAGTGATTGAATCTGGAGCGCTCATTGCATCAATCAAAGGCAAATCGGGTAACAAAGGAAAGAATTCGGACATTAATGAGGAAGAAGAGTTGGCTTTGCTGAATAGATTCAGGAAGTTCTTGAGATATGAAAAGAAAGGAAAAGGTCCTAATAATCAAGGACAAAGTTCATATCAAGCGCCTTCTCCCGTACAACAACAGTTTCAAGCGCCTCAATATTCTGTTCCTTTACCTCAAGCGCCTGCTCAATATCAAGCGTCTACTCAAAGTCTCCCAGCTCCAGTGGTTTCAAAACCACACACTGCAAGGCTAACAAGTGAACAAAAAATGAAAACCAATCTTTGTTATAATTGCAGGAAACCGGGGCACTACCAGGTAAATTGTCCCTATCCAAATGTATCCAAGCCCTCAAGGCAGGATTACTTGGATAGAAACCAATTCAGGAGCAACCTTCGACAACAAGGTTTGCTTGCGGAATCAGAACCAGCATCAGCACCTGAAGATTTAGAATCATCAGACGAAAGTAGTGATGATGATGAGCCGTTAGATGACTCAGCGCTCATATGTCTCATGGCCAGAGATGATGAAGCGTCCCCTGAGGTAATCAATGAATTATCAATTCCTCTTTCTTATGATGAATTACTTGACAAAGTCAGAGAATATTACAATGAATGTCAAGAAGCTGCCAAAATATATCAAAATGATCTCGCTATTATTTCATCACTCACAAACGATAAAGTAACGCTCAGAGCAGAGTTGCAAATTCAGCAACAGTGCATTGAGAAAAACCAATCGCTTGAGAGTGAAGTTATTCAATTGAAAGGTGATCTTGATATAATAGTCAAGAGAGAAGCTGATCTGATGGCTAGACTTGCCAAGTCAGAACAGCTCATCTCATCGTTGTCCAAAGCATCCAGAAAGCTCGACAATGTGACTGAAATAACAAGGGTGTTTGGAGAAAAGACCGGTTTAGGATGCAATGAATTCGGTAAACAACCAAACAAACCTAATGTTACGGCAAACAACAAAGGAAAGGGTGTTTTCTTTGTTGAGAAAGGTTCACAAGGTCAAACTCAAAATGAACCAAGGGACAATGGTAAGAGGCCAAATGAGAAAGTCAAAACTAACTCAGACAAGGGTAAGGCTAAAGCAAATGATCCACAAAGACAGACTCATCCAAACGCTCAAAAAGCTAAGGATAAATCTAGTCACTGTGAATCAAGCGCTAAGCGTCTAGCACCAAACGTGCAACCCAAGCCAGAGCCAAGGAAATACCAGCGTCGATATCCAAGACAGTCAAGATCATATTATCGATACTATGATAATTATGATTATGACTATTATTATAATCGTGGATATTATTATACATCCAAAAATTACACACAGCACAAGGTGAAACCCAAAAAGGCCAATATTCCTACTATGAAGACAAGGCAAATTTGGGTTCCTAAAGTTCTACTTAACACTAACAAGGATACTAATGTTGAAGGACCCAAGCAACAATGGGTACCTAAACAGAAATAGAACTTCCCTTTTGATTGCAGGTACCTAGAGCTAAAGTCAATACATCTGTTTGGTATTTTGATAGTGGATCGTCAAGGCACATGACAGGTTCCAAAGATCTTCTGATCAACTATCAAGCTGCCAATGGTCCTCAGGTTGTATTTGGTGATAACTCCAAAGGTAAAACCAAAGGTATAGGTACTGTGCATAGGGGGAACATCATGATAAGTGATGTTTATTTTGTTGAGGGTCTAAAGCACAATTTATTAAGCATAAGTCAATTCTGCGATAAAGGCTTTGAAGTCATATTCTCAAGTGACTATTGCTATATAAACGACGCTAAGACTAAATCTACTAAACTAAAAGGAAAAAGGAATAACAACGTATATTTGGTAGATTGGGGTTCAACACTTGATAACAACCCAACATGCTTTGTTGCTAAAAATGAATCTAAAATGGGTTGGTTATGGCATAGAAAAATGAATCACCTCAACTTTAAGACAATCTCTCAGCTTATAAGTCAAAATCTTGTAGAGGGATTGCCAAATGGACCATTTCATAAGGATCGCCTCTGTGACGCTTGTCAAATGGGTAAACAAGTTAAATCATCTTTCAAGAGAAAACCTCATCTATCTACTTCTAGAATACTTGAACTACTTCACATGGATTTGTTTGGACCTGTTCAAACAATCAGTGTAAGCGGTAAAAAGTATACTTTAGTGGTAGTAGACGATTTCTCTAGATTTACTTGGGTGGAATTTCTTTCATCCAAAGATGAAACATGTGACAAGTTAACAGCGCTTATTCGGCAACTTCAAACATTGAAAAATCTTAAGGTTGCAAGAATAAGAAGCGATCACGGTACTGAGTTTACTAACAAGGTTGTTGAGAAGTTTTGTGCAGAAAATGGAATACATCATGAGTATTCAGCTCCCAGAACTCCCCAACAAAATGGTGTTGCTGAGCGCCGGAACCGAACGCTTAAGGAAGCCGCTAGGACTATGTTAGCTGAATCCAAGCTTGCTCCTAGATTTTGGGCCGAAGCGATCAACACTGCTTGTTACACTCAAAATCGATGCATGATCAACAAACAGCATGGAAAAACTCCATATGAACTGTGGAAGGGACGTAAGCCAAATATTTCATACTTTCACGTCTTTGGTTCTAAATGTTTTATCCATAATAATGGATCCCAAAGCCTAAAGACTTTTGATCCTAAAGCGGATGAAGGAATCTTTCTAGGCTACGCCAAAAATGGAAAGAATTTTCGCATTCTCAATAAGATCAAATCGAAGGTTGAGGAATCTATTCATGTTGTGTTTGATGATGCTAACCAAGAGCCGAGTAAGGTAAATGTAAATGATGTAGGAGTTGAAGATCTATGTCATCAAGCGTCCAAAATTACTATTGATGAAGATACTGACGATGATGATGAGATCTCAGTGCCTCCTCCTAAGAATACTCGTGAAATCAATCTAAATTATCATGTAAGAAATACGGATGATCATGAAGAGAATGATCATCAAGAGCAAAGAAGGAATCGTGAACTTGAAGCGCCAACGCAGGAGAATGGTCAAGCGAATGATTCTCAAGCGCCTGTTCATTCTCAAAACCCCTTCCAAACAGATAGACTATGGTTACGTGACCATCCACCTGAGCAAATCATTGGAGATATTGAAGCACCAGTTAGAACTAGAGCCGCTACATTTAATGAGGCTATGTTCGCAAGCTTTCTATCTCAAATGGAACCTAAGAAAGTGGATGAAGCGTTAAGTGATCCAAGTTGGATTGAAGCTATGCAAGAAGAGCTCAATCAGTTTGAGCGAAATAAAGTTTGGATGCTAGTACCAAGACCAACTCATCAAGGAGTTATTGGAACTAGATGGGTATATAGAAACAAGATGGATGAGGACGGCATTGTTGTAAGAAACAAGGCCAGACTCGTAGCTCAAGGATACTGCCAAGAGGAGGGCATTGACTTTGATGAGACTTACGCTCCTGTTGCTCGTCTTGAAGCAATCCGCATGTTTCTAGCGTACGCAGCGTTTAACAAGTTTACAGTATTTCAAATGGACGTAAAGAGTGCCTTCCTGAATGGTAAACTCCAAGAAGAAGTGTATGTGGAGCAACCACCAGGATTCATCAACAATCATGGTAAGGGTATGGTTTACAAGCTAGAAAAAGCACTTTATGGGCTTAAGCAAGCACCTCGAGCATGGTATGACACTCTCTCTATCTTTCTTATTGGTAAAGGTTTTTCAAAAGGCAGCGTTGACACAACGTTATTTAAAATTACCAATGATGAAGATATTCTCTTAGTTCAAATTTACGTTGATGACATTATATTTGGTTCTACTAATAAGCGTCTGTGTGAGAAATTTTCGAAAATGATGCAAGAACAATTTGAAATGAGCATGATGGGTGAATTAACTTTCTTCTTAGGACTACAAGTTAAACAACTCCCTAATGGCATATTTATCAACCAAGCTAAATATACACGAGATATGATTAAGAAATTTGGTATGGAAAATGCATCATATTCAAAAATTCCAATGAGCCAAACGCTTAAGTTAGATAAAGATGAAAGTGGAAAGAAAGTTGATATCACTAATTATAGAGGTATCATAGGATCACTTCTTTATCTCACTGCCAGTAGACCTGATATTATGTTTTCGGTATGTATGTGTGCACGATTCCAAGCTGATCCTAAAGAGTCACACTTGACTGCTGCCAAGAAAATCCTTAAATACCTAAAAGGCACACAACATGTGGGCTTATGGTATCCCAGGGATTCTCCTTTTGAACTAATCGGTTACTCAGATGCAGATTTTGCAGGTTGCAAAATAGATCGTAAAAGCACTAGTGGTACTTGTCAATTCTTAGGTGATAGGTTAGTTTCATGGCATAGCAAGAAACAACAATCCATAGCTACCTCCACAGCCGAAGCTGAGTATGTAGCTGCAGGAAGTTGTTGTGCACAAGTTCTATGGATGAGGCAACAACTTAGAGATTACGGAACAATCTTAGGACCAACTCCCATTCATTGTGATAACCAAAGCGCTTTAGCCATGACTCAAAACCCTGTTCTTCATTCAAGAACCAAACACATTGACATTAGATACCATTTCCTTCGTGACCACGTTCAAAAGAAAGATATCTCCATGCACTTCATTGGAACTAACAAACAACTGGCAGATATCTTCACCAAAGCACTCAATGAACAACGTTTTCTCACTTTGAGAAGTGAACTAGGTATGATTGATTTAAACGCTTGATCATGAAGCATCATATTTTATTAGGCATATAATTTAGGGGGAATCCACTTAAGTTATATCTCACAATATTCTTTAAAAAAAAATTTTTTACTTGATCATAACTGAAAGCGTCAATGATAAAAAAAAATTTCAGATGCATAATCATCAACACTCAGTTCTATGTTTGCATAAAATATTGAATGCTCAAAATATTGAAAAGACTTTTGACTTCAAGCGTCCATTATATCAGCTAAGCGCTGAATAGTTTATCAAAAATTTATAAAATATTTTCGTTACAAGCCATGCATAAAGTTTTCAAACTTCTTTCAAGGTCGTGGGTAGACTCAAAGGTCTATTTTGTACTCTACTCACACGCCTCTATCACATCAAACTGGCGGGTACTCAAATTTTTTAAAAAATGACGGTTCAGAGATAGCCCGTATTTGTGTACGTGTCAGTGTACAAACATGCGCGTGTGTTACACTCTGAAAATATCAAACGTTAATTTTTTTAACTCGGATGTCAAATCTTTATATGTGAGAATTACCAAATGTAACTTCTCTCTTTTACACAAAACTCGCGTCCGCAGTTAATAAATTTATGGCTAAGATTCAACAGTTATTACACGTGTTTAAATCCTACTAAGACTACATAACACAAGTTTCAAAACTCTTTACTGTGTCATTTAAAACACAAACTCTGCAGAAAAAGTAATTACTTTCTACTCAAGCATATCTGCAAATCTCTCTTTATCTCTCTCTCAAAACAACAGAAAAATCTCGGTCCATCTTCTTCTTTCAAAAAATGGCACCAAAGAAATCATCATCTACTTCTGCTGAAATTACCATCAAGGTAACTGAAGGTCTTGTTGTCGACTGGAAATTTCTATATGAACAAACTCAGATCAACCTGACGGATATAATGGACATGGTCGTCAAAGCTGGGCTCAAACCCTTCTTAACCCAATACTCTTATATGTTTCCCACTGAAGTTGAAACTTTCTGGAAGACTGCTACACTTTCAGAGGACAAGAAGTCCATCTCTTGTCAAATTCCCTTCTCCAAGAAGGAGTCTCCAAAGGAATTCATCCTATCTGCTTCCACCATTGCCAAGAACTTCAATTTGCCTAATGAGGGTGAGGCATTGGATTCTGTTACGTTGAAACAAATTAAGGAAGCATGGGCAATCATGAGTGCGTACGACGACGTTCCTTACACTCAGTACTTCGAGAAGAAAGACCTGGTGTCCAAATACCGGTTATTGGCTGATTTCTGCAGCAAGATCATAGAATGCCGCGTGGGAACCTTTGATAAGGTAAATCCTGTTCAATTTCAGATGATGGTTGCTATACTCTTCAACATCAAAATCAACTGGAGTGAGTACATCTTTGGACGGTTTCGGGACAGTCTAAGCGCTTCAAATAAGCCTTATGGACTCATCCTGAGTGACATCTTGTTTAAATCGAATTGTGTGTACTCGTCTGGACTTCCGTTGAATAAGTCCAAGTTGTTGGGAAAAAGGATTCTGACCAATATGTTCAATCCTCCAAAAGTTAGTGGTGCGGCTAGACCCCTATCTGAGCGGCTGGAAGAACGCCAACTGCTTGCTCAAAAGGCGGAGAGACCAGTGCCAGAGGAAGCTGTGAAGCGTCCAGCAGCAACGAAGAAGAGAGCCCCCAGAAAACCAAAAGTTAAAATTGCCGTCCCCTCTCAAAAGATTGATGAGGAAACTGATGAGGATGCCGAGGACAAGTTGCCTCTCAAAAGACGAAAGCTGGAAGGGATCATTAAGCAAATAGACTTTGAAGAACCAGCTGCTGATCCTCCCGCTCCTCCGGCTAAACTAGTTGAAGGAGTCAACATTAAGAAAATCTTTAAGCGTTCCAGGACTAGCAAGCGTCAAGCTACTCCTGAAGAGCCTGAGACAGTTGAGCCAAGCGCTCAAGTTATTGTTGAGCCAAGCGCTCAAGATGTTGCTGTTGAGCCAAGCGCTCCAGAAACTGCTGTTGAGCTTAGTTCTCAGGGTAAGTTTATTTCTTCCCACAGCATTTCTATTCCTACATCTGTAGAAGATCCTGCTCTTATAGAGGATGGCTCTTGTTTTTCAGCTATAGTTCCAGCTGCTGCTGAAGTGTCCACAGATGTTCTGTTGGATGTTGACCTGACTGGAGTCGTAGCTATCGCTCAAGATGTTGCCGCTGAAGTAGCTGCAATTGAACCTGAGGAACCTGCTACTTTAACAGAGGCACGTTCAGAAGGTCAGAGCGCTGCTGAAGACGTTACAGCTCCTCGTCACTTCTTTCAACTCGATCCGCTGAAGACAATTGATCATTCAATTAACTATATGCCCCCAGCGCTCGACGAAGATTTCATTCCTGCAGGATATAATAAGAAAGATATATTGCTGCAGAAGCTGACGCTGCAAGACTGATTGACTTTGACAGCGAAATCAAAGCAACCGTTCTAGACAGACCAGGAGACAGACCTCCTAGATGTGCCGTGGATGTGGCTTACTATCTTGATAATGGCCACAGCAGACCAACTGGGTTCGCGCTAAGGGATTACACTGTTCGTGTGTATGATCCTCTCCGTCCTAGCTTTCTCAATCCCTCAGAGTCAGTCTTGAACAGAGAAGGTTACACACATTTCCCACAGACGGCTCACAGCGCTGAAAATCTTGCATCGGTCCGTCCTCTTAGTCTATGGAAAAATAAAGAGATTCATGCTGGTGAGCGCCTTGAATCGTTGACCGATCTGCTCCAGACTGAAGCTGATGCTTACTTTGACAGCGTCTGGAATGCCAACTATCAGCCTGATAAGCACCGCTTTGAAGCCATAAGAGATATTCATCTTGAAGGCATTCGTGCTATGGTGACTGCTGGCACAGACTTCTGTATAAATGAAGTAAATTGGGTTGAAGCGTACATGGGACATAAATACACCTTCCCAGAGTTAGTCCAAGCTCCCCATCTTTTCGGCATAGGCATGCATGACAAGAAGCGTCAATTCGCCAAGTATTGCCTCCTGAAGCGTCAACAAAGACTCGGACCTGTTCTCAAGCTCCCAATTATTAGACATCAAATAGAACAATGTCTACGTCAAGAACTTCAGAGAGTATCCCTCACCCCTCTTCGGTTTAATGCTCAAGCGTCTTCCAGTGGTACAGTTGGTGAACGGTGCTTAAATCTTGCTCCAAGCCACTGTGAAGAAAACTTCAATCTGATGGTAAAGATTCTATCTCCCGTATCTCTCTTTGATAAAATCTTCACTGCCAATCTCAGATCTTGGAACGGCTCAGTGATCAATTCATTCAAAGGATATCCACTGCTCCCTTCCATTCGCAGTGAGGTACTCAATCACTATGAGTATGTTCTCTCTCTGCTTGAAAGGAATCAAGAGCTCGCTCAAGCCATTTATCCGTATCTTGAAGAGTACTATGCGGACTGTGTGCCTACACATCGACGTCCTGCATCTCTTCCCTCAGATTGCTTGATTGGATTTTCCAGAACTCACTGCACAGATTCACTATTCTCCATCGCTCAAGCGCCGTCCAAAGTTTTCCCAGATCATGTGCTGGATATCATTGGTCCAATGTACATCAGGGCCATTGATAGTCCTCTTCGCACATTTATCTCCGGTACTTGTATGTCCAGGACCAGACTCATTGAACTCTTGGATTCTACATCCACCTCTTATGCCGACTCAGCAAGCTGGAACTTCCAATTCACTGACTTTCGCCAACCTGAGTCAACGCTTGAGGAAGCGCCTGCTGAGACATCTGAAGCGTTCAAATCTGCAGATACCAGTATTCCTGACGCTCCTGAACATGCTACCATTGATAGTGCTGAAGATCCTTCCCTGGATATTCGAGGTATTGTTTTTGATCCAGCCTATCAAGTTCCTTTTGACTCTCTCAAACACTCATCACGGTTCAAGCGACCAGCTCCTCAAGCGGTTCAATCAGATGAGAGTCAAGCCTTCGGTCCCCTGCTTAAATCTGTTTTGGAGACAATTAGCGCTCAAGCTACTCAAAGTGAAGACTCTCCATTGGATTAAGGAAGACCTGGCAAAGATTGAAACTCACGTAATGAGCGCTCAGATTGCTCATATGCGTAGTTCAGCTCAAGCGGCAGTTGGTGAGTGCAAACAAGACTTTCAAGAAATGCAGGATGCTGCCCACGCAACCCAACTTGCCATGAAAGAAGAACTTGAAAAGCGCCTTGCAACCCTTGAGATCTCTGTGAATGACGCCACCAGCGCTAAGCTTCTTGTTATGCAGGAACGCTTCGACAAGCGTCTGGATGACATCACAGATTCCTTATCTCAGATTGCTCATCAAGTAAGTGTACTCACAAACCACTTCTTAAAATCTGATGATGGCAATAAGGGGGAAGAGAAGAAGAAAGGAGAAAAGCGGAAAGCGTCCAGTTCAAAAGTTGAAGATCCTCCGTCTCCTAAGCGTCAAGTGCCTCCTTCTCAGTCTGCGCTTAATCTCCCGTCTTGGATAACTGCTCTGAAACAAAGTTCATCCGGAGCGCCCAGTAGTACGCTAAGGGAACCTCCTAGAGCGTTATATCCAAACCTACCAATTCCTACAAGAGCACTGCTTGAACAGTTTGACATTCCTCTTCAGAGAACATCCATTTCAGAACCTACAGATCCACAGATCTTAGCTGAAGAAAGGAAGATGACTGATTTTAGCCAAGCTTTTCGAATCTGCCTAAGGTACATTGGTATCGACCCAACTGACTGGGATAATCATTTTACAATATTCAAGAAGAGACAACAAGAAGAAAACAAGCTTATCATCAACAAAGATCATGAAGCAATGATGATCTTGGAAGACAATCTGACTGAAGCTATCCGAGCTGAAATGCCCAAGCGATACAGAGTTAGACCAAGTCATTAAAGCTTTCTGATTTTACATTATCTATATTCTTGTCTCTTATATCTTTAAATATTCAGCTGTAAAAATGCTTGTAATTCTCGATAAATATGAAATGCATTTTTCTCTTGCTGAAACATCTCGTTGAAGCGTAACTAACTTTAACTAACGTCTACTGATCAAAGCTAACTTTTACTTTTGGCTGTCTAACTCTTGAACTATAAAAGAGTAAGTATTGCCATCATCAAAAAGGGGGAAATTGTTAGGAATTTCATGTTAGAAGTTTTGATGATGACAATTAAGTTTTTGTTAGACCCCAAAAAAGTTGTAAGTTTATTTTCGTAGAAAACTTGTATAGGCTTTGAAGCGTTAGACTTGTAATAGATTTATTAGGCTTTGTTATCTTACTTTAGAGTGTTAGGCAAAATAGTCTTAGGCTGAGCGTCTGATGATTTCTGAGTGAGTTTATCAGTGGTAAAGTTCGAAGACTCAAGCGCCTGATCTCAGAAGATAGATACAGTCTCCAAGCGTCCACTTTGGCCAGCTATATCAAGCGTTACCTTATGGGACAGAAGTGATTTCACCTGAATTTACTTCTAAGTCCAGAAGGAGTTTAATGCAAATATTCTCAAAGCATTAAATACCAACGGGTATTAATTTCAAATGCATTAAATGTTGATAAGAGCATTTAATATGATAAGTAATGTCAGACGTACGGAGAAGCCACCCTATTGGACTGTCAACTATCTCAGACTGCAGCACCAACTTTCGTGCAGCAGATTTTCAGGAAAAAGGACAAAAGCTGTTCACTCGCGAAAGTGAGAGACACGCGCCAGTGCATGTGTCAAACGGACACTTTCTCCAAGAATACCTATAAATAGGACTTCAACAACAAACAAAATACATGGGAGAACAATTTTATCAAGCCAAATTGCTGTTGCATTAAAATCTCATTCCTTAAACTCTCAGAAAAGCCAGAAAATTCAAGAAACATCCTACTTGCTTTTCTTATATTCCTGAGACAGTCAACAAATATCTCAAACATTCTTTTTGAAGAAACCAGATTCCTACTGAGATATTACCAAGTTGTTTGAACTTCATCAAAATCAAACAAACCTTTTAGAAAATCCCATCCAAGCCTCGCGATCTGTGTGAAGTCGAAGTTGGATACTTGCATCATTTCTGGGTGAAAGAAGCAAGAGGGTTGAAGTGATTTGAAGCAGAAATCTGTGTGATCAAGGAGCTCAAGTCATCGACATCCATCTCTCCCTAATTTGTAGAAGATTCTGTGTGATTCTTTGAGAATCATTTTAGTGGATTGCCTCCAAGTGCAAAGGAGAAGAAGGACGTAGTTGGGATTACACCACCCAACGAACCTTACAAATATTGTGTTATTTACTTTTCAGTCATTTCATTCATCTATCATATCATTGCATAAGTAAAACACAATCAAAAGCTAAGCAACTAAGAAACATCTTGTGACGCTAAAACTTTCAAAGAGAAGACTCCAAAATCATTCCGCTGTGCTAACCCTGATTAAAAGAACTGAACGCTTAACCTACAAGGTCAAAGTATTCAATTCCTGAAATCTAAGTTAACTTTATAAAACAGTCTTCATTAGACGCTTCACAAAGTCTCAAATATCTTATGTGAACGCTAAAGTGAAGCGTTAGACACTTCAAGCGCCTATCATTTCAAGCGTCCAAATACGTTTAATACGAAATCTTTTTTAAGTCGAAAAAGACTTAAGGGTCTATTCAACCCCCCCCCCCCCCCCCTTCTAGACCCTTTCGTATGCCACTTGGTACCAACATTTACCATTCAGGAAGGCACTCTTTACGTCCATCTGATACACCGTAAACTTATTGAACGCTGCATACGCTAGAAACATGTGAATTTCTTCAAGACGGGTGACTGGAGCATATGTCTCATCAAAGTCAATTCCCTCTTCTTGGGAATATCCTTGAGCAACGAGTCTAGCTTTGTTCCTTATCACAATGCCATTCTCATCCATCTTGTTTCTATATACCCATCTAGTTCTAATAACTCCTTGGTGAGTTGGTCTTGGTACTAGCGTCCAAACCTTACTACGCTCGAATTGATTCAGCTCTTCTTGCATGGCTTCAATCCAACTTGGATCACTTAGCGCTTCATCCACTTTCTTAGGTTCCATTTGAGATAGAAAGCTTGCGAACATAGCCTCATTAAATGTAGCGGCTCTAGTCCTAACAGGCGTTTTAATATCTCCAATAATTTGCTCAGGTGGATGATCACGCAGCCATAGTCTATCTGGTTGG
Organism: Buddleja alternifolia; assembly: GCA_019426215.1. Classification (NCBI taxonomy): domain Eukaryota; kingdom Viridiplantae; phylum Streptophyta; class Magnoliopsida; order Lamiales; family Scrophulariaceae; genus Buddleja; species Buddleja alternifolia. Next base: position 15,965,463 of record CM033400.1, on the reverse strand, counting down.
AATGGGTTAAGAGGTTGGACAGGCGCTTGACGATCAGACGCTTGACTTCCCTCTTGCATAGGCGCTTCAAGTTCACCAATCCTTGTTCGCTCTCGATGATCATTTTCTTCATGATCATCAGTAGATCTTGCATTGTTATTCGAAATATCCTCACGAGTAATCTTAGGAGGTGGCACTGAGATCTCATCATCGTCGTCACTATCATCATCAATGGTAATCTTAGACGCTTGATGACATAGATCTTCAACTCCTACATCATTCACATTAACCTTACTCGGTTCTTGGTTAGCATCATAAAAAACAACATGAATAGATTCTTCAACCTTCGATTTGATCTTGTTTAAGATGCAAAAATTCTTTCCATTTTTGGCGTAGCCTAGAAAGATTCCCTCATCCACTTTAGGATCAAATGTCTTTAGGCTTTGGGATCCATTATTATGGATAAAACATTTAGAACCAAAGACATGAAAGTATGAAACATTTGGCTTAGGTCCCTTCCACAGATCATATGGAGTTTTCCCATGCTGTTTGTTTTAAGTGTAACAGGCAGTATTGATCGCGTCGGCCCAAAACCTAGGAGCAAGCTTGGACTCTGCTAACGTTGTCCTAGCAGCTTCCTTGAGCATTCTGTTCCGACGCTCAGCAACACCATTCTGTTGGGGAGTTCTGGGAGCTGAATACTCATGATGTATTCCATTCTCTGCACAAAACTTCTCAACAACCTTGTTAGTAAACTCAGTACCGTGATCGCTTCTTATTCTTACAACTTTAAGATTTTTCAATGTTTGAAGTTACCGAATAAGCGTTGTTAACTTGTCACATGTTTCATCTTTGGATGAAAGAAATTCCACCTAAGTGAATCGAGAGAAATCATCCACTATCACCAAAGTATACTTTTTACCACTCACACTGATCGTTTGAACGGGTCCAAACAAATTTATGTGAAGTAGTTCAAGTATTCTAGAGGTAGATAAATGAGGTTTTCTCTTGAAGGATGATTTGACTTGTTTGCCCATTTGACAAGCGTCACAAACGCGATCCTTATGAAATAATCCTTTTGGTAATCCCTCTACAAGATTTAGATTTATAAGCTGAGAGATTGTCTTAAAGTTGAGGTGATTCATTTTTCTATGCCATAACCAACCCGTTTTAGATTCATTGTTAGCAACAAAACAAGTTGGGTTGTTATTAAGTGTTGAACCCCAATCTACCAAATATACATTGTTTGTTCTTTTACCTTTCAATTTAGTAGACTTAGTCTTAGCGTCATTTATATAGCAATAGTCACTTGGGAATATGGCTTCAAAGCCTTTATTACAAAATTGACTTATGCTTAATAAATTATGCTTTAGACCCTCAACATAATAAACATCACTTATCATGATGTTCCCCCTATGCACAGTACCAATACCTTTTGGTTTTACCTTTGGAGTTGTCACCAAATACAACCGGAGGACCATTGGCAGCTCGATAGTTGATCAGAAGATCTTTGGAACCAGTCATGTGCCTTGACAATCCACTATCGAAGTACCAAACAGATGTATTGGCATTAGCTCTAGGTACCTGCAATCAAAAAGGAAGTTCTATTTCTATTTAGGTACCCATTGTTGCTTGGGTCCTTTACCATTAGTAGCATTGTTAGTTTGAATTAGAACTTTAGGAATCCATATTTGCCTAGCCTTCTTGGGTTTCACATTATGTTGTGTGTGTTGTTTGGGTGTATAGTAATATCTTCGATTATAATAGTAATCATAATCATAGATATAGTCATAATCATCATACTAGCGATAATATGATCTAGACCGTTGTGGATATTGACACTGGTATTTCCTTGGCGCTGGCTTAGGGTGCACTTTTGATGCTGGACGCTTAGCGCTTGACTCACAGTGGTTAGGTTTATCTATAGCCTTTTGAGCTTTTGGATGAACCTTTCTTTGTGAATCATTTGCTTTCGCCTTTCCTTTGCCTGAGTCAACCTTGGCTTTCTCATTTGGCCTCTTACCATTGTCACTTGGTTCATTTAGCGTTTGTCTTTGTGAACTTTCTTTAACAAAGAAACTACCCTTTCCTTTGTTGTTTGCCGTAACATTTGATTTGTTTGATTGTTTACCGAATTTATTGCATCCTAAACCGGTCTTTTCCCCAAATAACCTTGTTACCTTAGTCACATTGTCTAGCTTTCTTGACACTTTAGACAATGATGAGACGAGATGTTCTGATTTAGTAAGTCTGGCAATCAGCTCAGCTTCTCTCTTGACTATCATATCAAGATCACTTTTCAACTGGATTATTTCACTCTCAAGCAATTAGTTTTTCTCAATGCACTGTTGCTAAACTTGCAATTCTGCTTTGAGCGTCACTTTATCACTTTTGAGCGATGATATAATATCAAAGTGATTTTGGTATAATTTGGCGGCAACTTGACAATCATTATAATATTCTTTGACTTTGTCAAGTAATTCTTCATAAGAAAGAGGAAGAGACAATTCAGTGTTTACCTCAGGAGACGCTTCATCATCTTTGGCCATGAGACAAATGAGCTCTGAATCATCAACTGGCTCATCATCATCACTACTTTCTTCTGAAGACTCCAGGTCTTCAGGTGCGGATGCTTGTTCTGATTCCGCTAGCAAACCTTGTTGACAAAGGTTGCTCCTGAATTGGTTTCTATCCAAGTAATCCTGCCTTGAAGGCTTATATACGTTTGGATAAGGATAATTTACCTGATAGTGCCCTGGTTTCCTGCAATTATAACACAGATTAGTTTTCATCTTTGGTTCATTTGTTAATCTTGCATTGTGTGGTTTTGAGACCACGGGCGCTGAGAGATTTTGTGTAGACACTTGGTATTAAATAAGCACTTGGGATGTAGGAACAGAATACTGAGGAGCTTGAAACTGTTGATGTATTGGAGCAGGCGCTTGATATGAACTGTGTCCTTGATGCTTAGGACTACTTCCTTTCTTTTCATATCTCAAGAACTTTCTGAATCTATTTAGAAGTTCTAGTTCCTCATCCTCACTGATATCTGAACCTTTTACCTTATTACCCGATTTACCCTTGATTGATGCTATGAGCGCTCCAGATTCAACTACCGAACTACTCACAACGTCACTAGCTGAGTTTAACTCAAACTCAATTGCCTTCAGTTCTGAAAAGACGTCTTCTGGACTTAAAAAATCCAACATATTTGATTCTCTCATTGCGGTTGTCTTCATAAAGAATCTACTAGGTAGACTTCTGAAAATCTTAACCACCATTTCTCTATTTTGCCAATCCATTCCTAATGATGTAAGTTCCATAACAAGAGCTGTGAATCTTAACCACCATCTTAAAGCTGTTGAATTTTTCTCGAGCAATGGAGAGTTTATTTTCGTTGATTTGAGCTGATCCACCACTGATTATAGCCTACTTATCCTAAATTTCTTTAGTGGTATTACATAATTTAACTTTGTTGAATAAATTGTCGTTGTCACCAATAGCTGTATACAAAGCATTTTGACCAAAATTGTCCAAATTTGCTCTTCGACACTCATCAGTGGACCATTCTTGTTTAGGCTTCTCAACATAGCCATCTGAAGTTTCTTCTGTAGCTCTAGGCGCTCTGGTAATAACCTTCAGAATTTGTATTGGTCCATCTGAAATAATATCGCACATTTCATCATCACATGAACAAAGATATGTAAAAGCTTTGACCTTCCATGAGTCATAGTTTGACTCGGTCAACTTAGGAACTTTAGAAAATGCCATAAAAAAAAGCTAAAAGCAACTAAATTTTGAAAAGGGATCTAAACAAGCTGTTACGCTTGGAAATTTTAAAAATTTCAACTTTAACCGCTCTAATACCACTTGTTGGTCCCAAGCGGCATACGAAAGGGTCTAGAAGGGAGGGGGTTGAATAGACCCTGAAATCTTTTTCGACTTCAAAAAAATTCGTATTAAAATATTTTGGACGCTTGAAATATAGACGCTTGACTAAGCGTTTACTTTAAATATAGACGCTTAAGCTAAGCGTTTGATGAAGACTGTTTTAGAAAGTTAACTTAGACTTTAAGATTTGAATACTTTAACCAAATAGGTTTAAGCGTTCAGTTATTTAATTAGTGTTAGCACAGCGGAATAATTTTAGAGTCTTCTCTTTTGAAAGCTTTAGCGTCACAAGAAAATGTTTTAGTTGCTTAGCGTTCACTTGAGTTTTACTTAGCAGATTTATACAAAGATATAATAATATGAAGAATGACTGTAAAGTAAAGAGCACGATATTTGTAAGGTTCGTTGGGTGGTGTAATCCCAACTAGGTCCTTCTTCTCCTCGAACACTTGGAGGCAATCCACTAAGATGGTTCTCAAAGAATCACACAGAAACTTCTACAAATTAGGGAGAGATGGATGTTGATGACTTGAGCTCCTTGATCACACAGATTTCTGTTCCAAATCACTTCTATCCCCTTGCTTCTTTCACCCAGAAATAATGCAAGTATCCAACTTCGACTTCACATAGATTGCGAGGCTTGGATGGGGTTTTTCTAAACGGTTTGTTTGATTTTGGTGAAGTTCAAACAACTTGTGAATATCTCAATAGTAGTGTGGGTTTCTTCAAAAAGAATGGTTGAGATATTGGTTGACTGTCTCAGGAATTGAAGAAAAGCAAGGAGAATGTTTGCTGGAATATTCTGGCTTTTATGAGAGTTTAAGGAATGAGACTTTAATGCAACAACAATTTGTCTTGGAATTGATCGTTATTTTTGGCTTGTTGTTAAAGTCCTATTTATAGACATTCTTGGAAAAAATGTCTGTTTGACACATGCACAGGCGCGTGTCTCTCACTTCCGCAAGTGAACAACTTTTGTCCTTTTTGTTGAAAATCTGCTGCACAAAAGTTGATGCTGCAGTCTGTGAAAAGTTGACAGTCCAATAGGGTGGCTTCTCCGTATGTTTGAAAAGTGCTTATCACATTTAATGCTCTTATCAGCATTTAATGCATTTGAATTAAATACCCGTTGGTGTTTAATGCTCTGAGAATAATTGCATTAAACTCCTTCTGGACTTGGAAATAAATTCAGGTGAAATCCATCATTGATAGACGCTTATCCATCCTTGAATTGCTTCTGCCTAATAAGGTAACGCTTGATATAGCTGGATATTAACTCTTGGAAACTTCATCTTCATTCAGACTTCAGGCGCGTGAGTCTTCAAACTTAACTACTGATAAGCTCACTCAGAATTCATCAGACGCTTAGCCTAAGACTACTTAGCCTAACAATCTAGAATAAAACAGAATGAATCCTATAAAGCCTATTACAAATCTAACGCTTCAAAGTTTATACATGATTTCTACTAAAATCAAATTTACATATTTTGGGGTCTAACATAAACTCCTAATTGTCATCATCAAAACATCTAACATGGAATTCCTAACACACGGAACCCAACAAGTAGAACCTCTAGGTTTAACTGAGAGGGGGCGGCCGCTAGGCTATATCGGGATGGGCTTCCGGGCTTTGTTCCATCTTAGCCCATGTGTAATTAATTAAATCCAAGTCCAATTCAATTGACAATTAATTAATTACATTAATCCAATTAAAATTTATCTAATTAATTTAATTCAACGTATAAATTAATTTTCGATTAATTTAACTTATGAATTAATATGATTTAATTAATTTATTTAATCAAATTAAATATCTTCATTAAATCATGCCATCCATTTTGTCAGTCAATCACATCTAATGTGATTTTACCTATATATCCTTAGCATGGAAATATTCCTTTTCTTCACAAAGAGCGACTCTCTAGACTGAATTTAATTGGCAATGGGAGGATTCCAAAGGATGAGGTTGTCACCTAGCCAACACCGTGGAACCAAATTGTAACCCAATTGAATACGAGATGAACATGTCATCACGAACCTTGATTACGACTTCCATATGCGTACAAACTCTTCACCGATGTGACCCGATCAAATAAGAGTTATGGTACGTCAAACTCATAAAGCTTGATGTTTTACTCGGTAATCATAATAATGCAAAATTACCAAACTACCCTCAATGACCATCACTAGTTAGTTTATTTGCTTCGGCCAAAGACTTTGTAATTTCTATTACTTATGATCGTACAGGTCAGATACTCATTTACTGTCGAGATGGTGAATCCCATATTGGCAGTTATCTTACAATGTCAAATGCACCATGTGGATCATACTTCGAGGTCGACCCCACCTATCAGGTGATACGGGTTTAACTACTCTAATAACATATCCAATACTACAAGCACATTATAAACAACTCCTCATATCTAAAGTTCACACATACTATCGCAATCTTAATCCCAATCATTGACTGTCAAAGAGTAAATACCCATGTGATCGGATTAATGCGAGTCGAGTTCAAATATGTTAATTCTATTAATCATATTCATGACACCAGCTCCCACTATCTAATCAGTGTACGACTGGCACTTCCTCGTCAAAGTAGGTGTCATACGAGTTGAATTTTAATGCCCAATTAAAATTTCTTAACTCGCGAACTCCCGGTTTAAGAGATTAAGCACTTGACTCTTCCAGTGCCTCTTCTTGGCCATAAGAGATGGAAAGTCTATCTTCAAATCTCAAGGACTTATTTGTTCAATACATTTAAATGGCATTAGATTTATATGAACAAAATTAACACTTTTATTCTATAAATAGAACCAATAAATAGTTTGTACAAATAACTTATAAAAGCACTTCTCAATCTAATTCCTCATAGACATAGAGGGCATACATCTAACACCACCATGAGCAGTGCATAGGAGTCGAGCTAATGACTTTAAACAAGCGCTTCTTGGGAGGCAACCCAAGCTTTTATCTTTTTGCTTGCTTTTCGTTTCTGTTAGTTTAGTTTTTGTTTTTATCGCGTATGTTTCCTTTTTCTTTCGTTGTTGAGTCGGTTCATCTGCCTTGTTCCTTTTTATGGGTTCTCTATTTTTGTATAGGTTGCAAATAAGTTTGGGAGTGGCGGTGGCCCTGCATCACCCAGGATCTTTCAGATGCACTACACACAACTTCTGATTTCAAATTCTCCAATCAGGGCAGTATCTTCACTCTCTTCGTACTTTCTTATTATAACATTGGGGACAATGTTACTTTTTAAGTTTGAGGTGGGATACATGAATGGCATTTGCATGTTTTATATTTTTTGTGCCCGATTTCTTTTTTTACAATTTGTACACATTTTCGCAAGTGAAACCCTTTGAATAATCTTTTATGAACAATTATTTGCTTTTGATAAAGCATGAAAAATTTGTTGTCTCAAATTGTTCCGAGTCAAAACCCCTTAATTGAGATCAACATGTTTAGTTTGTGTCTTTATATTCGTGTTAGTTGAGATTATGTGAATTTTAGAGGACTCGAGACATAGAACTTCTACGGTTGTTTCACTTTGATGATTGCATAGACATCGCGTGACCATGACATGATTTAGGCCATCTTTGATTTGTCTTTATTCTTATGTTTGCCTGCAGTATATTCATTATCTCTAGACCTTTATTTGAGCCTTAATGATAAGAATGGGGTGTGCTAGGCACACTATAGACCACCATTCGACTGTCTTTCATGAATTGCATCAACTACCATTTAGCCTAGAAGAGAAACAAGGAATGAATTACCCGGCTATGAGAGTGTAGAACTTGATATCTTTTAGCTATGATTGGGTGTGAATTTTGTTGTCTCGTGCACATAAGAGTAAGGAGGTTGACGTTAGTTTATTTTGAGGATTGATAAAGGTTTTGAGTCATACTAGATAAAAGATAAGGATATGAGAAGCACTTGAATAAAGTTTAGCCAAAATAGTCGAGAAAAAAAAAAGAAAAAAAGAGGAGAAATAGAAAAAAAAATCTCGACTAGGCTATATATGTGATGCTTCAATGATCATTGGTTAGATATTTTAACTTGTACACAACCCAATATCGACAAGAAATAAGTTTGGGGGTTGTGAGTTCGAAACAAGAAAAAAAGAAAGAGGGAAAAAGTGGTGAGAATCTTGAGTATGATGCGTATTTAGTGAGTATAGCTTGAGGATATCGAGTTTTAGGCTCTCTAAACCTTTAGTCACTTTCATCCATATTTTTCCTAACCAAGCCAACACCTGAGCCCTACATTACAAGCCGAAAAGAAATTTTGATCATGGTTATCGTGTACTGTGCATTTAAATAAGTTTTATGATTTCGAAGTTGATTTATGTCAATAAGTTTGATTTGTTTGCTTAATCTTGCCAAATTTGAATTCTTGACATAGCAAAAACATGGGAGTCATGAGTTGGGGGTAATGATGGAGATTTTTGAGACATATGAATCTTGAATATTTTTTATTAATGAGTAATTTTTCATAAATCTTGTTTTAAGGGGTAGTCTCTTACGTTTATGTGTTGGAGTTGTAAAAACAATTCATTGAGCTTATGGATGTATTTTATTTTCTATGCTCAAGGATGATCAAACTCAAGTTTGGGGGTGTTGATAAGCTCGTATTTTACGCCTTTTCAGGTGCCTCTTTTCTTGGATTTGGCTCATTTTCTAGTGAATTTTATCACACATTATACCTTGATTTATTTTATTTGTGTGTATCTATAGAGCATCATTGGATCCAAAAGATGGGAGAAAAATCAAGGAAAATGTCAACATAGGGGTGATGCCACAGCATCACATCAGAGATACCGCGACATCCTTGTGTTAACTGGCTGTTTTAGCTTTACACTGTGATGCCTCAGCATCCCGATTTTGATGTCGCAGCATTCCGTCCCCGTACAACAACTATTTATATGCATTTTAGGGCTAAAAAATAGAATTCCACACTTTTTACAACACGCGTATTGAGAGAAAAACTTAGGGAAGCAAGAGAAACTATAGGAAGCAAAAAAAAAAAGCTTGGAGACTCCAATTTTGTGTACAAAAACAGAGAATTCAAGCAACATCAAGGAATTCAAGATTGTGATAAGGAGATTTTTTCACTTTCTTTTAAAGATTCATTCTTGAACATGTCTTTTAGGAATTTTGATTGCTCTTTATCTTCAACTATGAACTAAATTCTTTAACTAAGGCCATGTGAAGACCAAACTACGAGTTATTATTTATGAAGTTTTATTTGTGATTATGTCTTGGCATGCTATATGTTCAATTTGTCGTGTTTAATGCGTATGAGTGCTTGATCACCACTTGTTTGATAAATTGCTTAGCTTAGATTCTGAGAGGATATAAGTTGAGGATGCTTGAGCAATCGAACATCACGTCTTAGAATTGTCTAGGGATAGATTTGATTCATTCGTGTAGTCTTCTGGTAATGGGGAATCTATTAAATCTTGTTAATGCATGTTTTTTAATTGAATTCTCATATAGGGATATAGGAGATCTTTAATAAATTTAGATTCACTATACCAAGGGATTGGGTAGTGTAAAATTCAGGACCTTCCGCCATAGCATGATGAGTTAATAATTGAATAACACGCTTCATAATCGATAAGGAGTAGTTTGGTTGGATCGTGTGTCTTGTTATCTCCCTCTCTCTAATTTTTCAATCTCTACGTGTTTTACATAATTAATTTGTTTTATTTTAATTACACAATCACACCTTAAATATTTGATTTAACTTGGAATTAGGTAATACAGTAGTTTCAATACTTAAATACGTTTGTCCCTTGGGTATGATAATCCAGACTTAAAATCCACTGCATTACTTGCACGATCTAGTGCACTTGCTAGGTTTTTGCCTGTCATGACCCCTTAGGCTCATTAACAAGCAAGCAATAAGTCCTTTCCCATAGGCTATATTAATTATTCTTAATAATTAATTAGGCCCTGGAGTAACTTCACCAATTAATCCAAGGCACCTATTGGCCATGGATCAATGTCTAGCAACGTCGCCATGACTTACCTAGATGTTAATGATGAAAAGCAAACCTATCCAGATTTTGATCTTCATGTGAGTTGAATCCTTCCATATTTTTTCCAGTCTAAGGTTTAGGGTTTGGCAACGGTCGAAACTCTAGTAACCTCGGCAACTATGACTATGCTGGTTCCACGAATGATTTTGTCTTTTAAGCCAGGATCACCAATCCCTCTTGTAAGATTATGCTCTGGACAGAGACTTTCATGGATCATTCAGCTTTACACAACAACATAGAAAATGCCAGGCCGTAAGCCCTGGATAGATCCCTTGACGACTGCCATCTGTTCCGTTGTACAATCAGACTATACCTAACATACACTCCATATGACTCTCCTGGAGTGCACGTGCACATCAAAGCATAGTGGATAGCACCTTTCGTCGATTTAAACATGAAAAAGATGAATACGAAAAATTTACTGTTCGCGTATTCAAATTTGATCCTTGCAAATCTTCAATCTCCAACGGTTCAAGTGTACCGTCTCTAGATCACCGTGCAGGAACGGACTCCGGGAAATCTTCTTCTTCATCTCCCATAGGCGGCTAGCAAAGAGAAAATTATCTTGTTCCTTCTTGTATTTTCTAGTGGAGGATTTCTCGTTATATGAATTGTATTAAATTAATTGACTCTAGAGCTTGTGTTGGAGGATTAAATAAATCCTCCAACTTAAGCCCATGTCACACGCCCACTATGGCCTTTTGGACTTCAATTGGGCTAAGTTGACTAAATCAACTTAATCCAATTAATTTAATCATCTAATGTTTAATCTAATTAAATATATACATATACTAAATTAATATTCTAATTAAATAAATAAATAAATATTTAATTAATATTTTTAGATGACTAAGTCAACATAATTAATTTATTCATCTATGTTTAATCCCATTAAACAACCAATTAAATTAATTCGTCCAATTAATTAATTCGTCCTTCCAAAGGACAAATTACCAAAACGCCCTCCAAATACAATACTTGATTTTCTTGTATATTCCTTTATAGCGTGACTCTCTAGGTTCGTCTTGATTGATAATTGGAGGACACCAAAGGATGTGGGTGACACCTAGCCAAGACGTGGACCCACATCGTAACCTAACCGAATACGAAATGACTATGTCATTACGAACCTCTAGATTATGAGTACCGTGTGAGTATAAGCCCTTCATTAACGTGTCCCGATCGAGTGAGAGTCATGGAATATATCAAACTCATAGGACTTGATGCTATGCTAAAAACCATAATAATATAATATTATCGAACTACTCTCCGTGTCAAACACGAGTTAGTTTATCAGCTCTGGCCAGAGACTTCTAATCTATTTACCTATGATTGCATAGGTATTTCTCGTTTACCTTCGAGACAGTGAATACTTGCCCATTGGAACGCACTTCGAGGTCAGCCCCACCAATAGGTGAATTAGGCCTAACTACTCTCATGACAAAATCCAACGTCACAAGCACACTGTGTCTGTGACTCCTCAGGTCTAAGCTCAAGAATACTATCATAATCAGTAATCCAATCATTGACAGCCACCGAGTAAAAACCCATGTGATCGAATTAATACGAGCCGTGTTCGAATACACTAATCCCATCAAGCCGTGTTCAAGCCAACAAATGGCTCGTTGGGCATACAACACTATCAATTAGTTAGCTTATTGACTAAGTTCCTTGTTTTAAGAAAATTTCTTAATTGAATTTACTTAAGATTAGATGAAAATCAAATATTGGAGATTTGATTTCATCTTGACTTCCTAGTAAATTAAATCTAGGAGTCTTTCTATAAATATATGTGTTAAGAAAAATACACACTTTTTTTTGAAAAAATGAAATTTTCGTCCAACACATAAGAAAAGAGAGAAAAAATTTGTTCTATTTTTCTCTAAGTAGCCGCCCCTAGCCCTATTATTTTGATAAGGTTTTGCTCATGTGTTGAGCTTAATCTTTCACACATAATATTCCAACCTTCATATATTAAACCTAGATTAGATTTAGAATAATTATATAGGCTAGCACCATATATATAATTATTGGGAACTATATGGAGGTGTGGATACATCTTAGAGGCGAGACGTTTTGATCGCTTGGAGATACAAAAGGAATAAAAATCGGAGCTCAGAATTTCATGGAGGCCGACGGGAATACACGGAAATTAGGCTATGGGATTTTTGTTTGGGTTGCTTGATCAGAAACTTGTACGAGGGAAATAGCGTGAAACGTATAGCGCAAGGTTTTCACTTCGTAGTTTTATACAGTGTTCTGAAAACCGGACCGGACAGCGAATCGAAAAAGTGATAGGGTCACGGGTCACCTGTTCAACCGTCGGGTCAACCACTGACGCATAATTATGTAATAAATAATAATTAATATACTATTAAATATATAAAATATGAAAATATGAAAAAAAAATGTATTTTCTATATATATATATATGAGAATATGAAAAAAAAATATGTATTTCTTATATTTGGGAGGGGGGGGGGGGGCAATTTCAGATTTTTAGATTTTAAAAGGTTGGATTTCATTTATTTTCAAAACCGCCTGGTTTTACCGGTTTTGACCGTTTTTACCAATTGCACCGCGATATTGACCGGTTTTGAGCCCTGAAAGGGTTTTGAGCACAACTGGACCGGATTAATGACCGGTTCCAGTTTTAACCGGTCCGACTGTTCGGTCCAGTCCAGTTTTCACAACATTAGTTTTATATATTAGTTTGATTAAACCGGCCATAATCCTATTTTGGGGTAGGACTATTTAAATTTTTAATATTTCGCTGTGTTAACCTACCTTGGGGATTACCCAACCCAACACATCTACCCTCGGAATCTGTGTGAAGTCAAAGTTGAAGATCTTATTATTTCTGAGCTCAAATTTGTTTGATCAAAGAGTTTGATGATACTACCTTTGATTTATTCATTGTATTGTAGAAGTTGTCTTTGTGAAACATCGAGAATCAATTAGTGAATTCTTCCAAGTGAAAACCGAAGAAGAAGGACATAATTGGGATTATATTACCTAACGAACCTTACAAATAATTGTGTTATTTATTTTATCTTAATGTTTATCATACATAAAAGCATACATACAACACTCTGACGTGCAAACCAAGCAAAGCTACTAAGTAAAATCTGAGCGCTCAATCTTCATAAAAAAGAAGACTAAAAATCATTTATGTTGTGCTAATCCTGATCTAAGCGTTGAAAGCTAAACCCTACTTTTGTTAAGCATTCAAACCTTGTGTCTAGGCTATCTTTCTAAAACAATCTTCAAACAGATGCTCGACAAGCGTCTAGCTTTCTGAAGCGTTCAAAACACTTTGTGAAGTATGAAAATTTTTGAAGTCCAAGAAAACTTAAGGGTCTATTCACCTCTCTCTTCTACACCCTTTTCGTTTGTCACTTGGGACCAACAAAACTGAAAAAATGTTGGAGGTGTTTCTATGATGGAGTCATGGTAGTAGGTGCGAAAAACAACATCGGAGTTGTCTCGCTAGCACTATCGTTGAGTTATCGTTGGAGAGACACCACTGTGCGCTACGTCATTGTTCTAAATTATGGATTTTGAAAATTCAGTATTTTCTTATATTTTCTTAAAATTAGTTCTTTCCAGAAAATTTAGGCTCTGTTTGTTTATGTTTTTGAGATGAAATTCTGAAAATTTCTCGGGAAATGCGTACTACATGGATTCGTATGAGAATTGATGTGATGTGTGTTGTGTTTGCTTATGTTTTTAAATAGTGGTTGAAATTTGTGAAATATGAATTAAATAATTGAGTTAGTTATTTGTATAATGATTATGTGAATAAATAAATAATAGAATAAGATAGATAGATATATAAAGTTAATTTAATATTAATATATTTTGAAATTTGAAATTTGAAATTTGAAATTTATTATTAATATATAGTAAAAGTGGAAGATTGAATAGAAAAGTAATGATTGGAGGAAATGATGTTGATTGATAAATGTGTGAAATGATTGATATAGTGAGTGATAGGTAGTTATATGGGGAATTGAAAAAGTTAAGTAGAATTTAAATGAAAATAATTTGTATTATGGATTTTTAGAATTTTGTGATTCAGAATATTAAAAATGGAATTTGAAAACATAAACAAACAAGGCCTTAGTGTTTCGTCCATTTTATGCTTTTTGCTCCCCGTTATCACTTGCTTGAATGCACTAGTAAACCAAAAAAGGAATAAAAATAATTCAAAAACGCGTTTACCCAAGAAAACTACCCGTCAGCCGAACATTGCAGCGTTGGGCTACTGGCTTCGACGTGGCTTTCACCATGTGTTTTGTCCATTTGTTTTATTTTTTCTGCCCGTTCTCACTTGCTCCGACCCATTTTTTATTCGATTACATAACCCAATATTTTTTTATCCGATTACACTAAACCAACATGGGTTGCATTGATAATTACTTTATCCACATTAGTCCACCTCCCATGTAAGACCAGCGTAAGAAGGCATATCATCAGAGCATATTATATATGTATTCCTTGTATGAGAAATCATTTTTCATTTATTGGGGCATTTGGAGCCACACATATCAACACAATTCTTCCAAAACAAATCGTAACACCAAATGATGAAAAGAAAAAAGAAAGAGAGCCAAATAACACACTGACACAGATATCATGATGGCTTCCTCCACAACCAGACTTTCCTTGGCATTCTTCAACCTCTCCACACCCGCCTCTCCACCGCAACCGCAAAGGCTACTCCTGAAACCCCATCTCACATTTTACAACCCTCCTCCTCTTCACAGACCCAAAACTCTCACCACTTCAATAAAATCCATCGATGTCTCCAAGGAAGACAAACCCATTTCTTCTTCACAAGAATTGGAGGATGAGCCCATTTCTGCAGAAGACGAGTCGGAGCAGACATTCGACAAGAGAAGGCTAGAGGAGAAGTTTGCGGTGGTGAACACAGGAATATTCGAGTGCAGATCTTGTGGGTATAATTATAATGAGTCGAGTGGGGACCCTTCGTATCCAATCCCACCAGGCCTGCCCTTCGATAAGCTGCCCGACGATTGGAGATGCCCGACTTGTGGGGCTTCGCAGAGCTTCTTCCAGAGTAAGAGTATGGAGATTGCTGGGTTTGCTCAGAATCAGCAGTTTGGATTAGGTGGTAATACACTTACCTCTGGCCAAAAGGCTTTACTTATATATGGTGGCTTGCTTTTAGGCTTTGCCCTCTTTTTGTCTGGTTATTTTCTTCAATGATTTTAACACCTGTTTCATGATGTTCTCATTTTTATTATGTATGTATTATATTATATATTTATATATTTTTGGGTTTTCAGTCTTGTTTGGTTGTTTTCATTTATCTGCCTCACCACTTTATATGTTTATTGCCCTCAATTTTGAATTTGAGATACTGTTGATCAATACATGTGTAAACGCTTTGTACTTGATCAGTCTCTTTGAAAACTGCATATCGAACTGAAATCAGTAATATTTCTGTGTAGAAATCATTGAATGCTAACATTTCAGTTTCTAGTGAGCAATGCAGTGCATGAATTGGTATTTTATCTTTTAGTGATATTTGCTTACAATTACACTCGAACAACTGGAAGAAGACAGTTCATGTCTTTACCTCTAACCATATATAAGGTGAGGATCCCTCAGCAATTACTGCAATTGATACTTTTGGATCTCACGAGATTACCGTTTCTTCAGTTGCAACAACCAACTCCAACTCTCTGAATATCCATCCTTCACTGTGGTTAATGCAATTCTGCTTTTCCTGTTTTTTGGGGTTCCAACAAATCCATATTCTGCTCTGCTTTCCTTATCATGCTTAACGAGAATTCCCTGAATTTCCATTAGTGGTATTTCATATACCTTCACTCGCCATGCTCCTTGTCTGTGTAACTGGAATTGCTATGATTTGGAGCTTTAACTATAAGGTTTAGGAAATACTTGACTAGGACAAAATAGTATATGGAGGTCTAATGCCAGTGTTGTGGGCTGAAAAGGAGGAAACAAGTGCTTGCAGGGCTAACTATGCTTGAAGCAAATGTTGCGTTGTTGTTGATGCAGATGGTCTTGGAACGTCACGTTCATGGCAGTTTGGATTTCCACGGTCAAGACTAAGAAAACTTGGCCACATTCAAGGAGATCATTCTCATAAAATTCATTTATATGAAGCTTTTCTCATGATCAAGCCAATGTACACACCTATAGAAGTAATGCCAATGGTTCTTTGAGTGTTTCTCAACTTTCGTACTTTAATTCGCTCTCCTTCTTCACATTGACATTGAGGAGATCATTTCTTATGCATTGCATAGTGTTGCCTGCCAATATCGTACAATGGCAATCTAAACTTGCACAATGTAATATTCATTGTCAAAAGCACGCTGCAGACTGTAAAACCCGGCAGTGTAAGGTGGTCGGTCATATCCGTAACTCCTGTATCCTTATCATATTAAATGCTCTCATATGATCATTAAATGCCTTCAATAAATATTCGTTTCAAAATCAGATGTCCGTTGGAGAAATTAATTTCCCAGAAATCGAATCAAGTTCAGGTGCTCACTTTCGCTCGACGCTAGTTGAGGCTGAACCCTTCATTTCATCTAGGCTCCCAGCCTTAATCTCATCCTCAGCCTTGATTGTTTCACTCATAATTCTATCAACGTTGCAGGTCTCTTGTTCGCTTAGTATGGACCTAAATAAAACTACTATATGACCTGTACAATTTTCATTGCCCTATACAAATTTTCTATGGAAATTAAATTTAAATAATTTTTGGGGTCTAACACGAATCCTAAATATGATTATCAAAACTTCTAATGGTAAATTGATTTTCAC
Source organism: Buddleja alternifolia (assembly GCA_019426215.1). Classification (NCBI taxonomy): domain Eukaryota; kingdom Viridiplantae; phylum Streptophyta; class Magnoliopsida; order Lamiales; family Scrophulariaceae; genus Buddleja; species Buddleja alternifolia. The sequence goes on along the minus strand of CM033400.1, from coordinate 15,948,731 downwards.
AACACTATCCCATCCCATTTGGATATCCTATTTCAATTGATACCCTATGTTTGAGGACATCCCCGGGAGAAATAGAACCGTTTGATTTAATTCGTTCTCAATAGCCATGAAAAGATCATCTTAGGGTGATCTTTTTGTCAACAGATGCTCCTACAAATTTGTAGTCTCTGAAAGATGAGAACCAACTATGTAGCATCTACATCGAGAATTCAAGTATTATATATATATATATATATATATATATATCATTAGTCCGATCCTTTATAGGAACTACTTGTAATAATGGACCTGCAAAATGGATCTGTTTATCATAAAGAGATTCGTCATTCCTGACCTTGCTTCACCTTAATTGTTATTTGAACAAGTAAAAGTTCTGTCTTGGGGTTATTCTTCAAGATGGGTGTCAATGATATGGTACTGGTCAACTAGATGTGAGGTGTCAGACTCTCCAACCCTGATTTTGTTTTTTCGGAATTGTTGGCTATGAAAAAAGTTATAAAAACAAAGATATAGATCTTAGGGCTCGATTGGTATGTAGGGATGAAATTGGGCGGGAATGGAATGAAGGTGAGAATGGAATGAAGTTAATGTAACACATCCTATTCTTGTACGTTGAAGGAATGAGAATGGAATGAAATCATCATTCCTTAGTCCATTCAAGTTCCATGTTTGGTAACTAGAAATGAACGATTAGAATGAAATGGAATGAATTATTCTTAAAGACCAAATAACCCTTTAGTTTTTTTTTTCAAAAATATAATTCATTTTCTAAATATATGGTATTCGCATATATGTACAACAAATGGTATTATCCTTTGAAGCATGTAATATGTAATAAGTTTAAATTGTATGCAAATTTGCAAATAAAATTGTGATTTCAATTAAAAACAAAATGAGATATTACACTGATATTTTATATTTATTATACTGTAAGTTAAACTTTGATCAATGTGCAACCTAAAAGCATGTGTTTCATCTATGAATACGAGCTACTTGTTTTATAGTTCATGGCATAAGACACACGGTTAACACTAATAAACACCTAAAATTTCGCAACTTATGGAAAAACTAAGGTTGATTATAACGTAACAATTAATACATTGATATTGTATTTTATCTAGTAATAAAAAGGTTGGAAATATCACTTCTTGAAGTTGGAACATTTATTTTAATTTTTAATTTTTAAGTTGAAAAAGAATTATATTCTTTTATAAATGTCTTTGTATTATACATTAACCCGGAATAAATTTATATCTAATTAGGTTTTTTTTTATACTAGACGACCTAGAAATTTTAAAAATTTGATTATTTATTTTTTTAAGAAAGAACTAAAAGACAAAATGCAGATAATGAGTAAAGTGAGACGAAAAAAAAAAATAGAATTCACCCCCGTTGACTATAAGCCGAAGGCACCATTACTTATACTCAATAATCTAAATTTTGCGTTATTTTCATTATTGGTGGATTACTTTACAATGAAAATGTTTTTTATTGGAACAATATTTATTATTCCCCAAATTTTTCAATGCATTCCAGTAATTTTTCATATTTTTCTAACATTTTTAATCAAATTATTATTGTTAAAATTTTACATAATGAAACTATTATTTATTGGGCTCAAACATATTATTTTGAATTTATATTTATTTATTGATATATTTTATTATTTTATTTTTCTTGGACTTTAGCATTATTTAAAAAGTAATTTGAAATTATTAATCATTATATGTCGGGGGCACGAGTATAACTTTTGCGTTAATTTTTTTAAACCATTTTATTGTGTGGGAGGGGATAATTTTGGCAAAAGTAAATATTAGTTGATTCCTGGTGAATCAGGAATGGCTAAACCCATAAAGAAGAGAAGGAATGACTAGTCTATACTTTTTGGAATATGGATTTCTATGAGAATGGTCATTCCTAACACTGAAACATACCAAATATAAGTTTGGGAATGGACTCAGGAATGCCCATTTCATTCCCAACTCATTCCAATATGCCAATCGAGCAGTTAGTTTTGATTTTAAATTACCCTTTAGCTATATTGACATATGTGAACATGGAAACACAACTTTTTTTAAAAAAACATCATGAATAGGAAGTAAACACAAAAGTTGGATCGGACGTAGAATATCATCAATTCAAATAAACCTACGCAATCAAGATAATGGAAGGTATAAAAATGATGTTTTCTATCCACTACATACCCACCTATTGGCCCTATACTCTCATTACAATTGAACCTAGCAAAAGGGTAGCTGATTGCTTTTATCACCTTCTATGATGTAGGAACACTTATAAAAATCATCTCTTGCATTATTCGACACTCTCTAGTTACAATATGAATAAGTTACCAGGTGGCTATGTATATGACACACAGATGTTGCATTTGTTAGGATTATGTCCTTCATGCCATAGAGGAATTAGATTAATTAAGGTATTTATCTTTATGTTGTACAAACTCTTTTTATCAATAAATACATTTGATTTGTTCATATCAATCTTGATGACATTAATATAAATATTGAACAAATAGGCTCCGAGTAATCAAGAGGGAACTTCTACTCCTCATGGTTCGAGGAGAACGACAATAGAAATGTCGGTTCCTTGTTTACTTAAACTAGAGTTCGCAAGTCGAAGAGTCTTAATTGGGCGTTAAGACCAGACTTGTATGAAGCAAGATTTGACAAGGATTGTCAGTCGGTCACTTTAGATGGTGGGAGCTCCTGCGATAGATATATCAATGGAATTGATATATTCGAACACGACTCACCGTAATTCAATCACATGAGTAATTACTCGTTCACTGTCAATGATTTAATAATTAGTCACGGTAGTGTACGTGAGCCTTAGACCTGAGGATTTACGTAGATTGGACTTGTGACACTAAACGAGTTATTAGAGTAGTTAGATCTAATTCACCCTTTGGTGGGATCAAACTCGAAGTGCGGTTTAGAAGAACAAGTGATAAATGTTCGGTGATTATTAATATGGGATTCACTATCTCGAGTAGTAAACGAGTTAACGTCTTGTGCAATAATAGGTAAATGAAATTATAAGTCTTTGGCCAAAGTAGGAAAACTAACTTGTGTATAGTACACAAGGGTAGTTTAGTAATTTCATCTTACTATGATTCATAAAGCACAACATCGAGTCCTGTGAGTTTGACACAAACTATGACTCTCACTCGATCGGGATGTTATAGTGAAAGGCTTATACTAATAGGGTGTCTGTGACCTAAAGGTTCGTATTGATCTAATATATTCATCTCAATTGGGTTTTCGGTGTGAGTCCACGAGACTGGCTAGGTAACACTCACGTCCTTGGTTTTCTCCCAATGCCAATTGAGATAAACCTAGAGAGTCACACTTTAAAGGAATTGAGGGAAGAAAATTCTTTCATTGTCAAATACATAACTCAGGTAATTTGCCATTTGATGAGAAAATTGATTTATTTGATTGATTGGATTAATGGAAATAAATTAATAATAAATAATTAGATGTATTATTATAAACAAATTAATTTACTTGATCAATTGAAGTAATGGAAATAAATTATTAATAATAAATAATTAGATGTATTTATTATAGTCATCCTATTCTAAATTAACAATTAGATTATTTAATTTAGAACATTATTAATTAATATCATATTTTAATTAGATAAAAATATGTTAGACTAAATGAATAATTGGACTAAGTTAAAAGTCAACTTAGCCCAATATTGGATGACATGGGCGTGTGTGGTAGGCTTGTGTATAAGAGTCTAATAGGCTCAAGGAATTAATTAATTCAAAGCCCATCACTCCTTATATATACTTAACTACCTAGTTTAAAAACCATAAGCTCTCGCAATTAACTTGATAGCAAAGAAAGAAGAAGAGAAAAATCTCTCTCCTCCCCTTTAGCCGTCGGCCTCCAGGAGTGCAAAGGTGATGGAGTTTTCTTCAAGCTTCTTCCGGCGTAATATCTAAAGACAGGAGTTATTCAATTGCTGTTATTCAAAAGATCAAGATTTTGATTCATATCAAAGGTTAGTAATTAGATGAAATTTGATTTCATCTTTTTCAATTTTTGAAATTTACAAAATCTTTAAAACTCAAAAGTGATCCGATTGTGAATCCGGATATGTTTTACGTTTCTGCTGCGCATGAACCAGAATTCACAACAGCATCAATTATACTCATCTACTAATAAAAACTTCAAAAATCCCCAAAATAATATATATGGACCAAAATATAAACTTCAAATATCCCTGACTAGCCCTTTAACGGCACTGCCAATTTAATATATCTTATAATATATTTGGTGTTATCTATTCTAATTAATTAGTTGACTAATTGATATGGAAAGATCTTCTTGGATAGATATAGTATATTTGATATGATATCAAATATATGGAAATATCTAATTAGTTGGAAAAGTATCCAATTAATTAAGGAATAGAGTTTGAAAAAGAAAGAAAAATAAATAAAATAAAATTGCATGTACATATATATGTATCACACGCCTACATAAGTGTGTGTGTGTGTGGGGCGTGTATGTACCCCATATATATATATATATACATGTATTGTTGTTTTAATCAATTAAGTTTTAAGAGTTTTTCATAAGTTGAAAACTAAGTTTTTTTGTTTCTTTTCTTTCTCTCTTCTTTTCTCTGCATCTCTTTCACAAGAACTTCCTACAACTCATGTGTTGAGTACGAAGAACACCAAAATATATTCCTACCTATTTCTCATAAGCCAAAATTCGATATTCTCTTGGCTAGCAATGGTGGAGATAATTGAGGGTACGAGCTAAGATGTGAAATTTAGAGGCACAACACTTGGGGCGCTAGGGAAAATCCATCTGGAGTGGTGTAGCAAGGAGTAGTATAAAAAGACGTTGCTACTTTTTGTTCTTCAAGAGGTAAACACGAGAAAACTTCCTCTTAGGATAGTTTTAAATCCGATGATACCTTGTCTACCTAGCCCTAATTTCAGATATGCCGCTTTAATTTTTAAATTTGTACCTTGCACTGCTCTGGTGTTCCCGAGGGCTTTTACTGAGATCCTAACAGTGGTATCAGAGCCAAGATTTTGACATGGCTCGGATTCTTTGTATGTGTTTATGTTTATATACTTTAAATTTATTTTATCGCATGTAAAATGGATTGGATTTTCTGATTTTATTTTTGGACCAAATAAATCGTTTAAATCTGAAAATTGATTTAGATCTAAATAATAAATTTTTTGAAATCTAAAAATTACGTTTTTTGTAAAACTTGGATTGCTACATTTTTTATGCCATGAAATTGCATGAGAATTCATGCACCGTTATTCACCGAGAGATGACGAAAATGGGCTTAAGCCAGGTGCACCCATAACTGTCGGCTCACTAGACGACGTACGGCGAGGTCGCTGTTGCGACCCCATGCTCTAACAGCAGAGGAGTTGTGCGCGTGGCGGTCGTCGCGGACAGCGACTTGCTGTTGTGCAGCCAGCGTGGGCGGCTCTGCCTATGGCGATGCTGCCGCGCACGATGACTCAATTTCTGAGCAGCGCAGCTGCTGCCTCGTTAAATCAGAAATGAGCCGTTGTCGACAGTAGGGATCCAAGGTTTTTCCTGAATTTTGTTAAATTGCAATTTGGCCATTTGGGGTTATTTTGTAATTTATGTTTATGCAATTGTATATATATTTTGGGTTTGGACCTAAAAATAGACTTTTCAAAAAACATGGGCTTTTATTTATATTTTGAAAGGACGAAATAACATTAGTATTTTATTAACTTTCGAGGTTAAAATAAAATTGAGTTTTTGAAAATGGAAATAAATTTTTGAAAGGACGAAATAAAATTGATATTTTATTGACTTTCGAAATTAGAATAAAATTGAATTTTTGAAATTAACCCATTGAAGAAATGGATTTCTTCTTAGCTTTTATTATGGGTTTTCATTTGAATTTCGAAAGGACGAGATAAAATTGCTATTTTATTGACTTTCGATATTGAAATGAAATCGAATGTTCTTTAAAATTTGAGGCCTTTATGATTAAATGAAGAAGTGGACTTCTTCATGGACTTTCAAAGAATGTAAGTTTTATTTGAATTTCAAGAATGAGATATAATTGCTATTTTATGGACTTTGGAAATTGAATAAAATAAATATTTTTTGAAATCGGTTTTTTTCATTGGTTTTTCAAAACGTGTATCTATTTAGTTCTTGTAAAATTAATATGATATTAATTGGTTCCTAGAATAGAATAATATTAGAGTTTTGAAAATTGAATTAATTTTCGGATTAATGGCGAATTATGATTTTTCATGGGATTTTTTGAAGTTTTTCTGTCCACTAATTGAATTAGATTGTCTTTAATTAAAGTCGGTAAATTTATGTTTATGAAAGCATGATGTGAGCAAGCATTATGTGGTGATCCGGTTCGAGCCATAGACTAGTCATCTTAATTTGAGGCTTGTGTGTCATGTTTTCATTTTATGTACATGAGAGGGTGAGGTTTTCTTTTTCCTTGTATTGTTGTAATTTGAAGACGAAGATGAATACATCTTGAAGACGATGATGCATATGTTCAAACTTGAGGAGCTGTGAAGACCTTAGTGTAGGGTCCGGGTCGTTACATTAGATTGGTCGACACCTTGATGGCTCGGGGTGTTTTTTTAGGATTGGCTTGACTAGGATTACATTTACCACTTTGTGTATAGCATGCTTGTTGTTATTTATCCTTAGTATCTTAGTATGCTATGTTGCATGATCACTTAAGAAAGATAAATAACTGAAAATGGTGAGACCTTGCATGTGAAAACCCCATATTAAAATAATAAGTCCATAAATGGAGAAATCGGGGGCCCAGAAGCCACTTGATTAGGTCCATTGCCTTCTATTATTAGATGTGAGAGGGAATAGCGCGGCTTGTCATCATTGTCTCATGAGTCGTGGAATGGTGGCAAGTTAAGTGTACTGATCTCACAACTAGGCCTTCGATGTGACAAGATAGTCATACTAAAAGTGCACATGGATTTCAGTTTCGCTCAGGAGTCGTCCATGAGTCGTGGGACCACCTGGCTACTGTTATGCTGTGAGAATTTGATGGGTCGGACTTAAACGCAGACTAGTGTACGGTTGCATCGTGTTCTCGTGATGTACATGAAATGTGAAGCAAACATCTCGAGAACTACTTGGACGTGGATAGATCCGTCGCGCCTGATCAAATGTTTCCACCCATTATCTCACGAGTCGTGGAATGCAGTCATGACATTTGACGCTCGAGTCCACTGGAAATTGTTACATTGTCTATCTTCTGTCAGTGGGGTGATGGAATTCGAAAAGCAGTGGGAGCACATATGATGTTAAAATTTCCATAATTTCATGTGGATATGATCGATGATTGAATGCTAATGTTTTTCCGTTTTTGCAAAGTAACAGCCAAATGGCTAAAACTCCACTCTCGGTAATCTTTGAAATAATAAGCTAAAAATTCCCTAACTGTTATCGCAACCTTAAGATTGTGCTGCAATCTAAAAGTGTTAACTATGTCTTAACTCAGCCCATTGAGCCTGCACCTGAGGCAAGTGCTCCAAGTGCTGCTCGGGATGCGCATGAGAAATGGCGTAAAGACGATATCTATGTGCGTTGTCTCATTCTGGCTTCCATGACTAATGAGTTGCAGAGGCAGTCTGAGACTGTGGAACACGCATCACAGAATTTTTTTGCACTGGAAGAGCTGTACGGTGTTAAGACACGCTGTGAGAGGTTTGCTATCTCTCGCAAGTTATTCAGAGCTCGCATGACTGAAGGAACATCGGTCACCGACCATGTGTTGAGAATGATTGCCTTGGTAAATAAACTCAATGATATGGAGGTGCCGATAAATCCTAACTTAGCTATTTATTTAGTACTTCAGTCGCTTTCTCCTGCCTACGATCAGTTCATAGTGAATTTCAACATGAACTAATTGGTTGCCACTCTTCCAGAGCTATTGGACATGTTGTGCATTGCTGAGGCAACGGTCAAGAAGGCTAAGCCTGTGTTGCTTGTTGACACTTCTTCATCTCCCATTCTTGGTAAGAAGAATAACAAGGGGAGAAAGAAGAAGAAGAAGGGCAACAAACTGCAAGCAAAGGGCGATATCAAGAAGGAAAAGTGCTTTAAATGCAAGAAGAAGGGTCACTGAAAGATCAATGCCTTAAGTCTCCTCGTGAGCGCACTAAAGGTACATTTGTTGTACAATTAACTTGTAAGTTAACTGTGCTTCTTAAGTGTCATGAAACCGTTAGGGTACTCACTTATGCAATGGATTGCAGATGGTGGGAAGAAGCTAGGAATAAAGAAATGAGGTCGTAATCCTGAAGAAGCCAAGGAAGCGTCTATCTCAGCCAAGGCTGAAGGACAAAGAAATCATTTACTTTTCGTTTTATGAGACAATGTTTTTGGAAGAATGTTTTGTGATTTTTTTGAATTAATTTGTGAACCTCATTTATATTCTCCACCTTGGTTTATGGGTAGAGATTCGACATTTTATTAAAATGCGTTTTATTATTTATGGTTTCACAATTAATTCTTATGACACGCCATCTTCACAACATTTGACTCATATAACACAACAAATGTATGCATTGATCTAACTACCAAGGTTATAACCTTGGCGAGCATATTAATCTATTAGACATAGAATAGTAAGTGTAACCCATAATTAGTCACATTAGATGTGACATGGAAACCACACACATCAAGGATGTGAAAGGTATTGTTTGTGTCAAGCATACAATGGGAAGAATAGAGGATTGTAGACCCTCATGTCTTGTGTTACAAGTATCCTAAGGAAACTTAGGAATATTGTGTTCGTTTCACCTTGGAAAGAAACGGATCATTTCATAATATCCTACTGATAAGAGGTGTTTTTACGTGTTTTTAAGACCGTAATTCTTATGATTTGGATTCACTTATTGCTTAAATCATGTCACACTTGCATTTAATAGGTGTGTTAAGTGAATACAGGTAATAAATGAGAATACATGAAGAAAAGGGAAGAAAAACGATGTACAAAACAAGTTCAAGCATGTTTTTCAACACCTAGGCGGTTTATGCATCTCCTACCACATTCGAGCGATAATTCCGTACATTTTGAGACCGACTTAGACAAAGTTTCCTTCTACAAAGTTTTAGATGTATGTCTTAGCTTCAAATGGGAACTTGAAACATCCAAATCGGAGGTCTATAGAGATAATTGTGAAGGAAATACGATTGCTGCGCCGAACAGAGAAGTACATGTGCGAAGATACGCCCCAACGCCCTCCTAGTCATGCCTAGGCATGGATAGTCCGAATGTTACTCCTTTTTCAGCCTAAATTCCAGCCTTATATGATGGGTAAGAATCACTTTTGGCCATAATTCAGCACATGTGTTGAGGGGTTGTCATAAGTGTGTTTCTTGGTAGATTTACTTTATGGGCGCCAAATCAGAAACAACCTCCATGTTGAAACATAATTTAGGTATACTTAGAGACCGAATTAGACAAAATGTCCTTCTGTAAAGTTGTAGATCTATGTGTTAGCTTCACATGGGAACTTGAATCATCCAATTTGGAGATCTTTGGAGAAGTTTATGAGGAAAATACTAAGACTGCGCTGGAAAGCAAGAAAATGGCAGCATGCATGTGTTTTGTTGAAGTTTTCACATGGTTATGCTTGGTGGAATTCTTAATGGCCGAAATTTCAGCATTTTTTAGCTGGTTGGAATCTTAAAAGCCAAACTTTAAGCATCACCTTAGGTGGAATTCTCATTGGGGAACTTTAATGGGAATTTTTAATGCATACTTTAGTGGAATTTTGGCTATAAAAGGAGGGGGAACCCATACTCTTCATCATTCACTATCAATTTCAGATTCTTGGAGGAGAGGAGGAGGAGGAATCAGTCCTCAAGCTTCATTCATCACCATTCTTCATCATTCTAAGAGGAGAAAGCTAGGAATTGAAGCTCCAATCAAGGGGCCATCATCTATCACATTAGAGGGAGTTTTTATAGCCTTTTCATTTCATTCATGTCTATGAACATGTGTATTTATTCATTATTGTTTTTCATAATATCTATCATGAACTAAATTCATAAGACTAAGGCCATGTAAGGTCAAATTGTGATATATGCTTATAATAGATGATTGTTGAGGTTATACTTATATTGTTATGTGATGTGAATTGTGTTTTTGTCTATCTTGCATATACTTGATCACTATATGTTAGAATCTTATGCCTAGGTTAATATTTCGGGAGAAAATTGACTTAGGGTGCAAGAAATTCACATCATGACCCGTAACTAATGAGGAATTGCCCTAGACATAGGTAAAGATTCCCGGGTGAAGTTGTTCGATTCAAATCGAGTGAACTCTAGTACGTTAATGCATGTTTAGTGGTTAGATTTCCGGATAGGAATATTTGGGAAATCACGATCTAAGCATAGGAGTTTATACGCGAGACATCGGTTATTCTCTACCCTCGGAGCTCTCACCATAACAATATAAGCGTAATCCTTCAACGAGAATCTTTATAAGTATAATTGATCAATTTGAACCTAGCATGTGCCTTAGTCTCCCTTTCTATTTTGTTTTAAATCATTTGTTCAACCTTGTTCTTATCTTACGCATTTCACACTCATTTTACCTTTATTGTTTTGATCTTTGTTGTTATAAAATCTTAAACTAGAATTCAAGTCCTTGTGGTTCGACAATCCGGACTTCTCGTCCACTTTTATTACTACACACGACTAGTGCACTTGCTATTATAGCACGTTAGCTTTTAGCGTGTCAAGTTTTTGGCGCCGTTGCCGGGGACTTGTTCATTTTAGTTTTTGATTTTTCATTTAAATTTTCATAATTCTTAGTTTTTCGTTTATTTGTAACCTTTCTTTTATTTTATTATTCTAATTTTGTTCTTGTGTTTAATTGTTAGGTATAATTTGTGGTGCATGACCCGCTCTTCTAACGAGCCTCTATACAATTTTGAGCCGGAGATAGAGCGTGTTCTTCGATCTAGTAGACGAGCTCGAGAAATGGCCGACAATCTAAATCCAAATGGGAATTTTCCCGACATAAATCTCCCGAAAAACAGGGAATGGTTGCAAAATCTATTCCAAGCTATGCAACCGGCACCTCCTCAAAGACTTCTATCGGTCCGGGAAAGTCTACCTCCAAGGGTCCACACTATAACGGGGGCCGTAGTCTTTCCAAATTTCTTTGCACCAAATTATCACATTCCGTCACACATCTTTAGCATGGTGCAAAGCGAACCCTTCTATGGAGAGCCCCATGAATCACCTCATGAGCATTTGGAGACTTTAGACGATACTCTCATGACTACCCAATTTCATCCACGGGATCTCGATGCAATTCGTCTAAGAGTCTTCCACTTCTCATTAAAGGAAAGGGCGACCATGTGGTACAAATCTCTACCACCCCAATCCATCACAACATGGGGACAATTGGTCGATGCCTTTTTGAGCAAATTCTTTCCACCCTCCAAAATCAATGAGCTAAGGAGCAACATTAAGGAGTTTAAGCAGGGGAATCATGAGTCCTTAGCCGAGGCATGGGCTAGATATAAAAACATGCTCCGAAAATGTCCGGATCACAACCTAAGATTGAGCGAGCAAGTATTACGATTCCATGATGGAGTCCGTTCGCGCATCCGAAATAGGCTCAATGCCGGCGCCGGTGGTGATCTCCTTGGGCTCGATTGCCAAAGTGTGTGGGACAAGATTGAGCAATTAGCCCGGGAAGATGAACTCTATCCCGATGATGAAGAAATCACACCCACTAAAAAGATTGCTTGTGTTCAAGAGTTGGGCGAAGAAGTTGCTTTGGAAACAATGGTTGGCAATGTAAACTATGTTGGAAATGCCAATCGACCTCAATTGAACTTCCATGTGCCCGAAAATTTTCCAAGGAGGCCCAATCCGCACAAAATGCCCATCCCGGCGTCTATCAAGCACCAAGGCCCCCATTCAACAATAACCAAGCTCAAAGGCAAGGTAATCCTCATATACAAAGGCAAATAAGACCTCTTACAACCGAAGAGCGTCTCGATGAACAAATAAAGAAATCGGATTCAGCAATCAACGAACTCCGTACTATGATGAAGGATATAATGATGGACATGAAGGATTTAAAGACACAAATGGGTCAAATGGCAAAGGCGATCAGTGAGAGAGCCCCGGGAACTTTACCAAGTGACACAGAAAAAAACCCGAAGGAGCAATGCCACGCCATCACCTTAAGAAGTGGCAAACAGGTAGTCAATGATGCTGTTCGCATTTCCGCGCCAGAGCGCCTCGATGAGAACGCCCAGGCATCGGAATCAATCCACAGTGAACGAATGCTTCGCAATTGTGCGCCCGAGCGTCCCGATGATCACGCTCAGGCGCCCGAGACCCAGCGCCCTGGCGCCGATTGTCGCGCCCAGGCGCCACCTCCTGAACCCTCCACAGCGGGCTCTTCAACTCCAACGCATCCTCCCATCGAGGTCCGTCTGCCATTTCCTAATGCACATAGAAAGAAAAAAAAGGAGATGGATCCAAGTTTCCTTCGAATCTTAGCAATTCTTCGTGAGGTTAGGATTAATATTCCTTTTATAGACGCAATTTTACAAATGCCAAATTACGTGAAATTTTTCAAGGATATTTTATCCAACAAACAAAAGTGGGAGGAAAACGAAACGGTGTGCCTAACCGAGGAATGCTCCGCCGTATTGCTTAATAAATTACCAATGAAACTTGAAGACCCTGGGAGTCTCACTATTCCTTGCACGATTGGGCCATTATCCTTCGAAAAAGTTTTGTGTGACTCGGGAGCTAGCATCAACCTCCTCCCGTACTCTCTTTTCAAAAAGTTGGGCCTTGGTAACCCAAAGCCGACTTCAATGAGCCTCCAACTTGCCGATAGATCAATCAAGAGACCACGGGGAATAATCGAAGATGTAATCGTTCAAGTCGACAAATTCTATTTCCCGGTTGACTTTGTGGTTCTTGATATGGAGGAAGATGTTGAGGTACCCCTGATCCTAGGAAGACCATTCCTAGCCACTGGTAAGGCGGTAATCGATATTGCCAATGGTAAGCTAACCTTAAATGTGGGAGATGAAAAGGTCACCTTTGATGTTTTTAAAGTGCTTAAACACCCATGTGATCCTGACTCATGTTTACGCATCGATGTATTTGATATGTTGATTGATGAGACTTTTCAGGCACAAATGGTAGACGACCCATTGGAGACATGTCTTTCCAAATCTATGGATGTCGATTCAGCGAGTGAAGAACAATTGGAAACCATGTTTAGCGTAGAGAAGCCACCTCTTTACCACGTCATTGGAGCTAAAAAATTAGAAAGATCACTCTTGGCTCCTCCTCGCCCTTCTATCGAAGAGGCCCCTATCCTTGAGCTTAAACCATTACCATTACATTTGAAATATGTATTTTTAAATGATAATGAGACTCTACCTTTAATTGTCTCATCTTCTTTGACAGGAGAACAGGAGGAGCGACTCATGAGAGTATTGAAGGCCAACAAAAAGGCCTTCGGGTGGAAAATTGCGGATATAAAAGGCATAAGTCCAGCGGTGTGCATGCACAAAATACTCATGGAGGAGTCCGCAAAACCTACACGCCAACCACAAAGACGGTCAAATCCACAAATACAAGAGGTGGTAAAGAAAGAGGTTATAAAACTACTCGATGCAGGTATAATCTATCCTATCTCTGATAGTGCATGGGTAAGCCCGACTCAAGTAGTACCCAAGAAGGGCGGAATAACTGTGATAGAAAATGCGAACAATGAATTAATCCCTACTCGAATGCTTACCGGGTGGCGTGTGTGTATAGATTATCGCAAGTTAAATGATGCCACTCGTAAGGACCATTTCCCCCTCCCATTCATTGACCAAATGCTTGAAAGGTTAGCTGGACATGATTTTTATTGTTTTCTAGATGGGTATTCCGGCTATAACCAAATTGCCATAGCCCCCGAGGACCAAGAGAAAACAACTTTCACTTGTCCCTATGGCACGTTTGCTTATAGGCGGATGCCGTTTGGATTATGCAATGCCCCGGCCACATTTCAACGATGTATGATGGCGATCTTTCATGACATGGTTGAAGAATTCCTTGAGATTTTTATGGATGATTTTTCTGTTTTTGGAACCTCATTTAACACATGTCTTGATCATTTGGACCGTGTTCTAAAACGCTGTGAGGAAACAAATCTTGTTTTGAATTGGGAAAAATGTCATTTTATGGTCCGGGAAGGGATTGTGCTAGGTCACAAAATCTCCCAAAAAGGGATTGAAGTGGACCAAGCCAAGATTGAGGTAATAGAAAAGCTTCCTCCACCTACATCGGTGAAAGCCGTGAGGAGCTTTCTTGGTCATGCCGGCTTCTATAGGCGATTTATCAAAAATTTTTCCAAAATTGCAAAGCCGTTATCTAACTTGCTTGTCAAAGATGCACCATTCAATTTTGATTCCCTTTGTTTACAGGCCTTCATAACTCTTAAGGAGCTATTGATATCTGCTCCCATCATGGCACCTCCCGATTGGAGTTTGCCCTTCGAATTGATGTGTGATGCTAGTGATACCGCGGTGGGTGCGGTCCTTGGCCAAAGGAAGGATAAGGTATTTCGAACCATCTACTATGCTAGTAAGACTTTAAATGATGCACAAATGAATTACGCAACCACGGAAAAAGAATTACTAGCCATAGTATTTGCATTTGACAAGTTCCATGCTTATCTCATTTTGAATAAAGTAATTGTGTACACCGATCACTCCGCATTAAAATACTTGCTTGCCAAAAAGGATGCCAAACCTAGACTCATTAGGTGGATTTTACTTCTTCAAGAATTTGACATAGAAATTAAGGATAAGAAAGGAGTAGAAAATGTTGTTGCCGACCACTTGTCTAGGATAGAGATTCCTAAGCCTGAGTGCGTGTTTGATAAACCTATTTGTGAGGAGTTTCCCGATGAGCAATTGTATGCTATACTTCATAATGATGCTCCTTGGTATGCCAATTATGCAAATTATCTTGTCACGGGAGTTCTTCCTCCGGATATCACTTATCATCAAAAGAAGAAATTCTTATTTGATGTGAAGCGATATTTGTGGGACGAACCATATCTATTTAAGATTTGTGCAGATGGCCTCATTCGACGATGTATCCCCGAGGAGGAAATAGCATCAATTCTCGCCCATTGTCATGATATGTCGGTAGGTGGTCACTTTGGACCCTCTAAAACAGTGGCTAAAGTGCTTCAATCAGGTTTCTTTTGGCCTACTCTTTCTAAAGATGCATTCTTGTATGTTCAATCTTGTGATAGGTGTCAACGAACAGGTAACATCTCTAAAAGACACGAAATGCCATTGAATAACATGCTTGAATGTGAACTATTTGATGTATGGGGTATTGATTTTATGGGACCCTTCCCTAGTTCTTGTTCCAATAAGTATATTCTTGTTGCGGTCGACTATGTCTCCAAATGGGTCGAAGCTGAGGCTTTACCAACTAATGATGCTCGGGTGGTTACTCGATTTTTAAAAAAAAGGATTTTCACTCGTTTTGGAACTCCTAGAGCAATCGTTAGTGACGGGGGCACCCATTTTTGTAACAAACAATTCGAGCACTTACTGAACAAGTACGGGGTACGGCATAAAATCTCAACCCCATATCATCCTCAAACGAGTGGTCAAGTGGAGGTGTCGAATCGGGAGATTAAACGCATTCTTGAAAAAACGGTTAACGCATCTAGAAAAGATTGGTCCCTTAAACTAGATGACGCCTTGTGGGCATATAGAACCGCGTTTAAAACTCCGATTGGCATGTCCCCATATCGCCTTGTCTTTGGAAAAGCATGTCATTTACCGGTTGAGCTCGAACATCGCGCTTTTTGGGCTATTAAATTTCTAAATTTTGATTCTCAACTCGTAGGTACCAAGCGATTACTCCAATTACACGAACTTGAGGAATGGCGCCATCAAGCGTATGAGAACGCCAAGCTTTACAAGGAGAGAACGAAAACATGGCATGATAAGCGTATTATTCCCCGAGAATTTCATGAAGGAGACAAGGTTTTACTATACAATTCTCGCCTTCGACTTTTTCCCGGGAAGCTCAAGTCAAAATGGTCGGGACCATTTGTTGTATCTCGTGTGTATGCTTCTGGTGCCATTGAACTTATAACGGATAATGGACGAACCTTCATGACAAACGCCCAAAGATTAAAGCATTACATTGGGATTGACGGGTCGAGGGATAAAGTGACCATTCCCCTCCAGGATCTTTAGCGATTCTTTATCTCAAGTCGAGCTACCGACTCTAAACTAGCGCTTCTTGGGAGGCAACCCAAGTTTGTAAGTTTTCTTTTCTTTTTGCTTTCGTTTTTGTTTTGTTTAGTTTGTTTCTTTTTATTGTGTTCAAGCATGCACTTTGGGCATGTATGTTTTTCTTATGCTTGATGGTTTAAAAAGTTGAAGTGTTAGATATGATGCACATTTGGACCCCACCTTTAGAGATTCTTATTTTACTCGATAAGAGGAGAAACTTTGTAAGGATGCATTGGAAGTTTAAGGATGTTCTTCAATATCCTTGGTTGTAAGTGTTCTTTTACCTTTGTGTATGCATGTTGTAACAACATTGGGGACAATGTTGGATTTAAGTTTGGGGGTAGAAGAGTATCTATTTTGAATATTGAAAATGCAATCCTAATTTTTAACTTGAATTTGGGGAAAGTTTGTTTGATATCATGTTTATATGCTTCTTTGTTGAGAAAATCAAGCATGAAAATTTTTTAGTCCTTCCAATTGATGCATTGAAATTGATTGACTTGAAAAAATGGCATGAATTCTTGAAATAATCTGAATTTAATGGAATATATATATCTTTGAAATTGCTCGTGGAGACCTTAGACTAGAATTGATTCCTTAGATGATTCACAATGCACTTAAATCGAAGGTAGAGGAGTTGAGAGGATAACCATCTTGAGACACTTAAGGAATTATTCCCAGAAATATTAACTTAGATTTCTCATAAGGTTATAAGTTGAGTAGTAATTTTATATGCTAACAATGAATTGGAAAGGTTGAATTTTGGTATGACCAAAAGTGGTCAGGCTAATACGTACCGGAGGTGAAAAGTTTCATGCCTATATACTGTACTATTATGCTAATTTGAGCTATGCTCAAGCCAAAAGAAGTGAATTGTTTAAAAGATCTAGTTTTATTTCGTGGCCTTTGATACTCAAGTGATTAAATCCTTAGGAGTGTCTCTACACTTAATGCCCTAAAACTATCTAGTTTGGGAGTCATTGGTCTAAAACTTGTTACATGGGTGTCATAGAAAGCCTAATGGAATAAAACATTGCACATGATCTAGCCTTAATGAAGTTTAATGGAAATTCCATATGAATTGAATGTTGAATATTTGAGATAATGAAATTTAAATGGCTATGAGATTTTCTATAATTCTTGTGCCTTGTGTTTGATCAAAAGTTGATAGATATGGGATTAATGTCCAAAATTTGGTAAGGATGCCTCTCGACTATAATACCCTAGATTTATTTTTCACTATACCCTAGGGAGTCGTTTCAAGTATTGGTGTCACATGAGCAAAAGTAGTTGATATGTATATATATATTTGTGAACTTTAAAAGGTTGATTTTATGCCATTCATTCTTGTTGATCATATTGAGATGTGTTGATTCGGTTGGGATTGAAAATTTGCTAGATTTTGTGGGTATATCTTATGCAAACCCTCACGAGACTATAACTCGTCCTTTGAGGTAACTCAAAGGTTTAAAGGCTTGTTGCACCCGCTAAGTGCAATCGTTTACTCCACGAAAGTGAGTTAGTTAGTTGTTTTGTTTTCTCCCATTGAATGATGTTGGTCTTGCCTTATAGCTCTTATTGCTCGAGGTCGAGCAATTGATAAGTTTGGGGGTGTTGATAAGAGGTGTTTTTACGTGTTTTTAAGACCGTAATTCTTATGATTTGGATTCACTTATTGCTTAAATCATGTCACATTTGCATTTAATAGGTGTGTTAAGTGAATACAGGTAATAAATGAGAATACATGAAGAAAAGGGAAGAAAAACGATGTACAAAACAAGTTCAAGCATGTTTTTCAACACCTAGGCGGTTTATGCATCTCCTACCACATTCGAGCGATAATTCCGTACATTTCGAGACCGACTTAGACAAAGTTTCCTTCTACAAAGTTTTAGATGTATGTCTTAGCTTCAAATGGGAACTTGAAACATCCAAATCGGAGGTCTATAGAGATAATTGTGAAGGAAATACGATTGCTGCGCCGAACAGAGAAGTACATGTGCCAAGATACGCCCCAACGCCCTCCTAGTCATGCCTAGGCATGGATAGTCCGAATGTTACTCCTTTTTCAGCCTAAATTCCAGCCTTATATGATGGGTAAGAATCACTTTTGGCCATAATTCAGCACATGTGTTGAGGGGTTGTCATAAGTGTGTTTCTTGGTAGATTTACTTTATGGGCGCCAAATCAGAAACAACCTCCATGTTGAAACGTAATTTAGGTATACTTAGAGACCGAATTGGACAAAATGTCCTTCTGCAAAGTTGTAGATCTATGTGTTAGCTTCACATGGGGACTTGAATCATCCAATTTGGAGATCTGTGGAGAAGTTTATGAGGAAAATACTAAGACTGCGCTGGAAAGCAAGAAAATGGCAGCATGCATGTGTTTTGTTGAAGTTTTCACATGGTTATGCTTGGTGGAATTCTTAATGGCCGAAATTTCAGCATTTTTTAGCTGGTTGGAATCTTAAAAGCCAAACTTTAAGCATCACCTTAGGTGGAATTCTCATTGGGGAACTTTAATGGGAATTTTTAATGCATACTTTAGTGGAATTTTGGCTATAAAAGGAGGGGGAACCCATACTCTTCATCATTCACTATCAATTTCAGATTCTTGGAGGAGAGGAGGAGGAGGAATCAGTCCTCAAGCTTCATTCATCACCATTCTTCATCATTCTAAGAGGAGAAAGCTAGGAATTGAAGCTCCAATCAAGGGGCCATCATCTATCACATTAGAGGGAGTTTTTATAGCCTTTTCATTTCATTCATGTCTATGAACATGTGTATTTATTCATTATTGTTTTTCATAATATCTATCATGAACTAAATTCATAAGACTAAGGCCATGTAAGGTCAAATTGTGATATATGCTTATAATAGATGATTGTTGAGGTTATACTTATATTGTTATGTGATGTGAATTGTGTTTTTGTCTATCTTGCATATACTTGATCACTATATGTTAGAATCTTATGCCTAGGTTAATATTTCGGGAGAAAATTGACTTAGGGTGCAAGAAATTCACATCATGACCCGTAACTAATGAGGAATTGCCCTAGACATAGGTAAAGATTCCCGGGTGAAGTTGTTCGATTCAAATCGAGTGAACTCTAGTACGTTAATGCATGTTTAGTGGTTAGATTTCCGGATAGGAATATTTGGGAAATCACGATCTAAGCATAGGAGTTTATACGCGAGACATCGGTTATTCTCTACCCTCGGAGCTCTCACCATAACAATATAAGCGTAATCCTTCAACGAGAATCTTTATAAGTATAATTGATCAATTTGAACCTAGCATGTGCCTTAGTCTCCCTTTCTATTTTGTTTTAAATCATTTGTTCAACCTTGTTCTTATCTTACGCATTTCACACTCATTTTACCTTTATTGTTTTGATCTTTGTTGTTATAAAATCTTAAACTAGAATTCAAGTCCTTGTGGTTCGACAATCCGGACTTCTCGTCCACTTTTATTACTACACACGACTAGTGCACTTGCTATTATAGCACGTTAGCTTTTAGCGTGTCACCTACCTTCAAGGTGAAAGAGTTCTCTATGAAAGAATGAGGATAGTAATGAAAACTAGGGACTTGATAAACATAAACACCACGGGCAGTAAAAATGAATAGACTAGTAAACTTGTAAACCTATGAACACAAGTTCCATACCCTTCGAAATGAAATATGCTGACGGGGGATATGACAAAAGTTAAGAAATCTTGACAAGTAGTGGAAGACGGCCTAAAGCGTAATTGCTTCAGAGATCAATCTACTGATTGAATCTTTTCTGAAAATAAGTTCTAAAGGTTAATAGGTATAGAACTGGCTTGTTAGTATCATATGTTGGCAACGTTGTGTAAATAACGCACATATGATCATCATCTCAATTTTCAATATGGACTTGAAAAGGAAAAAGCGCCCCAATTGCATGAGATAGAAATATGTGCGGGCCATTGGGTTGCCATAATCCTTTTCTATCCAAACACATAGATAAAATGTTGACTAAGCTCAACATGAAAGAATTAAAAGTTAATTCTTCCTATAAAGCATAATCGAAAGGTACATGCAATTCTATAAGTTGAAATTGGTGTTGACTAATGCATCTCATGTGTATAGTCGAACCCCTATTTGGTCCAATGGATTGGTGTTGTTCATAGGAAAACTGTTGGGTTGACTCATTCCCTCGGGTGGCTTGTGGCAGCGGAAATTAAAATTTTACAAAAGTAAACGTACAACCACCCGAAAACAGTAATATGGAATTGGTTCGATCATTTGATAAGGAGGTAAGCGAAATTATACCTTTCGAAAATTTTGCTTCACCTCGTACTTTGGATCTCAGTAACCCTGTGGTGCAAATCCACACAATTTCCCTTGGGTGAGAAATTGCCCGTCGTCTTTTCGTATCTCCCGGTTTAGAGTGCTCCAAGCGTCGCACCTCTAAGATGTATCCACACCTCGTTCAAGTCACCAATCGTCTTGCCTTGCGTGGTAGACAACAAAACGATTCTAAGCTTAACTTAGGCTTGATTATGTGAAGGGTAGGAATATTTTCTAAGTCGTTTAATTCAACACATGAATAGAACGACGTCTTGTTGGAAAGGGAGAGAGAGATGGCCGATTTTTAGGTCTAAGTGGGGGGCGAATTTTTCCAGCAAAAATCATCTATTTTAGTCTCCTTCATCTCTTATTTATAGGTGAAAATTACCTAGAGTCCTATTAGGAAAAGGAAACTTCCTTTCTCCCAAACTCTCTAATAATCCTTATCCTATGAAGACTTGGAGGAGGGGGAAACTCTTTTCCTCTTCCACCACACATAAAATCGCCCCCTTCCTTATTTACACTCACAAATCGGTCAACACAAGTCAATTGGACTCTAGGATTTAATTTTGACTTCTCAATTTAATTATAGGTTCAACCCATTAATTAAATACAAGTCAAATTAAATCCAACCATCTAATTCCAACATTGATTTATTTAACTTGGGCTCCACCCAATTAAATAAAATACTTGGACTCTACTAGGTCCATTAATTTAATTAATTCTACAAAATTAATTAAAAGAGTAAAATTAATTGAATCCTTCAATTAATTTATATTCCATATTAGGAAGGTACTACACTTTCCTAATTCCCTCAATTTAATCTAAATTGATTAATCACATCTATTCAAGCAGTGACTCTCTCGAGTTAGTGTGTGACCCCTTAGGCTCGTTTCTATCTAGTAGTAAGTACACCTTCCCACAGTGCCAGTGTACCTTCCTAAAATGGAAAGTACTAGATTAAATCAATCCTTTGATTTAATCAAGCCTCGAATTAGTCACCAAGCTAATTCTCAGCACTTACAAATCGCGGTTGCCCACCTAGCATAGGGTCCCGAAGACCTAGATAAAACGAAAGTAAAGATACGCCTTTTGCGATCTTGATCCTCGCATAAGTAAGATCTCTCTATCTAATCTCCCGATTGAATCTAGAGCATTGGCTAAGGTCGAAGCTCTATTAATTCAATACTATGTTTCCCACGTTATGTGAAATCGACTTCGACTATCTAAACGAGGAAACCCTACGCCTCTTTAGATATCATACTTCGGGCGAAGATTCCTTAAGTCGATTCACTATGTAACCATAAGAGATTAACCGACTGGCTAATGTCAGAGATAGGTTCCTCTTGATTCTCACGTGCCTTACTACGTAAGACGTGCATGTCTGAGTTTGCCCATATTCGATCATCTAAAGTGATCATGTAACAAATCAAGAACATGCGCGGTTACGCATAAGACATCCAATGGAATCTTAGGTCCATAAGGATTACTCTTATACTACAAGACCACTGGAAGTTCCACATTCAACTGGGAATCCATTTCAGGAACTTCCATGGGGTTGCTCAATTCGCCCATTACCACAATGGCAACCCTCATATATCCATTGGCTTTCACCGTGCCAGTATCTATGGAACGAGATACACTTCTACCAGAGTATGCATCATATGAGCAAGTCTTTTGGGTTGCATCGATATCCCTTTATCTCGATGAACCCTTTCACGACTTGGAACAATGTTTAAAGATCACAGCCTTCGAGACATATTCCATCATTGCCACACCCAATGTGCAATGATGTCTCATAGCTATGTGTGATCCTTCGGGACTTTATTCTAAGCCAAAGTAAAAACTAATTTAAGAATAAAGACATGCCACACATAAAAAAGAGATTGACTTTATTTATAAGAAAACGATTGTTCAACTCTAGAGTTACTGTTACAAAGAATGGCGCCCAATAATTGGTGCGCCGGGCACTAACTCTAACAAAAACAACATAGAAAATTAGAACTAGAATCTCTAGTCTTAAGATATGAACTTAAGTGATGATCTAGGATTTGTTTGTGTCAAGTGGGGGAGTAAAAGCTGAGGACGTATCTTGAGAAGAGACAAAGGCTAACTGTACCATTTAAAGCACGCATTAGAATGCGGTGATGAAAGGTATCTAGATGAGTGGAACTATGAGGTTCTACCAATCGAATATCAAGTACATATGTATTATGATTATTGATAAGGGTGTAAGCTCTTAAAAAGGAGCAGAGGTCTCACCTACTATCTAGACATACCTAGTGACGAAGCAAATAATCTGAGGGATTATTTGATCTGAGTCGACGTTCGAGTAGAACAAATCAACTCGACGGAAACGTGGCAAATCCTTTTCACCAAAACCCTTGAGTAGTAATTGTGTTCAACAGGTCATTTGGACGTTGGACCTATGTGGGAACAGTAGGCTCTTGGGCAAGTGGGAGATTGAAAGTGTTATATGCCCAGTGAGCCATCTGTTGGCTTAAACATTAACACTATGTTAGTCTTATCATTTAAATTATATCAAATCTATTACGGAATGCTTCTTTATTATCAATTACTTATGTAGTATAGATAAAGACCCCATGGATTACCTATGGAATACTCTCAAAGACTGTAATCCTAAAAATACGATCCAAGTTATAGAGGCTGTGAGATGTGGGATATCACTTGCCTCACCAAGACTTGTTTGTGTGTGTAACTATTCTAATAGGTTGACGCGTTCCATTGTCAATGGCTAGTATGACCAGTACATGCATGAAGATTCATACTTTGGGTTAGTATGGAATTGAACGGCCCCGGAAGGATTCCTCGTTGGTGTTGTCGAATTTGGAGTCCTTCGATTTTGTAGTGTGAGATAATCCTTAGACTTAAGATGTCATTGGAAAGGGTACTACCCACTATACTTTGATATGCACGTGCACTCCAAGAGAGTCATATGACGTGTATGTTGGATATAGTCTGGTAGTACAGCGGAACAAGTGGCAGTCGTCGAGGGATCTATCCAGGGCTATCAGCCTGGTATTTCCTATGTTGCTAAGGAAAGTTAAATGATCGAAAAATCTCTGGCCAAAGCATAGTCTTATAAGAAGGATTGGTGATCCCTTCTTAGAAGATCGGATCATTAGTGGAACCAACATAGTCATAGTTTCCAAGGCTATTAGGGTTTCAACCGTCCCTAAACCCTAAACCCTAGATGGGAAAAAGATAGAGGGATTCGACTCGCACAAAGATCAAAATCTGGATAAGTTTGCTTTTCATCGTTAACATCTAGGAAGTCGAGGCGACATTGCTAGACATCGAACCGCGACCGATAGGTGCCTTGGATTAATGGTGAAATGAATCCAAGGATTAGTTAATTATTATGAATAATTAATCTAGTTTATGAAATGAGTTATTGCTAGCTTGTTAATGAGCCTAATGGATCACACACAATACTTAGTGTAGTACCTATTGGCTAGTTGATTCTTTGTGAATTAATGGAGAGATTAATTACTTGGAATTAATTAATCGGGGAAGCGGAATAAATTAATTAAGTGGTTTTAATTAAATAATAGTTTTATAATTTAATATTAAAATATTAAATTGGGAAAGACTAGTTAATTAATTAGTGGTCTAATTAATTAATGTGTGAAAGAAGAATATATATATATATATATATATATATATATATAATACACATGTATGGGCGTGTGTATGTGTATGGATTTGGTGGAATATTTTATCTTGTTCACCAAGTCTATAGATATGTATATTTAATATATCTTATAATATATTTGGTAGGATCTATTCTAACTAATTAGTTGACTAATTGATATGAAAAGATCTTCTAAATATATTAGGATAGATAATATGGATATGGAAAGATCTTATTGGATAGATATAGTATATTTGATATGATATCAAATATATGAAAATATCTAATTAGTTGGAAAGGTATCCAATTAATTAAGGAATAGAGTTTGAGAAAGAAAGGAAACTAAATAAAATAAAATTGCATGTACATATATATGTATCACATGCCTATTATGGCAATGCGAACACATACACTAAGTGTATGTGTGTGGGGCGTGTATGTACCCCATATATATATGATGTATTGTTGTTTTAATCAATTAAGTTTTAAGAGTTTTTCATAAGTTGAAAACTAAGTTTTTAAGTTTCTCTTCTTTCTCTCTTCTTTTCTCTCCATCTCTTTCACAAGAACTTTATCCAACTCATGTGTTGAATACGAAGAATACCAAAATATATTCCTACCCATTTCTCATACGCCAAAATTCGATATTCTATTCGCTAGCAATGGTGGAGATAATCGAGGGTACAAGCTAAGGTGTGGATGTACTTAGAGGCGCAACACTTGGGACGCTAGGGAAAATTCATCTGGAGTGGTGTAGCAAGGAGTAGCTTAAAAAGATGTTGCTGCTTTTTGTTCTTCAATAGGTAAACACGAGAAAACTTCCTCTTAGGATAGTTTTGAATCCGATGGTACCATGTCTACCTAACCCTAATTTCGGGGATGCCGCTTTAATTTTTAAATTTGTACCTTCCGCTTCATCGGCTCCCCGGGGGCTTGTACCGAGATGCCAACAGTTTATATATATCATAAATATCTTTTGGCCATTTTTCTTTATCTATAATTCTACGCCGTAGTTGATAGAATCCCGAGGATTATAGAATGGCTATGCGAATGGTCGCACACAAGTGGTGGCCATTGTAGAACGTTCTCCAAGGTTGTGATCTTAACATAGTTGCAAGCCACAGAGACATGAGGAAAAGGGAAATCATAGTCATGCCAAGGCTTGCTCGTACAACATTCTTGTAATGAGAGTACATTGTTTCGTGCGCATTGATCGGGGATCAGTGCATGTACCCTCGATCTACACTTGGAGGTGTCAGATTGAAATCCTAAGGGTTACATAGTGTGAGATGAACCCTCATATCCTGAGATGTGATGGTTGCGACGTATGCAACACATTGTACTTTAAATTATTCCAAATTTCAAGAGAATCACGAGACAAAATAACATTGGGTCTAGTCTTTTTATATGACGAAGCAAATGACATCAATAGGGGATCCATCCACGGTGGAATACCAAAATATTTCCAATGCTGTTGTTAGACATAAATGACTAGTGGAAAATCTCTAGTCAAAATATCGAAATAATTCAGAACGATTGGTGATCTTAACTTAGATGACAAAAGTCATTATAGTCACAACACAACCATAGTCATCCAAGTTAATAACGTTTCGACAGAACCTAAACTCTAGACTTGGATTGAGAAAATGATGGAATGATTCGTAATGACACAATCATTTTGTACTTGATTAGACTACAATGTAGGACCACAGGGCTTACTAGGTGTCACTCAAATCCTTTGGTATCCTCTTATTTTCAATCGAGACGAATTTAGAGAGTTATGCTATAAGGAATACATGTGAAATCATGTTTTGTGTTTGGAGGGCAAATTAGTAATTTGTCTTTGGAAGACAAATTAATTAACTAGAAAAATTAAGTTAATTAGATGTTTGATTAGATAAATGTTAGTAAGTAATTAAATTAATTAAGTCCTAGTTGACTTGGTCGAACTAAGAAAATTAATTAATTAATTAATTAAAGTATTAATTCAATCAAGATATTTAATTAGATTAAACGTTAAGAGATTAAATTAATTGTACTAAGTTGACTAGGTCAACTTAGCTCAACATGGAAGTGATAGTGTTAGGTGCCCAACGAGCCATCTAGTGGCTTGACTATTAGATTGTAAATGCTATGACAGTCTTATCTTTAATATTATATTGAATTTGTTTTGGCAATCTTTTCTTTATCGCATATACTTTTATTACTTTAGATGAAAAATCCCACGGATCACTTATAGAGTGGGAAGCGGTCGCGCATGCGGGGAGTGGAAACGGTGGAATGCTCTTGATGGCTGTGATCCTAAAACCCCACTCCAACTCATAGAGATTATGAGGTATGGGATATCATAGTCTCGTTAAGACTTGTTTGTGTATGACATTCTCATGAGAGAGTGCCTTGTTCTATGGGCAATGACCAAGGGGTCAATGCATGCACAAAGATCCATACTTAGGTGAGTTTGAGATTAAATCACCCAGTTAGGATTTCTTGTTAGTTCTGTGTCGAACTTGTAATCCTACGGCTACATAGGTGTGAGATTAGTCCTCTGATTTGAGGTATCATGTCTAGGATGTGTGTTGCCCACTACAATTTACTGTATCTCATGATTTTTGGAGAAGCACTAAATGAGATATGTTGGTGTGTAGTCTGGTAGTATGACGACATAAATGACATTAGATACAGGATCCATCCACGACTGGTTGCCTGGTATTTCCTATACTATTGTGTAAGAAAAAGAGCGATAAAAGACTCAGGTCAGAGCGAAGTCAAAAAAGAGGGAACAGGTGTCAATCGTCCGTAACAACACGAAATCGAACAAATAATATAGTGAAAGTAAGATCGTCTCCACATGGAAGGTTATCAAGTACGTCTCCACAGGGAAGGTTATCAAGTACCAAACAAAGTATATCTTATTATTTAAACTATCGATTATCAAAGATTTGAGATTTTAACTAATTAAAAGCCGAAATTTACAATCAATTAACGAAAGGCCTAGGGATTAAGATTTCATCAAGGTATTTCTATAGATTATTGACTTTCAATGGATTATCATTCTTGTTTAAATTAAAGACCCAATTTCCTTAAATACATGAATACTCTCCCGAGATCTTCATGAGTACCCACCAAAATTAATTAACGTCACTCCCATGATCAAAAACTAATTTAGATGAATCCATTAAGTTCTATGAATATTGTTTAACTAGTCTCATGCAAAATTACCAATATCCCTATTAAGCAATTTACACATGTCCATTATATCTGAACTGATAAACTAATTCACCTCCCGGTACTTCTTAATTCATCTTAAATCATGTAATTGGTGATCAAGCAATTACAAGCATTAAACACTCATTAATAGATAAACTAAACAAGAAATCACATCCATAAATCATCAATAATCCAAATCAATACACAAGACTACATCTTAAACCCTAGAAAATAATTTAGCTATGCATAATTAAAGAAAAACAAGAAATAAATTGCATAAACATAAAGTTACTCATGTTCAACAATGGAGGATTGGAAGAATATAACTTGAGAAGATGAAGCTTTTCTCCAAGAACTCCTCTCTAAGATCTACTTTTCTCTTCTTCAAGATCTACTCTCCAAGATCTACTTTTTTCAAGAATGATGATCTCCCATCTCACTCTAGCCTATATAACGTTTTTGCCACTTTATTTAACTAAAAAGGAGTCTTAGATACATAAATTATGCCCATCCAAGTCATAAAATCGGCCCACAAAAATATAAAAATCCGCAGCTGCACAGCTGTGCAGAATATCTGCACAACTGTGCAATCTGTCTGTGCATAATTTTTTCTCTTCATTTTTCTTCAACGAAACATTCTCGTTTGGCCTTTCTAATGCATTTCTTCACAACCTCTTGGATAGCCTTCATTATTCTCGTAATAAATACTCCTTCAACTCATAAAAATCATCGCTTTTATGCCTACAAAAGCATTGAAACGACTTAGAAATCAAAATACGTAACTTAGGCTAAAAATAAAGTAAAGACTAACAACAAGGCATAAAATAAAGATAAATGTGAGGTAAATCATAATGAAAATATGTAAAATATGAGACCTAACAAACACCCCACACTTAACCTTTACTCGTCCTCGAGTAAATCCAAACAAAACAAAAACAAAAGCAAAACTAAAGATAACACCACTTTCGTAGGGAACACGATTACACTTAGCACGTGCAACAAGCCGTTAAACCCCTAGGTTACCCCTAGTGGACGAGTTTTGTCTCGTGAGGGTTTGCAGAGAATATACCCACAAAATTCATGACATTCGTCTATCTACCTCATCGTTCATCAAATCAGCAACTAGTCACAACATTTATCACTCTCCACAATCATCACACATAAACCAATAAGCACATAAAATCAATATTTTTCCACATATGAACATCTTTACTCTCAAGTCATCACACTAATCCCAAACAAGTTCAATTTCATATACATCCATTCGTGCTTGATTTATGAATTCTAGCAAGGGAACATCTCAGTTATTTCAAGCAAAAACAGAACATTTATCATATTGCATCTTCATTCACTTTCCTTCATTCAAAATTTATCAACCCGTGCAATGTCTCGCTAGTCAAGCTTTCTATGTCACCCTTGTAACGAGTTTTGGGTCAATGACTCTCAAACCAGTCGATTTTAAGGCACTAGGTGTCAAGACACCCCAACGGACTTAATCACTCGAGTGACAAAGGCTAAAAACGAAACTGGGTGATTTTAGCATTCAATGGCCACCAAATCAGCCTTTTCTCACTATTTTTCTTTTCTTCTCTTTTTTTTTTCTCGATATTTTTTTGTTTTCTTTTTTCTTTCTTTTCTTTGCTTCTTCAACTTTTCTCCAAATATCACCATGTATCCAAAAATATGTAATTGCTTTTATCTCCCCGATCAATCCCCTTTACTAGAATTCGTGTGTAGTGTGTAAAGATGCATGAAACTTTCACAAATTTCAGGCTCAGTGATCAAACTCAATAAAAAGAGTATCCAAATACAGAAATCAGATTCACATGTTTATTTAGTCAAGAGCTCAAATACAAATATGGGAACACAAATATTATGAACAAGTCAACCAAATTTCAGCAACAACTCAACAAACATTGACGTACGCCCAATTCTTTCACCAATTCATCACATTACCCCACACTTAAACAATTCAATTTCACTCTAATCATAGCATGCAAGCAACCACCCCACACTTAAAATATCACATTATCCTCAATGTAAGAAGAATGTAATGAAAAGAAGAGTGAAAGAAATACTCCCCTATTAATGTGCAGGATGGCCTGGGAGTAGGTATCGTGATGGTCGCTCGTGGTAGCATCCGTAGGGATCAGCTTTAGAGCCCGGTCAGTGAAAGACCCCATTGCTTTTCGAGCCTATTTTGACATTGTGAGCAAAATCCAAACGATGGGCTGCTGGTGGGAATTAGATTTGCACAGTCCAAATTGTCTGACCCCAAAGCAACAGCCAAACGACAGATCAGAGGTGGAGCTGTGTGTGAGTGGGTAGCGACCGTTCGGTGTGAGCAGATCAGCGATGGTGACATTTGGAGTCGCGCTCGGTCGCTGTGGAATGGAGTAGAACGGCGGCGGTGCGGTGTGTAAACAGACGGCGGCGTGTGGTTTTGAGTGTCTCTCGGGCGCGCGACAAAACTTTGGGCGAAGGCGGTGTGAACTATGGGCGAAGGCGGTTTACGAGTCATGGTCGAACGGCGGTGTGGAGAGGAGAATAGCGGCGCGGCGGGCGGCAGTTGGTTCTTGATGGTGATGATGGCGGCGGAGATGCGAGCAGACGACGATGGCGGCATTGGGCTCGCTGGTCGAGAGTTGGCGACGGCGTGGCTACGGAAGTTCCGGTGGAAGGTTGAGGATGTGAGAAGAAACACGACAGTGGCGCGGTGTTAAACGGTGAAGACGAGAGGTGGTGCGGCTTCGTGGTGTGCGGCGATTGGCAGCACGGTGACTGGTCGTCGAGAGAGAGATGTTGGCTGAATTGGAGTGTTTGTGAGGGGGTTGACTGATTTGGGGGATTTTTGACCCACTTTTCAATTTATTGTTTTTTTTTTTTGGAAAAAATTCTGAGGGTGTAAAAGTGCGAAAATTTTGCACAATTGTGCACAAGAATTGCACAACTGTGCACGGCGAGTTTAATCTTGTGCGAAAATTTTGCACAACTGTGCTGAAAAATTGCACAACTGTGCACCTAAAAATTCTTCTAAGTGCGAAAATTGTGCACAGTGGTGCGAAAATTGGCACAATTGTGCACCTGATTTACATTGTATAATGCCCCATGCACCTCATTTTTCATGTTATTGACCTGCAATAAGAATAATTTGCATTAATAAAGCATTTGAGCACCGAAAAATAAAAATGAAATAAAATAAAATAAAAATTCCAAACATAAAATACTGAAAACAAAATAAGCAGAAAGAAGAAAACGACAATGACAAAAATAACGAAAACTCTTGGGTTGCCTCCCAAGCAGCGCTTGTTTAAAGTCATTAGCTCGACTTAGACAAAATTATTGTTGAGTTTTGGCGAGGGAAATTTCTTTCCCTCGAGGAATATCATCGCCTGAAAAATACAAAGCACGATTAATCCTTTTCATATCAGATAAATTCCAACCTATTCCGTCTTTCTTCCATTGTAAATCAGTTAACCATCGGTCCATTTTAGGTGTACCAATTATAGCATTTTCAATAACAGATAGAAACGTATTGTTTCCAAGAAGAACGTACCTGAGATATGGTGGAAGAGATTTAAGTTTTACTTTAGGTCTAGAAGATATTTCGCGATACGACTCTAGTGGATCTCTTTTACCTTGAGCAATTTCTTCTTTGATGGCCTCTTCAATCACATCCACTGAATAACATTTTTCTTCAAAAGGCGGAGATTTCATCACCTTATTTAAGTCGAACTCCACCTTCTCCTCTCCAATGTTCAACTCTAGATTGCCAGCACGCACGTCGATGACGGTTCCCACAGTTGCGAGAAACGGTCTTCCAAGGATGATTGGTGTTTTCGAATTTTCATCCATCTCAAGCACCACGAAGTCACATGGGATGTAGAACTTGTCCACTTTCACAAAAACATTTTCTAATATTCCCATGGGGCGTTTTATGCTCCCATCCGCCAATTGAAGTGACATCTTTGTGTTTTTAAGCTTTTGAAAGCCTAATTTCCTGCAAATTGAATAAGGCATTAGACTAACACT
This sequence comes from Buddleja alternifolia, assembly GCA_019426215.1. NCBI lineage: Eukaryota > Viridiplantae > Streptophyta > Magnoliopsida > Lamiales > Scrophulariaceae > Buddleja > Buddleja alternifolia. The sequence goes on along the minus strand of CM033400.1, from coordinate 15,917,164 downwards.
CGCTCCTAAATCACAAAGTGCTTTATCAAAGTGAAATTTTTCAATAGTGCAAGGAAGTGAAAAACTCCCCGGATCCTTTAGCTTTGGAGGACTGTTTCGTTGGATTACGACACTGCATTCTTCATTCAAGGAGATTGTTTCCATGTCTTCTAATTTCTTTCTGTTGCTCAATAGATCCTTGAGAAACTTCTCACAAACAGGTACCTGAGTCTGACCATCTATGTACGGAATGTTGATGTTCAACAGTCTAAGTGTTTGAAGAAATTTCTCTTGCTACTTGTCCAACCTCTTGTGTTGCAACCTTTGTGGAAATGGAATTGGAGGAACATATGGTTTCACATATGGCTTTGGGATAGCCTTTTCTGGCTCAACCTTGTCTGAAGGTTCAAAGATTGAATTATCTTTAGTCACAAATTCATCTCTGTGTACAGCATGTGGCTCAAATTCTTCAATTGTATTTTCGTTTATCAGAGTCACTGCATTACACTGTCCTCTCGGATTCTCCTCTGTTTGGCTAGGCAGTGTACCCCTTGACCTCGAATTCATAGAACTTACCAATTGTCCAATTTGTAATTCCAGATTCTTCGTTGCTCCCACTACCAGATCAATTTTTGCTTCCAGATTCTCAAATCGTTTTGCTGTTCCATTAGCGAGCTTTTCAATGGCTAATTCCCAAGCTTGTGGTTCTCGAGGTGGTGGTCCCTGCTGATTTGGTTGTTGAAAATTCTGAGGACCCTGTTATTGGAAACCTGGAGGAAATTGTTGTCTAGGAGGATTTGCTTGAGCTCCTTGGTTCCCTTGGCCTCCCCAAGAAAAGTTAGGGTGATTTCGTCAACCCGAATTGTAGGTGTTTGAAAATGGATTTCCTTGCTGCTTATTCTGATAGGATAAATAGTTAGCTTGCTCGATGAGTGGGCAATCAGTTGCCATATGAGGTGCCCCACAAACATCACAAGCTAAAGTAGGCTGAGATACCGCACTAACATTTCCCTTGAGTCCCTCCATGTGCTTGACAAGTGCTTTAATGTTAGCATTGAGCAATGTAATGTTATCTACATTGTGGATGCCTGGTGTTTTCTTTGTAGCCCGACTATCACTCGTCCACTGATACGTATTGGATGCCATCTTGTCTATAAGAGCCAATGCATCATCTGGATTTTTTGCCATAAAACTCCCTCCTGCAGCTGCATCGATATTCATCCGGATACTATGTGACAGACCATTGTAGAAGGTCTGCACAAGCATCCAACTAGGAATACAGTGATGTGGGCACTTTCGGAGTAATTCTTTATACCTTTCCCATGCTTGATAGAGGGTTTCACTATCAGTTTGCATGAATCCTGTGATTGCATTCCTTAACTGAGCAGTCTTGGCTGGGGGAAAAATACTTAGTCAAAAACGCAGTCGACAAACCAGCCCAAGTGGTGAACTTATTTGCCGGCTGGTTTTTCAGCCACTCCTTAGCTCTTTTAGACAGGGAGAATGGGAAGAGTCGCAATCTTATGGCATCTTCAGTAACGCCATTCATCTTGAAAGTACTACAGATTTCCAAGAAATTCCCCAGATGGGAATGGGGATCCTCCCTCTCAATATCTCCCTCAAATGCAGTGTGCTGTAGCATTTGAATAATAGCCGGCTTCAACTCAAAGGTATTGGCCTGAACAGTTGGTACCGCTATGCTGGAGGTTAAGTTCTGATATGTTGGTGTAGCATAATCCTGGAGAGTTCTCTGCGTAGTAGGTTCAATCCTCTGTAAGTTGTCTGCCATTCTATGTTGCTCTCTTTGTTGACGTCTGCCTCTTCGAAAAGTTCGTTTTGGTTCTGGATCGATTTCAATAGCAGGTGCACTCAAAGAACGCCTGTGCATCTACCAAAATTCAATCTAAAACAAGAAATTAAGATCAGAGCGAGACATATAATAAAAAAATCAAAAATAAAATAAAAATAAATGTCTAAACTAATAAGAATTAACTTTTTATTGATATTGACTATTTGTTGCCTTCCCCGGCAATGGCGCCAATTTGTTAACCGTCCGTAACAACACGGAATCGAACAAATAATATAGTGAAAGTAAGATCGTCTCCATAGGGAAGGTTATCAAGTACCAAACAAAGTTTATCTTATTATTTAAACTATCGATTATCAAAGATTTGAGATTTTAACTAATTAAAAGCCAAAATTTATAAAAACAAAATTAATTATAAATAATTAACACAAATATAATTAAAACGAACAATCAATTAACGAAAGGCCTAGGGATTAAGATTTCATCAAGGTATTTCTATAGATTATTGACTTTCAATGGATCATCATTCTTGTTTAAATTAAAGACCCAATTTCCTTAAATACATGAATACTCTCCCGAGTTCTTCATGAGTACCCACCAAAATTAATTAACGTCACTCCCATGATCAAAAACTAATTTAGATGAATCAATTAAGTTCTATGAATATTGTTTAACTAGTCTCATGCAAAATTACCAATATCCCTATTAAGCAATTTACACATGTCCATTAAATCTGACCCGATAAACTAATTCACCTCCCGGTACTTCTTAATTCATCTTAAATCATGCAATTGGTGATCAAGCAATTACAAGCATTAAACACTCATTAATAGATAAACCAAACAAGAAATCACATCCATAAATCATCAATAATCCAAATCAATACACAAGACTACATCTTAAACCCTAGAAAATAATTTAGCTATGCATAATTAAAGTAAAACAAGAAAATAAATTGCATAAACATAAAGTTACTCATGTTCAACAATGGAGGATTGGAAGAATATAACTTGAGAAGATGAAGCTTTTCTCCAAGAACTCCTCTCCAAGATCTACTTTTCTCTTCTTCAAGATCTACTCTCCAAGATCTACTTTTTTCAAGAATGATGATCTCCCATCTCACTCTAGCCTATATAACGTTTTTGCCACTTTATTTAACTAAAAAGGAGTCTTAGATACATAAATTATGCCCATCCAAGTCATAAAATCAGCCCACAAAAATATAAAAATCCGCAGCTGCACAGCTGTGCAGAATATCTGCACAACTGTGCAATCTGTCTGTGCAGAACTTTTTCGCTTCATTTTTCTTCACCGAAACATTCTCGTTTGGCCTTTCTAATGCATTTCTTCACATCCTCTTGGATAGCCTTCATTATTCTCGTAATAAATACTCCTTCAACTCATAAAAATCGCTTTTATGCCTACAAAAGCATTGAAACGACTTAGAAATCAAAATACGTAACTTAGGCTAAAAATAAAGGAAAGACTAACAACAAGGCATGAAATAAAGATAAATGTGAGGTAAATCATAATGAAAATATGTAAAATATGAGACCTAACAGGAGGGTCCCCGCTTAGAAGACCAGAGCATTAGTGTTCCAACACTTTCCTAATTTATGAGTTATTAGGATTTCGGCCGACGCCAAAACCTAGACTACAGACGGGAAAAAAAATGAAAGGATTCGACTTATATGAAGATCGTAACCTGGAGAGATTTATTTGTTCATCATTATTATCTAGGAAGTCATGAAGATATTGCTCGACATCGATCCATGACCAATAGGTGCCTTGAATTAATATGGTGAAGTTAATTCAAAGACCTAATTAATTATTTGGCTGAATAATTAATTAAAGCAATGTGGGGATTGTCTAGACTTTGAGGATAGGACTTATTGCTAGATTATTAATGAGCCTAAAGGGTCACACACTTAACTTAGTGTAGTACCTATTGGTGGAATTCATTCTTTGTGAATTAATGGAGAAACTAATTAATGAGAATTAATTAATTGGGAAAAAGAAATATATTAATTAAATGGTCTTAATTAGTAAAAATCTTAAATTTAATATTGAAATATTAAATTAGAATAAGATTAAATAATTAGTGATCTAATTAATTAAAAGAAATAAATAAATTGATTGTGATTAATGCAAAAAAAACCCCTGTGTTAATGTGAAATTGCAAAAAAAAAACCTGTGTTAACTAAATAGGCTAAAAACCACCCTGTGTTCTTATACTAAGATGGATGTGTCGAGCATGAGATGCCTTAACTGTCCTATGATGGGTCACTAGACCCATGATTACCCTTCACCTCCTATGGACCACGAGGAAGGTACGTTTATTGTTGAGGTTAATTTCTTAATTAACCATGCTTCTTGGGTGTTTGATACTGAATGTGGTATTTACCTTTGCAATGATTTGCAAGTGATGACAAGAAGCAGATAGCTAAGTGATGGGAACATGGTCATCAGGATGGCTAATGGGGCAACGGTCACTGCAAGAGCTATAGGACAAGTCACCTTAGTTGTAGGGAATAGTAGTATGTTTATTTTAAAGAACGTCTATTATGTTCCTAATGTTGGGAATTGTTCGAGCAAAAAAAAAGCAGATAAAAATAATTCCCAAACCATGAATCAATTCGATTCATTGTTGATTTCTTGACAGTAAAAAGGAAACAATTTACCTCTTGAAGCGTGAATCAATTCGTATCGATTTGATGAGAGTAGCAATCCCGGGAAATCCTACCTCTAGATATCACATAGAAAAGACCTTCGAAACTCCGAGCTCCTCTCCGATAGTTGAAGGTGGCGGTTAGGTCAGAGAGAGGGGAGGGGACTTTCTGTCTTGTCTAATTACTGTGTAAGGGCTGATTCCAAATCACACGTTATAAATTAGTTTAGGTGTTGAAGTTCTTTAGATAAACTCCAACTCTTCTACAGCTAAGTGGGCCGGCCGACCAGGCCTGTTGGATGGGCTTACTGGGCTAAGTTCATCTCAGTCCATATGTAATTAATTAATTCCCAGTTCAATCTTATTGGATATTATTTAATTACTTAATCCAATTAATTAATTCAACTAATAAATTAATTCTCAATTAATTTAACTTATGAATTAATAACTTAATTAAATTTAATCCAATTTAAAAACATAATCACGTTAGTCCATCCTTTTACTCTTGGTGAAATTACCAAAATACCCTTTACTATGTAAATAACAAGACGTCTCGTGTTTTTCATATAGCGTAAATCTTTAAGCTCGATTCGAATGGCAATGGGAGGATACCAAAGGATACGGGTGTCACCTAGCCAGCCCTGTGGATACATATCGTAGCCCAATTGAATAGGAGATGACATCATAATCATCACGAACCTTTTGATTCCAATTACCATATGCGTATAGACTCTTCATCGACGCGACCTGATCAAGTAAGAGCCATGGTACATCAAACTCATAGAACTTGATACTGTACTTTGGAATCATAATAATGTGAAATTACCAAAGTACCCTCAGTGACCATCATGAGCTAGTTTATATGCTTTGGCCAAAGACTTATAATTTCAATTACTTACGATCGGACAAGTGACATACTCGTTTACTATAGAGATGGTGAATCCCGTATTGGTAGTTATCTTACAATGTCGAATGCAGTAGTTGAATCATACTTCGAGGTCGACCCCACCTATCAGGTGATACAGGTCTAACTACTCTGATAACATATCCAATACTACGAGCACACTGTAAATAACTCCCTAGGTCTAAAGTCGACACATACTATCGCAATCTTAATCCCAATCATTGACTGTCAAAGAGTAAATACTCATGTGATCGGATTAATGCGAGCCTGGTTCAAATATGTTAATTCCATTAACTATATTAATGAGACGTCCCACTATCTAATCAGTGTTCAGTTGGCACTTTCTTGTCAAAGCAGGTGTTATACGAGTCGTATTTTAATGCCCAAATAAAATTCCTTAACTCGCGAACTATCGTTTTAAGAGATTAAGTACTTGACTCTTCCAGTGCCTCCTCTTATGCATAAGAGGTGGAAAGTCTATCTTCAAATCTTAATAACTTATTTGTTCAACACACTTAAATGCCAAATAGATTTATAGAACAAAATCAATTGCCTTATTCTATAAATAGAATATAACAGTTTGTACAATATAACTAAAATGCCCTTCTCAATCTAATTCCTCCATTGGCATTGAGGGCATATACCTAACAATTTCCCACTTGCACTCAATGCTAATTGCTATGGTATTTAGCGCCCATCTTCCCAAGATGTCGCTATCGCACCACCTTTGATAATGGCTTGGTGAGTGGGTCAGCCACGTTTGTGTACTAAGTCTATTTTCTGTATGACAACCATGCCTCTATCCAATGATTTCTTGAATAATTTGGTATCTACTCCCAATGTGTTTAGATTTGTTGTGAGACCATGATTCCTTAGCCTGCGCGATAGCTCCATGGTTGTCACACTATAGTGACAACGGTATTTCCACGCTAAGAATCATTTAAAGTTTGATAATAAACTTCTTAATCCAAACAACTTGTTTGGCATCCTTAGAGGCCGCCGTGTATTCAACCTCGAATGTGGAATCGACAGTTGTGCTTTGCTTAGAATCCTTCCAAGACACTACTCCACCATTCATAATGAATACAAAACCCGGATGTGGTTTTTCAATTATCAACATCAGATTCAGAATCTGAATCTATGTAACCATCCACTTTTTATTTCTCCATGTTCTTATTCCTTCCAAACTATTTTAGGATGCACCCCAGTGCAATCCAATTCTCTTTACCCATGTTATCTTGAAACCTCAATACCATGCTTAAAAAATAAGCAGGGTCTGGTATCTTGCATAACATTGTGTACATGAGACTTCCTATCTTTAATGCATAGGGTATGCCACTCATCTTTCTTCAATCTTAGTCGGTTTAAGGACTCATAGATTAGAGAGATGAACTCCATGTATCATGAGCAAATTTCCTCTCTTAGAGTTCTCTATCCTATAACTCTTTAGGACCTTTTCTAAGTAGAGGGTTTGGGAGATTCCTATTGTTCCATTTGCTCTATCCTAGTAGATGCAAATTCCCAAGGATATATAGGTAGTTCCTCACAAGTCTTTCATGAAGAATGTGCTTGAGATTCATGCCTTTGACCATAGTCAATAAGCCTATGCCTTTCCTTATAAGTAGAATTCCATCTACATATAGCACCAAGAATGTCATCTTGCTCCCACTGACCTTATTGTAGACACATGGTTCATCTTCATTCTTGATGAAGCCAAAGTTCCAAACTTCTTCATCGAATCAAAGATTCCAACTGCAGGAGGCCTGTCCAAGTCCATGAATAGACTTATTCAGTTTGCATACGTTATGATAATCTACGTCGAATATAAAACACTTAGGCTTGTTCAATATAGACGTTGTTAGGAATTTCATGTTAGATGACAAGATAGGATTTTATGTTAGACCCCAAAAAATGTAAGTTTATGATTTCATAGAAACATTGTATAAGCGTTTGAAAAGCTAACTTATTTTGTTAGGCATGAAATTTTTATCTTTGTAGATTTTAGACTAAGTATTAGATACTGAGTCGCTAATAGAGTTCTGTGTGAGTCTATTAAGCAATGAAGTTGAAGTCAAGCGTCCAAGTGACTCAAGCGTTGACTCGAGCGTCCAAGAGACTCAAGCGTCTAGTCAAGCGTCCAAGTGACTCAAGCATTGACTCAAGCGTCCAAGTGACTCAAGCGTTGACTCAAGCGTCCAGCTTTCAGATTCACCTGAAGGATAAAACCCAAGTTATTAAGGACTTAAATGCAATCACCAACGGTCATTTCTTTCTAACAGGAAATAAATTCGAAATGCATTAAATGCTTGATAAGTGCATTAAATGTAACAAGATAGTATGACTTGTGGACAAGCCACCTTTTGACTAGATTGTCAGCTTTTCAGAGTTCAAGTCTGCTGCTATCCAATCGGAACCAGCAGAATTTCAGGAATGTCAGAAAGGGACTATTTGACGCTCTGCGTGAGAGACACGCGCCTGATTATGTCCAACAGACAAATCCCAAGAATCTCTATAAATAGTACCCTCCAGCAAAACCTTAGAGAGTGTGCAGAGAGAGAAACTTTGCTGAAATTATTTTAGAGAAAAGCTTGCAAACTCCATAGCCAAAATTCAACAAGCTTCTCAAATACATTCCAAAGACAGTCACCGATATCTCAAACATCTTCATAGAAAAAACCTACACTATTATTGAGATATCCTAAGTTGTTTGAACTTCCCAACATCAAACAAACCTGTTACAATAAACCCTCAACATCCTTCATCTGAGTGAGAAAGTTTGTTGACTTCACAAGCAGTATTTTTGAGTAAGAGAAGCTTGTTAAGGAAGGTCTTTATTGGAGCTGAAGTCTGTGTGATCAAGGAGCTCGAGATCGTCTTTCCAAAAGTAGAGGATTGAAGTAGCTTGTAGCAGAAATTTGTGTGATGAAGGAGCTCAAATCATCCATATCCATCTCTTCCTGTTTCCCTATTTTGTAGAAGTCTCTGTGTGACTCTTCGATAATCAAAATAGTGGATTGCCTCCGAGTGTAAAGGAGAAGTAGGACGTAGCTGGGATTATATCACCCAGTGAACCTTACAATATCTTGTGTTACTTACTGCTTTATTGCTTTACCTTACTCTTGCATATTAATCATTTAAAAGGCATTAAAACAGTTAAGCAACTATATCTGGAAAAAAAGAGGGCTAAGCTTTCAAATCAGTCTTAAGCTCTTGACCAAGCGCTAAGCATTCTAAGCATTCCAAACGTTTTAACCAAAAGCAACTAAGGAAAACTTTGTGATGCTAAATACTTTCAAAGTGAAGACTTATAAAATCATTCCGCGTGCTAACACTGATTAAAGAAATGAACGCTTAAACCTATTTGGTTATAGTATTCAAATCTTGAAGTCTAAGTTAACTTTATAAAAACAGTCTTCATCAGACGCTCAGGTCAAGCGCCTACTTTTCAAGCGTCCAACGAATTTTAATACGAAATTTTTTGAAGTCGAAAAACACTTCAAGGTCTATTCAACCCCCCCTTTCTAGACCCTTTCGTATGCCACTTGGGACCAACAGACGTCCTCCTCGAGGAGTTCATTTAAGAACGCAGTTTTTCACATTCATTTGCCAGATTTCATAGTTTAGATTTGCAACTATGGCTAGCAGAATTCCAATAGATTTGATCATTGCTACTAGTGAAAAGATTTTCTCATAGTCGATGCTCTTCTTTTGACTATATCTTTTCGCCACTAGCTGTCCTTGCCACCCGAAACAATCCTTCTCTTATTGTTCCATCTATGTCCTATTGGCTTTACTCCACTGGGCAGTTTGGTAAGAGTCTAGACTTGGTTTAAATGCATCAACTCCATTTCTGCTTTCATAGTTTCCTGTCATTTTGCAGAACTAATGTCCATCGCTGCATGGTCATAGTCAGATGGATCATATCCATGGCTTTCTTCTTCTAAGGCATACAAATAATGCACTTGTAGCAAGTAGCCATATCTTTTAGGCGGTTGAGATACTCTTCTAGACCATTGTTGCGGCGGTTGTGTCATGTTAGGTTCAGTTTAGGTTTCTCGAACAGATGTCTCCTAAAAAGTATTGTTTTGTTCTCGAAGAACAATCCTTTTACCTGCTATTCCTTCTCTGACGAATGTTTTTATGCCACGATGATTCTTTGATCACCATTTAGGTAACAGAGGTATCCTATGATTACCAACAAAGCCTTCTTTTAAGGATCTATCCTCGAGTATCTCTACCTTTATTTACATCCGCAGAGCAACCCCACATTTTTTTGTATTTGAGAATAGGTTTCCTACCACACCATATCTCATATGGTGTCTTTGGAATAGATTTCGAGGGACACGTTCAGAATAAGTGCAGCTATAAGCAGTGCATGATACCACAATAAGATACTTAGCTGAGTATGAAACTTGTCATGTCCAACAGTGTACGGTTCTATCACTTCTGCTATCCCATTTAGTTGTGGAATCTTTGGAGGATAAAGTATTGAGACTATGACTTGTTCTTCTAAGAACTTGTTGTTAGGAATTTCATGTTAGATGTTTTGATGATGACAATTAGGACTTTTTGTTAAACCCCAAAATATGTAAGTTTGTTTTTTAGCTTTGAAGCATTAGATTTGTAATAGGCTTTGTTTTATTCTTATTCTAGATTGTTAGGTTAAGTTGTCTTAGTCTGAGCGTCTGATGTGTTCTGAGTGAGTTTATCAGAAGTAAAGTTTGAAGACTCAAGCGCCTGAAGTCTGAATAAAGATAAAGATTCCAAACGTCTAGAATGACCTGCTACACCAAGCGTCACCTTATAGGATAGAAATGATTCAAGGTTGAATAAGCGTCTATCAATGACTGATTTCACCTGAATTTATTTCTATGTCCAGAAGGAGTTTTAATGCAAGTATTCTCAAAGCATTAAATACCAACGGGCATTTAATTCAAATGCATTAAATGCTGATAAGAGCATTAAATGTGATAAGCACTTTCAAACGTACGGAGAAGCCACCCTATTGGACTGTCAACTATTCAAAGACTGCAGCACCAACTTTTGTGCAGCAGATTTTCAGGAAAAAGGACAAAAGTTGTTCACTCGCGGAAGTGAGAGACATGCGCTCTTGCATGTGTCAAACGGACACTTTTTCCAAGAATGCCTATAAATAGGACTTCAACAAAAGCCAAATATACACAGAGAACAATTATCAAGTCGAATTGCTGTTGCATTGAAGTCTCATTCCTTACAATCTCAGAAAAGCCAAAAATTTTCAAGAAAATATTCTCTTTGCTTTTCTTCAAATCCAGAGACAGTCAACCAATATCTTAAACATTCTTTTCAGAGAAACCCACATTACTACTGAGATATTCCTAGTTGTTTGAACTCTATCAAAATCAAACAAACTTTTTAGAAAACCCCTATCCAAGCCTCGCGATCTGTGTGAAGTCGAAGTTGGATACTTGTCGTATTTCTGAGTGAAAGAAGCAAGGGGATTGAAGTGATTTGGAGCAGAAATCTGTGTGATCAAGGAGCTCAAGTCATCGACATCCATCTCTCCCTAATTTGTAGAAGATTCTGTGTGATTCTTTGAGAATCATTTTAGTGGATTGCCTCCAAGTGTTCAAGGAGAAGAAGGACGTAGTTGGGATTACACCACCCAACGAACCTTTCAAATATTGTTCTTTACTTTACTTTCAGCATTCATATTGTCATATCATAAACTGATAAAGTAAAACTTAATCAAACGCTAAGCAACTAAATACATTTTCTGTGACGCTAAAGCTTTCAAAGAGAAGACTCCAAAATCATTCCGCTGTGTTAACACTGATCAAAGAAGTGAACGCTCAAACTTATTTGGTTGTAGTATTCAAGTCTTGGAATCTAAGTTAACTTTCTAAAAACAGTCTTCGTTAGACGCTTCACCAAAGCGCCTAGATTTTTAAGTGAACGCTTCAGTCAAGCGTTAGACACTTCAAGCGTCCAAAACCATAATTTTAATACGAATTTTTTTTAGTCGAAAAAGACTTCAGGGTCTATTCAACCCCCCCCCCCTTCTAGACCCTTTCGTATGCCACTTGGGACCAACACTTGTCAAACTTGACACTTATGTACTTGCCACCTTAAGGTGTTCTAATAAGTCTCCTAGTTTCGTTTTCAGTTCAGCCTTCGAATTTCATAATTAATTCAAGAGCTTCAGATTTATACTTCATCGAGCACACTAGACCATACCTAAAATGGTCATTTGAGAAGGTAATAAAGTACTGAAAAACTTTGCGGGCCACATTCTTAGAAGGGCCCACAAACGTCAAACTTAAAACTTTAGTGGTTGAAACAGATACAATCTCCTCGTTCCTCCAGATTTTTACTTATTTCCAGATGCTGGTTCAAAATACATCCATGAGCGCTAACTCCGAGATCTGGAATCCAAGAAGTAGAAAAATAGTTGTAGAATAGTTAAGTTAAGTTCTATACCTTCTAGCACCTTTAGCTTTCAGTTCAGGACAGTCACATTTTCCAATGCCCCTGCTCTATGCAGTAGGGCAAGTGTTTGTCTACTTTGAGATATTACCCCTGAACCTTTTGTATGGAATTTCCTTCTTGATACACCCTTCCAATCTGGATACGCGCAACTGTTTCCTCTTAATTGGAATAGTAAATGGACCCTGTGGTTCTTGTGCATTTATAAGTTGTCCATAAGCTCAGTCAAAGATCCTTCATTGTCAAATATATCAAAACTTGACAAAGTAGGTGAGGGATCTGGGGTTTGACTGAAGGATGAGATTAACTTGAAAATGACAGTTCATGTAACAATCCAGAGAACTCAATTTCTCCTACATGGATATCGTTCTTAAGTATGTGGTCTCCCACATTTCCCAATCCGTCATTTATGTATTGATGAGTTCATTCGATATGAAATACCAAACGGTCCTACCATACTTTCCAAGAAGCTTTTCTAAGTGCAACATGATTTGATCTAGGACTATCACATTCTTTTCATGTGTGCTACCTATTTCACTGCACATTGAGCTCATCTTAATGTCCTGACTTTGTAATTATTAGTGACCCAGTCTATGAAGGGAACACAGACCTTGTCATCATTGAGAACAATCCTCAATCTTCTGATCCAATTAGGTTATTGTGGTCCAGTGAGGACATTTTTCTCAAGCAGTAACGGGTTATATTTGAAGAGACAATTAAAAAACCAAGATTTACAGTTAGATATGTTATTATGTACTCAAGTAAACAAGGACTTAATGTTTACTTGTCTACCACTACTTTTCTCGAGACATTGCACTCCCATTGCAATAATCGGAAACCTCTTTGGATGGGTTTCGTAATGAGTGATTGAGTTCCTCAATGATCCAAGCAAGTTGCAACCGTTTTCGATATATGTCTTGTTAAATCTTTGAGGTGCTGTCTTACACCATTCGGTCTAACTAAAGATTCATTCTCTTTTAGCTTATGGATCACTGAACCACAAACTTTTTTGATATATAGGTGGTGATCCATCTGACTCATTTTTCTCATCAACTCCTTTCAGTCTAACAATTTATCCCACCTTGTAACCGTTTTTCATATATGGGGCAGAATTCGCTTTGACATGAAGGCATCACATGCACTAGAGAAGATAGAGTACCACGTCTTGATTCATGACCCCCTTATTCCAGGACGTCGCCATGCACTAGAAATGAACCCACCTTCTAAAGCTTGATGGAGAGCTAGTACATCCAATTTCCTTTACTTACATAGTATTTTTCTAATGGGATAATTATAACATTGTAATTTTACTTTAAATCTGAGTCTCACTTTGCACATTAATTTGTTACAGTGCAGTAAAGGAAACGTAATTATAGAAAATGCCTAGCAATTCTATCATCACACACTCATATGGACTTTTCTAGATCGGCAAGAGCTAACGGGCCAATCAGGGGAGGGTTTCTATCTATTACAAGAGCTTCCACCTATACAAGATTCTAATCTTCTGGCTCCAAGCTCTATCTGGGCCTATCTAACATAAATACAAAGAAGCAAGCCTATACAAGTATTCTATGTAATGAAAGATACATCCTGGGGGCTCAAACTCCAGCCCAATACAACCAAGTTAAAACAATGATAAAACCCTAAGTCCTAAGAGGTGTCAACCATCACATATTAAAGGGAGCACATAAACAATTTAAATACATATGTGAATTTAAGGGGTTAAATCTAATTTAACATTCAAATCTAGTTTAACAATTAAATCTAATTTAATAATGAATTAAATCTAATTTAATCATTGCAAAATAAATCCAATCTATTTTGACTTCTTTAATTAAATCTAATTTAATCATTGCAAAATAAATCTAATTTATTTTGTCTTCTTTAATTAAATCTAATTTAATTAAAGTGAGACTATATCCAATAAAGTCTCTATAGCTAAACAAATTTAAAAAAACATGAGTAATTAAGTTTAATTCAATTCCAAGAACCAATAAATCCAATATAAGTGTACATCCAATTTACAAAATCCAAATCAAATCCAATTTTTAAGTGTAAATCCAATTTACATAATCAAAATCAAATCCAATATAATTTGATAGGCTAGTTAAATTTAATTTGATCAAGAATAAAATCAAGCCCAAATTATTTTATTCACATGACTAAATATAATTTAATCAAAATGTAACTAAATCATTTAATTATTAGAGAAGGTCAAATTTTTATTTAACTAAAAGGGTATTTAAATCCAATTTAATTTTAAAACAAATTTAATTTATATTTTCCTTTAATTCGGAGATTAAATCTTAATTTAATTTATTAAGTTTAATTTATTTGATAGGCTAGTTAAAATTTAATTTGATCAAGAATAAAATCAAGTCTAACTTATTTTATTTACATAACTAAATATATTTTAATCAAAGTATAATTAAATCAAACTTAATCACTAGAAAAGATCAAATTTCTAAATTAACTAAGGGGTATTTAAATCTAATTTAACTTTAGAATAAATCTAATTTATATACCCTTTCACCTAAGAAAAAATTTAATTTAAATAACTTAAATCCAATTTAAATAAATTGAACTAAATTCAATTTAATTTGAATAACCAATTTAAAAAAAGTTAGAAATGGGGCCATGAATTAATCCAATGGGGTAACCCACATGTATTGAGTCAAACCCAATACATATATCAATTAATACGCTAGACTCAAGCCCATCGATCTTTTAATTAATTCGCTGAGCCCAAGCCTAGCATATATATTGATCAATACGATGGGTTCAAGCCCAGCGATCTTTTAATCAATTCGTTGGGCATATTAGGTTAACCACAGGCCCAGCGCAACATTAAATGTGCTGGGCCACTGAATTAATTCTTGATGTGTTGGCCCAGCCCAACACCTAACTTGATGTGTTGGCCCTGCCCAACACATCATCCCTGTTGCCCGATTAGGGCAATAGGCGCCATCTGTTAGGATTATGCCCTTAGATGCCATAGAGGATAGAATGATAGAGCATCTATCTTGTCATTAACTTATATCGATATTATTAATAAAGGCGTTATTTAGTTTTCACTTAAATCTTATCTGCAGCTATACGTAGTGTAAAACGTTTTGTCCGTGTTTTCAGTGCGATCCCTCTACTTCCTATGGGATAGGAAGAGTGGCACTAGAGAGATCAATCTTGATTACTAAAAACAAGTTTGCAAGTAAAGTGAAGTCTTTAATGGACAAATAAAGACTTAGAACACTTGTGCAATCTTATCTCTGACATGGGAGTGTCTGTCTAGTACCATGGGATGGTAGGAGATTAAGATTGTAGGCACATCAGTGGAACTGATATGCTCGAACACGACTCGCATCGGTTCTGTCACATGGGTTTTCACTCTGTGACTGTCAATAACAGAACTGATTATGCGTAATAGGTATAAGTGAACCTTTGACCTGAAACATCATGCTGAAGATGCATTTGTGACGTCAAATATTTCATTAGAGTAGTTAGACCCAATTCACCCGTTGGTGGGGTTGACCTCGAAATGCGGCTTGATGGGCAAATGGTAGTCTTAGCTGATATCTAAATGGGATTTGTTCTCTCATAAATGAGTGAGAAAATACCTTATGTGATTATAGATAAAAAGAGATCAAAGTGTTTAGCCAAGGAAAAAAAAGACGATTGTGCTAGGCACTAAATCGATCTCAATGATCTCGTATTATTACAATTAATACATATGATCAAGTCCAGTGAGTTTGACATAACCATGACTCTCACTTGACTAGGGTACACAAACAAAGGGTTTATACTTACACGACATTTATGATTGGAAGGTTGCGGAATGATCCTATCATTCGTTTTTGTTTGGGCTACGAAATGGGCAACGCAACTGGCTAGGTGTTACCCACTTTGTTCCCTATCATTGCCAAACGAAACAAACATAAAGAGTCGCGCTAAAGGATTGATAAAGAAAAATTAAAAAAAAAGGAGTTTTTATTTTTCTTCTAGGAGTTTTAATTTATTGGATAAATTAAATAATTAACTATTTATTAGATGAAATAATTAATTATAAGGCTAAGATTATTTATTAATTGATTTCCAAGGAAAATATATTAATGAATTAATTTATCTAATTAATTTGGTTATTTAATTAATTAATTTATTTATTGGATATAAGAAATTATTAATTGAATAAGAAATTAATTAAAACAAAAGGAATTCCGGGGCTTAAAGAAGCGTCCAAGAGGATGCCTATTAAGGCCTCAATGGGCGTCTAGGTGATGCCCAATTTTACTAGGGCTCTTTTATTTTGACTTGTTCAATAAGTCATGAGGTATATAAGGACTCTTTGACTTAGAACAAGCAGACAACTTTCATAACTCTCCTAGAAAGAAAGAAGAAAAATATTCCTCCCCTCTCTAATACACTAGCCATCGCCCCCTTTAGAGATTAGTGAAAATTTTACATTTGTCGATCCACGCATGACAATTAAGAGACAACGTACTTTTGTTGTTTGGATCAAGTTCAAGATTTGAAGATTGCACAAAGGATTGAAGATTTAAAAGCTTCAATTTTTTTACTTTTGGAGGAAGAAGAAAAGTCTCCAACAACTTCGCTCTAACGGGTGAGTGATTATTCGTTAAGTGTATTGATTAATTTGAATATGCGATCATTGAATTCAATTTTGGGTTTTAAAATAAATTTTTTTAAAATCCTTCCGCTGCATTTATGTTATTTTTCACGAAACCCAACACTGTCAACGTCGGCGCTTGGCGTCGCGACGGCCAACGACGACGGCGATCCGTCATCCCTGCTCAAAGGGCTAACGACGATGCTATTTACGCCTCTTTGCTCCTTTAACTCCCCAGCTGTGCAAATTCGATTGCACAGCTGGTGGGGCATTCACAGCGACTATGCAGTGCCGCCCCTTGCGGCACAATCATCACCTTTTGGCGAAGGACGGCAGCACAACGCCGCCTATGTCAATCGAGCTTCACTATTGTGCGTCTTATCGCACAGTAGTGTGTTTGAGTTGCTGGAAGCACCTTGTTGCCGCCGATGTGGCCGTCTCTATTGATAAGAGGTGTTTTTACGTGTTTTTAAGACCGCAATTCTTATGATTTGGATTCACTTATTGCTTAAATCATGTCACATTTGCATTTAATAGGTGTGTTAAGTGAATACAGGTAATAAATGAGAATACATGAAGAAAAGGGAAGAAAAACGATGTACAAAACAAGTTCAAGCATGTTTTTCAACACCTAGGCGGTTTATGCATCTCCTACCACATTCGAGCGATAATTCCGTACATTTCGAGACCGACTTAGACAAAGTTTCCTTCTATAAAGTTTTAGATGTATGTCTTAGCTTCAAATGGGAACTTGAAACATCCAAATCGGAGGTCTATAGAGATAATTGTGAAGGAAATACGATTTCTGCGCCGAACAAAGAAGTACATGTGCCAGGATACGCCCCAACTCCCTCCTAGTCATGCCTAGGCATGGATAGTCCGAATGTTACTCCTTTTCAGCCTAAATTCCAGCATTATATGATGGGTAAGAATCACTTTTGGCCATTATTCAGCACATGTGTTGAGGGTTGTCATAAGTGTGTTTCTTGGTGGATTTACTTTATGGGTGCCAAATCAGAAACACCTTCATATTGAAACGTAATTTATGTATACTTAGCGACTGAATTGGACGAAATGTCCTTCTGGAAAGTTGTAGATCTATGTTTTATCTGAACATGGGGACTTGAATCATCCAATTTGGAGATCTGTGGAGAAGTTGATGAGGAAAATACTAAGACTGCGTTGGAAAGCAAGAAAATGGCAGCATGCATGTGTTTTGTTGAAGTTTTCACATGGTTATGCTTGGTGGAATTCTTAAGGGCCGAAAGTTTAGCATTTTTTAGCTGGTTGGAATCTTAAAAGCCAAACTTTAAGCATCACCTTAGGTGGAATTCTCATTGGGGAACTTTAATGGGAATTCTTAATGCATACTTTAGTGGAATTTTGGCTATAAAAGGAGGGGGAACCCATACTCTTCATGATTCACTATCAATTTCAGATTCTTGGAGGAGAGGGGGGCAGCCCCTAATCTGATTTCTCCACCATTCATCACCATTCTTCATCACTCTTGGAGGGGAAAACTAGAGGAAGGAAAAGAGCTTGGGGATTGAAGGCTCAACTTCAAGATCCATCATCATTCAATTAGAGGGAGTTTTTATAGCCTTTTCATTTTCATTCATGTCTATGAATATGTGTATTTACTCATTATTGTTTTTCATACTATCTATTATGAACTAATTTCATAAGATTAAGGCCATGTAAGGTCAAATTGTGATATATACTTATAATAGATGATTGTTGAGGTTATTCTTATATTGTTATGTGATGTGAATTTGTGTTTTTACTTATCTTGCATATACTTGATCACTATATGTTAGAATCTTATGCCTAGGTGAATATTTCGGGAGAAAATTGACTTAGGGTGCAAGAAATTCACATCATGACCCGCAACTAATGAGGAATTGCCCTAGACATAGGTAAAAATTCCCGGGTGAAGTTGTTCGATTCAAATCGAGTGAACTCTAGTACGTTAATGCATGTTTAGTGGTTAGATTTCCGGATAGGAATATTTGGGAAATCACGATCTAAGCATAGGAGTTTATACGCGAGACATCGGTTATTCTCTACCCTCGGAGCTCTCACCATAACAATATAAGCGTAATACTTCAACGAGAATCTTTATAAGTATAATTGATCAATTTGAACCTAGCATGTGCCTTAGTCTCCCTTTATATTTTGTTTTAAATCACATGTGCAACCTTGTTCTTATCTTACGCGTTTCACACTCATTTTACCTTTATTGTATTGATCTTTGTTGTTATAAAACCTTAAACTAGAATTCAAGTCCTTGTGGTTCGACAACCCGGACTTTTCGTCCACACTTATTACTACACACGACTAGTGCACTTGCTATCATAGCACGTTAGCTTTTAGCGTGTCATCTATTATGGCCAGCGCCACCACCAACTTTATCCCCAAAAAAATTTTAAATCGAAATTTTCCAGATTCAAATTACTCTTGAATAATTCAGATCCAGATTTCAGATTTAATCAGAAAAAAATTCGAAAACCAATTTTTCAGATTTAATAAATTCACCCAATTCATATTGACTCAAAACCAAATACACACAATTTGCGTATATCATGTTCATGTAATTATCAAATAAAACATTCATAAACACGATAGAAATCAACAAAGCGACAAACCTGGCCCTAATATCATTGTTAGGAATTGTTCGAGTAAAAACGCAGCGGATAAAAATAATTCCCAAACCATGAATTGATTCGATTCATTGTTGATTTCTTGACAGTAAAAGGGAGATAAACGATTTACCTCTTGAAGCGTGAATTGATTCATATCGATTTGATGAGAGTAGCAATCCTCGGGAATCATACCTCTAGATACCACGCGAAAAAGACCTTCGAAAACTCTGAGCTTCTCTCCGACAGTTGAAGGTGGCAGCTAGGTCAGAGAGAGGAGAGAGGATTTTCTGTCTTGTCTAATTACTGTGTAAGGGTTGATTCCAAATCACATGTTATGAATTAGTTTAGGTGTTGGAGTTCTTTAAATAAACTCCAATTCTTCTGCAAATAAGTGGGCCGGCCGACTGGGCCTGTTGGATGGGCTTATTGGGTTAAGTTCATCTCAGTCCATATGTAATTAATTAATTCACAGTTCAATCCAATTGGATATTATTTAATTACTTAATCTAATTAATTAATTCACCTTATAAATTAATTCTCCATTAATTTAACTTATAAATTAATAACTTAATTAAATTTACTCCAATTAAATAACTAAATCAAGTTAGTCCATCCTTTCACTCTTAGTGAAATTACCAAAATACCCTTTACTATGTAAATAACAAGACGTCCGGTCTTTTTCATATAGCGCGACTCTCTATGCTCGATTTGATTGGCAATGGGAGGATACCAAAGGATATGAGTGTCACCTAGTCAACCCCATGGATACATATTGTAGCCCAATTGAATAAAACCTATGAGTCGACCCTTGAAGGATCTTTCCTCTAGTTTCTCTACCTTAGTCTTCTTAACATATGTGGGGCAACCCCACACTCTTATATACTTAAGATTATGTTTTCTTGCACACCACAACTCATACGGTGTTTCGAGAATAGATTTCGAGGGACACTTATTCAATATGTGTACAGCTGTAAGCAAAGCATGTCCCCACAATAAAATGGGTAAATCGGTATAACTAAGCATAGACCTCATCATATCCAATAGAGTATGATTTCTGCGCTCAGCTAGTCCATTGATTTGTGGGGTTGCTGGAGGGTAAGTTGTAACACTATGTCGTGTTCTTTTAAGAACTCATCAAATTTAGTACTCATGTATTTGCCACCACAATCCGATTGCAGTACCTTAATACTGTGCCTGATTTGTTTTTCAATCATAGTCTTGAACTCGTTGAACTATTCAATAGCTTCAGACTTATGTGTCACTAAATACACGAGTCCATATCTACTATGGTCGTCAGTTAATGTAATGAAGTACTGAAAACCTCCGTAGGCCTCATCCTTAAAGGGCCCACAAACATCTGTATGAACTAAACCCAAAACTGCCTTGGATCTTTCAAAATGTCCGGTGAAGGGTGACCTGGTCATTTTACCTTTTAGACAGGATTCACATGTTGGATATGGATCAGATTCAAGAGGGCCAATATGTAACACCCTTACATGAAACACATAGATACCAATATCACCCATATATATATAGTACCCATTCGAACATCATATACAAGCAAAAGCATCCACTTCACTAGTTACATAATCCTCACACATGAACATAGAAAGAAAACAATATACATACATCTAGGCATTATACTTTTACAAGAGACCAAAAAGAAGCCCTATATGATATGCAAATGATGAACTGAGGGATAAGGACTTGAAAACTAGCTAGCTGACCTTTGATCCATACTTCGACCTTTTGCACACAACTTCACGGATCGATTCTATCTACAGCTACAAAAGAAAACATTGCGTTTGGTGAGTTGAAAGCTCAACAAGTATAATTAAGTATAAGATAGTTGACATCCTATAAGCACACGAAAATCAGCAACCAATCACTCATTTGAAGTTACATAAGAACATCATCCATAATCATTTCACATTCAAGTCATATCAATTAGAAACACATGATGCACGTGCTTAGTCATTTTATCTTACTGTTAATGGCTTGCTATAACTAAGAGTAAATCATGATCACGAAAATGGCCATGGCACTCTGTAATTCATATAACATATGGGAGTTTAGTGAACTCAGGCGGTTGTACGATACTTTGTGGTCCAGTTTTACTGGAAATTCTTTAACACATGGCTCAAGATTAGTAGCAGCCATAACAGAACCTCTTATGTCGAATGAATGCATTTTCATAGCATATATCTCATTTTCATCATCAAGTCATCAATAACATTTCCACCTTGGTAAAGTTCATGTAGTTCACATATATTACACAATGAAGTATATGTTAATGTAAATCCCCCTTGAGGATTGCATTAATAATCAAAGATATATATAGAGTTTACAATAGAGATATAATATAAAAGGTAACTAAGAAACTAACAATAAAGGTAAACCTAATCTAATAAGGAAACTAATAATGGAGCAATAATAATAATAACACTAACACTCCCCCGCAGTCGAAACGGGAGATGGGCGAACGGTGAGACTGGATCGAAAATCAACAAACGGTGTAGAAGGCAATCCTTTTGTCAAAATGTCGGCATACTGATGAGATGAAGGAACGTGAAGCACACGAATTTCACCTAAGGTAACTTTTTCACGCACAAAGTGTAAATCCAATTCAACATGCTTGGTACGTTGGTGCTGCACGGGATTTGAAGAAAGATAAACAGAGCTAATATTATCACAATAGACAAGCGAGGCCTGGGAGAGAGGGCAATGGAGCTCAAGAAGAAGATTATGAAGCCAAGCCGTTTCAGCAACAGCATTGGCAACACCACGGTACTCGGCCTCGGCACTAGAACGAGAGACAGCGGGTTGGCGTTTAGAAGACCAAGAAATGAGATTATCACCAAGGAAGACACAATACCCAAAAGTCGAACGACGAGTGTCATGGCATCCAGCCCAGTCAGCATCAGAGTAAGAGATGAGCTAAGAGGTAGAGGAAGGAGTAAGGGTAAGACCATAATAAAGCATGCCACGAACATACCGAAGAACACGTTTGAGAGCAAATATATGACTATCACGAGGATCATGCATAAAGAGACAGAGCTGATGAATAGCAAATGAGATGTCGGGAAGTGAGATATTAGAGAGCACCAGGAAGACTACGATAAAGAGTTGGATTAGAAAAGGAGGGACTAGAAGAAGATGAGAGTTTCGCTTGAGAGTCGGCAGGAGTGGAAACAGGATTACGCGAGGACATATTGGCACGATCCAGAATTTCGCGAGCAAATTTCTCTTGAGAGAGAAAAAGACCAGAAGGAGTGTGAGTGACATAAATGCCTAGAAAGTAATGAAGAGGACCAAGATCAGTCATAGCGAACTCCCGAGAAAGAAGAGAGGTGAGATGAGTAAGAAGAGAGGAAGAAGAAGCAGTGAGGACAATGTCATCAACATAAAAAAAGAGATAGGCAGTGGAGGAGCCACGACGAAAAATGAAGAGAGAAGCATCAGCACGACTACTGAGAAATCCAAGAGAAGAGAGATAAGAAGTAAAGCGATGATGCCAAGCACGAGGAGATTGTTTTAGTCCATACAACGCTTTCTTAAGAAAGCAGACGTGATCAGGAAAGCAGGGATCAAAAAAACTAGGGGATTGCTTCATGTACACAGTTTCTGTCAGATGACCATTGAGAAAGACATTCTTAACGTCGAGCTAATGAAGAGGCCAAGATTGGGAGAGAGCAAGACTAAAAACCGTATAAATAGTAGCGAGTTTAACAACGGGACTAAAAGTATCTTCATAATCGATGCCAGGTTGTTGAGTGAAACCTTGAGCAACGAGACGAGCTTTATAGCATTCAAGAGACCCATCAAAACGAAATTTCTGGCAAAAAATCAATTTGAACCCGACGAGGTTGACATTGGGAGGACAAGGAACAAGATCCCATGTGTGATTAGAGTGAAGAGCATTGATTTCATCATTCATAGCAGAAGTTCAGAGAGGATCGCGAAGAGCTTGAGCATAAGAGCGGGGAATAGGAGAAATCGAAGGGGAAGATGCAGAGAGATTGAGAAGGCGGCGGGGTTTAGTAACTCCAGCTTTGGATCGAGTGACTATAGGATGTGTAGAGATTGGGGAAGAATGTCGGGGAGGAAAAACCAAAGTCGAGGGATGAGGAGAGGGAGAGGGCAGCGGAGATGGTGCAATGGGACGGGAGGGAAACCCGGGTGGCAGACCGGTAGGGACGCGGGTCGGAGTGGCAGCGGCTAGATGGCGGAGCAGAGGAGGCGTGTCCTCGGCAGAGGTAGGATCCAAAAAATTATAAGAAGTGGAATCGAGAGAGGAAGAATGAGAGGAGAATGGGAAGATGGACTTATTAAAAATGACATGGCGAGAAAGAATGATTTTATTCGAGTCGAGATCGAGACAACGATAGCCTTTGTGATTAGAAGGGAAACCTAAGAAAATGCAGGCAGACGAGTGAGGTGATAACTTATGAGGAGCTGTGGCAGAGAGATTGAGATAACACAGACAACCGAAAACACGGAGATGATCATAGGAGGGAGAAATATTATATAAAACTTCGAATGAGGTGCGAAAAGAGAGAGTCGAAGTAGGAAGAATATTAAGGAGGTGAGAAGCCATGTGAATGGCCTTTGCCCAAAAAGAAGGAAGAAGATAAGCTTGAAAAAGAAGAGAACGCACGATATTGTTGACTGTTTGTATGGTACCTTCGGCTTTACCATTTTGTAGCGAAGTATGAGGATAAGAAAAACAAAATTGTACACCATTGGTTGCAAAAAAAGATTGGAAAGAGTGATTGTCAAATTCACCACCATGGTCACACTGAAAAGATTTAATTTTGAAGTTAAATTGAGTGTGAAGATAATTAAAAAAGTCGACAAAAATTTTAAAAGTATCCGACTTATGACGTAAAGGGAAAATCCATAAAAAATGCAAAAAATCATCAAGAAAAATTAAATAATAACGAAAGCCACCCAAACTCGGAACAGGAGATGTCCAAATATCAGAATGAATAATATCAAATAAGTTTGTGCTAGAAGAAGTAGAACTAAAAAATGGGAGGCGTTTATGCTTTCCTAATTGACAAGCATGACAAAGAGAACGAGAATATTCCTTATTCCAAGAAAGAAACTATGACTAGAAAGAAAATTGAAAATAGCAACTCCGGGATGACCGAGACGACGATGCCATGTGGAAGAAGATGGAGCCATAGAAGTGAGGAGAGCCGTGGAAGACGGATGGAAAGGATAGAGATCGCCGTCGCTGTTTTGCCGAAGAAGAACCGAGCCAGGGCTAAGATCCTTTACAGAAAAACCAAACGGGTCAAACTCGATTGAGCAATGATTATCATGAGTAAATTTACGAACAGAGATAAGATTTTTAATTAACGAAGGAGAAATAAGAATATTATTGAGAGAAACAGAACGAGAAGGAGTGGGAAGAGATGAGTGACCAATGGAAGTGACAGGGAGTGCAGCACCATTGCCAACAATAATTGAATTTAAATTATTACAAGGTGCAATATTAAAAAAATTACCTTGATGAGAGGACAGGTGAGAACTCGCACCGGTATCCAAATACCACTGTTCATCGGGTTGTTTGAGTGTCATTATTTGATATAGAGCAGAGAAGTCGGTAGTAGCGAGAGCGGGCTGATGTGGCTGAGCTGGACTGGAGGAATAGGCTACGGGAGTAGGAGCAGATGGACCGAAAGGAGCTGGGGCACGGCTGGTGAAAGGCCCAAGAGGCAGGCCCAGAATACTTGGAGTGCTGGGGCAGCTGAATGCAGTGGGCCGTTTGCTGAAGAAGGCCCAAAGGTGGACGGATGGAACCAAGGAGATGTAGTGGGCTGAGTGGAGGCGACCCAATGTGCTGAATTGTTAGAGAAGGGCGCATGTGGGCTGCTGGATGGAGTAAAGCTTGCATGAATCGGACCAAGCAATTGAGGCCCATTGGGAGTATGCTGCACGAGTTGGTAGGAGTATCCAGAAGTGGGGGCGGCCAAATTTTGTGGACTCGGACGAGAGCCCATATGGTAGTCTCCCGAACGACCACCATGGTAATTATGACGACCACCACCTCGACCACGATTATTACCATAATTTCGATTATTATTTCGGTTGGTGTTAGGATTCAAATTTTGTGAGAAAAGAGCAGTGGCGGAGTCGGGGAGTTGTGTACGAGTCGTGAAACGTGTTTTGCGAGTTTCATGAATAAGAAGTAAATTACGACATTCAGAGAAAGAGAGTGGAGGGGGTTTGGCGGTTATGACAGTGATGAGAGGGAGGTATGACTCGGGGAGACCTTGCGAAATTTGAAGAATTAAGGCAACATCAGTTATGGGAGAGTCAAGATCGGCAAGGTTGTCGGCTAAAAATTTCATCTCCTGACAATATTGAGAAATAGATAGGGTACCTTTACGAAGATTATGAAATCGCTCATTAAGTTGCATGGAGCGTGAGGGTTTATTCTTACGAAAATTTGACTCAATGGAAAACCAAATATCATGAGATGTAGCATATTCAAGATCAAGATGTTTTAGCAATTTAATATCAATAGACGAGTAAAACCAACGTTTAATAGTTGAGTCAAGAGAAAACCAAGTTTCATCAGTATCAGAAATTGGTTTTGAATGGCCAGTTATGTGATCAAAAAAAGAGTAGCTACGACAGAGATCCATAAACATACCGCGCCATAATTTATAATTTGAATCGTTTTCTGTTAACTTAAAACCAAAAGAAGAATAAACATTGCCGGCAGCCAAAGCCGGGTGAAGTGGGGGCAGTTTGGGTTGATTTTGGGCATGAAGTTGGGTTTCGGTGGTAGAAGAGTCATCGGTTTGAGTCATGGAGGAAGGAAAACCGAAATAATAAAGGAAAAATAACGGAACTAATCACTTGAGAGGATAGTAATCGAAAAAATACCTTGACAAATCACCGAGAAACTACAATAGAGAAGTGGCCGGTAATGGAGGCTATATGAAGTGAGAGATGCCGCGTTGAGGGGAGCAACGACTTAGAGGGGAAGGAAGAATATAGAGAGAGAGAGAGACGACGAATAGTACTGTAGCGCCGGAAAAGTACTGTAGTAGAGGCGGCTAGAAGAGAAAAGAAAAAAATAAAGGCCTAGGAGTTTAGGTTTAGGCTGATACCATGTTAATGTAAATTCCCCTTGAGGATTGCATTAATAATCAAAGATATATATAGAGTTTACAATAGAGATATAATATAAAAGGTAACTAACAAACTAATAATAAAGGTAAACCTAATCTAATAAGGAAACTAATAATGGAGCAATAATAATAATAACTCTAACAGTATATTCACCATATTCGTTTCCATCATTCAATCATCATATAACCGCATTCACAACACCATAAGTTTCCCAATCAACACAAATAGACAAATAAAGGATGCATTTAGAACTATCAATCAAAATGAAGGATGAGTCAATTATCAAGTCAACCAATTATACTCACAAATAGTGGCCCGTCGAGATGTCTTCGTCTAGTCGGTGTTTTCTGCTCCTCTATTGGAATCTCAACCTATTAAACACATCAAAATGCATAACTACCCTTGCTATAATACATTTAATAACATGACAAAATATTTTAATATTTAATTTCCGATTCCATTAACGAAACAGGTTGTCCCGGCAGATTTTTTTTAGAACCGACACCCGATATTAAACTATTTTTCTAACATCCCCTGTTTACTGAAAAATTCTGAAATTTGGATGAAGTCTCGCTAACATCTTTATATATCTACTATAAAAAGTTTAGTTTAAAAAACAAATTCCAGGTTAACAAAATATCCTCAAAACAGCAACAGTTCTCAATTCCGCTGAACAAACTGGCAGTTTTGTTCAACGATTTTTAGAAAATTCCAAAAAATTCGAAATCTTACCAAATTTTTTAGAGAGGTTTAAAACACAATCAAGTCATTCCAGAAAATATTTCATAATTAAACTCACAAGTTTAGGTACCTAATTTCAGTTTGAAAACCCATCTTCAGAAACTGAAATCTCAAAAACAAACGGAACATCATGCAATTGAAGTTACCTAAAATACATATGTATGATATAATACTTTATATTTCAGGTCATATATAGCTTGAATTAGATTTCATCTACATCATATACACATCACAAAAAAAATAAAGAAGGAAAACATAAATAACTATGATATACCTTAAGAGAGACAACAAGATGATGCTTTCTAACTATTCTTGAAATTTTCTTGATTCTTCTTCCTTTCAAACTCTTGTATTTTTTTTTAATTTTTTTTTATATTTTTATGTGGAAGAACTATGGAGAAGCTTGGACTCTAGGTGGTGGTGTGTGTGAGAATGAAGAAAATGATGAGAATGAGTGAGGATGAATTTGCATGGACACATTTTTCCAAGCATGAGGTGTACTTAATTTAGTGTGCCACCACCTAATCACTTTCTCATTCTTAGTGCATATATGGATACATATATATATATATATATATATATATATATATAGATAGATATGAATATTTCAAATATTACAAACATATAATTGATGCATCTATATAAGAAAGGTAGTAAAATATTTTGGTCGAGCACGAATCGAATAAATTATGAAATCTAATTAATGAAAATCATTATTCTACTAAAATGCAGGTATTTATGCTAATGTGTGATTTAATGAAAAGTGAGGTTTTGGGTCATGACAATCCTCACCCCTTTTTTTTAAATTTCATCCTCGAAATTTGTACTTGTATCGCTAAATAACCATGGATACTGTTCTCTCATGTGTTGTTCTGTTTCCCAAGTTGCTTCTTGTCTCGAATGATTCTTCCATAATACTTTCACTAATGGAATTGTTCTATTTCGAGGCTACTTGTCTTTGTGGCCTATGATTTCCATTGGTTCTTCAACATAACATAAAATATCAGAAATCTCAATTGGTTCGTCTAGAAGAATGTGAGAAGGATCTGATCTGTACCGGAGAAGCATTGTAATGTGGAATACGTTATGAATCTGGGGCAACTCTAGTGGCAATGCCAGACAGTATGCTAAGGGACCAACTCTTTCAAGTATCTCGTAAGAACCAATATAATGAGGAGATAGTTTACCTTTCTTGCCAAATCTGAGAATACCTCTCCAAGGAGAAACACGTAGGAACACTTTTTCACCAACCACATATTCCATTTCCCGTCTGTGTTGATCAATATAACTCTTTTGTCTATCTTGGGCTACTTTTAGTCGATTTTTGACAATTTTCACTTTTTCAATGGTATCTTGAATCAAATCTGGTCCTTCTAACAATCGCATTACATTTTCGTCCCAACATACCGGACTCCTACATTTCCTACCATATAATGCTTCATAAGGAGCCATGTCAATGCTGCTATGATATTGATTGTTATATGCAAATTCCATCAGTGTCATATGATCATCCTAAGAGCCTTTAAATTCAAGAACACATGCCCTAAGCATATCCTCTAAAGTCTGAATAGTTCTCTCTGATTGTCCATCCGTTTGTGGGTGAGATGCCGTACTAAAATGTAGTTTAGTACCCAATGCTTGTTGTAAGCTACCCCAAAATCTCGATGTAGGATCACGATTCGAAACAATAGATAACGGTACATCATGTAATCTCACAATTTCATCCACATACTTTTTCGCAAGATTTTCCATAGTAGAACCCCATTTGAATGGTAAAAAGTGAGCCGATTTTGTAAGCCGATCAATAATAACCCAAATGGCATCATTCTTTCTCTGTGTCATTGGTAGACCATAAACAAAATCCATAGTAATACGCTCCCATTTCCAAACCGGAATAGGTAATGGATGCAACTTACCTACGGGTGCCTGATGTTCTGCTTTAATCTGCTGGCATGTCAAGCATTTAGAAACATACTCTGCTACATCTTTCTTCATTCTGGGCCACCAATAATGAGTCTTCAAGGTTTGATACATCTTTGTACTACCTGGATGCATGGCATATGGTGCAGTGTGAGCTTCCTCCATTATCTCATGCCTTAGGCCATCGACATTAGGAACACAAAGTCTGTGGTTGATTGTTAATCTACCATCATCATTGATAACAAAAGCTGTACTCTTTTCCTGTTTCACCTTTTTAGCAATACTAGTCAGCTTGTCATCATGAAATTGAGCCTTTTTAATTCTTTCAATCATAGTAGGACGAACATCAATTGTAACATATAAGACACCCGTATCATTAACATTCATCTGAGCATTCATCTTTCTTAAGTCCAACAAATACGGTTTAGAATCCACCGAAAGATAAGAAATAGTACCATAGGATTTTCGACTTAAAGCATCAGCAACAACATTGGCTTTCCCAAGATGATACTCAATAGTGCAGTCATAATCTTTTAGCAATTCAACCCATCTTCTTTGTCGCATGTTCAACTTTTTTTAGCTCAACAAATATTTCAAACTTTTATGGTCAGTGAAAATTTGAAATGTGGCACCATATAAGTAATGTCTCCATATTTTTAGGGCGAGAACAACTGCAGCAAGTTCAAGGTCATGAGTAGGATAACACATCTCATGTGGTTTAAGTTGTCGTGATGCATACGCAATAACCTTACCACGTTGCATTAAAACACATCCCAAACCTTGGTAAGAAGCATCACTATAAATAACAAAACCCTCATTACCTGAAGGCATTGTCAATACTGGGGCAGTAGTAAGTCGTTTCTTTAACTCTTCAAAAAAATTTTGGCATTGATTTGTCCATATGAAAGGAACACCCTTTTGTAACAATTTGATCATTGGAGCAGCAATACGAGAAAAATTCTCAACAAATCGTCAGTAATACCCCGCCAAACCCAGAAAATTTCGAACTTCTGTAACATTCCTCGGGCTTTCCCATTTCAATACTGCTTCAATGTTCTGAGGGTCAACCTTAATACCATCACCGAAAGTAACGTGTCCCAAAAAGATGACTTGGTCTAACCAAAATTCACATTTACTCAATTTCGCATACAACTGCTTCTCACGTAAGATTTGCAGTACAATTCTCAGGTGTTGTTCATGTTCTTCAAGAGATTTAGAATAAATTAGAATGTCATCAATGAAGACAATCAAAAATTTATCCAGATAGGGTCTAAATATATTATTCATCAATGCCATGAACACAGCAGATGCATTAGTCAGACCGAAAGGCATCACTAAAAACTCATAATGGACATACCTGGTTCGAAAAGTTGTCTTTGGAATATCAGCCTCTGCAATTTTTAACTGATGATACCCGGATCTCAAATCAATCTTTGAGAAAATGCTAGCACCCTGCAGCTGATCAAATAAATCATCCACCCTAGGTAATGGATACTTATTCTTCACTGTGACTCGATTTAATTGCTGATAATCTATGCACAATCTCAAGGTGCCATCCTTCTTTTTAACCAACAATACTGGTGCACCTCATGATGAAACACTCGGTCTGATGTACCCTTTCTCATGTAATTCATGTAGTTGTGTTTTCAATTCTTGCAATTCAATAGGTGCCATTCTGTATGGAGGGATAGAAATTGGTGCAGTACCTGGTTGTAATTCGATGGTGAATTCTATATCCCTATTCGGAGGTAACCCTGGGAGGTCGTCTGGAAACACATCTGGATACTCTTTAACCATAAGAATATCTTCAAGTTTCAAGCCGCTTAATCTGGTGTCCACGACATGAGCTAAATATGCTTCACACCCCTTTCTAATCATTTTAAATGCTCTCGATGCAGATATTGTACAAACAGGTAAAATCTCTTTCTCCCCTTTAAATACTACACACGTATGATCAGAAGGTTGTAACACAATTTCCTCAGTGAAACAATCTAGCTTAGCATGGTGTTCACTTAGCCAATCCATACCCAAAATCACATCAAAATCCTTTAATGGCATACCAGCAGTGTAGCATGTAATTCAATTCCCTCAATCAACAATATACACCCACGATACATGGTATTGACAATAATCACACTGCCGACTGGGGTTCGAACAAGTAAATCATAACCTAAAGACTCTGGCTTACCCAAATATGATGCAAATGATTGTGATATAAATGAATGTGTTGCTCCTAGATCAAACAAAACATGGACATTTATACCGGAAATAAAGATGTTACCAGTAATTACTGTAGGTGTGGCTTTGGCTTCTTTTTGTGTCATAGCAAATACTTGAGCTTGAGGTTGTTCCTTGCTAGCTTGGCTGCCTTCTGTACCAGTTCTTCTACCTGTACTAAATCTTCCTCAACCCGTACCTCTACTAGGATTGAACCCACTAAATCTGCTCTGCTCAATGGTGGTTTCCTCATGTGGCATTGGACAATTCCTTGCTATATGACCAGGCTCCCCGCATCTGAAACACTTTCCTGTAAGTAGCCTACATTCTCCTCGATGATTCCTCCCACAATGTACACATGTGGCAGCGGATGATGATGAACCAACACTCATAGTATTTGATGTTGTGCACTTAGAATTGTTACCTTTAGAGCTGCTCGGGAAGACTCTTTGGGGAGACGAAATAAATTCTTTTCTTTCCCTGAATCCACCCGTTTTCTCGTTTTGCCTCTTCTTATTAAGTTGAAAGTTTCTGGACTCTAAATCTAATTTCTCCGAACGAATCACCGATGCTTTTAGCTTTCTATAAGACTCTAAATCGGTTTGCGTGATACGGTTTCTGATAGTAAATTGGAGTTCAGATTCAAATCTGGTGCACTTCTTCTTTTCTCTAGCTATCATATGTGGGGCATAATAAGAAAGTTGATTAAACTGCACTTTATACTCAGCAACTGATCGATTCCCCTGCTAAAGTTCAAGAAATTCCTTTCCTTTCTAATCCTTGTATACTTCTGGCATGTATGCGTCATGAAATTCCCTAAGGAAGTCATTCCATGTCAATACAGGTGGCTGAACAGTGCTATGAGGTAAAGTCTCCCACCAAGCATATGCATCTCCTTGAAGGAGTGACACTACGTGCTCGAATTTTTCTTCTGGATTACATTGCATCAAACGGAAAACTCTCTCAGTTTGTTTTAACCATGTTTCTTCCTTTGCTGGATCAGTAGTACCCACAAAATCAACAGCTCCCATTTTTCTTAATTTATCATACCTCCGCTCACATGTTTCAGGGCCGTGTACGGGTAAGTGTTGCGGATACACAAAATTAGCAGCTCTATGCCCAGGGGGTGGAGGTAGACGAGATGAATGAGACTCTAGGTTAGCTGATCCTTCCCCTCCATGAACACTATGCTCATCATTTACTACACGTGCTTGTTGACTCACCATGTTTTGCCTAAGATGTTACACAAGATGGTTACTTATGCCAACATATAACATAAAATGATGATGCACATGTCATGTTGCTATCTACAGAACCCCAACCCGGGCTCTGATACCACTAAAATATAACACCCTTACATGAAACACATAGATACCAATATCACCCATATATATATAGTACCCATTCAAACATCATATATAAGCAAAAGCATCCACTTCACTAGTTACACACCCTCACACATGAACATGGAAAGAAAACAATATACATACATCTAGGCATTATACTTTTACAAGAGACCAAAAAGAAGCCCTATATGATATGCAAATGATGAGCTGAGGAGAAGGACTAGAAAACTAGCCAGTCGACCTTTGATCCATAATTCAACCTTATGCACACAACTTCAAGGATCGACTCTATCTACAGCTACAAAAGAAAACTTTGTGTTTGGTGAGTCACAAGCACAACAAGTATAATCAAGTATGTTGGTCCCAAGTGGCATACGAAAGGGTCTAGAAGGGGGGGGGGGGTTGGATAGACCCTGAAGTCTTTTTCGACTTAAAAAATTTCGTATTAAAATTATGATTTTGGACGCTTGAAGTGTTTAACGCTTGACTTAAGCGTTCACTTAAAAATCTAGGCGCTTTGGTGAAGCGTCTAACGAAGACTATTTTTAGAAAGTTAACTTAGATTTCAAGACTTGAATACTGCAACCAAATAGGTTTGAGCGTTCACTTCTTTGATCAGTGTTAGCACAACGGAATGATTTTGGAGTCTTCTCTTTGAAAGCTTTAGCGTCACAGAAAGTGTATTTAGTTGCTTAGCGTTTGATTAAGTTTTACTTTATCAGTTTATGATATGACAATATGAATGCTGAAAGTAAAGTAAAGAACAATATTTGAAAGGTTCGTTGGGTGGTGTAATCCCAACTACGTCCTTCTTCTCCTTCAACACTTGGAGGCAATCCACTAAAATGATTCTCAAAGAATCACACAGAATCTTCTACAAATTAGGGAGAGATGGATGTCGATGACTTGAGCTCCTTGATCACACTGATTTCTGCTCCAAATCACTTCAATTCCCTTGCTTCTTTCACTCAGAAATACGGCAAGTATCCAACTTCTACTTCACACAGATCGCGAGGCTTGGATAGGGGTTTTTCTAAAAAGTTTGTTTGATTTTGATAAAATTTAAACAACTAGGAATATCTCAGTAGTAACGTAGGTTTCTCCGAAAAGAATGTTTGAGAGATTGGTTGACTGTCTCAGGATTTGAAGAAAAGCAAAGAGAATATTTTCTTGAAAATTTTGGCTTTTCTGAGATTGTAAGGAATGAGACTTCAATGCAACAGCAATTCGACTTGATAATTGCTCTCTTTGTATTTTTGCCTTGTTGTTGAAATCCTATTTATAGGTATTCTTGGAAAAAGTGTACGTTTGACACATGCAAGAGCGCGTGTCTCTCACTTTCGTGAGTGAATAACTTTTGTCCTTTTTCTTGAAAATCTGCTGCACAAAAGTTGGTGCTGCAGTCTTTGAATAGTTGACAGTCCAATAGGATGGCTTCTCCGTACGTCTGAAAGTGCTTATCACATTTAATGCTCTTATCAGCATTTAATGCATTTGAATTAAATGCCCGTTGGCATTTAATGCTTTGAGAATATTTGCATTAAAACTCCTTCTGGACTTAGAAATAAATTCAGGTAAAATCAGTCATTGATAGACGCTTATTCAATCCTTGAATCACTTCTATCCTATAAGGTGACGCTTGGTGTAGTAGGTCATTCTAGACGCTTGGAATCTTCATCTTTATTCAAACTTTACTTCTGACAAACTCACTCAGAACAAATCAAACGCTCCGTCTAAGACAACTTAACCTAACAATCTAGAATAAAAATAAAACAAAGCCTATTACAAATCTAACGCTTCAAAGCTGAAAAACAAACTTACATATTTTGGGGTCTAACAAAAAGTCCCAATTGTCATCATCAAAACATCTAACATGAAATTCCTAACAATTTTCCCCTTTTTGATGATGGCAATACTTACTCTTTTAT
This sequence comes from Buddleja alternifolia, assembly GCA_019426215.1. NCBI lineage: Eukaryota > Viridiplantae > Streptophyta > Magnoliopsida > Lamiales > Scrophulariaceae > Buddleja > Buddleja alternifolia. The sequence goes on along the minus strand of CM033400.1, from coordinate 15,882,777 downwards.
AGTTCAAGAGTTAGGCAGCCAAAATAAAAGTTAGCTTTGATTAGATAGGTTAGTTGATGTTAGTTATGCTTCAACGAGATGTTTCAGCTGAAAAATGCATTTTATATATATCAAAGATTACAAGCATTTTTACGACTAAACAAACAAAATAGAAGAGATAAGAATATAGATAATGCAAATCAAAAGGCTTTAATGACTTGATCTAACTTTGTATTGCTTGGACATTTCAGCTCGGATAGCTTCAGTTAGATTACCTTCTAAGGTCATCATCGTTTCATGATCTTTGTTGATTATGAGCTTATTTTCTTCTTGTTGTCTCTTTTTGAAAGCAACAATGTGTTTGTCCCAATCAGTTGGATCAATACCAATATACCTTAGGCAAATTCTGAAAGTTCGGATGAAGTCAGACATCTGCCTCTCTTCAGCTAAAATTTTTGGATCTGAAGGTTCTGGAACGGATGCTCTTTGAAGAGGGACGTCAAACTGTTCTAACATTGCTCTTGTAGGTATTGGTAGATTTAGATATAGTGCTCTTGGAGGTTCCCTTAGTGTTCTACTAGGCGCTCCAGAATCAATTACTTTAAAAGCAGTTATCCAAGATGGGAGACTTAGCGCAGAAGGAGAGGTTAAGACTCGACGCTTAAGAGGCGGAAGCTCTTGAGCTCTTGAACTAGACGTTTTTCTCTTTTCTCCTTTCTTTTTCTCTTCCCCCTTATTGCCATCATCAGACTTCAGAAAGTGTTCTGTAAGTAAACTTACTTGATGAGCAATCTGAGACATAGAGTCTGAGATGTCGTCCAGACGCTTGTCGAAGCGTTCCTGCAGTGTGAGAAGCTTGGTGTTGGTAGCAACATTCAGATATGTCACTAGGGTTTCGAGGCGCTTTTCTAAATCTTCTTGCACGGAAAGTTGGTGGGCGTGAGTAGCATCATGCATTTCTTGAAAAGTTTGTTTACACTCACCAACAGCCGCTTGAGCTAAGCTATGCATATGAGCAATTTGAGCTCTCGTAACGTGAGACTCAATCTTTGCCAAATCTTCTTTAATCCAGTGAAGGGATTCTTCATTCTGAGTAGCATGAGCACTGATATCCTCCAGAACAGATTTGAGCAAAGGACCAAAAGATTGACTCTCATCTGATTGAACCGCTTGAGGAGTCGGTCGCTTGAATCTGGATGAGTGTTTCAGAGAGTCAAGGGGAGCTTGATATGCTGGATCAAAGACAGTACCTCGTACGTCAAGAGAGAGATCCTAAGCAATATCAGCAACAACAAGTTCAGGAGCGTCAGGAATATCCTCTTGTTGAGACGCTTGAACATGTTCTTCAGCAGACGCTGGAATACGGACAGCTTCAGAAGTGGACGCTTCAATTGTCTTAGCAGGAGCTTCCTCTAGCGCTGACTCTGTTTGGCGAAAGTCATCAAATTGGAAGTTCTAATTTGCTAAATCGGCAAGAGAAGTGGACGAAGCTTCCAAAAGTTCAGTGAATCTGGATCTAGAACAGCAAACACCAGAAATAAATGTGCGAAGAGGACTATCAATGGCCCTAATGTGCATGGGACCAATGATGTCAAGCACATGATGCGGAAAGACTTTGGACGACGCTCGACAGATAGAGAAAATGGAGGCTGGAGAGTAATTTCGAGAGAATCCAATCAAGCAGTCAGAGGGAAGAGACTTGAGACGCTGATCCCCAGGCACGTAAGCAGCGTAGTACTCTTCTAAATATGGATAGATCGCTTGAGCTAGTCCCTGATTTCTTTCTAGCAGTGAGAGGATAAACTCATAATGATTGAGTACCTCTTTACGAATAGAAGGAAGCAGTGGATATCCTCGAAATGAATTGATGACGGAGCCGTTCCATTGTCTGAGATTGGCAGTGAAGATTTTGTCGAAATGAGATAAGGGAGTCATAATCTTCACCATCAAATTAAAATTATCTTCGCAGTGGCTGGGAGCGAAATTCAGGCTAGTAATTTGATTACTGCCGCTGGTAGACGCTTGAGCGTTGAAATGTAGAGGAGTAATGGACAGTCTGTGAAGCTCTTAACGCAGACATTGTTCAATTTGATGTCTAATTAGTGGGAGCTTAAGAACAGGTCCAACTCTCTGTTGACGCTTCTTTAGGCAATACTTGGCGAAAAGACGCTTCTTGTCATGCATGCCTATGCCGAACAAATGGGGAGCTTGAACTAATTCTGAGAAAGTGTACTTGTTTCCCATGTACGCTTCAACCCAATTGACTTCATTCATGCAGTAGTCTGTGCCAGCGTTGACAATAGCTCTAATGCCTTCATGGTGAATATCTCTGATAGATTCAAATCGATATCTATCGGTTTGATAGTTAGCATTCCAGACGCTATCAAAATATGCATCAGCTTCAGTCTGGATCAAATCTGTGAGAGATTCGAGACGCTCACCGGCATGAACTGCTTTATTTTTCCATAAGCGAAGTGGATTGACCAAAGCTAGGTTTTCAGGACTATTCGCAATATGAGGAAAGTGTGTGTAGCCTTCTCGGTTCAAGACTGCCTCTGATGGATTGAGAAAGCTAGGGCGAAGGGGCTCATACACACAAATATTGTAGTCTCTGAGAGCAAAACCTGTAGGCTTGTTGTGGCCAGAATCGAGGTAATACGCTAGATCCACATCACATCTAGGAGTTGTTCCTCCTTGTCTGTCTTATAGAAGAATGAGAGAGGATGGTATTTGACCTGGATTTTGTTGTAGTTCAATGGCCTTATAATATTTTCGCTCAATTTCTGTCATCTCAGTGTTAAACACTATATCCCTGATTTGATTGTCGATGTCAATCAGCATGGCTATCTCATTCTCAGCAGCAATATATCTATCTTCATTATAACCGGTAGGAATGAAATCTTGTTCGAGCGCTAGGGGCATGTAGTTGATTGAATGATCAATCGTCTTCAGCGGATCCAGTTGGAAGAAGTGCCTTGGTTTTGTAACGTCTTCAGCAATGCTCTGACCTTCTGAGCATGCCTCTGTTATAGCTAGAACAGGGACTGATGACGGAACCTCTTTGAGAGCAGGTTCCTCGGTTTCGATTGCAGCAGCTTCTGCTGCAATGTCTTTGGCAATCGCCACAACTTCTGTCATCTCAACATCTAGATTGACATCTGTTGACGCTTCAGCAGCAGCTGGAACTAAAGCCTGAGAACTTGTCTCAACAGCAATACTTTGAGCGCTTGGCTCAACAGGAGCAGCTCAACGCTTGCTTGTCCTGGAACACTTGAAGATTTTCTTCACGTTGACTCCTTCAACGAGTTTGAGTGCTTGAGCAGGAGAAGCAGCAGCTGGTTCATCGAATTCAATTTGTTTGATGATTCCTTCCAGCTTCCTCCGCTTGAGAGGTAACCTATCCTGTGCATCCTCATTAGTTTCCTCATCATTCTTCTAAGGAGCAGGAACAACTTGTACCTTGGGCTTTCTAGGAGCCCTCTTCTTGGTAGCAGCCGGATGCTTCACGGCTTCTTCATGAGCAGGACGCTCAGCCTCTTCATCAGACGCTTCACGTACAGTCTGACGCTCAGAAAGTGGTTTGGCAGCACCACCAACTTTGGGAGGATTGAATAGATTGGTCAGAATCCTTCGTCTCAAAAACTTGGTCTTATTCAGCGGGAGATCAGAGGAGCAAACGCAGTCTGATATGTACAGAAGGTCACTCAAAAGAAGTCTGTATGGTTTATTAGGGGTGTTCAGACAGTCCCTAAATCTTCCAAAAATGTACTCACTCCAGTTAATTTTGATGGAGAGGAGTATAGCAGTCATCATTTGAAATTGTGTGAGGTTGACCTTATCAAACGTGCCCGCTCAGCATTCAATAATCTTATTGTAGAAATCAGCCAACAGTCTGTACTGAGATACCAGATCTTTCTTTTCAAAGTGTTGGGTGTAGGGTACATCATCGTACGCCCTCATAACTGTCCATGCTTCCTTGATTTGTGCCAGAGTGACACTATCCAGTGCATCACCTTCATTAAGAAGATTGAGGTTCTTTGCAATGGAGTCAGCAGTCAACACAAATTCTTTTGCTGGCTCTTTCTTGGACATAGGGATGAGGCAAGAGATAGACTTTTTGTCCTTCGAGAGTTTTGCATTCCTTCAGAAAATATCAACTTCCGTCGGAAATAAGTATGAGTACTATGTTAAGAACTTCTTGAGTCCAACCTTTGTAACAGTATCCATCATATCATGCAAGTTGATTTGGGGTTGATCATACAAGAATGTCCAATCAACAACAAGGCCTTTAGTAACCTTGATGATAGACTCGGCAGAAGTAGATGAAGCTTTCTTTGGTGCCATTTTTGAAAGTAGAGTAAACTGAGATGTTCTTTTGCTTTGAGAAAGAGAGAGAGAGAGAGAGAGAGAAATTTGCAGAAATCTTTGAGTGAAGGTTAATGATTTTTCTGCGGACATTGTGTTTTAAATGACGCAGTAAAGAATTTTGAAACTTGTGTTCTCTAGTCTCTGTAAGATTTAGACACGTGGAAGGACTCTTTAATCTCAGCCATAAATTCATTAACTGCGGATGCGAGTTTTGTGTAAGAGAGAGAAGTTACATTTGGTAATTCTCATATATAAAGATTTGACATCCGAGTTTTAAAAAACATGAAAGGAAAACGTTTGGTATTTTTAGAGTGTAGCACACGCGCCTGATGGTACACTGACACGTACACAAACACGTGTTATCTCTGAACCGTCATTTTAAAATATTTTGATTACGCGCCAGTTTGATGTGATAGAAGCGTGTGAGTAGAGTGCAAAATAGACCTTTGAGTCTACCCACTACTTCAAAAAGCTTGGAAAAAAAAATATGCATGACTGTTAAAAAAATATTTTTATATTAAGAGTTGAATGGAATTGGTTCAACGCTTAACTGATACCATTTGTTGATATATCATTTGAAAATTAGACGCTTAGGATTGAAAAGACTTTTTATGTTTGAGTCGTCTAATATTTTATGCATAAGTGATACTGAGCGTTGATGATCATGCATCTGAAAATTTTGATCATTGACGCTTGCAGTTATGGTCAAGTACAACTTTAAGGTTCCCACTAAATTTGATGACTTGTACCAATTAAAAAAAATCTTTTAGACATAAATTAATTGGATTCCCCCTAAATTATATGTCTAATAAAATATGATGCAAAAATGATTAAGCGTTTAAATCAATCATACCTAATTCACTTCTCAAAGTGAGAAAACGTTGTTCGTTGAGTGCTTTGGTGAAGATATCTGCCAATTTTGTTTGTCAGTTCCAATGAAGTGCATGGAGATATCTTTCTTTTGAACATGGTCATGAAGAAAATGGTATCTAATGTCAATGTGTTTAGTTCTGGAATGAAGAACAGGGTTTTGAGTCATGGCTAGAGCGCTTTGGTTATCACAATGAATGGGTGTTGGACCTAGGATTATTCCATAATCTCTAAGTTGTTGGCTCATCCATAACACTTGTGCACAACAACTTTCTGCAGCTACATACTCAGCTTCGACTGTGGAGGTAGCTATGGATTGTTCTTTCTTACTATGCCATGAAACTAACCTATCACCTAGAAATTGACATGTACCACTAATACTCTTACGATCTATTTTGCATCCTGCAAAATCTGCATTTGAGTAACCAATTAGTTCAAAAGAAGAGTCTCATGGATACCATAAGCCCACATTTTGTGTGCCTTTCAGGTATTTAAGGATCTTCTTGGCAGCAATTAAGTGTGACTCTTTAGGATCGGCTTGAAATCGTGCACACATGCATACCGAAAACATAATATCAGGTCTACTAGCAGTAAGATAAAGAAGTGATCCAATGATACCTCTATAATTAGTGATATCAACTTTGTTTCCACTTTCATCTTTATCTAACTTAAGCGTTTGGCTCATTAGAATTTTTGAATGTGATGCATTTTCCATACCAAATTTCTTAATCATATCTCTTGTGTATTTAGCTTGGTTTATAAATATGCCATTATGGAGTTGTTTAACTTGTAATCCTAAGAAGAAAGTTAATTCACCCATCATGCTCATTTCAAATTGTTCTTGCATCATTTTCGAAAATTTCTCACACAGACGCTTGTTAGTAGAACCAAATATAATATCATCAACGTAAATTTGGATTAAGAGAATATCTTCATTATTGGTAATTTTGAATAACGTTGTATCAACGCTGCCTTTTGAAAAGCCTTTACCAATGAGGAAGATAGAGAGAGTGTTATACCATGCTAGGGGTGCTTGCTTAAGCCCATAAAGTGCTTTGTCTAGCTTGTAGACCATACCCTTACCATGATTGTTGATGAATCCTGGTGGTTGCTCCACATATACTTCTTCTTGGATTTTACCATTCAGGAAGACACTCTTTACGTCCATCTGATACACCATGAACCTGTTGAACGCTGCATACGCTAAAAACATGCGGATTGCATCAAGACGAGCGACAGGAGCGTATGTCTCATCAAAATCAATACCCTCTTCTTGGCAATATCCTTGAGCTACGAGTCTGGCCTTGTTCTTTATCACAATGCCGTTCTCATCCATCTTGTTTCTATAAACCCATCTAGTACCAATAACTCCTTGGTGAGTTGGCCTTGGTACTAGCGCCCAAACCTTATTTCGTTCAAACTGATTAAGCTCTTCTTGCATGGCTTCAATCCAACTTGGGTCGCTTAGCGCTTCATCCACTTTCTTAGGTTCCATTTGAAATAAAAAACTTGCGAACATAGCCTCATTGAACGTAGCGGCTCTAGTCCTAACAGGTGCTTCAATATCTCCAATAATCTGCTCAGGTGGATGATCACGCAGCCATAGTCTATCTGGTTGGAAAGGGTTAAGAGGTTGAACAGACGCTTGATTATCCTCTTGCGTAGGCGCTTCAAGTTCACAGATTCTTGTTTGCTCTTGATGATCACTCTCTTCATGATCATCAGCATTTCTTACAATATTGTCCATATTAACCTCACGAGTAATATTAGAAGGTGGCACTGAGATCTCATCATCGTCGTTAGTATCTTCATCAATAGTAATCTTAGACGCTTGATGACATAGATCTTCAACTCCTACATCATTCATATTAACCTTACTCGGTTCTTGGTTAGCATCATCGAAAACAACATGAATAGATTCTTCAACCGTCGATTTGATCTTATTTAGGATGCGAAAATTCTTTCCATTCTTGGCGTAGCCTAGAGAGATTCTCTCATCCGCTTTAGGATCAAATGCCTTTAGACTTTGGGATCCATTATTGTGGTTAAAGCATTTAGAAATAAAGACGTGAAAATATGAAACATTTGGCTTACGTCCCTTCCACAGTTCATATGGAGTTTTCCCATGTTGTCTGTTGATCATGCAACGGTTTTGAGTGTAACAAGCAGTGTTGATCGCTTCGGCCCAAAACCTAGGAGCAAGCTTGGATTCTGCTAACATTGTCCTAGCAGCTTCCTTAAGCGTTCAGTTCCGGCACTCAGCAACACCATTTTGTTGGGGAGTTCTGGGAGCTGAATACTCATGATGTATTCCATTTTCTGCACAAAACTTCTCAACAATCTTGTTAGTAAACTCAGTACCATGATCGCTTCTTATTCTTGCAACCTTAAGATTTTTCAATATTTGAAGTTGTCGAATAAGCGTTGTTAACTTGTCACATGTCTCATCTTTGGATGAAAGAAATTTCACCCAAGTAAATCGAGAGAAATCATCTACTATCACCAAAGTAGACTTTTTACCGCTTACACTGATCGTTTGAACAGGTCCAAACAAATCCATGTGAAGTAGTTCATGTATTCTAGAGGTAGATAGATGAAGTTTTCTCTTGAACGATGATTTAACTTGTTTACCCATTTGACAAGCGTCACAAAGGCGATCCTTATGAAATGGTCCATTTGGTAATCCCTCTACAAGATTTTGACTTATAAGCTGAGAGATTGTTTTGAAGTTGAGGTGATTCATTTTTCTATGCCATAACCAACCCATGTTAGATTCATTTTTAGCAACAAAACATGTTGGGTTGTTATCAAGTGTTGAACCCCAATCTACCAAATATATGTTGTTAGTTCTTTTTCCCTTCAATTTAGTAGACTTAGTCTTAGCGTCATTTATATAGCAACAGTCACTTGAGAATATGACTTCAAAGCCTTTATCACAAAATTGACTTATGCTTAATAAATTGTGCTTCAGACCCTCAACATAATAAACATCACTTATCATGATGTTCTCCCTATGCACAGTACCTATACCTTTGGTTTTACCTTTGGAGTTGTCACCAAATACAACCCGAGGACCATTGGCAGCTTGATAGTTGATCAGAAGATCTTTAGAACCAGTCATGTGCCTTGGCGATCCACTATCGAAGTACCACACAAATGTATCGGCTTTAGCTCTAGGTACCTGCAATCAAAAGGGAAGTTCTATTTCTATTCCAGTACCCATTGTTGCTTGGGTCCTTTAACATTAGTAACATTGTTAGTTTGAATTAGAACTTTAGGAACCCATAGTTGCCTGGTCTTCATTTTAGGAATACTGGCCTTTTTGGGTTTCACAACGTGTTGTGTGTGCTTTTTGGGTGTATAATAATAATATCCTTGATTATAATGGTAGTCATAATCATAGTCATAATCATAATCATCATAGTATCGATAATATGATCTTGACAGTCTTGGATATTGACGCTGGGATTTCCTTGGCGCTGGCCTGGGTTGCACTTTTGGTGCTGGACGCTTAGCGCTTGATTCACAGTGGTCAGACTTATCTTTAGCCTTTTGAGCATTTGGATAGACCCGTCTTTGTGAATCATTTGCCTAGCCTTACCCTTGCCTGAGTTAGCTTTGACTTTCTCATTTAGCCTCTTACCATTGTCGCTTGGTTCATTTCGTGTTTGACCTTGTGAGCCTTTTTCAACAAAGATAACACCCTTTCCTTTGTTGTTTGCCGTAACGTCAGATTTATTAGGTTTCTTACCGAGTTTATCGCATCCTAAACCGGTCTTTTCACCAAATAATCTAGTTACTTCAGTCACATTATCCAACTTTCTAGAGGCTTTTGATAATGATGAGATAAGCTGCTCTGATTTAGCAAGTCTAGCGATCAAATCAGCTTCTGTCTTGACTATTATATCAAGATCGCTTTTTAATTGAATAATTTCACTCTCAAGCGATTGGTTCTTCTCAATGCACTGTTGCTGAACTTGCAACTCTGCTTTGAGCGTTACTTTATCTCTTGTGAGTGATGAGATAATTGCGAGATCATTTTGATATATTTTGGCAGCTTCTTGACATTCATTGTAGTATTCTTTGACTTTGTCAAGTAATTCATCATAAGAGAGAGGAATAGATAATTCATTGATTACCTCAGGAGACGCTTCATCATCTCTGGCCATGAGACATATGAGCGCTAAGTCATCTAATGGCTCATCATCGTCACTACTCTCTTCTGATGACTCTAAATCTTCAGGTGCAGATGCTTGTTCTGATTCCGCTAGCAAACCTTGTTGACGAAGGTTGCTCCTGAATTGGTTTCTATCAAGGTAATCCTGCCTTAAGGGCTTGGATACGTTTCGATAAGGGCAATTTACCTGGTAGTGCCTTGGTTTCCTGCAATTATAACAAAGATTAGTTTTCATCTTTTGTTCATTTGTTAACCTTGCAATGTGTGGTTTTGAGACCACTGGAGCTGAGAGATTTTGAGTAGACGCTTGGTACTGAATAGGCGCTTGGGGTGAGGGAACAGAATACTGAGGCACTTGAAGCTGTTGTTGCATCGGAGAAGGCGCTTGATATGAGTTCTGTCCTTGGTTATGGAAACCTTTTCCTTTCTTTTCATATCTCAAGAACTTCCTGAATCTATTCAGCAAAGCCAATTCCTCTTCTTCATTGATATCTAAATTATTTCCTTTATTGCTCGCTTTGCCTTTGATTGATGCTATAAGCGCTCTAGATTCAATCACTGGACTACTCACAACATCACTAGCAGAATTCAACTCGAACTCAAATGCTTTGAGCTCTGAAAAGGCGTCTTCTGGAGTTAGAAGATCCAGCATATTTGATTCTCTCATAGCAGTTGTCTTCATCAAGAATTTACTTGGTAAACTTGTAAGGATCTTAACCATTATTTCTCGATTCTGCAAATCCATTCCCAACGATGTAAGTTCTGTAACTAGAGCTGTAAATCTTATATCTAATTGCTCTAAAGTTTCATTGGGTAGCATCTTAAATCCGTTAAACTTTTCTTTGGCAATGGAAAGTTTGTTTTCTTTAATCTGAGTTGAACCACCACAAATTATAGCCAACTTATCCCATATTTCTTTAGTGGTTTTACAAGACTTGATCTTGTTGAATAGGTTGTCATTATCACCAATAGCCGTATACAGAGCGTTACGACCAACATTATCAAAATTAGCTCTTCGACGCTCATCTGGAGACCATTCTTGTTTTGATTTTTCAACGTAACCATCGGGAGTGTCTTCCGTGGCTCCAGACGCTCTTGTGATAACCTTATATATTTTGATTGGCCCATCTGAAATAATTTCACACATGTCATCATCACATGAACAGAGATATGTAAATGCTTTGACTTTCCATGTGTCAAAATTTGACTCAATCAGTTTGGGAACTTTAGCAAATGCCATGTTAAAAAAATTTAAAGCAACTAAGTTTGAAGGAGGATCTAAACAAGCAGTTATGCTTGAAAATTTTAAAATTTCAACTTTAACCGCTCTGATACCACTTGTTGGTCCCAAGTGGCATACGAAAGGTTCTAGAAGGGGGGGGGGGTTGAATAGACCCTGAAGTCTTTTTCGACTTAAAAAATTTCGTATTAAAATTATGATTTTGGACGCTTGAAGTGTCTAACGCTTGACTTAAGTGTTCACTTAAAAATCTAGGCGCTTTAGTGAAGCGTCTAACGAACACTGTTTTTAGAAAGTTAACTTAGATTTCAAGACTTGAATACTGCAACCAAATAGGTTTGAACATTCACTTCTTTGATCAGTGTTAGCATAGCAGAATGATTTTGGAGTCTTCTCTTTGAAAGCTTTAGCGTCACAGAAAGTGTATTTAGTTGCTTAGCGTTTGATTAAGTTTTACTGTATCAGTTTATGATATGACAATATGAATGCTGAAAGTAAAGTAAAGAACAATATTGGAAAGGTTCGTTGGGTGGTGTAATCTCAACTACGTCCTTCTTCTCCTTGAACACTTGGAGGCAATCCACTAAAATGATTCTCAAAGAATCACACAGAATCTTCTACAAATTAGGGAGAGATGGATGTCGATGACTTGAGCTCCTTGATCACACTGATTTCTGCTCCAAATCACTTCAATTACCTTGCTTCTTTCACTCAGAAATACGGCAAGTATCCAACTTCGACTTCACACAGATCGCGAGACTTGGATAGGGGTTTTTTTAAAAAGTTTGTTTGATTTTGATAAAGTTCAAACAACTAGGAATATCTCAGTAGTAATGTGGGTTTCTCCGAAAAGAATGTTTGAGATATTGGTTGACTGTCTCAAGATTTGAAGAAAAGCAAAGAGAATATTTTCTTGAAAATTTTGGCTTTTCTGAGATTGTAAGGAATGAGACTTCAATGCAACAGCAATTCGACTTGATAATTGTTCTCTCTGTATTTTTGGCTTGTTGTTGAAGTCCTATTTATAGGCATTCTTGGAAAAAGTGTCTGTTTGAGACATGCAAGAGCACGTGTCTCTCACTTTCGCTAGTGAACAACTTTTGTCATTTTTCCTGAAAATCTGTTGCACAAAGGTTGGTGATGCAGTCTTTGAATAGTTGACAGTCCAATAGGGTGGCTTCTCCGTACGTCTGAAAGTGCTTATCACATTTAATGCTCTTATCAGAATTTAATGCATTTGAATTAAATGTCCGTTGGCTTTTAATGCTTTGAGAATATTTGCATTAAAACTCCTTCTGGACTTAGAAATAAATTCAGATGAAATCAGTCATTGATAGACACTTATTCAATCCTTGAATCACTTCTATCCTATAAGGTGACGCTTAGTGTAGCACGTCATTCTAGACACTTGGAATCTTCATCTTTATTCAGACTTCAGGCGCTTGAGTCTTCAAACTTTACTTCTGATAAACTCACTCAGAACAAATCAGACGCTCAGTCTAAGACAACTTAACCTAACAATCTAGAATAAAAATAAAACAAAGCCTATTACAAATCTAACGCTTCAAAGCTGAAAAACAAATTTACATATTTTGGGGTCTAACAAAAAGTCCTAATTGTCATCATCAAAACATCTAACATGAAATTCCTAACAAAGTACAAGATAGTTGACATCCTATAAGCACACGAAAATCAGCAACCAATCACTCAGTTGAAGTCACATAAGAACATCATGCATAATCATTTCACATTCAAGTCATATCAATCAGAAACACGTGATGCACGTGCTTAGTCATTTTATTTTACTGTTAATGGCCTGCTATAACCAAGAGTAAATCGTGATCACAAAAATGGTCATGGCACTCTGTAATTCATATAACACATGGGAGTTCAGTGAACTCGGGTGGCCGTACGGTACTCTGTGGCCCAGTTTTACTGGAAATTCTTTAACACATGGCTCAAGATTAGTAGCAGCCATAACAGAACCTCTTATGTCGGATTAATGCATTTTCATAGAATATATCTCACTTTCATCATCAAGTCATCAATAACATTTCCACCCTGTTAAAGTTCATGTAGTTCACATATATTACACAATGAAGTATATTCACAATATATCAATCAAAGTAAAGGATGAGTCAATTATCAAGCCACCCAATTATACTCACAAATAGTGGCTCGTCAAGATGTCTTCGTCTAGTCGGTGTTTTCTACTCCTCTATTGGAATCTTGGCCTATTAAACACATAAAAATGCATAACTACCCTTGCTATAATACATTGAATAACATGACATAATATTTTTATATTTAAGTTCCGATTCGATTAACGAAACAGGCAGTCACCAACAGATTTTTTTCACAACCGACACCCGATATTCAACTATTTGTCTAAACTCCCTTGTTTACTGAAAAATTCTGAAATTTGGATGAAATCTCATTAACATATTCATCTATCTACTATAAAAATTTTAGAGTAAACAAAAATTTCCAGGTGAACGAAATATCCTCAAAATGGCAACAACTCTCAATTCCGCCGAACAAACTGGCAGCTCTGTTTTTAGAAAATTCCACAAAATTCGAAATCTTACCAAATTTTTCAGAGAGGTTTCAAACACAATCAAGTCACTCCATAAAAGTTTTCATAATCAAACTCACAAGTTTAGGTACCTAATTTCAGTTTGAAAACCTATCTTCAGAAATTGAAATCTCTAAAACAAACTGAACATCATGCAATGAAAGTTACCTAACATACATATATATGATATAATACTTTCTATTTCAGGTCATATATAGCTTGAATTAGATTTCATCTACATCATATACACATCACAAAAGAAAACATAAATAACTCTGATATACCTTAAGAGAAACAACAAGATGATGCTTTCTAACTATTCTTGAAATTTTCTTGATTCTTCTTCCTTTCAAGCTCTTGTATTTTTTTTTTCTATTTTTGTTTCTATTTTTATGTGGAAGAACTATGGAGAAGTTTGAAATCTATATAATTTAAAAATTATTAAATATTATATGAACAATATATATAATATTACACCTAAAAACAAGTCCATCCAAACGGTGTCTTTTCTTCACTGCAAAACAGTCTGTGTATATTCTGAGAATTTTCAACAAATTTTATTCTTCAAAAACTGAAGAAAATGAAAACAAAAACGTGAGAATAAGTGTGGATGAATTTTCATGGACACATTTTTCCAAGCATGAGGTGTACTCAATTTAGTGTGCCACCACTTAATCACTTTCTCATTCTTTGTGCATATATGGATACATATATATATATATATATGAATATTTAAAATATTAGAAACATATAATTGATGAATTTAAATATATATATATATATATATATATATATATATATATATACCTTAAAGAGTATACTAACTCACATAAAAATATAGTAGCATCTATACAAGAAAGGTAGTAAAATATTTTGGTCGAGCACGAATCGAATAAATTATGAAATCTAATTAATGAAAATTATTATTCTACTAAAATGCAGGTATTTATGCTAATGTGTGATTTAATGAAAAGTGAGGTTTTGGGTCATGACACGGTACGCCCTCGTTTCTCCAACTCATGAACCTTGAACTCACCAACATGTCCAAGTCTAAGATGCCACATAAGTATTTGGTTAGTACCATTCATACTACGCTTCTTATTCATAGTGTTAACCATGCAATGCTTTTGAACATTAATATAATAAAATCTATTAACTAAAGATGTTGAGCCAATATTTTTATTTCTAAAATAAATATCACAACTATTATCATTAAAAGTAAACAAGTATCATTTCCTGACCAATACAGGAATAGAAACAATGTTCTTAAGCATATTGGGCAAAACAAGCCAATTATCTAAAGTAATAAAATGTTCAAACATTAATGTAATAGAAGTGCTTCCAATGTGTGTAGCCACGACACTGTGCCCGCTTCCCACGTTGATCATCACTTTTTCTTTCTCCCAGCTTCCTACTTGTTTCCAGATCCTGGTTCAAAATACAGATGTGAGCACTAGCTCCCGAATCTAGAATCCATGAAGTAGAGAATATTATCATAGAACAATTAGTTTTAAAAATAAAAAGTTTTATACTTGCTTTTTCAGCTTTCAACTTAGGACAATCCCGCTTCCAGTGCCCTAGCTCCTTGCAATGGAGGCAGATGTCCGTTTTCTTTGGGGTCCTACCCTTGAACTTCTTGACCTTTTTGACTTTATCATTGCTTGATGATTTGGAGACTCCTAGCTGCTTCTTTCCTCTTTTCTTTTTCTGACTTCTCTTAGAATCAGTAGAAATGACTAGAGCAGTTTCTTTCATCTTCGGCTCCAACTGTGATTGAACATTGATCAGCTTGTTCATTAGCTCAGCTAATGTGCATTCAATGTCATTGATGTTGAAATTCATAATGAATTGTGAAAATGATTTTGGGAGCGACTGTAGAATGAGATCAGTTTGCATGTGGAAGTCCATGGTGAAATCAAGGGCTTTAAGTCTCTCAATCATAGAGATCATTCTGAGAATGTGATCCCCAATCTTCTCTCCTTTTATTCTATCTCCAAAGAGTTCTCTCGATATATCATAGCGAGCAGTTCGACTGTGTTCTCCATAGAGTTCCTTCAAGTGCAGTAAGATCTCCCCAAACGTCTTGATCTTCTCGTGAGAACATTGGAGATCATTGCTTATCGAACCCAGTATGTAACCTCCAACTTTCACGTTATCCTTAACCCATGTTTCATAGGCAAGTCGATCCTCAAAGTTATCAGTATCTAGGACTGGAGTATCAGTATCTAGGACTAGAGTATCAGTATCTAGGACCGGAGGCTTCTCTTCATCGATCACATATTCTAAGCCCTCGAGACTAAGGACTATCCTTAGGTTTCTTTGCCAATCAATAAAATTATGTCTAGTAAGGACATTTTTCTCAAGCAGGACTGTGAGTGGGTTAACCAATATAGAGAAAATACCAAGATTGTTCTATTAGATGCTTTATATTGTTTAAAACAAGTAATTATAAAGGACTTGTACAATTACTTGTCTCCTACTATTTTTCTCAATTATTATACTCCCATTGCAATAATCGGGAACCTCGTTGGATTGGTTTCATAGTGTGTGATTTGAGGTCCTCAATGTATAGATGGGTTGCAAATCTCGATATATGGCCCATCTAGAAATTGAGGTGGTGCCTATTTCCAGTTAAATCATTTAACAATTCAATGCTTTGGCTCATGAATCATTTAACCGCAACCTTTTTCGATATATAGGTGGTGATTCATCTAAGTCTATTCCCATCAACTCTTATTAGTCTAACAATCTAATCTCTTCTTGCAACCTTTTTCGATAATTGGGACGAAATTTGCTTCGACAAAAGGCATCTAATGCAGTAAAGAAGATCAAGCATATTATCTTTATATATGACCCCTTAATACCGAGACGGTGCCATATACAAGATGCAGCCATCTCGTTCTAAAGTTTGATGGAGAGTCAGGACATCAAATACCTTTTACTTACTTAGTATTATTTGATATAGGGAGATTAAATAACTTGATAGTCATTATATCTTGGGTCTCACTTTGCACATTAATTTATCAAGCACTATTTATAGAAATGCATAAGAAAAACACCTAACAAATTTAAACAAAACACACATGTATGGACTTTGATCTAGATTGTCTCAAGCCAACAAGTCAATCGGGGAGGGGTTTTAATCTATTACAAAAGAGATCCTTGACTCCGTTCCAAGCTTGCCACCGTCTTGTCCTTTTATTGGACCTATCTAATACTTTTATTACAATGGTACATGCCTATACAATTGATCTAAATAAAAATTAAGATATAAATTGGGGGGCTCAAACTCCAGTCCAATACAACCCAGATAATAAAAAGAAACCAACCCTAAGCCCATATGAGGTGTCACCATCACATAATGATAAAAGGAGCACATAATCAAATTAAACACATATGTGATTATTATTAAATCTTATTTAATATTTATTTAAATCCAATTTAATTAATATCTAAAAATAAATTCAATTTATTTTGAATTTCAATGTTAATGGGCCAAGCCCAAACATTTACTTTAATCCAATTAAAGCAGACTTTATCAAATAGAGCCCAACATGTATGAAATAATTTACAAGTACAATTAAACTCTAATCTAAATTTAATTCCAAATTAATTTGGGTCATTCGTTCTCCATCTAAGTCCCTTATTCAATCCATAAAATAAAGCAAGCACAACAAGCTTTATTTGGTCATTTAAATCCAATTTAAATACCAAGGATTAAATTTTATAATTAATTTTAAGTGACTAATAAATCCAATTTTGGACTTATAAAAATCCAATTTTTCAAACAAACTAATTAAAATTAAATCTTAATTAAAATTCAATTTTAAATAAATTAATGAAAACTAAATCCAATTTAATTCTCAATTAAAATCCAATTTTATAAATGAAAAACATTTTAAGGGACTTTTAATTTTAAAATCAATCCACAAAAAATAATTTTAAAAATGCTAATTGGGCTTGAGCGCAATTTTATTTTTAAAATCATCCATTAGGTTCAAAATACATTCAATGGACTAAACGGGCCAAGCCCCAATTTAAAAAATTAATTTTAAACTTATATGATTAATTTTTCAAGGTCCGGGCCTGACTCGACAAAAATTAAAACATCGGGCCAAGCCCAACACACGGCACTACCCTAGCTAGCAGCGCTAGCCGTCACACACACACACACATGCACGACACGGCGCCTTGCGATCCAATTGCACGACGTCATTCCATGGCCGCGCTGTTCAGCGTGGCATGGCAGCCGTGCCACCGCCGATTGACGTGCCAGCGGTTGTTTTTCGGCGACCCACCATGGTCTCGCCTCATCTTCTTCAATCACGCAATATAATCATAAAAATCCCAATAGTTTAAACATGCATAAAACTAAATCACAACACCCAATATTTACGTTTTTGCATACAATACAAAATAAAAATAAAAACTCATATTTATATTTGTCAAAAATATAAACATTCATAACATGCATTCATATTCATCAAATAATATAAACGCATGACGGGATGATGAAATTATCAAGAACCATGAATTTGACTCTGATACCACTGTTGTGAATTGAACCAGCGGATAAAATTTTTTCTCCAATTCACAAAGCCCGGATTCAATTCAGGTTTTGATAATTTCATATTCACATTAATCGAAATCAAGAATAAGAAGTAATCTAATTACCTTTTCGATGAATTTCCAAAGCCCAGATTTTTGAGAAGCAACGGATCGTTCCTCCTAGTAGATAATCACGCGAAAAATGATCTTCAATTCTTGAAGCTCGACCTCCTGTACCTTAGACTGGGTTGAGCGACTTAGGGTTTATGGAGAAAGGATTTTGTGTTCTACTATTTTTTACGCTCTAAGATGAAAAACTGACAAAATTCTTATTTTAGTTAAACACCTTGTGCTTAAATAAAAGACTTCTCCTTGACTTAGGAGAAGAGGGGGGCAGTTGAATCCTACCCTAGGGATAGATGTACTGGCTTCATCCAATTCCAAGCCCATTGTTAAGTATTTAATTAATACTCCCAGTCGAATCCAATTGGTAATTAATTTAATACTAATCTCTTTTTATTAATAGTACTTTATTAATTCTAAATTAATAACACCATACTATTAATATTGATTGAAATAAAATTATTTAATTGCAAGAGTTAAATGTATTTATTATAATCAATACACATCCTATTAGGTATATGCCCTAGATGCCAATGAGGATAAATAGATTGTATAGGGTATCCAATTATGTTGTACGAACTTATCATTAATAAAGGCTTTTATTCTTTTGTTCATATAAAACTTTATGGCATTAAAAATTATTGAACAAGTAGTCCATGTGTATCGAGGTTGACTCTTCGCCCTTCATGGAATAAAGAAGTGGCACGGGGAGAGTCTGACACCTGATCACTTAAGAGGGTTCAAAAGTCAAGGAATCTTAATTGGGCATTAAGATTCAGCTTGTATGGCACATGCTCTGACAAAGAGTGTCAGTCGAACACTATGGGATAGTGAGAACACATGTCATAGATATACGAATGGAATTGATATATTCGAGCAAGGGTCACAGTATTCCGATCACATGGGTATTTACTCATTGATTGTCAATGATTGGATTACTGATCATAATAGCATGCGTGAGCCTTAGACCTGAAGGTTCATGATCAATGTACTTGTGCCGTTGAATCTATTACCAGAGTAGTTATACCCAAATCACCCTTTGGTGAGCCGACCTCGAAGTGCGATTTCAATGAGTCAAGTAGCAGTTGTGAAAGGATCATCAAGGTGTGATTCACTGTCTCCGTAGTAAACGAGAAAGTATCCTGTGCGATCATAGGCAAATCAAATTATAAGTCTTTCGCCAAAGCAATGAAACTAACTCATGTAAGACATGGAGGGTAGTTTGGTAATTTCATTGTGCTATCATCTAATGCACGGTATCAAGTTTAGTGAGTTTGACATATACCATGTTTCTCACTTGATCTGGATATGTCAGTGAAGGGCTTATACTCATACGGTATTTATGATCCAGAGGTTCATAAATGATGCAATCATTTCGTACTCGATTGGGTTACGATCTGGCTAGGTGACACTCACGTCCTCTGGTAATTCATTCCATATCTAATTGAGAAGAACCTAAAGAATTGCGCTATAAGAAACGAACATGATGTCTTTTTGTGTTAATCTTTAGAAAGATAAATTAATTGGACGGATTGATTTATGGTAAATCAAAAATTAAATATTTAATTTAATTAGATTCAATTAAATTATTTAAGTAAAGAATTAATTATATGGAATTAATATATATATATATATATTTGGATAAATAGGATTTAAATCAAATATATATTAAAATCCCACCTTGACTGTCCATGGTGCCCTAGGATGCGGCCACTAGGAGTCCTAAGGGGATCTCCTACTTGTTGCATAAGTTAGAAGAGTTATAAATACCTAAACAAGAAACCTAACCCTAATTACATAACACAAAAGGAAGGAAACTCCTACCCTAATTCTCTCTCTAGCCATCTACCACCACCAAGGGGAGACTTTCGGGGATCATTGGAAGGTTCGTTTCGCGTGAAGCTTTAGAGATAAGAATTCTAAAAGAGTTGATGTTATGTGAATTGCAGAAAACGAAATCGATAGGGTATTTGATTTCATTTATTTTTGTAAAACCTTGAAAATCAACAAACCCACGTCAAACATTTAACGCATTTGATGATTTTTTGCGTTTGAAATTATGTTGGCTAATTTGGAATAAAAATTTGATTTTTGCATGATTTATATTTGATATTAAATCTGAAATTTTGAAAACCATAATAGCCTTGAAACGTCGCCCGAAGAACGCTGTAGCTCCGCCGTAGTGCCGTCGGCGAGCCACTGCTGTACGGGTTCAAAAAATAAAATAAAAATGGAAAAAGGGAGGTGGCGGTGCTGAACCATCGGATGGTCACCCCAATCATTAAGTGATGGGCCAAGCCCTACTGATTGTTTGTGTGCTTGGCTAGGCCCAGCGCATGCAAACAGCGCTGGGCCTTGCTTAGCACGCGTGCCATGTGTGCAAGTGGGTATTGTTAGAGAATATTCCCTCAAATGCTATAAAGAGGATAGATTTATAGGGCATTAACTTGTAACTAAACAATATCTTTTTATAATAAAAAAGGCATTATCTTGTTGTTTTCTTATATGCATTTGTAAGGTGTTAATAAACAACGTAAAGTCCTTGAGAATAAGGCAAACCTTCTACTTCCTAAGGAATAGGAAGAATGGTACTAGAAGGGTTTGATCCTTATTCTCTAAATAGGGTTCGCAAGTTTAAGAAAGTATTTGACTGGACATCAATACAGAACAAGGACTTGCATGATAAAAGTTTTGACAGAGAAAGTGGCAGTCCAACACTATGGGAATGATAGTGGGAACTTATGTCATGGACATATAAGTTGGACTAATATGTTCGAACACGGCTCGCATTAGTTTCATCACATGGGTATTCACTCACTGACTGTCAATGATGACACTGATAAGTTGTGATAAGTCCACGTGAACCTTAGACTTGAGGAATTGAGTTGAAGATGTACTTGTGACATCAAGTCTGTCATTAGAGTAGTTAGATCCAAATCACCCTTTGGTGGGATCAACCTCGAAGTGCGACTTGATGGTCAAGTAGCATTGTTAACTGATTAGCAAAATGAGATTTATTCTCTCATAAGTGAATGAGCTAAATATCCTATGCAGTCAGGAATGAGTGAGGTTAAAAGTCTTTGGCCAAAGCATAAAATGACTTTGACTCATTATGAGCTAAGCATATGGTCAAATCATGTGAGTTTGACTAAAACCATGACTCTCACTTGACTGAGATATAGGAATAAAAGGTTTATACTCGCACGGTATTCACAGCGTATATGGTTTGGAATGATTTTATTCATTCGTTCTCAATTGGGATACGATGTGAGCCACGTGACTGGCTAGGTGTTACTCACATCCTTTTGGTTTCCACCCAATTGCCTTTTGAGACGAACCTAAAGAGTCGCGCTTAAAGGAAGTGCAAAAAGAAAATCATGGAAAAAGACTTGAGAGAATTTTCTGTATTGGATATCGAGATTAATTAATTAATCATTAGATGATTTTATTAATTAATTAAGTGAATAAATTAATTAATTCCTTAGAGGAATTTAATTATAATATTAACATGGATTTAATTGATTATTTAATTAATTTATTTATTGGATAAATAATATTAATTATTTAATTAATTAAATAAGCTTAATAGGGCTAAAGCCTAATGGCTAAAGGCCACATAGTGGGCGTCCATGGTGAAATTAGCCTAGGTTATTGTTTCATTGTAGTATTAATATACTACTTAGAGAAAAATGAATCTAAGTCATCAACTTACAAACTTTCTCTCCAAGTCAAACTCTGCTTGTGATACCCCTATTTTTGAGCCTTGTGGTCCCTTTCATATTATTCGAACGCTCAAGCAGATATCAATACATGGGAGTTGTAACACTCTCTATTCTCAGCTCCTTATTCCGTAGAGACGAAGGTAAGAATTATAATTACCGTTAATTAGATTTTTGTAATTTCTTCCATTTTTATGTTTCGGGCTCCACTCAATATTTTACTCTTTCGCCATATAACGAATCTGACGCTCGAACTATATGTTAAATAGGCTAGTAGCATTTACACATCTTTGTTGAGTAGTTGATGCATCATATCATTTTATGTATAATTTCACCTTCATCATTATATGTTGTGAATATTTTAACATATCCATATCTACATATATAAATATAAACACATGTAAACACACGCATACCTATATATATATATATATATCCTCCCATGCACAAATAATGAGAAGGAGACCAATAGGTGGCAAACTAATAAAATTCCAGCATGCTTGCTTTCAAACGTGCCACATTATAGTTAGGTAAAGAGCATTCAACCATTCCTTGTAGTTAGGCAAAGAGCATTCAGCTATTTATACACTCCCTTCATCACCTTCATTCTGGAAATTCCCCTCAAAAGAACAGCTCTTTAGTTCTCTCAAAAGACAAGAAGTTGAGTAAAGAAATTCAGCAATTCCCGTGTAGAAATCCCAGCCCTGACAGTTTTGTTCTTCTCAAGCTTTGAGGTAGCAAATGACCTCCAAATTCAGATTTCTTTAGCTCAAATTAATCCTAAGAGGACGAGGAAGAAATCTATAAAGTCATATTTTGAAAATTGACTCTTTAAAGTTCCATAAACCACCACCGAATCACTACTACAAGTGCTGTATTTGCAATACCTGAAACTTCACTTCATGTTCTTGTAGTCAGAGACCATGGTTCCGGTTGTTTGATCATGCATGCAATCCCACCATTGGAAAGCTCTTTTCATCTAGATGATGTCACTGGTGAATTTTTCTGGTTTTGGTTAAGGAAATAAGCAAGAATTGTCAATCAAATAATCACTGGCACTGCATCATTTTCAGCCCAGAATCTGTCTCCCATTTTGTTTTCCCCTGAAATGTTGCTTATGATGGTTCAATTACTTATCCAAGACCACCTGTAGAATCCTTGTTAAGTGTAGATAAGTTTACTGGAGTATTTTGTTGAAGAACTCTTGGTTAAATGTCCAGAAATCACCATGGAAATATCATTGCCAGTAACAAGCCTCCAATTTCAGAAATGTTCATTCGATTGTGTTGCCCATAAAACATCATTACCCTATTTTGATTGTACATGCAATACCACCAATAGAAATCTTATTGAGTCTAGATGCTTGTAATGCTTAGTTTCTCTGAAATTCAGTTTATAGACAGTCAAGAAACAGTACCTCAAGATCACCACCAGTGCCCTGTTTCGATTTCCAGAAACGGCCACCCACTTTGTTTTGACAAAAAATGGAATTACCCATGTCCGATTGCACATGCAAGACTACCATTGGAAAGCCATGTGAATGTAGATAACTATAGGCAGAGGATTTGACAAATTCGAGGCTGAAATGGGTTTGGAAATTGGAGTTGTCTACAAGATGGCAAGATGTGCGTGATATTGGCAGTTTTGGGAGATCAACCTTAAAGGCCCGATTCACCCTTTTCTCTAGTGGAATTGAGATGAAACTTATATGGTGATAAAGATGATATTGTTATGAATCTGTGGATATGAGTTTCATGTTGGTATAATGGTAAACGGATGGACAAAGAATGGTAACGATGAGGACGACGGATGCGCACAGTGTCGTTATCTCTTGCCTTTGTGTTCGTGGCTTAGAAGTAAAGTGTGACAGAAATTTTATGGTATATTGCTAGATGACTAAGCGTTGGGTAAGATATATTTCCATGACTATTGATTATTCGATATTAACCTTATCGTATTTGGTTATTATCAATCGAGTTGATATTATGATCATATAGATGAGTGCAGTTACTCGGAATAGGAATTGCACGTACGAGATAGGTGGAGCATCACTCGAGTTCTCGACTTAAGCTTGGTATTCGATTGGACGAGGTGAGTTGCCTCGCAAAACTATATTTATATGTCCTTCAAAACTGGAAGCAAGTTTTACTACATCCTATATATATTTATATGCAATTTGTCATGGTTTTACCATTATCAAATAAATGAATTTTAATATTTTTCAAATAATATCAAAAGTAGTTTTTCTAAACCATTGCATTGTACATTTTTCCAAAGTCATGAATCATTTTAAATGCATATTTTGGAGAAAATGATTTTTAAGAAAGTATATCTTCAACAAACTTTTGAACACTTATTCACTAAAATTGATTGATTATTGTATTATGAGCCAAAAGGCCACTATTGCATCAACTGTGAATTTATGTGATTGCATATTATATATGGTTGAGTGTCGGGCCCGAGTGTCAGGCCCAAGTGTCGGGCGTGGATAGGGCTAGGGTTCGGCTGGACAGGCATGGGCCTGCGGTCTTAAAACGGTTCCCGCTATCCACGGCGAAATCCCAACACCTAAAGACGGAGTGTTCTGAGGGTGAGTGGGTCGTAGGAATTGAATTGTGGCATACCCGGGATATGACCAAACGGGCTTCGCGAGCCTAAGTGGGGAGGCATAAGGTGATGGATTTTAAGCCGATTGTTCAGGGGTGACAAGGAAGAAGCAGGGGGGCCCAAAGTGCTATGAGCAAAGTCATCGGACGCGGTGCTACTGCTAACATGGCCCCCTACTGCTTAAATGTGAAATGTAAAGTTTATGTAACTGCCTATTGATTGAATGCATATACTAAGTGTTTATACTAAAGTTTTGGTGTCAAATCACCCATTGCTTAACTGCTATCATGAACGCAAATTTCATTTTTAACTATTTCAATGATATTTTGAAAAATAAAAACTATTATTGATTTCACCTGATCAACTTATGATTTTGGGTCTGAAAAACTATTTTAAGCACCTTTCACACGAACACTGGCGCTCACTAAGCCTTTGCTTACGTATTTCACTTTCTACCTTCCAGTTAGAGTGAGTTGGGCAATGAGATTGGCTTGGATGATTTGAGCGTAGACATGGACAATCCTAGAGGTGAGCATTGCAGATTGAGTCATGAATAGTAAGTTACTTAAAATGTTTTGTTGACTACTAGATTAGTTGTCGAAGTGTGTCAATTTAGGATTGTACTACTTAATTGAAAGGTTCACGCTTTTAGTTTAGGCCCCTGTCAGGGCTAAAAATGGAGGCGTGACACTCCTCCCTTTCTCTTTCACTCTAGCCGTCCATCAAAGGTGAAGAAGAAGCAGATTTTCGTTTTTGACTCCGGCGTGGCAATTTAGAGACAGCGACGGATTTGCTGTTCAAGAAAAGATTGCAAAGCTGGTTCAGATTTCAACATACGCGAGAACGGTAATTAATTTCGTTAAACCCAATTTAAATACGAGAAATAGAGATGAGCCACTGGGATTTTAACTTTTATTCTTCCGCTGCGTTTTTTGATTTTACGCCATTAATTTCCCAATAGGTAACTGGGTCGGGCCCAGCGCAACGATTAATTATATATATATATATATTTATATATTTATTATATTTATATATATATATATAAATAAATATTGAGTCTAACCCAATAGAAAAATTTGACCCCAATTTGTCAATTGCCCCTTTTTCCTAATAAAACTAATTTGTTTTTCTAAAAATTATATTAGATTTAAATAGTTAAATTGGATTTGACTTTAAAAATTAAATTAGATTTAATTATATCAGAAATTAATTGGAAGTTAGTTTATGATTCAAGATGCTTACATGAATTAGATTTATTTTTCATTTATGGTGAGTTTGGTTTTTTCAAAATAATTAAGAATAAGTTAGACTTCTACATAATAAATTGGATTTATTATTTCTTTTTAAATTAAAATAAAATTCATCCTTTTGTAATTAAATTAGATTTAATTAATTATGAATTCTTTTTCGATTTTTAAATTAATGCCTACATAATTTTGAATAGTTTATTTACATGCTTTGATGTATGCTGTGGTGAATGCATCCCATGGACTTAGGGTTTTTACCGCTTTGTATTATCTGCGTTGTAATGGGCCGGTTAGTGCCCCTCACTTTGTATTTTATTTTCGGTAGAATAATGTATTGGGTGCTTTTAAATATATAATTAGAAGGAGGACCTTTCTAGAGCTTGGAGCCCGGAG
Source organism: Buddleja alternifolia (assembly GCA_019426215.1). NCBI lineage: Eukaryota > Viridiplantae > Streptophyta > Magnoliopsida > Lamiales > Scrophulariaceae > Buddleja > Buddleja alternifolia. The sequence continues at coordinate 15,856,931 of CM033400.1, read as the reverse complement.
CATATCAAGATTAGATTTGATATAGGCCCCTATCCCTCTGATTGGTCTGTTGGCTTTAATCAATCTAGAATGTCCATGGAATGGATGATGATAGAATTACTATGTTTCTTCTATTATTGCATGGCTCGATTTAATCTATTCCACATATGCACGTAATAAATTAATGTGTAAAGTGAGGCCTTATAAAATTAACAAATTCTCCCGGATTAAAGATACTAAGTAAGAAAGGGATATTGGATATTCTGGCTCTCCATCAAACTTTGAAAGATAGGATTATGAGTTATGTATGGCAGCGCCCGACTAATGGGGGTTATACACTAATTCATAATTCAAGTGTCACTAAGTGCATTTGATGCTATCGTCGAAGCAAATTGCATCCCATACACCGTTACAGGTTGCTTGATGAGATTCAACTGTTAGATCAATAGGAGTTGATGGGAAAGTACTTAGACAGATCACCACTAATATTTCATTACAGACTGAGGTTGAGTGATCCATGAGCCAAAAGTAAGATTGAACCATCAGTTGGAATGAATTCACTTAAAAGATTCCAATGAGCCATATATCGTTTTAGATTGCAACTTGATAAGAATCGTTTTTACGTATATTTTAACCCCGTTGTGTTTATATTATAGATTCATTTATCGCCTAAATCTTGCCACATTTGCATTTAATCGGCGTGTTAAGTGATTTCAGGTCTTAAAAGGATGCAAACGAAGAATGGAGCAAAAGACAACACAGAACACGAATCCAAGCCTGCTACCAGCACCTAGGCGCCACACGAGTCACGCCCAGGCGCCAGTTAAGAAGAAAGAAAGTTTAGCTCCTTCCGACGGCGCCTAGGCTCCGTTATTCCCACGCCTTGGCACTGTTATTCCCATGCCTTGGCGCCGTCCCCTTTGCGCCCAAGCTCCGATAACACCATGCCTGGGCGCCGATGAACTTCTTCCCTAATATATGTATGTCACGTAGGCGGCGCCTAGGCGCCAATCTACCCTCGCTTAAGCGCCGCTGTAACCATTTTTAAAGTGAATAAAAGCCAAACTTCAGCACATTATTGAGGGTTCGAATTTAAGGGATTGGGAATCATTTTCTGAGATTTGAGCCAACTTTTCATCAATCTGTGAAGGGGAATAAGGGGGATTGAGCTAGAGATTGAAGCTCTGAGCAAGGATTCATCGCCGATCAAGCCTTAGGGTTACTTGCTTTAATTACACTTTTATGTTCTTACTATGTATATGATTTCTTTAGATCTTCTTAAGCTATGGATGATGATCTAATTTTGTAGAACTAGGGTCATGCGAAGGCCGAATTTATGAGTTCATATGTATAAAGTGATCTTTTGTATTAATTCTACTATTACTTTGTGTGTTAATTTTGTGTTTTTATTCCAATCATATGCTTAATAATCATATGCTTGCTATTTTGCCTAGTCTATTCATTCGAGAGAATATAGGTTAGGGTTCAAAGGAATTAACACATCAATCGTAACAAATGAAGAATTTCCCCCCGAGATAGGTAGAGGTTCCGGGGTGCTGTTAGTCGGATTCATCCGGGGAAATTCTAGAACATAAATGTGTGGTTATTAGTTAGCTTCTCGGATAGACATATTTAGAGAATCGTCAATTAATCATAAGATTATTATAGCCGAGACATCAGGTAATAATTAATTAAGGAATTGTCACCAAAGCAATAGGAGTTTAATAATTCGAAGAGTATCTCATATATATTGACGAGTAAATATGGTTGTCACATGTGCCTTAGACGCTTTATCATACGTGAGGTATAACCCATAGCTCGTTTCATCTTTTGTCCTTCGTTTGTTCAATCAATTACTTGCACTTTACTTTTTCTTGTTTTCATTAATCATAAACTAAAACAGCTAGTCCTTGAGGTTTGACAACCCGGACTTATTGTCCATTTCTATCACTACACACGACTAGTATACCTGTTACCAAGCACGTTAGGTTCTTGCGTGTCACAACTCATTGAAAATTTTGAAGAACTTAATCACTCACTACGAAATCTGTCCAACGAGATTTCCGTTAATTGCAATGGGAGTGCAATAGTTCGAAAAATGTAGTGGGAGCCAACTCACATTAAAGCCCTAATTTTACTTGGGTACAACATAATCATCTGATGAAATCTTGGTTTATTTTCTGCAGTCACATATCTCTCTCTAAAAAATGGTTAACCCACTCAAAACTATGCTCGAGAAAAATGTTCTCACTATACCAAACTATAATGACTGTGTCAAGATGCTAAGGACAGAGCTCAAGAAGAAATCGCTTGAGCATATTTTGGAGCAAGATGGTCTAACTTTACCTAGGGTCAATGATGGAAAGTCTGCTCTAAAAGTGTATAAGAGATGGATCTCTGATGCCCAAGAGGTCACTAACTACATGTTGCATTCCATGAGCAACGATTTGAGACATATACATTTTGATATGGACAGTCACAAGTCAATGATGCTTCACTTGGAGGAAATGTTCGGAGAACATAGAAAGTCAAGTCGGTATTATTTATCGAAGGAACTTTTCCAAGCTAGAATGAGAGAAGATGATGAAGTTCCAAATCATGTTATGAATATGATGTCCATGATAGGAAGACTACAATCTCTGGGAAGCCACATGGATTTTCATCCACAAGTAAATCTCATTCTTCAGTCTCTCCTTAGATCTTTTTCTGCTTTTGTCACTAATTTTGAGGTGAGTGACCTGGGAGGATCCTTAATGGATCTTACAGACAAACTTGCAAACATGCAAACTCAATTGAGAAACAAAAGGGATGATGATTCTCCACCTTCAAATGGGCTGCTTGGAGTAAGGATTGCTTCTAGGAACTATAGGCAGAGGAACAAACGCCCAAAGGTTGCAAAGACATGTATTCACTGCCAAGAGGTGGATGAATGGAAACGTGACTGTCCCAAGCTGAAAGCGGAGATTGCTTCAGGTATAGAACTTAATGTTTTAGAAACAAATTGTTCTATTACTATTTTTTCTACTTCCTGGATTCTAGACTCTGGGGCTTGTACTCACATATGTGTTTTGAATTAGGAGCTGGAAAGAAGTAAGAGGCTGGAGGACAATGAAGTGATGGTCAATATTGGCAGCGGACATAGTGTAGCAGCCACACACATTGGCACCACTTCCATTAAATTATTATCTGGACATTGTTTACATTTAGATGATTATCTTTGTTTGCCCAATGGGCTTAAGAATATTGTTTCAATTCCTGTTTTGGTTAGGAAAGGTTATTTATTTTCCTTTATGAACAATTCTTGTCACATTTATTTTAGAAATGATTGTGTTGGCAATACATCCTTAATAAATGGTTTATGTTATTTTAATGCACAAAATAATTGCGTTATGAATTTCATGTTAGATGTTTTGATGATGACAAAATAGAATTTTACGTTAGACCCCAAAAGAATGTAAGTTTATATTTTTCATAGAACAATTGTATAAGAGTTTGAAAGTTTGTAATTCTGTTAAGCTTGTAATTTTTATCTTTGTAGATTTTAGACTAAGTATTGGATACCAAGTTGCTAGTAGAATTCTAGGTGAGTCTATTAGAGATGAAGTTGAAGATCAGCGTCTGAAGTCAGGCGAAGATGAGGATTTTGTCTTAAACGACTGCCAATCGCTATGGACTGTTTCAGGGCTTATGAATCAAGCACTCAAGCGATCAAGAAGATCAGATTCACCTGAAATAAATTCCGGAGTCACTAAGGATTTAAATGCAATCATTTAACGGGCATTTATTTCCAACGGGAAATAAATTCAAATGCATTAAATGCTTGATAAGAGCATTAAATGTGATAAAGACAGATTGTATACGGAGCAAGCTACCTACTGGCTTAGACTGTCAAAATTTCAGAGTTCAAACCTGCCACATCAAATTAGTGCAGCAGGATTTCATGAATGTCAGAGAAAAGGTATGACTCACTCGCGCGTGAGAGGCACACACCTACATGTGTCCAATGGAAAAATCCCTAGAAAATACCTTACCTCAGCAAACCCTAAATAACACGTATATACACAAGAATTTCAAAACTTTGCTAAAATGTTTTCTCAAGAAAAGCTTAGAAAATCCATAGCCAAAATTCTTTCAAGCTTTCTACATTCATTCCAGACAGTCGTAGATATTTCAAACATCTTCAAAAAAGAACCACACACTATTATTGAGATATCCTAAGTTATTTGAACTTCCTAAAATCAAACAAACCCGTGATCTAAATTCGGAACATGTATTTTCAGAGTTGAAGGCATTTGAATTTAAACTAGGAAAAGTCAGTGACACAACAACTTCTACATCAGGGACTAAATCAGGAGACCTCATAGCTACTACTAAGAATAAGGGAAAGTTTGTCAGTAAGGTGAAAGCGGTAGAATCGAATGAGGAAAAGGAAATGGCATTATCAGTTAAGAAATTCAAGAAATTTCTAAGATACGAAAAGACAAAACCCTAGTGGACAGACATCATTTCAAACCCCTCTCCCTGCACCAGCGCTTCAGTATCAAGCGCCAGTGTATCCTGCTCTTCAGCCTCCAGCGTCAGTTCAATACCAAGCGCCTTCTTCTCCAACACAGAATGTTTCAGCGCCAACAGTTTCCAAGCGATTAATCACTGAACAGAAAATGAGTGATTCAATACCAACTCAAGCAATAAGGAAAAGACGAAAGTGAATGATTCATTGAAGAAGTTTCACCCAAACTCTCAAAAGGCTAAGGATAAACCATCCACAAGTGAATCAAACCTTAAGCGTCAATCGCCAAAAGCGACTCCTAAGCTAGTGCCAAGAAAATACCAGCTTTAATATCCTCAAACATCTAGATCATATTATCGACACTATGATAATTATGATTATGATTATGACTATGATTACTATTACAATCGAGGATATTATACACCTAAAAAGCACACACAACATAAACTGAAACCCAAGAAGGCCAATCTTCCCGTAATGAAGACAAGGCAGATATGGGTTTCGAAAGTTTTAATTCAAACTAAAGTCACTAACATTGAAGGACCCAAGACAACATGGGTACCTAAGAAGAATTAGAACTGCCCTTTAAATACAAGTACCTAGAGTCAACACCGATACTTCAGTTTGGTACATTGATAGTGGGTCATCAAGGCACATGACTGGTTTAAAAGATCTCTTGGTCAACTATCGTGCAACCAACAGTCCTCAAGCTATATTCGACGATAACTCCAAAGGTAAAACCAAAGGTATAGGTATCATGCATAGGGGGGACATCATGATTAGTGATGTATATTATGTTGAGGGTCTTAAGCATAATTTATTGAGCATTAGTCAATTTTGTGATAAGGCTTTGAAGTCAAATTCTCAAGCGACTGTTGCCATGTTAACGACGCTAAGACTAAGTCTACTAAATTAAGAGGAAAAAGAACAAACAATGTGTATTTAGTGGGTTGGGATTCTGCAATTGATAACAACCCCACATGCTTTGTTGCTAAGAGTCAAAATGAATTGGGTTGGTTATGGCATAGAAAAATGAATCACCTCAACTTTAAGGCAATCTCTCAGTTAATATCGCTAAATCAAGTAGAGGTATTACCTAAGGGTTCCTTTTAAGAAAATCCCTTATGTGATGCTTGTCAAATGGGTAAACAATCTTTTAAGAAGAAACCATGCCTATCTACTTCTAGAATTCTTGAACTGTTGCATTTAGATTTGTTTGGTCCTATTCAAATCATGAGTGTTAGTGGTAAAAAGTATGCGCTAGTAATAGTTGATGATTTCTCTCGCTATATATGGGTAGAATTTCTAGCAACCAAAGATGAAACTAGTGTCAAGCTCACAATGCTAATTCGTCAATTAAAACCTCAAAAGATCTAAAGGTGACAAGAATTAGAAGCGATAGAGGAATTGAATTTACTAACCAATTTGTTGAGAATTTTTGTATAGATTTTGGAATACTTCATGAGTATTCTGGTCCTAGAACACCTCAACAGAATGGAGTTGCGGAGCGATGGAACAGAACGCTTAAAGAAGCCGCTAGGACAATGTTAGCAGGGTCCAAGCTGCCTCAAAGGTTTTAGGCCGAAGTTATCAATACCACTTGCTACACTCAGAACCTGTGTATGATCAACAAGCAACATGAGAAGACTCCATATAAGTTGTGGAACGGACGTAAGCCAAACATTTCTTATTTTCATGTATTTGGTTCAAAATATTTCCTTCATAACATTGGATCCCAAAGTCTAAGGACATTTCATCCTAAAGCAGATGAGGGAATCTTTCTAGACTATGCCAAGAATGGAAAGAGTTTTTGCATCCTAAATAAGATCAAATCGAAGGTTGAAGAATCCATTCATGTTGTGATTGATGATGCTAACAAAGAACCGAATAAGGTTAATCTTGATGATGTAGGAATTGAAGATCTTACGCAACAAGCACCACAAATCAATCTTGTAAGAATTGCTGATGATCATGAAGAGAATGATCATCAAGAGCAAACTGGAACTGTGAATGATGTAGCGACTGCGCAAGAGACAAATGAGGGTTAAGCCACTTATAATCAAGAGTCTCTCAACCCGTTCCAACCAGGTCGTAAATGGCTTAGAGATCATCCACGAGAGCTAGTGAGTGGAGATATTGAAGCACCTGTTAGAACTAGGACCGCTACAATCAATGAGGCCATGTTCGCAAGTTTTCTATCTCAAGTGGAACCAAAGAAAGTGGATGAAGCACTCAGTGATTCAAGCTGGGTAGAAGCGATGCAGTAAGAGCTTAACCAATTTGAGAGAAGCAAGGTTTGGAAGGCAGTACCAAGACCAACTCACCAAGAAGTTATTGGGACTAGATGGGTTTTTAGGAACAAGATGGATGAAGATGGCATTGTTATAAGAAATAAAGCCAGATTAGTCGCTCAGGGTTATTTCCAAGAAGCGGGTATTGATTTTGATGAGATGTATGCCCCAGTAGCCCATCTTGATGCGATCCGGATGTTTATAGCATTTTTCGCGTACAACAAGTTCACAGTGTTCCAAATGGACGTGAAGAGTGCTTTCCTGAATGGTAAACTCCAAGAAAAAGTTTATGTGGAGCAACCCCCAGGATTCATCAACAACTGTTAGGTCTTAAAAGTAACATTGATTTAGTATGTTTTTATCTCACATTTGTCTTGAATTCATACCTTGAGTTGATCTTTTTAGTTGTTTTTATTTGTATTTGCGTATTTTGGCTTCTAAGTCGTTTAAATGCTTTTATAGGCAAATGACGATTGATTTGGCGAGTAAATGAAGGGATATCTAAGAAAAGTGAAGAAGTCAACTAAGAGACTTAAAGAGGAGCAAAGAAGAGTCCAAACGAAAAGAGTTGAGTTGAAGAAAAAGTAAGGAAAAAACAGTGGACAACAGAATTGGCACAGTGGTGCCAATATTCGGCACCACTGTGCAGCGCGCAGAAATCAGAATTTCTGGTTGGGCTCGGATTTTATTTCTTTTGTTGGGCTTTTTGTAATTAGGAATCCTATATAAATATAAGAAGTCAGGAAAAAATATCAGTTTTTTAACTTTTCTTTTGAGGATAGAAGACGTTATTTTGGGAGAGAGAAAGAAAAGAGAGAAACTTGGAGAGAAAGAAAAGGAAGCCATTGAAGAGAAGAAAGATAAATCTTGATTCTTGCCATCAACATAAGGGTTCTTCTTAGTTTTTCTTGTATTCTTCTTCTTCTCCAATTGTTCTTATTATTTTCCACCATTGTTAAACATGAGAATTCTTAGTTTTGTACAAATTATTTCTTCTTCTTGTGTAATTATGAGTAGCTAAATAATTTTCTAGGGTTTAAGATGTAATCTTGAGTATTATTATGGATTGTTGATTTTCATTGGGTTATTTCTTGCTTTAATTAATCTATCAATGAGGGCTTAATGCTTGTAGATGATTGGCCACCAAATACATGATTTAAGGTGAATTGAGAAGTACCGGGAGGTGAATTAATTCATTAGTTCAGATTTGATAGACGTGTTTAAATTACTCAATAGGGATATTAGTAATTGTGCATGAGGCTAGCTAACGAATTTCATGGAAATTAATGGATTCATCTAGATTAGTTATTGATCATGGGAGTGACGAGAACGAGTTTAGTTGGGTACTCATGGAGATCTCGGGAGAGTATCCATGTAATTAAGAAAATTCGGGTCTTTAATGAATGCAAGAATTTACAATCCAATGAAGTTCAATATCCATATAAATACTTTGATGAAGTCTTAATCCCTAGGCTTTCCATTTATTGAATTATTATTTATTAATTTTTTTATTATTTATTTCTGTTTTTAATTAGTTAAAATCTTAAATCTTGCAAATCAATAGTCTAAATAATAGGATAAACTTTGTTTGGTACTTGATACCCTTCCCTGTGGAGACGATCTTACTTACTCTATATTATTTGTCGATACCGTGTTGTTGCGGGTGTTAGCAAATTGGCGCTGTTGCCGGGGAAGGCAACAAATAGTCAATATCAATAACAAGTTGATTCTTATTAATTTAGACATTTTTTAATTTATTTATTTTTATTTTGGATTTTTTATCTGTTTGAATTTTGATACTTGATATTCTTGTTTCAGAATGGCTGAGGAACGGAGAACTCTCAGGGATTATGCTACACCGACATATCAGAGTTTTACGTCAAGCATAGTTGTGCCTAATGTTCAGGCAAATACTTTTGAGTTGAAGCCAGCCATCATTCAGATGCTACAGAATAATGCTTTTGAAGGAGACATTGAGAGGGAAGATCCTCATTCCCATTTGGGGAATTTCTTGGAGATATGCAGTACATTTAATATGAACGGAGTCACAGATGATGCCATACGACTACGGCTGTTCCCTTTCTCTCTATCCAAAAGAGCTAAGGAGTGGTTGAAAAACCAGCCGGCAAATAAGTTCACTACTTGGGCAGATTTGTCGACTGCATTTCTCACCAAATATTTTCCATCGACAAAGACAGCTCAGTTGAGGAATGCAATCACAGGATTCATACAGGGAGATGGAGAAACACTATATCAAGCATGGGAAAGATATCAAGAACTACTAAGAAAATGCCCCCATCATGGTATTCCAAGCTGGATGCTTGTACAAACCTTCTACAATGGTTTGTCATATGACATCAGGATGACTATCGACGCAGCTGCAGGAGGTAGTTTCATGGGAAAGAATCCAGATGATGCACTCGCGCTCATGGATGAGATGGCATCCAATAACTACCAATGGGCGCATAAAGAAAGAAGTTGGTATGCATAATGTTGATGAACTCACCATGCTCAATGCTAAGATGGATGCTCTAGTGAAGAACTTCGAGGGACTCAAGTGCAATATCAGAGTCGTGTCTCAGCCTACCATAACCTGTGATGTTTGTGGAACACCTCACATGGCTACAAACTGCCCACTCATGGAGCAAGCTCAGTATATCTCCAATCAGAACAACCAGTCGGGAAATCCATTCTCCAACACTTATAATTCGGGGTGGCGAAATCATCCCAATTCTTCTTGGGGAGGTCAAGGAAACCAAGGGGCTCAAGACTTGCCTCCTAGGCATCAGTTTCCCCCAGGTTTCCAACAGGGTCCTCAAAATTTTCAACAGCAACTTCCACAGCATCAAGGACTACCACCTCAAGAAAAATTGATCTGGTAGTGGGAGCAACAAAAAATTTGGAAACACAAGTTGGACAATTAGTAAGTTCTGTGATTTCGAGGTTGAATGGTACACTACCTAGCCAAACAGAGGAGAATCCGAGAAGACAATGTAATGCAGTGACTCTGATAAACGAAAATACAATTGAAGAATTTGAGCCATATGCCGAACACAGAGATGAACTTGTGACGAGGGATAATTCAGCCTTTGAACCTTCAGACAAGGTTGAACCGGAAAAGGATACCCCAAAGCCATATGTGAAGCCATATGTTCCTCCGATTCCATTTCCCCAAAGGTTGCAACACAAGAGGTTGGACAAACAGCAAGATAAATTTCTCCAAGTATTTAGACAGTTGCACATAAACATTCCATTCGCAGATGCTCGAGCTCAATTGCCTGTCTATATGAAGTTTCTCAAAGAGTTGTTAAGCAATAGAAAAAAACTGGAAGATGTGAAAACAATCTCGTTGAATGAAGAATGCAGTGCCATAATCCAACGAAACATTCCTCCAAAGCTAAAGGATCCAAGGAGTTTTTCACTTCCTTGCACTATTGGCAAATCTCAATTTGATAAGGCACTTTGTGATTTAGGAGCTAGTGTTAGTCTAATGCCTTATTCAATTTGTAGAAAGCTAGGATTTCAAAAGCTCAAGCACACAAATATGTCCTTGCAATTGACAGATAGGAGTATAAAGCGCCCCATGGGAATATTAGAAGACGTGTTTGTGAAATTTATGCATTGTTTTCATCGCTAAAAGGTCGCGTGTGAGTAAGTCCAGAAGATAAGATTTGACAACTGCCCACGCGCTTCTATCAAATCAAACTGACGACTAATGATTCCTATAAATAGGCGGTTCAGCGACTGCGCATATCTGGGTACGTGTCAGTGTACCATTAGGCACGTGCAACTCACGCAGAACACTTTCAAAATTTCAAACGTTTTTTAAAAAGTAACTGCGGACTCCAAAGTTTTATATTTCAAAGCAGTTAACCCATTTTACCACAGCTTTTTAGATCCGTCTTTATGACTAAATGGCTGAGATTTAATTTTTGTTATTTTCAAAGTTAATTTCTTGATACGTGGCATTTATTCAAGCTATTGAAGAGTTATTTTTTTGCCTCTATTTAAACCCTCCTAAATTTTACAGAAAAGCTTTATCACTCTCAAAACTCTCTTTGCTGTAAAAACTCTCTCAAGGTAAAAAGCATTCTTTCTACCTAAAAGCTCAAACCTTCATCAATGGCGCCACCAAAATCTTCCAAATCTACCATCGAAAAATCTTCCAAAACTTCTAAACCAGTCCAGTCAATGTTGGATTTCTGGTAAACTGGGACTATCTTTTCAATAACCAGAACTTTCCTCTGAGGACTGTTCTTCCCCTTATCCAAGAATCAGGTTTATGAGAAATGATTAATTCCCATTCAAATATTTATGAGGAAGAGGCCCTTTTGTTCTTCAAGAACACCAAAATTTCTGACGATGGAAACTCCATTTCCTGCGTATTTTCGTTTGCCCGCGAGACCTTTGTTCTCACTCCTCAATTTTTATCTTCCTTACTGCAGTTGCCCAATGATGGAGGAGAAGTTGAAGAAGTCACTCTTGAAGACACCACCAAGATCTGGGAACTGGTCAAGAAAGATGAAGTAGACGCTGCATATGAACCGAATTTCAAGAAGAATGACGTGAAGGGCGAATATGTCATTCTGGATGGCATTTGTTCCAAAATGATAGAGTGGAGGAAAGGTAGCTTCGATAAGATCTCAAACATTCAATATAAAAAAATGGTAGCCATTCTGACCAAGTTGAAGATAAGTTGGTCGTTGTACGTCTTTAATCGTTTTAAAGCAGCGATGGCTGAGTCAGTGAATCCCAAGTCTTATGGGATTGTGTTAAGTCGTGTTTTTAGCGCTAGCAGTTTCGTCAACACCGCTGGTAAGAAAGTCCCAGCGCTTAAGTTCTATGGGAAAAAGATGGTTGGTGAGCTGTTGAAACCCAAGCGACGGGGTGGTGCAGCGGTTCCCAAGAAAGAGCGTGAGTGACTCCTTGCAGAAGGTATTGTTCGCAGCAATGACGAAGAGCAAGCGACTTCATCTTCATCATCATCAGAAGAGGAGGTAGTGCTAAAGCGACCTAAAAAAAAAATCGCTTTGAAAGTCGCTGAGCCATCAAAGCCAGCCAAGAAGCAGAAAAAGAAGTCAAAGCCAAAAAAGAAGCAAAAGTCTCCCTCTCCTTCTCCCAATTCCCCTTCTTCTCCTCTCGCGTTTGTTATCTCTCCCAAAAATAAAGAAGCTGAAGAGGAAGAAGTACTGCTAGCACGGAAACGTACTCCTTGGTCTACTCCAAAAGAATCTGCGAGTGCACCAGTCGAGTCAGCGACTGCAGAACCAGCGAGTGCTCCTTCTTCTCCTCCCGTTAAAACTGTTGTTGAATCTGCTCTTGTTCCCGAGCCTGAGCCTGCTACTTCTTTAGAGAATTCAGCACTCTTTCAGGGTAAGTACTTGTGAAGAACAATGTATTTTTTATCCTTTTCTTGTTAGATTTCTTTAACGCTAGGATAAATTATTTCAGCTCGAATAGATCATGATATTCAGTATGTTCTAAATACCTTGGATGCCTGCAACATCCTTATTAAAGCTGCTCCTCTCACTTCTTTCCTCAATTTAGATCCTTAAGAAGTTGTTCTGGAGCCTGAGGATCAAGCACCATCTGTTGAGACAGATCAAGCGACTGTAACAGTCCATGAATCTAGTCAGGGTAAGCATTGTAGTATTTTACTTATGATTTCTACTCAGTAGAAATTTTCCTTTTCTCAAACGCTTGCAAGTATAAACTCAAAGTATGCCAAACGCTGATGCACTTTCTTCTGAGGTCAGTGTTGAATTGGACATGGAAATGGCAACTGTTCTGGATATTGCTAAAGAAGTTGCACAAGTCCTTCCTGATGCTGAAATATCCCCAGCTCAAGAAGAGGCTATTACTTCTGAGCGGTCGATAGAAGTGGCCCCTATCCCAACAGAAGCTATTGCCATTGTTCCTACTCCAACAGTACCTCCTCCCTGTGTCATTGATTTCTATCATTGTGGCTATGATGCAGATGTTGAATTCTAGTATACTGGTAAGAGGCATTTTTACGTGTTTTTAAGCCCATGGGACTTATGCTATGGATTCATTTAATGACAAAATCATGCCACATTTGCGTTTAAGCGGGGTGTTAAGTGATTACAGGTGATATATGAGAGCATACGAAGAAACGAGGCGAAAAACGACGTATAAAACAAGTTGAGGCCAATTTGCTTCTGTCGTCCACGCACAGGCGCCAGTATTACCACGCCCAGGTGCCGGACAAGATGCAAATAACGTCAACATTCTGCTGTCCACGCCTAGGCGCCGTACTGTCCACGCCTGGGCGCCGTATCTGCATTAGTTTCCACGGTTGAGCGCTATTTCCGTATGTTTAGAGACCGAATTGGATACGGTTCCCTTCTACAATGTTGTAGAAATATGTGTTAGCTTCAAATGAGGACTAGAATCATCCAAATCGGAGTTTCGTGGAGAGAGTTATGAATGAAATACGATTGCTATGCAGGACACATTGCATTTAATTTCAGCATTCTGTCAGCGGCGCCCGAGCGCCGTCATGCCCGCGCCTAGGCGTGACCACACCCGAGTTTTGATTCCTTTTAGCTAAAAGTTCATCATTTGATGGTGGAATGGAACATTTAAAGCCAAGAGGTCATCACATGTGTTGAGGGGATTTCATAAGTGTGTTTCTTGGTAGATCTACTTTATGGAATTTTATACTACACACTTTAGAGTAGTGGAGGACACACTAGGATGACACACACTAGGGAGCCCATCATTTCTGGTCTTCTTAAGCTATTTTCTTCACTCTTGACCGAACACACTTTGGAGGGGGAGGCAGCTGGCCATTACTCTTCACCCATCATCATTCATCACCATTCTTCATCATTTTGAAGATTGCAAAGAAGGGGGATTGAGCTAGAGATTGAAGCTACAAGCAAGGATTCATCATCATTCAAGACTTAGGGAGTTTCTTTTGCATTTCATTTACATGTTTATGTTAATAACTATGTATATGATTGTTTTAAACCTTCTTGAGCTATTGAATATGAGCTAATCTTGTAGAACTAAGTCCATGTGAAGGCCGAATTCATGAATCTATATATGTGAAGTTAATTTTCGTATTAATTCTTCTAATTGCTTTGTGTGTTGATTTTGTGCTTTTATCACAATCATATGCTTGATCTCCATATGCTTGCTATTGTGCCTAATTTAGTCATTCGAGAGAAGATAGGTTAGGGTTCAAATGAATCAACACATCATCCGAAACTAATGTGGAATTGCCCCTAGAAATAGTTAAAGATTTCCGGGTGCGGTTAGCCGGATTTATCCGGGGAAACTCTAGAACGTTAATGCGTGGTTGTTGATTAGATTCTCGGATAGACATATTTAGAGAACCGTCAATCAATCATAGGATTGTTATGTGCCGAGACATCGGGTAATGATTAATTAAGGAGTTTTCACCAAAGCAATAGGAGTCTAATAATTCGAAGAGTAGCTCATATATATAGACGAGTGGATTTTGTCATAGCATGTGCCTTAGTCTTTTTTAACCAATTCGTGAGGTTTAATTCATAGCTTGTTCCCTCCTTTGATCTTTCGTTTACTTAATTGTTTTTCTCTTGCTTTACTTTAATTGTCTTTACCTTCATTACGAATCTTAAACTAAAATTCAAGTCTCCGTGGTTCGACAACCCGGACTTATTTTGTCCACTTTTATTACTACACACGACTAGTGCACTTGCTATTAAAAGCACGTTAGGTATTAGCGTGTCAAGTTTTTGGCGCCGTTGCCGGGGACTTGTTTATTTTAGTTTTTGATTTTTGTTTACATTTTTCATAATTCTTAGTTTTCGTTTATTTCTTGATTTTCTTTTATTTTCGTGTTTAGTCTAATTTTGTTTCTTGTGCTTAATTGTTAGGTTCGATTTGTGGTGCATGACCCGCTCCTCAAATGAGCCTTTGCTTGATTTTGTTATTTTTATTTTGAACATGTGCTCCGGGTTTGTAGATGAGTTCGAGAGATGGCGGACAATATCTATCAACCAAATCCGAATGCACGTTTCCCGGATATGAATTTACCGAAGGATCGGGAGTGGTTACAAGGCATTCTCCAAGCTATGCAACCGCCTCCTTCTCAACCACTTCAGTCGGTCCGGGATTGTCTACCATCCAGCGTCTTTACTATACAGGAGGGATATCATTTATCCCCGACTCTGGAGGAACGAGAATGGGTTCGACAACTCCTATACGGCTTACAACTCACACTAGATGATTTGGATCAGCCGAAAAGTATGAAATTGGTACACAAAGTCATTGATGCTTTGTATGAAGGACCAATTAAGGAGGCTCTAATGATCATTGAGGAAATGAAAAATGAGAGGATTTCTATGAAGGTGTCATCGCCTCAGCGTCGCACACCTAACATTCAAGCGATACCCGGCCCCATTTTTATCGAAGAATTGATATCAAAGAAGCCGACGTTGAAGGAAAGGACGCTCGAGCCTTTACCAGAAGCTTCTTTGGTATCTTCTTCCCTCTCCACGGGTATAGAGGTCATTAGTGCCCATGATAGTAAGTTGTCCTCTAGTGTAGGAGATGACATGGTTATTTGTGATAACTATGAGGTTTTTAAGCATCCAATTGATTCTACATTATCTTTACGCATTGATGCTTTTGATCCTTTTAGTGTTGAGCTTTTTCAGGAAAGGATAACCAATAATCTACTCGAGTCCTACCTCACAAACTCCAAGTTTATCACTTCGATGGGTGAAGGAAAAAGATCTACTGTCCATAGCTTGGAGAATAGTCTATATCATCACCCGACACATGGGGAAGAAATGACGATTTCTTGGCCCATACTCAAGCTACTTCTCACAAACACCGGGCCATGTTTCATTCTTGATTGGAGAGTAAACAAAGCATTCATACGTCATCCTCCTTGAGCCGACCCGATAAAGTCAAGCTAATGACTATAAAAAAGCGCTTCATGGGAGGCAACCCAAGTTTGTAAGTTTTCTTTTTGTTTTGCTTTTGTTTAGCTTAGTTTGTTTCCTTATGTTGTGTTCAAGCATGCACTTTTGGCATGTTTTCTTTATGTCTTGATGGTTTGTGTGTGAGTGCATAACATGTAGTAGACGAGTTTTTCTTTGGAATATCTTTCGTGGTGGATTTGAGCTTGGAGCGGATCTCACGTGATTGAGGGTTGCTTTTTGGCACCCTTGTTGTAAGTACTCTCGGTTACTCCCCTTGTGAGTATGTATAATTGCGTCAACATTGAGGGTAATGTTGAGTTTAAGTGTGGGGGGATATCTATATGTCGTGGATCTTTGTTTTTAGCTCAAGTTTGGAGGAATCGTCGCTATTTCATGTATTTTGTGCTATTTTTTTGTGAAAATCAAGCATAACAAATTTTTGGATAGAATTTCAACCCTTCACTTGAGGCATTGAGCATGGTTAATTTGAATACAAGGTATGTTTTCTCTATCAATTTGGTTTTTAAAGGCTATACACATCGTTCCTTGTTTGTGGGACCCTAAACATGACTAGATTATCTTTAAGATGTTCACATACGCACATAAATCAAGGGTAGAGGCGTTGAGTGGGCAACCATTTTGAAACACTTAAAGGCTTGATCCCGAAAAATATCGACTTAGAATTTTCACATGAGTTATGAGTTGAGAATGTAGCTTCGTATGTTTAACAATAATAAAAAGAGGTGAACATTGGTATGACTGCAAAGGTCAGGCTTAATAGATACTGGGGGCGAAGAGCGCCATGCCTAGAATACTGTACTATTAAGCTAATTTGAGCTAAGCTCAAGCCAATGAAAGTGTAAAGGGAATAGAGACCTAGTTTGGTTTTGTGGCCTTTGGCACTCGAGCAATTAAGCCCTTAGGAGTGTCTCCACACTTGATACCCTAAAGCCGTCTGGTTTGGGAGTTATTAGCCTAAAGCTCGTTACAAGGGTGTCATAGAAAGCCTAAGAGGATCGAACATTGCACATGGTCTAGCCTCTAATGTTCGAGTTGAAAGTGCATAAGTTAAAGCCGAAAGTGGAATGAAGTGATGAATTTTTAAGTGGCTATGAAGTTGTATTCAATTCTCGTACCATGTGAATAATCAAAAGTTGATAAATATGGGGTTAATGCTTGAAAAGTGGTAAGAATGCCACTTGACTATAATACTTGAGATTTATTACACTACACCCTTAGGATGATCTTTTCAATGTTAAGGCGTAACACGAGCAAGTGGGTGACGTGTATATATTTGTAATTTGAGCTTAAACAGATGAATTCATACCATTGTGTGCTATTAATCATTGTAATTTATGTTGAGTGATTGGGGTTGAAAATCTTTTGATTTTGTGGGTATATCGTCTGCAAACCCTCACGAGACTATAACTCGTCCTTTGAGGTAACTCAAAGGTTCAAAGGCTTGTTGCATTCGCTAAATGCAACCGTTTACTCCACGAAAGTGAGTTAGGTAGTTTTCTTTTTGTTTCTCTCTTTGATTGATGATGTTTCCTTATCTTAGAACTCTTATTACTCGAGGACGAGCAATTGATAAATGTGGGGGTGTTGATAAGAGGCATTTTTACGTGTTTTTAAGCCCATGGGACTTATGCTATGGATTCATTTATTGACAAAATCATGCCACATTTGCGTTTAAGTGGGGTGTTAAGTGATTACGGGTGATAAATGAGAGCATACGAAGAAACGAGGCGAAAAACGACGTATAAAACAAGTTCAGGCCAATTTGCTTCTGTCGTCCACGCCCAAGCGCCGGACAAGATGCAAATAACGTCAACATTCTGCTGTCCACGCCTAGGCGCCGTACTGTCCACGCCTGAGCGCCGTATCTGCATTAGTTTCCACGGTTGAGCGCTATTTCCGTATGTTTAGAGACCGAATTGGATACAGTTCCCTTCTACAATGTTGTAGAACTATGTGTTAGCTTCAAATGAGGACTGGAATCATCCAAATCAGAGTTTCGTGGAGAGAGTTATGAATGAAATACGATTACTGCGCAGGACACATTGCATTTAATTTCAGCATTCTGTCAGCGGCGCCCGAGCGCCGTCATGCCCTCGCCTAGGCGTGACCACACCCGAGTTTTGATTCCTTTTAGCTAAAAGTTCATCATTTGATGGTGGAATGGAACATTTAAAGCCAAGAGGTCATCACATGTGTTGAGGGGATGTCATAAGTGTGTTTCTTGGTAGATCTACTTTATGGAATTTTATACTACACACTTTAGAGTAGTGGAGGACACACTAGGGTGACACACACTAGGGAGCCCATCATTTCTGGTCTTCTTAAGCCATTTTCTTCACTCTTGACCGAACACACTTTGGAGGGGGAGGCAGCTGGCCATTACTCTTCACCCATCATCATTCATCACCATTCTTCATCATTTTGAAGATTGCAAAGAAGGGGGATTGAGCTAGAGATTGAAGTTACAAGCAAGGATTCATCATCATTCAAGACTTAGGGAGTTTCTTTTGCATTTCATTTACATGTTTATGTTAATAACTATGTATATGATTGTTTTAAACTTTCTTGAGCTATTGAATATGAGCTAATCTTGTAGAACTAAGGCCATGTGAAGGCCGAATTCATGAATCTATATATGTGAAGTTAATTTTCGTATTAATTCTTCTAATTGCTTTGTGTGTTGATTTTGTGCTTTTATCACAATCATATGCTTGATCTCCATATGCTTGGTATTGTGCCTAATCTAGTCATTCGAGAGAAGATAGGTTAGGGTTCAAATGAATCAACACATCATCCGAAACTAATGTGGAATTGCTCCTAGAAATAGGTAAAGATTTCCGAGTGCGGTTAGCCGGATTTATCCGGGGAAACTCTAGAACGTTAATGCGTGGTTGTTGATTAGATTCTCGGATAGACATATTTAGAGAACCGTCAATCAATCATAGGATTGTTATGTGCCGAGACATCGGGTAATGATTAATTAAGGAGTTTTCACCAAAGCAATAGGAGTCTAATAATTCGAAGAGTAGCTCATATATATAGACGAGTGGATTTTGTCATAGCATGTGCCTTAGTCTTTTTAACCAATTCGTGAGGTTTAATTCATAGCTTGTTCCCTCCTTTGATCTTTCGTTTACTTAATTGTTTTTCTCTTGCTTTACTTTAATTGTCTTTACCTTCATTACGAATCTTAAACTAAAATTCAAGTCTCCGTGGTTCGACAACCCGGACTTATTTTGTCCACTTTTATTACTACACACGACTAGTGCACTTGCTATTAAAAGCACGTTAGGTATTAGCGTGTCATATACAGCCAGAGAAAATAACACCCGAGCTTTGTTTGACATGGAGATAATTTTCAAGATACTCTCCACAACCCGGATATCTCTAATTCTGACAAGTTTGGATTCTTCGAGAGATTCACTGATCTCGGTCTTTACACGCTTGAGCGTCTTCAATCGTAGTTAGAATACATTCGGCGACCAGCGTTCATCATGACAGAATTTGATGAAAAGCTTTACAATTTTACTGGTCATTCAGCAAAATCCTTTTATCCTTTGCGCCAGAAGAAGATCGTCATCAAAAATGCCCACATGGGTGATTGGTTGAAAAACCCTGATGAAGAAATCCTTAACAGAATTGGATACTCTGCCTATCCCAAATTCGTTCATTCTCCTTAGAATGCTTTATCCCCAAATCTCCTTAAATTATGGAAACGAAAATGACTAGTCGTCGCTGAGCGTCCTAATCCTATCAATTCGTGGATAGAAGATGAAGCCCGCGAGTATCTAGCAAGATTATGGGCTGACGGCTATGATGAAGAATTTGAAAGATTTGAAAAGTATCTCACTGTTAGAGCATATAAGAAAAAGGCTGATAAGCTTGGCAGGAGATGGATGATGGATATCGCAAGATGGGCTGAAGTATGTGTTGCATTTCTATACACTATACAAATTTGTGAGGTATCCCTTGTTTCAATTTGGAGTGGAATACAGACGCAGAGGTTTTGCTGTGTTCCTACTCGAGTAGCGAAAGAATCTGGTGGGGAATATTAGCGATTTTCTTTATTATAAACAATCGATAGAACGCTATATTCGCCAGCATCTAGCCTTAATCTCTCAGGGAGGATGCCATATTTATCATCCAACCCAAGACTTTGTACAGCGTATCTCTCCAGACCTAAATGAAGATGTTTCCACCAATAAGCAACCAATTCTACTAGGACACAGTGAAGCTCACATGAGACTGGAAAATGACCATGCTGAGTTTGAAGAATTCTTCAGAGACAGGAGAGTGATTGTAGAAAATGCACAATCGTTGGATATTACCTTCGCTTAATATTAATCTTCACCCTATCCTAATGTGTGAGCAGAATATTCAAGTGGCCAAGATGATTTCGCTTATTCGGCCAGTGGATTAAGAACCTGCTCAAGCGCTGAAGCCTTTTACATTGGATTTCTACAATTGTATATTTCAGGAGTTGATCTGCCAGAGGATGTGCAATTTGTACTCAGTACTGAAGAGCGCGCAGACGCTATATTCTTCATTCCACAGACCAATATCCTAAGTTCAAGGCATGTCATGGAAGCGATTGGCCCACTCTAGTCATTGCTGTTGAGAAACCTTCTCCTCAGGTGGAGATTGTTGAAATAGAAGTAGAACATGCTCCTGCAATGGAACTCGCTCAAACCACAGACGCTGATATGCAAACTGAAGTTGCCCCCAGCGATCCAGCAGTCGAGGTTCCCATTGTTGAAGAAGTAGTTCAGAATGAGGAAGTAACTCAATCTATTGACTTAGCGATAGAAGAAGTTCATGCAGAAATTGCTGAAGAGCCATTTATCTGAGATAAATCAAAGAGAAAGACCGAAGTTTCTAGCTCACACGGACCTGAGCGTTCTTCTTCGGACTCGAACTCAGACAGTGATCAAGAGGCACGAGACTTTAGAAAAGCGGTTCAGAATTCTCTTAGCGATATAATGGGCTCTTGTTCTCGTTTGGAAGATAGCAGCAATTTAATGCTTAATCAAGTAGAGAAAGTTCTTCTCACTGACATGAAAAATGCTAACAAGCTTACAATCTCTGTCATGAATAGTATTTCTCTGCTAGTCCAAGAACTTTCTGATGAATTTATTCGGACGCTTGCTCAGAATGCATCTGTTGATACTGAGCGACATACTTCTTCTAATTTAGTTTCTCAAAGTATCGTTGAGCAAGTTGCCATTTTAGTTGATGAAGTCAAGCTTCTTTGCCGTAACATCGGTGAGTTAAAAACCTCCCTTGATGATGCCAAGAAGGGGAAAGATCTGAAAGAAAAGCCCCAAGCCAAATCCTTGAAGGAGCCCATTTCTAAAAACAGATAATAAGCATTGGCGCTCCATGTTCGAAGAAATAGTAAGCATAAAGAAGATGCTAACTAAGAAGCGAAGACCTAGATACTATCAAGGCAGGCACAGGCTTCCAGACTTAAATATAGAATTTCTAGAGGGTATGTGTTTTTATCCATACGCTGAACCTCTTAGAGACCTGTCAATTGGAAATCCACCAATGATCGAAGACAAGACATTTATTATGACTTGATTCGGGAACTTGAGATCCCTCCGAGGGATTGGGTGGAAAGATTATTAGAGCTGAATTTAAGCTCTAGACAGAGAAGGCATGATTATAATGAAGTGCAGCATACCACTATGATAGATATTGATAGACTTATTCTGGACTTAGCGAGTGAAATTCTAGCTGAAGAAAAGCGACAGAAAATATGATTGCTTATTTTTTTCTTTTGTATGTTTCTGTTGTCGCTTTAAATTATTTACTTTCAGTATAAATCATGTACGCTTACTTTTCATATGAATGAATGAATGATTTATCGCTGAAATAACTTGTTCAGGCTAATCTAACTTAACTAATTTTTCAAACGCTAACTTATGATTAATTTTGGGCTTTTCTTTGAACTCTTAATCTATAAAAGGGTTATAAGAGTTAAGGTCTTGACATCACTAAAAAGGAGTAAAATGTTAGGAATTTCATGTTAGATGTTTTGATGAGGACAAGATAAGATTTTATGTTAGACCCCAAAGGAATGTAAGTTTATGTTTTTCATAGAACAATTGTAAAAGAGTTTGAAAGTTTGTAATTTTGTTAAGCTTGTAATTTTTATCTTTGTAGATTTTAGACTAAGTATTGGATACCAAGTCGCTAGTAAAATTCTAGGCGAGTCTATTACAGATGAAATTGAAGATCAGCGTCTAAAGTCAAGCGAAGATGAAAATTTTATCTTAAGCGATTGCCAATCGCTATGGACTATTTCAAGACTTATGAATCAAGCGATCAAGAAGATCAGATGCACCTGAAATAAAGTCCGAAGTCACTAAGGACTTAAATGCAATCATTTAACGGGCATTTATTTCCAACGGGAAATAAATTCAAATGCATTAAATGCTTGATAAGAGCATTAAATGTGATAAGGACAGATTGTATATGGAGCAAGCTACATAGTGGCTTAGACTGTTAGAATTTCAAAGTTCAAACCTGCCACATCAAATCAGTGCAGCAGGATTTCAAGAATGTCAGAGAAAAGGTATGACTCACTCGCGCGAGAGAGGCACGCACCTACATGTGCCCAATGGAAAAATCTCAAGAAAATGCCTATAAATACCTTACCTCAGCAAACCCTAAATAACACGTATATACACAAGAAAGTCAAAACTTTGCTGAAATATTTTCTCAAGAAAAACTTAGAAACTCCATAGACAAAATGCTTTCAAGCTTTCTACATTCATTCCAGACAGTCGTAGATATCTCAAACATCTTCAAAGAAGAAGCATACACTATTATTGGGATATCCTAAGTTGTTTGAAATTCCTAAAATCAAACAAACCCTTGATCAAAAACCCTCAACCTCATCTATCTGTGTGAAGAAGTTGTTAACTCTACAAGCAGTATTTCTGAGTGAGAGAAGCTTGTTGGTGAAGATCTTCATTGATGCTGAAGTCTGTGTGATCAAGGAGCCCAAGATCATCATCCCCACCTCTATTTTGTAGAAGCTTTTGTGTGATCCTTCGATAATCAATTTAGTGGAATTTCTCCAAGTGTTCAAAGAGAAGAAGGACGTAACTGGGATTACACCACCCAGTGAACCTTACAAATTCTTGTGTTATTTACTGTCATATTGTCTTACATTATATTCTATCATTTATCCTGAAAAAGACAAGTAAAATGGTTAAGCGACTATTTGACCAAAACGAACGCTAAAGCTTTATAATCATTTCCGCTGTGCTAACCTTGATTAAGCGATCTAAGCTTTACCCTACTTTGGTAAATTGCTAAAATCACTAAGTTTATGTTCTCTTTACTGTAGCGCCTGACCTAGCGCTCAGCTCCCTAAGCATTCAAATCTTTAAAAGTGATACAAAATTTTTGAAGCCGAAAAAGACTTCAGGGTCTATTCAACCCCCTCCCCCCCCCCCTCCTTCTAGACCCTTTCGTATGCCACTAGGGACCATCAATTGCAATGTTAATGTTGTAACAAGAAAGTGCAATTTGCATGATACAAACTTAAGACAACTGTGGCATTTAAGATTAGGTCAGGTCGGGGAACATAGACTACATGAGTTAGAAAAGGATGGAGTCATAGACTCATTGGCATTGGATCCCTATCCCACTTGTGAATCTTGTATTCAAGGTAAGATGACCCAATCCCCCTTCACCGGGAATTTTGAAAGAGCCTCTGAAGTCTTAGGATTGATTCATACTGATGTGTGTGGTCTTTTTGGAAATGTAGCCCGCGCTGGTTTTCAGTACTTCATAACATTTACCGTGACCATTCTAGGTATGGCTATGTGTATTTGATGAAGTACAAGTTTGAATCACTTGAGAAATTCATTGAATTCAAGACTTTAGTCGAAAACAAAATCGGGCATCATATCAAGGCACTTTGGTTTGACCATGGTGGTGAATATATGAGTGCTGAATTTGATCAGTTCTTACGAGAACATGGCATATTGTTACAACTTACTCCTCCAGCTACTCCACAATTAAATGGGGTAGCAGAACGAAGGAACCAAACACTGTTGGAAATGGTTAGATCCATGCTCAGCTACACGAATTTGCCCATTTCAATGTCA
Organism: Buddleja alternifolia; assembly: GCA_019426215.1. Taxonomy (NCBI): domain Eukaryota; kingdom Viridiplantae; phylum Streptophyta; class Magnoliopsida; order Lamiales; family Scrophulariaceae; genus Buddleja; species Buddleja alternifolia. Next base: position 15,833,068 of record CM033400.1, on the reverse strand, counting down.
GGGCATGCGCTACTCATAGCTGCTCACATTCTGAACAGATATCCCTCCAAATTTGTTCCTAAAACACCGTATCAGATATGGCATGGAAGGAAGCCTAATCTGAAATACATAAAGCTATGGGGTTACCCAAATTATGTAAAAAGACCAAAGCAGAGAAATTGGAGGCTAGGTCCTTGAAAGGACGATTTGTTGGTGATCCCATAGATTCCACGGGATACCTATTCTACCTTCATGATGATCAAAGGATTATTGTATCCTTACAGGCGATCTTTCTCGAAGAAGAATTCATTTGAGAAGGTGGAGCTAGTAGGAGAATTGATTTAGAAGAACAAAATGAATCTCCTTTGGAAGACACTGTTCAAGAGACCCAACCCGAACCATAAATGACACAGCCGTCAACGCGAAGGTCTGCTAGAGTATCTCAATCGCCTTAGAGATATGGTTATCTGCTACAAGGAGAGCATAATCTGTATGTAGTAGCGGAAGGAAACTATGGAGATGATCCCTCTAGCTATGACCAAGCAATGATGGACATGGATACTTCAAAGTGGCGTGAAGTTATGAAAGTAGAAATAGATTCGATGGATTTAAACCAAGTTTGGACTTTGACAGATCGACCTAAAGGTATTATACCCATTGGATGCAAATGGATCTATAAGAGAAAGATTGGTCCGGATGGAAAGGTAGACACTTGATAGGAAATTTCATGTTAAGATTTTGATGATGACAATTAGGAATTTTGTTAGACCCCAAAGTTATATACGCTTAAATTTCACAGATACTTGTATAAGCGTTTGAACATTAGAAATGTATAGGCTCTATTTTATCTTTTACTTTTGACATTCTTAGATCAAGAAGTCGGTTAGATTAAGCGTTTGATACTTTCTGAGTGAGCTTATTAAGACGGCGAAATCTGAAGACTTCAAGCGTCCAAGAAATCAATAGTGAATGAATTTTGAAGAAGTTCACTCAAAGCGCCTGACATGTTCTGAGTGAGGTGTCAAGTAACGAAGACTGAAGTCTCAAGCGTCTACACTACTAAATGAAGTCTGAAGACTTTTTCAAGTCCAAACATTAAATAGTCCTCCAAATTAAATGGAACTTTCAGCTCATGAATGAAGCGTTTATCAAATGACAAACATTCTCCTGAAGCGTCAGATCGGAAAGAGTTTAATGCAAATATTCTCGTAGCATTAAATACCAACGGGCATTTATTTCAAATGCATTAAATGCTGATAAGAGCATTAAATGGGATAAGCACTTTCAGACGTACAGAGAAGTCACCCTATTGGACTACCAACTATTCAAAGACTGCAGCACCAACTTTTGTGCAGCAGATTTTCAGGAAAAAGGACAAAAGTTGTTCACTCACGGAAGTGAGAGACACGCGCCCTTGCATGTGTCAAACGGACACTTTTTCCAAGAATGCCTATAAATAGAACTTCAACAACAAGCCAAATACAGGGAGAACAATTATCAAGCTAAATTGTTGTTGCATTGAATTCTCATTCCTTAAACGCTCAGAAAAGCCAGAATACTCAAGAAAATATTCTATTTGCTTTTCATCAAATCCTGAGATAATCAACCCAATATCTCAAACATTCTTTTCGAAGAAACTACACTACTACTGAGATATTTTCAGTTGTTTGAACTTCATCCAAATCAAACAAACCCTTTTAGAAAAACCCCTATCCAAGCCTCGCGATCTGTGTGAAGTCGAAGTTGGATACTTGCCATACTTCTGGGTGAAAGAAGCAAGGGGATTGAAGTGATTTGGAGCAGAAATCTGTGTGATCAAGGAGCTCAAGTCATCGACGTCCATCTCTCCCTAATTTGTAGAAGCTTCTGTGTGATTCTTTGAGAATCATTTTAGTGGATTGCCTCCAAGTGTTCGACAAGAAGAAGGACGTAGTTGGGATTACACCACCCAACGAACCTTACAAATATTGTGTCTTTTTACTTTTCAGTCAATTCCTTTATCTATCATATCATTACATAAACTGATGATCAAAGGATCATTGTATCCTTACAGGCGATCTTTCTCGAAGAAGAATTCATTTGAGAAGGTGGAGCTAGTAGGAGAATTGATTTAGAAGAACAAAATGAATCTCCTTTGGAAGACACTGTTCAAGAGACCCAACCCGAACCATAAATGACACAGCCGTCAACGCGAAGGTCTGCTAGAGTATCTCAACCGGCTTAGAGATATGGTTATCTGCTACAAGGAGAGCATAATCTGTATATAGTAGCGGAAGGAAACTATGGAGATGATCCCTCTAGCTATGACCAAGCAATGATGGACATGGATACTTCAAAGTGGCGTGAAGTTATGAAAGTAGAAATAGATTCGATGTATTTAAACCAAGTTTGGACTTTGACAGATCGACCCAAAGGTATTATACCCATTGGATGCAAATGGATCTATAAGAGAAAGATTGGTCCGGATGGAAAGGTAGACACCTGATAGGAAATTTCATGTTAAGATTTTGATGATGACAATTAGGAATTTTGTTAGACCCCAAAGTTACGCTTAAATTTCATAGATACTTGTATAAGCGTTTGAACATTAGAAATGTATAGGCTCTATTTTATCTTTTACTTTTGACATTCTTAGATTAAGAAGTCGGTTAGATTAAGCGTTTGATACTTTCTGAGTGAGCTTATCAAGACGGCAAAATCTGAAGACTTCAAGCGTCCAAGAATTCAATAGTGAATGAATTTTGAAGAAGTTCACTCAAAGCGCCTGACATGTTCTAAGTGAGGTGTCAAGTAACGAAGACTGAAGTCTCAAGCGTCTACACTTCTAAATGAAGTCTGAAGACTTTTCCAAGTCCAAACATTAAATAGTCCTCCAAATTAAATGGAACTTTCAGCTCATGAATGAAGCGTCTATCAAATGACAAACATTCTCTGGAAGCGCCAGATCGGAAAGAGTTTAATGCAAATATTCTCAGAGCATTAAATACCAACGGGCATTTATTTCAAATGCATTAAATGCTGATAAGAGCCTTAAATGTGATAAGCACTTTCAGACGTACAGAGAAGCCACCCTATTGGACTACCAACTATTCAAAGACTGCAGCACCAACTTTTGTGCAGCAGATTTTCAGGAAAAAGGACAAAAGTTGTTCACTCGCGGAAGTGAGAGACACGCGCCCTTGCATGTGTCAAACGGACACTTTTTCCAAGAATGCCTATAAATAGAACTTCAACAACAAGCCAAATACAGAGAGAACAATTATCAAGCTAAATTGTTGTTGCATTGAAGGCTCATTCCTTAAACTCTCAGAAAAGCCAGAATACTCAAGAAAATATTCTCTTTGCTTTTCATCAAATCCTGAGATAGTCAACCCAATATCTCAAACATTCTTTTCGAAGAAACTACACTACTACTGAGATATTTTCAGTTGTTTGAACTTCATCAAAATCAAACAAACCCTTTTAGAAAAACCTCTATCCAAGCCTCGCGATCTGTGTGAAGTCGAAGTTGGATACTTGCCATACTTCTGGGTGAAAGAAGCAAGGGGATTGAAGTGATTTGGAGCAGAAATCTGTGTGATCAAGGAGCTCAAGTCATCGACATCCATCTCTCCCTAATTTGTAGAAGATTCTGTGTGATTCTTTGAGAATCATTTTAGTGGATTGCCTCCAAGTGTTCGACGAGAAGAAGGACGTAGTTGGGATTACACCACCCAACGAACCTTACAAATATTGTATCTTTTTACTTTTCAGTCAATTCCTTTATCTATCATATCATTACATAAACTGATTAAGTAAAACACAATCAAAAGCTAAGCAACTAAGAAACTTCTTGTGACCCTAAAGCTTTTAAAAGAAGGCTACAAAAATCATTCCGCTGTGCTAACACTGATCAAAGAAGTGAACGCTCAAACCTACTCGGTTAAAGTATTCAATTCTTAAAATCTAAGTTAACTTTATAAAAATAGTCTTTGTTAGACGTTTCACCAAAGCGCCTATATTTTAAGTGAACGCTTACATCAAGCGTTAGACTCTTCAAGCGTCCAAAAATAATTTCAGTACGAAATCTTTTGAAGTCGAAAAAGACTTCAGGATCTATTCAACCCCCCCCCCTTCTAGACTCTTTCGTATGCCACTTGGGACCAACAAGTGGTATCAGAGCGGTTAAAATTGAAATTTTAAAATTTCCAAGCATAATTGCTTGTTTAGATCCTTTCTTTCAAAATCTAGTTGCTTTTAAAATTTTCGATATGGCATTTGCTAAAGTTCCCAAACTGACTGAATCGAATTTTGACACATGGAAAGTCAAAGCATTTACATATCTCTGTTCATGTGATGATGACATGTGTGATATTATTTCAGATGGGCCAATCAAAATACACAAAGTTATCACAAGAGCGCCTGGAGCCACGGAAGAAACTCCCGATGGTTACATTGAGAAACCAAAATAAGAATGGTCTCTAGATGAGCGTCGAAGATCTAATTTGGACAATGTTGGTCGTAACGCTCTATATACGGCTATTGGTGATAATGACAACTTATTTAACAAGATCAAGTCATGCAAAACCACTAAAGAAATATGGGATAAGTTGGCTACAATTTGTGGTGGTTCAGCTCAAATCAAAGAAAACAAACTTTCCATTGCCAAGGAAAAGTTTAACGGATTTAAGATGCTACCCAATGAAACTTTAGAGCAATTGGATATAAGATTTACAGCTCTAGTTACAGAACTTACATCATTGGGAATGGATTTACAGAACCGAGAAATGGTGGTTAAAATCTTTAGAAGCTTACCAAGTAAATTCTTGATGAAGACAACCGCTATGAGAGAATCAAATATGCTGGATCTCCTAACTCCAGAAGACGCCTTTTCAAATCTAAAAGCATTTGAGTTCGAGTTGAATTCTGCTAGTGATGTTGTGAGTAGTCCGGTGATTGAGTCTGGAGCGCTTATTGCATCAATCAAAGGTAAATCGGGTAATAAAGGAAAGAATTCCAATATCAATGAGGAAGAGGACTTGGCTTTGCTGAATAGATTCAGGAAGTTCTTGAGATATGAAAAGAAAGGAAAAGGTTTTAATAATCAAGGACAAAGCTCATATCAAGTGCCTTCTCCTGTGCAACAACAATTTCAAGCGCCTCAGTATTCTATTCCGTCACCCCAAGCGTCTGTTCAGTACCAAGCGTCTACTCAAAGTCTCTCAGCTCCAGTGGTCTCAAAACCACACATTACAAGATTAACAAATGAACAAAAGATGAAAACTAATCTTTGTTACAATTGCAGGAAACCAAGGCACTACCAGGTAAATTGCCCTTATCCAAACGTATCCAAGCCCTCAAGGCAGGATTACTTGGATAGAAACCAATTCAGGAGCAACCTTCGTCAACAAGGTTTGCTAGCGGAATCAGAACCAGCATACGCACCTGAAGATTTAGAATCATTAGAAGAAAGTGGCGAAGATGATGAACCATTAGATGACTCAGCGCTCATATGTCTCATGGCCAGAGATGATGAAGCATCTCCTGAGGTAATCAATGAATTATCTATTCCTCTTTCTTATGATGAATTACTTGACAAAGTCAAAGAATACTACAATGAATGTCAAGAAGCTGCCAAAATATATCAAAATGATCTCACTATTATCTCATCACTCACAAGAGATAAAGTGATGCTCAAAGCAGAGTTGCGAGTTCAGCAACAGTGCATTGAGAAGAACCAATCGCTTGAGAGTGAAATTATTCAATTAAAAACCGATCTTGATATAATAGTCAAGAGAGAAGCTGATTTGATCGCTAGACTTGCTAAATCTGAGCAGCTCATCTCATCATTATCAAAAGCTTCAAGAAAGTTGGATAATGTGACTGAAATAACTAGATTATTTGGTGAGAAGACCGGTTTAGGATGCGATAAACTCGGTAAACAATCCAATCAATCTAATGTTACGGCAAACAACAAAGGAAAGGGTGTTATCTTTGTTGAAAAAGGTTCACAAGGTCAAACACAAAATGAACCAAGTGATAATGGTAAGAGGCCAAATGAGAAAGTCAAAGCTAACTCAGGCAAGGGTAAGGCTAAGGAAAATGATTCACAAAGATGGGTTTATCCGAACACTCAAAAGGCTAAAGATAAGACTGACCACTGTGAATCAAGCGCTAAGCGTCTAGCACGAAAAGTGCAACCTAAGCCAGCGCCAAGGAAATACCAGTGTCAATATCCGAGACAGTCAAGATCATATTATCGATACTATGATAATTACGATTATGACTATGATTATGACTACCACTATAATCGAGGATATTATTATACACCCAAAAAGCACACACAACACGTTGTGAAACCCAAAAAGGTCAGTATTCCTACAATGAAGACTAGGCAAATATGGGTTCCTAAAGTTCTAATTCAAACTAACAATGTTACTAATGTTGAAGGACCCAAGCAACACTGGGTACCTAAACAGAAATAGAACTTCCCTTTTGATTGCAGGTGCCTAGAGCTAGAGCCGATACATCTGTATGGTACTTTGATAGTGGATCGTCAAGGCACATGACTGGTTCCAAAGATCTTCTGATTAACTATCAAGCTGCCAATGGTCCTCAGGTCGTATTTGGGGACAACTCCAAAGGTAAAACCAAAGGTATAGGTACTGTGCATAGGGGGAACATCATGATAAGTGATGTTTATTATGTTGAGGGTCTGAAGCACAATTTATTAAGCATAAGTCAATTTTGTGATAAAGACTTTGAAGTCATATTCTCAAGTGACTGCTGCTATATAAATGACGCTAAGACTAAGTCTACTAAACTGAAAGGAAAAAGAACTAACAACGTATATTTAGTAGATTGGGGTTCAACACTTGATAACAACCCAACATGTTTTGTTGCTAAAAATGAATCTAAAATGGGTTGGTTATGGCATAGAAAAATGAATCACCTCAACTTTAAGACAATCTCGCAACTAATAAGTCAAAATCTTGTAGAGGGATTACCAAATGGACCACTTCATAAGAATCGTCTTTGTGACGCTTGTCAAATGGGTAAACAAGTTAAATCATCGTTCAAGAGAAAACCTCATCTATCTACCTCTAGAATACTTGAACTACTTCACATGGATTTGTTTGGACCTGTTCAAACGATCAGTGTAAGCGGTAAGAAGTATACTTTGGTGATAGTAGATGATTTCTCTCGATTTACTTGGGTGGAATTTCATTCATCCAAAGATGAAATATGTGACATGTTAACAACGCTTATTCGGCAACTTCAAATATTGAAAAATATTAAGGTTGCAAGAATAAGAAGCGATCACGGTACTGAGTTTACTAACAAGATTGTTGAGAAGTTTTGTGTAGAAAATGGAATACATCATGAGTATTCAGCTCCCAGAACTCCCCAACAAAATGGTGTTGCTGAGCGCCGGAACCGAACGCTTAAGGAAACCGCTAGGACTATGTTAGCAGAATCCAAGCTCGCTCCTAGATTTTGGGCCGAAGCGATCAACACTGCCTGTTACACTCAAAACCGTTGCATGATCAACAAACAGCATGGGAAAACTCCATATGAATTGTGGAAGGGACGTAAGCCAAATGTTTCATATTTTCACGTCTTTGGTTCTAAATGTTTTATACATAATAATGGATCCCAAAGCCTAAAGACTTTTGATCCTAAAGCGGATGAGGGAATCTTTCTAGGCTACGCAAAGAATGGAAAGAATTTTCGCATTCTCAATAAGATCAAATCAAAGGTTGAGGAATCTATTCATGTTGTTTTTGATGATGCTAACCAAGAACTGAGTAAGGTTAATATAAATGATGTAGGAGTTGAAGATCTATGTCATCAAGCGTCTAAGATTACTATTGATGAAGATACTGACGATGATGAGATCTCAGTGCCACCTCCTAAGATTACTCGTGAGATTACTCTAGATAATCATGTAAGAAATGTTGATGATCATGAAGAGAGTGATCATCAAGAGCACACAAGGAATTGTGAACTTGGAGCGCCTACGCAAGAAGGTAGTCAAGCTTATGATCCTCAAGCGCCTGTTCAACCTCTTAACCCCTTCCAACCAGACAGACTATGGTTGCGTGATCATCCACCTGAGCAGATTATTGGAGATATTGAAGCGCCTATTAGGACTAGAGCCACTACATTCAATGAGGCTATGTTCGCAAGCTTTCTATCTCAAATGGAACCTAAGAAAGTGGATGAAGCGCTAAGCGACCCAAGTTGGATTGAAGCTATGCAGGAAGAGCTTAATCAGTTTGAACGAAATAAGGTTTAGATGCTAGTACCAAGACCAACTCATTAAGGAGTTATTGGAACTAGATGGGTATATAGAAACAAGATGGATGAGAACGGCATTGTGACAAGAAACAAGGCTAGACTCATAGCTCAAGGATATTTCCAAGAGAAGGGTATTGACTTTGATGAGACATACGCTCCTGTCACTCGTCTTGAAGCAATCTGCATGTTTCTAGCGTATGCAGCGTTCAACAAGTTCATGGTGTATCAAATGGACGTGAAGAGTGCCTTCCTGAATGGTAAAATCCAAGAAGAAGTGCATGTGGAGCAACCACCAGGATTCATCAACAATCATGGTAAGGGTATGGTTTACAAGCTAGACAAAGCACTTTATGGGCTTAAGCAAGCACCCCGAGCATGGTATGACACTCTCTATCTTTCTTATTGGTAAAGGCTTTTCAAAAGGCAGCCTTGATACAACGTTATTTAAAATTACTAATAACGAAGATATTCCCTTAGTCCAAATTTACGTTGATGATATTATATTTGGCTCTACTACCAAGCGTCTGTGTGAGAAATTTTCGAAAATGATGCAAGAACAATTTGAAATGAGCATGATGGGTGAATTAACTTTCTTTTTACGATTACGAGTTAAACAACTCCCTAATGGCATATTTATTAACCAAGCTAAATATACAAGAGATATGATTAAGAAATTTGATATGGAAAATGCATCATATTCAAAAATTTCAATGAGCCAAATGCTTAAGTTAGATAAAGATGAAAGTGGAAAGAAAGTTGATATTACTAATTATAGAGGTATCATTGACACACTAAAAGCTAACGTGCTATAATAGCAAGTGCACTAGTCGTGTGTAGTAATAAAAGTGGACGAGAAGTCCGGATTGTCGAACCACAAGGACTTGAATTCTAGTTTAAGATTTTATAACAACAAAGATCAAAACAATAAAGGTAAAATGAGTGTGAAATGCGTAAGATAAGAACAAGGTTGAACAAATGATTTAAAACAAAATAGAAAGGGAGACTAAGGCACATGCTAGGTTCAAATTGATCAATTATACTTATAAAGATTCTCGTTGAAAGATTACGCTTATATTGTTATGGTGAGAGCTCCGAGGGTAGAGAATAACCGATGTCTCGCGTATAAACTCCTATGCTTAGATCGTGATTTCCCAAATATTCCTATCCGGAAATCTAACCACTAAACATGCATTAACGTACTAGAGTTCACTCGATTTGAATCGAACAACTTCACCCGGGAATCTTTACCTATGTCTAGGGCAATTCCTCATTAGTTGCGGGTCATGATGTGAATTTCTTGCACCCTAAGTTAATTTTCTCCCGAAATATCAACCTAGGCATAAGATTCTAACATATAGTGATCAAGTATATGCAAGATAAGTAAAAACACAAATTCACATCACATAACAATATAAGAATAACCTCAACAATCATCTATTATAAGCATATATCACAATTTGACCTTACATGGCCTTAGTCTTATGAAATTAGTTCATAATAGATAGTATGAAAAACAATAATGAGTAAATACACATATTCATAGACATGAATGAAAATGAAAAGGCTATAAAAACTCCCTCTAATTGAATGATGATGGATCTTGAAGTTGAGCCTTCAATTCCTAGCTTTCTCCTCTTAGAATGATGAAGAATGGTGATGAATGAAGCTTGAGGACTGATTCCTCCTCCTCCTCTCCTCTAAGAATCTGAAATTGATAGTGAATGATGAAGAGTATGGGTTCCCCCTCCTTTTATAGCCAAAATTCCACTAAAGTATGCATTAAAAATTCCCATTAAAGTTCCCCAATGAGAATTCCACCTAAGGTGATGCTTAAAGTTTGGCTTTTAAGATTCCAACCAGCTAAAAAATGCTGAAATTTCGGCCATTAAGAATTCCACCAAGCATAACCATGTGAAAACTTCAACAAAACACATGCATGCTGCCATTTTCTTGCTTTCCAGCGCAGTCTTAGTATTTTCCTCATCCACTTCTCCACAGATCTCCAAATTGGATGATTCAAGTCCTCATGTGAAGCTAACACATAGATCTACAACTTTACAGAAGGACATTTTGTCCAATTCGGTCTCTAAATATACATAAATTACGTTTCAACATGGAGGTTGTTTCTGATTTGGCGCCCATAAAGTAAATCTACCAAGAAACACACTTATGACAACCCCTCAACACATGTGCTGAATTATGGCCAAAAGTGATTCTTACCCATCATATAAGGCTGGAATTTAGGCTGAAAAAGGAGTAACATTCGGACTATCCATGCCTAGGCATGACTAGGAGGGCGTTGGGGCGTATCTTCGCACATGTACTTCTCTGTTCGGCGCAGCAATCGTATTTCCTTCACAATTATCTCTATAGACCTCCGATTTGGATGTTTCAAGTTCCCATTTGAAGCTAAGACATACATCTAAAACTTTGTAGAAGGAAACTTTGTCTAAGTCGGTCTCAAAATGTACGGAATTATCGCTCGAATGTGGTAGGAGATGCATAAACCGCCTAGGTGTTGAAAAACATGCTTGAACTTGTTTTGTACATCGTTTTTCTTCCCTTTTCTTCATGTATTCTCATTTATTACCTGTATTCACTTAACACACCTATTAAATGCAAATGTGACATGATTTAAGCAATAAGTGAATCCAAATCATAAGAATTACGGTCTTAAAAACACGTAAAAACACCTCTTATCAACACCCCCAAACTTATCAATTGCTCGACCTCGAGCAATAAGAGCTATAAGGCAAGACCAACATCATTCAATGGGAGAAAACAAAACAACTAACTAACTCACTTTCGTGGAGTAAACGATTGCACTTAGCGGGTGCAACAAGCCTTTAAACCTTTGAGTTACCTCAAAGGACGAGTTATAGTCTCGTGAGGGTTTGCATAAATATACCCACAAAATCTAGCAAATTTTCAATCCCAACCGAATCAACACATCTCAATATGATCAACAAGAATGAATGGCATAAAATCAACCTTTTAAAGTTCACAAATATATATATATACATATCAACTACTTTTGCTCATGTGACACCAATACTTGAAACGACTCCCTAGGGTATAGTGAAAAATAAATCTAGGGTATTATAGTCGAGAGGCATCCTTACCAAATTTTGGACATTAATCCCATATCTATCAACTTTTGATCAAACACAAGGCACAAGAATTATAGAAAATCTCATAGCCATTTAAATTTCATTATCTCAAATATTCAACATTCAATTCATATGGAATTTCCATTAAACTTCATTAAGGCTAGATCATGTGCAATGTTTTATTCCATTAGGCTTTCTATGACACCCATGTAACAAGTTTTAGACCAATGACTCCCAAACTAGATAGTTTTAGGGCATTAAGTGTAGAGACACTCCTAAGGATTTAATCACTTGAGTATCAAAGGCCACGAAATAAAACTAGATCTTTTAAACAATTCACTTCTTTTGGCTTGAGCATAGCTCAAATTAGCATAATAGTACAGTATATAGGCATGAAACTTTTCACCTCCGGTACGTATTAGCCTGACCACTTTTGGTCATACCAAAATTCAACCTTTCCAATTCATTGTTAGCATATAAAATTACTACTCAACTTATAACCTTATGAGAAATCTAAGTTAATATTTCTGGGAATAATTCCTTAAGTGTCTCAAGATGGTTATCCTCTCAACTCCTCTACCTTCGATTTAAGTGCATTGTGAATCATCTAAGGAATCAATTCTAGTCTAAGGTCTCCACGAGCAATTTCAAAGATATATATATTCCATTAAATTCAGATTATTTCAAGAATTCATGCCATTTTTCAAGTCAATCAATTTCAATGCATCAATTGGAAGGACTAAAAATTTTTCATGCTTGATTTTCTCAACAAAGAAGCATATAAACATGATATCAAACAAACTTTCCCCAAATTCAAGTTAAAAATTAGGATTGCATTTTCAATATTCAAAATAGATACTCTTCTACCCCCAAACTTAAATCCAACATTGTCCCCAATGTTGTTACAACATGCATACACAAAGGTAAAAGAACACTTACAACCAAGGATATTGAAGAACATCCTTAAGCTTCCAATGCATCCTTACAAAGTTTCTCCTCTTATCGAGTAAAATAAGAATCTCTAAAGGTGGGGTCCAAATGTGCATCATATCTAACACTTCAACTTTTTAAACCATCAAGCATAAGAAAAACATACATGCCCAAAGTGCATGCTTGAACACAATAAAAAGAAACAAACTAAACAAAACAAAAACGAAAGCAAAAAGAAAAGAAAACTTACAAACTTGGGTTGCCTCCCAAGAAGCGCTAGTTTAGAGTCGGTAGCTCGACTTGAGATAAAGAATCGCTAAAGATCCTGGAGGGGAATGGTCACTTTATCCCTCGACCCGTCAATCCCAATGTAATGCTTTAATCTTTGGGCGTTTGTCATGAAGGTTCGTCCATTATCCGTTATAAGTTCAATGGCACCAGAAGCATACACACGAGATACAACAAATGGTCCCGACCATTTTGACTTGAGCTTCCCGGGAAAAAGTCGAAGGCGAGAATTGTATAGTAAAACCTTGTCTCCTTCATGAAATTCTCGGGGAATAATACGCTTATCATGCCATGTTTTCGTTCTCTCCTTGTAAAGCTTGGCGTTCTCATACGCTTGATGGCGCCATTCCTCAAGTTCGTGTAATTGGAGTAATCGCTTGGTACCTACGAGTTGAGAATCAAAATTTAGAAATTTAATAGCCCAAAAAGCGCGATGTTCGAGCTCAACCGGTAAATGACATGCTTTTCCAAAGACAAGGCGATATGGGGACATGCCAATCGGAGTTTTAAACGCGGTTCTATATGCCCACAAGGCGTCATCTAGTTTAAGGGACCAATCTTTTCTAGATGCGTTAACCGTTTTTTCAAGAATGCGTTTAATCTCCCGATTCGACACCTCCACTTGACCACTCGTTTGAGGATGATATGGGGTTGAGATTTTATGCCGTACCCCGTACTTGTTCAGTAAGTGCTCGAATTGTTTGTTACAAAAATGGGTGCCCCCGTCACTAACGATTGCTCTAGGAGTTCCAAAACGAGTGAAAATCCTTTTTTTAAAAAATCGAGTAACCACCCGAGCATCATTAGTTGGTAAAGCCTCAGCTTCGACCCATTTGGAGACATAGTCGACCGCAACAAGAATATACTTATTGGAACAAGAACTAGGGAAGGGTCCCATAAAATCAATACCCCATACATCAAATAGTTCACATTCAAGCATGTTATTCAATGGCATTTCGTGTCTTTTAGAGATGTTACCTGTTCGTTGACACCTATCACAAGATTGAACATACAAGAATGCATCTTTAGAAAGAGTAGGCCAAAAGAAACCTGATTGAAGCACTTTAGCCACTGTTTTAGAGGGTCCAAAGTGACCACCTACCGACATATCATGACAATGGGCGAGAATTGATGCTATTTCCTCCTCGGGGATACATCGTCGAATGAGGCCATCTGCACAAATCTTAAATAGATATGGTTCGTCCCACAAATATCGCTTCACATCAAATAAGAATTTCTTCTTTTGATGATAAGTGATATCCGGAGGAAGAACTCCCGTGACAAGATAATTTGCATAATTGGCATACCAAGGAGCATCATTATGAAGTATAGCATACAATTGCTCATCGGGAAACTCCTCACAAATAGGTTTATCAAACACGCACTCAGGCTTAGGAATCTCTATCCTAGACAAGTGGTCGGCAACAACATTTTCTACTCCTTTCTTATCCTTAATTTCTATGTCAAATTCTTGAAGAAGTAAAATCCACCTAATGAGTCTAGGTTTGGCATCCTTTTTGGCAAGCAAGTATTTTAATGCGGAGTGATCAGTGTACACAATTACTTTATTCAAAATGAGATAAGCATGGAACTTGTCAAATGCAAATACTATGGCTAGTAATTCTTTTTCCGTGGTTGCGTAATTCATTTGTGCATCATTTAAAGTCTTACTAGCATAGTAGATGGTTTGAAATACCTTATCCTTCCTTTGGCCAAGGACCGCACCCACCGCGGTATCACTAGCATCACACATCAATTCGAAGGGCAAACTCCAATCGGGAGGTGCCATGATGGGAGCAGATATCAATAGCTCCTTAAGAGTTATGAAGGCCTGTAAACAAAGGGAATCAAAATTGAATGGTGCATCTTTGACAAGCAAGTTAGATAACGGCTTTGCAATTTTGGAAAAATTTTTGATAAATCGCCTATAGAAGCCGGCATGACCAAGAAAGCTCCTCACGGCTTTCACCGATGTAGGTGGAGGAAGCTTTTCTATTACCTCAATCTTGGCTTGGTCCACTTCAATCCCTTTTTGGGAGATTTTGTGACCTAGCACAATCCCTTCCCGGACCATAAAATGACATTTTTCCCAATTCAAAACAAGATTTGTTTCCTCACAGCGTTTTAGAACACGGTCCAAATGATCAAGACATGTGTTAAATGAGGTTCCAAAAACAGAAAAATCATCCATAAAAATCTCAAGGAATTCTTCAACCATGTCATGAAAGATCGCCATCATACATCGTTGAAATGTGGCCGGGGCATTGCATAATCCAAACGGCATCCGCCTATAAGCAAACGTGCCATAGGGACAAGTGAAAGTTGTTTTCTCTTGGTCCTCGGGGGCTATGGCAATTTGGTTATAGCCGGAATACCCATCTAGAAAACAATAAAAATCATGTCCAGCTAACCTTTCAAGCATTTGGTCAATGAATGGGAGGGGGAAATGGTCCTTACGAGTGGCATCATTTAACTTGCGATAATCTATACACACACGCCACCCGGTAAGCATTCGAGTAGGGATTAATTCATTGTTCGCATTTTCTATCACAGTTATTCCGCCCTTCTTGGGTACTACTTGAGTCGGGCTTACCCATGCACTATCAGAGATAGGATAGATTATACCTGCATCGAGTAGTTTTATAACCTCTTTCTTTACCACCTCTTGTATTTGTGGATTTGACCGTCTTTGTGGTTGGCGTGTAGGTTTTGCGGACTCCTCCATGAGTATTTTGTGCATGCACACCGCTGGACTTATGCCTTTTATATCCGCAATTTTCCACCCGAAGGCCTTTTTGTTGGCCTTCAATACTCTCATGAGTCGCTCCTCCTGTTCTCCTGTCAAAGAAGATGAGACAATTAAAGGTAGAGTCTCATTATCATTTAAAAATACATATTTCAAATGTAATGGTAATGGTTTAAGCTCAAGGATAGGGGCCTCTTCGATAGAAGGGCGAGGAGGAGCCAAGAGTGATCTTTCTAATTTTTTAGCTCCAATGACGTGGTAAAGAGGTGGCTTCTCTACGCTAAACATGGTTTCCAATTGTTCTTCACTCGCTGAATCGACATCCATAGATTTGGAAAGACATGTCTCCAATGGGTCGTCTACCATTTGTGCCTGAAAAGTCTCATCAATCAACATATCAAATACATCGATGCGTAAACATGAGTCAGGATCACATGGGTGTTTAAGCACTTTAAAAACATCAAAGGTGACCTTTTCATCTCCCACATTTAAGGTTAGCTTACCATTGGCAATATCGATTACCGCCTTACCAGTGGCTAGGAATGGTCTTCCTAGGATCAGGGGTACCTCAACATCTTCCTCCATATCAAGAACCACAAAGTCAACCGGGAAATAGAATTTGTCGACTTGAACGATTACATCTTCGATTATTCCCCGTGGTCTCTTGATTGATCTATCGGCAAGTTGGAGGCTCATTGAAGTCGGCTTTGGGTTACCAAGGCCCAACTTTTTGAAAAGAGAGTACGGGAGGAGGTTGATGCTAGCTCCCGAGTCACACAAAACTTTTTCGAAGGATAATGGCCCAATCGTGCAAGGAATAGTGAGACTCCCAGGGTCTTCAAGTTTCATTGGTAATTTATTAAGCAATACGGCGGAGCATTCCTCGGTTAGGCACACCGTTTCGTTTTCCTCCCACTTTTGTTTGTTGGATAAAATATCCTTGAAAAATTTCACGTAATTTGGCATTTGTAAAATTGCGTCTATAAAAGGAATATTAATTCTAACCTCACGAAGAATTGCTAAGATTCGAAGGAAACTTGGATCCATCTCCTTTTTTTTCTTTCTATGTGCATTAGGAAATGGCAGACGGACCTCGATGGGAGGATGCGTTGGAGTTGAAGAGCCCGCTGTGGAGGGTTCAGGAGGTGGCGCCTGGGCGCGACAATCGGCGCCAAGGCGCTGGGTCTCGGGCGCCTGAGCGTGATCATCGGGACGCTCGGGCGCACAATTGCGAAGCATTCGTTCACTGTGGATTGATTCCGGTGCCTGGGCGTTCTCATCGAGGCGCTCTGGCGCGGAAATGCGAACAGCATCATTGACTACCTGTTTGCCACTTCTTAAGGTGATGGCGTGGCATTGCTCCTTCGGGTTTTTTTCTGTGTCACTTGGTAAAGTTCCCGGGGCTCTCTCACTGATCGCCTTTGCCATTTGACCCATTTGTGTCTTTAAATCCTTCATGTCCATCATTATATCCTTCATCATAGTACGGAGTTCGTTGATTGCTGAATCCGATTTCTTTATTTGTTCATCGAGACGCTCTTCGGTTGTAAGAGGTCTTATTTGCCTTTGTATATGAGGATTACCTTGCCTTTGAGCTTGGTTATTGTTGAATGGGGGCCTTGGTGCTTGATAGACGCCGGGATGGGCATTTTGTGCGGATTGGGCCTCCTTGGAAAATTTTCGGGCACATGGAAGTTCAATTGAGGTCGATTGGCATTTCCAACATAGTTTACATTGCCAACCATTGTTTCCAAAGCAACTTCTTCGCCCAACTCTTGAACACAAGCAATCTTTTTAGTGGGTGTGATTTCTTCATCATCGGGATAGAGTTCATCTTCCCGGGCTAATTGCTCAATCTTGTCCCACACACTTTGGCAATCGAGCCCAAGGAGATCACCACCGGCGCCGGCATTGAGCCTATTTCGGATGCGCGAACGGACTCCATCATGGAATCGTAATACTTGCTCGCTCAATCTTAGGTTGTGATCCGGACATTTTCGGAGCATGTTTTTATATCTAGCCCATGCCTCGGCTAAGGACTCATGATTCCCCTGCTTAAACTCCTTAATGTTGCTCCTTAGCTCATTGATTTTGGAGGGTGGAAAGAATTTGCTCAAAAAGGCATCGACCAATTGTCCCCATGTTGTGATGGATTGGGGTGGTAGAGATTTGTACCACATGGTCGCCCTTTCCTTTAATGAGAAGTGGAAGACTCTTAGACGAATTGCATCGAGATCCCGTGGATGAAATTGGGTAGTCATGAGAGTATCGTCTAAAGTCTCCAAATGCTCATGAGGTGATTCATGGGGCTCTCCATAGAAGGGTTCGCTTTGCACCATGCTAAAGATGTGTGACGGAATGTGATAATTTGGTGCAAAGAAATTTGGAAAGACTACGGGCCCCGGTATAGTGTGGACCCTTGGAGGTAGACTTTCTCGGACCGATGGAAGTCTTTGAGGAGGTGCCGGTTGCATAGCTTGGAATAGATTTTGCAACCATTCCCTGTTTTCCGGGAGATTTATGTCGGGAAAATTCCCATTTGGATTTAGATTGTCGGCCATTTCTCGAGCGCGTCTACTAGATCGAAGAACACGCTCTATCTCCGGCTCAAAATTGTATAGAGGCTCGTTAGAAGAGCGGGTCATGCACCACAAATTACACCTAACAATTAAACACAAAAAACAAAATTAGAATAATAAAATAAAAGAAAGGTTAGAAATAAACGAAGAACTAAGAATTAGGAAAATTTAAACGAAAAATCAAAAACTAAAATGAACAAGTCCCCGGCAACGGCGCCAAAAACTTGACACGCTAAAAGCTAACGTGCTATAATAGCAAGTGCACTAGTCGTGTGTAGTAATAAAAGTGGACGAGAAGTCCGGATTGTCGAACCACAAGGACTTGAATTCTAGTTTAAGATTTTATAACAACAAAGATCAAAACAATAAAGGTAAAATGAGTGTGAAATGCGTAAGATAAGAACAAGGTTGAACAAATGATTTAAAACAAATAGAAAGGGAGACTAAGGCACATGCTAGGTTCAAATTGATCAATTATACTTATAAAGATTCTCGTTGAAAGATTACGCTTATATTGTTATGGTGAGAGCTCCGAGGGTAGAGAATAACCGATGTCTCGCGTATAAACTCCTATGCTTAGATCGTGATTTCCCAAATATTCCTATCCGGAAATCTAACCACTAAACATGCATTAACGTACTAGAGTTCACTCGATTTGAATCGAACAACTTCACCCGGGAATCTTTACCTATGTCTAGGGCAATTCCTCATTAGTTGCGGGTCATGATGTGAATTTCTTGCACCCTAAGTTAATTTTCTCCCGAAATATCAACCTAGGCATAAGATTCTAACATATAGTGATCAAGTATATGCAAGATAAGTAAAAACACAAATTCACATCACATAACAATATAAGAATAACCTCAACAATCATCTATTATAAGCATATATCACAATTTGACCTTACATGGCCTTAGTCTTATGAATTAGTTCATAATAGATAGTATGAAAAACAATAATGAGTAAATACACATTTCATAGACATGAATGAAATGAAAAGGCTATAAAAACTCCCTCTAATTGAATGATGATG
The DNA here is from genome assembly GCA_019426215.1 of Buddleja alternifolia. Classification (NCBI taxonomy): domain Eukaryota; kingdom Viridiplantae; phylum Streptophyta; class Magnoliopsida; order Lamiales; family Scrophulariaceae; genus Buddleja; species Buddleja alternifolia. Next base: position 15,814,123 of record CM033400.1, on the reverse strand, counting down.
GATCTTGAAGTTGAGCCTTCAATTCCTAGCTTTCTCCTCTTAGAATGATGAAGAATGGTGATGAATGAAGCTTGAGGACTGATTCCTCCTCCTCCTCTCCTCTAAGAATCTGAAATTGATAGTGAATGATGAATAGTATGGGTTCCCCCTCCTTTTATAGCCAAAATTCCACTAAAGTATGCATTAAAAATTCCCATTAAAGTTCCCCAATGAGAATTCCACCTAAGGTGATGCTTAAAGTTTGGCTTTTAAGATTCCAACCAGCTAAAAAATGCTGAAATTTCGGCCATTAAGAATTCCACCAAGCATAACCATGTGAAAACTTCAACAAAACACATGCATGCTGCCATTTTCTTGCTTTCCAGCGCAGTCTTAGTATTTTCCTCATAAACGTCACCACAGATCTCCCAATTGGATGATTCAAGTTCCCATGTGAAGCTAACACATAGATCTACAACTTTGCAGAAGGACATTTTGTCCAAGTCGGTCTCTAAATATACATAAATTACGTTTCAACATGGAGGTTGTTTCTGATTTGGCGCCCATAAAGTAAATCTACCAAGAAACACACTTATGACAACCCCTCAACACATGTGCTGAATTATGGCCAAAAGTGATTCTTACCCATCATATAAGGCTGGAATTTAGGCTGAAAAAGGAGTAACATTCGGACTATCCATGCCTAGGCATGACTAGGAGGGCGTTGGGGCGTATCTTCGCACATGTACTTCTCTGTTCGGCGCAGCAATCGTATTTCCTTCACAATTATCTCTATAGACCTCCGATTTGGATGTTTCAAGTTCCCATTTGAAGCTAAGACATACATCTAAAACTTTGTAGAAGGAAACTTTGTCTAAGTCGGTCTCAAAATGTACGGAATTATCTCTCGAATGTGGTAGGAGATGCATAAACCGCCTAGGTGTTGAAAAACATGCTTGAACTTGTTTTGTACATCGTTTTTCTTCCCTTTTCTTCATGTATTCTCATTTATTACCTGTATTCACTTAACACACCTATTAAATGCAAATGTGACATGATTTAAGCAATAAGTGAATCCAAATCATAAGAATTACGGTCTTAAAAACACGTAAAAACACCTCTTATCAATCATCGGTTCACTTTTTTATCTTACTGCCAGTAGACCTGATATTATGTTTTCGGTATGCATGTGTGCACGATTTCAAGCCGATCCTAAAGAGTCACACTTAATTGCTGCCAAGAAGATCCTTAAATACCTGAAAGGCACACAGAATGTGGGCTTATGGTATCCTAGGGATTCTCCTTTTAAACTAATTGGTTACTCAGATGCAGATTTTGCAAGTTGCAAAATAGATCGTAAAAGCACTAGTGGTACTTGTCAATTTCTAGGTGATAGGTTAGTTTCATGGCATGGCAAGAAACAACAATCCATAGCTACCTCCACAGCCGAAGCTGAGTATGTAGCTGCAGGAAGTTGTTGTGCACAAGTATTATGGATGAGACAACAACTTAGAGATTATGGAATAATCCTAGGTCCAACCCCCATTCATTGTGATAACCAAAGCGCTCTAGCCATGACTCAAAACCCTGTTCTTCATTCCAGAACCAAACACATTGACATTAGATACCATTTTCTTCGTGACCACGTTCAAAAGAAAGATATCTCCATGCACTTCATTGGAACTGACAAACAATTGCCAGATATCTTCACCAAAGCACTCAAAGAACAACGTTTTCTCACTTTGAGAAGTGAATTAGGTATGATTGATTTAAACGCTTAATCATTTTGCATCATATTTTATTAGACATATAATTTAGGGGGAATCCACTTAATTTGTGTCTCAAAGATTTTCCTTACTGGTACAAGTTATCAAATTTAGGGGGAACCTTAAAGTTGTACTTAACCATATCTACAAGCGTCAATGATCAAAATTTTCAGATGCATGATCATCAACCCTCAGTATCAAATATGCATAAAATATTGGCGCTCAAACATAAAAGTCTTTTCAATCCTAAGCGTCTAATTTTCATATATAATTTTCATATATCAACAAGTGGTATATCAGTTAAGCGTTGAATCAATTCCAATCAACTCTTAATATAAAAATATTTTCTTTACAAGCCATGCATAAAGTTTACAAACTTTTTTCGAAGTAGTGGGTAGACTCAAAAGTCTATTTTGTACTCTACTCGCACGCTTCTATCACATCAAACTGGCGGGTAATCAAAAGCTTTTTCTTTTTTTTCAAAATGACGCTTCAGAGATAGTACGTGTTTGTGTACGTGTCAGTGTACAAACAGGCGCGTGAGTTACACTCTGAAAATGCCAAACGTTTTCAAAATTTTAATTCGGATGTCAAATCTTTATATATGAGAATTACCAAATGTAACTTCTCTCTATTACACAAAACTGGCGTCCGCAGTTAATGAATTTATGGCTGAGATTCAAAAGTCGTTACACGTGTCTAAATCCTACAGAGACTAGAGAACACAAGTTTCAAAAATTCTTTACTGTATCATTTAAAATACAATTTCTGCAGAAAGACAATTCACTTTTACTCAAACATATCTGCAAAATTTATTCTCTCTCTCTCAAAGCAAAAGAAAATCTCAGTTCATCTCTTTCACTAAAAATGGCACCAAAGAAATCTTCGTCTACTTCTGCTGAACTTACCATCAAGGTGACTGAAGGCCTTATTGTCGACTGGAAATTTCTCTATGAACAACCTCAGATCAATCTAACAGACATGATGGACATGGTCATCAAAGCTGGGCTTAAACCGTTCTTGACCCAATACTCCTATATGTTTCCGACTGAAGTCGACACCTTCTGGAAAACTGCTAAACTTTTAGAGGACAAGAAGTCTATCTCTTGTCTAATTCCCTTATCCAAGAAGGAGTCTCCCAAGGAATTTATTCTATCTGTTGCCTCCATTGCCAAGAACTTCAATCTTCCAAATGAGGGTGAGGCATTGGATTGTGTTACTTTAAAACAAATCAAGGACGCATGCACAACCATGAGTGCGTACGACGATGTACCCTACACTCAATACTTTGAAAAGAAAGACCTGGTATCCAAATACCGACTGTTGGCTGATTTCTGCAGCAAGATCATAGAATGCCGAGGGGGAACCTTTGATAAGGTGAACCCAGTACAATTTTAGATGAAGACTGCTATACTCCTCAACATCAAGATCAACTGGAGTGAGTACATCTTTGGAAGGTTTCGTGACTGTTTAAGCGCCTCGAATAAACCTTATGGACTCGTTCTAAGCGACCTGTTGTACAAATCACAGTGTGTATACTCGTCTGGTCTCCCGTTGAATAAGTCCAAGTTGCTGGGAAAAAGGATTCTGAATAATCTCTTCAATCCTCCCAAAATTGGTGGTGCTGCTAAACTACTATCTGAGCGTCTGGAAGTACGTCAAGCGTCCGATGAAGAGGCGGAGCGTCCAGTTCCAAAAGAAGCCGTGAAGCGTCCGGCTGCAACAAAGAAGAGGGCTCCCAAAAAGCCCAAGGTTCAATTTGTCCCCTCTCCTCAAAAGGTTGATGAGGAAACCGATGAGGATGCTGAGGACAAGTTACCTCTCAAGAGAAAGAAGTGGTAGGGATCATCAAACAAATAGACTTTGAAGAACCAGCTGTTGATCCTCCCGCTCCACCGCTTAAGCTCGTTGAAGGAGTCAACGTAAAGAAAATTTTCAAGCGTTCCAGGACTAGCAACCGTCGAGTTGCTCTTGTTCCTGAAGAGCCTGAGACTGTTGAGCCAAGCACTCAAAGTATTGTTGTTGAGACAAGTTCTCAGGGTAAGTTTATTTCTTCCCACAGCTCTTTCGTTCCTACATCTATAGAAGATCCTGCTCTTATAGAGGATGTTTCTCTCTCAGCTCTTATTCCAGCTGCGGCTGAAGCGTCAGCTGATGTCCATCTGGATGTCAATTTGACTAAAGTGGTGGCCATTGCCAAAGATGTTGTCAAAAGCATGACTTTGGACATTGAGGAGCCTATCTCAGAGGAAGCTTCCCCACCACCAACAACATTGATTACAGCAGAGGCAATCTCAGAAAATCAGAGCATTGCTGAACACGCTACAAAATCAATAGAGAGTTCTCCTGTGCCAAGGCACTTCTTCAATCTGGACCCCTCCAGAACAATTGATCACGCAGTCAATTTCATGCCTCCAGTCGCTGAAGAAGAATTCATTCCAGCTGGCTATATTGAAGAACGCTACATCGTCGCTGAAAATGATTTAGCCAAGATAATTGATAGAGATCGGGCTCTTGTGGAAATGCTGTTTAGCAATGAAGTCTCAAGCGTTGAACTTGCATACAACTTGGCACTGGCCAATGGAGATCCTCTACCACCTACCCCAGCTTCTATACAGATTTTTGAAAAATGGGGTACTGATAAAATTCCACAAGGGGATGTGGACTTAGCTTACTTTCTGGATATGGGACGCAGCAAGCCTTTAGGTTTTGCTCCAAGAAACTACAAGATTAGGGCCTATGAGCGTCTACCTGTGGAGTTTTTAAATCCTGAAGAGGAAATTTTAAACAAAGAAGGTTATTCCCACTTCCCTACAGTCATGCACAGTGCTGCTAATAAGAGTCTTCCAAATCCCCTAAGATTGTGGAAGAATAAAAGTCCTTATATCGGTGAGCGTCCTGCCTCTCTAAATGCTCTCATTCAAGAGGAGGCTGATTACTTCTTACAAAGCGTCCTGAATGCAAACTATCAGCCTGATAAGCATCACTTTGAAGCCATCCGAGATATTCATCATGAAGGCTTTCGTGCCATTCTGAATGCAGGCACAACCTTCTGCATGAATGAGGTTACCTGGTGTGAAATCTACGTCGGCCAGCGTTACAAGTTTGAAGAACTGGTCAAGGAACCTCACCTGTTCACACTCGGCATGGTAGATAAAAGAAGACAGTTTGCCCGATATTGCTTACAACGCCGAGAAGCAAGAGTCGGCCCACTTGCTCTCTTATCATCTTTCCGTCAACCAATTGAACGCTTTCTGCGTGAAGCGTTGGCTAGGATTGCAGATTTGCCAATCAATTATTATGGCCAAGCATCAACAAGCGGAACAAAGCCTATTTCAGATTTAACGCTTACACCTGGCTAGCAGGAAGACAACATCAGACATATGTTGAAGATGCTCCCTCCGTTATGGGATTTCGACAACGTCTTCACTGCAAATCTAAGAAAGCCAAATGGATCCATTATCAGACCTCTTTTCGGGTATCCATTGCTCTTCTCTTTCCGACAGGAACTGATAGAACACTATAACTATATACTCTCTTTACTCGAAAGAAATACGAACATCTCGCGTACAGCCCTGCCTTACGTTGAAGAATACATGACAATGTACGTATCAGAGTCTGAGCGTCCATCGGAGATGCCAAAAGATAGAGTGCTACGTTTCTCATTCACTCCACGTGACGATGCTCTATTCTTTATTAAGGATCCACGGTGCAAGATCTTTGTTAATAACATGCTTCAGATCTTAGGACCAGGATGGGTCATAGCACTGGACACTCCAATCCGAACTTTAAGGGATTTCTCGACCATTCCTGTTTCTCGAGTAAATGAGTTAATCAACAGTTCCTCAACGGAGTATGCTGATTCAGATTTTGGAAGGCTAAACTTCAGATTCTCTGACTTTAGTTATCTAACTACTGTCCCTTCTTTACCTTCCACATCTGATGCAGAAGTTGCCTTAGCGCCAATAGTGGAACCAGTTCAAGCGTCTCAACCAAAGGCTGTGCTTGACGCTTCAACTTCAACTATTCCTGAGGCTGCTGGGATGGAAATTCATCAGTCTGTATTCGATCCAGAATTTCAACAACCATCTCTAGAGTCACTAAAGCACACTTCAAAATTTAAACAACAAGCTACCTCTCAGAATGTGCTTCAAACATTTGTGCCTCTCCTCACTGACGCGTTGGAAGAGATGAAAGCTCAAGCATCAAATCATGCAGAATCTCTTCACTGGATCAAGGAAGACTTGGCTAAGATCGAGAAAGAGAATGTGAGCGCTCAAGCTGCTGATATGCGAGGAGCTGCTGATGCTGCCGTAGATGCTGTTGTTTCTTGTATGCAGACGATGATCGATGGACTTGCAGCCAATCAGATTGCATTGAAAGAATCTCTTGAAGCAAAGTTTGATGCGTTGGCTGCATCCATGGCCCAAATGGCCGCTCAAATTGCCATTCTTACTGAAAATGTAGTAAAGGCTGATGATGGCAATAAGGGGGAAAAGAGGAAAGCTCCTGCAAGTTCAAGAGCTCAATCAAGTTCTAAGCGCCAAGAAGTGAAGCGTCCAGAGCCGAAAAATCCACAAGATTTTGTCTTCTTGCCACCTCCTCCTCCTTTGCCCGAATCCAATTACCCTTCATGGGTTGCCGCCATGGGAATTCCTAGTAGAAGAACTGATTTTCCTCCCATCGCTTTCAGAGCAGATATACATGTGCCATCTCAAGCGTTACTTGAACAATTCAATATACCGATGGAGCGAGCGCTACTTCCAGAGCCTACTACTCCTCAAGACATGGCTGTGGAAATGGAGTTCTCAGACCTCTCTCAAGCGTTCAGAGCAGTGCTTGGGCATATGGGTATTGATCCATCCAAATGGGATCGACGGCATAAAATGTATGAAACAAGGAGAAAAAGGGGAAATCGCTTCGTAATTGACAGAGATCATCAGATAATGATCACCCTTCAAGATCTCATCGAAGAAGCGATCAGAACAGAAATGATCAGACTACGAAATCTTACCAGAAGAAAGTAGATCATGATAGTTCTTTGTAATTTAATCTTCTCTTTTGTTTCTACACAGTTTGTAAAATGTATGAATTCTCTGAATATATATAAAGTACATTTTTCAGCTAAAACATCTCGTTGAAGCTTAACTAACTCTAACTTACTAACATAACGCTTATTAACTTTGGCTGTCGTAACTCTTGAACTATAAAAGAGTGAGTATTTCCATCATCAAAAAGGGGGAAATTGATAGGAAATTTCATGTTAAGATTTTGATGATGACAATTAGGAATTTTGTTAGACCCCAAAGTTATATACGCTTAAATTTCATAGATACTTGTATAAGCGTTTGAACATTAGAAATGTATAGGCTCTATTTTATCCTTTACTTTTGACATTCTTAGATCAAGAAGTCAGTTAGATTAAGCATTTGATACTTTCTGAGTGAGCTTATCAAGACGGTGAAATCTGAAGACTTCAAGTGTCCAAGAAATCAATAGTGAATGAAGTTTGAAGAAGTTCACTCTAAGTGCCTGACATGTTCTGAGTGAGGTGTCAAGTAAAGAAGACTGAAGTCTCAAGCGTTTACACTTCTAAATGAAGTCTGAAGACTTTTCCAAGCGTCCAAACATTAAATAGTCCTCCAGATTAAATGGAACTTTCAGCTCATGAATGAAGCGTCTACAAATGACAAACATTCTCCTGAAGCGTCAGATCGGAAGGAGTTTAATGCAAATATTCTCAGAGCATTAAATACCAATGGGCATTTATTTAAAATGCACTAAATGCTGATAAGAGCATTAAATGTGATAAGCACTTTCAGACGTATGGAGAAGCCACCCTATTGGACTGTCAACTATTCAAAGACTGCAGCACCAACTTTTGTGCAGCAGATTTTCAGGAAAAAGGACAAAAGTTGTTCACTCGCGGAAGTGAGAGACACGCGCCCTTGCATGTGTCAAACAGACACTTTTTCCAAAAATGCCTATAAATAGAACTTCAACAACAAGCCAAATACAGAGAGAACAATTATCAAGCCAAATTGCTGTTGCATTGAAGTCTCATTCCTTAAACTCTCAGAAAAGCCAAAATACTCAAGAAAATATTCTCTTTGCTTTTCATCAAATCCTGAGACAGTCAACCCAATATCTCAAACATTCTTTTCGAAGAAACTACACTACTACTGAGATATTTTCAGTTGTTTGAACTTCATCAAAATCAAACAAACCCTTTTAGAAAAACCCCTATCCAAGCCTCGCGATCTGTGTGAAGTCGAAGTTGGATACTTGCCATATTTCTAGGTGAAAGAAGCAAGGGGATTGAAGTGATTCGGAGCAAAAATCTGTGTGATCAAGGAGCTCAAGTCATCGACATCCATCTCTCCCTAATTTGTAGAAGATTCTGTGTGATTCTTTAAGAATCATTTTAGTGGATTGCCTCCAAGTGTTCGAGGAGAAGAAGGACGTAGTTCGGATTACACCACACAACGAACCTTACAAATATTGTGTCTTTTTACTTTTCAGTCAATTCCTTTATCTATCATATCATTGCATAAACTGATTAAGTAAAACACAATCAAAAGCTAAGCAACTAAGAAACTTCTTGTGACGCTAAAGCTTTTAAAAGAAGGCTACAAAAATCATTCCGCTGTGCTAACACTGATCAAAGAAGTGAACGCTCAAACCTACTCGGTTAAAGTATTCAATTCTTAAAATCTAAGTTAACTTTATAAAAACAGTTTTCGTTAGACGCTTCACCAAAGCGCCTATATTTTAAGTGAACGCTTAAGTCAAGCGTTAGACTCTTCAAGCATCTACTTTTTCAAGCGTCCAAAAACAATTTCAATACGAAATCTTTTGAAGTCAAAAAAGATTTCAGAGTCTATTCAACCCTCCCCCCCCCCCTTCTAGACCCTTTCGTATGCCACTTGGGACCAACAGCACCTATAATGCCAGGCTAGTGGCGAAAGGGTATAGTCAAAAGGATGGCATTGACTATGAAGAAACCTTTTTGCCTGTAGTTATGATCAAATCCATTAGAATTCTACATGCCATAGCTACATACCTAGATGTTGAGATCTGGCAAATGGATGTGAAGATCGCATTCTTAAATGGATTCCTCGAGGAGGATATCTATATGGAATAGCCCAAGGGTTTCATATCAGGAATAGGTCCATTTATTGACTCAAGTAGGCCTCTCGCAGTTTGAACCTTCGTTTTGATGAAGAAGTACAAAGCTATGGCTTCATAAAAAACAAGGATGGATCATGTGTCTAAAAAAAGGTCAGTGGGAGCAAAATCTCATTCCTGGTGCTATATGTAGATGATATTCTACTTATAACGAATGATGTAGGTCTGCTAACTTTGATTATGACATGGCTTTTAAGTACATTATCCATGAAACACTTGGGAGAAGCCACCTATATCCTAGGAATTCGCATCTACAGGGATAGATCAAATAAGATGATAGGACTCTCTCAAGTCCTCTACTTAGAGAAAGTCCTAAAGCGATTTGGGATGGAGAACTATAAAAGAGGCCTTTTACCTATGAGACATGGAATTCATCTCTCTAAAACGATGAGCCATCAAAGTGAGGAAGATCGAAAAGAGATGAACACAGTTCCCTATGCCTCAGCAGTGGGAAGTCTCATGTACACAATGTTATGCACGAGACTAGATCTTACCTATGTTGTGAGCGTGGTGAGTAGGTTTCAAGTTAACCCGGGCAAAGAGAGTTGGATTGCCGTGAAATCTATCTTAAATACTTAAGAAGAACAAAAGATATAATTATCTTACCGATTCTGATTTTTAATCTGACATCGCTGACCGAAAGTCCACTTCTGGTTCATATTCACTCTGAACGGGGGAGCAGTGTCTTGGAAAAGTTCCAAGCAAAGCACAACTACTGATTCCATTACTGAAGTTGAATATGTGCCAGCCGTAGAGGCAACCAAAGAAGTTGTTTGGATTAAGAAGTTCATGACAGAACTTCAAGTTGTTCCTAGTGTGGAGATCCCGTTGCCACTTTGGTGTGACAACAATGGAGCCATCACGCAAGCTAGGGAACCAAGGTCTCACAAAAAATTCAAACACATAGAGAGGAGATATCACATAATTCGAGAAATTGTTGGAAGAGGCGACATTGCCGTGCAGAAAATAGCCTCAGCGGACAACGTGGCTGACCCACTCACTAAGCCATTGGCGCAGGCGGTGCTAGAGCGACATCTTGAGAAGATGGGTATTAGATACTATGGCAATTAGCATTGAGTGCAAGTGGGAGATTGTTAGGTATATGCCTTAGATGCCAATGAGGACAAATAGATTGTATAGGGTATCTAATTATGTTGTACGAACTTATCATTAATAAAGGAATTTATTCTTTTGTTCATATAAAACTTCATGGCATTAATAAGTATTGAACTAGTAGTCCATGTGTATCGAGGTTGACTCTTCGTCCTTCATGGAATAAAGAAGTGGCACGGGGAGAGTCTGACACCTGATCACTTAAGAGGGTTCGCAAGTAAAGGAATCTTAATTGGTCATTAAGATCCGACTTATATGACACATGCTCTCACAAAGAGTGTCATTCGAACACTATGGGATAGTGAGAACACGTGTCATAGATATACCAATGGAATTGATATATTCGAACATGGCTCGCAGTAATCCGATCATGTTGGTACTCATTCACTGTCAATGATTGGATTATTGATCATAATAGTATGTGTGAGCCTTAGACTTGAGGGGTCATGATCAATGTACTTGTGCTGTTGAATCTGTTACTAGAGTAGTTAGGCCCAAATCACCCTTTGGTGGGGCCGACCTAGATGTGCGATCTCAATGAGTCAAGTAGCACTTGTGAAGGGATCGCCAAAATGTGATTCACTGTCTCTGTAGTAAATGAAAAAGTATCTTATGCGATCATAAGCAAATGAAATTATAAGTCTTTGGCCAAAGTAATGAAACTAACTTATGTAAGACATGAAAGGTAGTTTGGTAGTTTCATTATGCTATGATCTAATGCATAGTATCAAGTTTAGTGAGTTTGACATATACCATAACTCTCACTTGATCGGTATATGTCATTGAAGGGCTTATGCTCATACGGTGTTTATGATGTAGAGGTTCGTAAATGATGTAATCAATTCGTACTCAATTAGGTTACGATGTGAGTTCACGAGACTGGTTAGGTGACACTCACATCCTCTGGTAATTCCTCCCATTTCCAATCGAGACGAACCTAAAGAGTCGCGCTATAAGAAATGAACAGGATGTCTTTTTGTGTTAATCTTTTAGAAAGATAAAATTAATTGAACGGATTGATTTAATGATAAATTAATAAATTAAATATTTAATGTAATTAGATTAAATTAAATTATTTAAGTAAATAATTAATTAAATAGAATTAATATGTATATATATATATATATATTTGCATTTAAATAGGATTTAAATCAAAATATATTAAAAGATGGACAAAGTTGGTCGGGCCAACTAAAGGCCCACCTTGACCGTCTATGGTGCCCTAGGAGGCGGCCACTAGGACTCCCAAGGGGATCTCCTACTTGTTGCATAAGTTAGAAGAGGTATAAATACCTCTAACTGTTAAACAAGAAACCTAACACTAATTACATAACACAAAAAAAAAAGGAAACTCCTACCCTAATTCTCTCTCTAGCTGTCCACCACCACCCAGGAGAGACTTTTGGGGATCTTTGGAAGGTTCATTTCGCGTGAAGCTTTAGAGACAGGAATTCTAAAAGAGTTGTTGTTATGTGAATTGCAGAAAACGAAATCGATAAGGTATTTGATTTCGTTTATTTTTGTAAAACCTAGAAAATCATCAAACCCACATTAAAGTGATTCCACTCTAGGAATCCTCTTTATTTCCGTTGCGTATTTATTTCATAGGATTCCCAACATTCCCTTTGATAATTTTCAATCTAACTCAAATTACCAAAATACCCTTCAAAAAGTAAAACTCCTTTATTTTACCATCTTTACATAGCGCGACTCTCTAGGCTCATCTTGATTGGCATTGGGGGTATTCCAAGGATATAGTTATCACCAAACCATCCCGTGAAGCTATACCAAAACCCAATCAAGTTCGAGATGAATATTTCATCACGAACCTTTAAGTTATAATTAATTACCATATGAGTATAAACTATTCACTGACGCGACCCGATCAAGTAAGTGTCATGGAACATCAAACACATACAACTTGATACTGTAATATAATCATATTTGTGTGAAATTATCAAGCTGCCCTTTATATCCAATGTAAGTCAGTTATTAATGCTTTGGCCAAAGACTTTAATTTCACAACACCTATGATGTACATGTTACTTCTTGTTTACTTTCGAGATAGTAAATTCCTTATTGACAGTCGATTTCCCATTGTCGAATGCACTAATTGAATCGTACTTTGAGGTCAACCCCACCAACAGGTGATTGGGTCTAACTACTTTAATAACTTATTCAATGGTACGAGCACACTGTAAATGACTCCCCAGGTCTAAAGTTCACTCATACTATTATAACTGGTAATCCTCATCATTGACTGTCACTGAGTAAAAACCCATGTGATACGATTATAACGAGTCGTGTTTGAATATGTTAACTCCGTTAATCATATTCATGACATCAGCTCCCACTATCCAATCAGTGTAAGACTTAGCACTTTCCTTGTCAAAGCAAGTGTTATACGAGTTGAATCTAAACGCCCAATTTAGATTCTCTAACTCCCGAATCATGTCTATAAGATCAAGCACTTAACTCCACCAATGCTCCTACTTATCAAATAAGCAGTGGTGAGTACACCTTGATCTTAAGGACCTATAATACATTCAGCGCCACAATTAGATTTATAAGAACAAACTCAATGCCTTTTATTAATCAATAATAATGTTTATACAATATAAATAAAATGCCCTCTTAAATCTAATTCCTCAATGGCATAGAGGGCATAACACCTAACAATTTGAAGCTCAAGCGCACCAGAAGATTAGTATCTTCTTTTTTTTCATCTGAGGGGTGATGAAACTCGAAAAGCATTGAGAAAACACGTGTAATTAAAGATCAAGTTGCACGTGGATGTAACTAAGGATGAATGCTAATGTTTTTCACTTTTCGCAAATATAATAAACATCCATTTCCCATGGTCTTTTGTTGTAAGACTACAAGGAGGGCCTCCCAATGGATATGGATCTAAGGTCCTATTAGGAGGCAACGTCCGATAAAAACTCAGGAGATGGCTAGAACCAATGGAGTCCGAAATGGAATCCATGTACTCCAACAAGTTTAGACCTTGGTAGACCCACCGACGGGTATTAGGGCCATTGATTGCAAGTGGATCTGCAAACAGAAATTGGGAGTAGATGGATATAAAGATGTCTTATCTAAATGATAATATAGATGAGTTAATCCATATGGATCATCCAAAGGACTTTACATCTAGTGGGAGAGAGCACAAGGTGTGCAAGCTACAAAGATCAATATATGGTCTCAAACAAGCTTCTGAAGCTGGAACTTAAGATTTGATAAATACATTAAGGGATACGATTTTATCAAGAACAGCTATGAGCCATATGTGAAGGTTAGTAAGAAGGCAACAAACTTTTTAGTACTCTATGTTGATGACATTCCACTCATAGGAGATGACGTGGGAATGTTACAATTAATAAAGGGATGATTATCGACCTATTTCTTCATGAAGGACATGGGAGAACCAGCCTAACTGCTAGCTATGAGGATATATTAAGACAGGGGCAGGAGCTTACTGGAACTCTCCCAGTCCAAGTACATAGATAAAATGTTAACGAGGTTTAACATGGTGGAATCCAAGAGGGGATTCCTTCCTGTAAGGAAGACTTGTCTCTTTTCAAATCGATGTCCCCGAAGACGCCAGAGAAAAGAGAAAGGATGTCACACATACCCTATGCATCAGCAATAGGGAGTATTATGTATGTTATTTTATGTACTAGACCGGATGTGGCTTATGCACGTAGTGTAATAAGTCGATTCTAGTCTAATCCAAGAATGGACCACTGGAACATCGTGAAGGCGATTCTTAAGTACTTTAGGCATACTAAGGATCTATTCTAGGTATATGGCAAAAGATAATTAGAACTATAGTGTTATTTAAACTCTAGTTTTTAGTCAGGTGGTTATGACTTGAAGTCGATATCAGGATGCATTTTTTACTCAATCTGCAGAGCGATAAGCTGGAAAAACTCCAAGTGGAAGACTAAAGCCGACTCTACCATAGAGGCTAAGTACGTAGCCGCGGCAAAAGTAGCAAAAGGAGGATGATTAGATGAGGAACCTTGTCCAGGGGTTGGTCCATTGTAGATCCAATATGGTTATATTGATACATTGCTATGGTTCTTGCGGGAGCATCGAGGTCTCACCAGTATTCCAAGCACATCCTTAAGTGATATCATCTGATCTGGGAGATCAATGACATTGGCGATGTTCGAGTGGAATGAGTCAACTCTGCTGAAAATGTTGCAGACCCTTTCACCAAATCCTAAGTCAAGCTGTACGCAAAGGACATCTAGGAAGGATGACCTTCGATACATGAGTAAATGGATCTAGGAAAAATGGGAGATTGATATTGTTAGGTGTCCGGCAAACCATCTAGTTGATTATAAAAACTACGATAGTCTTGTCTTTTATATTATATCGAATTTATTAATGGAATATACTTTCATTATTTCAGATAAAGATCACATAGATACTTATAGCTTGGGAATGGACACGCAAGTGGGGAGTGGCGATTGTGGAATGCTCTCAATGGTTGTGATCCTAAAATCATGTTCTAAGTCATAGAGACTGTGAGATAAGGGATATCATAGTCTCATCAATACTTGTTTTGTATATGACATTCTCATGGGAGAGTGCCTTGTTCTATGGGAAATGACCAAGGGGTCAGTGCATGCACAAAGATTCATACTTGGGTGAGTATAAGATTAGTATGATGAGTATAAGATTGAACCACCCTACTAGGATTTCTCGTTGGTTTCCTGTGTTAGGATTATGCCTTCAGATGCCATAGAGGATAGAATGTATAGGGCATATATCTTGTATTGAACTTAAACTCTTTTTAAATAAAAGGCATTATTAAGTTTTCACTTAATTCCTATTTGCATCTATAAGTTGTGTAAAAAGTTTTGTCCATGTTTTCAGTGCGGTCTCTCTACTTCCTATGGGATAGGAAGATTGGCACTAGAGAGATCGATCTTGATTACTAAAATAAGTTCGCAAGTAATATGAAGTCTTTAATGAACAAATAAAAACTTCGAATACTTGTACAATCTTAGCTCCGACATGGGAGTGCCTGTTTGGTATCATGGGATGATAGGAGACTAAGATTGTAGACACATCAGTGGAACTGATATGTTCGAACACGACTCGTATCAGTTCTGTTACATGGGTTTTCACTCTATGACTGTCAATGACGGAACTGATTATGCTTAATAGGTATATGTGAACCTTTGACCTGAAGTATCAGGCTGAAGATGCACTTGTGACGTCAAGTCTTTCACTAGAGTAGTTAGACCCAATTCACCCTTTGGTGGAGTCAACCTCGAAATACGGACTTGATGGGCAAGTGGTAATCTTAGCAGATATCTAATATGGGATTTGTTCTCTCATAAGTGAATGAGTATGTACCCTATATAATTATAGATAAATAGAGATCAAAGTCTTTGGCCAAAGCAAACGAGACGATTGTGCTTGGCACTAAATCGATCTCAATGATCTCGAATTTATTATGATTTATACATATGGTCAAGTCCAGTGAGTTTGACATAACCATGACTCTCACTTGACCAGGGAGCGTGAACAAAGGGTTTATACATATACGGTATTTACTATTGAAAGGTTTCGGAATGATCCTATCATTCATTTTTGTTTGGGTTACGAAGTGGGCCATGTGACTGGCTAGGTGTTACCCACTTCCTTTGGTTTCCTCTCATTGGCAAACGAAACGAACCTAAAGAGTCGCGCTAAAGGATTGACAAAGAAAAATGAAGAAAAAGGAATTTCTGTTATTTCTTCTGGGAGTTTCAATTTATTGGATAAATTAAATAATTAATTATTCATTAGATGAAATAATTAATTATAATGATAAGATTAATTATTAATTAATTTCTTTGTGAAATATATTAATGAATTAATTTATCTAATTAATTTGGTTATTTAATTAATTAAATTATTTATTAGATACAATAAATTACTAATTGAAATAAGAAATTAATTAAGCAAAACAAATCTCGGGGCTAAGTAAGGAGTCCAATTGGACACCTACTAGGCCTCAATGTGGCGTCTTTGAGAGGCCACATATTAGAGCTCTTTTGTTTTGACTTGTTCAATAAGTCATGAGGTATATAAGGACTATTTGACTTAGAACAAGTAAGAAGAAGAATACACAACTCTCATAACCCTCAAAAGAAAGAAAAATATTCCTCCCCTCCTCTATACCTAACTGTCGACCATAGAGAAAGAAGAAAGGGGATTTTTTCGTTTGTTGATCCGTGCGTGACGATTTAGAGACGACGTATTTTCGTTGTTTGGATCAAGTTCAAGTTTGAAGAATCAAACCAAAGGAATGAAGATTTGGAAGCTTCAATATTTTGAGTTTGGAGAAGAAGAAGTTTTTCTCCATCATCATATTCATATTAACGAGTAAGTTTTATTCGTTATACGCTTTTAGATTCAATTTTGCGAATTAGAGTACCAATTGGGTTTTCGTTTTAATTTTTGAAATCCCTTCCACTGCGTTTATGCTTTTTCGATCGAAACCCAACATCCTATTGAACGAGGAATCATGCGATTAACGTAGGTGTAATATTAGTCCTCTAACCTAAGGTATCATGGTTGTAATGTGTGCTACCCACTGCACTTTAATACATTCCTGATTCCAGGAGAATCATCAAATGACATATGTTAGGTGTAGTCTGGTAGTATGGTGGAACTTATGACATTAGATACGGGATCCATCCATGACTGGTTGCCTAGTATTTCGTATGCTATTGTCTGAGCTGAATGGTCAGTAAAAGACTCTGGCCAGAGCAAAGTCTTAAAAGAGGGAGTGGGGTCCCTGCTTGGAAGACCACCTTATTAGTATTCTAACACAGTCATAGTCTCTAAGTTATTAGGATCTCGATCAGCGCCAAACCCTAGATTACAGACGGGAAAAAGATAGAAGGATTTGACTCACATGAAGATCGTAACCTGGAGAGGTTTTTTGTTCATAGTTAATATCTAGAAAGTCATAGCGACGTTGCTAGATATCGATCCATGCCCAATAGGTGTCTTGAATTAATATGATGAAATTATTCAAGACCTCATTAATAATTTGGCTAAATAATCTATTAAGACAATGTGGGGACCATCTAGCCTTTGGAGATAGAAATTATTTGCTAACTTATTAATGAGCCTAAGGGGTCACACACTTAACTTAGTGTAGTACCTATTGGTGGAATTAATTCTTTATGAATTAATGGAGAAATTAATCAATAGAAATTAATTAATTGGGAAAAAGAATAAATTAATTAAGTGGTCATCATTAATTATAGTCTTATGATTTAATGTTGGAATATTGAATTAGAAGAAGACTAATTAAGTAATTAACGGACTATTAATTAATGTGAAAGGAATCTTAAATATATGAAAAGATTTTAAATATATATGGATATATCTTAAATATATACGGGAAGATCTTAAATATATGGAATGAACTAATTAATTAAGGAAGAGAGATTGAGAAATGAATAATATATATATTATATATATAAGACGCATTCGGCGTGTTAGTGTGTATGCTGTGTGGTGTGGATATACCCCTTTCTCCAAAAGGCAAAATGTTCAATTTCTCTTAGCTAGCACTGATACAGAACATCGAGGGTACAAGTTAAGGTGTTGATACCATTATAGACGTTCTTCAAAGTAGGAACATTAGAGCAAACAACTTCAAGAGAATTGGTTAGACCAAAACTATTCCGCGTGAAGCAGAAATTGTTGCTGATAAAGATTTGGTGTTGGTTCATCAAAATGTACTCTTTTACGAAAACACCCTATGTATGTTTTGCGAGAAATTCGATGGTACCATGCCTGCCTAATCCGTTGTTTAGGGATTGTGCTTTGTAAATTTTAATTATTTATTTCCGATGCGCGCACAATCTCAGGGGTTAGCCACTGCATCCCAAACACATTGTATTCCGCCCTATTCTCCACAAGCCAAAAGGTTCGATTTATCTTAGCTAGAACTTATAGAGAAGATTGAGTGTACAAGCTAAAGTGTGGATACCATTAGAGACATTCTAGAAGCAAACAAGTAAGAGAAGTTGGTGCGAAACCATTCTCTCCGTAAAGCAGAAGTTGCTAAAAAGATTTTGTTTATTGGATTCATCGAAAGGTAATTTGCAAAACCACCTATGAATGTTTCGGGAAATTCGGATGGTACCATGTTTGTCTAATTCCTTTTTAGGGATTGTGCTTTTAAATTTTAATTATCTGTTTACGCTGCGCTCACAATCCCTAGGGTTAGCCATCGTATCCCAATAGGAACTCCGATGAGCCTTAGTGGGCATGTGATGTAGGGCTTAGTAGGAGAATTTTTTCGATCCTCTATCTCTTGGCCTAGTGTAGTGTAACACACAACATACAATTAATCATTAGCCTCCATACACAAAATGAGAAAAAATAACTATCCTTTCTATTCTCTGGTAGTTGCCACTTGAAGAAGGAGAAGGAAGATTTTCCGACGACTTCCAGTGTGACAATCTAGAGACAAGAGGCTCAGAGCTTGTCGTTCAAAAAATCAATTGGAGCAACTTGTACATGATTCAAAGGTTGTAGCTTCTTCTATTTATTTTTTATTAAGCATGTTTAGATCGAGGCTCACCATAACTGATTGATCCTGTTAGGTTTTTATTTTATTCTGATGTGTTGTAGTTTTTAAAACTCCAGTAACCTAGCACTAATATGTTACTTTTAGTTGAAACAAACTTAGGTTGGGTGTACAAAGGGTACTAGGCTTGTTAATCGGGCCTTATGAGTTGAGCTTAGGGTGGCTCAAGATCAAAATAATCAAGCTTGAATATTATAAGCTCAAACTCAGCTCATAATTTTTTTCTTTGGCTCGGCTCAAACTCTGGCTCACCTTTTTTACGAGCTTCGAGCTTATTTCGGGCCGGCTCATCATTTATTCTCAAGTAGAAAAAAGGTCACAATAAAATCATATTAAAAAACTAATCTCAAATATTATACTAAATAAAAGTTTCAGATAATAATATATATAATTCCAAACTTTTCTAATAGAGTTATGAAGTCTACAATGATTATCAAAATTTAGAATCTTTCTCAATATATATGAAGCGACATAAAATAATAGGAAGTTCTTCCAAAGTCTTTTTAGACAAAAAATTCCTCCTAATATTTGCATTTCATCGACTGAGTAAGCTTCAACCTTACGAATCTATTGCGGGTCTTAATTAAGCTAGTTCCAAAATAACTTATTTATATGAAACAAAGTATCAAACTAGAGGTTTTAGTAAAGAGTTCGGGCTATTCGGGCTGAGCTTAATAAAGGTCAAGCTCAGCTCATAAATTAATTGGGCTCAATATGTAAGCTCAAGCTCGAAACAACTTACATTCTATTAACCTCGACTCAAATATAAGCGGGTCAAACAATTGGGCTTCGAATAGGCCTAATTCAATTTACAGTCCTAGAGTGTACCACTAGGCAGTAGCGGACTTTCCGGTTAGACCTCTAGTCCCTATGCTCCATTCCCCCGCAACGCCTATCAGAAATTGTTTGTGGTTGTGTGTGGTCTTAGGCTTTCACATGTACTCGAGCATGTGTTCTATTTTGCTAAAGTAGCTCCTTAGAGTACCATTTCTTTGAAATTGTGAATTCTGTTTAACGAGGGTGCCGAGATCTTTGTTATAAGTATTCATTTAAACTTTTGTCTAACCGATAGTTTATGTATGACTTCTAAGCCATTAAAATTAATTTTTATTATTTCTCCTCTTTTATCTTTTGTTACGTTACATTTCCTTTTTCTTTTGTAATTTTTTACTTTTTCCAATTAATTTTGCTTACCTCCTCTCAAAACTCATTTGTTTTTTTTCACCAAACTCATTTCTAACTACAACATCTTAACATAACGTCGTCATAACCAGGGAAACGGGGACCGGGGGGGGCACTAGAAATTTCAAGGCTTATTTATTCTCAAGAATTTGGTTGGTGAAATTTTTAGATTTCGCACTTCAAAACCCAAGAAGGTTTTATATTAATCATTTCTTTGAATACAAATTTGTTAGGAAATTTCATGTTAGATGTTTTGATGATGACAGGATAGGATTTTATGTTAAACCCCAAAAGAATGTAAGTTTATGTTTTCATAGAATGTATAAGCATTTGAAAGCTTATTAATTTGTTAGGCTTGAATTTTTATCTGTATAAATTTTAGACTAAGTATTGGATACCGAGTCACCGATAAAATTCTAGGTGAGTCTGTCAAAGATGAAGTTGAAGATCAGCGTCTGAAATCAACTGAAGATGAAAATTGTCTTAAGCGTCTGTCAACTAAGGACATTTCAGGAGTTATGAATCAGTAATTTAGCTTCCAAGCAATCAAGAGATCAGATTCACCTTAAATAAATTCTGAATGCATGAAAGACTTAAATGCAATCAATAAAGGGCATTTATTTCCAACGAGAAATAAATTCAAATACATTAAATGCCTGATAAGAGCATTAAATATAATAAGGACTAATTTGATACGGACAAGCCAACAAAAATTCAGGAATGTCAGAAAAGGCACTTCGCCGAGTGATAGATGTAAGAGTGTATGCCCTCAAATGCCATAAAAGGATAGATTTATAAGGCATTGACTTATAATAAACAACATAAAGTCCTTGAGAATAAGGCAAACCTTCTACTTCCTATGGGATAGGAAGAATGGCATTAGAAGGGTTTGATCCTTATTCTCTAAATAGGGTTCGCAAGTCTAAGAAAGTATTTGACTGGACATCAATACAGAACAAGGACTTGCATGATATAAGTTTTGACAGAGAAAGTGCCAGTCGAACACTATGGGAATGATAGTGGGAACTTATGTCATGGACATATAAGTTGGACTAATATGTTTGAACACGACTCGCATTAGTTTCATCACATGGGTATTCACTCACTGACAGTCAATGATGAAACTGATAAGTTGTGATAGGTACGCGTGAACCTTAGACATGAGGAATCGAGTTGAAGATGTACTTGTGACATCAAGTCTGTCATTAGAGTAGTTAGGTCCAAATCACCCTTTGGTGGGATCGACCTCGAAGTGCGACGTGATGGGCAAGTAGCATTGTTAACTGATTAGCTAGCAAAATGAGATTTATTCTCTCATAAGTGAATGAGCTAAATATCCTATGCAGTCATGAATAAGTGAGCTTAAAAGTCTTTGGCCAATGCATAAAATGACCTCGACTCATTATGAGCTAAGCATATGGTCAAGTCATGTGAGTTTGACTAAAACCATGACTCTCACTTAACTGGGATATAAGAATAAAAGGTTTATACTCGTACGGTATTCACAGCGTATATGGTTTGGAATGATCCTATTCATTCTGTTGGTCCCAAGTGGCATACGAAAGGGTCTAGAAGTCTTTTTCGACTCCAAAAAGGTTTCGTATTAAAAAGGTTTTGGACGCTTGAAATGTGAACGCTTGACTGAGCGTTTACTTAGAAATATAGACGCTTAGGTTAAGCGTCTAATGAAGACTGTTTTTAGAGAGTTAACTTAGACTTCAAGATTTGAATACTTTAACCGAGTGGGTTTAAGCGTTCAGATCTTTAATCAGTGTTAGCACAGCGGAATGATTTTTCTAGTCTTCTTTTGAAAGCTTTAGCGTCACCAGAAGTTTCTTAGTCGCTTGGCGTTTGATTGTATTTTACTTAATCAATTCATGCAATGATATGATATGAAAGAATTGACTGAAAAGTAAATAACACAATATTAGTAAGGTTCGTTGGGTGATGCAATCCCAACTACGTCCTTCTTCTCCTTGAACACTTGGAGGCAATCCACTAAAGTGATTCTCAAAGAATCACACAGAATCTTCTACACAATAGGGAGAGATAGATGTAGATGACTTGATCTCCTTGATCACACAGATTTCTGCTCCAAATCACTTCAATCTCTTTGCTTTTTTCACCCAGAAATGATGCAAGTATCCAACTTCGACTTCACACAGATCGCCAGGCTTGGATGGGTTTTTCTAAAACGGCTTGTTTGATTTTGATGAAGTTCAAACAACTTGAAAATATCTCAGTAGGAAAGTGGTTTCTTCGAAAAGAATGTTTGAGATATTTGTTGGCTGTCTCAGGATTGAAGAAAAGCAGAGGGAATGTTTTCTTGAATATTCTGGATTTTCTGAGAGTTTAAGGAATGAGACTTCAATGCAACAACAATTCGACTTGAAGATTAATTGTTCTCTCTATTTGGCTTGTTGTTGAAGTCCTATTTATAGGCATTCTTGGAGAAAGTGTCCGTTTGACACATGCACAGGCGCGTGTCTCTCACTTCCGCGAGTGAACAACTTTTGTCCTTTTTCCTGAAAATCTGTTGCACAAAAGTTGGTGCTGCAGTCTGAGATAGTTGACAGTCCAATAGGGTGGCTTCTCCGTACGTCTGAAAGTGCTTATCACATTTAATGCTCTTATCAGCATTTAATGAATTTGAATTAAATACCCGTTGGTACTTAATGCTTTGAGAATATTTGCATTAAACTCCTTCTGGACATAGAAATAAATTCAGGTGAAAATACTTCTGTCCTATAAGGAAACGCTTAATGTAGCTGGTCAATTGGACGCTTGGAGACTTTTATCCTCTTTCAGAAATCAGGCGCTTGAGTCTTCGAACTTTACCACTGATAAACTCACTCAGAAATTATCAGGCGCTCAGCCTAAGACTACTTAGCCTAACAATCTAAAGTAAAATAAAACAAAGCCTAATAGGCCTATTACAAAACTAACGCTTCAAAGCTTATACAAATTTTCTACTAAAATCAAACTTACATATTTTGAGGTCTAACACAAAGTCCTAATTGTCATCATCAAAACATCTAGCATGAAATTCCTAACACATTCGTTCTCAATTGGGATACAATGTGAGCCACGTGACTGGCTAGGTGTTACTCGCATCCTTTTGGTTTCCTCCAATTGCCTTTTGAGACGAACCTACAGAGTCACGTTTAAAAGAAGTGTAAAAAGAAAATCATGGAGAAAACTTGAGAGAATTTTTCGATATTGGAAATCGAGATTAATTGATTAATCATTGGATGATTTTATTAATTAATTAAGTTAATGAATTAATTAATTCCTTAGAGGAATTTAATTATAATATTAACATGGATTTAATTGATTATTTAATTTATTTATTTATTGGATAAATAAATAAATTATTTAATTAATTAAGTAAGCATAATAGGGCTAAAGCCCGATGGCTAAAAGGCCACAAAGTGGGCGTCCATATGAGGGGGTAAATTAGCCTAGGTTATTGTTTCATTGTAGTATAAATATACTACTTAGAGAAAAATTAACCTAAGTGAATTTACACACAAACTTTCTGTCCAAGTGAAAATCCTCCATCTCCTCTTTCTCTCTCTAGCCGTCTTCCTCAACAGAAAAAGAAGAAGATTTTAGTTTTTGACTCCGGCGTGGCAATTTAGAGACAACGACGGATTTGCTGTTCAAGAAGCGATTGCAAAGCTGGTTCAAAATTCAACATACGCGAGAACGGTAATTGAATCCGAAACATAATTTAAATACGAGAAATAGAGATGAGCCACTGGGATTCAAATTTATTCTTCCGCTGCGTTTTTTCTGATTTTATGCAATTTTCCCCAACAATAGACACGCGCCTACATGAGTCCAACGGATAAATTCCAAGAAAGTCTATAAATAGTACCTTTCAGCAAACCATAATTTACCAAAAATTACACAAGAAAATTACGTCCAAACTTTGCTGAAATCCTTCCAAGGAAAGCTTACAAAACTCCATAACATAAACCTTCAAGCTTATCATACATTCGAAAGACAGTCACAGATATCTCAAACATCTTCCAAAGAAGAACCCTTCACTATTATTAAGATATCCTAAGTTGTTTGAACTTCCAAAAATCAAACAAACCCTTGTGACAAAAACCTCCAACCTCTTTCATTCGTGTGAGGAAGAAGTTGTGAATCAAGCAATATTTCTGAGTGAGAGAAGCATGTTAAAGAGATTTCAAGTGGAACTGAAGTCTGTGTGATCAAGGAGTTCAAGATTATCTTCGTGTTTATTGATCAGTTGTAGAAGTCCTACTTTGATCATCATTTTGTGAATTTCCTCCAAGTGAAAAGCAGAAGAATGATAAAGCTGGGATTACATCACCCAGTGAAACTTTCATATCTTGTGTCATTTACTTTGCTATTTTATTGCTTTATTTATCATTTGCATATTATCTTTAAAAAGCTTTAAAATCAGTTAAGCTACTAATTGGCAAAAACACAAAGCGTTCCGCTGTGCTAACCTTGATTAAGCGATCTAAGCGTTACCCTACTTTGGTAATCGCTAAAATCACTAAGTCTAAGTTATCTTTATCCTAGTTGACAGTCTGAGATAGTTGACAGTCCAATAGGGTGGCTTCTCCGTACGTCTGAAAGTGCTTATCACATTTAATGCTCTTATCAGCATTTAATGCATTTGAATTAAATACCCGTTGGTACTTAATGCTTTGAGAATATTTGCATTAAACTCTTTCTGGACTTAGAAATAAATTCAGGTGAAATTACTTCTGTCCTATAAGGAAACGCTTGATGTAGCTGGTCAATTGGACGCTTGGAGACTTTTATCCTCTTTCAGAAATCAGGCGCTTGAGTCTTCGAACTTTACCACTGATAAACTCACTCAGAAATTATCAGACGCTCAGCCTAAGAGTACTTAGCCTAACAATCTAAAGTAAAATAAAACAAAGCCTAATAGGCCTATTACAAAACTAACGCTTCAAAGCTTATACAAATTTTCTACTAAAATCAAACTTACATATTTTGGGGTCTAACACAAAGTCCTAATTGTCATCATCAAAACATCTAACATGAAATTGCTAACAATTTCCCCCCTTTTGATGATGGCAATACTTACTCTTTTATAGTTCAAGAGTTAGACAGCTAAAAGTAAAAGTTAGCTTGATTAGATAACGTTAGTTAAAGTTAGTTACGCTTCAACGAGATGTTTCAGCTGAAAAATGCATTTTATATATATCGAGAATTACAGGCATTTTTACAACTGAACAAGTGAAGAAATAAGAGACAAGAATATAGATAATGTAAAATCAGAAAGCTTTAATGTCTTGGTCTGACTCTGTATCGCTTGGGCATTTCAGCTCAGATAGCTTCAGTCAGATTGTCTTCCAAGGTCATCATTGCTTCATGATCTTTGTTGATTATGAGCTTGTTTTCTTTTTGTTGTCTCTTCTTGAAGGCAGTAAAATGATTGTCCCAGTCAGTTGGGTCAATACCGATATACCTTAGGCAGATTCGAAAAGCTTGGATAAAGTCAGTCATCTTCCTCTCTTCAGCTAAGATTCTTGGATCTGTAGGCTCTGGAATGGACGTTCTTTGAAGAGGGATGTCAAACTGTTCAAGCAGTGCTCTTGTAGGTATTGGTAGATTTGGATATAATGCTCTAGGAGGATCCCTTAGCGTACTACTGGGTGCTCCAGATGTACTTTTAGCAGTTATCCAAGACGGAAGACTAAGCGCAGAAGTAGAAGTAAGCACTTGACGCTTAGGAGACGGAGGCTCTTCAGCTCTTGAACTAGACGCTTTCCTCTTTTCTCCTTTCTTCTTCTTTTCCTCCTTATTGCCATCATCAGACTTTAAGAAATGATCTGTGAGTAAACTGACCTGATGAGCAATCTGAGACATAGAATCTGTGATGTCATCCAGACGCTTGTCGAAGCGTTCCTGCAGAGCGAGAAGCTTGGCGCTGGTAGCATCATTTAAAGAGGTCTCAAGGGTTTCAAGGCGCTTCTCAAGCTCTTCTTTCATGGCAAGTTGGGTTGCTTGAGTGGCATCATGCATTTCTTGAAAATCTTGCTTGCACTCACCAACAGCCGCTTGAGCTGAACTACGCATATGAGCAATTTTTGCCAGATCGTCTTTAATCCAATGGAGAGATTCTTCGTTCTGAGTAGCGTGGGCGCTAATATTCTCCAAGACGGATTTGAGCAAAGGACCAAAAGATTGACTCTCATCTGAAAGAACCGCTTGAGGAGCCGGTCGCTTGAACGTTGATGAGTGTTTGAGAGAGTCAAAAGAAACTTGATGGGCTGGATCAAAAACAGTACCTCGAATGTCAAGAGACAGATCCTCAGCACCATCAACAGTAACAAATTCAGAAGCATCAGGAATATCCTCTGGTAGAGACGCTTGAACGAGTTCTTCAGCAGACGCTGGAATACTTGTAACTGCAGACTTGAACGCTTCAGCTGATTTATCAGGTGCTTCCTCAAGCGTTGACTCTGGTTGACGAAAGTCATCGAATTGGAAGTTCCAGCGTGCTAGATCGGCATAAGAAGTGGATGCAGAGTCCAAGAGTTCAGTGAGTCTGGTTCGGGAAATACAAGTACCGGAGATGTATGTTGACACGAAAAATCCTTACGTGTATTAAACAGCAAGTGGACTGGTCGTGTGTAGTAATAAAGTGGACAATAAAGTCCGGGTTGTCGAACCTCAAGGACTTGTATTTTAGTTTATGATTTTAAAGCAATTGAAGAACTTAAACTAAAACAAGAATTAACTAAAATATTATGGAAGTAAGATATAAAAAACAAGATGTCGAAATCAAGATAGCATGGAAGAGAGCAACTAAGACACATGTGTTGGCATAAATTAATCAATTTTCACTATAAACATGTTCTCATATTATTAGACTAATGTTGCTTTGGTGGAAAAAACCTTAAATAATTACTACCCGATGTCTCGGCTGTAATAATCCTATGATCAATTGATGGTTCTCTAGATATGTCTATCCGAGAATCTAACCAACAATCATGCATTCAAGTTCTAGAATTTCCCCGGATTAATCCGGCTAACTGCACCCGGGAATCTCTACCTATCTCTAGGGGCAATTCCCTATTTTTTACGGATTATGTGATGATCCTCTTTGCACCTTAAATCACCTTCTCTCGAACGAATAATTTAAGCAATAAATCATGCATATGGTAGCTAAGCATATGATGCATTCAAACAAGATCAAGACACAAAGCAAAAATAGAATTAATATGAAAAACATAATTTATAACTCAATTATCATAATTTAGCCTCAACATGGTCTTAGTTCGAAGAATCTATTTCATCATAAAAGATAAAAGATAGGAACTTAAATTAAGATTCATATTCATAGACAAAAACAAATCTAAATCTAAGAAACTCCCTCGTATTTTTTATGGTTGAACTTCGATCTTCATCTCTTCCATGCTTCTTGATTTCTTCACCTTCAAAGGTTCTTGATAATCTTCATAACTAATCTAAGGATGATGAAGATGATGATAGGATAGGATGTGTTTAGGCTCCCCCAATGGGGAATGTGTTTTCAAGTGTGTTTGTAGGATGACCTCCAATCCTCCTTTTATAGCCAAAAAATTCACCTACCAAGAACATGTCCTTCCATTCTCTTTTCTTTCCACCTACCATTCTCTTGCTTTCCATCTACCAAGAATGTGAACTACCATTCTCTTGTTTTCCACCTACCATTCTCTTACTTTCCTCCTACCAAGAATGTGAACTACCATTCTCTTGTTTTCCACCTACTAAGAATGGGAGCTGCCACTTTCGTGTTTTCCAGCGCAGAGATAGTGTTTTATTCATAAAATGCTCCACAGACCTCCGAATTTGATGCTTCAAGTCCCCATGTGACGATAAGACATACATCTACAACTTTGTAGAAGGCCACTTCATCCAATTCGGTCTCTAAATATATCAAAATGACGTTCCAATGTGGAGGTTGTTTCTGATTTGGCGCCCAGGTGTGCGGAAATGGTACTAAAATATGATTTTGGCTAACTCCAGCTTGTTTCTTGCTTGTTTGGTCGTAGAGGTGTGAAACATCTTGGCCTAAACTTGTTTTATACGTCATTTTTCCACCCTTTATTCGATTGTATCCACTTAAGGCCTGAAATCACTTAATGCACGGATTAAACGCACAAGTGACAATATCAAGCGATAAATGAACATAAAACATAAACGCAAAGGGGCTTAATAACACGTAAAAATGACTCCTATCATATGTGCGAAAGGGACTGTCAATAGCCCTGATGTGCATTGGACCAATGATATCAAGCACATGATTTGGGAAGACTTTGGACGGCGCTTGAGCGATGGAGAAGAGTGAATCTGGATAGTATTGTCTGGAAAATCCAATCAAGCAGTCAGAGGGAAGAGACGTAGGACGCCGATGTGTAGGTACACAATCAGCATAGTACTCTTCAAGATATGGATAAAGTGCTTGAGCCAGCTCTTGATTCCTTTCAAGCAGGGAGAGGACGAACTCATAGTGATCAAGTACCTCGCTGCGGATTGAAGGGAGCAGTGGATATCCTTTGAATGGACTGATTACTAAGCCGTTCCAAGATCTAAGATTGGCAGTGAAGATCTTATCGAATAGAGAGACAGGAGTCAAAATCTTCACCATCAGATTGAAGTTTTCTTCACAGTGGCTTAGGGCAAAATTCAAGCACAAAACACCAGATGTACCACCGGAAGAGGTTTGAGCGTTGAACAGAAGAGGAGTGGTGGAAAATCTGTGAAGCTCTTGACGCAGACACTGTTCGATTTGATGTCTAACAATTGGGAGCTTGAGAACAGGTCCGACTCTCTGTTGACGCTGCTTGAGGCAATACTTGGCGAACTGACGCTTCTTGTCATGCATGCCTATGCCGAAAAGATGGGGAGCTTGGACTAGCTCTGAGAAGGTATATTTGTGTCCCACATACGCTTCAACCCAGTTAACTTCATTTATGCAGAAGTCTGTGCCAGCAGTCACCATAGCGCGAATGCCTTCAAGATGAATATCTCTAATAGCTTCAAAACGATATCTATCAGGCTGATAGTTAGCATTCCAGACGCTGTTAAAATAGGCATCAGCTTCAGTCTGAAGCAAGTCTGTCAACGATTCGAGACGCTCATCGGCATGAGCAGCCTTATTCTTCCACAGACGAAGTGGACGGACTGATGCAAGATTTTCAGGGCTATGAGCAGTCTGAGGGAAATGTGTGTAGCCTTCTCTGTTCAAGACTGACTCTGAAGGATTGAGAAAGCTAGGACGCAGAGGCTCATACATACTAATGTTGTAATCCCTTAGAGCGAACCCGATTGGCTTGTTGTGCCCATAATCCAGATAGTATGCTAAGTCCATGTCACATCTAGGAGTTCGGCCTCCTTGTCTGCCTTGTATGATGACTTTGATTTAACTGTCAAAATCAATCAGTCGAGCAACATCATTCTCTGCAGCAATATATCTTTCTTTGTTGTATCCTGTAGGAATGAAATCTTCTTCGAGCGCTAGGGGCATATAATTGATTGAATGATCAATCGTTGTCAGCGGCTCGAGTTGGAAGAAGTGTTTAGGCGCTGGAACGTCTTCAGCATCGCTCTGACCTTCTGAGCGTGCCTCTGTTATAGCCTGAACAGGAGATGAAGTCTGAACCTCTGTAGCAGTAGGTTCCTCAGCTTCAATTGCAGCAACTTCTACAGCAACATCTTTAGCGATAGTAACGACTTTGGTCAAGTCAACATCCAGGATGATATCAGTTGACGCTTCAGCAGCAGCTGCAACTATAGCTGAAAGAGAGGAACTATCCTCTATAAGAGCAGGATCTTCTACAGATGTAGGAAAAGAGATGCTGTGGGAAGAAATAAACTTACCCTGAGAACTTGTCTCAACAGCAATACTTTGAGCGCTTAGCTCAACAGTAACTTGAGCGCTTGGCTCATCAGTCTCAGGCTCTTCAGGAACGGGAGCAGCTCGACGCTTGCTAGTCCTGGAACGCTTGAAGATTTTCTTCACGTTGACTCCTTCAACGAGTTTAGGCGGTGGAGCGGGAGGATCAGCAGCTGGTTCTTCAAAGTCTATTTGTTTAATGATCCCTTCTAGCTTTCGTCTTTTGAGAGGTAACTTGTCCTCTGCATCCTCATCGGTTTCCTCATCAACCTTTTGAGAGGAGGCGGCAAATTTAACTTTGTGTTTTCTGGGAGCCCTCTTCTTGGTTGCAGCCGGACGCTTCACAGCTTCTTCTGGCACTGGACGCTCCGCTTCTTTATCGGATGCTTGACGTACTTCCAGATGCTCAGAGAGTGGTTTGGCAGCACCACCAATTTTGGGAGGATTGAAGAGATTGTTCAAAATCCTTTTTCCCAGCAACTTGGTCTTATTCAATGGAAGACCAGAAGAATATACACACTGTGATTTGTATAAAAGGTCACTCAGGACAAGCCCATACGGTTTATTCGAGCCGCTTAAACAGTCCTGAAATCTTCCAAAAACGTACTCACTCATGTTCAAGAGTATGGCAGTCATCATCTGGAATTGTACTGGGTTCACCTTATCAAAGGTTCCCACTCTGTATTCTATGATCTTGCTGTAGAAATCAGCCAATAGCCGATATTTGGACACCAGGTCTTTCTTTTCGAAATATTGAGTGTAGGGTACATCGTCGTACTCACTCATGGTTTTCCATGCTTCCTTGATCTGTTTTAAAGTAATAGAATCCAGTGCCTCAACCTCATTTGGGAGTTTGAAGTTCTCGGCAATGGAGGCAGCAGTCAGAGTGAATTCCTGGGGAGACTCCTTCGAGGATAGAGGAATTAGACAAGAGATAGACTTCTTGTCCTCTGAAAGTTTGGCAGTCCTCCAGAAGGTATCCACTTCAGTTGGAAACAGATACGAGTATTGAGTCAAGAATGACTTGAGCCCAGCTTTGACGACCATATCCATCATATCTGTTAGATTGATCTGAGGTTGCTCATACAAAAATTTCCAGTCGACAACAAGGCCTTCAGTAACCTTGATGGTAGCTTCGGCAAAAGTAGACGAGGATTTCTTTGGTGCCATTTTTAGTGAAAGAGATGAACTGAGATTTGCTTTTGCTTTTGAGAGAGAGAAAATAAATTTGCAGAGATTTTTGAGTATGAGTAAATGAATTTTCTGCAAATTGCGTTTTAAATGACAGAGGTTAATTTTTGAAACTTGTGTTCTCTTATCTCTGTAAGATTGATACACGTGTAAAGAGTTTTAATCTCAGCCATGAATTTATTAACCACGGACGCGAGTTTTATGTAATAGAGAGAAGTTACATTTGGTAATTCTCATATAAAGATTTGACATCCGAGTTAAAGTTTTCAAAACGTTTGGCATTTTCAGAGTGTAACGCACGCGCCCGTTTGTACACTGACACTTACACAAACACGTGCTATCTCTGAACCGTCATTTTGAAAAGGTTTTTAATTACCCGCCAGTTTGATGTGATAGAAGTGTGTGGATAGAGTACACAATAGACTGTTGAGTCTATCCACTACTTCAAGGAGCGTGTAAAAAAGTTTTATGCATGAATTTTTAAAGTCATTTTTATATTAAGTGTTGAATGGAATAGTTTCAACGCTTAATACCACTTATTGGAGACAATATGGACGCTTAAAGCTAAATTCCTTTTATGGTTTAGCGTCCAACATATTACACAAAAGAATACTGAGCGTTGATGATCATGCATCTGAAAGTTTTTGATCATTGACGCTTAGTTATGTTCAAGTATAATTTTAAGGTTCCCCCTAAATTTGATAACTTGTACCATTTGTTTTGTTTTGCAAAGAAAACTTTTAAACATAAACCAAGTGGATTCCCCCTAAATTGTATGTCTAATAAAGTATGATGTTTGATGATTAGGCGTTTAAATCAATCATACCTAGTTCACTTCTCAAAGTGAGAAAGCGTTGTTCGTTGAGCGCTTTGGTGAAGATATCTGCCAATTGTTTGGCAGTTCCAATAAAATGCATGGAGATATATTTCTTTTGAACATGGTCACGAAGGAAATGGTATCTAATGTCAATGTGTTTGGTTCTTGAATGAAGAACAGGGTTTTGAGTTATGGCTAGAGCGCTTTGGTTATCACAAAGAATGGGGGTTGGACCTAGGATTGTTCCATAATCTCTAAGTTGTTGCCTCATCAATAAAACCTGTGCACAACAACTTCCTGCAGCTACATACTCAGCTTCAGCTATGGAGGTAGCTATGGATTGTTGTTTCTTGCTATGCCATGAAACTAACCCATCACCTAGAAATTGACAAGTACCACTAGTACTTTTACGATCTATTTTGCAACCTGCAAAATCTGCATCTAAGTAACCGATTAGTTCAAAAGGAGAATCCCTTGGATACCATAAGCCTACATTTTGTGTGCCTTTTAGGTATTTAAGGATTTTCTTGGCAGCAATTAAGTGTGACTCTTTACGATCAGCTTGAAATCGTGCACACATGCATACCGAAAACATGATATCAGGTCTACTTGCAGTAAGATAAAGAAGTGATCCAATGATACCTCTATAATTAGTGATATCAACTTTATTTCCACTTTCATCTTTATCTAACTTAAGCGTTTGGCTCATTGAAATTTTTGAATATGATGTATTTTTCATACCAAATTTCTTAATCATGTCTCTCGTATATTTAGCTTGGTTAATAAATATTCCATTAGGGAGTTGTTTAACTTGTAATCCTAAGAAGAAAGTTAACTCACCCATCATGCTCATTTCAAATTGTTCTTGCATCATTTTCAAAAATTTCTCACACAGACGCTTGTTAGTAGAGCCAAATATGATATCATCAACATAAATTTGGACTAAGAGAATATCTTCGTTATTGGTAATTTTAAATAACGTTGTATCAACGCTACCTTTTGAAAAGCCTTTACCAATAAGAAAGATAGAGAGAGTGTCATACCATGCTCGGGGTGTTTGGTTAAGCCCATAAAGTGCTTTGTCTAACTTGTACACCATACCCTTACCATGGTAGTTGAAGAATCCCAGTGGTTGCTCCACATATACTTCTTCTGGGAGTTTACCATTCAGGAAGGCACTCTTCACGTCCATTTGATATACTGTAAAATTGTTAAACACTACATACGCTAGAAACATGCGGATTGCTTCAAGACGGGCGACATGAGCGTATGTCTCATCAAAGTCAATGCCCTCTTCTTGGCAATATCCTTGAGCTACGAGTCTGGCCTTGTTTCTTATTATAATGCCATTCTCATCCATCTTGTTTCTATAAACCCATCTAGTTCCAATGACTCCTTGGTGAGTTGGTCTTGGTACTAGTGTCCAAACCTTACTACGCTCAAATTGATTAAGTCCTTCTTGCATAGCTTCAATCCAACTTGGATCACTTAGCGCTTCATCCACTTTCTTAGGTTCCATATGAGATAAAAAAGCTTGCGAACATAGCCTCATTGAATGTAGCGGCTCTCGTTCTAACAGGCGCTCCAATATCTCCAATAATTTGCTCTGGTGGATGATCTCGCAGCCATAGTCTATCTGGTTGGAAGGGGTTAAGAGATTGAACAGGCGCTTGGGGATCAGACGCTTGACTACCTTCTTGCGTAGGCGCTTCAAATTCACAATTCCTTGTTTGCTCTTGATGATCACTCTCTTCATGATCATCAGCATTTCTTATATAATAATCCAGAGTAATCTCACGAGTAATCTTAGGAGGTGGCACTGAGATCTCATCATCGTCGTCAGTATCTTCATCAATAGTAATCTTAGACGCTTGATGACAAAGATCTTCAACTCCTACATCATTTATATGAACCTTACTCGGTTCTTGGTTAGCATCATCAAAAACAACATGAATAGATTCCTCAACCTTCGATTTGCCCTTGTTTAGGATGCGAAAATTCTTCCATTCTTGGCGTAGCCTAGAAAGATTCCCTCATCCGCTTTAGGATCAAATGTCTTTAGGCTTTGGGATCCATTATTATGAATAAAGCACTTAGAACCAAAGACGTGAAAATATGAGACATCTGGCTTACGTCCCTTCCATAGTTCATATGGAGTTTTTCCATGTTGTTTGTTGATCATGCAGCGATTTTGAGTGTAACACGCAGTGTTGATCGCTTCGGCCCAAAACCTAGGAGCAAGCTTGGATTCTGCTAACATTGTCCTAGCGGCTTCCTTAAGCGTTCGGTTCCGGCGCTCAGCAACACCATTTTGTTGGGGAGTTCTGGGAGCTGAATACTCATGATGTATTCCATTTTCTACACAAAAATTCTCAACAATCTTGTTAGAAAACTCAGTACCGTGATCACTTCTTATTCTTGCAACTTTAAGATCTTTCAATGTTTGAAGTTGTCGAATAAGCGTTGTTAACTTGTCACATGTTTCATCTTTGGATGACAGAAATTCCACCCAAGTAAATCGAGAAAAGTCATCTACTATCACCAAAGTATACTTTTTACCGCTTACACTGGTTGTTTGAACAGGTCCAAACAGATCCATGTGAAGTAGTTCAAGTATTCTAGAGGTAGATAGATGAGGTTTTCTCTTGAACGATGACTTAACTTGTTTACCCATTTGACAAGCGTCACAAAGGCGATCCTTGTGAAATGGTCCATTTGGTAATCCCTCTACAAGATTTTGACTTATAAGCTGAGAGATTGTTTTAAAGTTGAGGTGGTTCATTTTTCTATGCCATAACCAACCCTTTTTAGATTCATTTTTAGCAACAAAGCATGTTGGGTTGTTATCAAGTGTTGAACCCAATCTACCAAATATACGTTATTAGTTCTTTTTCCTTTCAATTTAGTAGACTTAGTCTTAGCGTCGTTTATATAGCAACAGTCACTTGAGAATATGACTTCAAAGCCTTTATCACAGAATTGACTTATGCTTAATAAATTGTGCTTCAGACCCTCAACAAAATAAACATCACTTATCATGATGTTCCCCCTATGCACAGTACCTATACCTTTGGTTTTACCTTTGGAGTTGTCACCAAATACAACCTGAGGACCATTGGCAGCTCGATAGTTGATCAGAAGATCCTTGGAACCAGTCATGTGCCTTGACGATCCACTATCGAAGTACCAAACAGATGTATCGACTCTAGCTCTAGATACCTGCACTCAAGAAGGGAAGTTCTATTTCTGTTTAGGTACCCATTGTTGCTTAGGTCCTTTAACATTAGTAACATTGTCAGTTTGAATTAGAACTTTAGGAACCCATATTTGCCTAGTCTTCATTGTAGGAATATTGGTCTTTTTGGGTTTCACATTGTGATGTGTGTGCTTTTTGGATATATAATAATATCCTTGATTATAATAACAATCATAATCATAGTCATAATCATAATCATCATAGTATCGATAATATGATCTTGACTGTCTTGGATATTGACGCTGGTATTTCCTTGGCACTGGCTTGGGTTGCACTTTTGGTGTTGGACGCTTAGCGCTTGATTCACAGTTGTCACTCTTATCTTTAGCTTTTTGAGCGTTTGGATAAACCCGTATTTGTGAATCATTTGCCTTAGTTTTACCCTTGCCTGAGTTAGTTTTGACTTTCTCATTTGGCCTCTTACCATTGTTACTTGGTTCATTTTGAGTTTGACCTTGTGAACCTTTTTCAACAAAGATAACACCCTTTCCTTTGTTGTTTGTTGTAACATTAGATTGATTGGATTGTTTATGGAGTTTATCGCATCCTAAACCGGTCTTCTCACCAAATAATTTGGTTACTTCAGTCACATTATCCAGCTGTCTAGAGGCTTTTGATAATGATGAGATGAGCTGCTCTGATTGGCAAGTCTAGCGATCAAATCAGCTTCTCTCTTGACTATTATATCAAGATCACCTTTTAATTAAATAACTTCACTCTCAAGCGATTGGTTTTTCTCAATGCACTGTTGCTGAATTCGCAACTCTGCTCTGAGCGTTACTTTATCTTTAGTGAGTGATGAAATAATAGTGAGATCATTTTGATATATTTTGGCAGCTTCTTGACATTCATTATAGTATTCTCTGACTTTGTCAAGTAATTCATCATAAGAAAGAGGAATTGATAATTCATTGATTACCTCAGGAGACGCTTCATCATCTCTGGCCATGAGACATATGAGCGCTGAGTCATCTAATGGCTCATCATCATCACTACTTTCGTATGATGATTCTAAATCTTTAGGTGCGGATGCTGGTTCTGATTCCGCTAGCAAACCTTGTTGCCGAAGGTTGCTCCTGAATTGGTTTCTATCCAAGTAATCCTGCCTTGAGGGCTTGGATACGTTTGGATAAGGGCAATTTACCTGGTAGTGCCCTGGTTTCCTGCAATTATAACAAAGATTAGTTTTCATCTTTTATTCATTTGATAACCTTGCAGTGTGTGGCTTTGAGACCATGGGTGCTGAGAGATTTTGAGTAGACGCTTGATATTGAACAGACGCTTGGGGTGAAGGAGCAGAATACTGAGGCGCTTGGTACTGTTGTTGTACTGGAGTGGGCGCTTGATATGAACTTTGTCCTTGATTATTGAAACCTTTTCCTTTCTTTTCATATCCCAAGAACTTCCTGAATCTATTCAGCAAAGCCAACTCTTCTTCCTCATTGATATCTGTATTCTTTCCTTTATTACCCGATTTGCCCTTGATTGATGTAATAAGCGCTCCAGATTCAATCACTGGACTACTCACAATATCACTGGCAGAATTCAACTCGAACTCAAATGCTTTTAGTTCTGAAAAGACGTCTTCTGGAGTTAGAAGATCCAGCATATTTGATTCTCTCATAGCGGTTGTCTTCATCAAGAATTTACTTGGTAAGTTTCTAAAGATTTTGTCCACCATTTCTCGGTTCTGTAAATCCATTCCCAATGATGTAAGTTCTGTAACTAGAGCTGTAAATCTTATATCCAATTGCTCTAACGTTTCATTGGGTAGCATCTTAAATCCATTAAACTTTTCCTTGGCAATGGAAAGTTTGTTTTCTTTGATTTGGGCTGAGCCACCACAAATCGTAGCCAACTTATCCCATATTTCTTTAGTAGTTTTGCAAGATTTGATTTTGTTAAATAAGTTGTCATTATCACCAATAGCCGTATATAGAGCGTTACGTCCAACATTGTCCAAGTTAGCTCTTCGACGCTCATCTGGAGTCCATTCTTATTTTGGTTTTTCAACGTAACCATCGGGAGTTTCCTCTGTGGCTCCAGGTGCTCTTGTGATAACTTAATATATTTTGATTGGCCCATCTGAAATGATATCGCACATGTCATCATCACATGAACAGAGATATGTAAATGCTTTGACTTTCCATGTGTCATAATTTGATTCGTTCAGCTTGGGAACTTTAACAAATGCCATTTCTAAATTTTAAAAAGCAACTAGATTTTTGAAAAAAAAAAAAGGATCAAATCAAGCAGTTATGCTTGGAAATTTTAAAATTTCAATTTTAACCGCTCTGATACCACTTGTTGGTCCCAAGTGGCATACGAAAGGGTCTAGAAGGGGGGGGGGGGTTGAATAGAC
Organism: Buddleja alternifolia; assembly: GCA_019426215.1. Classification (NCBI taxonomy): domain Eukaryota; kingdom Viridiplantae; phylum Streptophyta; class Magnoliopsida; order Lamiales; family Scrophulariaceae; genus Buddleja; species Buddleja alternifolia. The sequence goes on along the minus strand of CM033400.1, from coordinate 15,776,760 downwards.
CCTGAAGTTTTTTTCGGCTCCAAAAAGGTTTCGTATTAAAAAGGTTTTGGACGCTTGAAATGTGAACGCTTGACTGAGCGTTTACTTAGAAATATAGACGCTTAGGTTAAGCGTCTGATGAAGACTGTTTTTAGAGAGTTAACTTAGACTTCAAGATTTGAATACTTTAACCGAGTGGGTTTAAGCGTTCAGTTCTTTAATCAGTGTTAGCACATCGGAATGATTTTTCTAGTCTTCTTTTGAAAGCTTTAGCGTCACGAGAAGTTTCTTAGTTGCTTGGCGTTTGATTGTATTTTACTTAATCAATTCATGCAATGATATGATATGATAGAATTGACTGAAAAGTAAATAACACAATATTTGTAAGGTTCGTTGAGTGATGTAATCCCAACTACATCCTTCTCCTCCTTGAACACTTGGAGGCAATCCACTAAAGTGATTCTCAAAGAATCACACAGAATCTTCTACACAATAGGGAGAGATAGATGTCGATGACTTGAGCTCCTTGATCACACAGATTTTTGCTCCAAATCACTTCAATCTCCTTCCTTCTTTCACCCAGAAATGATGCAAGTATCCAACTTCGACTTCACACAGATCGCGAAGCTTGGATGGGTTTTTCTAAAACGGCTTGTTTGATTTTGATGAAGTTCAAACAACTTGGAAATATCTCAGTAGGAAAGTGGTTTCTTCGAAAAGAATGTTTGAGATATTTGTTGGCTGTCTCAGGATTGAAGAAAAGCAGAGGGAATGTTTTCTTGAATATTTTGGCTTTTCTGAGAGTTTAAGGACTGAGACTTCAATGCAACAGCAATTCCACTTGAAGATTAATTGTTCTCTCTATTTGGCTTGTTGTTGAAGTCCTATTTATAGGCATTCTTGGAGAAAGTGTCCGTTTGACACATGCACAGGCGCGTGTCTCTCACTTCCGCGAGTGAACAACTTTTGTACTTTTTCCTTAAAATCTGCTGCACAAAAGTTGGTGCTGCAGTCTGAGATAGTTGGCAGTCCAATAGGGTGGCTTCTCCGTACGTCTGAAAGTGCTTATCACATTTAATGCTCTTATCAGCATTTAATGCATTTGAATTAAATACCCGTTGGTACTTAATGCTTTGGGAATATTTGCATTAAACTCCTTCTGGACTTAGAAATAAATTCAGGTGAAATTACTTCTGTCCCATAAGGAAACGCTTGATGTAGCTGGTCAATTGGACGCTTGGAGACTTTTATCTTCTTTCAGAAATCAGGCGCTTGAGTCTTCGAACTTTACCACTGATAAACTCACTCAGAAATTATCAAACGCTCAGCCTAAGACTACTTAGCCTAACAATCTAAAGTAAAATAAAACAAAGCCTAATAGGCCTATTACAAAACTAACGCTTCAAAGCTTAGATAAATTTTCTACTAAAATCAAACTTACATATTTTGGGGTCTAACACAAAGTCCTAATTGTCATCATCAAAACATCTAACATGAAATTCCTAACACATTCGTTCTCAATTGGGATACAATGTGAGCCACGTGACTGGCTAGGTGTTACTCGCATCCTTTTGGTTTCCTCCAATTGCCTTTTGAGACGAACCTACAGAGTCGCGTTTAAAAGAAGTGTAAAAAGAAAATCATGGAGAAAACTTGAGAGAATTTTTCGATATTGGACATCGAGATTAATTGATTAATCATTGGATGATTTTATTAATTAATTAAGTTAATGAATTGATTAATTCCTTAGAGGAATTTAATTATAATATTAACATGGATTTAATTGATTATTTAATTTATTTATTTATTGGATAAATAAATAAATTATTTAATTAATTAAGTAAGCATAATAGGGCTAAAGCCCGATGGCTAAAAGGCCACAAAGTGGGCGTCCATATGAGGGGGTAAATTAGCCTAGGTTATTGTTTCATTGTAGTATAAATATACTACTTAGAGAAAAATTAACCTAAGTGAATTTACACACAAACTTTCTGTCCAAGTAAAAATCCTCCATCTCCTCTTTCTCTCTCTAGCCGTCTTCCTCAAGAGAAAAAGAAGAAGATTTTAGTTTTTGACTCCGGCGTGGCAATTTAGAGACAACGACGGATTTGCTGTTCAAGAAGCGATTGCAAAGCTGGTTCAAAATTCAACATACGCGAGAACGGTAATTGAATCCGAAACATAATTTAAATACAAGAAATAGAGATGAGCCACTGGGATTCAAATTTATTCTTCCGCTGCGTTTTTTCTGATTTTATGCAATTTTCCCCAACAATAGACACGCGTCTACATGAGTCCAACGGATAAATTCCAAGAAAGTCTATAAATAGTACCTTTCAGCAAACCATAATTTACCAAAAATTACACAAGAAAATTACGTCCAAACTTTGCTGAAATCCTTCCAAGGAAAGCTTACAAAACTCCATAACATAAACCTTCAAGCTTATCATACATTCGAAAGACAGTCACAGATATCTCAAACATCTTCCAAAGAAGAACCCTTCACTATTATTAAGATATCCTAAGTTGTTTGAACTTCCAAAAATCAAACAAACCCTTGTGACAAAAACCTCCAACCTCTTTCATTCGTGTGAGGAAGAAGTTGTGAATCAAGCAATATTTTTGAGTGAGAGAAGCTTGTTAAAGAGATTTCAAGTGGAACTGAAGTCTGTGTGATCAAGGAGTCCAAGATTATCTTCGTGTTTATTGATCATTTGTACAAGTCCTACTTTGATCATCATTTTGTGAATTTCCTCCAAGTGAAAAGCAGAAGAATGACATAGCTGGGATTACATCACCCAATGAAACTTTCATATCTTGTGTCATTTACTTTGCTGTTTTATTGCTTTATTTATCATTTGCATATTATCTTTAAAAAGCTTTAAAATCAGTTAAGCTACTAATTGGCAAAATCACAAAGCGTTGCTGTGCTAACCTTGATTAAGCGATCTAAGCGTTACCCTACTTTGGTAATCGCTAAAATCACTAAGTCTAAGTTATCTTTATCCTAGCGCTTTGCTTTCCAAGCACTCAAAATATTTTAAGATGCAAAATTTTGAAATCGAAAAAGACTTTAGGGTCTATTCAACCCCCCCTTCTACACCCTTTCGTATGTCACTTGGGACCAACAAAATCTCTAAAATTTGATTGTGATTTCTTTCACTATATTGAGAAAGAAATTGCTCAAATTTTCAATAATAATTCTTTCATTGATGAGCTCGATGTAATGAAAAAACGCCGATCACAATTTAGAATGCCTAAAGCTATATCTAATAAACAGGTTAACACATATATTTTAGTTATTTGTGATTTGTATATTTTAAATTTTATATTATCTTGAATTATAATCGCTTTCTGTTTTTTATTCACAATTTTTTTAGAATATTTACCAAATATGACGTATTATGGTTTGTCTTAATATCAGGTACAGAAATTTGCATTTTTCAGTTGCGTTTCAATATTTGATTATTTTAAGAAAAAAGGTTGTAGTTGCACTGAAAAAAATATGCCTAAAAATAAACGTTTAAAGTATTAATCATTTTAATATTTAAAATAAATATTAAAATATTCAATTTTTTGACATTTTGATCTCGTCCACAGTGTGAAAATCATAAAGAAAATAGCATGCTTATTATAATTTCAATTATGTCAATTCTTGATTAAAAGAAAAAGGAAAAATCAAATCTATTCTCGTAGTAAGAAAGTTCATATTAGAAATCAAGAAGTCAATAAACTATTTTTATTTATAAATTTTAAAATTATTAAGCACCTGTTCATTGGTATCAGTTTTGCTGCACCCATCCTACCCCAGATCCATGATCATACTCACTGTCTGGGAAAGCAAAACCCTATAATATTTTCCCTTTTGAAGAACCCCTCAATCGCACTAAAAAGTCCACTGCTACTCCATAATGTGAGCCGATTAAACGAAGGGATCGTGAGGTATCTGCGACAAGGGAGAAGAATTTTGACATTTTTCTTGCTCGTTCGCGGACTGCTGCATACACTCGTACAATTGAGGTCGGTTTTAACTACTATTTCGCTCAAATTGGTAATTTTTCGGAGAAATACAAGTCCCATTTTGACATGAATCCGCATCAATTAAAATAATTTTGACAATGCTTTTCAGTTTCTGATAATTATGTAAACCCCATCCAAAGTTGTTGAATGGTTTAAGGCAGGGGTTTACTCAAAATGCAGAAACTGGTATGAAGATTATAAGTGTTTGTTCTGAATTTTCAATACCTTTTTACTTGTTAGTGCAGGTTCTTCGACAATTTATATGTAATTTGTGCTAAGCTTGTTATGTACTGTAGATCTTGACACAATGTTATGAGTAGTGTAATGCTTTCGTGTAATCAAAAGTTCATGTACACCTTCGTTTCTTTAGTTTCCTGAACATTTCTTGTATGAGTTTACTGTAGCCTTAGTTTTTTCAGTTTCATATTAAAAATTCATGTACAGAGCTCATTTTTGGCAATTTTTGGGAGAGTCGTCTGTATAGAAATAACAATTTGCGGTATCTGAATTCTTCCGACTCGAAGCTATAGTGGACTTGGCCACTGTTCAGTAAAACAAAATGAAATGAGGGGGCATTTAAGGTATATAAGATACAGGGGTGTTTATACCAATTTGTCATACAAGGTATAAGACATATTTTGTGCTATTAGTTTATCACAATCCCGTTCTTCATGTTACTCTTTACCTATCAATTATCATCCTATCACCATAAGTGAACGAGTTTTTAGTGAATATCCCATAAAAAGAAGCATTTAATTTTGTAAGAAAGAAAGTAACAATTATAATCCTCACAATCCTGTTCTTCATCTGACTCTTTATCTATCAATTATCATCCTATCACCATGCGTGAACGAGTTCTTAGTGAATATCCCCTAAATAGGAGCATTTAATTTTGTAAGAAAGAAAGTAATAGCTATAATCCGACCAAAAAGTCTACTGATGTTTTTGAGCATGATCACATACTATTTTAATATAATATGTCAACTATCAAATATATGTCATGTAATACATAAATCAAGTGTGCAGAATGAGTGACTAGTCCGATGTATTAAATGAAAACAATATTTGTCATTGATGAGATTTATCTTCGAAAATGTGAGTGATAGTTTGTCCCCAAAGTAGAGCGGATGTTACAGTAAGCTCGTATTGTATTTAATTGTGGACTTTTGTATAGTTAAAAGTAATATAATTGTCCGAGTATTTTAAACTTAAATTAAAATTTTATACGCCTTCTTGATAGATGATTTTTTTTTGGGCCATGACCATAAGATATCACTAGCACAACTAGTATTGTGGTCGTAGTCTTCTTCATGCTAAACTAAATGTATAGCTATTCAATGTAAGAGTTCACCTTGAACCCTGTACCAATGATTGCTCACTTGCGTAGTTCTGAATCAGCTCTCAGAACTTATCATATATTATTGCAGTTATACAATTCCTGGAAGTGTCTTAGTGGAGGCACGAGAAAAGTACATAAGAGTTAGTTGCAGTGCAGTATGTTGGTATTAATATCATGGGATGACATGTTGCAATACCAACCAATGAAGTCCTGATAATGGAGGATTAAAGCAGCGTTGCTGACATAAGGTCTGCTTGAAACTTTTTTCTCCAGAGCTTTTAATAGTTTACTGTAATTGATAATAAATGTCTGCGTGCCTGTTTGAAATTCAGCATGCTATATAAGAATAATATATATGCAGATACCTCTGTTGTAGAACCAATTCTCTTAGTAGAACTTTTATGCATCTCTTTCTTGCAAAAATGGTGCTATCTATAGTCTGTAGAATCAGCACATCACAAATCCTTATACTTTTACCTTGTATGTTTTTTCTTCTAAACCAGGAGTTGCATGCTTTGACTTGGTTCTAGCCACTCCCTTCAGCGCGGTTCCAGCTTACTTGTTGAAGTTGCAAGTTTGAGTAAATTAGAAAGTCATGGGACGATTAAGGCTACAATCTAGCATCAAAGCAATTGAAGAGGAACCAGAAGACTGTGAGGCTACCCCTTCCAGTAAGGCTGCATTGGAATGTATGGTTAATTCGGAGATAGGAGCTGTGCTGGCGGTCATGAGGAGAAATGTGAGATGGGGAGGTCGTTATGTGTCTGGTGATGATCAGTTGGAGCACTCCCTCATTCAATCTCTTAAAGCATTGAGAAGACAGATATTTTCATGGCAACATGAGTGGCAATCTATCAATCCTTCACTATATCTCCAGCCATTCCTTGATGTCATTCGATCTGATGAAACAGGTGCACCTATTACTGGTGTTGCATTGTCATCTGTTTACAAGATTTTGACTCTTGATCTTCTAGATATAAATACGATCAATATTGAAGATGCTATGCACTCAATAGTTGATGCTGTTACTAGCTGCAGATTTGAGGTAACTGACCCTGCATCTGAAGAAGTTGTATTGACTAAGATTCTTCAGGTTCTTTTGGCTTGCATGAAAAGTAAAGCCTCGGTTATGTTGAGCAATCAACACGTTTGTACTATCGTGAACACCTGCTTTCGAGTAGTTCATCAAGCTGGAACTAAAGGTGAACTGTTACAGCGGATAGCTCGTCACACAATGCATGAACTTGTCAGGTGCATTTTTTCACACCTACCACATGTTGACAACACAGAACGATCACTGGTTAAAGGCGGCAGTTCTACAAAAAATGAGGTACAGAACTTCTGTTTGTTTCTTGTTTAAATTTTGATTTTTCTGAAAGGTCTGCATATTCATTTTTGTAACTTGTAAGTAAAACAAGGAGAATACCTGAGGAAAACTTAGGCCTGATGGGATGCTACTTTTGATTTCTCATTTTCCTTGGAAAAAGCAAGAGATTTTAGTTTAAGGGAGTAGAGATATGGTGGTGAAAGTGTGTTTGGATAAGTTTTTTTATAGAAAAAAAGTGTAATGATTATGTGTGATGTGATGTTTTTTTTAAAGAAAAGTTGTTTTTTTATGAGAAATTGTACGGAAGAGTAATTTTTTTATAAGAAAATCTAGACATATCTAATTAAACTTGTCAATTAAGACATCTAGAAATATATAAAGTGGTTCTTTTTTCACACGTTTCGTCATTTCGAATCAAAATATATAATTTTTAAATGCATACGTTAAGATATTGACCGATAAAAGCTTTTCAGTTATTGGGTGAACTGTCAAATCATGAATAATAAAAAATCTGACTTTCCTAAGAAAAATTTAAGAGAAATGTCATTCAAATCCATGTTCAATGAAATTTGAGATTTTTTTAGAGAATATTAACTGCAACATTTCTTTGGAATATTTTTGCGAGATGCTGAACAATTGCTTTTCTTACGAAAAAAGTCTATGAAAAATCAGAAAATGGGAAAGTGGTGGCCATCCAATCGGGGCCTTAGGGATGCCTCTTTTAGTTTGTGTTTATCTTCTAGAGAGAATTAAGTCCCTCTTTAATCACTGAGAATCTCACATCTTGTATGCCTATTTATTTGTGTGTATGCATGTGTGTCATTCTAAGGAGATAAACTGTTTGGGCTTTGAGGTTGAGATTCTTGAAAAAACATAATTAGATAAGTTGACTATTTTTGCTATAATTTGCGAGCATCAGAGTGCACATTCATCAAGTGATGTTCCTAATACATGCTTGGACCATTACTGTTGCGACGCTTGAGCCTTGAGGACTTCCTCGAGATGGATTACTTATGTTTCTTAATTGATCAATTACATTCAGCTACTTTAAACATTTTCCTCTACTGCAGACTGCTGGCCTTGATACAGATTATAGTTTCAACAGCAAAGCAGAAAATGGCAGTGGAACTTCTGAATATGATGGTCAACTCTCATCTGGAGTTTTTGGTACTTCCTCTGGCCTCATGAGCAGTGTGATGGATGAGAGTATAGCCAGGACTGATAATGGGAAGGATGCAGTTCCCTATGACTTGCATTTAATGACGGAACCATATGGTGTACCCTGCATGGTTGAAATATTTCACTTTCTTTGCTCATTGCTAAATGTTGTTGAACATACAGAGATGGGTCTTAGAGCAAATTCTATAACCTTTGATGAAGATGTACCTCTTTTTGCCTTGGGTTTGATTAACTCAGCAATTGAATTGGGTGGCCCTTCTATCCGCCATCATCCGAGATTATTGAGTTTGGTACAGGACGAACTGTTCCGTAACCTCATGCAGTTTGGTCTGTCAATGAGTCCCTTGATTCTCTCTATGGTCTGTAGCATTGTTCTCAACCTATATCAGCATTTGCGTATGGAGCTGAAACTTCAGCTTGAAGCTTTCTTTTCCTGTGTGGTCTTGAGACTTGCACAAAGTCGGTTTGGAGCTTCCTACCAGCAGCAGGAGGTTGCAATGGAGGCTCTAGTTGATTTCTGTAGGCAGAAAACCTTCATGGTAGAAATGTATGCGAACTTGGATTGTGATATAACCTGTGGTAATGTGTTTGAAGATCTAGCAAATTTGTTGTCCAAGAGTGCTTTCCCAGTGAATTGCCCTTTGTCCTCAATGCATATTCTTGCCTTAGATGGCCTGATTGCTGTGATTCAGGGAATGGCTGAGAGGATAGGGAATGGATCGGTTTCTGAACCAACTCCTGTCAATCTTGCGGAGTATACTCCATTCTGGATGGTGAAATGTGAGAATTATGGTGATCCTGATCATTGGGTCCCTTTTGTTCGCAGGAGGAAGTATATCAAAAGAAGGTTGATGATTGGAGCTGATCACTTTAACAGGGATCCTAAAAAGGGGCTAGAATTTCTTCAAGGAACACATCTGTTGCCTGAGAAACTTGATCCACAGAGTGTGGCTTGCTTCTTCCGCTATACTGCTGGACTAGATAAAAATCTTGTCGGGGATTTTCTTGGAAATCATGATGAATTTTGCGTTCAGGTGCTACATGAATTTGCTGGAACATTTGATTTCCAAGACATGAATCTCGATACTGCATTAAGGCTGTTTCTAGAGACTTTTCGACTGCCTGGAGAATCTCAGAAGATACAAAGGGTGCTTGAGGCATTCTCAGAGAGATATTATGAGCAATCACCACAGATTTTAGCCAACAAAGATGCTGCTCTCCTGTTGTCTTATTCCATCATTATGCTTAACACGGATCAGCATAACATACAAGTGAAGAAAAAGATGACCGAAGAGGATTTCATCAGGAATAACCGGCATATTAATGGAGGTAATGATCTTCCTCGTGAGTTCCTCACAGAGCTGTATTACTCGATCTGCAAGAATGAGATTCGCACCACACCCGAACAAGCAGCTGGTTTTGCTGAAATGACTCCTAGTCGATGGATTGATCTGTTGCATAAGTCCAAAAAAACTTCTCCGTACATTATTACTGATTCCAGAGCGTACCTTGACCATGACATGTTTGCTATCATGTCGGGCCCAACAATTGCTGCTATCTCTGTGGTATTTGATCATGCAGAATATGAGGATGTGTACCAAACATGTATCGATGGTTTCTTGGCTGTTGCAAAGATATCTGCGTGTCATCATCTCGAAGATGTTTTGGATGATCTTGTAGTGTCTCTATGTAAGTTCACAACACTGTTGAATCCCTCATCTGTTGAGGAGCCTGTTCTAGCCTTTGGTGATGATGCAAAAGCTAGAATGGCAACTGTTACAGTTTTCACTATTGCAAATAGGTACGGAGATTTCATTCGTACTGGCTGGAGAAATATTTTGGATTGTATACTGAGATTGCACAAGCTTGGCCTTCTACCTGCTCGGGTAGCTAGTGATGCAGCTGATGATTCAGAGATGTCGTCTGATCCTAAGCCTCTTACAAACAACTCCTCACTCTCTGCTGCTCAAATGCAATCCATTGGTACTCCCAGGCGATCTTCTGGCCTTATGGGTCGATTCAGTCAGCTTCTCTCTCTAGATACTGAAGAGCCAAGGTCTCAGCCTACTGAACAACAACTAGCAGCTCATCAACGCACACTTCAGACTATCCAAAAGTGCCATATCGACAGTATTTTTACAGAAAGCAAGTTTCTACATGCTGATTCGTTATTACAACTTGCGAGGGCGCTCATATGGGCTGCTGGGCGGCCTCAGAAGGGTAATACATCACCTGAGGATGAAGACACAGCTGTGTTTTGCTTGGAATTGCTAATTGCAATAACGTTGAATAACCGGGACAGAATCGGACTTCTCTGGCAGGGCGTTTATGAGCACATTGTTAATATAGTCCAATCAACAGTAGTGGCTTGTGCCTTAGTTGAGAAGGCAGTTTTTGGACTGCTTCGTATTTGCCAACGACTCCTTCCATATAAGGAGAACTTGGCTGATGAACTTTTGAGATCACTACAACTGGTTCTGAAGCTGGATGCTCGAGTGGCTGACCAATACTGTGAGCAGATCACTCAGGAGGTCAGTCGGCTGGTCAAAGCAAATGCAACTCTTATTAGATCTCCAATGGGCTGGCGAACTATTGCTTCTTTACTTTCTATAACTGCCCGACACCCAGACGCTTCTGAATCAGGATTCGAAGCCCTGTCATTTATAATGGCAGATGGGGCCCACTTGTCACCAGCCAATTTTGTGCTTTGTGTAGATGCAGCAAGGCAATTTGCAGAATCTCGTGTCGGGCAAACTGAGAGATCGATCCACGCCGTTGATCTTATGGCGGGATCTGTTGCTTGTTTGGTGAAGTGGGCCCAAGACGCTCAGGAAGCTATGGCAGAGGCTGAAGCTGCAAAATTGTGTCAAGATATAGGCGATATGTGGCTGAGGCTTGTCCAGGGATTAAGAAAGGTCTGTTTGGACCAGAGAGAAGAAGTTAGAAACCACGCTCTTTTATCATTACAAATGTGCTTAACGGGAGTAGACGATATTCACCTTCCACTGGGATTATGGCCACAATGTTTTGAAATGGTTATATTCACAATGCTCGATGATTTGGCTGAAATTGCACAAGGGAACCCTCAAACTCAAAAAGAATATAGAAATATAGAGGGAACGCTTGTTCTTGCCTTGAAGCTGCTTACAAAAGTGTTCTTACATTTACTCCATGAACTATCACAATTGTCGAGCTTCTGCAAGTTGTGGCGCAATGTGATTGGCAGAATGGAGAAGTATATGAAGCTGAAAGTTAAAAGGGGTGAGAAGCTTCAGGAATTAGTCCCCGAGCTTCTCAAGAATACACTTCTTGTTATGAAGACAAAGGGAGTGCTTATTCCAAGTAGTACTCTTGGGGGAGATAACGTGTGGGAACAAACGTGGTTGCATGTGAATAAGATATTTCCATCTCTACAATCGGAGGTGTTTCCAAATCAAGATTCAGGGTCTAATCAAGGTAATTCGAGTGAAGCTGCACCTTCTGCTCAAAAGGAATAGTATTGAGTGATTGAAGCTTTAAATGGTTTGTAATCTTACTCTTCTAACAATCTTCTTAGTAGCTGAAAATTGCCACATTGTATCATTTAGATTAGCTTGTATCTTTAATGTGTTTGGCTTGAATTCTGATGAAGTTGAGTATAATTTTTCCGAGGATTATAGGTGGCTGCTTACACTGTATAGAATTTGAAATCTGCATCTATTTTTTAGTACGAAGTTATATGCTGACTATATTTACCAAAAAAAAAAAAAGGTTATATGTTGACTATGATATTTTGCTTAGTTTCGGAATATTTATGCTCTCACGTTGCCTCAATATTTAGTTTTCTCGACAGTAATTTTCTTCATGGTCATGTTTACTTTATTTTAAATGATTTTTTTGATGGGTGTGTGTTTGTAATTATGTTAATACCTTTCGAAGAAATAGTTCATGAATCTAGTTAATCACCATGATATGGTGAATAGTTAATTTAATATATTTATGAACTATTTTCTTGGACCGTGGTATTAACTATTGAATAGAAACATGAAATTGTGAAATATAACAAGTTATAGCTAAATAAGAGAGGATGACCACGGGCAACTTCTTTTCATCTAGTGTTTGTAATTTTTGATTGACAATGTAATCCTTTTCTTTTTTGGTTATTTTAGCCTCATGGCTTGCCTTCTTCCTTTTTGTATATAGTATAGTGTGTCTATTTTTTCTATCACTTACTTAGTTCAGTTTGGTTGCATCCTATCAATTACATGACAAGTGTAATATACTTGCTTTGTGATTGATTACTCTCTTTGAAATTTACATCAATGACATATGAAGTTTAATGCATTTGCCTTGTAAATGAAGTTTAATGCACTTGTCTTGTGAATGCCTTAGGTGCCGACCACACTTGAATCCATGTAGGATTTGAGCTAGAATTTCCTTGTAACAAGAGTAAATACTACGTGTTTTATGCTTTGTTGTTTTATTTAAATATTACGCAAAAGGGAGGGGTCTCGAAAAAGTCCCCACCGCTGTAATGGTGGTAAAAAGAAAAATGAAGTTTGTAATATGAAGATATGATGAGATGGTAGCAAGAAATTAAAACTAGAAAGAAAAGTAGTTTTATTATTACTTTCCCGCTTGAAGTTTATTCTTGTTCTTCCCATTCCCTTTGATATCCTAGAAAATACTCAAAAAAATTCCAAAAGTTTGGTAAGACAAAATAATCCCCCAAAACTTTGAAAATAAATTACTAAGACGCTTTTGATGTCGCAAAATCATCCAACTTTTAAGGATTCTAGTAAATGACATGTGCATTGCACGTGATCATATGATATCATTAAAATAATTTATGTGCGTAAATAATGTTTAAATTTAGAAATGTTATATATAATCAAAAGTTAAATAATAATTATTTGAATAATTAACATGAATAAATGAACCAACTAAAAGACCTACGTTTATTTAAAAATGAAACCTAGATAATAATGTAAATAAATAGAGGTCACTTTTGGCCCCTTATGTTTGTTGTTAGAATGACTTTAGTCCCTCGAGTTTAAATCATGACTTTAGCATCATTGATGTTTGGAATTGGTTTCACTTAAATCATTTTGACATATTTGCCCTTAAATTGGTTTCATTTTAATCCCTTCATGTGAGCAATGCATGCTCATATTCAAGGATAAAAATGTCCAAAAGGACTTAAGTGAAACCAATCCAAACATTATGGATGCTAAGGGCACGATTTAAACTTGAGGGACTTAAGTGATTCTTGTTAGGATTATGCCCTCGGATGCCATAGAAGATAGATTGGATAGGGCATTCAATTTGTAAATGACTTATTTTATTTATAATAGTAGGCATTATATTAGTTTTCACATAAATCTTATTAGTATCTGTAAGTAGTGTAAAACAATTGTCCATGTAATAAGTGCAATCTCTTTACTTCCTATGAGATAGGAAGAAAGGCATTAGAGATATTAATCTTGATTACTTAACTAGTTTGCAAATAATAAGAAGTCTTTTATGGATAATAAAGACTTAGAATACTCGTACTATCTGAACTTTGATATGAGAGTGCTAACCGGATACTATGTGATAATGAGAGCTTATAATTGTAGACACATTAGTGGAACTGATATATTCGAACCCGACTTGCATCGGTTCTGTCACATAGGTTTTCACTCTATGTCTATCAATAACAGAATTGATTATTTGTGATAGGTATAAGTGAACCTATGACTTGAAGTATCAGGATGAAGATGACATCAAGTTTTTCACTAGAGTAGTTAGATCCAATTCACACGTTGGTGGGGTCGATCTTGAAATGCGGCTTAATGGGCAAGTGGTAGTCTTAACTAATTATAAGATGGAATTTGTTCTCTCATAAGTGAGTGAGAATGTGTCCTATGTGATTATAGATAATGGAGATCAAAGTCTTTGGCCAAAACATTAAAGTCGCTTGTGCCAAGCACAAAAGCGAACTTAGTGACTTCGTATTAATATAATTTGTACATATGGTCAAGTTTAGTAAGTTTGACATAATCGTGATTGTCACTTGACTGGTATAGGAGAACAAAAAGTTTATACGTATACAATATTCATGATTAGAAAGGTTTTGGAATGATCTATTCATTGGATCTCGTTTGGGCTACGAAGTGGGCCACGTGATTGTCTAAATGTTACACACGTCCTTTGAATTCCTCTTATTGCCAAATGAGACGAACCTAAATAGCTGCGCTAAAAGGTTTTGCAAAAGAAAATAAGGAAGGAATTGCTTTAGAGACAATGTTGATATTTAATTAATCATTAGATGAAGTAGTTAAATAAATAGATAAGATTATTTGTTAATTAAATTCTTGGATATCTGATTAATTAAAACTAATTAATTAATTAATATATATTTATTGGATAAATAAATAAATAACTAAATGCACACGAGACCAAATGGGCATGTATTATGGGCTTATGTAGCTTGATCATCAAGTCATGCGATATAAATACATATCACTTGAAGACTCTTTGACCTAATTGACTTTAATTAGTTACATTCTAAGCCTCCAAAGCATAAAAAGAAAATTCCCTCCCCTCTCTCCTATCCTAGCCGTCCACTAGAAGGAGAAAGAAGTAAATTTTCTCTTGCAATTCTATGCGTGATAATTTAGAGATGGTGTATATTCGCCATTTGGATCAGACTTCAAGAAATCAATCGAGGATTCAAGAAGGCTAGAAAACTCAAAGTGCGGTGTAGATAGCTCTCTGGAAATTTCAAAAAATTTTGAAGAGCCGAATTTTTCAACCAATTCGCTACAACGGGTAAGTTTAATGCTTTATAGATTTGACTATGCAAATCAAGATGATCACTTTGAGAATTTTTTTCAATTATTTGCTTCGCTGTGTTTTTACCACATTTTCTAATAGTGGTCTCAGAGCCAATATCTAATCTGCATATTTAATCTTTTATGTGTATGGTAAATATCATATTAATATTTGAAGATCTATGTCGACATTGGATGTGTGAAGTCTCCTCGCGTAGTTCTTTATCTCGCTTGTGCAAGAAATGTGATATTATATTGATTATATGGATTTCTTATGTGGATTGTTGATTATTATCATTTGGGCCCAAATTGCGGCATGGAGGTTATGACCCCTACAGGCAGCATCGGGCTTGTCGTAATGCTTGGTCATAGCCCCATGATTTCCGATTCCCCTCCCGCGCATGGACGGAGCTTATCATGGTAATGGGGTCGCAGATTTAGATATGTACTCGGGCATCTAAGTTTGTTAGCAAGGTCGCTCCTTGCATTTGGTAACGTGTGTTAGTTTTATGTGTTTTTGAAACATGTATGTATGTATGTTATTAAATTTGCATTTTATGATGTTTAGCAAAGAATTAATTTTTTCTGATTTTCAGTAATTCTCTGTAATTTATGGAAATTGAAATATTAAGAAACGAGAAAAATCAGGGCTCAAAATGCGCTGATCGCGCACAGCATCGACACACTGCTACACGGCCTGTCAGGGCTGTGCATCGGATGCACGGCCATCACTTTCGGGTCTAGGACCCGATTTTGAAACGGGTCGGGTCAAACAGATTAAATTTTGGTATTTCGGGTTTTGGGTAAATTTGATTATCCAGAATAATTAATATTACGCCCAGTTAGAGATTTACTAAAATATGACATATTAATTAGTTTGTGCCTAATTTAATTTCGCCAAATGGGGCAATGGGTTGGTGATTTGAACTTAAATTAAAATTAGCCCAATTGATATTAATTAAGGTAAATATTCCAATTAATTAATTTTGGGCCTAATTAAATTTAATTAGAGTAGACCAAAAGAATGGTGACCCGAATTTAATGAAATCGAGCCCAAAGAAACTTAGTTGGAATAAATATTTAGTGGGACTAGTTGTAACGCCCCAAAATTTGGTCATAAAAGACCCACTTGAATACATAAGTCTATCGTAGCTGTAGTTCCAATTTTAAAACATGGACCCAATTTTTATCAATGTATCTTAGGGTCCTACTCCTGAAACTATCATCCGCATCACGAAGTAACTTAATATCCTTGAATAAACTACCAGTTTTTACCTCTTGGATCGTCTATGTCTATTCCTGTTATCCTCCAAACTAGTCTCACTGCTCAACTCACCTACAGCTGGAAGGAAGGAATGAAACAAAATACATAAGCAAAGGCTTAGTGAGTGCCAGTGCTTGTGTGCTAGTTGCTTAAAATAGTTTTTAGACCCAAATGATAAATTATTGAGGGAAAAACAATAATATTTTTTGTTGATTTTCAAAGGATCATTGAAATCCTAAATAAGAAAAGCAATTTGTGATCATAGTAACAATTAAGCAATAGCTAGTATGAGACAAAGGTCTTAGTATATGCACGATGAGATTTTTTCAAATATCATTGAAACATGCTTGGAAAAAGTTACGTTCATGATAAAGCTGGAACAATTGGTGGTATGATATTTAAGTTTCAAAACATGCATTTAAAAAAAACATGTAGTTCAATGCAAGTATCACGTACAAGACATGTTTAAGTAACACGTACAACACATGTTTATATAACACGTACAAGACACGCTTAAGCAGTAGGGGGCCATGTTAGCAATACCATCGCGTCCGATGATTTACCCACAGCACTTTGGGTCCCGCTGCTTCTTCCTTATCACCCCTGAACACGCGGCTTAAAAGCCATCACCTTATACCTCCCCACGCAGGCTCGCGATGCCCGATTTGGTCATATCCGGAGTATGCCACACGATAAATGACCCATGCACCCTCAGAGCACTCCGTCCTAGGTGCATGGATCTGGACGTGAATAGCGGGAACTGTTTAAGACCGCAAGCCCATGCTTGACCGGCCGAACCCTGCCCTATCCATCGCCCGACCTTGGGCCCAACACAACCACGTCAGATGCAACACGTCACAAGAACACCATCACGGCAAATGATCACGATACAAGACCAATGATGGAGTAATTTCACAAAAATCATAAAACCGATGTTTATTTCGAAATCATTCTTGTATAAATTATGCATCTGAAATAAGCATGCAATCACGTATGTCACGAATGAT
This sequence comes from Buddleja alternifolia, assembly GCA_019426215.1. NCBI lineage: Eukaryota > Viridiplantae > Streptophyta > Magnoliopsida > Lamiales > Scrophulariaceae > Buddleja > Buddleja alternifolia. The sequence goes on along the minus strand of CM033400.1, from coordinate 15,759,851 downwards.
GCAATGAAGTATTTTAGTTCACGATGAAATATTTAATCGAACAAATAGTTTTTCAGAATTTCCTTAAAAGAATGTTTTCCTCGAATTCATTTTCACAAAACATGCCTGCAAAATTACTTTTGCAAGATACGTGTTTGAAAACATTCATGCAGGTAATAGTTGGTGCCAAGAATTGGTGAATGTAAAATGAGTCCTGAATTTGATTTGAAAGTGTTGAAACTCATTTTCATGTCAAGTATTCAAAGCATGTTGAAAGTACATATATATATCTATATATATATATATATGACGTATTCCTTCCAGTTTTGAAAGACCTATAACTATAATTTTGAGAGGCAACTCACTCTAATTTCCAAGTTATTCAGCGTCGTCCTCGAGCGGTTTACTAACACCACCTGTTAATCCAAGGATTATATTAGAAATCTATTCTCTAACACTCGTCATAATAATCTACTCGAAAAATCCTATGCGGTCCTATGAACTACATGAACATGCACGAAATACTATTCTCCCAAACTATGCTTAACTTCATTATATTCAAAGATTGACAAAACACTAAGAAAATAAATCTGCGCGGTTTTGGTTTAAAATCTATTAAAATTCATAAAACATGATTTTACTTTTGAAATTTTTCAGAAACACCCGAGACTTACTGAAAAAGTTCAGGTAAAAGTTTCAAAGGTAAACTAGATTTGTAAGTAGCTGTTTCATCCTCCAAAACCCAGCCAAGCAGAAGCTGTTTTTACACAGGCAGGATACACTTCAAAAATTTGTATAAAATCTCCTGTTCATCAGAAGGCTCCAACATTTATAGGACATGCTCACAAGACACTCAAAATGGATCAGAAAATTTTTGGAAGCCAAATAAAATCTGTAGATACAAAATTTTCAGCTTATAACAAAGCATATCTGTAAATAAGTAATTCCCTGGCAGCAGTGGTTTGCCAATTTTTATAAAATTCACCAAAACTTCAAATATTTCCAAACTCCACGATTTTTCCTATAAACACAACAAAGTTTATTGAAAAATATTTTGGCTTCAAAATTTCATTCAATTGGATCTTCAAATACATTGTAGAACACACATGCAAAAACTGAAATTGAGCTCATTTTATTTTCATGACAAAACCATCATGCATGTCTTAAATGATTCTTAAAAATAAGTTAAAACTCACATGCAATCACTTATCCATGTATAAGCTACATATATGGTCATGGATCTACAACAATTTATCCAAATCCTTCACTCATTCACACAAGCAATAAAAGTTTCTAGAAACTAAAATAGCAGACTGCGTAGGTCTATTGGTGGTCATTTTTAGACAATTTCCGCATCCATTTTCTGCAAACTTTATCATAAAACATATCTATATTCAATAAGGATTCTAATGGAGGTCTTGCATGTACAATTAGAGCACGGAAAAAGGGGTTTGTTGGGCAATTGAATGTGAAACACAGATTCTGGAATTGAAAAGAGCTTACTGGCAGTGATACTTTAAATACAAATTATGTAATGATTCCTCAACGATTTCTAAAGAACTTTAAATGTAAAGATATCTACACTCATAGAGGTTTCTAAATATGGTCTTGCATGTAAGATCAAACCAACGAAAGAGTTGTTTCTTGCCCAAAGAAAATAGAACACAGTTCTGAAAATTGAAAATACGGACAGCTTACCGCACGGTTTGAAGCGATTTTGAAACTTTTGGTAGCCAATTTGATAAATCCAATTCCATAGTATTATTTCTTATCCTCTTGTGAAGATTTTGAGATAAGGAACTCCCAATTTGGACATCATTGCGTCCTTCAAAACGTGCGAATACCAGCACTGCCAGTGCTGGAAATTTCTGTGCGGAAATTGCTTTGGGAAAATGGTTTCTATGTTGTGGGTTAAGTTTTCTCTTTCCATGGCTCTCTTAAACGGTTTTGTAGCTGAAAAGAGATGAAAATGGGAATGAACTCTGATTTTAGAGCAAGAAATACATGATGGATGAGAGGAGAAAAGAAGAGCAAGATAGGTGTGCATATATATAGGGGTGATGAGGACTTTATTGCAAATTTTCTATTTATCTCCTAGTCCTACAATTATTGTATCTTATTCCAAGGTTTATACATGAATATGAATTGATATAAAATCCCCCAATTACTAATACTAATACATGTTAATCAAGTAATGTTCGTGGTGTCATACTACTAGTCATCGAATTAGTAAGTATACTAATACTAAGAAAATTCGGCTGTCACACTCTTCCCCCCTTAAAGGAATTTGGTCCCCAAATTCTTTCCTTAAAAAAAAGGGTCAAGGGTGGTATCTTCACATGTACTCTTAAGTCTACCATGCTTATTCTAACTTGTCAGATTTTTCCCATATCACCTTGACCAATGGGATACTGTTATTTCGAAGTTCATGAACCTTGTAGTTTTCGATCCGTATGGATTTATCTTTTTATGTCGGGTCTTGCTTTAGATAAAGCATGTCTCAATATATTACACACGTCGAGTCCAACTAATATTTACCTAATTAAGAAACTCGAGAAATATAATGTGTGCGAGCATCTTTAATATCACCATTGAAACTTCTTTATTTTAATCTTCATGACTCCTCCTCTAGATGAAACTCTCAAAGGTCTCGATCATAAACATTTACTTTGATCGCCGTATTATGGTTGTGTACACAGTTCTCCAGATATCTCAGCGTATTCACGTTCTTTAGATGATTATTGAATCTCGTTGATAGAGTCTCGGATCACTTCTACGTGTAGGACTCAGTAAAAATGTTTAAATACGTCAATGTTGACATACTGGAGCTCTTTAATAAGTTCTGGAAGTCTCTGTCTTGGAACCAAGGTGTTGATATTCCTCTGCATCCTTGAAGTTGCTAGTTCTCTCTGTTTCTTACTTTTTATCTTCCTTTCTCATTGAAGTATGTTCGTCAGGGTAATTAAAAGATCCCGATTGTTATACGATGATTGATGTGCTTGTAATTTTCTTCAGAAATCACTACAACTCCATTTTCCATATGCTCTAGGGAAGGAAATTGGACGTCGCTATAGCTATCAGTCCCTTTGATAGTCGATTCGCTTCAGTCTTCGAGTTTCACCCATAAAAGTTTCCATCGATATATTTGTCTCTTATGCATAGATTTGAAAGTGAGAGTACTCAATATGCTAGTATCAACTACAGCTAACCATATCAATCGAAGAGTTGTCCCAACAAGATTGATGATGTGTCTTGGTATGTGAGAATACATCAGAGTAAGAGAGAAATTGCAGGAACTAAAATTAATGTGATAATTAGTTTAAACAATTGATTAGAAGATCAATTGAGGAAGTAAACAAGTGATCGATAACAATAGAATACTTTGAATAATCAAAAGAGATGCTTAAGCAGGACAAGTTATAAAGTCCTTCAAATGGTCGGACTTATTGCGAACAAGATAGATTATAACAAGAGATGTGAACTTAAGAACATCCTTGAAGACAATTTGTCATTCAGCTATGTTTTAACTCAAGGGTAGTTACAACCAGTTTCAATGTAAGGTAGATCAAATAAGGTAGGAACCAATGATAATTGAAATGAAATTCTCCAAAATAGGAATTGAAGAAGTAGGGGATTGTAAACAAAAAGATTAATTAATATGATCAATATTAGATATAAACAATTAAGGCTGCAAATGCATACTTCATATGCTCATAAAAGGGAGATTTAAAACAAATGGTTTCATCTCAAACCGGAGGGATGAAGGTGGTTCAATTTAGAGAAGCTCCAATACAAAGAGATCTAAATATAAGCCTTGAGAGGAACTAGAAGTATTACTATACGCTGAGAAATTGATCTCCTTGAATGGAGAAAATTTCATGCAAAAGAGCATTCAAGAAATATTTGTTTAAAATGATATGGGTACAAACTCAAGATTTCACAAAGATTATCAATTATTGGAATTATAATAAACTACCAACATAATCTTCGAATAAAAGATGGATGAGCAAGGAAAATCACTATTAAAACTCAATTATTAGGAGTCGGCCACAGGAGTAGAATAAAAGTCCTGATTCAAGATGACGGTTCTGTGATAATTGAATCGCCCTCAAGGAATAACAATTTCAACATGTCTTATGAATTCATAAATACAACCACATGGTCAATCTGTAAGAGATTTCCAGGATATAGTGCAAGGTAAAATGTGTTGAGGTCTCAAGAATGAAAACGGTGACAACCAAAAGTTCAGATTCAACGATGTCCTCTTTGTAATAAACAAAGTTCAATAGTTTGACAAGCCTTAGATAAAAATTAGTATAGGTAATAAAGAATAATAGAATAGAAAGAATAATTTGATCACTCAACAATTAATTCAAGAAGGAGAGGATGCGAAAGTCTTCAAAGGCTAGGATATGAAATTTTTAAGATGAATGAACTTATAATATGAGCAAAAAGTACAAGCATCCCGTGGAATCATACAACGAATCAACGAATAACATATTGCCAAAAGTGGTTACAAGAAATCTCAAATAGATAGAATAGATTGGACAAATATATAGAAGAGGCAATTACTGCTTTAATAAAGGGGATTGAAGAACTGAGAATGACGAGAAGAAAATGTGATTCAATAGATGAAATAGACTATGAATACATAATTCTGTTAGAAAATGCATACATCATATGCCATAGAAGGACCCGAATGTAGATTATTGTCATCTCAATATTCAAGGAATAAGTAACTACTTGGATGACCTTCAAGACATAAGACGAAAAATAAGCCTGACGGAAAGTTGAAAGATCGGTGGATTCAAAGAAATTATTAATGTATATGGATTAAGAAATATTTCATGAAGAAGAGTACGAAAAGAGATCCACTGAAAGTGAATAGCTAGAAGCTTAAGGTTTCATAAGATGAATGCAATAAAAATAATCAAGCTGAGATTTTCAAATAAATTTGACGATTTGAGTTCAATGCGAAATAAGAGGCGAGCATTAGGATCCAATAGATAGAGTAGAATAAAATTTCAATTCCAGTAGTGATTCCAGAATTGGGTGAATCGCCTTTAAAGATTAAGGATTTAACAAGTAATGGGACTCAAAAACAGAATCATAGAACATAACCTTGAGAGGTTTTCAAAGAGTGGATGTAAAATAATGCGAAGGAGAAAAATTCTCAAGAATTAAATTATGAACGATAAGGACTTCCGAATACTAAAGTTTTCCAATTATGAAAGGGACATAATTTTTTAATAATGAAGTTTACTAGATCCCCGAACATAATAATGAAGCATGTCGATAGGAGCTGGTTTCCAAAAGAGATATGAGAAAGCGTTGGGGAAGTTAAAGTTATGTTAGCGACAAGAAATTCCCCCTGGTTTATGAAACAAGGGAAATCACCCTTTTTGAGTTCGTTCCTAACACATCTACCTCTAACTTCACACGATCGTTACAAGACGAAAGATTGAGTAGTATAGCAGGACGAAATGAAGCAATCCTCATTCACTAGGTCAGCCTTTTCTGAGTTAACATTGAAGTGGGCTTGTACGACTCGTTGTGCGTCCATTCTTCGATAAGGAGCATTATTTACCATGCAAGGTCGCCTCCATAAGTCATCTTACTTCTCTTTCTCGTAATAGAAATTGTCATCGCCTCAATGCTATGACTTACTACAACTTCTTCTAGATAGGCCTCTAATTCTATCTTAGCTTTGTAAACAAAAGGATAATGAACAATATGGATTGTTTTACGTGACAAGAACCCATTTGGCTAGGAGCGACAAGGTACTTATTCTTTATTGAATAAGGAAATGACATTTTATCCTTGAGGGTAAAAAGCGGGGAGCATGATTTAAAGCCGAGGGACTACATGAGTTCAACTAGATGAAATGATTATCTGCACTCATCGCATAATTTGAGACAACTATTGACACTATACTGAAATACTTGCTATTAGAGTTCATACTCAATTCTAAACTTCGGAGTTATTTCGATTCCTGTAAACTTACTCTATTATTAATCTAGAAATCGGAATTATCTTCCATCTAACACATACTATTATCTTCTAGTCACTTAAATAAAGTAACTTTCTCCAAAATAACAATAAAATTCAAGGAACTCATCTCGACTTCACGAAAACATGTCTCAAATTCGTCCAAAGAATTAACGTCCATCAATTTCGTAACATAGAGAAACTAATATCCTTCTCAACTTGTCAGTCCTCAACATCATCATTTAACCTACAAATCCATTAATCTTTCCACAGTCCGAAGATCTTATCCCGGTATAGCTCAGGCACTAGCCCAAGCTCTGATACCACTCTGTAACGCCCCAAAATTTGGTCATAAAAGACCCACTTGAATACATAAGTCTATCGTAGCTGTAGTTCCAATTTTAAAACATGGACCCAATTTTTATCAATGTATCTTAGGGTCCTACTCCTGAAACTATCATCCGCATCACGAAGTAACTTAATATCCTTGAATAAACTACCAGTTTTACCTCTTGGATCGTCTATGTCTATTCCTGTTATCCTCCAAACTAGTCTCACTGCTCAACTCACCTACAGCTGGAAGGAAGGAATGAAACAAAATACATAAGCAAAGGCTTAGTGAGTGCCAGTGCTTGTGTGCAAGTTGCTTAAAATAGTTTTTAGACCCAAATGATAAATTATTGAGGGAAAAACAATAATATTTTTTGTTGATTTTCAAAGGATCATTGAAATCCTAAATAAGAAAAGCAATTTGTGATCATAGTAACAATTAAGCAATAGCTAGTATGAGACAAAGGTCTTAGTATATGCACGATGAGATTTTTTCAAATATCATTGAAACATGCTTGGAAAAAGTTACGTTCATGATAAAGCTGGAACAATTGGTGGTATGATATTTAAGTTTCAAAACATGCATTTAAAAAAAACATGTAGTTCAATGCAAGTATCACGTACAAGACATGTTTAAGTAACACGTACAACACATGTTTATATAACACGTACAAGACACGCTTAAGCAGTAGGGGGCCATGTTAGCAATACCATCGCGTCCGATGATTTACCCACAGCACTTTGGGTCCCGCTGCTTCTTCCTTATCACCCCTGAACACGCGGCTTAAAAGCCATCACCTTATACCTCCCCACGCAGGCTCGCGATGCCCGATTTGGTCATATCCGGAGTATGCCACACGATAAATGACCCATGCACCCTCAGAGCACTCCGTCCTAGGTGCATGGATCTGGACGTGAATAGCGGGAACTGTTTAAGACCGCAAGCCCATGCTTGACCGGCCGAACCCTGCCCTATCCATCGCCCGACCTTGGGCCCAACACAACCACGTCAGATGCAACACGTCACAAGAACACCATCACGGCAAATGATCACGATACAAGACCAATGATGGAGTAATTTCACAAAAATCATAAAACCGATGTTTATTTCGAAATCATTCTTGTATAAATTATGCATCTGAAATAAGCATGCAATCACGTATGTCACGAATGATGCAATGAAGTATTTTAGTTCACGATGAAATATTTAATCGAACAAATAGTTTTTCAGAATTTCCTTAAAAGAATGTTTTCCTCGAATTCATTTTCACAAAACATGCCTGCAAAATTACTTTTGCAAGATACGTGTTTGAAAACATTCATGCAGGTAATAGTTGGTGCCAAGAATTGGTGAATGTAAAATGAGTCCTGAATTTGATTTGAAAGTGTTGAAACTCATTTTCATGTCAAGTATTCAAAGCATGTTGAAAGTACATATATATATCTATATATATATATATATGACGTATTCCTTCCAGTTTTGAAAGACATATAACTATAATTTTGAGAGGCAACTCACTCTAACTTCCAAGTTATTCAGCGTCGTCCTCGAGCGGTTTACTAACACCACCTGTTAATCCAAGGATTATATTAGAAATCTATTCTCTAACACTCGTCTTAATAATCTACTCGAAAAATCCTATGCGGTCCTATGAACTACATGAACATGCACGAAATACTATTCTCCCAAACTATGCTTAACTTCATTATATTCAAAGATTGACAAAACACTAAGAAAATAAATCTGCGCGGTTTTGGTTTAAAATCTATTAAAATTCATAGAACATGATTTTACTTTTGAAATTTTTCAGAAACACCCGAGACTTACTGAAAAAGTTCAGGTAAAAGTTTCAAAGGTAAACTAGATTTGTAAGTAGCTGTTTCATCCTCCAAAACCCAGCCAAGCAGAAGCTGTTTTTACACAGGCAGGATACACTTCAAAAATTTGTATAAAATCTCCTGTTCATCAGAAGGCTCCAACATTTATAGGACATGCTCACAAGACACTCAAAATGGATCAGAAAATTTTTGGAAGCCAAATAAAATCTGTAGATACAAAATTTTCAGCTTATAACAAAGCATATCTGTAAATAAGTAATTCCCTGGCAGCAGTGGTTTGCCAATTTTTATAAAATTCACCAAAACTTCAAATATTTCCAAACTCCACGATTTTTTCTATAAACACAACAAAGTTTATTGAAAAATATTTTGGCTTCAAAATTTCATTCAATTGGATCTTCAAATACATTGTAGAACACACATGCAAAAACTGAAATTGAGCTCATTTTATTTTCATGACAAAACCATCATGCATGTCTTAAATGATTCTTAAAAATAAGTTAAAACTCACATGCAATCACTTATCCATGTATAAGCTACATATATGGTCATGGATCTACAACAATTTATCCAAATCCTTCACTCATTCACACAAGCAATAAAAGTTTCTAGAAACTAAAATAGCAGACTGCGTAGGTCTATTGGTGGTCATTTTTAGACAATTTCCGCATCCATTTTCTGCAAACTTTATCATAAAACATATCTATATTCAATAAGGATTCTAATGGAGGTCTTGCATGTACAATTAGAGCACGGAAAAAGGGGTTTGTTGGGCAATTGAATGTGAAACACAGATTCTGGAATTGAAAAGAGCTTACTGGCAGTGATACTTTAAATACAAATTATGTAATGATTCCTCAACGATTTCTAAAGAACTTTAAATGTAAAGATATCTACACTCATAGAGGTTTCTAAATATGGTCTTGCATGTAAGATCAAACCAACGAAAGAGTTGTTTCTTGCCCAAAGAAAATAGAACACAGTTCTGAAAATTGAAAATACGGACAGCTTACCGCACGGTTTGAAGCGATTTTGAAACTTTTGGTAGCCAATTTGATAAATCCAATTCCATAGTATTATTTCTTATCCTCTTGTGAAGATTTTGAGATAAGGAACTCCCAATTTGGACATCATTGCGTCCTTCAAAACGTGCGAATACCAGCACTGCCAGTGCTGGAAATTTCTGTGCGGAAATTGCTTTGGGAAAATGATTTCTATGTTGTGGGTTAAGCTTTCTCTTTCCATGGCTCTCTTAAACGGTTTTGTAGCTGAAAAGAGATGAAAATGGGAATGAACTCTGATTTTAGAGCAAGAAATACATGAGTGGATGAGAGGAGAAAAGAAGAGCAAGATAGGTGTGCATATATATAGGGGTGATGAGGACTTTATTGCAAATTTTCTATTTATCTCCTAGTCCTACAATTATTGTATCTTATTCCAAGGTTTATACATGAATATGAATTGATATAAAATCCCCCAATTACTAATACTAATACATGGTAATCAAGTAATGTTCGTGGTGTCATACTACTAGTCATCGAATTAGTAAGTATACTAATACTAAGAAAATTCGGCTGTCACACTAGTTAACTTATTTCTTGGAGAATAATAATTAATTTTTGGATTAAGTTTTATTTTTCTCGATTCGAAAGTCTTAAATATTTGAATAGAAGAAATTAATTAATTTCTTAGAGAAGTATAATTAATTTTTCAATTAAATAAAAGCCTTTCTAGATATGTGGCTTTAAATTATAATAAAGGTATAAAATTTAGTATTTTATATATTTGTTTTAGTTAGAATATAATATTTTAAAGGTAGATATACTAAATTTAGAATTTTTTGTATATCTAAGTCAACTAGATAGACTAGATTGATTTTAATTAAATTATTAAATGTATAAAATTTGGGAAGTTTGTAAAGGACTATTTAATTGGACTAAATTTAATAATCTTCACCTTAAGTGTTTTAATTATGAGAGCATGTTTATGTGTTGCGAGCATGTCTTATGTGATGGTTACACCGATTATGAACTTAGGCTTTTTAAACAATGTATCTTTCTTTTCAATGGGTTGTAAAGGTCGATTTTGAGCCTACTTATTGCTTTTTTAGAAATGATGTATAAGTTGTTTTAAAGCATTGTAATAGAATAGTTTTGAAGACCGGGGGAGACAAGGAGCTCATGAAGATTAGATATGTTTTTCGTTTTAAGCCTTTTATTTTTGTGATGGCCGGTTGGCTCGAGCTCTTTACTAAAAGTCCATAATTGAGTGTGTTGGATTTATTTATTTCCTTATGTATTGATGGGTATGTTTATTAGTTGTGTAAAAAATGCATGATCAATATGTTTATCGCGCTATATAAATTGGTTAATGTGCAAAGGCATCCTCTCCCTCCACTAACCTTAATTAAATTAAAATTACAACTGGTGTATAATGCTTCCCAGTTATGAAGGTTATGATTTAAAAGTCATTTGAAGTTTTATTAAGTGCATGGATGTCTTAGTTGAAGCATATTTCACCACAAAAATCGGTTAGGTTGTAAGGTGAAATTCAAATGTTAGATTAAAAGAAGTTAGTGGAAAAGAACTCGGAGAGTTCACGAGCTTAGAAATTGTTCATGGGTTGCTGCTTGGTGAACTATGGGTAAAGGTATTGAATCATTTATTAGATAAAATTGGTGTTAGACACCACTTTGAATAATTAGTGGGCCAGAAATCGGTTTGGTTGCAAACCACTGAATTATTTGAAGAACTCAATAGCCACTACGGGATCGATGACTCCCAATTTCTATAGTGGGAGTGTAGGATTCGAAAACTGTAGTGGGAGCAGCCAAGTTAAAATTATAAAGTCCTGATTTTCTTGGTCAAATCAATTACGAATTAATCTAATTTAATCATTTTTTTTGAAGTTATTTCTTGTTTATATCTCTCAAACATGACAAACCACTTTAAATAGTACTCGAAAAGAATACCTTAACTGGACCCAATTACGTGAACTGGCTCTGAAACTTGAGGATAGTCCTCAACATGGAGTCACTGGGATACGTGTTGGACGCGGACATCCTGGCGCCACCTGCCAAAACATGTGCCAGTGAGGAAGAGGTCTAAGCTCATGAGAAATGGGTTAAGGACGACGTCCGGGTGAGAGGATACATACTGGAATCTATGACCAATGAACTTCAAAGGTCACATGATTCGATTCCCACCGCAAGAGCAATCCTAGCACACCTGTTTGAGCTCTATGGTGAGAACAGTCGAATTGCACGATATGAGATATTGAAAGAGCTCTTCGGAGCCAAGATGAAGGAAGGAGAGAAGGTCGGTGATCATGTCCTCAAGTTGATCTCAATGATTAAGAGATTAAAAGCTCTCGACTTTAGCATGAACGCCACTCTTCAAACCGACCTAATCTTGCAGTATTTTCCTAACTCCTTCACCCCAGTTCGTTATGAACTTCAACTTCAATGAGAGTGCAACTTAGCTTGACTGATGAACAAGTTGGTTACTGCACAATCTCAATTGAAAACCAAAAAAAGAAGAAGTTGCTTTGGTCATCTCTTCCAGGCCCAAAAAGCCCAAGAACAAGAAGAAGAAGACTAATAAGAAACAGGCTGGTGGGCTTGGAGCCAAAGGGGGCGTCTAGAAGGGCAAGGCTCAAGGGGTTCACAAGAGTAAGGGGCCAAAGAAGATGGATAGGTGCCTACAGTGCGGTGTGCTAGGCCACTGGAAGAGGGTCTGTCCTAAGCTAGGCCAAGGCGCACCAGGTGTAGAAGTTTACATTTTTGTAACAAATTATTCTATGACCATTTTCTCTACTTCATGGATTCTTGATTCAGGAGCTAGTGCTCATGTGTGTTATATGGATCAGGATTTGGTGCGAAGTAGGCTGGGCCGAGAAGAGGTGCTGACCAAAGTAGGCATCAGGTAGAGTGTTGTAGCTATTAGGATTGGATCTACTTCTTTAGTTTTGAATTCTGGATATTTGATTTTATTACAAAATGTTTTTGTTTTACCCAAGGGTTTTAAAAATATTATTTCTATTCCTATTTTAGTTAAGACTGGTTATATTTTTTAATTACAATATTTATTATGGTAATAAATTGGTTGGCAATGCCACTTTAGTTAATGGATTGTATTATTTAAACGTCCAAAATTCCTGTGTAGTAAATGTTATGACTAAGAAACGTGGTAGGCTAGAAGCTAATCCAAGACTTAAATGGCATCTTAGACTAGGAAAGCCAGAGATCACAAGATCCACAAGATGGGAAAAGATGGGCTCTTTATCCCATTGGGATCAGATACCTATCCAACATGTGAATTTTGTCTCATGGATAAGATAACTAGATCTCTCTTCACCAGGACATTTGAAAGAGTCACACAAGTTCTTGCATTGGTACACACCGACGTTTGCGGGCCATTTGGAGAAATGGCTCATGGAGGCTTCTACTACTTCATTACATTCAGAGATGACCATTCTAGGTATAGTCTAGGGTATCTGATGAAGCATAAGCCTGAGTCCTTTGAAAGGTTCAAGGAATTCAAGGCTTTAGTAAAGAATCAAACAGGAAACATATAAAAGCTCTACAATCAGATCGTGGAGGAGAATATATGAGAGATGAGTTTGATGAGTTCCTAAAGGAACTCACTTGATTCTTTGTTTTCTAACTAATTGTTAATTTTTATTTTTCAAGTAGGTTAATTTCACAATCATCTTATTAAATGGAATTTGATACACTTAGATATATTTTTACTTTAATTCTTCATAAATTTAGTTAAATCTCCGTGGGAACGATATCCGTACTTTGGTAAACTTTATTACTTGTCCTCATATGCACTTGCGTTAAATTGGTCTTAATTTTATGCACGCTAAACGACCAACAGTGTCCTAATTTTTTTTTTTTTAAAAAAACGTAACCCCCTCTCGTATCGCGTTTGTGTTCGTATCTGTCATGATCCAAAACCTCACTTTTCATTAAATCATACATTAGTATAAACACATGCATTTTGGTAGAATAATGATTTTCGTTCATGAGATTTTATAATTTATTCAATTTCCACGATTCGTGCTCGACCCTAAATATTATACTCTTTGGTCATATAACTAAAATTATGCTCTTTTGTATGTAGAGTAATTTTAATTCCTATATAATATGGGTACAAAGTTTAATTCTTATATATATAGATAAGTTATATAATTATGTATAGGTAAGATATTTTTCATAAGAGCTTAGGTGTCATCTTGGAAGTAGTACACCTTTCAACCTTGGCAAATAAAGTGGCTAAACCAATTACCCCAATTCTTAAGGACCAAAGTGCAAATAAACTTGATTTTTATGTCTTAAGTCAGCCAAGGATACTTCTAGAGGATTAGGGGTCGAATTAGAGAAGAAATAAAGGTAAAAATCACTTCAAAACCCTTTCTTCTCCTTCAAAACAGAGTCTGTCTGGCAGTTTCTGTGCAACCACGATTTTGTCTATCAAAACAGGTCCAAATCCGGATATTTTTAGCTCAAAATATTCCTAAGACATCAAGGAATAATTATATGGAAGCAAAATTTTCATAGATCTTACCGAAAATTTCAGAATCCCTCAAACAGTGCACTTCAGTCCAAGAACCGAAATTCTGTCCTCTGTTTTGGAGTTGTGTCGTTTTAGTGTTCTTCTTAGACATCCACTAAGGTAAAGTACTCTAACGTTTTTTTAGTATGTATATATCCATGTTATGAACTATGTCTCAAAATTTGGTAAGGATTGGAGTTTTGTGGAAGTTTCTAAAAATCATTGAACAGAACTGCCAGTCTGTTCGGTTGAATTGAGAACTGCTTCTGTTTTGAGGTTATTTAGTTAACCTAAACATTTGTTTTCACTCTAAAACTTTTACAGTAGATATATAAACATGTTATAGAGAATTCATCAAAATGTCAGAATATTTCAGTGAACAGGGGATTTTTATAAAAATAGTTGAACATAGGGTGCCGGTTCTGAAAAAATCTGTTTCGAACAGCCTGTTTCGTAAATCGAATCGGAAATTAAATCTGAAAATCTTATGCCATGTTATTCAATGTATTATATTAAGGATATTTATGCATTTTTATGTGTTTAATAGGTCGAGATTCCAAAAGAGGAGCCGAGAACGCCAACTAGACGAAGGCATCTCGATAAGCCACTTTTTGTGAGTATAATTGGGTGACTTGATATTTGACGTATTCATTGTGTTCATTAATATGTCTACATGAATCCTTTATTTGTTCACTTGTGTTGAATTGACGATGGGACTAACTTTGTAAAGATGAGTTGAGATATGAGACTATTATTGTCATTTAGAAAGTTTGGTATCAAAATTATTTTCTTCCCCAGTCATGGGACTAATTTTGTAATTTTCTTGAAGGATATAAAGGCAGTTGATAGGGTCGAAATTTACGTGGTTTAGTCGGATGAAATAGCATGATTTTTGTTCAATTATATGTAATTTATACCACAAATGCGTATAATCAGTTTGACAATTGAGTACAGGTATAAGTTATTGCAATTAAGGGAATTAAGGAATAAAGTGCACGATTAGTGGGAAAATCCGAGAAGTCAGTAGCTCTACGCACAAGCGTGGAAAAGTGTTACGTACGAACGCCAACCAGTTCAAAATTCGAACGCGAGTCCCGAAAGATCAGTTTTTGCGTTTTAAAAATTTTGATTCAAGGTGGGGTTTGTCTTATAACTGATATCAAAGAGACGGGATGAAACATAACAGAGGGAAGCCGACTTCAACAACCCTAATTCAAGACTTGGAGAGCAAGAAAAAGAAAAACCACAAGGTTTCAATTTCAACAAGAGGGAGTTCATTAGATTAGAGAAAATAATCTGTCTATGGATATTTACTATTATTCCTATTTACTTTTATCAGTACTCAAGAACTAATTCTGTCAGACTAAGGCCGTGTAAGGCCAGATTTGAGAAGATTATTATATAAAAGTTGTTATTTGAGTTAATTTTCATGTTGTTATGTGTTATGCTTTCGGTGCTTTTACTCCATTCATATGCTTGATCAACATATGCATGCTATTCTGCTTAGTTTATCTGTTCGGGAGAAAGTAAATTAGGGTGCAGAGGAAACAATAATGTCATCTAAGTTTGTTGATGATAGGGATAACTACATACGTCGGATGCTGTTAGCCGGGTTTATTTGGAAGGATAAATATGAATATATCTGGGGGGAAATTCTAGTTCTTAATGCATGCAGTAGAGATTGCTACAACCAATCTAGTGTAGGTTATCATGATCGAGGGATCCACGTGATAATATTCTTAAAGAATTTTCCACCATAGCAACATTAGTCTAATAACTTGAAGAACACAGTTATATAGATACAAGTAAATCTGTGTCATTGCATGTGTCTTAGTCATTTCTCTCATATAATTTTATCTTTTTACTTCATAATCATATTTATTAAGTTTGTTGTGTTCAGTTATCATTACATTTTGTTTAGTTCTTGCTGTAAATTCTTACAAAATTGAAAGACAAGTCTCTGTGGGTTCGACATCCCAGACTTAATTATCTACTTTATTAATACACACGACCAGTCCTCTTGCTGTAAAAACACATAGAGTTCCACCGTGTCAAGTTTTTGGGGCAGTTGTCAGTTACTTGTTTTCTATCAGTCTTTGATTTTACTGCAAGTTTTTTTCTATTTTTAATATTATTTTTTGTTTAGGTTTGAATAATAGCTACCACTCTTCTGGATATGAGTCATCCGGAAAATCAAACATGGTTACAAAACCTTTTACAAGCCATGCAATTAGAAGCACCAAAGCTTTTACCGTCCGTTCGAGATAGCCAACTCCCTCAAATGCCTATTTTCCTAGGACCGGTTATCTTTCCACCCTTGCATACACGAAATCTCCATATCCCAGATCACATAATCACCAGGATCGTGAACCAAACATTTTCTGGGGACCCAAGAGAATCACCATATGATCACTTGGAAGAGTTCTATGAGATTATGATTGCCATACCCTTTCTTGTAGAATTTGATGCTATCCACCTTCGTTTCTTTCATTTCTCCCTCAAGGATAAAGGAATGGCTTGGTATCAATCTCTACCTACGTAATCTGTCACAACATGGATAGATCTGGTTTGGAAATTCTTGGACAAATTCTTCCCACAGTCAAAGGTTGATAAGTTAGGGGCAAAATATCAAGATTTCAACAAAAACCAAGAGAATTGTTAGCTTCAGTATGGGAAAGATTCACAGGAATGATGAAGAGATTTCCAACTCATAATTATTCTCGGAGCAACCTTGTCCAATACTTTTATGATGGGGTGTGAACAAGAATAAAACATCGACTTAATGCTGGAGTTGGTGATGATTTGTTGGGATTAGATGCTCAGACCGCGTGGATAAAGTTGGAACAACTAGTGAGGGAAGACTATTTATACCCCTAGGATGATGAGGGCATACCTCCTGTTGAGATTTGGAATCTGAGAAAGGAGAATGTAGAGGAAATCATTGTAGTGCATACAAAAGTAGAGGAAAAGCTGAGTAGAGATAATGAAACATCTCTCCATGAACCTTGTGAGACATTAGAAGCAAGAAGTGTGAATTCTAAAGCGGAGAACATTACAAGAATACCATTAAATGCTACGAAGTCAGAATCATTGGAGCAGTGTAATGCCGTGAGTTTTAGCAGTGGAGCAGACAAATCACATTTGATTAGCGCACCCGAACGTGAATCCATGAACGTTCGAATGTCAGTTGAGCAACGTTCGTGCGTGGATGATATCAATGTTCGAATGCCAGCGACTGAAAATCAGGCCAATGAGAATTCATCTCCCTGTCTCCTCATAGAAATTCGTTTACCCTTTCCTCTCGCTCAACATAAGAATAGAAAGGAATTTGATGCAAGCTTTCTTAAAATTTTAAAAATTCTTCAAGAAGTGAACATTAACATACCTTTCATTGATGCCATCTTACAGATACCTAAGTACATAAATTTCTTCAAGGATATCTAATCAAATAAGAAGAAATGGAGAGAGAATGAAACAAATTGTCTGACTAGAGAATGTTCGGCGATAGTCCTCAATAAGATGCTGGAAAAGCTTCAGGATCCTGGAGGTTTCATGACCCCATGTACAATCGGGAAGCTCACTTTCGACAAAGTACTATGTGATTCAAGAATCAGCATAAATCTCCTCCCGTATTCTCTCTTCAAGAAATTGGGTCTGCGTAATCCAAAACCAACAACCATGTCTCTGCAACTCACTGATCGATCAGTCAAACATCCTAAGGGAATTATTGAGGATGTGATTGTGCAAGTTGGGAAGTTCTACTTTCCAGTTGATTTCGTAATTCTTGAAATGGAGGAAGATGTTGATACACCTCTGATCTTGGGAAGACCCTTCTTAGCCACAACTAAAGCAGTCATCGATGTAGCTAATGGCAAGCTGACTTTGAAAGTAGGGGATGAGCATACCACATTCGATGTTTTTGACATAATGAAGCAACCCCTGGAGTCAGGACACGCTGAATGTATTAATATCATTGATTTGTTAAACATGGGTGACGCTCCGAGAGACCCACAAGAAGAATCATCTGAGCTGTATTTCATGGGAACTTTTGACATGGAGCTAGATGAGGAGGAAGAATTTGAACTTGTGTGCAATATCAAAAAATATCCTTTCTCTTTTCAAAGGAAGTTTGAGAAATTGGACTAACCATTGTCAAGTGTATCTCGACCATCTGTCGAAGATCCACCTCTTCTTGAACTCGAGCCTTTGCCAGCACATCTCAAATATATTTTTCTAAACAAGGATAAAACTCTGCCATTAATTATTTCTTCTTCTCTTACAGGAATTCAAGAAGAATAGCTAATGGGATTTCTGAGGAGCCATAAGCGAGCTATTGGATGGAAAATTGCAGATATAAAAGGGATCCGTCTAGCAATTTGCATGCACAAAATTCTAATGGTGGCAACTGCAAAGCCGACTATCTAACCACAGAGGAGGTCCAATCCAAAAATTCAAGAAGTGCTGAAAAAGGAAGTCATAAAGCTCTTGGATGCTAGGGTCATCTACCCTATATCTGACAGCCAGTGGGTTAGTCCCACACAGGTAGCTCCAAAAAAGGGAGGTACAACTGTGATACATAATGAGAACAATGATTTACTTCAGTCTCGCATTATCACAGGGTATAGAGTATGCATAGATTATAGCAAGTTGAATGAATATACTCGTAAAGATCATTTTCCCCTCCCATTTGTTGATCAAATGTTAGCAAGGTTTTCTGGGCATGAATATTACTGTTTCTTAGACGACTATTCTGGATATAATCAAATTGCCATTGCACCCGAGGATCAAGAGAAAACTACTTTCACTTGTCCTTATGACACTTTTGCTTATAGACGAATACCTTCTGGTTTGTGTAGTGCCCCAGCCACCTTTCAAAGATGCATGATGGCTATTTTTCACGATATGGTTGAACGATTCATGGAAATATTTATGGATGATTATTCTGTATTTGGACCCACTTATGAATTGTGTTTGCATAATCTAACA
Organism: Buddleja alternifolia; assembly: GCA_019426215.1. Lineage (NCBI taxonomy): Eukaryota > Viridiplantae > Streptophyta > Magnoliopsida > Lamiales > Scrophulariaceae > Buddleja > Buddleja alternifolia. The sequence continues at coordinate 15,741,171 of CM033400.1, read as the reverse complement.
TTAGTGTTGCAGAGGTGTGAAGAAACTCATCTTGTGCTTAATTGGAAGAAGTGCCATTTTATGGTACAAGAGGGTATTGTTCTAGGCCATAAGATTTAGCGAGAAGGGATATAAGTGGATAAAACAAAAATCGAAGTAATAGCCAATCTACCTCCACCACACATAGTCAAGGCTGTGAGGAGTTTCTTGGGCTATGCTGGGTTTTATCGACGCTTTATAGCGAATTTTTCTAAAATTGCTAAACCTCTATCTGCTCTCCTTATGAAAAATACGTCTTTTGACTTTAATGACAATTGTATGAAGGCATTCCATACCCTGAAAGAGAAGTTGATTTCTGCAAAGGTGATGTTGTCACCAGATTGGGACTTGCTAGTGATACTGCAGTAAGGCGGTCTTGGGTCAACGAAAATGTAAATTTTCCATACTGTTTACTATGCGAATCGTACGTTGAATGACGCTCAAATTAATTACGCAACGAATGAAAATGAAATTTTAGCAGTGGTGTTTGCATTGGAGAAATTTCACTCCTATTTAATTCTTAATAAGGTAATAGTTTACATCAACCATTCTGCCTTGAAATATCTGCTCACTGAAAACGATGCAAAACTCAGACTGCTTAGGTGGATATTGTTATTGCAATAATTTGACCTAGAAATCCGAGATAAGAAAGACACTGAGAATGTTGTAGCAAACCACCTATCTAGACTAGAATTGGAAAACGAAAAATTGGATGACAACATACCCATTAGAGAGGAATTTCTAGATGAACAACTTTTTGCTCTGTCTATAAACCCCACCCCATGATATCTTGATTATCTTGTTACTTGTATTACACCCCTTGGTCTCACATATTATCAATGAAAAAAGTTTTTAAAAGATGCCAGAGAATACTTCTGGGAAGAACCGTTAGTGTTTAAGGTTGGTACAGGTAGAGTGATCAGACGATGTATTCCTAAGGCAGAAGTGGCATCTATTTTGGCACATTGCCATGATATGCTAGTGGGAGGTCACTTTGGTCTCACTAAGACTGCGACAAAGTTACTTCAATCAGGTTTTTTTTGGGGCCACTCTTTTTAAAGATGCCTATGCATATGTGCAGTCTTGTGATCGTTGCCAGCGTACTGGTAATATTTCTAGACGTTATGAGATGCCTCTGAATAATGTGCTTGAGTCTAAAATTTTTGATGTGTCGGGAATAGATTTTTGGGACCTTTTACAAGTTCTTGTTCTAACAAGTATATTTTAGTTGTTGTGGACTATGTTTCTAAATGGGTAAAGGCTCAAGCACTACCAACTAATGATGCTAAGGCAGTGGTGCAATTTTTGAAAAAAAATGAATTTTTACAAGATTTGGCAAGCCTAGCTATCATTAGCGATGGTGGTACTCAATTTCTTAATAGGCAATTTGAAAACTTGTTGAGCAAGGATCATGTTAAACATAAGTATCCAACCCGTATCACCCCCAAACTAGTGGTCAAGTGAAAGTGTCCAATAGAGAAATTAAAAGAATTTTAGAAAAAATGGTTAACAGCCATAGAACCGATAGGTCTCTCAAGTTAGATGATGCGCTGATGCACTGTGGGCCTACTGAACTGCTTTTAAAACCCCAATTGGCATGTCCCCTTATACTTTAGTTTTTGGAAAAGCATGTCATTTGCCTGTGGAACTTGAACATCATTCATACTGGGCTATCCAATTTCTTAACTTTGATGCAAAGGCTGTAGTAGGTAATAATAGGATATTCCAGCTGCATGAATTAGAGGAATGGAGGCATGATGCATATGAAAACACCAAGTTGTACAAGAAAAGGACTAAGCGATGGCATGACAAGCACAACATTCATCGTGAATTTGAAGAGGGAGAGCAAGTCTTGTTATACAACTCTCGCCTACGGCTGTTCCTCGGAAAACTTAAGCCCTAATTGGATGGTCTCCTCTCCTTTGAAAAAAAGTTTTTTAGAGATTTTTTTCTCTAAAAATATATTTGTTTTACATATCATGAGATTTTCTTTAAGAAAAATATCTCAAAATTGTGGCTAATTTTGAAGAAATTCTTGCAAAAAAAGAGAAAATAAATTTTTACTATTCATGATTTGACAGTTTACCCATCGATTAAAAAGAGTTTTTTCGGCTATCTCCCAACACCGAGAGTCAAATTAATCACATATTCTAATACAAAATAACATAACATGCAAAATAAGATCCACTTTACCTATTTTTTGATGTCTAAATCGATGAGTTTGAGTAGATATATCTATGAAAAATTATGTCTATGTCTAAACACCAATCCAAACAAATTTCTCACAACAAAAAACATATCACATCAACCATAATCATTACATATCTTTCTCTAAAAAATACTCATCCAAACATACTTTTAACACCACATTTCTTATCTCTAAAAGTATTTTTTTCTCACTTTTGGCATGAAAAATAAATCTCTGAGATGGATATGCCATCCAATTAGGGCCTTAAGTCTCGCTGGTCGGCTCTTTTCGGGTAGTACGAGTTTACTCTTCAGGCGTTGTGGAGCTGATTACAAAAGATGGAATGACCTTCGCAGTAAATGGTGGTCAATAGGTGAAACATTATGCAGGAAATGATTTGACTGCAGATGAGACATCTGTTGAGCTTCATGATCTGATTCACTGACAAGAACCAGCAAAGTCAAGCTAATGACTTTACACAAGCGCTTCTCGGGAGGCAACCCGAACTTTTTCTATGTATTTTTGGTTCGTTTATGTGTTTGTTTAATATCCCTATTTTTATTTCTATTTCTGAGTTGCTTCTGTTTTTCATACTAGAAAATACTCCCAGTCAGGACGTTCGAACGTGGAGCCACTTCACGCTTGGACGTCCCTATCGTTAAAATTGCACAATCACTTGGTCAGTACGTCCGAACGTCTCGAGCTCTCACTCGAACGTGAAGCACATACTTGCTGATATAAAAAGGAGCAGTCAACTTTAATTTCCAAAAATGATAAATACCAAAATTCAGTCAAGACTCTTCCAGCCTCTATCTCACGCTCGAACTCCTTCCTTTTCTTCTCCCTACCACATCACAACTACTAACCACCTCTGGAGACCCCCGCCACATCACCTCAAAGCAGATTTTTACCAGTGTGCTGCTGCCCAACCTCTAAGTTGAGATATCTGTGCTGACGATGAGATCAACATTTGAACGCCAGGCATCTAACGTTCGTATGCGAACCTCCTGATTTTATCCCGCTGATTCTATTGAAGAAAAGTTTGGGGGTTGATTGTGTTTATAGTGTACATATTGATTGGTTTCTGGTGAGCTATTGTGTAGCTAAGTTAGTTAATCCCTTCATGCCTCGTCCTGAGCAAGCTACAAACAGAGAAAAGAAGAGAAAAGCTAGGGAAGGTACTTCTGGTACTGTGCCTATTAGTATTATGCCCTCAAATACCATAAGTGGATAGACTTATAGGGTATTGAATTGTAACTAAACATTCTTATATCAATAAAAGGCTTTTTCATGTTGTTTTCTTATAGGCATTTTTAAGGTTTGGTAAACAACGTAAAGTCCTTGATAGTAAGGCGAACCTTCTACTCCCTATGGGTTAGGGAGAATGGCACTAGAATAGTTTAATCCTTTGTATCTAAAATGGTTCACAAGTCGAAGGAAGTATTGACTAGACATCATTACTAGATACGGACTTGTATGATATAAGTTTTGACAGGGAAGTGCTATTCGAACACTGTGAGTATATAGACACCTCCGTTAGACTGATGTGTTCGAACATGGCTTCCATCAGTTTTATCACATGAGTTTTCACTTAATGACAGTCAATGACAAAACTGATGAGTTGTGATAGGTATGCTTGAACCTTAGACCTGAGGAATCACGTTGAAGATGTGCTTGTGACATCAAGTCTGTTATTAGAGTAGTTAGATCCAATTCACCCGTTGGTGGGGTCGACCTCTAAGTGTGGCTTGATGGGCAAGTAGCAATCTTAACTGAATAGCAAAATGAAATTTATTCTCTCATAAGTGAATGAGCTAAATATCCTATGCAGTCATGAATGAGTGAGGTCAAAGACTTTGGCCAAAGCATTAAAGATACTCATGTTGGACATGAAAGTATACTCAGTGACCTCGATTCATTATAAGTTGAGCATATGGTCAAGTTTTGTGAGTTTGACTAAACCATGACTCTCACTTAACTGAGATATAGGGATAAAGGGTTTATACTCGTATGGTATTCACAGCGTGAAATGTTTGGAATTATCCTATTCATTATTTCTCAATTGGGATACGATGTGGGTCACGGGGCTGGCTAGGTGTTACCCACATCTTTTTTATTTCCTCCCAATTGCCTTTTGAGACGAACCTAAAGAGCCGCGCTTAAAGGAATTGCAAAGGAAAAATTACGGAATAAGACTTGAGAGATTTTTTGCTATTTGATATCGCAATTAATTAATTAATTAAACATTAGATGATTTTATTAATTAATTAGGTTAACGTGTTAATTAATTTCAGTATGGAATTAATTATAGAGTTAACATGGATTAATTAGTTATTTAATTGATTTATTTATTCGATAAATAATATTAATTAAATAAATAATTAAAATAAAATAACAACTTGGACTAAGCCCGAAGGGCATAAAAAACGCCCAAGTGGGCGTCCAATGGTTTAGTTAGGTTAATTTATCTTGTGTAGTATAAATATACTATTTAGTGAAAAATTAACATAAGCCTCTTCTATTATATTTCTCTCTAAGTCAAAGTCTTCCACTTCCCTCTCTCTCTCTAGCCGTCTTCAAGGGAAAGAAAAAGAAGAATTTTTCGCTTCAATTCCGGCGTGGTGATATAGAGACAGTGGCTATTTCGCTGTTCAAAAGAAGGATCAGAAAGCTGGTTCAGAATTTCAATTACACGAAGAAAGGTACACTTTTCTCCAACATGATTTGAATACATGAAATCGGAGATGTACTCTCGTGGGATTTCAATTTCCACTGCGTTTTATATGTAAAAATCCAACAGCGCCTACCACTGTTGGCATTGTACAAGACGAACCACTGGTCCCTTTGGCTTCGGGTTTTAGCAATCTTAAACCCCGATTGATTTTGAAGGAAAGACAATTAATACCAAGGTGACCTACTCTTAAAAGAATTTTTTGGGATAATGACTGGTTGAAATTCTAAGAACCACCATAGCCTATTGTGCTCGTGGGTTCAAGAGTTTTATAGCAATGCTTCAGACCTTTTTATGAAAGCTCCAGGATTCTTTACATTGGGCTCTATTACTGTCAAGAGTAAGATTGTCTCATGTACCGATGAGGATATTCGCACTTGCCTTGGTCTTCCCATGGGTATATCTTGTGAGTTCGCACCATTGATTTGACCATCTGTAGGAAATTTCTTGTTGATCTGGATGAGGTGTTGCTTTTGATTGCACACCCGGGTGCTGTATGGGAGTCGAACAACATTGTTAAAAGGGGATATTTAATTGAAGAAGCTAGTTTTCTATATGAATTTATCCGTTTTTCTGTCCAACCAACTACGAACAAATATGAAGTTAACAGGGAACGGGCAGTACTTGTATATGCTGTGTTTTCCTCCAAGAAGATTGAAGGAGAGATTTTTTCGGCAGCTGGAGGAGAGCTTGATATTGAGGAGTTCATTCATCCGACCCCTGGTGTCAAAAAGACCAGACCCATACAGGAGAAAGGTGACAGTTCTAGGGATGCTTCATCTGCACCTTCTGGGTTACTTGAGGGTCTACAGCAGTATTTTGCTGCACTTCAGGAGAGTCACACAGCTTTCCAACACCAGATTTAGAATGTTATTAGTGTGAACTTTCAGATATGGAGCCAGTATTTAGGGCAGAACTAGAGGGATTTGATGGTTGTTGCCGATACCGCAGTAGGACGTCCAATGCCTGATTATCCCTTACTACTAGAGTTTGTCCTTTATCTGATCCCATTGTTCCATCGGATGGAAATCCCAGATCACCTACTGAGGAGCATACTGAAATGAGAGCAGAGGAGTGATCCTGCTTTGTGTTTCTTTCCTTTTCTGTTTTCTTATTTCTTTTTCTTTCTTTTTGCTGGTTTTGTTTTGGTTTTTCTGTTTATCTTTATCTGTTTGTTTAAATTGCTATTTTGGTCTCTGTTGCTAGTTTTTTTTGTGTCGTAGTGGCATATGCTTACATTGCCACTCCAGTGAGAATTCCTCCCGAAACATTGCCAGAAGGAATGTAGGTTTGCTTTTCAGCATCCTAGTTGGTACTAATTTTGTTGTTCTTTTCATTTTCCTATTTCCATATTTACCTTGTGCAACATTTGGGACAATGTTGGGTTTAAGTTTGGGGGTAGGAGAGTAATAAAGAATGTATGTGATGTGTTTTAGTATAAGTTTGGGGGAGGAGTGTCAGAAATTTTTTTTACTCCTTCTAATCGATGCATTGAGATTGATTAACTTGAAAAAACGACATGGATTTTATGAATAATTTGAATTTAATGGAACATATATATCTTTGAAATTGCTCGTAGAGACCCTAGGCTGGGATTGATTTTTTTAGATGATACACAATGCACATAATTCAAGGGTAGAGGAGTTGAGAGGATAACCATCTTGAGACACTTAAGGAATTTTTCCCAAAAATATTGGCTTAGATTTTTCATAAGGTTATAAGATGATTAGTTAATTTTGTATGCTAAGCAATGAATGAAAAAGGGTAAATTTTGGTATGACCAAAGAGGTCAGGCTAATATGTAATGGAGGTGAAAAGTCTCATGCCTATATACTATACTATTATGCTAATTTGAGCAAAGCTCAAGCCAAAAGAAAATTTAATTGAATAAAAGATTTGGTTTTGTTTCATGACCTTTGACACTCAAGTGATTAAATCCTTAGGAGTGTCTCTACACTTAATGCCCTAAAACTGTCTAGTTTGGGAGTTATTGATCTAAAACTTGTTACATGGGTTCCATACAAAGCCTAAGGGAATAAAACATTGCACATGATCTAGCCTTGATGAGTTTAAAATGAAGTTTCATATGAGTTTAAAGTTTGAATGTTTGAAGTAATGCAATTTAAATGACTATGAGATTGTCTATGATTCTTGTGCTTATCCTTGATCGAAGGTTGATAGATATGGGATTAGTGACAAAAAATTGGTAAGGATGCCTCTTGACTATAATACCTTAGATTTATTTTCACTACACCTTATGGAGTCTTTTCGAGTATTGGAGTCACATGAGCTAAAGTAGTTGATATGTATATATATTTGTGAGCTTTAAAAGGATAATTTTATGCCATTGCTTTCTTGTTAATTATGTTGATTTGCATTGATTTGTTGGGTCTGAAAATTTGTTAGATTTTATGGGTGTATCGTCTGCAAACCTTCAAGAGACTATAACTTGTTCTTTTTGGGTAACTTAAAGGTTTAAAGGCTCATTGCACATGCTAAGTGTACTCGTTTACTTCACGAAAGTAAGTTTATCTTTTCTTTTTGTTGTTATTTCCTTTTTTTTTGTTGAAGTTTGGATTTGAATTTTATGATTATCATTGCTCGAGGACGATCAATGCCTAAGTTTGGGGTTTTTGATAGGGTTGGAATTTACGTGGTTTAGTTGGATGAAATAGCATGATTTGTGTTCAATTATATGTAATTTATGCCAGAATTGCATATAACCAGTTTGATAATTGAGTACAAGTAAAAGTTATTGCAATTAAAGAAATTAAGGAATAAAGTGCACGATTAGTGGAAAAATACGAGAAGTTTGTAGCTCTATGCAAGGACGTGGAGAAGTGCTACGTACGAATGCCAGGCAGTTCAACATTCAAACGTGTGTCCCGACAGATCAGTTTTTGCATTTTAAAAATTCTAATTCAAGGTGGGGTCTGTCTTATAACTGATATAAAAGAGACATGACAAAACACAACAGAGGGAAGCCGACTTCAACAACCCTAATTCAAGACTTGGAGAGCAAGAAGAAGAAAAACCACAATATTTCAATTTCAACAAGAGGGAGTTCATTAGATTACAGAAAATAATATGTCTAAGGATATTTATTGTTATTCTTATTTAATTTTGTCAGTACTTATGAATTAATTCTGTCAGACTAAGGCCGTGTAAGGCCAGATTTATGATGATTAATATATATAAGTTGTTATTTGAGTTAATTCTGATGTTTCTATGTGCTATGCTTTCTGTGCTTTTGCTCCATTCATATGCTTGATCACCATATGCATGTTATTTTGCCTAGTTTATCTGTTCGGGAGAAAGTAAATTAGGGTGCAAAGGAAACCATAATATAATCTAAGTTAGTTGATGCTAGGGATAGCTACATACTCCGAATGCTGTTAGTTGGGTTTATTTGGAGGGATAAATCTGAATATAACTGGGGAAAATTCTAGTTCTTAATGCATGCAGTAGAGATTGCTACAACCAATTTAGTGTAGGTTATCATGAGTGAGGGATCTGCATGATAATATTCATAAGGAATTTTCCACCATAACAACATTAGTCTAATTACTTGAAAAATAACAGTTATATAGATACAAGTAAATCTGTGTCATTGCATGTGTCTTAGTCGTTTCTCTCATATAATTGTATATTTTTTCTTCATAATAATATTTATTCAGTTTGTTGCGTTCAGTTATCATTACATTTTGTTTAGTTCTTGCTGTAAATTCTTGCAAAATTGAAAGGCAAGTCTCCGTGGGTTCGACATTTCGGACTTAATTGTCCATTATATTACTACACATGACCAGTCCTCTTGCTGTAAAAACATGTAGAGTTCTATCGTGTCAGCAGTAACTTGAGTTGTATGCAAATTTTTCGATAGGAATGCAACTATGATCCTGCTCTTCAGAGAGGTTAATTCAATAAATTGTTCAATGATTTGATTCTAGTGTCACAAGTGCATGCGTGTATAGGTTTTTTATTTTGCATTATTCTTTTGCAATGAAGGTCATTAATCTTGAGTTCAAAGGGAATCAATCCTATTGATGATGCAAAAGAAAGATTCATTTTCTTATGGGGTTCGTTTCATTATCTTGAAATTCCTATAGTGCATTTGAATCTCTTATTTGTTCACCTCTTTGATTTTGCAGCTGAAATTATGTTTTAGGAAGAAAATTAGATAGTAACTTCAGTTGTCATCTTTGTCTTAACTAGTTGTAAATCAATGAGCTTCTGTCCAAAACAAAATTAACAAGACTTAATCCTGTTGGTTTTAATTTATTATAATTTTATTTTTCTTGCTTGCTCTATTATTTTTCTAGTATATGGATTCGGCGAACTCTCCGATCTTTTACCTTTGGTTTGATCACAAAATGTACAATTTGCAGATTAGTTACTAAATTCTCTTTTGTAGTGTGTTGAATTTCTTGGCAAGTTCTCATCTTTTTGTCTTTAATTGTCCCAATAAAGTGAAATATTAAGGTGGAGAACATAGGATGGGTGAAGGTGATGATAGTTCCAAGTCAAAGAGGCTAGTCTTCGTGACTGTTGGGACAACTTGTTTTGATTCCTTGGTTAGACTTAGAGCCGTAGACACTCGGGAAGTTAGAGAAGCATTGTTCAACAAGGGGTATACCCATCTTCTCATTCAAATAGGTCATGGGGCATACATTCCCACCAAAGTAATGTGAAGCTCTTCTAATTTTTTATACCTTTAATTAACCCGGTGATAGGGTCACGCAAAATTTTGGTGATGAATTTCTAGCATCTAAGTCAATCTTTAGAGCAATAATTTGGCAGCAATGTGTGCTTGGAGGTTCAAAAAACTAAATTCGAGAAGAAAAAGAAATGGTGCTTGAAAGTTTGATCTACAAGCAATGAAGTTGTGAAATGAAATAAAGTTTAAGCTTGTCTTTTACCCTTATATAGTTTCTGAAATTCTTTGTCAGTAGCCTATCGAATCTTAGCTTGTTATTAGCCTAATCCTTCTCCGTCCTCTTACTGCATTTGGGATTCATTTAAGTCTTTTACTTGAGCTGAATCTAGAAACCTATACTATTTTCGTGGTATCTAAAGACTAAGCTAAGCTCATCCAAGAAAAAAATCAGACACAGTCTTTTCGTAATGATGTAAATAATGTGATGTAGGAAATACACACCTTAAGCAGAGTCTACTTTATCTGTTTATTTCATTGTTATATTCTAATATAAGATATCAACTTTCAGTCTAGAGAAGAAGAGTAGATTATTTCACTTTCTTGTCGAGCATAGCTGAGTTTTTGAAGTCGGCATCTCTTGTTATTAGTCATGCAGGTAATTTGAGTTTTCTTTAAACTGAATTTACCTATTTTGGTTATTTGCTTTTGCCATTGTCTTCTCACTTGTATTTCTTGCAAATTCGAATTCTTTATTCTTCCCCTGTGAGAAAAAATGAAAAGGAGAGGGGCAAAGTTAGTATCTTCTCCTCACCATTTGCTAATTCTAGCATGGATCTTATTATTGCTATTCGCGCTTGATTAGGATATTTGCTCACCTCAACACTTGAATGGTTTTCGTTCCTCTTTTGTTTTCTTTAATATGTATTCCACATATGCTATATTCGGAATGGTAGCACCACAGCACGAAGAAATAAGCAAGAAACAAGAAAATCTAAGCCTAAACATGAAGATGAAAACACGAGGATTTCAAAATGGTCTGACATAACTTGCCTACATCCACGAGCCAACCTAGACTACATCTTTATTTTTCAATGAGTGAATCAAATAATTACAAGGAGAATTCTCATATTTATACTAGTGGAGAAGTCTAAACCCTAACATATTAAGAAAACAATCCTAATTGACAAAGGAAATAATTACTAAACACAATAGGAACTAATTATAATCAATCTAGGACTGAAATCTTCCAAAGTCCACCAAACTTGCAGCCAAGACAAAAAACTCGCGAAAACTCGTTAACAACGTGCATAGCTCGCGCACATCCATGCAAAAGCACCCATAACTGGCGCCTGGGCGAGCCTGGGCACCACTTACTGGCGCCTGGACACGCAGGGTGCGTGCCTCACACTGCTTCGATTCTGTTTTTGTTTTTACTCCTTCTTGACCCCAGTCTATTCCAACCTTATTTCGCAACCCCAGATCTTCCCTGACCCATATGGACTCTAATTTATCTTCCTTTTGGTGAATTTTCTTAGCATTTTCCTTGGCTAATTGAAATCATCTTCACACAAACTCATCAATCTACCGCTTGGAGAATGATCTTCAAATTCACGAACTCAACTTGAACCACCACTTCATTTTTCCTAAGTGAACCTTAGTCTAGTCGATACATCCCTAAACCCAATGGAGATCAAAACCCAAGACTTCACCATGTCTCATCAATTCATTCATCCTCTAGTGTCACCCACTTGACGAACTCTCTCTATGAACATCGTTCCTTCTCTTTGAACCCTCGCCACTACCCTATTCTTTTGGTGATCAGCTAACTCCTAAATACCATGGTATATCCATCTCGATCCAACTGGCCCTTAGATATAGGTTACTCTAAAACCCAAACTGTCACAACCCTAATTGCCTCGGTCAACCCATCCACTAAATTTTTTCCACCAAGGACTTTTTCCAACGATTATCTCAGATCATTCACATATATGCTCTCTGCCCCATCATGAGCTATGTCTAATCCACCTACATACTTGATTTTTCAATGGAGAAATCGGGTCATTGACACACCTGCTCGATGCTCCCACTCCACGAGCTATGTCTCTTCCCTCTGCCAAAAAACTCACTGCACTACGAATCTACCTAACTTATTTTGCATCCTGCCTCCTTGAATTTTGACTCCACGGTCAACCCCTCTAGCTCTGCTTTCTGCCTTTATGGTTTCTCTCTACGAGGTCATGTCTCCACAACCAAGCTCCCTGGTCTCTCGATTACATGGCTCTACCCACTTGGTCACCGATTTTGTCACTCTAACCTCTGGCTTGGTGGACTTCCTTTCTTGGCACTGTAACTTTGCCCCTCCCCTAGTCTAGCAACTCATTTACTCCCTCTCAAAAACACGAATTTGCTCTCTAATCTCTGGCTTAATGGATCTGCCTCCTGTACCGCAACTGCTCCCACTAGCTTGATGTCTACTCACTTGGTAACACAAACCTGCCTTTGCTACTACGAATCTGCCTATCTGCTGGCCCCATGATTTTTCAATGTTTTCTAGTTAACGTTCAACAAGATCACTTCTCTTTGGTTGATGATCTAATTGACCACATCCTCCTCTGTTATCTTCTCCGGCTTTACCACGACCTCAATTCATGCTCCCTGCGATGAAATTATCGCGCTTGGTTATCTTCTATCTCCTACCATCATTCCCACGATGAAATCTGTGTTTAACCAGAAACTCTTCCCCATAGATCTAGATTTAAGACGCGCATTTTCTAAATCTACAACCTATGACTCTGATACCAGTCGTTAGGTATGGTAGCATCAGAGCACGAAGAAATAAACAAGAAATAAGAAAATCTAAGCCTAAACATTAAGATACGTGGTTCGGCATAACTTGCCCACATCCACGAGCCAACCTAGACTACATCTTTATTTATCAATGAGTGAAACAAATAATTACAAGGAGAGTTCTCATATTTATACTAGTGGAGAAGTCTAAACTCTAGCACATTAAGAAACCAATCCTAATGAACGAAGGGAATAATTACTAAACACAATAAAAATTAATTCTAATCAAACTAAGACTCAAATCTGCCAAAATTCACCAAACTCGCAACCCAAGACAAAAAACTCGCGAAAACTCGTCAACAACGCACACAACTTGCGCACATTCGCGCCTGGGCGCCCCAGTGCGCGTCTCACACTGGTCTGACTCTATTTTTTTTTACTCCTTCACGATCCCGGTCTATTTCAACGCTATTTATGTTGGGTTGGGTTCTATTCCTCGGGTTGCTCGTGGCAACGGAATTTAAAATTTAAACATACAACCACCCGAAACAGGAATAATGGTGTGCTCGATTATGCTACAAAGAAGGTTGCAAGAATTTTTACCTTTCGATTAAATTCTCACAACAACCAATTTGATCTTTTCAACCCTGTGGTGCAATTCCACACGATTCCTTGGAGGAAATTGCCCGTCAATTGTCTCTCCGGTATTAGTGCTCCAAACGTCGCACCTCTAAGATGTATCGACACCTCGTTCAATTCACCACCTACTTCATTATTGGTGCTAGCCAACAAAATAGATCTAAGTCTAAAACCTAGGCTTGATTATGTGAAGGGGTGGAATATGTGAATCGTTAAGTTCAACACATGAACAAAATGATGTCTTGTTGGAACAAGGGAAGGGGCCGATTTTTGGATTAAGGATGACAAGAAAATTCTCTCTTAATTTTCTAGCTGGGGGTTCGAATTTTTCCTCTCAAGAAAACTTAAGGGTTTTAGTCTTGCAATCACATATATATAGAATAGGAGCACTAGAGTCCTTATTCAACTGCAAGACTTGGAGAAGAAGAAAACTCTTTCATTCTTCACCTAGGTTTCGAATCCCAGCTGCCAAGGCCGCTTAAATTCGGCCATCATCCTTATTTGGATTCCAAGAATTAACTCTTGACTCCCTATTTAATTATGGGCTTAACTCATTAATTAAATATTACCGTATAATTATAACCCGTTTAATTATATTCACTTATTCTAATTGACTTATTTATTTAACTTGAGCAAAACCCAACTAAATAAAATACTTGGACTCTACTAGGTCCATTAATTTAATTAATTTTACAAGATTACTTAAAATAGTCGAATTAATTGAATCGCCTCAATTAATTCATATTCCATATTAGGAAAGGACTAGACTTTCCTAATTTCCTCAATTTGCTCAAATTGATTAATCACATCATATAAGCAGTGACTCTCATGAGTTAAGTGTGTGACCCCTTAGGCACGTCTACTATCTAGTAGTAAGTACACTTTCCCAAAGTGCTAGTGTGCTTTCCTAAAATTAGAAACCCCTAGATTAAATCATTCCTTTGATTCAATCACGCCTCGAATTAATCACCATATTAATTCTCGGCACTTACAAACCGTGGTTATTATCTTTCGTTAAGATACGCCTTTTGTGATAAAGACGAAGATAAAGATACACCTTTCGTGATCATGATCCTTGTATAAGTAAGATCCCTCAATCTAATCTCCCGATTGAATCTAGAGCAGTGGCTAAGGTTGAAGCTCTATTAATTTAATAACTATGTTTCCCAAATAAGGCGAGATCGACTTTCGACTATCCAAACGAGGAAACCCTACGCCTCTTTAGATATCATACTTCGGCCGAAGATTCCTAAAGTCGATTCACTATGTAAACATAGGAGATTCGCTGACAAGACTAATGTCAGAGATAGATCCCATCTTGATTCTCACGTGTCTTCATGCATAATCAGCCCATGTCTGATTTTGCCTATTTGTGATCATCTAAGTAATCATGTAACAAATCAAGACATGTTCGATTGTGTATAAGATATCCAATGGAACCTCAGGTTCTAAGGATTACTCTTATACTACAAGACCACTGGAAGTTCTAGATTCGACTGGGATTCCATTTAATGAAACTTCCACGGGGTTGTTCAGTATACCTATTCCCACAATAGGAACCCTCATATATGCATAGGCTTTCACCGTGCCAATATTTATGGAACGAGATACACTCTATCAAGAGTATGCATCATATAAGCAAGTCTTTTGGGTCTCACTGATATCCCTTCAGCTCGACGAGCCCATTCACGACTTGGAACATTTGTTTTAAGGATCACAGCCTTGGAGACATATTCCATCATTGCCATTCCCGATGCGCAATAATGTCCCATAGCTATGTGTGATCCTTCGGGACTTTATTCTAAGTTAAGACCAAACTATATACACGAATAAAGAATGCCAAAAGATTAACTTTATTTATATGAAAAAGATCGTTCTGCTAGAGCTATTATTATATAGAATGGCGCCCTAAATTGGTGCGCCTGGCATAAACTCTAACAATCTCCCACTTGTCCTAGTGCCAATTGCCCATGTACTTGAGGGTTTGGTGAGCGGGTTTGCCACATTGTCTGCCGAGTCCACACGTTCCACTTGAACGTCGCCTCTCCCAATGATCTCCCTGATCAAGTTGTATCGTCTCTGCATGTGCTTGGATTTCTGATGAGACCTTGGCTCCTTTGCTTGCGCAATAGCTCCATTGTTGTCACAGTACAAAGGTACTGTGTCTACAACGGATGGAACTATACCCAATTCTTGGATGAAGTTCCTTATCCAAACACCTTCCTTCGCAGGCTCTGAAGCTGCGATATATTTTGCTTCAGTGGTGGAGTCCGCCACAGTTGCTTGCTTAGAACTTTTGCAGCTGATGGCTCCTCCATTGAGCAGATAGACAAATCCCGAGATTGACTTCAAGTCGTTCACATCTGTTTGGAAACTCAAATCGGTGTATCTCTCTAACTCTAATTTTCCACGTTCGTATATCAAAAACATGTCCTTAGTCCTGTTAAGGTATTTAAGGATCGCTTTCGCTGCGTTCCAGTGCTTCTCACCGGGATCAGCCTGATAACGGCTGCATACACTCAATGTGTACGCCACATTGGGTCTTGTGCATATCATCGCGTACATTATGCTACCTATAGCCGAGGTATAAGATATTTGGGACATTCTTACTCTTTCTTCTCGAGTGTTAGGAGACATCGACTTGGAAAATGTAATCCCATGTCCCATTGGCAAGGATCCTCTCTTGGATTCTTCCATCTTAAATCTCTTAAGTATGCGATCAATATATGTGGATTGGGAGAGTCCCAACAGCCTATTCGATCTCTCTTGGTATATCTTCATACCAAGTACGTAGGATGCCTCTCCCATATGCTTCATGGAAAATTGTTTAGAGAGTTATACTTTAGTCGACTGCATCATTCCAATATCGTTTCCGATCAAAAGAATGTCATCAATGTATAGTATGAGAAACGCAACCGCGCTCCAACTAACCTTCTTGTACACACAAGCCTCTTCAACATTCTGCACATATCCATACTCTTGTATAACAGTGTCAAACCGTTTATTCCAGCTTCGGGAAGCATGCTTTAATCCATAAATGGACTTTTGGAGCTTACACACTTTGTGTTCGCTCATTTTGGATGCAAAGCCATCTGGCTGTTGCATGTATATCTCTTCCTCAATCTCTCCATTGAGGAATGCAGTCTTTACATCCATCTTCCGGATCTCAAAACCGAGAAATGCAGATATAGCAAGCAGAATCCTAATGGATTTCAGCATCGCCACTGGCGAGAAAGTTTCCTCATTGTCAATGCCTTGCCTTTGAGTGAATCCTTTTGCCACGAGGCGTGCTTTATAGGTTGCCACCTCTCCGTCGACTCCAAGCTTCGGCTTATAGACCCACTTACAGCGAATGGGTTTCACGCCCTCTGGTGGGTCCACCAAGGTCCATACCTTGTTGGAGTCCATGGAGTCCATTTCAGACTTCATGGCTTCTAGCCATTTTCCCGAATCAATGTCAGACATTGCTTCCTTATAACTCTTTGGGTCAGAGTTTAAGGGAGGATCATCTGAGTTCTTTTCTTGCAATAGGCCAAGCCATCTTTCAGGTGCGTTTGGAACACTTTCAGATCTCCTCAAGGTTTGTGTGTTCTCAGCAGGTGTATCGGAATTAGCTTCATTCGTGTTGGGTGGGTTATTTTGTACTTCTTGATTCGAATCACTTTGATTCATCTCATCAAGTTCTACAGCCTCACCTTTCCTATCCAAAAGGAATCCTTTTTCTAGGAAATTCGCATTTCTTGAAACAATCACTTTTGTTCCACAGGGTTGTAGAAGTAGTATCTAATAGTTTTCCTTTAGATACCCTACAAAATAACACAAAGAGGATTTGGGATCCAATTTGTCTCCCACTAAATGCTTTACATAAGCGGGGCACCCCCATATTCTCAAGTGAGCATACGAGGGTGAGTTTCCACACCAAGTTTCCTATGGGGTCTTGGGCACAGCTTTGGACGGCGCCCTATTCAACAGATAGGTTTTCGTTTCAAGCGCATAGCCCCACATGGACTTAGGAACTTCAGTGAAACTCATCATGGATCGAACCATATCCAACAATGTTCGATTCTTTTGCTCGGCTACCCCGTTATGTTGAGGCGTGCCTGGCGGAGTCGACTGTGAGAGAATCCCATTCTCTTTAAGATAATCAATGAACTCAAAAGACAAGTATTCTCCTCCCCGATTAGATCGAAGAGCTTTAATACTTTTTCCAAGTTGCTTCTTTACCTCATATCTAAACTCCTTGAATTTCTCAAAGGATTCAGATTTATATCTCATCAGATATACATAACCATACCGAGAGTGATGATCGGTAAAAGTTATGAAGTAGCTAAACCCTCCTCGAGCATTTATGCTCATAGGGTCGCACACATCCGTATGGATCAAATCCAATGGACTTGTGGCTCGTTCCGCTTTACCCAAAAATGGTAACTTGGTCATTTTCCCTTTGAGACAAGATTCACAAGTTGTCAATTCATCTAAGTTTTGGAGACCTAAATGAGTTGCCAAGATTTGAATTCTTTCTTTGGAGATATGACGTAGTCTCTCGTGCCACATTAGTGCATCTGTTTTGACTATCTTGTTTACATTTATTTCTTTGGTGAATATTGAGATTAGAAATTGTTGGGAAAAGAGTATAAACTCCATCTTGCAATTTTGATTCCATAATAAGAGACGATTCATAAGATAAAAACAAAGTTTTATTACAAATCTCAAAACAATAACCCTCTCGATCCAAAACCGGAATCGAGATAATGTTTCTTATTATTTCAGGAACAAAATAAATAGAATTTAATACTAAATTTCTATCTCCTATCCCCAAGTAGATCGTCCCCACGGCTTTGGCAGCAACCTGTGCTCCATTTCCCATCCGCAGGGTCATGTCTCCTCCACTTAGCTCCTTGATTCTTGTCATCTCCTGCAAGTTATTGCAGATATGAACTCCACATCCAGTGTCTAGAATCTAAGAAGAATCGTTAACTGAAAAGTTAACTTCAACAAAGAACGTACCTTGAGCCTGTGGCTCTTTGCAGTTCCTTTGCTAGTGCCCAGTCTTCCCACATTTGAAGCACTTATTAGACTTAGCTTTCTTACCCTTCTTAATTCCTTCTTTGCCTTTCAGTTTCTTAGTCTTGTTCTTCTTCTTGTTACCCTTCTTAGGTTTAGAAGATGAATTCATAAGAAGCACCGACTTGTCTCTCTTTATAGTGCTTTCAACAGTCTTCAGCATGTTCAACAACTCAGGAAGCTTAGCTTCAAGTTGATTCATGTTGAAGTTGACCACAAATTGGTCATAAGAACTAGAGAGTGACTATAGGACCAAGTCCATAGATAGCTCGTCACTAAGCACCACACCAAGATTAGCCAACTTTTTAATCAGCCCTATCATCTTGAGCACGTGCGTACTTACATCAGAGCCATCAGTCATGCGAGCCCTGAAAAGCTCCCTTGAGATTGCAAATCTCTCTCTCCTAGATTTAGTACCATACAACTCTTGCAAATGGAGAAGAATTGATGCAGAGTTCTCGATCGTCTCGTGTTACCTTTGCAATTCCTTGCTAATTGAGGCCAACATGAGACATCGCACTTGCATGTCATCTTCCTTCCATTGCTGGTACTGGAATTTATCATCATCAGATGAATCCTCTTCCGACTCTTCTTGCACTGGTATATCAAAGACATACCCCCTTTTCTCAGACAAAAGGATAATCTTAAGGTTACGAAACCAATCTTCAAAGTTCGGACCGGTTAGTTTGTTTGTTTCGAGAATTATTTTGAATGGATTAGACATATTGTGTTATCTACAAAATGCACGAGGTAGACGATAAGTAACGGATTTTCAAATAAAGTTCTTGTACAATTTGGTCTTTAATTGTTAAAGTCTCCCACTATTTTTCAAATCCCACCACCCTCTTGGTGTGATTAGAAGAATAGTTAATTCTTTTGTGGGCTTGAGATCTATCCAAACTTCATCATATGCCGCATTTTCTGAGCTAACATATGACTAGTTCGAATAGTAGCCTTACCGAGCCTTCTATCTTCCTTGATAGTTCTCAAGATCTTTTTCCTCATCTTTCACATGTGCCTCATTTTCTGAGCTAATACATGGTAGTCGATGTTAGGCTCAACCCATCAAATATCCCATGGTCAATCATCACTTCCATTACCCCCATTTTCTGAGCTAAGTAATGAAACCAATGATCCCACAGGGCATCATATGATTAGTAATGCTCACAGCCTCTCTTAGGTTCAACCCACCCCATTTTATGAGCAAATGGGTTTGAACTTCAGCGGCATATCACATGGCAATTACTTATGATGGAAGGAATGGAAATAGAACTCCAATTCTATTCCCACATTAGCCTAATATGTTTCAAGGAGGGAATTACATTGCATACATATATAGGTCTCATCAGTATTACAATTATCTTGTTTAGTTATCTATCCTATGCATGCATTTTACAACACATCACATATCGTATCGGAAAGATAAATAAACATCCAATAAAGCGGTAAATCGAGGATGAACCACCTCGAGCCCTAACCTACTAACCCACTGAGCTAAAGTGGGCCAGGACATTCTAGAAAGTAAAGAAATAACTAGACTATTACAATGGATTCCACCACAGTAAACAAGTCTTCAAGTCTTGGCTTCGTCTTCTCGCTCCATCTTCGATTACATAGTCTATTATCTACTACTAATCTACTTGACAGAAAAGTAAAAGCTAAACTGGCTATTTTTAGAACTCTAGAATATTACATACAATGAAAACAAAAAACATAGACTAGGCTCGTGGTTCATCCCCATTTGATAAGCATGCTAAGCAACAAACATATATATATGCGATATCCAAAATTTACCCATCCGTCGTCTAAACAAAATTGCAAATTTCATCAGAATAATATCGATTTCCAATTTCCAAAACTCTTCTCAGAAATTATAAGTTTTAAACAATCAACCGGGGTCAAGTTCCAGGGTTACCCAATCTTTCGGCATCAAAATTGAGAAAAAAATATTTTTGATCGGATTCTGCCGACCACGCTTGGGCGTGGTTTTGGGCCGATTCCACCGACCACGCCTGGCGTGAGCAAACCCACGCCTGGGTGTGGACAGATCCACGCCTGGGCGTGGGAGACAACACCTGTTTCAGTACAGGATTTCTCCCCTTTTCACGAGCTATGTCCTTTCCCTCTGCCAAAAAACTCACTGCACTGCGAATCCACCTAACTTATTTTGCATCCTACCTCCTTGACTTTTGACTCCACGGTCAACCCCTCCAGCTCTGCTTTCTGGTCACTCGACTACATGGCTCTATCCACTTAGTCACCGATTTTGTCACTTTAACCTCTGGCTCGGTGGATTTCCTTTCTTGGCACTGTAACTCCGCCCCTCCCCTGGTCTAACAACCCATTTGCTCCCTCTCAAAAACACGAATTTGTTTTCTGACCTCTGGCTTTACGGATCTGCCTCCGGCACCGCAACTGCTCCCACTAGCTTGATGTCTACCCACTTGGTAACACAAACCTGCCTCTGCTACTACGAATCTGCCTATCTGCTGGCACCATGATTTTCCAACATTTTCTAGTTAACGTTCAACAAGATTACTCCTCTTTGGTTGGTGATTTAATTGACCCCATCATCCTCTTTCATTTTCTCTGGCTTTACCACGACCTCAATTCGTGCTCCCAGTGATGAAATTATCGCGCTTGATTATCTTCTATCTCGTACCATCGTTCCCACGACAAAATCTGTGTTTAACCAAAAACGCTTCCCATAGATCTAGATTTAAGACGCGCGTTTTCTAAATCTACAACCTATGACTCTGATACCATTCATTAGGTATGGTAGCATCAGAGCACGAAGAAATAAACAAGAAATAAGAAAATCTAAGCCTAAACATTAAGATTCGTGGTTCGGCATAACTTGCCCACATCCACGAGCCAACCTAGACTACATCTTTATTTATCAATGAGTGAAACAAATAATTACAAGGAGAGTTCTCATATTTACACTAGTGGAGAAGTCTAAACCCTAGCACATTAAGAAAACAATCTTAATTAACAAAGGGAATAATTACTAAACACAATAGAAATTAATTATAATCAAACTAAGACTCAAATCTGCCAAAATTCACCAAACTCGCACCCCAAGACAAAAAATTGTCAACATCGCACACAACTCGTGCACATCCGCGCCTGGGCACCTCGGTGCGCGTCTCACACTGGATCGACTCTATTTTTTTTACTCCTTCACGACCCCGGTCTATTTTGACCCTATTTATGTTGGGTTGGGTTCTATTCCCCAGGTGGCTTGTGGCAGCGGAATTTGGAATTTAAACGTACAACCACCCGAAACAGGAATAATGGTGTGCTTGATTATGCTATAAAGAAGGTTGCAAGAATTTTTACCTTTGGATTAAATTCTCACAACAACCAATTTGATCTTTTCAACCCTGTGGTGCAATTCCACACGATTCCTTGGAGAAAATCACTCGTCAACTGTATCTCCGGTATTAGTGCTCCCAACGTCGCACCTCTAAGATGTATTGACACGCTAAAAGCTAACGTGCTATGATAGCAAGTGCACTAGTCGTGTGTAGTAATAAGTGTGGACAAAAAGTCTGGGTTGTCGAACCACGGAGACTTGAATTCTAGTTTATGATTTTATACAAAAAAACAACTACAATAAAAGTAACTTAAATGTAAAAACATGTACAATAAGAACAAGGTTATGCAAATGAATTAAAACCAATTATAAAGGGAGACTAAGGCACATGCTAGGTCCAAATTGATCAAATATACTTATAAAGGCTCTTGTTGTAGAATTACTCTTATATTGTTATGGTGAAAACTCCTAAGGTAGAGACTAACCGATGTCTCGCGTAAAAACTCCTATACTTAGATAGTGATTTCCCAAATATCCCTATCTGAAAATCTAACCACTAAACATGCATTAATGTACTAGAGTTCACTCGATTTGAATCGAACGACTTCACCCGGCAATCTTTACCTATGTCTAGGGCAATTCCTCATTAGTTGCGGGTCATGATGTGAATTTCTTGCACCCTAAGTCAATTTTCTCCCGAAATATTAACCTAGGCATAGGATTCTAACATATAGTGATCAAGTATATGCAAGATAGACAAAAACACAATTCACATCACATAACAATATAAAAACAACCTCAACAATCATCTATTGTAAGCATATATCACAATTTGGCCCTACATGGCCCTAGTCTTACGAATTTAGTTCATAATTGAAAGCATAAAAGACATAAGAAGAATATTCATAGACATAAATGAAATGAAAAGCTCTTAAAAACTCCGTAAATGGTGAATGGTGATGGATCTTGAAGTTGAGCCTTCAATCCCCAAGCTCTTTTCCTTCCTCTAGTTTTCCCCTCCAACAGTGATGAAGAATGGTGATGAATGGTGGAGAAATCAGATTAGGTGCTGCCCTTCTCTCCTCCAAGAATCTGAAATTGATAGTGAATGCTGAAGAGTATGGGTTCCCCCTCCTTTTATAGCCAAAATTCCACTAAAGTATGCATTAAGAATTCCCATTAAAGTTCCCCAATGAGAATTCCACCTAAGGTGATGCTTAAAGTTTGACTTTTAACATTCCAACCAGCTAAAAAATGCTGAACTTTCGGCCCTTAAGCATTCCACCAGGCATAACCATGTGAAAACTTCAACAAAACACATGCATGCTGCCATTTTCTTGCTTTCCAGCGCAGTCTTAGTATTTTCCTCATAACCTTCTCCAAAAATCTCCGAATTAGATGATTCAAGTCCCCATGTGCAGATATGACATAGATCTACAACGTTACAGAAGGACACTTTGTCCAATTCGGTTTCTAAGTATACCAAAATTACGTTTCAACATGGAGGTTGTTTCTGATTTGGCGCCCATAAAGTAAATCTACCAAGAAACACACTTATGACAACCCCTCAACACATGTGCTGAATTATGGCCAAAATTGATTCCTACCCATCATATAATGCTGGAATATTTTAGGCTGAAAAGGAGTAACATTTGGACTATCCACGCCTAGGCATGACTAGGAGGGCGCTGGGGCGTATCCTGGCACATGTACTTCTCTGTTCGGCGCAACAATTGTATTTCCTTCATAACTGTCTCCCCAGACCTCCGATTTGGATGATTCAAGTTGCCAAGTGAAGCTAACACAGAGATACACAACTTTGTTGAAGGAGACGTCCTCAAATCAAACTCTAAATATGCATAAATTCTGTATTTGCGTGCGTTATTCCTCTATTGTAGTGATTTTCCACCTTTACTCGATAAGCACACAAATTAAACGCAAATGTGGTATAAATCATGCATAAACCAATATAAATCCAATAAATATGAGGCTCTAAAATATGTAAATTCAAACCCTATCAACACCCCCAAACTTACCCATTGATCGTCCTCGAGCAATGAGAGCTATAAGACAAGATCAACATCATTCAATGGGAGAAAACAAAACAACTAACTAACTCGCTTTCGTGGAGTAAACGATTGCACTTAGCGGGTGCAACAAGTCTTTAAACCCTTGAGTTACCTCAAAGGACGAGTTATAGTCTCGTGAGGGTTTGCATACGATATACCCACAAAATCTAACAAATTTTCAATCCCAACCAAATCAACACATCTCAATATGATCAACAAGAATGAATGGCATAAAATCAACCTTTTAAAGTTCACAAATATATATATATATATATATACCTATCAACTACTTTTGCTCATGTGACACCAATACTTGAAACGACTCCCTAGGGTGTAGTGAAAAATAAATCTAGGGTATTATAGTCGAGAGGCATCCTTACCAAATTTTGGACATTAATCCCATATCTATCAACTTTCGATCAAATGCAAAGCATAAGAATTATAGAAAATCTCATAGCCATTTAAATTTCATTATCTCAAACATTCAACTTTCAATTCATATGAAATTTCCATTTAAACTTCATTAAGGCTAGATCATGTGCAATGTTTTATTCCATTAGGCTTTCTATCACACCCATGTAGCAAGCTTTAGACCAATGACTCCCAAACTAGATAGTTTTGGGGCATTAAGTGTAGAGACACTCCTAAGGGTTTAATCACTCGAGTGTCAAAGGCCACGAAATAAAACTAGATCTTTTAACCAATTCACTTCTTTTTGGCTTGAGCAAAGCTCAAATTGGCATAATAGTACAGTATGTAGGCATGAAACTTTTCACCTCCGGTACGTATTTGCCTGACCACTTTTGGTCATACCAAAATTCAACCTTTTCAATTCATTGTTTAGCATATAAAATTACTACTTAACTTATAACCTTAAGAGAAATCTAAGTTAATATTTACGGGAAAAACTCCTTAAGTGTCTCAAGATGGTTATCCTCTCAACTCCTCTACCCTCGATTCATTGTGCAATGTGAATCATCTAAAGAATCAATCCTAGTCTAGTGTCTCCACGAGCAATTTCAAAGATATATATATATATATATATATTCCATTAAATTCAATTTATTTCAAGAATTCATGCCATTTTTCCAAGTTAATTAATTTCAATGCATCAATTGGAAGGACTAAAAGTTTTTTTTTTATATGAAATTCCTGGGGAATAAAGAAGCATTTAAACAGGATATCATACAAACTTTCCCCCAAACTCAAGTTAAAAATTAGGATTGCATTTTCAATATTCAAAATAAATACTCTTCTACCCCCAAACTTAAATCCAACATTGTCCCCAATGTTGTTACAACAAGCATACACAAAGGTAAAAGAACACTTACAACCAAGGATATTGAAGAACATCCATAAGCTTCCAATGCATCCTTACAAAGTTTCTCCTCTTATCGAGTAAAGTAAGAATCTCTAAAGGTGGGGTCCAAATGTGCATCATATCTAACACTTCAACTTTTTAAACCATCAAGCATAAGAAAAACATACATGCCAAACGTGCATGCTTGAACACAATAAAAAGAAACAAACTAAACAAGACAAAAACGAAAGCAGAAAGAAAAGAAAACTTACAAACTTGGGTTGCCTCCCAAGAAGCGCTAGTTTAGAGTCGGTAGCTCGACTTGAGATAAAGAATCGCTAAAGATCCCGGAGGGGAATGGTCACTTTATCCCTCGACCCGTCAATCCCAATGTAATGCTTTAACCTTTGGGCGTTTGTCATGAAGGTTCGTCCATTATCTGTTATAAGTTCAATGGCACCAGAAGCATACACATGAGATACAACAAACGGTCCCGACCATTTTGACTTGAGCTTCCCGGGAAAAAGTCGAAGGCGAGAATTGTATAGTAAAACCTTGTTTCCTTCATGAAATTCTTGGGGAATAATACGCTTATCATGCCATGTTTTCGTTCGCTCCTTGTAAAGCTTGGTGTTCTCATACGCTTGATGGCGCCATTCCTCAAGTTCGTGTAATTGGAGTAATCGCTTGGTACCTACGAGTTGAGAATCAAAATTTAGAAATTTAATAGCCCAAAAAGCGCGATGTTCGAGCTCAACCGGTAAGTGATATGCTTTTCCAAAGAGAAGGCGATATGGGGACATGCCAATCGGAGTTTTAAACGCGGTTCTATATGCCCACAAGGCGTCATCTAGTTTAAGAGACCAATCTTTTCTAGATGCGTTAACCGTTTTTTCAAGAATGCGTTTAATCTCCCGATTCGACACCTCCACTTGACCACTCGTTTGAGGATGATATGGGGTTGAGATTTTATGCCGTACCCGGTACTTGTTCAGTAAGTGCTCGAATTGTTTGTTACAAAAATGGGTGCCCCCGTCACTAACGATTGCTCTAGGAGTTCCAAAACGAGTGAAAATCCTTTTTTTAAAAATCGAGTAACCACCCGAGCATCATTAGTTGGTAAAGCCTCAGCTTCGACCCATTTGGAGACATAGTCGACCGCAACAAGAATATACTTATTGGAACAAGAACTAGGGAAGGGTCCCATAAAACCAATACCCCATACATCAAATAGTTCACATTCAAGCATGTTATTCAATGGCATTTCGTGTCTTTTAGAGATGTTACCTGTTCGTTGACACCTATCACAAGATTGAACATACAAGAATGCATCTTTAGAAAGAGTAGGCCAAAAGAAACCTGATTGAAGCACTTTAGCCACTATTTTAGAGGGTCCAAAGTGACCACCTACCGACATATCATGACAATGGGCAAGAATTGATGCTATTAGCTCCTCGGGGATACATCGTCAAATGAGGCCATCTGCACAAATCTTAAATAGATATGGTTCGTCCCACAAATATCGCTTCAAATCAAATAAGAATTTCTTCTTTTGATGATAAGTGATATCCGGAGAAAGAACTCCCGTGACAAGATAATTTGCATAATTGGCATACCAAGGAGCATCATTATGAAGTATAACATACAATTGCTCATCGGGAAACTCCTCACAAATAGGTTTCTCAAACACGCACTCAAGGTTAGGAATCTCTATTCTAGACAAGTGGTCGGCAACAACATTTTCAACTCCTTTCTTATCCTTAATTTCTATGTCAAATTCTTGAAGAAGTAAAATCCACCTAATGAGTCTAGGTTTGGCATCCTTTTTGGCAAGCAAGTATTTTAATGCAGAGTGATCAGTGTACACAATTACTTTATTCAAAATGAGATAAGCATGGAACTTGTCAAATGCAAATACTATGGCTAGTAATTCTTTTTCCGTGGTTACGTAATTCATTTGTGCATCATTTAAAGTCTTACTGGCATAGTAGATGGTTTGAAATACCTTATCCTTCCTTTGGCCAAGGACCGCACCCACCGCGGTGTCACTAGCATCACACATCAATTCGAAGGGCAAACTCCAATCGGGAGGTGCCATGATGGGAGCGGATATCAATAGCTCCTTAAGAGTCATGAAGGCCTATAAACAAAGGGAATCAAAATTGAATGGTGCATCTTTGACAAGCAAGTTAGATAACGGCTTTGCAATTTTGGAATTTTTTTTGATAAATCGCCTATAGAAGCCGGCATGACCAAGAAAGCTCTTCACGGCTTTCACCGATGTAGGTGGAGGAAGCTTTTCTATGACCTCAATCTTGTCTTGGTCCACTTCAATCCCATTTTGGGAGATTTTGTGACCTAGCACAATCCCTTCCCGGACCATAAAATGACATTTTTCCCAATTCAAAACAAGATTTGTTTCCTCACAGCGTTTTAGAACACGATCCGAATGATCAAGACATGTGTTAAATGAGGTTCCAAAAACAGAAAAATCATCCATAAAAATCTCAAGGAATTCTTCAACCGTGTCATGAAAGATCGCCATCATACATTGTTGAAATGTGGCCGGGGCATTGCATAATCCAAACGGCATCCGCCTATAAGCAAACGTGCCATAGGAACAAGTGAAAGTTGTTTTCTCTTGGTCCTCGGGGGCTATGGCAATTTGGTATAGCCGGAATACCCATCTAGAAAACAATAAAAATCATGTCCGGCTAACCTTTCAAGCATTTGGTCAATGAATGGGAGAGGGAAATGGTCCTTACGAGTGGCATCATTTAACTTGCGATAATCTATACACACACGCCACCCGGTAAGCATTCGAGTAGGGATTAATTCATTGTTCGCATTTTCTATCACAGTTATTCCGCCCTTCTTGGGTACTACTTGAGTCGGGCTTACCCATGCACTATCAGAGATAGGATAGATTATACCTGCATCGAGTAGTTTTATAACCTTTTTCTTTACCACCTCTTGTATTTGTGGATTTGACCGTCTTTGTGGTTGGCGTGTATGTTTTGCGGACTCCTCCATGAGTATTCTGTGCATGCACACCGCTGGACTTATGCCTTTTATATCCGCAATTTTCCACCCGAAGGCCTTTTTGTTGGCCTTCAATACTCTCATGAGTCGCTCCTCCTGTTCTCCTGTCAAAGAAGATGAGACAATTAAAGGTAGAGTCTCATTATCATTTAAAAATACATATTTCAAATGTAATGGTAATGGTTTAAGCTTAAGGATAGGGGCCTCTTCGATAGAAGGGCGAGGAGGAGCCAAAAGTGATCTTTCTAATTTTTTAGCTCCAATGACGTGGTAAATAGGTCGCTTCTCTACGCTAAACATGGTTTCCAATTGTTCTTCACTCGCTGAATCGACATCCATAGATTTGGAAAGACATGTCTCCAATGGGTCGTCTACCATTTGTGCCTGAAAAGTCTCATCAATCAACATATCAAATACATCGATGCGTAAACATGAGTCAGGATCACATGGGTGTTTAAGCACTTTAAAAACATCAAAGGTGACCTTTTCATCTCCCACATTTAAGGTTAGCTTACCATTGGCAATATCGATTACCGGCTTACCAGTGGCTAGGAATGGTCTTCCTAGGATTAGGGGTACCTCAACATCTTCCTCCATATCAAGAACCACAAAGTCAACCGGAAAGTAGAATTTGTCGACTTGAACGATTACATCTTCGATTATTTCCCGTGGTCTCTTGATTGATCTATCGGCAAGTTGGAGGCTCATTGAAGTCGGCTTTGGGTTACCAAGGCCCAACTTTTTGAAAAGAGAGTACGGGAGGAGGTTGATGCTAGCTCCCGAGTCGCACAAAACTTTTTCGAAGGATAATGGCCCAATCGTGCAAGGAATAGTGAGACTCCCAGGGTCTTCAAGTTTCATTGGTAATTTATTAAGCAATACGGCGGAGCATTCCTCGGTTAGGCACATCGTTTCGTTTTCCTCCCACTTTTGTTTGTTGGATAAAATATCCTTGAAGCATTTCACGTAATTTGGCATTTGTAAAATTGCGTCTATAAAAGGAATATTAATTCTAACCTCACGAAGAATTGCTAAGATTCGAAGGAAACTTGGATCCATCTCCTTTTTTTTCTTTCTATGTGCATTAGGAAATGGCAGACGGACCTCGATGGGAGGATGCGTTGGAGTTGAAGAGCCCGCTGTGGAGGGTTCAGGAGGTGGCGCCTAGGCGCGACAATCGACACCAGGGCGCTGGGTCTCGGGCGCCTGAGCGTGATCATCGGGACGCTCGGGCGCACAATTGCGAAGCATTCGTTCACTGTGGGTTGATTCCGGCGCCTGGGCGTTCTCATCGAGGCGCTCGGGCGCGGAAATGTGAATAGCATCATTGACTACCTGTTTGCCACTTCTTAAGGTGATGGCGTGGCATTGCTCCTTCGGGTTTTTTTCTGTGTCACTTGGTAAAGTTCCCGGGGCTCTCTCGCTGATCGCCTTTTACATTTGACCCATTTGTTTCTTTAAATCCTTCATGTCCATCATTATATCCTTCATCATAGTATGGAGTTCGTTGATTGCTGAATCCGATTTCTTTATTTGTTCATCGAGATGCTCTTCGGTTGTAAGAGGTCTTATTTGCCTTTTTATATGAGAATTACCTTGCCTTTGAGCTTGGTTATTGTTGAATGGGGGCCTTGGTGCTTGATAGACGCCGGGATGGGCATTTTGTGCCGGATTGGGCCTCCTTGGAAAATTTTCGGGCACATGGAAGTTCAATTGAGGTCGATTGGCATTTCCAACATAGTTTACATTGCCAACCATTGTTTCCAAAGCAACTTCTTCGCCCAACTCTTGAACACAAGCAATCTTTTTAGTGGGTGTGATTTCTTCATCGTCGGGATAGAGTTCATCTTCCCGGGCTAATTGCTCAATCTTGTCCCACACACTTTGGCAATCGAGCCCAAGGAGATCACCACCGGCGCCAGCATTGAGCCTATTTCGGATGCTCGAACGGACTCCATCATGGAATCGTAATACTTGCTCGCTCAATCTTAGGTTGTGATCCGGACATTTTCAGAGCATGTTTTTATATCAAGCCCATGCCTCGGCTAAGGACTCATGATTCCCCTACTTAAACTCCTTAATGTTGCTCCTTAGCTCGTTGATTTTTGAGGGGAAAGAATTTACTCAAAAAGGCTTCGACCAATTGTCCCCATGTTGTGATGGATTGGGGTGGTAGAGATTTGTACCACATGGTCGCCCTTTCCTTTAATGAGAAGTGGAAGACTCTTAGACGAATTGCATCGAGATCCTGTGGATGAAATTGGGTATTCATGAGAGTATCGTCTAAAGTCTCCAAATGCTCATGAGGTGATTCATGGGGCTCTCCATAGAAGGGTTCGCTTTGCACCACGCTAAAGATGTGTGACGGAATGTGATAATTTGGTGCAAAGAAATTTGGAAAGACTACGGGCCCCAGTATGCTGTGGACCCTTGGAGGTAGACTTTCCGGGACCGATGGAAGTCTTTGAGGAGGTGCCGGTTGCATAGCTTAGAAAAGATTTTGCAGCCATTCCCTGTTTTCCGGAAGATTTATGTCGGGAAAATTCCCATTTGGATTTAGATTATCGGCCATTTCTCGAGCTTGTCTATTAGATCGAAGAACACGCTCTATCTCCGGCTCAAAATTGTATAGGGGCTCGTTAGAAGAGCGGGTCATGCACCACAAATTACACCTACCAAATAAACACAAGAAAAAAAATTAGAATAATAAAATAAAAGAAAGGTTAGAAATAAACGAAAAACTAAGAATTATGAAAATTTAAACAAAAAAAATCAAAAACTAAAATGAAAAAGTCCCCGGCAATGGCGCCAAAAACTTGACACGCTAAAAGCTAACGTGCTATGATAGCAAGTGCACTAGTCGTGTGTAGTAATAAGTGTGGACGAAAAGTCCGGGTTGTCGAAACACGGAAACTTGAATTCTAGTTTATGATTTTATACAAAAAAACAACTACAATAAAAGTAACTTAAATGTAAAAACGTGTACAATAAGAACAAGGTTATGCAAATGAATTAAAACCAATTATAAAGGGAGACTAAGGCACATGCTAGGTCCAAATTGATCAAATATACTTATAAAGGCTCTTGTTGTGGAATTACTCTTATATTGTTATGGTGAAAACTCCTAAAGTAGAGAATAACCGATGTCTCGCGTATAAACTCCTATACTTAGATAGTGATTTCCCAAATATCCCTATCCGAAAATCTAACCACTAAACATGCATTAATGTACTAGAGTTCACTCGATTTGAATCGAACGACTTCACCCGGGAATCTTTACCTATGTCTAGGGCAATTCCTCATTAGTTGCGGGTCATGATGTGAATTTCTTGCACCCTAAGTCAATTTTCTCCCGAAATATTAACCTAGGCATAAGATTCTAACATATAGTGATCAAGTATATGCAAGATAGACAAAAGCACAATTCACATCACATAACAATATAAGAACAACCTCAACAATCATCTATTGTAAGCATATATCACAATTTGGCCTTACATGGCCCTAGTCTTACGAATTTAGTTCATAATTGAAAGCATAAAAGACATAAGAGGAATATTCATAGACATAAATGAAATGAAAAGCTCTTAAAAACTCCCTAAATGGTGAATGATGATGGATCTTGAAGTTGAGCCTTCAATCCCCAAGCTCTTTTCCTTCCTCTAGTTTTCCCCTCCAAGAGTGATGAAGAATGCTGATGAATGGTGGAGAAATCAGATTAGGGGCTGCCCTTCTCTCCTCCAAGAATCTGAAATTGATAGTGAATGCTGAAGAGTATGGGTTCCCCCTCCCTTTATAGCCAAAATTCCACTAAAGTATGCATTAAGAATTCCCATTAAAGTTCCCCAATGAGAATTCCACCTAAGGTGATGCTTAAAGTTTGGCTTTTAACATTCCAACCAGCTAAAAAATGCTGAACTTTCGGCCCTTAAGCATTCCACCAGGCATAACCATGTGAAAACTTCAACAAAACACATGCATGCTGCCATTTTCTTGCTTTCCAGCGCAGTCTTAGTATTTTCCTCATAACCTTCTCCACAAATCTCCGCATTGGATGATTCAAGTCCCCATGTGCAGATATGACATAGATCTACAACTTTACAGAAGGACACTTTGTCCAATTCGGTTTCTAAGTATACCAAAATTACGTTTCAACATGGAGGTTGTTTCTGATTTGGCGCCCATAAAGTAAATCTACCAAGAAACACACTTATGACAACCCCTCAACACATGTGCTGAATTATGGCCAAAATTGATTCCTACCCATCATATAATGCTGGAATTTAGGCTGAAAAGGAGTAACATTTGGACTATCCACGCCTAGGCATGACTAGGAGGGCGTTGGGGCGTATCCTGACACATGTACTTCTCAGTTCGGCGCAACAATTGTATTTCCTTCATAACTCTCTCCCCAGACCTCCGATTTGGATGATTCAAGTTTCAAAGTGAAGCTAACACAGAGATAAACAACTTTGTGTAAGGAGACGGCCTCAAATTCGAACTCTAAATATGCATAAATTCTGTATTTGCGTGCGTTATTCCTCTATTGTAGTGATTTTCCACCTTTACTCGATAAGCACACAAATTAAACGCAAATGTGGTATAAATCATGCATAAACCAACATAAATCCAATAAATATGAGGCTCTAAAACATGTAAATTCACACCCTATCATGTATCCACACCTCGTTCAAGTCACCACCTACTTTGTTATTGGTGCTAGCCAACGAAATAGATCTAAGTCTAAAACCTTGGCTTGATTATGTGAAGGGATGGAATATGCGAATCGTTAAGTTCAACACATGAACAAAACGATGTCTTGTTGGAACAAGGGAAGGAGGTGATTTTTGGCTTAAGGATGACAAGAAAATTTTCTCTTAATTTTCTAGCTGGGGGTTCGAATTTTTCCTCTCAAGAAAACTTAGGGTTTTTAGTCTTGCAATCACATATATATAGAATAGGAGCACTAGAGTTCTTATTCAACTGCAAGACTTGGAGAAGAAGTAAACTCTTTCCTTCTTCACGGACCATGTTTGAGACATTGCGACTTGAAAAACCACTGGTTGTGAGGATTTAATAGACAACCATCAATGCAAGCTAGCTAAAGAAAGCATTTGTTCTATGCTCCTCCCCGGGCGCTTTATGTGGCCATTTCTGCAATAGATCTTCATTCTTTTATAGCTAATCAACCTGGTGATGCTAAGCCCATTCCTCAATTTATTAATCGGTTTTTAGGTCCATTTATTAATAAAAATGGAATGTGAAATAAAAATTTTGGTGTTAACATCATGAAATATGGTTCGCTGTCATACTGGTTCCAAATGTTTTTATGAAGTGTTTAAAATTTTTTAGAAAGTAGCTGATGCGGGATCAAAATATTTGTATATAAGTGTGTCATGTGATGGACACTTGGGGAGGAAATCCGACCCAACACATGACAAACTAGGCACTAGTTTGGTTTATATATAGACTGCACTTGCTATAGACAAGCTACGCACGTACCTACTTTGATGGGATCAAGTCTTTTTGTAGTTCAATGGTGGGGTAGCTCTCTAAAGATGCCAGCTGTATTCACTCTAGCAAACTTTTGTGGGGAGAGTAGATAATGATTTTTTGTTACCCTCATGGGGTATTTATAGGTTTAGATATGGGCCATGGGCTAGTGCCTTGCTATCATCCCATTGGATTATAAATTAAACTAATAAATATGTATTTCATATTTATTAGCCCAATTATTATTGCAGCCCATTAGCCAGGATGGACTCTTTTCATAATAGGCTTTACCCAAGTGGGTGCAACCATATTATTTGAACCAACTACACTGGGGTGATAACCCGGCCTAAAATCATAGGTGTTGTATAGAAAATTTGGTGTACTTCATAATGCCCCCCACTCCCGAGTATGTTGTATAGGATATCCGGGAGTACAAGCAATTTATTCGACCATACAGCTTAGTCCCAAGCAGTGTTGGATATGGGTTTGGACTTTAAAAGCTCCTCGTCTACTCTACTTATGTAAAGGTGGGGAAATAACTTCCACACTTTTCCTCATTTACCTTTTCACTTTTAAAAATTCACTTTTGAAGAAATTCTCTCTCTAGGATATATTCTCTCAACAAACCATGGGGAGAAATCACCAAGAACAAGGTAACTTCATTCTCCTCCTTTGCTCTTGGTGTTTATAATATGATGGTTTGTGAAATTTATTTTCTATGGCCTTCCATGTTGGTGGAGTGTTCTTTTATGTAGACTAGGTAGGATAGATCCCTCGTGGGGGTTAACGTGGTCGGGATTGTTGTCTAACTTATTTCAAAAAAGGGGTCACCTCGTGGTGGCTTTTGGGGTTGCCTCTGTTAGGAATCCTAGGAACAAAAAACGCAGTGGAAATAAAAAGGATTCTTAGAGTTAAATCACTTTAACGTGAGTTCGATGATTTTCAAAATTTTACAAAATTAAACAAAATCAAATACCTTATTGATTCGTTAATCTGCAATTCGCGTAACATATACTCTTGTCGAATTCCTGTCTCTAAAGCTTCACGCGAAACAAGCCTTCAAAAGCTTCCTGAGATTCTCCTTTGAATGAGGGTGGACGGCTAGCAAGAGTGAGGGAAGAGAATTTATCCTTTTCTTTTTGTGTATTATATCTAGGGTTAGGTTTAGCTTGTCCGTTTGAGGATTAAATAATCCTCAAACCCTAAACCTAAGTGGGGCACCTCCTAGGCCCTCAGTGGATGCCTTTGATGGGCTAAGTTGGCCCAGTCAACTTAGTCCATCTTTTAATATATATATATATATTAAACTCAAATCCAATCCAAATATATATATAATTAATTAATTAAATTCAAATAACTTAATCTAAGTAAATATTTGAATTATTGATTTACCAATTAAATCAATCTGTCCTATTTAATTTATCTTTCTAAAAGATAAATTATTTACACAAAAAAATATCCTGCTATTTCTTATAGCGCGGCCCTTTAGGTTTGTCTCGATTAGCAATAGGAGGATACCAAAGGATTTGAGTATCACCTAGCCAGTCTCATGGACTCACATCGTACCCCTAATTGAGTATGAAATGATTAAATCATTTACGGACCTCTGGATCATAAATATAGTATGAGTATAAGCCCTTCACTGACGTATTCCGATCAAGTGAGAGTCATGGTTTATGTCAAACTCACAATACTTGATACTGTGCATCAGATCATAACAAGATGAAATTACCAAACTACCTTCCATATCTTACATGAGTTAGTTTCATTGCTTTGGCCAAAGATTTATAATTTCATTTGGCTATGATTGCACATGATACTTTCTCGTCTACTATCAAGACAGTGAATCCCATCTTGGCGATCACTTCACAAGTGCTACTTAACTAATTGGGATCGCACTTCGAGGTCGGCCCCACCAAAGGGTGATTTGGTCCTAACTACTCTAGTAACAGATTCAATAATATAAGTATTGATCATGATCCCTCAGGTCTAAGGCTCACACATACTATTATGACCAGTAATCCTGGTCATTGACAGCCACTGAGTAAATACCCATGTGATCGAATTACTACGAGCCATGTTCGAATGTATCAATTCCATTGGTATATCTATGACATGTTCTCTCACTATCCAATAGTGTTCGATTGGCACTCTTTGTCAGAGCATGTGTCATACAAGTTGAATCTTAATGCCCAATTAATATTCCTTGACTTGCGAACCCTTTTAAGTGATCAGGTGTCAGACTCTCCCCGTGCCACTCCTTTATTCTATAAAGGGCGAAGAGTCAACCTTGATTCACATGGATTGATTTTTCAATACTTACTAATGCCATGAAGATTTATTTGAACAAAAGAATAAATGTATTTTATTAATGAAAAGTTCATACAACATAATTAGATACCCTATACAATCTATTTTTCCTCATTGGCATCTAGGGCATATACCTAACAATCTCCTACTTGCACTCAATGCTAATTACTATGGTATTTAATAACCATCTTCTCAAGATGTTGCTCTAGCACCGTCTGTGCCAATGGCTTAGTGAGTGGGTCAACCACGTTCTCTGCTGAGGCTATTTTCTGCACGGCAATGTAGCCTCTTCCAGTGATTTCTTGAATAATGTGATATCTCCTCTCTATGTGTTTAGATTTATTGTGAGACCTTGGTTCCTTAGCTTGCGCGATGGCTCCATTGTTGTCACACCAAAGTGGCAATGGTAGCTCCACACTAGGAACAACTTGAAGTTCTGCTATAAACTTCTTAATCCAAACAGCTTCTTTGGTTACCCAGAGGCTACCACGTATTCAGCTTCAGTAGTCGAATCAGTATTTGTGCTTTGCTTGGAACTTTTCCAAGACAC
Source organism: Buddleja alternifolia (assembly GCA_019426215.1). NCBI lineage: Eukaryota > Viridiplantae > Streptophyta > Magnoliopsida > Lamiales > Scrophulariaceae > Buddleja > Buddleja alternifolia. The sequence goes on along the minus strand of CM033400.1, from coordinate 15,705,007 downwards.
TGCTCCACCGTTCAGAGTGAATATGAACCCAAAAGTGGATTTTTTATCATCGATGTCAGACTGAAAATCAGAATCGGTGTAACCGTCCACTTTCATTTCTCCATCGCCATATATGAGAATCATATTTTTTATTCTTCACAAGTACTTCAAGATAGATTTCACGGAAATTCAATGCTCTTTGCCGGGTTTGCTTGAAACCTACTCACCACGCTCACAACATAAGCAAGATCTGGTCTTGTGCATGACATTGCATACACGAGACTTCCCATTGCTGAGGCATAGGGAACTGTGCTCATCTCTTTTCGATCTTCCTCACTTTGAGGACTCATCTTTTTAGAGAGATGAATTCCATGTCTTATGGGAAAAAGACATCTTTTAAAGTTCTCCATTCCAAATCGATTTATGATAAGAGTCATTTTTACGTGTTTTTAAGCCCCTTGCATTTATGTTTTAGGTTAATTTATCGCTTGATTCCAACCACTTGTGCGTTTAATTCGCGCGTTATGTGATTTTAGGCCTTAAGTGGATGCAATCGAAGAAAGGGTAGAAAAACAACGTATAGAATTAGTTCAGGCCAAGATGCTTCACACCTCCACGTCCAAGCATAGCCATAATCACACCTAGGCACTGGAACAAGTAAGAAATAAGCTGAAGTTGCTCATAATGGCGCCTAGACGCCATTTCCCCACGCCTGGGCGCCACATTCACCACACCTGTCATGTTTGAGCGCTATTTCTGTATATTTAGAGACTGAATTTGATGAAGTGTTCCGCTACACAATTTTATATCTATGTCTTATCTTCATGTGGAAACTTGAATCATCTAAATCGGAGGTCTATGGAGAAAGTTATGAAGGAAATAATATTACTGCACTGAAAAGCAAGAAAACAGTTCAGACCTACGAACCATGGTGCCTAGGCGCTACCTCATTCTCGCCTAAGCGCCCTGCAACTTCTTCCCCAAGTTATTTACACCACCTGGACCATGCCTAGGTACTATTTTAATCACGCTTGGGCGCCGGTGTAGCGGTTTTGAAGAGCATAAGGGCCAAAAATCAAAGGAAAAAGGGGATTTTCGAATTCTTAGTAAATTTTGGGGATTTCTTGGATTGGGACCTCACTTTTCATCACTTTGGAAGAGCAAAAGAAAAGGGAAAGAAGAGATTAAATCTCCAATTAAAGATTCAATCATCAATCCAACATAGGGAGTTTCTTAGCTTTATATTCATCTTTGTCTATGAACATGGATCTTATGCTTAGCTTTTCCCTTATGCATTTTATGAGCTAAATTGTCGAAATAGGGCCATGAGAAAGCCATGTTGTTAGTATTGTTATAATAAGTTCGTTTTCCTACTATGTGTTGTGATTTTTTGGTTGAATGCTTTACATATGCTTAATCACCATGTGTTTCATATCATGCCTAGGTGAATTATTCGAGAGAAAATTGACTTAAGGTGCAAGAATTTGACAACATCACCGACTAAATAGGAATTTCCCAAGACATAGGTAAAGATTCCCGGGTGAAGTCATTCAATTTATATCGAGGAAGCTCTAGCTCATTAATACATGCTAAGTGATTAGATTTTCGAGTAGACATACTTAGAAAGCTGTCATTTAAGTATAGGAGTCTATAACGGGACATTGGTTATTCTTTACCTCAGGAGTTTTCACCATAGCATTGTATGACTAATGAATTGGTAACAATCTTTGGACGACAATACGCAACATGTGCCCAAATACGAGCTCTAATTATCTCTTCACCTTTGAAGTTGAATCTCTCTTTACTCTCGCTTTAGCTTATTCTACTTTCCTTTTTAGTTAAATCTCTAATTTACTTCTGTTCGTTATCAAAATTATAAGCTAAATAACTTGTCCTTGAGGTTCGAGAACCCAGACTTAGTCCATTTCTATTACTACACACGACTAGTGCACTTGCTATCAAGCACGTTATCTATTAGCGTGTTAAGTTTTTGGCGCCGTTGTCGGTGACTTGTTTATTTTAGTTTTTGATTTTATTTTACACACTACTACAAAAAGACGCTATTACAGCGGTTTAGAAAGAACCACTGTAATAGGTAATTTCGGTTTGAACTTATTACAGCGGTTCGGTCCAAACCGCTGTAATAGGAAAGGACCTATTACAGCGGTTCGGAACCAAACCGCTGTAATAGTCCTATTATAGAGGTTTGGCTCAAACCTTGAAATAGGAAAGGACCTATTACAGCGGTTCCGGTTCGGAACCAAACCGCTGTAATAGTCCTATTATAGAGGTTTGGCTCAAACCTTGTAATAGGAAAGGACCTATTACTGCGGTTCTACAGGAACCGCTGTAATAGGTCCACTCCGATTTTCTACTAGGGCCGGCCGCCCCCCTCACTTTCCCTTTCACATTTTCACTCTCTCTCTCTCTACTCTACTCTACTCTCTCTCACTCCAACATCACCAGCACCACCACCAGCACCACCACCAACACCAACAACACCACCACCACCAACACCACCACCACCTCAACGTCGCGCCGCCGCCGCACCTCCTTCTCTCTCTCGATCTCTCTCGATCTCTCTCTCTACTCGGTCTCTCTCTCTCTACTCTCTCTCACTCTCGGTCCACCACCACTTCTCCGCTGCCTCCGATGCCACCACCACTCTACGATGCCGCCGCCACCACCACCCCGTCGGTCTCTCTCTCTCTTTCTTTCTCTCTCCCCTCTCTTCTATATATATATATGTATATATATATATGTATATTCTTTATATATATTTATATAACACTCTCTCTCTCTCTAAATGTAACACCGCCGCCGCCGCCGCCGTTTAGCTTGTGCGCTTTTGGGTAAACTTTTTTAATCGAAAAACTATCAAAATGTGTGTGTATTATATTAGTATATACTTATGTATGTTTACGTATGTATATATAACATATATAAGTATAATGTATACATAAGCATATTTGTATATACTTAATTATGTATGTTTGAGTATGTATATATATAACATATATAAGTATAATATATATATAAGCAATATATAGCAATATATAAATGTATGTATACAATTGTATTATATTATAATATACATAGATTAGAGTATTTAGCAATATATATAATATTATTTTGAATATATTAAAACACACACACACACACACACATATATATATAAATGTGTGTATTATATTTGTATATACTTATGTATGTAAGTATGTATATATAACATATATAAGTATAATGCATACATAAGAAATTGTGTGATTTTGTGATCAATATTTATTCCTAATTGTTGGAAATATGATGCTTTATGTGGTCCAATTGGTGATCAATATTTATAAAATATATATATCTTGCTTTTCATGATTCTCGATGCTACGTCTATACTCAAGAGCAAATAGATGAAGTACGCTGCGAACTTGCACAATACCTTATCCTATGCGATTAGAAATTAGGTAATATATTTTTTGTACATTGTGACTTGATTCAAAGTTGTGATTTATTTGTTGTATTAAAAGTATTGAGTAATTTAACTAGCTGATTATAAACACGTGATGTACATGTTGTAAATTATAAAACTTTGTTGTTGGATGAATGTTGGATGAAAGAATTGGTAATATTGAGGTTTTGGTTTTTTTGTTGAATTCGTTCTTCTGCACAACTATTTTTTTGTGTTTTGGTTTGTTGAATTTGTTACGTATAGGAACTTTGCAATGCGGGTGGGGGGCGGGGTGGGATGGGGTGGGGTAGGACCTATTACAGGGGGGCGGGGTGGGATGGGGCAGGGTAGGACCTATTGCAGCAGTTCATATAAAACCGCTATAATAGGTCCTCCTCGGTTTGACACTATTACAGGGGTTTACACAAAACCGCTGTAATAGAGTCAAATAAAAAAAAAATCGGTTCGGACCTATTACAACGGTTCCAAGAGAACCGCTGTAATAGGTCCCTATTACAGCGGTTTTTTACCGCTGTAATCGGCCTTTTCTGTAGTAGTGACACTTTCATAATTCTTAGTTTTTCGTTTATTTCTTGCTTTTATTTTATTTTCTTTTTAGTCTAATTTTGTTTATTTGGTTTACTTTATAATTTTGTTCTTGGTGCATGACCCACTCCTCCAACGAGCCTTTATTGGATTTTGAGCCCGAAATCGAACGTACTCTTCGGGCTAGTCGACGAACTCGGGAAATGGCGGACAATCTCTATCAACCAAATCCGAATGCACGTTTCACGGATATGAATCTACCAAAGAATAGAGAGAGGTTACCTTGACATTCTCCAAGCTATGCAACCGCCTCCTCCACAACCACTTCCGTCAGTTCGGGATAGTCTACCACCAAGGGTCCATACCATACCGGGTCCCGTGGTTTTGCCAAACTTTGACGCACCAAATTATCACATTCCATCTCACTTATTTAGGATGGTGCAAGGTGATCCATTCTATGGCGAGGCTCATGAATTACCTCATGAGAACTTGGAGACTCTAGATGACGCCCTCTTGACTATCCAATTCCACCTGAGGGATCTAGACGCAATCCACCTTAGAATCTTCCACTTCTCACTTAAGGAAAAGGCGATCAAGTGGTACAAATTTGTACCTTCTCAATCCATCACGACTTGGGATGAGTTGGTAGATGCTTTCTTAAAAAAATTCTTTCCACCTTCTAAGATCAATGAGATCCGGAGCAACATAAAGTGGTTTAGGCAAAGAAAAGATGAATCCTTAGCCGAGATTGAGCTCGATACAAAGGCATGCTTAAGAAACGCTCGGATCACAACTTTGGATTGAACGAGCAAGTGATACACTTCTACGATGGAGTTCGATGGTTTAGGCAAAGAAAAGATGAATCCTTAGCCGAGATTGAGCTCGATACAAAGGCATGCTTAGGAAACGCTCGGATCACAACTTTGGATTGAACGAGCAAGTGATACACTTCTACGATGGAGTTCGATCATGCATGTGGGTGCGGAAGGTGATCTTCTCCGTTTAGATTGCCAAAGTGTGTGGGACAAGATTGAACAATTAGCTCAGGAAGATGAGCTCTATCCCGATGATGAAGAGGCCATATCCACCAAAAAGGTCTCTTGTGTTCAAGAGTTGGAAGAATAAGTAGCTTTGGAACCAATGGTTGGCAATGTGAACTATGTTGGAAATGACAATCAACCTCAAGTGAAGTTCCATGTGCCCAAATTTTTTCCAAAGAGGCCTAATCCTGTACAAAATGCACAACCGGGTATTTATCAAGCACCTAGGCCTCCATTCAACAACAACCAAGCTCAAAGGCAAGGTAATCCTCATGCACAAGAGCAAGATAGGCCTCCTACAACCGATGAACGTCTATGAATCTTTCAATGAGCTCCAAAACATGATTAAAGACATGTTTATGGAAATCAAAGATATGAAAACACACATGGGGCAACTGTCAAGGGCGACTAGTGAGAGAGCCCCGAGAACTTTGCTAAGCGACATAGAAAAAAATCCTAAGGAGAAATGCTATGCGATTACCTTCAGGAGTAGAAAACAGTTAGAGGACGATTTGGTTCGCAGCTCGGCGCCCAAGCGCCACTCAGACGCCCGGAGAAACTCTGTCAGGAAGAAATGCTTCACACTGCGGCACCCAGGCCCCACACAACTGACACCCAGGCACCGTCTCCTGCTTCTTCCACCTCTAGTTCGTCATCTCCAACTCCCGCTCCACCCATTATGATCTATTTACAATTCCCATTAGCTCAGCATAAGCATTCAAAAGAGATAGATCAAAGCTTCTTTAGAATCTTAGCTATTCTTCATGGAGTTCGAATCAACGTCCCCTTTATTGATGCTATTTTTCAAATGCCCAATTGCATTAAATTCCTCAAAGACATCTTTACCAACAAGAAGAAATAGGAAGTGAACGAGATGGTATGCATAATTGACGAGTACTCGGCCATTATGCTCAACAAGTTATGTCAAAAGCTCAAAGATTTGGGGTGCCTTACCATCCCTTGCACGATTGGGCACCTCACATTTGAGAGAGTTCTTTCTGACTCGGGAGCTAGAATCATCTTTCTTTGTTACTCCATTTTTAAGAAGCTCGGCCTTGGAGATCCTAAGCCAACATCCATGTCTTTGCAATTGGTGGATCACTCAATCAAGCACCCAAAGGGCACTATCGAGGATGTTATTGTACAAGTCGACAACTTCTTCTATCCGGTTGACTTCGTGGTTCTTGAGATGGATGGGGACATTGATGTTCCCTTGATCTTAGGAAGACCTTTCCTAGCCACTAGCAACACCAAGATCGACATGGGAAAGGGTAAGTTGACATTGAAGGTAGGAGATGAAAAGGTGATATTCGATGCTTATAATGACATGAATCCATCCATGAATGATCTCACTTGTTTAAATGCCGACGTTATTAACCCTTTACTTGATGAAAAATGTGCAAATGGCAAGACAAAGGGTATTCTCGAGTTGGAGGAAGAGATTCCTGATAAGAAAGAAGACAAGGTGAGAAAAAAGGATGCATGCATGAATTACATTCCACCATGTCAATGTGTTTGTTAGATCGATAAGACAAATCCGGCACGAAGGGCTAATCTCAAAACACCGCGGTATAAGTGGAGGCGAGTGGAGCATGAGGATAAGGGAAGAAATGACAAGAATATTGTCGTGCAAAATCCTCAAAGAGCACAAAGTCAAGATAATGACTATAAACAAGCGCCTCTTGGGAGGCAACCCAAGTTTGTAATTTTTTCTTTTCTTTTTGCTTTTATTTTTGTCTTGTTTAGTTTTGTTTCTTTATATCATGTTCAAGCATGCAGTTTTGGCATTCTTCTCGTTGAGTCTTGATGGTTTTGTATTGTGAGTACATGACATGTAATAGCCGAGTTTTGCTTTAGAAAATCTTTCTTTACGGATTTGAGCTTGGAGTGGATTTCACTTGATTAAGGTTGGTTTTTCAGCATCCTTGTTGTAAGTACTCTCGTTTACCTTTTTGAATGCTCATGGTTGAGTCAACATTGAGGGCATTGGTTTAAGTTCAAGGGGTATATGGCTTATCAATTTTATGTGTCATGTGATCTTGTTTTTAGCTCAAGTTTGGGGGAATCGTTGTCATTGCATGTGTTTTGTACTATTTTTTTGCGAAAATTCAAGCATAGCAATTTTGTTCTAGGATGTCAGCTTGCCAATAATTGCAATTAGACTTGAGAACTCGAGACAATGGCATGATATCTTGTATGTTTCTATTAATGGTCTAAAATGCAAAATTACACATCTTGATTATGCTTATTTCAACCTTAGTTGAGAATCAATTTTCTAGATGATACACGTTGCGCATAAGTGGAAGGTAGAGAGATTGAAAAGGGTTCCCCATCCTGAGACATGTGTTGAGCCTCCTTTCATATATTAACTTAGATTTTTCATGTTGTTTCGAGATGATTAGTTGCTTGTGGGTTCATAATTGTGTTAATGGATTGAATGATTGAGATGAGATTGGTATGGACATGAAAATTCGGTTAGGCCAACGAGCATTGGAGGTCACCAAAGCATCATTGCCTATACACTATACTCTTTGAGCTAATTTGAGCTTTGCTCAAGCCAATCGGGAATGAGTTTAATAAAAGACCTTGTTCTATTTCGTGGCCTTTGCCATTCGGATGATTAAGTTAGTAGGAGTGGTTTAACACTTACCGCCCAAAAACCATCCGGTTTGGGAGTTGTTGGCCCAAAGCCCCTTACATGGGTGACAAAGAAGATCTAAGGGGGTAGAACATCACACGAGGCACTATGTTGTTATAAGCTTAAATCATTTCAAAGCGTGTAATGTCAATGTAAAGTGAATGGAAATAAGCACAATTATGACCTTGAAGTTGCCTATGATTCGATAAGCTTTATAATCTATCAAAAGTTGGTAGATATGGGGAATGTTTAAAAGCATGGTAGGGATGCCTTTCAATCATAATACCCTAGATCTTATCCCACTACACCTTTGGAAAGTGGTTTGATTCTAGGTGTTGAATGAGCACTGTCTTCATTTGTGTATATGTTATTGAGCTTATTATCACTTGATTCGTGCCATTGCATCATAGTTCTTATTTCGAGTTGTCTTAATTGGTTTGAGCTAAACATCTTTCGATTTTGTGGGTATATTGTACGCAAACCCTCACGAGACTATAACTCGTCCTTTGAGGTAACTCAAAGATTTAAAGGCTTGTTGCACATGCTAAATGCAACCGTTCACTCCATGAAAGTGAGTTAGGTAGTTTCTTTTTGTATTTTTCCCTTATTCGATGATGATCTCGTATCTTATGGATTTTATTGCTCGAGGTCGAGCAATTGATAAGTTTGCCGGGGGGGAGGGGTTGATAAGAGTCATTTTTACGTGTTTTTAAGCCACTTGCATTTATTGTTTTAGGTTCATTTATTGTTTGATTCCTACCCTTGTGCGTTTAATTCGTGCGTTAAGTGATTTCAGGCCTCAAGTGGATGCAATCTAAGAAAGGGAGGAAAAACTACGTATAAAACAAGTTTAGGTCAAGATGCTTCGCACCTCCATGCCCAAGCGCAACCATAATCACACCTGGGTGCCCAAACAAGCAAGAAGTAAGCTGAAGTTACGTATGCGCCATTTCCCCATGCCTGGGCACCACATTTGTCATACTTGCCACGTTTATGGGCCATCTCTGTATATTTAAAGACCAAACTTAATAAAGTGTCCTTCAATAAAGTTGTAGAGCTATTTCTTTTATTCATGTGGGAACTTGAATCATCCAAATCAGAGGTCTTTGGAGAAAGTTATGAAGGAAACAAATATTGCTGCGCTGAAAAGCAAAACAATGGTTCAGACTGCGCACCGTGGTGCCAAGGCACCACCTCATGCGCACCTAGCGCCCTGCAACTTCTTCCCCAAGTCATTTATGACACTTAGACCACGTTTAGGCGCCATTTCTGTCACGCTTGGGCACCGGTGTAGCGGTTTTGAAGAGTATAAAGGCTAAAAATCAAAGGAAAAAGGGGCTTTTCGAATTACTTTGGAAGAGAAAAAAAAGGGAAAGAAGAGATTCAAGCCTCCAATTAAATATTCAATCATCAATACAACATAGGGAGTTTCTTATCTTTAGATTCATCTTTGTTTATGAACATGGATCTTATGCTTAGGTTTTCCCTTATGCATTTTATGAGCTAAATTGTCGAACTACGGCCATGAGAAGGCCATGTTGTTAGTATTGTTATAATAATATCGTTTTCCGTTTCAATTCGTGTATTGCTAGGTGTTGTGATTTTGTGGTTGAATGTCTTACATATGCTTGATCACCATGTGTTTGATATCATGCCTAGGTGAATTATTCGAGAGAAAACTGACTTAGGGTGCAAGAATTTCACATCACTAACCAAATAAGAATTGCCCTAGACATAGGTAAAGATTCCCAGGCGAAGTCGTTCGATTTATATCGAGGAATCTCTAGCTCGTTAATGCATGCTTAGCGATTAGATTCCAGGTAGACATACTTAGGAAACCGTCATTTAAGTATAGGAGTCTATCACGAGATATCGGTTATTCTTTACCTTAAGAGCTTTCACCATAGCAATGTATGTCTAATGAATTGGTAATGATCTTAGGACCACAATACGCAACATGTGCCCAAACATGAGCCCTAGTTACCTCTCCACCTTCAAAGTTTAACCTCTCTTTACTCTTGCTTTAGCTTATTCTACTTTCCTTTTTAGTTAAATCTTTACTTTACTTTTGTTCGTTATCAAAATCATAAACTAAATAACTTGTCCTTGAGGTTCGACAACCCGGACTTAGTCCATTTCTATTACTACACACGACTAGTGCACTTGTTATCAAGCACGTTAGCCATTAGCATGTCACTTTAGGACTTTCTCTAAGTAGAGGGCTTTGGAAAGACCTATCATCTTATTTGATCTATCCCTGTAGATACGAATTCCTAGGATATAGGTAGCTTTTCCCACGTCTTTCATGGAGAATGTGCTTGAAAGCCATGTCTTAACCGAATTAGCAGACCTACATCATTCCCTATAAGTAGAATATCATCTACGTATAGCACGAAGAATGAGATCTTGCTCCCACTAGCCTTTTTGTAGACACATAGTTCATCCTCGTTTTTGATGAAGTCATAGCTTCGAACTTCTTCATCAAAATGAAGGTTCCAACTGCGAGAGGCATTCTTAAGTCCATAAATGGGCCTATTCAGTTTACAAACCTTATGAGAATATGTATCTAATTTGAAACCCTTTGGCTATTCTATATAGATTTTCTCCTCGAGGAACCTATTTAAGAACGCGGTTTTCACATCCACTTGCCCGATTTCATAATCTAGGTATGCAGCTAAGGCAAGTAGAATTCTAATGGATTTGATAACAGCTACAGGCGAAAAGGTTTCCTCATAGTCAATGCCCTCCTTTTATCTATACCCTTTCACCACTAGCTTGGTCTTTTAGGTATCTACCTTGCCATCTGGACCAATGTTTCTATTATAGATCCATTTGCAGCCAATGGATCCAATACCTTTGGGTCGATCTGTTAGAGTCCAGACTTTGTTTGTATACATCGAATTCACTTCTACTTTCATAGTTTTATGCCACTTTGTGGAATCCATGTCTGTCATTGCTTGGTCATAACTAGAGGGATCTTCTCCATGATTTTCTTCCGCTACGGCATACAGATTCTGCTCTCCTTGTAGCAGATAACCATATTTCTCAGGCAGTTGAGATACTCTTGAAAGAGTTAAGTGCCCGGTACGCCATTTGTAGGGCGTAGTAGCCGACTCTTTAAACAATCTTATATTGTATCTTGTCAAGTAATTTAATAAATGGCATTTTTTTCTTTATCTTATCATTCTATGCAATTAGATAACGTCCCCTAGATCACTCTTAACCTATGAGATGTGTTTGGTATCGGGGATGCCAATCATGGAATACGTCTCTAAGGTTGTGGTATTAAAGATGTTCCAAGTCATAGAATCATTGAGATAGGGATATCAATGACTCGTAAAGACTTGCACGTACAATGCACACTCTTGGAGAGTGTATCCTATTCCATGGATACTGATACGGTGTACATCAGTGCATGTATGTGGGTTCTCGTTGGGATATCGAGTAAACTGAACAACCCCGCCGAGATTCCATATTGGAGTCAATGTCGAATTTGGAATCTCCTCGGTTACGTAGGCATAAGATTGGTCCTCATGACTTGAGGCACCATTGGTCGTCTCGTGCATCGCCCACTGTACTTAGATTTGTCACACGATTCCAGGTGAGTCATAAAGTGGGGTATATTGGGTCCAGTCTGGTTATGTACGGAGGCGCGTGAGAGCCAAGAAAGAATCCGTCACTGATCATTAGCATCGGCGCATATCCTATGTACTTCACAGTGTATTGACCATGGGAACCTCTGGCCAGAGTAGTATCAATAAGGAGGAGCAGTGTTTCCTCGCTTGATTGATAAATTGGTTAATGTCACTTAGATCGATATACATAGAATCGAGTTACTGGGATTTCGACTGACATCCAAGTCCTAGATTCGATCGGGATATTTGATGGAAGGATTTTACTTATGCGAAAATCGTAATGCGGAAAGGTCACCTAATAATCGTTCATGGCTAGGTCTTCTTGGCGCGTGGCTAGTACTAACCTTGATTTGTAGGAACCATGACTTAATCGATAATTAATTCTTGGTCGGATTAAAATACTTGGAGTAATTGAATCTAGCAATGAAAATTGCAAAGGCACAACGGGGTTGTGTTCCTACTACTAGTACATGAACGAACCTACAATGGGGTTACACACTTACTCAAGAAAGTTCAATTGCTATGTGAATATTAATCCGGTTTAGGATTAAAGTAAAATTGATTAATGAGATTAATTAATTATGTGGAAGACATTTTAATTAGTAGGCTTGGGAAAATAATTTTTCTATTAATTAATCTTGGAGATTAATCATTAACGGAAATTATTATTATCCGGGAATATATTTAAGCTACTAATTTTACTATTAATTAATCATGAAGATTATTTAATTAACAAGTCTTGGAAGTCCTGGAAGTCATTTTAATTAAGTTGGACTTAATTAAATGAAGTCACAAGAGTGAAATTCAAAGTTAGTCAAAGTTTGACTTGTAATGTTTTTTAAATGAAAAAGAAAATGAAAAATATTCTCTTACACATGTGGTGGTAGTTGAGAATGGAATGGTAGGTGAGAATGAGGTGGTAGGTGAAGAAAAAGAAGTCTTCTACTCCACCTAACACCATATGGCCGAAAATTGGTGGCTATAAAAGGAAGTGTTCTTGCTCTCATTTAAAACTTGATGAAAACTTAAAAAGAAAAAAAAGCTTAGAGCTTAGTTCTTCATCTCTAGATTTTTCTAGCTTCTTTTGTGATTCTTGAAGACTTTCTTCTATAGAACTTCTTCTTGAAGATTAGTTGTAAAAGATTATCTTCTATAGATATTTCTTTTAGTAACTCTTCTTGTCTTCCACCTTTCACTACATAGACTCCATTTCCTTAGAGCATATATCTAGCCAATCTTTTGCTTAAGGTATGAACTTACTTCAGGTGTGTCCTTGTAGAGGCTTCTTTCTTTAGGAGCTTATGGTGGTTTGATTCGAACCCTTCCATGTTGAGGTGAGGATTCGAAAATGAGAGCCAAAGTTTTTGGTGTGGTTTTCCTTGTGTTGTGGTTTTACACCCTCACTTTAATAAAACCCCAAATCTTGTAATTGGTTTAAAACCCCTTTACTCGTATTAGTTTTTGTTGTGCATTACTTTGACCCCCTAGCTTGGGATGCCGATATATATGTGCTTTGTATATTTTATTTCTTCCGTTGCATCGGCATCGCTTGTGGGGGCATACCGATCCTAACAGTGGTATCAGAGCCCGGGTTATGCACATTAAAAACTTTGCATGTTTTTGCTTTCGGTTTCATGTAGTATTTTAACTGGTTGCTTAAGTCTATATGTTACATTTGTTGATTTAATAATAGCTTGGGATTTGTCATCGTTTTTCTTAAAATCTTGGAGATTTTTTTTTTGAAACGATTGAAAATTAAGAAACACTAAAAGAGAAGGTCGAAACCCGGGCGAGGACCATTGATATTGAACCCAAGCTACGAGACTTTGTGCACACCCGGCCGAAGGCTTTGTGCGCATAAGGGTGTGCTCATTTAGTAGGATTCAATATCGCGAATCATTGCCAACCGTCAAAGGAAACTTGGCGGGTGTCAAGACGGGGCTGACCATGGCCGATTCCACCCCTTGGTGGTCTCGACCATGGTCGAGAAACTGTCCAGCAGCTGCTGGACAGTGTGTGCGCTGCTCGGCGGCGAACGGTGCGTTGCCGGGCAGTGTACACGGGTGTGCATATGCACACCATGTGCTTGATGGTTGGACCATCTTGACGTGGTGTGGTACACATGACCCGGGCCTTCAAGGACTCCTACCTTTGGCCCATTTCTTGATTTTGGAATCAATTTCCACGCGTTTTTGAGTTATTTAAAAGTTTTGAATTTTTGAAAAACTAAAAAAACTCGGTTTTTCCTCAAAACGTATAAATCCCAAAGTTATGATTGTTTCAACTATGTGATGGGTTTATGATTAATTAATGCTTTGCACGTCATCTTCATACACTTGATGGTTGATTTGCATAATGGATGGATTGTGGGTCGAGCCTTAGATTATTCAATTGGGTTGTAATTATTATTGGCCTCTATTTCAATTTGGTTGTATATTTTATTTTCGCACTTTTTTTTTCATTTTAATGTAATCGAATTTGGAGACGAAGATGATGGACCATTATTGAAGATTATGTATGCCGTTGGAAGCTTATGTAATAGATAGGGCCTATTTTAATTTAGTACCTGGTACGTGTCGAATGCACCAAAATATAATTACTGTTCTCACAAGAATTTGTAGTACTCGTAAGTCCAGGTCGAACCCTAGAGATTGGTTGATCAAAATAATATTCAATGGGGAGGTTTGTTTGATGAATTAATAATGACAGGAATTAAATAGGAAGTTCAATAAATGTAAAGCATCGATTCAAGGATAGTTCGTTCTTCAATTCAAGTTGATCATAGACACCTAAAATACTATCTATTCTTTGATTACTTAGCCAAGAACATAAATAACCAGCTATTTATATCCATATTAACTTCCGTATATCATTAACCAAAGCCCAGCACCCGGTTAAATTCTTATTATCAACTGACTCGGTATTAAGCAATCCTAATCATGTTAATAATAGCATAACGAATTAGAAGCGACTAAGGATAAACAATAGTTTAAGCAAGCGCCAACTATTTAATTTACTCTAATGTTTCCCTTAGGTTATCAACGAAAATTGGGATCCTAATCATGAAAACCTAATTGCTACATGCACAAATCAAACATAACAATTACGGATTATGAAGATTTGTTAGCAATAAATTGTAATAGATAATCAACTAATGTGCACCTTAGATTATTATCTAAACAAGCATGAACATTAAGAATAAGAAACAAAAGATAATCAAACCGTAGATAGATAGATGAAGCTCCGTGTCTCACAACATGTGAATCAAAATGAACTCCCTTGAATCGAAAGAAAAACTTAGCTACTCATAATTGTAAACATAAAACTTGAAAATACTATTTTTCTAACTCTCTTCTCTTTGTTTTCTTCTTGTTTTTGTTGTTCTTCTTCAACTCTTGCAAGACATATATATAGGCAATGAAAAGATGACATAATCATAGAGAGAATATATTCCCTCTTCCTTTATCAAGACATGGAGAATATATTCTTCCCTTTAACATCAAAGTATGGAGAATATATTCTTCTCTTTAACATCAAAGCATGGAGAATATATTCTTCCCTTTACATTCTGATTTGTCACCTCTAATTCATCGAATCTGACTTTGACTCCTTCTAGACATTTGTAGCTTTATGTGTTAGCTTTCATTTCCAACTGGCCTTGACTGAATCCAAGACACATAACTCTAGTTATGAATTTTTCACCAAAGCTGCGCATTCCAGTCCAGTCCAGTCCAGAACAGAAATCTTCATTAAATTCTTCAACACTTTCGAGCCCTTTAACTTCCGAACTGGGTCTGGACTTCTTCATAAGAAATATAGGCCTTTGTCTTAGCTTTCCAACTAGATAAAATTCAATAGAAACTAATGTCTGCATCTCTAGATATATTAATATTTCCGAAACATCGCCAAATCTGTCATTTTGATTGAAATTGATATTTTGCACTTCAACTCTTGCCCAAATCACAAAATGAGATAAAATCAGTTCCAATGGCCATATAATCACAATAAAATGCTAAAGATAGAGGTAATAAAATATATAAATATTGCACTTATCAAATTCCTCCACACTTAGCTCTTGCACGTCCTCGGGCAAAGATAAAGAGAAACTAGAAAAAAGAAAAAAAAAAAAACTAAAACTAAAGCCAACCACTTTCGTAGGTTACACGGTTGCATTTAGCATATGCAACAAGCCTTTAAACCCCTAGGTTACCCCTAGTGGACGAGTTTAGTCTCGTGAGGGTTTGCAGACGATATACCCACAAAATCAATCTCTCAATGTACAAACAAGCAAGTTCATGAAATTTTCTTTCCAAACATCATCGATTCATAACCAAAAATTAACAAAATTCGCTAGAAAGGTTAATCATGTGTCCACCATTACTCTTGCATTCACACAAACTTCTCAAGAATTCACTTCATTTTGTAACCGCAATACTATTAATGCAACATTTAACTCAACATCATCCCTTTATATTTCCTCAAGCATGAATTAAAACGAGCAATATATTATTATTAAGCACACACTTATCTTTTGACGCGAATACAAACATTATTCATGAATGCACCCGGTTACTCAACAAGCGGATCATTTCATTCTGGACATACTTTGAATAGCTCTATTAGATTTCCAACACAGTAGCAGGTTTGGGCCGATAGATCCCAGACTAGATAGTCTTAGGTTATCAAGCTTGAAAACTCCTCAGGCTTAATCCCTTCAGTGTAGATAATCCCAGGCGCTATATTATATCTTCAGCATTACATAGTTTACGCCTCAAGCTTTACACCGAGGAATTTCATCCGTTATTACTTTAAATCACTATCAACCAGATTAACCTTGAGGATTTTGAAGGAATTTCAGTGAGTCAAAAGTCACATACAAAGTTATGCTAAATTACGAATTTACACGAATTTCTCTAAAAGTCTGTACTTCAACAATTATAACAATTTTAACACTACTTAACTTCTCTATTGAATCTAGTCTATTTTTCAATCAACCACTGATGAAGGGAAATAATTTTTCACTACCTTACTTGGTTGCACAATAAAGAATTTTTTTTTTTAACTCATAAAACAAATAACTAACCATCTCCCCCACACTTAAAATCTGCATTGTCCTCAATGCAACACAGAATGAAAATAAATAAATAAAAATAAATAAAAAAATGAACAAATGAAACTAAAAGCGATAGGGAAAAAGAAAGCAAATCTGATGATGGTCGTTCAGCCACTCTTGGGTTGCCTCCCAAGCAGCGCCTTTTTTTAAAGTCGTTGGCTCGACTTTGCAGCCTTTTAATCCAAGTAAGTTGGATTGATCAATGAAACTTCTTCAATTGTATGCTCTTGAAAACCTTCATAGAAAGGTTTAAGTCTATGTCCATTTACCTTGAACAACTTGTTAGTTTCTAAGGTTTGAATCTCTACTGCACCATAAGAAAATACATTAATCACAACAAAAGGTCCAACACAACGAGAACGTAACTTACCAGGCATTAATTTGAGTCTTGAGTTGTAAAGCAACACTTTTTGTCCAATCACAAATTCCTTCCTAGAGATCATCTTGTCATGAAACCCCTTGGTCTTCTCCTTGTAAATTCGGGAATTCTCATAAGCATCAAAGCGAATCTCCTCTAACTCTTGTAGTTGCAACTTCCTATGTATACCAGTTTGATCTCTATCTAAATTGCAACTCTTTACAGCCCAAAACGCTTTGTGTTCCAATTCCACCGGAAGATAACACGATTTACCAAAGACTAACCTATATGGAGACATCCCAATAGGTGTTTTATAGGTTGTCCGGTATGCCCATAATGCATCTTCAAGTCGAAGACTCCAATCTTTTCGATTAGGATTTACAGGTTTTTCCAAGATGGACTTGACTTCTCGATTGGACACCTCGGCTTGCCCATTTGTCTGAGGGTGATAAGGTGTGGATGTCTTATGATCTCGAAGTATTCTAACAAGTCTTTCCTCTTGCACCATAGTCAGATTCTTTCCAATTATTACTGGCAAGGTCTCAGTCTCCCCTAAGTACGCATACTTCAGATGGTCGGGTAAGGGCTTAAGTTCTAAATTCGGTGCCTGCAACACAGATGGCAGCAATTTTGTGTGATTAAATGATAATTCAATTTTTGACACATTATACCTGCTAGGGGCTGGTGGTAAGGACTGCAAAGCCATAATCATCTCTTCAACTTCATCACTAAAATTCAGATGTTCCCCGAATTGCCATAAACCATGACTGAGTACTACTTCCAATGCATCCACTTGATTTTTCTCAAAAACCTCCTGGGCTAACACATCAATAATATCAATAGAATAAACTGAATTCACATCAGGGGGATACCTCATGGATTCGAATATGCTAAATTTGACAATCTGCCCATCGAACTCCATTGACAAAGTGCCATCATGAGCATCAATCTTTGTTCTTGCTGTTTTGAGGAAGGGGCGTCCTAGGAGGATCGGGGCTGGATTTGGGGATCCATTATCTTCCATATTCAGAACGTAAAAATCAGCTGGAAAGATTAATTCATTCACTTGCACTAACACATCCTCAAGCACCCCCTCGGGGTATGCATTAGATCGATCCGCCAATTGTATAATAACACCAGTTTGTTTCAAGGGACCCAAATTAAGAGATGCATAAATTGAATAAGGCATGACGTTAATTGATGCACCTAAATCTAACATGGCACGTTCAAATCTATTATTACCAATCACACAAGGGATAGTAAACGTACCTGGATCCTTACACTTAGGTGGCAGTTTTCGCTGGATTATTGCAGACACATTTTCATCCACTTTAATCTTTTCGTCTCCTCGTAGCTTCCTCTTCGTGGTGCATAGCTCCTTAAGAAATTTCGCATATATCGGAATCTGACTAATAGCATCAAGTAGTGGAATGTTTACTGCTACCTTCCTGAATGTCTCCAATATCTCCTTCTCTTCATTTTGTTTCTTGGATTTACTTAACCTGCTCGGAAAGGGGATGGAAACAGGAACAGTGTTAGTGGAATTATGCATGTTTGAAGGAAAACTAACCTTAGGAGCTTCGAGACTAATTTTAGCTTCTGTGGGTTTTTCTTCTTCCGGCACACTTTGAGTTGGGCTCTGAATTTCTTTTCCACTCCACAAAGTTACTACACTGGCATTCTCTCTAGGATTTATGATTGTTTGGGAGGGTAATTTGCCCGAACCTTGAGCTTCCATCTTGCTCATCGAAGTTGCTAACTGACTTATCTGTTTCTCTAAATTTTGGATGCTGTTTCTTGTTTCCTGTTGAAATTGTTGGGTATTGTTAGCGAGAGCTTTAACAATTTCATCTAAAGCCATACCTGAATTTGAAGATTGATTCGTTTGATGTTGCTGTCGAGGCTGGAAAGAATTTTGATAACGATTTTGTCCAACTTAATTTCCATAACTGAGATTAGGGTGATCTCGCCAGCCTGGATTGTATGAATTGGAATAAGGATCGTACTTTCTTTGTTGCTGACCTGGGAATCCTCCAATGGCATTGGCTTGCTGGTTCGTTTCTTCTTGCAATGTTGGACACGCATCAGTGGGGTGTCCTGTAACTGAACAAATACCACATACCTTCGCTACTTGCATATTTCCTACCGCCATCTGACGAACTAATGACGTTAACCCAGAAATTTGATGCTCAAGGTTAGATGTACTTACCTCATTAACTGCTTTAGGTGTGTGGTCCAACCTCATGCCAAATTGCTGTGAATTTGCCGCCATATTGGAAATCAAATTTCTGGCAGCTGTGGGGGTTTTATCTACTAACGCTCCTCCACTCGCTGCATCAATCATGTTCCTATCCATATACAGTAAGCCTTCATAAAAATATTGAATTAACAATTGCTCACTTATTTGGTGGTGGGGGCAGCTTGCACACAACTTCTTAAAACGCTCCCAGTATTCGTATAATGACTCTTCATTGTACTGCCTTATGCCACAAATTTCTTTCCTTATGTTGGCAGCCCTTGAAGCTGGGAAGTACTTTTCCAAAAATAGCCTCTTCACTTCATTCCATGTTGTTATCGTCCCTGACGGTAAATAATAGAGCCAATCCTTTGCATCATCAGCTAAGGAGAATGGAAAAGCTCTCAATTTAATCTGCTCCCCGGACACTCCAGTTGGTCTCATGCTTGAACAAACAACATGGAACTCCTTCAGATGTTTATTTGGATCCTCTCCTGCAAGACCACGAAATTTAGGTAATAAGTGAATCAATCCAGATTTCAATTCAAAAGCAACATCTAAAGTAGCGTATTCAATGCATAAAGGTTGTTGATTAAAATTTGGAGCAGCCAACTCCTTTAGAGTCCTATTGTTGGCTGCCATGACTTCCTCTTCATCTGAATCACTTGAAAACAGGTGCAGAGATTCGGTGCTTCCCTTTGGAGAAGGGATTGACTCTTCAGGTATTGAGGTTTGCTCTTCAATTGCCCGTTTAGCCTCTCTTCTTAATCTGTGGAACGTTCTTTCAATCTCTGGATCAATTTCCTAGCTCTTAGAGGTCATAAAACACAAAAACTAACAAGGTAAAGTGTAGAAATATTGAAAAAAAATAAAAATAAAACTTAAAAACCGACTGAAAACACAAAAACGCAAAAAACAACTAGTAAACGATGGAATTTGGGCCCGCGAGCGTGGTGCTCAGCATACTGTTGTATGCTGAGTTGTTTTTAAAATGATGTTTCCTTCAAGATTGATATAGAGTTCGTGGCCGAATTCGAAAAACAGTGTTTTTTTTTTCAATGCACAAACTAGTCAATAAAACTTAAAACTAAGAAATATATAAATCTAACAGCCTATATATATTACAATAATAATTAAAATAAAATAAGATTTTGACCGAAAACCAATCCCCGGCAACGGCGCCAAAATTTGGTACGTGTCGAATGCACCAAAATATAATTACTGTTCTCACAAGAATTTGTAGTACTCGTAAGTCCAGGTCGAACCCTAGAGATTGGTTGATCAAAATAATATTCAATGGGGAGGTTTGTTTGATGAATTAATAATGACAGGAATTAAATAGGAAGTTCAATAAATGTAAAGCATCGATTCAAGGATAGTTCGTTCTTCAATTCAAGTTGATCATAGACACCTAAAATACTATCTATTCTTTGATTACTTAGCCAAGAACATAAATAACCAGCTATTTATATCCCTATTAACTTCCGTATATCATTAACCAAAGCCCAGCACCCGGTTAAATTCTTATTATCAACTGACTCGGTATTAAGCAATCCTAATCATGTTAATAATAGCATAAC
The DNA here is from genome assembly GCA_019426215.1 of Buddleja alternifolia. Classification (NCBI taxonomy): domain Eukaryota; kingdom Viridiplantae; phylum Streptophyta; class Magnoliopsida; order Lamiales; family Scrophulariaceae; genus Buddleja; species Buddleja alternifolia. The sequence goes on along the minus strand of CM033400.1, from coordinate 15,684,440 downwards.
GAATTAGAAGCGACTAAGGATAAACAATAGTTTAAGCAAGCGCCAACTATTTAATTTACTCTAATGTTTCCCTTAGGTTATCAACGAAAATTGGGATCCTAATCATGAAAACCTAATTGCTACATGCACAAATCAAACATAACAATTACGGATTATGAAGATTTGTTAGCAATAAATTGTAATAGATAATCAACTAATGTGCACCTTAGATTATTATCTAAACAAGCATGAACATTAAGAATAAGAAACAAAAGATAATCAAACCGTAGATAGATAGATGAAGCTCCGTGTCTCACAACATGTGAATCAAAATGAACTCCCTTGAATCGAAAGAAAAACTTAGCTACTCATAATTGTAAGCATAAAACTTGAAAATACTATTTTTCTAACTCTCTTCTCTTTGTTTTCTTCTTGTTTTTGTTGTTCTTCTTCAACTCTTGCAAGACATATATATAGGCAATGAAAAGATGACATAATCATAGAGAGAATATATTCCCTCTTCCTTTATCAAGACATGGAGAATATATTCTTCCCTTTAACATCAAAGCATGGAGAATATATTCTTCTCTTTAACATCAAAGCATGGAGAATATATTCTTCCCTTTACATTCTGATTTGTCACCTCTAATTCATCGAATCTGCCTTTGACTCCTTCTAGAAATTTGTAGCTTTATGTGTTAGCTTTCATTTCCAACTGGCCTTGACTGAATCCAAGACACATAACTCTAGTTATGAACGTTTCACCAAAGCTGCGCACTCCAGTCCAGTCCAGTCCAGAACAGAAATCTTCATTAAATTCTTCAACACTTTCGAGCCCTTTAACTTCCGAACTGGGTCTGGACTTCTTCATAAGAAATATAGGCCTTTGTCTTAGCTTTCCAACTAGATAAAATTCAATAGAAACTAATGTCTGCATCTCTAGATATATTAATATTTCCGAAACATCGCCAAATCTGTCATTTTGATTGAAATTGATATTTTGCACTTCAACTCTTGCCCAAATCACAAAATGAGATAAAATCAGTTCCAATGGCCATATAATCACAATAAAATGCTAAAGATAGAGGTAATAAAATATATAAATATTGCACTTATCAGTACCCTAGATTGCCTTAGATTCACCGGTGGCTCGGGTGGATCGCTTAGGGACCCACAATCATCCATATTTGTTTACCGCTTTGTGGATGTCTTGTATTATGTTTTCTTATATGCTACTTGGATTGCATGATCACATAATTAAAGATAATCCTTATCTTGATGAGACCTTGCATGTTGAAACCCCTCGCTTGATTTGTTTCAAGTAAATCCAAGAAATATTAAGTTTATGTGGAAATTGAATGAAGATCTATTGTCCACGCCTTCCATCATAAGTGGTAGCATGTGAAATGCCATGAAGCTTGACCCGCCGTCCATGAGTCGTGGGGTGGCGTCAAGTGGATTAGGCTGTGACCACCACTAAGCATAGGGATGCTCGTGGGATCGATTTGTCTAGGTGTCGTCCATGAGTCGTGGGGCACACTAGTCCAGTCGATTGACCATGAATATTTGATGGGCTTGACTTAACGTTTACTACCATATGGGCTCGTGTTCTCGGGGTATATGGGAAAGACGAGGCAAAATATCTTGAGAACTATATGTCGATATAGAAGGCCGGTAAGCCTACCATACGGATTTATCATATGGGCTCGTGTTCTCGGGGCATATGAAGAGTCGCTTATGGATCTCGAGCCCGCTAGGGAGACCCGCATATCTCCTCGAATATCCATATAAGAGGGTTATGGAATTCGATAAAATAGTGGGAAATACGTATGATTAAAGACCGAATTATATGTGGACAAGATTACATATTGAATGCTAATTGTATTGCCTCACTATTTATTTTGTAGTTAACAATATGGCCAAATATCCACTTTCAACAATCCTAGATTCCAATAGACTTGTCGGTCCCAACTACGCCGATTGGTACCGAAACCTTAAAATTGTGCTTCAAAGTGAGCGCAAGGATAGCGTATTAGATACGCCTTTGCCTCGCGTCACTCGCACAAGCACTGATGATGAACGTGCCGCTTTTGATAAGTGGACCGATGATAATATCCAAGTGAGATGTATCATGATGGCTTCAATGACTAATGAGCTTCAAAAGCAATTTGAGCATGTGACCATATCCAAGGATATTATCAAAAGTCTCGAGGAGCTCTATGGCACTCGAACTAGGAGGGAGAGATTCGCAATCTCTAAAGAGCTATTCCGCGCTCGTCTGCATGAGGGATCTTCGGTCGATGATCATGTTTTACATATGATCAATCTTATTAATAAGCTTTCTGATCTTGGCGTAAAATTTGAGACCGAGCTTTCTGTTGACCTCGTGCTACAGTCCCTTCCGAAGTCGTTTGACCAATTTGTCATCAACTACAACATAAATCAACTTGAGGCTTCATTACCCGAGTTGTTGAACATGTTGAAGAGTGCAGATGCCACCATCAAGAAAGATAAGCCGGTACTGCTTGTTGGTACCTCATCCCGTTCTAAGGGCCATAAGGCCAATAAGAATAAGGGGAAGAAGAACAACAACAAGAAAAAATAGTTGAAAGGCAAAGGTGGTGTAAAAAAGGCTAAGGGTACCGATCATGATGCGTGCTTCAATTGTGGTAAAAAGGGACATTGGAAGAGTAATTGCACTGAACCAATGAATGGTATGTTTTATGTTGAAGTTAACTTATTAGTTAATGATGCTTCTTGGGTGTTGGACACCGGATGTGGAGTTCACCATTGCAATGATTTGCAGGTGATGGCAAGAAGCAAGCAGATAAGTAGAGGGGAGATGACCATGCGGTTTGGGAATGGAGCACGGGTTGCTACCACGGCCGTAGGAACTATCTACTTATCTTTTCCCAACAAAAATTGCGTTATTTTGAACAATGTATTTTACATTCCGCAATTAATTAAGAACATCATTTCTGTACCCTTGTTGGACAAGGAAGGTTATAGTTTTGTTATAAAAAATGGAGCTTGTTCCATGTTTTATGGTTCTTCTTTAATATTGGAATCAAAGTTGTCTCATGGTTTATACACGGTTCTCCCCAATACTCCAATCTTATTATCTCAACGTGAGGAACATACTAGTAAGAGAAAGTTAGATAATCAAAATGATACATACCTGTGGCATGCTAGACTAGGCCATATCTCTAAAGATAGAATTCATAAGATGGCGGATAAGCTTGACCTTCGGGAAATGCTAGATATGCCAACTTGTGAATCTTGTCTCAAGGGTAAGATGACCAAGTCACCATTTGCCGGGCAAATGGAGCCAGCTACTAACCTTTGGACTTGGTCCATACGGATGTATGTGGTCCGCTTAATGTAAGCACTAAAGGGAACCATTCTTACTTCATAACCTTCACCGACGACTTTTCGAGGTATGGTTACGTGTATCTTATGAGATACAAGTCTGAAGCCTTTGAGAGGTTCAAGGAGTTTAGACATGAAGTAGAGAAGCAAACGGGAAGAAGTATCAAAGCTCTTCGATCGGATCGAGGGGGAGAATACTTGTCCCGTGAATTCCTCGATTATCTAAAAGACAATGGGATTGTCTCTCAGTGGACTCCGACCGGTACTCCCCAACTTAATGGGGTAAGCGAGCGAAGGAATCGGACCTTGATGGACATGGTTCGATCCATGATGAGTTTCACTGGACTTCCTCTTTCCTTCTGGGGATATGCCCTAGAATCTGCGACGCATCTATTAAATAGAGTACCGTCAAAGAGTGTCTCCAAGGTGCCATATGAAATGTGGTTTGGTAAACCACCCACTTATAAATACCTAAGGGTATGGGGTTGCTCGGCTTATGTCAAGCAACTAGTGGGTGATAAGTTGGATGCAAGATCCTCCTTATGTAAGTTTGTGGGATATCCAAAGGAATCCTATGGATATTATTTCTACAACCCATCGGAACATAAAGTGTTTGTTTCAAGGAACGCTACCTTCTTAGAGAAGGAATTTCTATTGGATAGAAATGGCAAGGTTGCAGAACTTGAGGAAACTCAAGAACCACAAAAGGGTTCACCTGATACCACAGATGCACAACCAGAAGTAGTAGCAAGTACACAACATCCTCAAAGATCCGAAAGGATCCCAAAACAACCTGAGAGGTATGGTTTCTTACTTGATAGCAACGAGGATGGTAATTCCCCTGATCCAAGGACATATGGGGAAGCGACGTTGGACGTCGATTCGGGAAAATGGTTAGAAGCCATGCAATCCGAGATGGACTCCATGCACTCCAACAAGGTTTGGACCTTGGTGGATCCACCTGACGGGTCTAAACTCGTAGGCTGCAAGTGGATCTATAAGGGAAAGCTTGGAGCAGATGGAGAAGTAGTCACCTACAAGGCACGTCTCGTGGCGAAAGGTTACACTCAGAGGCAAGGAATTGACTATGATGAAACCTTTTCACTAGTGGCGATGGTCAAATCCATTCGGATACTTCTAGCCATAGCTGCATATTTAGACTATGAAATATGGCAGATGGATGTGAAGACTGCTTTCCTCAATGGTAAAATAGAGGAAGAGCTTTACATGGAGGAACCCGAGGGCTTCGCATCCATAGGAAGTGAGCACAAGGTGTGCAAACTTCAGAGATCCATTTATGGACTCAAACAGGCTTCGCGAAGCTGGAACAAGTGTTTTGATGATACTGTACAAACATATGGTTTTCTTCAAAATGCTGATGAAGCATGTGTGTACAAAAGGGCTAGTGGGAGCGCGATAACATTTTTGGTGCTTTATGTTGATGACATTCTATTGTTTGGAAACAACATAGGAATGTTGCAAGAAACGAAAGCGTGGTTATCCACACAATTCTCAATGAAGGATATGGGAGAGGCATCCTACATTCTCGGAATGAAGATTCATCGAGATAGATCCAGTAGAATACTGGGACTCTCCCAATCTGCGTACATAGATAGAGTTTTGAAGAGATTCAAAATGGATCATTCCAAGAGAGGACTAGTGCCTATGAGACATGGTATTTCTCTTTCCAAGTCTATGTCCCCTCAGACACCGGAGGAAAATGAAAAGATGTCTCACATACCATATGCCTCCGCTATAGGGAGTATTATGTATGCTATGCTATGTACACGGCCTGATGTGGCTTATGCACTTAGTGCAATAAGCCGATATCAAGCCAATCCAGGCGAAGAGCACTAGAAAGCCGTAAAGGCAGTCCTTAAGTACTTAAGAAGAACTAAGGATGCCTTCCTAGTCTACGGTGGAGGAGAATTAAAATTGGAAGGCTATACAGAGTCTAGCTTCCGATCTGATGTGGATGATTTCAAATCTATCTCGAGATTTGTCTTTGTACTCAATGGTGGAGTGGTCAGCTGGAAGTGTTCTAAACAAGAAACTATTGCTGACTCCACCACAGAGGCTGAGTACATTGCAGCTTGGGCGGCTGCAAAAGAAGCTGTTTGGATGAGGAACTTCATCCAAGAGTTGGGTGTTGTTCCATCTGTTGTTGATCCCGTACGATTGTACTGTGATAACAATGGGGCTATTGCACAGTCAAAAGAGCCAAGGTCTCATCAGAGGTCCAAACATATAGAAAGGCGATACCATCTGATCAGAGAGATCGTTCGTAGAGGCGATGTTCAAGTGAAACGTGTGGACTCGGCAAATAACATAGCAGACCCCTTTACCAAACCCTTGGTCCAAAGAGTATTGGAAGGACATCTTGAGAAGATGGGCCTGAAATGCATGGGCAATTGGCTCTAGGGCAAGTGGGAGATTGAAAGAGTTAAGTGCCCGGTGCGCCATTTGTAGGGCGTAGTAGCCGACTCTTTAAACAGTCTTATATTGTATCTTGTCAAGTAATTTAATAAATGGCATTTTCTTCTTTATCTTATCATTCTATGCAATTAGATAAAGTCCCCTAGATCACTCTTAACCTATGAGATGTGTTTGGTATCGGGGATGCCAATCATGGAATACGTCTCTAAGGTTGTGGTCTTAAAGATGTTCCAAGTCATAGAATCATTGAGATAGGGATATCAATGACTCGTAAAGACTTGCACGTACAATGCACACTCTTGGAGAGTGTATCCTATTCCATGGATACTGATACGGTGTACATCAGTGCATGTATGTGGGTTCTCGTTGGATCGAGTAAACTGAACAACCCCGCCGAGATTCCATATTGGAGTCAATGTCGAATTTGGAATCTCCTCGGTTACGTAGGCGTAAGATTGGTCCTCTTGACTTGAGGCACCATTGGTCGTCTCGTGCATCGCTCACTGTACTTAGATTTGTCACACGATTCCAGGTGAGTCATAAAGTGGGGCATATTGGGTCCAGTCTGGTTATGTACGGAGGCGCGTGAGTGCCAAGAAAGAATCTGTCACTGATCATTAGCATCGGCGCATATCCTATGTACTTCACAGTGTATTGACCATGGGAATCTCCGGCCGGAGTAGTCTCAATAAGGAGGAGCAGTGTTTCCTCGCTTGATTGATAAATTGGTCAATGTCACTTAGATCGATATACATAGAATCGAGTTACTGGGATTTCGACTGACATCCAAGTCCTAGATTCGATCGGGATATTTGATGGAAGGATTTACTTATGCGAAAATCGTAATGCGGAAAGGTCACCTAATAATCGTTCATGGCTAGGTCTTCTTGGCGCGTGGCTAGTACTAACCTTGATTTGTAGGAACCATGAATTAATCGGTAATTAATTCTTGGTCGGATTAAAATACTTGGAGTAATTAAATCTAGCAATGAAAATTGCAAAGGCACAACGGGGTTGTGTTCCTACTACTAGTACATGAACGAACCTACAATGGGGTTACACACTTACTCAAGAAAGTTCAATTGCTATGTGAATATTAATCCGGTTTAGGATTAAAGTGAAATTGATTAATGAGATTAATTAATTAAGTGGAAGACATTTTAATTAGTAGGCATGGGAAAATAATTTTTCTATTAATTAATCTTGGAAATTAATCATTAACGGAAATTATTATTATCCGGGAATATATTTACGCTACTAATTTTACTATTAATTAATCATTAAGATTATTAAATTAACAAGTCTTGGAAGACTTGAGAGTCATTTTAATTAAGTTGGACTTAATTAAATGAAGTCACAAGAGTGAAATTCAAAGCTAGTCAAAGTTTGACTTGTAATATTTTTTAAATGAAGAAGAAAATGAAAAATATTCTCTTACACATATGGTGGTAGTTGAGAATGGAATGGTAGGTGAGAATGAGGTGGTAGGTGAAGAAAAAAAGTCTTCTACTCCACCTAACACCATATGGCCGAAAATTGGTGGCTATAAAAGGAGGTGTTCTTGCTCTCATTTAAAACTTGATGAAAACTTAAAAAGAAAAAAAAGCTTAGAGCTTAGTTCTTCATCTCTAGATTTTTCTAGCTTCTCTTGTGATTCTTGAAGACTTTCTTTTATAGAACTTCTTCTTGAAGATTAGTTGTAAAAGATTATCTTCTATAGATATTTCTTTTAGTAACTCTTCTTCTCTTCCACCTTTCACTACATAGACTCCATTTCCTTAGAGCATATATCTAGCCAATCTTTTGCTTAAGGTATGAACTTACTTGAGGTGAATCCTTGTAGAGGCTTCTTTCTTTAGGAGCTTATGGTGGTTTGATTCGAACCCCTCCATGTTGAGGTGAGGATTCGAAAATGAGAACCAAAGTTTTTGGTGTGGTTTTCCTTGTGTTGTGGTTTTACACCCTCACTTTAATAAAACCCCAAATGTTGTAATCGGTTTAAAAACCCTTTACTCGTATTAGTTTTTGTTGTGCATTACTTTGACCCCCTAGCTTGGGATGCCGATATATATGTGCTTTGTATATTTTATTTCTTCCGTTGCGCCGGCATCGCTTGTGGGGGCATACCGATCCTAACAACTCTAGCAGACCTTCATGCTGATGGCTGTGTCATTTTTGGTTTGGGATGGGTCTCTTGAACAGTGCCTTCCAAAGGAGATTCATTTTGTTCTTCTAGAACAATTTTCCTACTAGCTCCTCCTTCTCGAATTAATTCTTCTTCGAGAAAGATCGCATGTAAGGCTACGATGATCTTTCGATCATCATGAAGGTAGAATAGGTATACCATTGAATCCTCGGGATAACCAATGAATCGTCCTTTCAAGGACCTGGCCTCCAATTTATCTGCCTTTGTCTTTTTCACATAAGTTGGGCAACCCCATATCTTTATGTGTTTCAGATTAGGCTTCCTTCCCCGCTATATCTGATATGGTGTTTTATGAACAGATTTAGAGGGACATCTGTTCAAGATGAGAGTAGTTGTGAGCAGCGCATGCCCCCACAATGAAATGGGCAAATCCGTGTAGCTGAGCATGGATTGAACCATGTCCAACAATGTTCGGTTCCTTCGCTCTGCTATGCCATTTAATTGTGGAGTGGCTAGAGGAGTAAGCTGTAATAATATGAAATATTCTCGTAAGAACTGGTCAAATTCTGCACTCATGTATTCACCACCACGGTCAGACTGAAGTGCTATGATATAATGCCTGGTTTGGTTTTTGACTAAAGTCTTGAATTCAATGAATTTCTCAAGTGATCTAGACTTGTACTTCATTAAATAAGCCATACCTAGAATGGTCATAGTTAAATGTTATGAAGTACTGAAAACCACCACGGGCCACATTTCCAAAGGGACCACACACATCAGTATGAATCAATCCTAAGACCTCAGAGGCTCTTTCAAAATTCCCTGTGAAGGGAAATTTGGTCATCTTGCCTTGAATACAAGACTCACAAGTGGGATACGGATCCGATCGCAATGAGTCTATGACTCCATCCTTTTCTAACTCGTGTAGTCTATGTTCTCCGACATGACCTAATCTTAAGTCCCATATATAGTTGTCTAAGGTTCGTATAATGCAAATTGCGCTTCCTTGTTACAGCATTAACATTGCAATTATTTTGGACATTAACATAATACAAATCATTTATTAAGGATGCATTGCCATCAGATTCATTCCTAAAATAAATTTCACAAGAATTGCTCATAAAGGAAAATAAATAACCCTTCCTGACTTGGTCAAAACAAGGCAATCATCTAAATGTAAACAATGTCTAGACAATAATTTAATAGAAGTGGTTCCAATGTGTGTGACTGCTACACTATGTCCACTGCCAACATTGATCATCACTTCATTGTCCTCCAGCTTCTTACTTCTTTCCAGTTCCTGATTCAAAACACATATGTGAGCACTAGCTCCACAGTCTAGAATACAGGAAGTAGAAAAAATAGTAATAGAACAAGTTGTTTCTAAAACATTAAGTTCTATACCTGAAGCAATCTCCGCTTTCAGCTTGGGACAGTCACGCTTTCAATGTCCCATCTCACGGCAATGAAGACATATGTCTGTCTTCTTTGCACCTTTTCCTTTGAACCCTTTTCCCTTGCCTTTCCCTGTATCACTCGATGCCTTTGACATTCCCAGTTGCTTTTTGACTTTACCTTTCCTTTTTCTAAAGGGCTTGGATGACCCAGTGGTAATGGCTAAAGCAACTTCCTCCCCCTTGGGCTTCATCTGTCTTTGAGCAGTTGAGAGATTGTTCATCAGCCCAGCCAATGTGCACTCAATGTTATTCATATTGAAGTTCACAATAAATTGTGAAAAGGTTTTAGGGAGTGACTGAAGAATGAGGTCCGTCTGAAAGTGGAAATCCATGGTGAAGTCGAGAGCTTCCAATCTCTCGATCATAGAAATCATTTTTAAGATGTGGCTTTCCACATCTTCTCCTTCTTCCATTCTTGCTCCAAAAAGTTCTCTCGATATGTCATATCGAGCTGTCCTACTGTGCTCTCCATACATCTCCTTGAGATTCAACAATATTGACTTGCCATCATCCATGTTTTCATGGGATCGCTGCAAATCATTGTTCATGGAGCCGAGCATGTAACCTTTAACACGAGTATCATCCTTGATCCATGTGTTATAGTTATCATGCATGTCCTCATCGTCATCATCCCCAAGGACAGGAAGATGGTTAGCCTCGAGTACATAGCCCAGTGGCTTTAAACTAAAGACAATCCTTAAGTTTCTGAGCCAGTTAGCAAAGTTTGATCCAGAGAGGACATTCTTTTCAAGCAGAACTGATAGTGGGTTATTAACCATTTTGAGAGAGAGATATATTTGACTGTAGAAAATAAACCAAGATTTCATTAGATGATTATGTTGTACCAAAGTAAAATTAGGACTTTAATTTGACTTGGCTCCCATTACATTTTTCGAACCATTGCACTCCCACTCCAATGAATGGAAATCTCATTGGACAGATTTCATCGTAAGTGATTGAGTTCTTCAAAATTTTCAATGAGTTGCAATCTGTTTCGATATATGGCTCATTGGAATCTTTGAAGTGGCGTACCACGCCAATCAGTCCAACTGATGGTTCAATCTTACTTTCGGCTCATGGATCACTTAACCTCAGCCTATAACGCAATATTGGTAGTGATCTATCTAAGTACTTTCCCATCAACACCTGTCGATCTAATAGTTGAATCTCATCTTGCAACCTGTAACAGTATATGGGATGAGATTTGCTTCGATCGATGGCATCAAATGCACTTAGAGAGATTTGAACTATGATATTAGTGTATAACCCCCATTAGTCGGGATGATGCCATACATAATTCATAATTCCATCTCTCAAAGTTGGATGGAGAGCCGGAATATCCTATATCCCTTTCTTACTTAGTATCTTTAATTCAGGAGAATTTATTAATTTAATAAGGCCTCACTTTGCACATTACTTTATTACAAGCATATGTGGAATTGAACTATAAAATAATAGAAAAAAACCTTGTAATTCTATCATCATGCATTCCATGGACATAAGCCAAATAGACCAATCAGGAGATAGGGCCCTATATCAAATCTAATCTTGATAAACTCTGGGCTCCAAGCTCTAGAAGGTCCTACTCCTAATTACAAATTTAGAAGCACCCTATACATGATTCTACTGACAATAAAATACAAATTGGGGGGCATAAATTGGCCCATCACAACCTAGATAATACAAAGCGGTAAAACCCCTAAGTCCATAGGATGCAATGTTCTGAAAACCGGACCGGACAGCGAACCAGAAAAGTGACCGGGTCACGGGTCAGCGGTTCAACCGCCGGGTCAACCGCGGTCGAACCGATGCATCATAATTATGCAATAAATAATATATATTATATTATTATTGAAAAATAATAAAATTTATTTATGTATATACATATATCATATATTTTTTTAATTATATAATGTAAAACTAAATTATATAATAATAAACCACACTAAAGAAGAACCATGGCCCACATGCATAGGGAACAATGTACTAATTCTAAACTAAAAACAAAAAATATCATATAAAAGCAAGAAAGAGTGGAAACCCTATGCTTTCTTCTTCACATTTCACGCTTCACACATACGCCGACACTGCTTCTGGTCTTCTTCTTCAGTTTTTTTTTAAAAAAATTCTTTCGCCTTTTTCTTTTTATTCTTCTGATCTCGTTTTTTTCCCATTTAATTTCTTTCACCCACTATCACCTTCCTTTCCAATACATTAAGAAATGGAAATTTGAGAAATGGGGTGAGGGAAATATTAGATCTGCCATGAAGATGGAAAAGGTATGCCACCAGAGATGAGGAAGCCTGCTGGAGTGAAGAAGCTCTCTCCTTTGCCTTTCTGCATTTCTGCGTTTCTGGCTTAATTCAACCGGAGGATCGAACGGTTTTCAGCTAAAACCGCCGGTTTTGGGCCCTAAACGGTTTTATGGCATAACCGGACCGCATTTGTGACCGGTTCTGGTTCTAAGCGGTCAGACGTCCGGTCCGGTCCGGTTTTGATAACACTGATAGGATGCATCCACCATAACATACATCAAAGCATGCAAATAAACTATTCAAAATTATGTTGGCATTAATTTAAAAATCGAAAAAGAATTCACAATTAATTAAATCCAATTTAAAAATAAATAAATAAATCTAATTTATTATTAAGAACTAAGTCTAACTTATTCTTAATTATTTTGAAAACCCAATTTCAATCATAAATGAAAAATAAATCTTATTTATTCAATCGCCTTGTGGAATCATAAACTAACTCTAATTAATTTATGATACGATTAAATCCAATTTACTCATTAAAATTAAATCCAATTTAAAAATTACATCTAATTTGATTTTAGAAAAATAAAATCAATTTTATTAGGGAAAAGGGTTGATTAACAAATTCGGGTCAAATTTGTTTATTGGGTCAAACCCAATATTTATTAATATATATATATATATATATAAATACAATAAATATATAGATATAATAATTGCTAGGCCAGTCCCAGCTGCCTACCCTCACACATGGTAGCGCCCTGGGTTGGCCCAGCACTATTCGCATGCGCTGGGCTTGGCCCAGCAAGTGAACTAAACAGCTAGGCTTGGCCCAACACCGAATGCGTGTGCTGGGCCAAATCCAACACATAATTTCGGGGGCAGCAGTCGCAGCCCCTTTGCCGTCCAGTGATAGCAGCAGCGCTAATCAGCGCCGCCATCCCTTTCCCCCCATTTTTTTTTTGTTTTTCACCACCATATAGCAGTGGTGCCACTGCACGTTCCAAACATTGAGCTGCGCTGCTACTGTTAGCTTCACTGGCCGCGGCGCTCACCCAGCGGTGCTATGGTAGTTGTCCGGCGAGGACTTCGAGGAGAATATAGATTTTAAAATTTAATATTCCTTATCAAATATAAGTCATGCAAAATTTTAAATTTTAATTCCAAATTAAAATAGCCAACATAATTCCAAACACATAAAATCATCAAACGCATTAAAGTCGGCTCTGATACCACTGTTAGAAATCCTATGAATGAAAAATGTTGTGGAAATGAAAAGGATTCCTAGAGCCGAACCACTTTAACGTGGGTTTGATGATTTTCAAGGTTTTACAAAATTAAACGAAATCAAACTCACAATACTTGATACTGTGCATCAGATCATAACATGATGAAATTACCAAACTACCCTCCATGTCTTACATGAGTTAGTTTTGTTGGTCCCAAGTGGCATACGAAAGGGTCTAAAAGGGGGGGATGAATAGACCCTGAAGTCTTTTTAGACTTCAAAAAGTTTTGTATTAAAATAAGTTTTGGACGCTTGACTAAGCGTTTACTTGAATATGTGGACGCTTTAGATGAGTGTCTACTGAAGACTGTTTTGTTAAAGTTAACTTAGACTCAAGATCTTAAAACTATAACTAGATAGGTTTAAGCGCTTGGTACGTGTCGAATGCACCAAAATATAATTACTATTCTCACAAGAATCTGTAGTACTCGTAAGTCCAAGTCGAACCCTAGAGACTGATTGATTAAATAACAAAGGGGGTTTTGAAGATTTAATTAACTAAAATTGTAGAAAATAAATGCTTGAAAATTCAATTAATGGAAAATACGATTCAAGATAAATTCAACCCTTAATTCACACATTGATCATAGAAACCTAAATTACTATTCACTCATTGATTACTTAGCCAAGAATCTAAATAACCAGCTATCTAGATCCCTATAATCTTCCTTATATCATTAATCAAAGCCCAGCACCCGATTAAATTCTTATTATTAACTGATTCGGTATTAAGCAATCCTAATCAAATTAATAACAGCATAACGAATTAGAAGCGACTAAGGATAAACAATAGTTTAAGCAAGCGCCAACTATTTAATTTACTCCAATGTTTCCCTTAAGTTATCAACGAAAATTGGGAACCTAATCATGAAAACCTAATTGCTACATGCACAAATCAAACATAACAATTACGGATTATAAAGATTTGTTAGCAAACAATTGACATATATAATCAACTAATATGCATCTTAGATAATCATATACACAATTGTAAGAATTGAAACCAAGAAACAAAACATAATCAAACTGTGAATAGATTAAAATAAAAGCTTCGTGTCTCACAATGTATGAATTAATTGGAATTCTCTTGAATCGAAATAAAAACTTAGCTAATAATAATTGTAAGCATAAAACTTGAAAATACTATTTTTCTAACTCTCTTCTCCTTGTTTTTTTCTTCTTCTTGTTTTTGTTGTTCTACTTCAACTCTTGCAAGACATATATATAGGCAATGAAAAGATGACATAATCATAGAGAGAATATATTCTCTCTTCCTTTATCAAGACATGGAGAATATATTCTTCCCTTTAACATCAAAGCATGGAGAATATATTCTTCTCTTTAACATCAAAGCATGGGGAATATATTCTTCCCTTTACATTCAGATTTGTTGCCTCTACTTCATCGAATCTGACTTTGACGCCTTCTAGAAATTTGTAGCTTTATGTGTTAGCTTTCATTTCCAACTGTCCTTGACGGAATCCAAGACACATAACTCTAGTTATGAATTTTTCACCAAAGCTGCGCATTCCAGTCCAGTCCAGAACAGAAATCTTCATTAAATTCTTCAACACTTTCGAGCCCTTTAACTTCCGAACTGAGTCTGGACTTCTTCATAAGAAATATAGGCCTTTGTCTTAGCTTTCCAACTAGATAACATTCAATAGAAACTAATGTCTGCATCTCCAGATATATCAGTATTTCCGAAACATCGCCAAATCTGTCATTTTGATTGAAATTGATATTTTGCACTTCAAATATTGCCCAAATCACAAAATGAGATAAAATCAGTTCCAATGGCCATATAATCACAATAAAATGCTAAAGATAGAGGTAATAAAATATATAAATATTGCACTTATCAGCGGTCAGTTCTTTAATCAGTGTTAGCCACATCAGAATGATTTTATAAGTCTTCTCTTTGAAAGTGTTTAGAGTCACAAAGTTTTTCCTTAGTTGCTTATCATTAAATCGTTTTGAACGCTTAGAGTGCTTAGCACTTGGTCAAGCACTCAAGACTGATTTTAAAGCTTAGCATTCTCTTTTTCAAATATAGTCGCTTAACTGTTTTAAAGCCTCTTTAAAGATATGATATGCAAATATAAAGTAAAGCAATAAAGTAGTAAGTGACACAAGATATTGTAAGGTTCACTGGATGATGTAATCCCAGCTACGTCCCTCTTCTCCTTTGCACTTGGAGGGAATCCACTAGATTGATTCTCGAAGAGTCACACAGAGACTTCTACAAAATAGAAAACAAAAGATATCGATGACTTGAGCTCCTTGGTCACACAGATTTCTGCTACAAGACACTTCTATCCTCGGAAGACTATCTCAAGCTACTTGGTCACACATATTTTAGCTCCAATAAAGACCTTCTTCAACAAGCTTCTTTTACACAAAAATACTGCTTGTTAATCAACACACTTTCTCACTCAAATGAAAGGTGTTGAAGGTTTTAACACGGGTTTGTTTGATGTTGGGAAGTTCAAACAACTTGGAATATCTCAATAGGAATTTAGGGTCCTTCTTTGAAGATGTTTGAGATATCTGTGACTGTCTTTGGAATGTATTTGAGAAGCTTGAAGGGTTTTCGCTATGGAGTTTCTAAGCTTTTCTCTCGAATAATTTCAGCAAAGTTTGGACCTCTTCTTGTGTATGAACGCGTATAATCTTAGTCTCTTCTCCCTACTCTTAAAAAGGTTTTTGTTGAGGGTACTATTTATAGAGATTCTTGGACTTTGTCCGTTGGACACAATCAGGCGTGTGTCTCTCACGCAGTGCGTCAAATAGTCCCTTTCTGACATTTCTAAATTTCTGTTGGTTTTGATTGGACAAGAGCAGACTTAAACTCTGAAAAGCTGACAGTCTAGTCAAAAGGTGGCTTGTCCATAAGTCATATAGTCTTATCACATTTAATGTACTTATCAAGCTTTTAATGCGTTTTGAATTTATTTCCCATTTGAAATAAATGTCCATTGGATTGCATTTTAGTCCTCCATGACTTGAGAATATATTTCAGGTGAATCTGATCTTGAATTGCTTGAGTAATTTGAGCTCATGGTTCAACACTCATGGAACAGTCCTTTAGCGTTAGCTAGGAGCTAAGAACCGTATTTTGAACGCTTAATTCATAAATCCTGAAATAGTCTTTAAGCGTTTGACATGCGCTTAAGACAAATCTTCATTTTCACTTGACTCAGACGCTGATCTTCAATTTCATCTCTAATAAACTCACCTAGAATTCTATTAGCGACTCGGTATCTAATATTTAGTCTAAAATCTACAAAGATAAAAATTACAAGCCTAACAAACTAATAAACTTTCAAGCGCTTATACATATATTCTATAAAAGTATAAACTTACATTTCTTTGAGGTCTAACATAAAATCCTATCTTGTCATCATCAAAACATCTAACATGAAATTTCCTAACAAGTTTCATTGCTTTGCCAAAGACTTACAATTTCATTTGCCTATGATCGCACAGGATACTTTCTCATTTACTATCGAGATAGTGAATCCCATCTTGGAGATCACTTCACAAGTGCTACTTGACTAATTGAGATCGCACTTGGACGTCGGCCACACCAAAGGGTGATTTGGTCCTAACTACTCTAGTAACAAATTCAATAGTACAAGTACATTGATCATGATACCTCAGCTCTAAGACTCACACATACGGGAAAATTGCAATTTTGGTACACTAAAGGGTCCGGTACATTTTTTTCATACAAATAAGTGTCCAATTGGTAATTTTGGTACACTCCGGCGAGAAATTTGGCAATTTGAGTACAAATATCGCCGGAAAATTCGAAATTGGCAGGAAAATGCCATTTGGCGGGAAAATTGATTTGAATTCGGGGATTTATTCTTTTGGCGGGAAAATTGACACTCAATTTGGGGATTTTTGCATTTTGGAGGGAAAATTGACTTTAAGTTTGGGATTTTAACTCAGATACTTTCAATTTTTTTTTTAATTTGTTTCACTTTTTGAAAATTTTAAATCAAATATTTTTTTGTCGAAGTTATTATTTTTTATTTATAATGAATAGAATTTGTATAATTAATACATTTATAAATTAAAAAAACAATAAAAAAATATTTAAAAATTTATAATATTAATCATAAATTGAAATTAAGCTATGTTTTCTTTAATATCATCTTAAATTATTTTTTCCGTATTTTCGAAAAAAGAATATAAGTTTTTTTTAAAAAATTTTTTATATACTTTTCTTATGTGTCTTTACAAATTTTTTTTGGATTTTTAATTAATTTTTTAAAATTTCGTTTAACATTCTTTACAAATTTAAAATTGGTTTAACATATAATATTTTAATATTTTCTAATTATTTTTATTTTTTGATTTTTCTGAAAAGTTTTTTTTAAAAAAAGTTTTCGTAATTTCAAAAAAAAATATTTCGCCATTAAATTTTCTTTTATTTAAGATACAAGTTTTCATAATTTTATTTTTCAAAGTTTTTGTGTTTTTAATATTTTTAGATAAGTTTTTAATATATTTGTTAATTTAAAAAAGAAATTAAAATTTTTTTTAAATAAAAATACTTTGTGTAACTATATTCGCATTTATATAATTATTACATTAATATATATTTTAAATAAATAATTGTTTTTCTAAAAGTTAAATTCGGTTGAAATATAAGATTTTAATATTTTCTAATTTCTTAGAATTATTTATTTTATTTTGATAATTTTATTTTCAAATGAGGTTTGGGGGTAATATTGACTTTTTCACTCATTTCCCTCCAAATTTTGGTGCCACATAGGCAATTTCCCTCCAAACTAGTTGCCATGTAGGCAATTTTCCCTCCAAATTTAGAAATCCCCAAATTGGATGCCACATAGACATTTTTCGGCCGATTTTGAATTTTTCGGCGACATTTGTACTCAAATTGCCAAATTTCTCGCCGGAGTGTACCAAAATTGCCATTGGACACTTATTTGTATGAAAAAAATGTACCGGACCCTTTAATGTACCAAAATTGCAATTTCCCCCTCACACATACTATCATGACCAGTAATCCTGATCATTGACAGCTATTGAGTAAATACCCATGTGATCGGGTTACTACGAGTCGTGTTCAAATATATCAATTCCATTGGTATATCTGTGGCATGTGCTCTCACTATCCAATAGTGTTCGACTAGCACTCTTTGCCAGAGCATGTGTCATACAAGTCGAATCTTAATGCCCAATTAATATTCGTTGACTTGCGAACCCTTTTAAGTGATTAGGTGTCAAACTCTCCCCGTGCCACTTCTTTATTCCATAAAGGGTGAAAAGTCATCCTTGATTCACATGGACTGCTTGTTCAATACTTATTAATGCCATGTACAAGTCGAATCTTAATGCCCAATTAAGATTCGTTGACTTGCGAACCATTTTAAGTGATTAGGTGTTAAACTCTCCCCGTGCCACTTCTTTATTCCATAAAGGGTGAAAAGTCATCCTTGATTCACATGGACTGCTTGTTCAATACTTATTAATGCCATGAAAATTTATATGAACAAAAGAATAAATGCCTTTTATTAATGATAAGTTCGTACAACATAATTAGATACCCCATACAATCTATATGTCCTCATTGGCATCTAGGGCATATACCTAACAAACTCAGGGCGGTGCCTCGCGGCCATCACGAGCGCCTTGCCCCGAGGTCAAGACTTGAGGCAGCAACTCGCGGGCAGCCGTGAGTCACGCTGACTTGCACCGAGGTGGGCCTCTTGGGATGGTGCCCCGGGGCCTATTTCCTTAAGGCTTTTCTTTGAGCCTCAGCATGATTTCAACCCATTTTTTCTCTTTAAGTGCTTGACTTGTTTCTAGCCTTTGTTTAAGCATCGTGTACGTATTCATGTATCTTCGCTAATGGATACACTTGTGGTTTTCCTTTTCGGGGGTAGGGGGCTCCCCATCATCGAGGAGTGAGGAGTACTTCGAGCGCGATGACTTTGCTTGTTTGAGGAGTGACTAAGAGGAGTTAGAGGAGTAGGATGACGTTTCTCAAGGCGAGAAACCTTTACGAGATCGCACTATGGATCTTTCTACTTGTGATTCTATCATCACTAAGGCTGAGCTAAGGGCGCTTTTTGAGAATATACCCACGGGACCTTGAGATTGAAATGCCCATTGAGAGTTATAGGATCCATAGCCCTCCCCGAGATCACGTGACCATTTATTTGGAGTATTTTTGCTCGTGGTTTACTTTATTTGTTAGGATTATGCCCTTAGATTCCATAGAGGATAGTGTGAATAGGGTATTTATCTTGTATTGAAATTAAATTTTATTTATAATAAAAGGCCTTATTTAGTTTTCACTTAAATCTTATCTGCATCTATAAGTTGTGTAAAATATTTTGTCCATATTTTCAGTGTGATCCCTCTACTTCCTATGGGATAGGAATAATGGCACTAGAGAGAATCACCTTGATTGTTAAAACTAGTTCGCAAATAATATGAAGTCTTTAATGGGTAAATAAAGACTTCAAATACTTTTACAATCTTAGCTCTGACATGGGAGTGCCTGTCTGGTATCATGGGATGATAGGAGATTGAGATTCTGTCACATGGGTTTTCACTCTTTGACTGTCAATGATGGAACTGATTATGCATAATAGGTATATGTGAACCTTTGACCTGAAGTATCGAGTTGAAGACACACTTGTGACGTCAAGTCTTTCACTAGAGTAGTTAGACCCAATTCACTCATTGGTGGGGTCGACCTCGAAATGCGGACTTGATGGGCAAGTGGTAGTCTTAGCAGATATCTAACATGGGATTTGTTCTCTCATAAGTGAATAAGAATGTACCCTATGTAATTATAGATAAATAGAGATCTAAGTCTTTGGCCAAAGCAAAAGAGATTATTGTGTTACGCACCAAATCGATCTCAATGATCTCGTATTATTATAATTTATACATATGGTCAAGTCCAATGAGTTTGACCTAACCATGACTCTCACTTGACCGAGGAACGTGGACAAAGGGTTTATACATATATGGTATTTACGATTGGAAGGTTGTGGAATGATCCATTCATTCGTATTTCATTTGGGCTACGAAGTGGGCCACGTGACTGGCTAGGTGTTACCCACTTCCTTTGGTTTCCTCTCATTGCCAAATGAAACAAACCTAAAGAGTCGCGCTAAAGATTGATGAATAAAATTGAAAAGGATTTTCTATTTTCTACTTTACTTTGAAGGGATTTAATTTATTGGATAACTTCAATAAATTATTAATTAATTGCTTATTGGATAAGATAATAAATTAAAAGGATAAGATTAATTATTAATTAATTTCTTAGAGAAATATATTAATGAATTAATTTATCTAATTAATTTTATTATTTAATTAATATATTTATTTATTGGATAAAATAAATAATTAATTGAATAAAGAAACCAAGTCTTAACCACATTAAGATTTGGGGGTGTCCCGCTTTTGTCAAGAAGACTAAAATGGAGAAATTGGAGATAAGATCCCTCATGGGACGTTTCATTGGTTATCCTGAAGATTCCATAGGATTCTTCTTTTACCTGCATGATGATCAGAGAATCATCGTGGCCCTACAAGCTCACTTCCTTGAAGATGAGTTCATCTTGGAAGGGGCAAAGGTAGTAAAATTGTTCTACAAGAACAAAATGAAACTCCCTCCGAGACATCTGTCCAAGAACCAAGGCCTGAACCAATAGTAGCACAACCACCACGTAGATCTGGTAGAATACCACATGAACCTGAGAGGTATGGGTATCTACTGAAGGGGGAGCCAGAGCTTCACACTGTAGTACAAGAAGGTCATGAAGATGATCCTTGTACCTATGATCAAGCGATGGTGGATGTTGACACTTCAAGATGGCGAGAAGCCATGGAAATAGAGACAGACTCTATGCAATCGAACCAAGTCTGGATTTTGGTAGATCGCTTTGAAGGTATCAAACCTATAGGATGTAAGTGGATCTACAAAAGAAACATAGGTAGCGATGGCAAGGTTGACACCTTTAAGGCTAGGTTCGTAGCAAAAAGGTATAGTCAAAGAGAAGGAATTGACTATCAAGAAACCTATTCGCCCGTGGCCATGATAAAATCCGTCCGAATACTGTTATCCATAGTTGCATAACTTAGATAATGAGATAAGGAAAATGGATGTCAAAAAGACTTTCCTGAATGGATTCCTCGAGGAGGATATCTATATGGAACAACCAAAGGGTTTTGTCTCCAAGACCAATATCCATAAAGTATGTAAACTTGAGAGGTCCATATATGGTCTCAAGCAAGCATCTAGAATCTGGAATCTTCGTTTTGATGAAGTAGTAAAGGGATATAGCTACATCAAGAACGAAGAAGAACCCTGTGTCTACAAGAAGACTAGTGGGAACAAACTCTCATTCTTAGTACTATATGTGGATGACATTCTGCTTATAGGAAATGACGTAGGAATGATCACCACAGTCAAGAAATGGCTTTTGAGTACGTTTTCCATGGAAGACTTGGGAGAAGCGACATACATTCTCGGAATTCGTATCTATATAGATAGAATGAATAGAATGATAGGTCTCTCCCAAGCCCTTTACTTAGAAAAGGTCCTAAAGAAGTTTAGGATGAACAATTGTAAGAAAAGGTTTCTTCCCATGAGACTTGAGGTACACTTATCCAATTCTATGTGTCCTCAAAGTGAGGAAGATAGACAGAAGATGAGTAACGTGCCCTATCCTTCAGCAGTTGGTAGCCTGATGTATGCAACGCTGTGTAATAGACCCGACATTGCCTATGTTGTAAGCGTGGTGAGTCAACTTTAGGCAAACCCAGGAAAGGAACATTGGATAGCTATGAAGAATATCCTAAAGTATCTCAAAAGAACTAAGGATATGATTCTCATCTATGGAGGTAGAGACCTGAAGATGGAAGATTATTCTGATTCAGACTTTCAGTCTGATGTTGATGATAGAAAATCCACTTCAGGGTTTGTTTTTACTCTCAATGGTGGAAAGGTGTCTTGGAAAAGCTCCAAGCAAAGCACAACCGCTGATTCCACCACTGAAGCTGAGTATGTGGCAGCCTCAGAGGTAGCCGAAGAAGCTGTTTGGATGAGAAAGTTTCTTGGAGAACTTGAATCGGTCCTTAGTGTTTAGCTCCCGTTACCACTTTATTGTGATAATAATGGAGCAATAGCACAAGCCAAATAACCGAGGTCTCTTAACAAATCCAAACACATTAAGAGAAGATTTCATATCATCAGGGAGATCGATGGCAGATGAGAGACAGCAGTGCAAAAAATAACCTCAGCTGACAATACAACTTACCCGTTCACCAAACCACTACCTCAGGCTGTTTTGGACCGACACCTGGAAATAATGGGTCTTAGATACCACAATGAGTGGCATTGAATGCAAGTGGGAGATTGTTAGGATTATGCCCTCAGATGCCATAGAAGATAGTGTGAATAGGGCATCTATCTTGTATTGAACTTAAATTTTATTTATAATAAAAGGCATTATTTAGTTTTCACTTAAATCTTATATGCATCTATAATTTGTGTAAAACATTTTGTCCATGTTTTCAGAGCGATCCCCTCTACTTCCTAGGGATAGGAAGAATGGCACTAGAGAGATCGACCTTCATTGATAAAACTAGTTCGCTAGAAATATGAAGTCTTTAATGGGCAAATAAAGACTTTGAATACTTGTACAATCTTATCTCTGACATGGAAGTGCCTGTCTGGTATCATGGGATGATAGGAGATTGAGATTGTAAGCACATCAGTGGAACAGATATGCTCGAACACGACTCGCATCAGTTCTGTCACATGGGTTTTCACTCTGTGACTGTCAATGACGAAACTGATTATGCGTAATAGGTATATGTGAACCTTTGACCTGAAGTATCGAGCTGAAGATACACTTGTAAAGTCAAGTCCTTCACTAGAGTAGTTAGACCCAATTCACCCGTTGGTGGGGTCAACCTCGAAATGAGGACTTCATGGGCAAGTGGTAGTCTTAGCAGATATCTAGCATGAGATTTGTTCTTTCCTAAGTGAATGAGAATGCACCCTATGTAATTATAGATAAATAGAGATCAAAGTCTTTGGCCAAAGCAAAAGAGATTATTGTGCTACGCACCAAATCGATCTCAATGATCTCGTATTATTATAATTTATACATATGGTCAAGTCCAGTGAGTTTGACATAACCATGACTCTCACTTGACCGGGGAACGTAAACAAAGGGTTTGCTTATATATGGTATTTACGATTGGAAGGTTGTGGAATGATCCATTCATTCGTATTTCATTTGGGCTACGAAGTGGGCCACGTGACTGGCTAGGTGTTACCCACTTCCTTTGGTTTCCTCTCATTGCCAAATGAAACGAACCTAAAGAGTCACGCTAAACTATTGATGAAGAAAATTGAAAAGGATTTTCAATTTTCTACTTTACTTTGGAGAGATTTAATTTATTGGATAAGTTAACTATATAATTAATTAATTGCTTATTGGATAAGATAATTAATTAAAAGGATAAGATTAATTATTAATTAATTTCTTAGAGAAATATATTGATGAATTAATTTATCTAATTAATTTTATTATTTAATTAATATATTTATTTATTGAATAAAATAAAGAATTAATTAACATAGAAAAAGAGGAAATCCCGGGCCCCATGTGGGGCTTCCATGAGGACGCCCATTAGGACTAGTTGGATGATCAAAGTGGTCTCTTTTGTTTTGTTTTGGTCAATAAGTCATTGAGGTATAAGAGACTTCTCTTGACTTTAACCTAGACAACAATTGAATTACATCAATTGTAACTCTCCAAAGAATAGAAGAAAGAAAAATATCCTTCTCTCTCTATACACATAGTTGTCGCCTATATAGAGAAAAGAAGGAAATTTTTCGTCATCAATTCACGCGTGATAATTTAGAGGAAACGTGATTCATTGTTGGATTCATCTACAATCGACTTCAAGAATTCAAGAATTGAAGAATTCAAGAAGTTCATGAATCTAAAGTTTTGAAGAAGAATTGGTTTCCCCTACCACCTTGCTTCAACGGGTAAGCTGTATTTATTCGTTAAAGTGGTTTTATAGATTCAATTATGCTATTAAAGAAATACTTTGGGTTTTATTAATTTTTGAAATCCTTCCGCTGCGTTTATGAGTTTTTACAAGAAACCCAACATTATCGTGCCACCCAATACTTGGCATGACTTTGACTCATTATAAGGTTTGCATCAGTCAGCTAACCCCCAATTGCTTCACATCATTTGAAGGCTTCATTAAGCAATTCAAAGTCATAAAGCTAGACGTAAGATTAGATGCATTTCAGGCCCTTTTTTACATCCGAATGAGTTCAAATGGGTCGTAGGTGCACTTTTATCCGTTCCACCCATTCAGTTTTCTGGCGGGGAAAGTTAGCTCCATAGGCAATTGGAAAGCTAAGTTTTTCTACTTCCGCCTTAGCAATTTGCCTATACTTACCCCCACATGATGGTGTGAGAGCGTTCCTTCTCACGAGATTACCCCCGTTCTCAAAATATTTTCCATCGATTTTTCCTTTTTAAGTGTGACTCTTTAGGTTTATCTATATTTTGCAATGGGAGGATTCCATTGAATATGGGTCCCACCTAGCCAGTCAAGTGGTCCATATTATAACCCAAATAAGATGAAATGATTGGATTATTTTTACCTTTCCTATTGTAATTACCGTGTGAATATAAACTCTTCGTTTCCTTATCCCAGTCAAGTGAGAGTCATGGTTTTTGGTCAAACTCACTAACTTGACACTATATTTATTAATAAGTTCAGATTAATTAATGCTTTGGCCAAAGACTTTAAGATTAAACTTACTTATAAATGCATAGGATAATTTCTAGTTCACCTTCGAGGGAACGAATCCCATCTTGGATATCAGTCAAGACTACTACTTGTCCATTAGGTCGCAGTTCAAGGTTGACCCCACCAAATGGTGAATTAAGTCTAACTACTCTAATGAAAAATCTAATGTCACAAGTATACTTTCAACTCGATTCCTCAAGTCTAAAGTTCAGACACATCTATTCCAATTTAATTAATTCTGTCAGTGACTGTCAAAGAGTGAAAACCCATGTGACAGAATTGATGCGAATTGTGTCTGAGCGCCACTATCTCCATCAGTGCACCTATGATGTGAGTTGTTCACTACTTCCTATTGATTGACGGGCATCTTTCTCGTCAAAACTCATATCATATAAGTCTTCAAGATTTCCAATGCCCAATTGAAAATCTTTGACTTGCAGACTATTTTAGTACACAAGTATAAAACACCTCTAGTGCCTTAGAGAGTTAACTCTTGTGTTCATGGACTTATAGATGATTACAATATATAGATGCCAATATAATAATAAACAACTAATTGCCTTTTACTGATAGAATGTAAAACAATTACAAATTGATAATGTCCTAATATTCTCTAATCCTCTAGTGGCATTTGAGGACATTAACCTAACAATTTCCCACTTGTACTCAATGTCAATCACTGTGGTATCTAATACTCATCTTTTCAAGGTTTTGATCCAGCACTGCCTGTGTCAAAGGCTTGGTCAATGGGTTAGCGACATTGTCTCTTGAATTTACTATCTGAACAGCTATGTCACCTCTTCCAACGATTTCTCTTATTATGTGATATATGCACTGTATGTGCTTGGATTGTTGTGTGACTTTGGTTCTTTAGCTTGTGCAATGGCCCCGTTATTGTCACAATAAAGTGGCAATGGCAGCTCTTCACTAGGGAACACTTGAAGTTCTCCAAGAAACTTCCTAATTCAAATACCCTCTTTAGCAACCTCTGAAGCTGCTATGTATTCTGTCTCAGTGGTGGAATCGGCGGTTGTACTTTGCTTGGAACTTTTCCAAGTTACCGCTCCACCATTGAGCGTGAATATAAACCCTGAAGTGGATTTTCGATCATCTACATCAGATTGGAAATCTGAGTCAATATTTCCATCCACTTTCAAATCTCCATGTCCATATGTTAGGACCATAGCCTTAGTTCTTTTCATATATTTGAGGATATTTTTTACAACGGGATCCAGTGTTCTCTTCCCGGGCTAGCCTAAAAATGACTCACCAAGCTTACTGCGTAGGCTATGTCTGGCCGTGTGCCTAACATGGCATAAATCTGACTACCCACTGTAGATGCGTAGGGCACCGTACTCATTACTTTCCTATCTTTCTCACTTTGAGGAGATATAAACTTTGAAAAGTGCACCCCATGTCTCATGGGCAACAAATCTTTCTTAAAGTCTTTCATCCTAAATCTCTTTAGGACTTTCTCTAAGTAAAGGGCTTGGGAAATTCCTATCATTCTATTTATTCTATCTTTGTAGATACGAATTTCTAGAATATTGGTCAATTCTCCCAAGTCTTTCATGGAGAATGTATTTGAAAGCCATCTTTTGACTGATGTGAGCATTCCTATATCATTACCTATGAGTAGAATGTCATCCACATATAAGACAAGGAAAGTGATTTTATTCCCACTAACCTTTTTCTAAACACATGGTTCATCTTCATTTTTTACAAAGTCAAATCCTTTGACAACTTCGTCAAAATGTAGATTCCAACTCCTAGAGGCGTGCTTAAATCCATAAATCTATCTCTTAAGTTTGCACACCTTATGAATATCAGACCCAGATGCAAAAAATTTAAGGTTGATCCATATAGATATCCTCTTCGTCGAATCCATTCAGAAAATCCCGTCTTCACATCTATCTGCCATATCTCATAATCTAAGTGTGCAGCTATTGCAAACATAATTCGAATTGACTTGATCATTGCCACAGGTGAAAAGGTCTCTTGATAGTCAATTTCTTCCTTTTGACTATAACCTTTTGCTACAAGTCTTGCCTTGCATGTGTCAACTTTTCCATCTAGGCCTATTTTCCTCTTGTAGATCCACTTACACCCTATAGGTGCAATTCCCTCAGGATGATCTACCAGAGTCCAGACCTGGTTGGAATAAATCGAGTCTATCTCTGCCTACATAGCTTCTCGCCACTTTGCAGAGTCGATGTCCATCATTGCTTGATCATAAGTAGAAGGGTCGTTCCCATGAAATCCCACTTCTATAGTGTGTGTTGGGAATTATACGAATAAAACGCAACTGAAAGTAAATTTAATTCCCAAAGCCCGAATCATCTCTAATCCCCGTGTTTAATTGTGTATAGAAAAATTACCGTTCTCGCGTATGTTGATTTCTGAACGTGATCCTTTTCTCTGACGCTAAATTTGCCAATGTCTTTAATTCGTCACGCCAGAATCAAAAATGAAAGACTCCTCCTTTCTCCCTTGTCAAAGATGGCTAGAGAGAGAGAGAGAGGTGGGAGACTTTTTCTTGGAAAGAAAGTTATGTAAGTTGCCTCTTGTTATTTTTCACCTTGTGATATATTTATATCATTATGAAACAATAACACTAGCATGCAAGAGCCCTATTTAGGTGTCCATTTGGCCGCCCCTTAGTGGGCTCGGAAGCCTTCTGGCTTTCGTCTTGCTTGCTAATTAATTAATCGGATAATTTATTTATCCAATAAATAAATTGATAATCCAATTAATTCAATTCCTCCAAGAAATTAATTAACTCATTAATTTAATTAATTAATTAAATTATCCAATAATTAATTAATTAATTACGGCATCCAATGCCATGAATTTCTCTTAAGTCTTTTTCCCATGTTTTTCTTTTTGCACTTCCTTTAAGCGTGACTCTTTAGGTTTGTCTCAAAAGGCAATTGGGAGGAATCCAAAGGGGTGTGAGTGACACCTAGCCAGTCTCGTGGCTCACAACGTAACCCAATTGAGAATGAATGAATAGGATCATTCCAAACCTTTACGCTGTGAATACCATACGTGTATAAACCTTTTATTCTTATATCCCAGTCAAGTAAGAGTCATGGTTTAAAGTCAAACTCATATAACTTGACCATATGCCTAAGCTCATAATAAGTCGAGGTATTTAAATGCTTTGGCCAAAGGCTTTCATCCTCACTTATTCATGGTCGCATAGGATATTTTACTCATTCACTTATGAGAGAATAAATTCCAGATTGCAAATCAGTTAACAATGCTACTTGCCCATCAAGTCGCACTTCGAGGTCGATTCCACAAACAGATGATTTGAATCTAACTACTATAATGACAGACTTGATGTCACAAGTACATCTTCAACTCGATTTCTCAGGTCAGAGGTTCACACGTACCTATCACTACTTATCAGTTTCATCATTGACTGTCAATGAGTGAATTACCCATGTGATGAACTGATGCGAGCCGTGTTCGAACATATCAGTCCAACTGACACGTCTATGATATAAGTTCCCACTACCATTTCCATAGTGTACGACTGGCACTTTCTCTGTCGAAACTTACATCATACAAGTCTTTATTCACTATTGATGCCCAATCAATATTTCTTAGACTTGCGAACCCTTTTAGACGTCAAGGGTCAAACCATTCTAGTGCCTTTCCTGCTATCTCATAGGAGGTAGAAGATCCGCCTTGTCATCAAGGACTTTACATTGTTTATTCACACCTTATAAATGCCTATAAGAAAACAACAATCAACTACCTTATATTAATAGAAAAACCATAGTTTAGTTACAATGTTTATGCCCTATAAATCTATCCTCTTTATGGCATTCAAGGGCATATACTCTAACAGTGTGGACACCCGGTTCCTCTTGTAGCAGGTACCTATAGTACCTTTCAGGTTGATGTGGTACTCTACCAGATCTTCGCAATGTTAGTTGTGTTTTATCAGGTTCAGTGGGTGTTTCTTGAACAGTCGTCTCCCTGGGAGTTTCATCTTGTGCATTGAGAACAATCTTTCTACCTGCAAAACCTTCTTGAATAAATTCATCTTCAAGAAAGTATGCTTGCAGCGCAACAATGATCCTTTGATCATCTTGCATGTAGAATAGGTATCCCATAAAATCCTCTGGAAAATCGATAAAACGTTCTTTAAAGGACCTAGCTTCCAATTTCTCTGCCTTTTTCTTCTTGATGTAGGTAGGGTAGCCCCAAACCCTAATGTATTTAAGGTTTGGTTTTCTATTTCTCCATATCTCATATAGGGTCTTAGGAACAGATTTGGAAGTGTTAGAGTTAGTGCCCGGCGCACCAATTATTGGGCGCCATTCTTTGTAATAGTAACTCCAGAGTTGAACAATCGTTTTCTTATAAATAAATTCAATCTCCTTTTATATGTGTGCATGTCTTTATTCTTAAATTAGTTTTTACTTTGGCTTAGAATAAAGTCCCGAAGGATCACACATAGCTATGGGACATCATTGCACATTGGGTGTGGCAATGATGGAATATGTCTCGAAGGCTGTGATTTTTAAACATTGTTCCAAGTCGTGAAAGGGTTCATCGAGATAAAGGGATATCAATGCAACCCAAAAGACTTGCTCATATGATGCATACTCTGGTAGAAGTGTATCTCGTTCCATAGATACTGGCACGGTGAAAGCCAATGCATATATGAGGGTTGCCATTGTGGTAATGGGCGAACTGAACAACCCCATGGAAGTTCCTGAAATGGATTCCCAGTCGAATGTGGAACTTCCAGTGGTCTTGTAGTATAAGAGTAATCCTTATGGACCTAAGATTCCATTGGATGTCTTATGCGTAACCGCGCATGTTCTTGATTTGTTACATGATCACTTTAGATGATCGAATATGGGCAAACTCAGACATGCACGTCTTACGTAGTAAGGCACGTGAGAATCAAGAGGAATCCATCTCTGACATTAGCCAGTCGGTTAATCTCCTATGGTTACATAGTGAATCGACTTAATGAATCCTCGGCCGAAGTATGATATCTAAAGAGGCGTAGGGTTTCCTCGTTTAGATAGTCGAAGTCGATTTCACATAACGTGAGAAACATAGGATTGAATTAATAGATCTTCGACCTTAGCCACTGCTCTAGATTCAATCGGGAGATTAGATAGAGAGATCTTACTTATGCGAGGATCAAGATCGCAAAAGGCGTATCTTTACTTTCGTTTTATCTAGGTCTTCGGGACCCTATGTTAGGTGGGCAACCGCGATTTGTAAGTGTCGAGAATTAGCTTGGTGACTAATTCGAGGCTTGATTAAATCAAAGGATTGATTTAATCTAGTACTTTCCAATTTTGGAAGGTACACTAGCACTGTGGGAAGGTGTACTTACTACTAGATAGAAACCAGCCTAAAGGGTTACACACTAACTCGAGAGAGTCACTGCTTGAATAGATGTGATTAATCAATTTCAAGGAAATTGAGGGAATTAGGAAAGTGTAGTACTTTCCTAATATGGAGTATAAATTAATTGAAGGATTCAATTAATTTTACTTTTTTAATTAATCTTGTAGAATTAATTAAATTTAATTGATGGGTTGTGCCTATAATTAAATTGAGAAGTCAAAATTGAACCCTAGAGTCCAATTGAATATGTTGACCGATTTCTTGAGTGAAAATAAGGGAAGGGGGTGATTTTTACCATGTGGTGGAGGAGGAAAAGAGTTTTTCCCTTCTCCAAGTCTTCATA
Source organism: Buddleja alternifolia (assembly GCA_019426215.1). Lineage (NCBI taxonomy): Eukaryota > Viridiplantae > Streptophyta > Magnoliopsida > Lamiales > Scrophulariaceae > Buddleja > Buddleja alternifolia. The sequence goes on along the minus strand of CM033400.1, from coordinate 15,653,932 downwards.
GGATAAGGATTACTAGAGAGTTTAGGAGAAAGGAAGTTTCCTTTTCCTAATTGGACTTTAGGTAATCTTCACCTATAAATAAGAGATGAAGGAGATTAAAATTGATGATGAATCTTGCTAGAAAAGTCGCCCCTCCCTAACCTACTAAAATCGGCCACCTTTCTCCCACTTCCAACAAGACGTCGTTCTATTCATGTGTTGAATTAAACGACTTAGAAAATATTCCTACCATTCACATAATCAAGCCTAAGTTAAGCTTAGAATCGTTTTGTTTTCTAGCACGCAAGGCAAGACGATTGGTGACTTGAACGAGGTGTGGATACATCTTAGAGGTGCGACGCTTGGAGCACTCTAAACCGGGAGATACAGAAAGATGACGGGGAATTTCTCACCCAAGGGAAATTGTGTGGATTTGCACCATAGGGTTGCTGAGATCCAAAGTTCGAGGTGAAACGAAATTTTTGAAAGGTATAATTTTGTTTACCTTCTTATCAAATTCGATCGAACCAATTCCATATTCCTGTTTTCGGGTGGTTGTAGGTTTACTTTTGTAAAATTTTAATTTCCGCTGCCACGAGCCACCCGAGGGAATGAGTCAACCTAACAGGAAGGACATCTATTCAAGATACGAACCGCCGTAAGGAGTGCATGTCCTCACAAGAAGATGGGTAAATCAGTGTAGGTGAGCATAGATCGAACCATATCCAAAAGCGTTCGATTTCTAGACTCTGCTACCCCATTTAGTAGGTGAGCATAGATCGAACCATATCCAAAGTGCATGTCCTCACAATATTATCCCATGTTTCTTTAGGAGCTGATCAAACTCGTCACTCATATATTCACCTCCACGATCCGATCGTAGTGTTTTTATATGATGACCAGTTTGTTTTTCCACCAAATCCTTAAATCCTTTGAACTTATCAAATGATTCAGATTTGTATTTCATTAGATACACAAGACCATACCTTGAATGGTCATTAGTGAAAGTAATGAAATAGCAAAAATCTCCACGAGCCATTTCTCCAAATGGTCTACAAACGTCGGTATGCACAAGTCTTAATACTTCAGTGGCCCTTTCAAAAGTCCCGGTGAAGGGGGATCTAGCCATTTTTCCTTTGAGGCAAGATTCACAAGTTGGTTAGGGATCCGATCCCAATGGGTCAATTAACCCATGTTTCTCCATCTTGCGTATCTTTTGCTAGCCAGCATGGCCTCGTCTAAGATGCCACTTTAAACTTAGGTTAGTACTTTGCCTACCACACTTCTTTGAGACAACATTTACAACACATTCATGTCACATGTTTAAATAATAGAGGCCATTGACTAAAGTAGCAGTGCCAAAAATATTATCATTAAATAAAATACTGCAAGTAATATCAATGAAATTAAAAACATAATTATTCCTAACCAACATAAAAATTGAAATAATGTTCTTAAGCCCATTTGCCAAAACTAAAACATCCTCTAAATTTAAAACATGTCCAGATGATAAACATAAAGAAGTTGATTTAATGCGAGAAGCCGCGACACCCTGCCCGCTGCCAACACTGATCAGCACCTCTCCATGCTCCAGCTTCCTACTTCACTGTAGATCCTGATTCGTTACAGAAACATGATCACTAGCTCCAGAATCAAGTATACACGAAGTGGAAAATACAGTTATAGAACAATTGGTTTCTAAAACAAAAAGTTCCATACCAGCTGAACCTTTGCCAAAGTTTGGACACTCCCTCCTCCATTGACCTAGTTCACCGCAGTGAGGCACCTATCCGTTTCTTTAGGCCCTTTGATTTTCATCACTTTTAGATCTTTTCCCTTTCCTTTGGCTATCTTCCCTTGTGGACCAGGAGTGCTAGTAGCTTTTTTAGTCTTCTTATTCTTCTTGTTTTTAGGCTTAGAAATGATGACCAAGGCCGACTCTTTTCCCTTTGGCTTCAATTGAGATTGTGTAGTATTCAGCTTGTTCATCAGCCCAGCTAAATTGCATTCTATCTCATTGCAGTTGAAGTTGACCACAAATTAGAAAAAGGAGTCTGGAAGCGACTGCAAGATGAGGTCGATTTTTAGTTGCGGGTCCATGTTGAAGTCGAGGGCCTCTAACCTCTCAATTTTTTATATCAATTTTAAGACATGGTCCCCAAACTTTTCACCTTCATTCATCTTGGCTCCAAAGAGCTCTTTCGATATCTCATATTGAGCAGTGCGACTTTGCTCACTATAGAGCTCCACCAGGTGTGCTAAAACAGCCCTCACTGAGACCATTTTGTTGTGGGATCTCTACAACTCATTTTTCATCGAGCCCAGCATGTACCCAAGAACCCGGACGTCGTCTTTGATCCATTTCTCATGAGCCGCGACCTCCTCCTCACTAGCACGTGTCCTTGCGGGCGCGGCTAGGATATCAACATCCTATATATACCCAGTGACTCCATATTGAGGACTATCCTCAAGTTTTGGAGCCAGTCCACATAGTTTGGACTAGTCAAAGTGTTCTTTTCAAGTAGTACAGACAATGGGTTGATAGTCATAGTGAGAGAGACAATTAGCAAATATCTGCAAAAAAGTAAAAAAGACTTATTAGATTCTAATGTAATTGTTGTTCCAAGTTTAAATTAAGGACTTTAAAAAAAAACTTGGTTCCCACTACATTTTTCGAAAATCCACACTCCCACTGTGGAATTTGGAAGTCATCATCGGAAGGATTCATAGTGGTGATTGATTTCTTTAACTAGATTAATAGGTTGCAACTTTTTGCTGGTATGTGGCCTAATTAAATTATTAAAAGTGATTTTCAACATCAACCCATCAAATGGATGACTCAACCCCTTTGTCCATTATTCATCAAATCTCAACCTTTTAACGATCTTATTGATTTATGAATAATTTAAGTTCAACCCACTGATTATCTATTAGTCTAACAATTGAATTTCACCTTGCAACCTTTTGCTGGTATGTGGGATGAAATTTGTTTTGACTAATGGCATTTCATGCACTTAGAAGAATTCAAAATATATTTCAATATATAACCCCCATTGCTTAGAGATGATATTATATATTAAATATCATTTTAATTTCTCCTAAGTTCAGTGGAGGACATGATACCTACTACCCTTTAATAACTTAAGATTTTTCAAAGTGGAAGAATTTATATTATTTATTAGGTCTCACTTTCCACATTAATCCATTTTATACTAAACATACAAACATGGATTAAAATAAAAGGATAGCAATCTTAGAAAGCTAACAACACACGATTCATGGACTTTTATTCCTAGATTGAGACAAGCCAATGTCTCAATCGAAATTAAGAAGAAACTACACTAAAGCTTCCAAAGCTTCTTCTTGTATCTCCTCGGCTCGACTTGAATTTCTCCTTTGGGCCTATTCTACTTCTAACTATTACATTTCAATATAATCCACCTATACAAAAATAAGCTAGAAGGAAAATAAAAATAGGCCCAAAAAGACCTTTACAACCCATTGAAAAGAAATAAAAATATAAACGAGCCCAAGTCCATGAATCATGTCTCCCATCACATAACATGTCAAACATGATATATATCACATAATACACGAAAACCATATATGTTAATTTCTAACTAAATTCCAAATTTAATTATTGTTTTTCATATTCTCGAGGAAATTGAATTTATTTAAGTCTATTTGAAAATTCAATCTTTGACAAACTCCGATTAATTTTACATTAAAATCCAATTTTAATAAAAATTCATCTCTAAGTATATTCAAATTAATTTCACAATAGAAAGAATCCAATTTAATTCAAAGTCTAACTTTAATTAACATTAGATTAGATGAAAATAAAATAATTTTATTAAATAAATAATATGATTTATTTTTGCATTAAAATCCAATTTCAATCAAAAGCTAAACAATAGATATATTTAATAAATGACGCGGGTCACCCGTGGGTTGACCCGGGTAAGGTCGTTGCAACCTGTGTGTTAAAAACACACGAGTGGGCTCGCCGTGCGGCCCAATTGCACGGCAGCCCAGCTGCCGCACAATTGGGCTCTCTGTATCAACGCGATGGGCTGCATTGTGCAGCCCATCCCTCTCGACAGCCCAACTGTTGAGAGAGATGAGCTCACACAGCGAGCCCATCGGCTGCTATGATCACCGCCACGGCGACAGGTCGGAGTTCAAATTCGCAATTTTTTTTTTATTTCCATCACATTAAAATACATAAAATTCTTCTTTTTTAATTTCTAATGAACAAAAATTAAATTAAATTCTCAATAACACAAAATATGCGAAATCCACATATTTAAACATGCATCGATAAAACTGCAAAATATGCATCTTTATCACATATTTACACATAAATTACATACGCCAAACCCTGGGATTTGACTCTGATACCACTGTTGGGGAAAAATAACCAAACACAGCGGAAATGGAATTTTAAAATTTTATTTGGCTTTTTCCATAACAGGATCAATCCCGAGGTTTTATCAGATATATGTACGATAGAGTAAACGAAACTTTACCCGTTGTAGCGAAGTGGTTGGAGAAACTCACGAACTTGAATCCTTCAACTTCTTTGCGAATAACTTCGGCTGAAATCTTGATGATCTGAGCTGTCCAAAAGTCCTGCATCTAAATTGTCTCGCCGAAAAAATTTGATGAGAAAAATTCTCCTTTTTCTTCTTGGTGAAGGCCGTGGCTAGGAGAGAGAGAGAGAGAGAGAGGAATTATTTCTTGTGACTCAAGAGTTAATTGTAATTTCTGACCTAGGTATTAACTAATGTAATATATTTATATCACTTAAGTTAATATCTTGGGCTTAATTAGCCCATCATTGCACGCCTATTTGGCTGTCCATTATGGCCTTGGTGTGCCACTTGGTACACCAATTTGAGTTTAGTCCAATCCACTATTTAATTAATTAATTCAACCAATTAATTAATCTAATTAAATAATGGATAGGATATTTAATTAATTTTATTTCTCCAAGAAATAACGTATTAATTAAATTTTAAATGAACTAACTCATTTCTTCAAATAATTAATTCCATTTAATTAATTTTAAGTAACCAATACTTAAAATATTGCCACAAGAAATGTTCCATATTTTCCATCGATTTTTTCAGAGTGATTGACTCTTTAGGTTCATCTATATTTGGCAATGGGAGGATTCCATTGAATATGGGTCTCACCTAGTCAGTCAAGTGGTCCATATTTTAACCCAAATAAGATGAAATGATTGGATCATTTTTTTCTTTCCTATTGTAAGTACCCTGTGAGTATAAACTCTTCGTTTCCTTATCCCGGTCAAGTGAGAGTCATGGTTTTTGGTCAAACTCTCTAACTTGACACTATGCTATATTTATAATAAGTTCAGATCAGTTAATGCTTTGGCCAAAAACTTTAAGATCTAACTTACTTATAAATGTATATGATAATTCCTCGTTCACCTTCGAGGGAACGAATCCCATCTTGGATATCAGTCAAGACTACTACTTACCCATTAGGTCGCAATTCGAGGTTGACCCCACCAAAGGGTGAATTGGGTCTAACTACTCTAATGAAAAACCTAATATCACAAGTATAACTTCAACTCGATTCCTCAACTCTAAAGTTCAGACACACCTATTACAATTTAATCAATTGTGTCAGTGACTGTCAAAGAGTGAAAACCAATGTGACAAAATCGATGTGAGTCATGTCTGAAGGCCACTATCTCCATCAATGGACCTATGATGTGAGTTCTTCACTACTTCCTAGTGATTGACGGGCACATTTCGTCAAAACTCATATCATACAAGTCTTCATGATTTCCAATACCCAATTGAAAATCATTGACTTGCAGACTATTTTTAGACTATTTTCGTACACAAGTATCAAACTCCTCTAGTGCCTTAAAGAGTTAACTCTTGTGTTCATGGACTTATAGATGATTAGAATATATAAATGCCAATATAATAGTAAACAACTAATTGCTTTTTATTGATAGAATGTGAAACAATTACAAATTGATAATGTCTTAATATTCTCTAATACTCTAGTGGCTTTTGAGGACATTAACCTAACAATCTGGTCCTCCTCTACCTGGAAAAGCACCTTCGACGCTTGGTTTTAACGTCATGGTGGCCGATTTTGATGCCAGGGGTTCTCATGGTCCCCATCTTGGTACTTCCTCAACTAATCCCAGAGGTAGTCAATTTTAGAAAAGGGGGGCACCTAGAGCGTGTGTGGTCGTCCCTCCGGCGTTTCTATCGCAAGTCATAGTAGTAGGAGAGCTTGGCCCTTGAGAGGGTCTGCGATTTCTAAGATTATGTTGTTGAGCTTTCTACCCCCATCCGAGCTACCCCACGAAGCACAGTCGCAATAACCCGCCTGTGAGTTATTGCACCCCTGGTCGTAGTAAAGGGTTGTTCACCTTTGTAGTAAGCCAAGACCCTCTGATTCAATCTTTTTGGCATACTGGTGATTTGGTGACTCCTTGGTCACTGATGAGGATTGTTGTCACTGACCATGACTCTAGACGCCTGTTCCTATTATCATCCGATCAGCTTGATGAGGAAATTTATGTCTGCACATGTTGGGTGAGTTCATTTTCGTTTTCTTTCGTTTTCTTGCATAACTGTTTTTGTGAATTGTCATACTTCTAACTTGTTTGGACACTTCTACTTTCTCATTCGGTTCATCTGTCTCATCACCTTGACCACAAGTGTGAGCAACTAGAAGAGAAGATGAAGGATTGTTCCAATAAGAAATAGATACTCTTCTCCAAATCCTTTAGAGCTGAGAAGGCAGCCACAAAATGGAAGTCAAAGTATAATAAGGACGTGGAGAGCCCTGAAGTAGAGACATCTTCTGGAAAAGGCTTTCTTAGCTCATATGCCCGGAAGAAAGTCCTATGGGATACCGGAGAGTCGACGGAGGATAATTTTTGGGCGAGTGCCAAATTTCTTGATGAATTCAACAAAAAAGCATATGACATTACTCTAGGCTTTATGGGGAACACAGTCCCAAGTGTCGTCGGGCTCTTTGGGAGAGTGGTCGCCATCTCGAGGATGATTTCAAGTGGTTGTATGGCATGGTCCCCAATGAGAGTGATCGGGAGGCCGAGCCAACATTGTGAGGCAGGGTGGTGATCCCCCTTATGTGGGCTAACTTATTTATCTGATTCATTTGGCTCTTGTACGTAATGTTATTCGTTTTTCGCAATGATTTGTTATTTTCCTCAGTTTTCATGATTTTTTTAGATTTTCTTTATTGTGTAAGACTTTATGCTTTATGTCCGATTTACTACGAGTTATTATTTTTTTTAACTTCTGCCATAGAACTTTTATTCTATCCCAGACATCTTATATTGTGCTTTCTAATGCATCGGTATATTTTTTAAGTCAGTGAGTAGCTATGAGGTTATGAGCATATGTCCCCCCCTTGCCCCCCCCCCCCCAACTCCCTACAGTTTTCTACATGGGTAAAACATTTGGGAGTAAGCTCTTTACGGCATGGTATATAAAGGCTTGAATTGCCATATGAGTTATTATTTATGGTGTGAATTAGATCATCACATTAGTAGTATTTGTAAAATCTCGATCCAGAGTTTATGTTGGAGGGGGGTTCATTTTATGAAGCCTCAATCCCTCTTGATACTACTGGAAGGATTATAAGTTGGACAAGCCTCAAACGAGTTTTTGTTTGCTCGGGGGACTTTCGTTATGTTGACCTTAGGTCATTTATTGTTGAATGTGGCCTCGTTTAGGATGGTTCCCAAGGGCTATGTTACAACGTTGTCAATTTGATGGACATTTAACGCCATATAAAATGAACTATATTGGCGATATAGTCCACTATTCAAACACATATGTAAGTAAATCTAAACGCGCTCATGACGCCTTATTACTCTAAGATAATAATTAGAAATATTCAAAGCTCAAGATAAAATAGGCAAGAGGGGTGCTATAAGCACTCATTCGTATGTTGACTAGGGGCCAACCCGAATTAGATCAACTCAAATAAAATGTAAACGTAAGAAATTTACTGACTTGTTGAGGCCTTGTTAGGCATAGTACCTTTTTAGGTTGGATATATTCTAAGTATGTGGCACTTCCCTACCATCAGCCATCTTCAACCTATATGCACTTGGGTTACCTATTTCACTGACTTGGTAGGGGCCTTCCCACTTGGCTTCCAATTTTCCAACTGGATCCGATGCTTCTTTTTTCTGAGCACTAAGTCTCCCACCAGGAAGCCTCGGGGCACACTCTGTGGTTGTAAGTTCGTGACATTTTTACCTTATACTTCTCCATCCTTGTGGATGCATTCTCCCTTACTTCTGTGATCAAACCTAAGTTGCTTCTAATGTTTTGCTTATTTTAGGCGAAATCGTATTGACCTACCCTCAGAATTTGTCCTCCACTCTCTACCCGGGTAATGGCCTCAGATCTATACACTAAGTTGAAAAGGGTCTCCCCGGTATTAGTTCTAGATGTAGTGCAATAGGACCATAGTAGTGCCGGGATTTCGTCAGCCCGGTTTCCCTTCGCATCATCTGCTTGGTTTCAAATGTTGAAGTATAGTGCGGTTAGTGACCTCTGTTTGTCCATTAGCCTGAGGGTTGCTGATGGAGGTGAGGAATTGCTTTATACCCAACTCTTGGCACCATCCCCTTAACTTCGCTTGGAATTGGTTACCAATATCTGAGACTAAGGATCTGGGTATTCGAAAATGTGTAATTATATTTTTCCATAGGAATTTCATCACCTTTTTCTCCAATATTTTGGCTAATAGGTTGGCTTCTACCCACTTGGTGAAATAGTCCACAACGACTAATAGGAACTTTCTTTATCCTGTGGCCAATGGGAATGGCCCAACTATGTCTAGTCCTCATTGGTCGAAAGGGCATGCACTCTCCAATGATCGCGAATCTGTACCTGGGACATGACTGATGTTGGAATGTACCTGGAAAATTCTGCACTTTCAAACTAACTCACAAGCATTTTTTAACATGGTTGGCCAAAAATAGCCTTGCCTGAGGGTCTTAGCCTTGAGGGATCTACCCCCAAGTGATTCCCGCATCATCCCTAGTGTATTTTGCGCAAAACATAATTTGCCCTTTCAGGGGTTAAACATTTTAGCTAAGGCTGCGAAAAGCCTCGCTTGTAGACTTTCCTGTCGATCATTACGAACCTTGCTTCCCTCATTCGAACACTCCTCGCGCTTTTTGGACTGTTAGGTAGGCTACCTGTGACCAAGTAATCCACTATCTCATCTTTCCAGTTAGGTGCTTTGGGCTCACCACACAGCACCTCTATACCCCCGCTTTCTACCTCTGGCTTATGAGAAGCTATAAAGGTTACTTTTCTATTTTTGATGGATGCTATTGAGTTCGCCAACTTAGCTAGCTGGTCTGCAGCTTCATTCTCAGTTCTAGGGATCTATCAAAGGTCGAATTCTTCAAAGTTGTCTTGCACCTTTTGAACTAAGGATAGGTAATGAGCCATCTTCTCTTGCTTAGCTTCATAACTACCCTTCACTTGGTTTACTGCCAATTGTGATCGCTATAAGTTATCAACTTCTTAGACCCAACTACGAGGACTAGCTTAGCTCACGCCAGTAGTGCCTCGTATTCAGCTTCATTATGTGAAGCCCCAAACTCAAACCTTAAATCATCTTCAAGTTTTTCCTCTTGAACACTTTCGATTATGATTACCGCTCCACTTCCTGAGTGGGTGGAAGAACCATCTACAAATAATATCAAGGACGGCAAAGAGCAACTAGCCACATCTTCCATCATCTCATCCACAAACTCCGCTAACACTTGCGCCTTGATGGAGGGCCTTCTTGGTATTTGATACCGTGCTCACTAAGCTCCAATTCCCATTTCACTATCCTTCCCGATATATCAGGACTCGCTAGCACTCTTTTTCATGGGTGATTAGTAAGTACTATTATATGGTGTAATTGAAAGTAGGATCTCAGTTTTCTAGCCTCCGCTACCAAGGCAAGGGCTAATTTTTCAATCAAGGGGCACTTTGGCTCAGCTCTTTGGAGTAAACGACTAATATTGTAGATGGGTTTATGATCCCCATTATCGTATCGAATGAGTACAACACTAACGGCTTCATGGACAACTACTAGATAAAGGAACAGGGTCTCACCCTCGAGGGGCTTAGTGAGCAGTGGCAAGGAGTCTAAGTATTCTTTTAATTTCTTGAACGCCACCTGACACAAAGCATTCTACTCGAATCCTTTGGTCTTTCATATTATCTTGAAGAAAGGCAACCCCTTAACGGCTGATCTTGAGATGAACCGATTTAAGGCTGCTGCTCGCCCCATCAACTCTTGTACTTTTTTCTTGGATCTAAGGGGAGCCAAATCTAGGAAGGCCTTAATTTTTTTGGGGTTTCTTCTATCCCTTGCTCACTCACCATGAACCCCAAGAATTTTCCTCCTTGTACCTCGAAAGAGCACTTGGCGGGGTTAAGTTTCATCTTATACCATCGGAGTACTTTGAAACACTCTTATAGATTAAGTATGTGGTGTATCCCCTTTCTACTTTTGACTAGCATGTCATCAATATAGGCCTCCATATTTCTACCTAGATGCGCTTCAAACATCTTGTTAACTAGTCTTTGATATGTAGCAGCCACATTTTTTAATCCAAACGGCATCACGTTGTAACAAAACATTCTCTGGTCAGTGATGAAACTGGTCTTTTCCTGTTTCTCGGGTGCCAAGAAGATTTGATTATATCCTTGTCTTGCATCTAGAAAAGTTAATAGTTTACACCCCGCAGTGGAATCTATGAGGTCATGAATACGACAGAGAGGGTAGGAGTCTTTGAACATGCCTTATTCAGATCAGTGAAGTCTATGCACATTCTCCACTTACCATTTGGCTTCGCTACCAACACTACGTTGGCAAGCCACTCGGGGTAGTGCACCACTCGTATATATTTTGTTGCCGGCAACTTTTTGATTTCCTCCTTGGTAGCTAAGCTCCTTTCTCTTCCTATGGTTCTCTTGTGTTATTTCACGGGGCAAGCATCCGGGTAGACATTCAAATGATGGGTCATGACTTTGGGGTCGACCCCTCCATATCTTCCATGCTCCATAAGAAAACATTCAAATTGTCTTAGAAAAACCACAACAATTCTCTTTCATGTGAAGCCTCTAAGGTAGGCCTAATATTTGTGACTCTCTCAGGGTCCCCCGAAACTAGCTCCACCACTTTTAAACTTTCAGCACCCCTACTTAGGAATCATCTTCCTCGCTCGGGAACTTAGCCGGCTTTTCCTTCACTTGGAATACTGTATTGACCACTACTCATTCTCCTTCAACACCTTGATCTGGGTCGCCCCATTTTCTCTTGGGTTTCCTAAGGGCGTTAGCATAGTACTCTCTTGATAATCGTGCATATCCTATAGCTTCACCTATCCCGACGGGGGTCAAAAACTTTATCTTCATGTGGAAGGTGGATATGATGGCTTAAAAAAGGTTTAAGCTCGGCCTCCCCAAGATGACATTATATGTGGAATAGGCTTTGACGACTAGGAATTTTATCATCTTAGTAGTTTGAGCCAGAAATGTACCCAGAGACAGAGGCAGAGTCACTTTTCCAATAGCTTCCACCACTTTACCTGTGAAGCAGATGAGAGGGGTATTAACAGCTTAGAGCTAGGCATTGTTTACTCCCAGTTGGGCAACAGTGTTATAAAAGAATATGTCAGCGGAGCTTCCACTATCTATTAGAATTTTATTGACCCAGGAGTTCGAGATCATGGCCGATTAACTAAGGCATTGTTACTGTTGGGTTTTGCAAAAAATAATATAAACGCAGTGGAAGGATTTCAAAATTTTTTATTTTAAAGTCCAAAGTTGAATTCAATGATTGCATATTCAAATTGCACGATAAACCTAACAAATAAAACTTACTCGTTAGAACGAAGTCGTTAGAGAATTTCTTCTTCCTCCAAGTAGTCAAAAATTTGAAGCTTCCAAATCTTCAATCCTTTGTTTGAATCTTCAAATCCTGAACTTGATTCGAACAACAAAACTACGTCGTCTCTAAATTGTCACGCACGGATCAACAATCGAAAAATTTCCCATTTGAATCTCTAATGGGCGACGGTTAGGGTTTAGAGAAGGGGAGGAATATTTTCTCTTCTTTCTTTCTAGGAGAGTTGTGAAAGTTATGTTATTCTCTTTCTTGTTCAAAGTCAAAGAGTCCTCATATACCTCATGGCTTATTGAACAAGTCAAAACAAAAAAACCCTAAAATTGAGCTCCTCTTGGACCCCCAATGAGGCCAAGTAGGTGTCCTCTTGGACGTCTTCTAGAACCCGGGATTTGTTTTGTTTAATTAATTTCTTATTTCAATTAATAATTTATTATATCCAATGAATAAATTAATTAATTAAATGACCAAATTAATTAGATAAATTAATTCATTAACATATTTCCTAGGAAATTAATTAATAATTAATCTTATCCATATAATTAATTATATCATCTAATGAATAATTAATTATTTAATTTATCCAATAACTTAAAACTCCTAGAAGAAAAATAGAAATTCCTTTTTCATTTTTCTTTATCAATCCTTTAGCGCGAATCTTTATGTTCGTTTCGTTTGGCAATGAGAGGAAACCAAAGGAAGTGGGTAACACCTAGCCAGTCACGTAGCCCACTTCGTAACCCAAACGAAAATGAATGATAGGATCATTCCGCAACCTTCTAATCGTTAATACCATGTAAGTATAAACCCTTTGTTCATGTACCCCAGTCAAGTGAGAGTCATGGCTATATCAAACTCATTGGACTTGACCATATGTATTAATTATAATAATACGAGATCATTGAGATCGATTTAGTGCCTATTAGCTTTGGCTAAAGACTTTGATCTCTATTTATCTATAATGAAATAGGATACTTTCTCACTCACTTATGAGAGAACAAATCCCATTTAGATATCAGCTAAGACTACCATTTGCTCATCAAGTTGCATTTCGAGGTTGACCCCACCAAAGGATGAATTGGGTCTAACTACTCTAATGAAATACTGAAATACTTGACGTCACAAATGTATCTCCAGCATGATATTTCAGGTCAAAGGTTCACTTACACATATTACATATAATCAGTTCTGTCATTGACAGTCACAGAGTGAAAACCCATGTGACAGAACTGATGTGAATCATGTTTGAGCATATTAGTTCCACTGATGTGCCTACAATCTTAATCTCCTATCATCCAATGATACTAGACAGACACTCCCATGTCAGAGATAAGATTATACAAGTGTTCTAAGTCTTTATTTGTCTGTCAAAGACTTCACTTTACCTGCGAACTTGTTTTTAGTAATCAAGATCGATCTCTCTAGTGCCAATCTTCCTATCCCATAGGAAGTAGAGAGTTCGCACTGAAAACACGGACAAAATATTTTACACTACTTATAGATGCAAATAAGATTTAAGTGAAAACTAAATAATGCCTTTATTAATAATATCGAAATAAGTTAATTGCATGATAGATGCCCTATCATTCTATCCTTTATGCCATCTGAGGGCATCATCCTAACAATCTCCCACTTGCACTCAGTGCCATTTATTGTGGTATCTTATACCCATCCCTTCCAGGTGTCGCTCCAGAACAGCCTGAGGTAGTGGTTTGGTAAACAGGTCAGCTATATTGTCAATTGAGGCTATTTTTTGCACTGCTATCTCTCCTCGGCCAACGATATCTCTAATGATGTGAAATCTTCTCTCAATGTGTTTGAACTTGTTATGAGACCTTGGTTCCTTAGCTTGAGCTATTGCTCCGTTGTTATCACAATAAAGTGGCAACGAGAGCTGTGAACTAGGAACCACTTCAAGTCCACCAAGGAAATTTCTCATCTAAGCAGCTTCTTTGGCTGCCTCTGAGGCTGCCACATATTCAGCTTCAGTGGTGGAATTTGCGGTTGTGCTTTGCTTGGAGCTCTTCCAAGACACTGCCCCACCATTAAGCGTGAAAACAAACCCTGAAGTGGATTTACGGTCATCGACATCAGACTAGAAGTCCGAGTCAGTGTAACCTTCCATCTTCAGGTCTCCACCTCCATAGATGAGAGTCATATCCATAGTTCTTTTGAGATACTTTAAGATATTCTTCACAGCTATCCAATGTTCCTTCCACGGGTTTGCCTGAAATCGACTCACCACACTTACAGAATAGGCAATGTCGGATCTTGTACATAGCATTGCATACATTAAGCTACCAACTGTAGAAGCATAGGGTACTTTACTCATCGCCTCTCTATCTTCCTCACTTTGAGGACACATAGATTTGGACAAGTGTACTCCATGTCTCATGGGAAGGAACCCTTCCTTAGAATTATCCATCCTAAACCTCTTTAGGACCTTTTCTAAAGGGCTTGGGAGAGACCCATCATTCTATTCGTTCTATCTCTATGGATACAAATTCCTAAAATGTAAGTTGCTTCTCCCAAGTCTTTCATGGAAAACGTACTCAAAAGCCATTTCTTGACTTTGATGAGCATTCCCACATCATTTCCTATAAGTAGAATGTCATCCAAATATATTACTAAGAATTAGATTTTGCTCCCACTAGTCTTTTTGTAGACATAGGGTTCATCTTCGTTCTTGATGAAGCCATATCCTCTTACTACTTCATCAAAATGGAGATTCCAGCTACTGGATGCATGCTTGAGACTGTATATGGACCTCTCAAGTTTACATACATTATGGATATTGATCTCGGATACAAAACTCCTTGGTTGCTCCATATAGATATCCTCCTCAAGGAATCCATTTAGGAAAGCCGTTTTGACATCCATCTACCATATCTCATAGTCTAAGTATGCAGTTATGGATAACAGTATTCGGATGGACTTTATCAAGGCCACAGGCGAAAGGGTTTCTTGATAGTCAATTCCTTCTCTTTGACTATACCCTTTCACTACGAGCCAGGCTTTAATGGTGTCAACCTTGCCATCGCTACCTATCTTTCTTTTGTAGATCCACTTACATCCTATAGGTTTGACACCTTCAGGACGATCTACCAAAGTTCAGACTTGGTTCAATTGCATAGAGTCCATCTCAGTTTACACCGCTTCTCACCATCTTGAAGCGTCGACATTCACCATCGCTTGATCATAGGTACAAGGATCATCTTCATGACCCTCTTGTACTACAGTGTGGAGCTGAGGCTCCCCTGCAGTAGATACCCATACCTCTCAGGTTCATGTGGTATTCTACCAGATCTACGTGGTGGTTATGCTACTATTCGGTTAGGCCTTGGTTCTTGGACAGATGTCTCAGAGGGAGTTTCATTTTGTTTTTCTAGAACAATCTTTCTACCTTTTCTCCTTCCAAGATGAATTCATTTTCAAGGAAATGGGCTTATAGGGCCGCCATGATTCTCTGATCATCATGTAGGTAAAAGAAGAATCCCATGGAATTTTCTTGACATAAGCAGGACATCCCCAAATCTTAATATGATTAAGACTTGGTTTCCTATTATTCCACATCTCATGTGAAGTCTTAGGAATGGATTTGAATGGGCATCTGTTTATAAGCAGTAGTAAGGAGCGCGTATCCCCACAACGAAATTGGTAAATCAGTGTAACTAAGCATGGAACTAACCATGTCCAACAAAGTTCGGTTCCTTCACTCGGCTACTCCATTCAAGTGAGGAGTTGCTGGTGGTGTTAGTTGTAACATTGTTTCTTATTCTCTAAGGAATTTATCAAACTCGGCACTCATATATTCTCCTCCGCGATCCGATCGCAGAGTTTTTATATGTTGCCTAGTTTGATTTTCTACCAAAGCTTTGAACCTTTCAAAGAATTCAGACTTTTGCTTCGTCAGATACACTAGACTATATCTTGAATGATCATCTGTGAAAGTGATGAAGTAGTAGAAACCCCCAAGAGCCATTTCTCCAAATGGTCTTCAAACGTCGGCGTGCACTAATCCTAAGACTTAAGTGGCTCATTCAAAAGTCTCAATGAAGGGTGATCTAGCCATCTTGCCTAAGACACATGATTCACATCTCTAATAGACTCACCTGGAATTCTACTAGCGACTTAGAGATGAAGTTGAAGATCAGTGTCTGAAGGCAAGCGAAGATGAAGATTTGTCTTAAGCGACTGCCAATCGCTATGGACCGTTTCAGGACTTATGAATCAAGTGCTCGAACCACTCAAGCGATCAAGAAGATCAGATTCACCTGAAATAAATTCCGAAGTCACTAAGAACTTAAATGCAATCATTTAAGGGGCATTTATTTTCCACGGAAAATAAATTCAAATGCATTAAATGCTTGATAAGAGCATTAAAAGTGATAAGGACATATTGTATACGGAGCAAGCTACCTATTGGCTTAGATTGTCAGAATTTCAGAGTTCAAACCTGCCACATCAAATTAGTGCAGCAGGATTTCAGAAATGTCAGGAAAAGGTATGACTTACTCGCGCGTGAGAGGCACGCATCTACATCTGTCCAATGGACAAATCCCAAGAAAATTCCTATAAATACCTTACCTCAGAAAACCCTAAATAACACATACATACACAAGAGGGTCAACACTTTGCTGAAATATTTTCTTAAGAAAAGGTTAGAAACTCCATAACCAAAATTCTTTCAAGCTTTCTACATACATTCCAGACAGTCGTAGATATCTCAAACATCTTCAAAGAAGAACTATACATTATTATTGAGATATCCTAAGTTGTTTGAACTTCTTAAAATCAAACAAACCCGTGATCAAAACCCTCAACCTCATCTATCTGTGTGAAGAAGTTGTTGACTCTACAAGTAGTATTTCTGAGTGAGAGAAGTTTGTTGGTGAAGATCTTCATTGGTGCTGAAGTCTGTGTAATCAAGGAGCCCAAGATCATCATCCCCACCTCTATTTTGTAGAAGCCTCTGTGTGATCCTTCGATAATCAATTTTGTGGAATTCCTCTAAGTGTTCAAGGAGAAAAAAGGATGTAGCTGGGATTACACCACCCAGTGAACCTTACAAATTCTTGTGTTATTTCTTGTCATATTGTCTTACTTTATATTCTATCATTTATCTTCAAAAAAAGAGGGGTAAAACGGTTAAGTGACTATTTGACCAAAACGAACGCTAAAGCTTTAAAATCATTTCCGCTGTGCTAACCCTAATTAAGCGATCTAATCTTTACCCTACTTTGGTAAATTGCTAAAATCACTAAGTTTAAGTTATCTTTACTGTAGCGCCTGACCTAGTGCTCAGCTCCCTAAGCGTTGAAATCTTTAAAAGTGATACGAAATTTTTGAAGTCGAAAAAGACTTCAGGGTCAATTCAACCCCCCCCCCCCTTCTAGACCCTTTCGTATGCCATTTGGGACCATCAAGTGGTATCAGAGCGGTTGAAGTAGAAACCTAAGTGTTTTCAAGCGTAACTGCTTGTTTAGATCCACTTTTCTAAACTTAGTCGCTTTATTTATTTTAATCTCATATCATGGCTTTTAACAGGATTCCTAAGCTGGTTTAATCAAACTATGATTCATGGAAACGTAGAGCATTTGCATATCTATGTTCATGTGATAATGAGATGTGTGATGTAATTACAGATGGCCCCATTCAGATCATGAAAGTTTTAACTCGAGCCCCTGGAGCGACTGAGGCTACTCCAGATGGTTATGACGAGAAGCCCAAGCTAAAATGGACGCTAGAAGATCGAAAAAGAGCAAATTTATATAATGTTGGATGAAGCGCACTCTTCTCAACGTTAGGAGACAATGATGCATTGTTCAACAAGATCAAGCAATGTAAGACTTTAAAAGAGATATGGGATAAATTGGCTATCGTATGTGAAGGTTCAGCACAGATGAAGGAGAACAAGCTCTCCATAGCAATGTAAAGATTTGAGCATTTCAAAATGCAAAACAATGAGATGCTAGAACAATTGGACGCAAGATTCACTTTGCTCATTACAGAGTTAGCGTCACTACACAAGGAGTTGACTAACAAGGAGATGGTCAACAAGATATTCAGAAGTCTTCCAAGCAAGTATTTGATCAAGACGGTTGCCATGAGAGAATCACAAACAATGAAAAATCTAACTCCTGAACATATATTTTCAGAGCTGAAGGCATTTGAATTTAAACTAGAAGAAGTCAGCGACACAATGACTTCTACATCAGTGACTGAATCAGGAACCCTGATAGCTACTACTAAGAACAAGGGAAAGATAGTCAGTGAGGTGAAAGCGACAGAATCAAATGAGGAAAAGGAAATGGCATTATTAGTTAAGAAATTCAAGAAATTTTTAAGATACGAAAAGAGAAACCCTTCTAGACAGACCTCATTTCAAACCCCTCCCCCTGCACTAGCGCCTCAGTATCAAGTGGCAGTGTATTCTACTCCTAAGCCTCCAGCCCCAGTTCCATATCAAGCATCTCCTACTCCTACTCAGAATCTCTCAGCGCCAATAATTTCCAAGTGATTAACCACTGAACAGAAAATGAAAACTAACCTTTGCTGTAACTGCATGAAACCAGGGTACTACTAAGTAAATTGCCCTTATTCGATTGTATCTAAGCCCACAAGGCAAGATCATGCGGATGGAAACCAATTCAGGAGCAACCTTCACCAACAAGGTTTGCTAGCGGAATCTGAACCATTCTCCGCACCTGAAGAGGATTTGGAATCATCAGATGAAAGTAGTGATGATGAGCCAACAAGCAACTCAGTGTTAATTTGTCTTATGGCAAGAGATGAAGAAGCGTCTGATGACTTGCTATCTATGGTAAACACTGAATTGTCTCATCCTCTTTCTTATGATGAACTACTTAACAAAGTAACTGAGTATTACAAAGATTTTCAAGATGCCGCCAAAATATATCAAAATTACTTCGATATTATTTCATTTCTCACAAGTGATAAAATGACGCTCAAGTCAGATTTGCAAGTTCAGCAACAATGCATTGAGAAGAATCAATCGCTTGAGAGTGAAATTACTCAATTAAAAAGTGATATTGATATAATAGTCAAGAGAGAAGCTGAATTGATCGCTAGACTTGCCAAATCAGAGCAGCTTGTCTCATCATTATCCAAAGCGTCAAGAAACCTAGATAATGTGATTGAAGTAACTAAACTTTTTGGTGAAAAGACCAGTTTAGGTTGTGATAAATTTGGTCAAAAATCAAAAGCGCCTAAAGTTACGACAACCAACAAAGTAAAAGGTGTATCCTTTGATGAGAAGAGTTCAAACAGTCAAACGCTGAATGAACCCGAGGACAATGGTAAGAGGCCAAATGAGAAGGTCAATACCAACTCAGGCAATAAGGAGAAAACAAAAGTGAATGATTCACAGAAGAAGGTTCATCCAAACGCTCAAAAGGCTAAGGATAAACCATCTACAAGTGAATCAAATGCTAAGCATCAACCGCCAAAAGCGACTCCTAAGCCAGTGCCAAGGAAATACCAGCGTCAATATCCTCAAAGATCTAGATCATATTATTGATACTATGATGATTACGATTATGATTATGACTATGATTACTATTATAATCGAGGATATTACTATACACCTAAAAAGCACACACAACACAACCCGAAACCTAAGAAGACCAATCTTCCCATAATGAAGATGACACACTTGAAGCTAATGTGCTTGAATAGCAAGTGCACTAGTCGTGTGTAGGAATAAGTGTGGACAATAAGTCCGGGTTGTCGAACCTCAAGGACTTGAATTTTAGTTTAAGATTCATAATGAAATAAACAATTAAAGTAAAGGTAAATTGAAGATAAAACGCGTAAGATAAGAACGAAGACACACGAAGGATTGAAAACCAATTATAAAAGGAGACTAAAGCACATGTTAAGTCCAAATTGCTCGATTATACTTATAAAGATTCTCGTTGAAGGTTTACGCTTATGTTGCTATGGTGAAAGCTCCTAGGGTAAAGGATAACCAATGTCTCGTGCTAAACTCCTATGCTAGAATGATGATTTCCTAAGTATATCTACTAGGAAATCTAATCACTAAACACGCATTAACGCACTAGAGCTCACTCGATTTAAATCGAACTACTTCACCCGGGAATCTTTACCTATGTCTAGGGCAATTCCTCATTGGTTGCGGGTTATGGTGTCAATTTCTTGCACCCTAAGTCAATTTTCTCTCGAAATATTCACCTAGGCATGAGATTCTAACATATGGTGATCAAGCATACGTCAAACAAGCAAAAACACAAATTCACACCACATAACAACATAAGAATCACTTCAACAATCCTCTATTATAAGCATAAATCACAATTTGGCCTTACATGGCCCTAATCTTACAAGCTTAGCTCTTAGTTGATGGCATAAAAGACATAGATAGATTCATATACATATTCATGGACAATAATGAAAAGAGAAAGCTATTAAAACTCCCAATGTTGAATTGATGATGGATCTTCACTTCAATCTTCAATCCCCAAGCTAACCTTCCTTCTTGATCTCTTCCAATTGATGAGAAAGTGGCCCAAAAAACCAAAAAATCCCTTTGAATCCCCAGGAGTTCGAACCCTTCAAATGAGCTCGAAATTTCCTTTTATAGCTTCCAAAAACTGTTACAGCGGCGCCCAAGCGCGGGTGTATCGGCGTCTAGGCGCCGCCTATGTGGTAGGAGTTTCTTGGGGGAAAAGTCGGGCGGCGCCCAGATGCGACATAGGTGGCCCTCGGGTGCGGGAGGTATCGTGCCTAGGCGCGGAATGCGTGACGCCTAGGCGCCGTACTGCGTGGGCTGCCTCTTCTTCTCTTCGGCTGGCGCCTGGGCTTGGGTCTGTGCACACTTACTACTTCTCTTCATTTTCTGACGCCAGGGCACGAGTAATGTGGCGCCTAGGCGCCATCATGTGAATGTTTCTCTAGAGTTCGTTTGAAATGCTGTCTTTTGCCCTTTTCTTCATGTATCGTCGCTTAATACCTGAATTCACTTAACACGCATATTACAAGTGCGAGTGGCACAATTCACGCTATTAATGGACCTAGATTCTCAATAAAAGGGCTAAAAGCACATGCAAAAATGACTCCTATCAACTGCCAACCCCCCCAAAACTTATCAATTGCTCGTCCTCGAGCAATAAAAGCTATAGGATAGGAAAAACATCATCAAACTTGGGAGAAACAAAAAGAAAAACGACCTAACTCACTTTCGTGGAGTACACGGTTGCATTTAGAGAATGCAACAAGCCTTTGAACCCTTGAGTTACCTCAAAGGACGAGTCATAGTCTCGTGAGGGTTTATATATGATATACACACAAAATTGTAAGATTTTCAACCCCAATCAATCAATGCAAATCAATATGATTAAAAAAAAATATACGATGGCATGAATTCATCTGTTTAAGCTCAAATTTACATATTTATACACTTCACACACTTGCTCATGTTAGGCCTTAACATCGAAAAGACCATCCTAATGGTGTAGTGTAATAAATCTCAAGTATTATAGTCGAGTGGCATTCTGACCACTTTTCATGTATTAATCCCATATCTATAAATTTTTGATCAGTTACATGGCACGAGATTTGAAGAGAACTTCATAGACACTTAAAATTCATCACTTAATCCACTTTAGGCGTTAACTTATGCAACTTTCAACTCAAAACATTAAAGGCTAGACCATGTGCACTGTTCGGTTCTCTTAGGTTTTCTATGACACCCTTGTAATGAACGTTAGGCCAATAACTCCCAAACCGGACGGCTTTAGGGTATTAAGTGTAGAGACACTCCTAAGGGCTTAATTACTCGAGTGTCAAAGACCACAAAACCTTGAGCTTAGCTCAAATTAGCATAATAGTACAGTATTCTAGGCATGGTGCTCTTTGTCCCCAGTATCTATTAAGCCTGACTTTTGCAGTCATACCAATGTTCAACCTCTTTTATTCTTGTTAAGCATACAAAGTTACATTCCCAGCTCATAACACATGTGAATATTCTACATTGATATTTTTGGGATCAAGCCTTTAAGTGTTTCACAATGGTTACCCACTCAACTTCTCTACCCTCGATTTATGTGCATATGTGAATCATCTTAAGAACAATCTAGTCTCGTTTAGGATCCCACAAGCAAGAAAACGATGTGTATAGTCACTAAAATCCACATTGATAGGAGAAAACATGCCATGTATTCAAATTAACCATTCTTAATGCATCAAGTGAAGGGTTGAGATTCTATCCAAAAATTTTCAAAATTGCACAAGCTTCATATGTAGAGGCACCACCCCCCCCCCCCTCCCCCAAAAAAACTTGGACCGAAATATATAAAACATGGATAAACACAACTTTAATGGATTTAGTATACTCCCGCCCCCCCAAACTTAACATGAATATTGTCCCCAATGTTCGAAAAAGAGAAGGGCAAAGTACACATCACCATAGGGTTGCTGAAAAGCAAACCCGAGTCCTCGAATGCAAATGTATCCAAGAGTGGCAACAGCGGTGTGAGCAAGGAATGCAACAACTACACATTAAACGATGCTATCCAGACAAAGCATTAAGTAATGGATAGAAGCGAGAACGAAAAACAACCAACAACAAAACACAAGATAACTAAAATAAACATGCTTCTACTAAAAACAAACGGATGGAACAAACACAACAAAAACAAAAACGAAAAGAAAAGTAAACTTACAAACTTGGGTTGCCTCCCAAGAAGCTCTTGTTTATAGTCATTAGCATGACTTTTGTGCTTTAAGGTTCAAATAGGTGACCCATTTAGAACGACAATGTCCTTGTCATTCCTCTTTTTATTCTTGGACCCCACTCGTCTCCACTCATATTGTGGTGATTTGAGATTAGACCTTCGCTCTGGATTTGTCTTATCGATCTCACGAACACGTAGATGCGGTGGAATATACTTCATGCAAAAATCATCTTTTCTCAACTTGCCTTGTTGCTCATTGGGGACCTCATCCTCCACCGTAAGAATGCACTTAGTCTTACCAAGTGCGCATTTCTCATCAAACAAAAGGGGAATAGCATCGACATAAGAACAACTAAGATCATCAATAGGCAGTTGAATGTCATGATATACATCGAATATCACCTTTTAATCACCCACCTTCAATGTCAACTTAACCTTTCCCACGTCGAGCTTGGCGTTGCTAGTGGCTAGGAATGGTCTTCCTAGAATCAAGGGGACATCAATGTCACTATCCATTTCGAGAACCACAAAGTCAACCTATCAACTTGTACAATGACATCCTCGATAATGCCCTTTGGTTTCTTGATAGAGCGATCCACCAATTGCACAGACATGGATGTTGGCGTAGGATCTCCAAGGCCTAGCTTCTTAAAAATAGAGTAGGGAAGAAGGTTGATACTCGCTCCCGAATCACAAAGAACTTTGTCAAACTTGAGATGGCCAATAGTGCACGGTATTGTGAGACTCCCTGGGTCCTTTAGCTTGGAAGGTAATTTGTTAAGTAAGACGGCAGAGCACTCCTCGGTTAGACAAACCATTTTATTTTCCTCCCACTTTTTCTTGTTGGATAGAATATCCTTGAAGAATTTAACATAGTTTGGCATTTGCAAAATAGCATCCACAAAAGGAATAGTTATCCTCACCTCTTGAAGAATAGACAAAATACGGAGGGAACTCGGATCCATCTCCTTCTTTTTCTTTTTCTGTGCATTTGGAAAAGGAAGATGGATCTCAATGGGAGGAGGAGGCATTAGAGTCGAGGAACCAAGACTAGAAGTAGCAGGAAATGGCGCCTGGGCGGTGATATCGGTGCCTGGGCGCAAAGTTGGCTACTCCTGGGCGTGTGGAAAGTGGCGCTCGGGCACGGCTGTGCATACCAACTCTTCCTACTGAGTGAGGTCCGGCGCCTGGGCGCCATCTGAGTCACGCCTAGGCGCGGGAGTGCATTGCAGATTTTCAATTCCAGGTGTGTCTGGAGCTTGGGCGCCGACACTCTGACTGATTCATTTTCCAATTGTGCTCCACTCCTTAAAGTAATTTCATAGCATTGTTCTTTTAGGTTCTTTTCCGTGTCGCTTGGTAGAGTTCCCAGGGCTCTTGCACTAATCGCATTGGAGATTTGACCCATTTGTGTTTGTATATCCTTCATCTCCATGAACATATCCTTCATCATATTACGGCGTTCATTGATCGCCGTATCCGACTATTGGGAATTATTCGAATAAAACGCAGCGGAAAGTAAATTGAATTCCCAAAGCCCGAATCATCTCTAATCCTCGTGTTTAATTGTGTATAGAAAGATTACCGTTCTCGCGTATGTTGATTTCTGAACGTGATGCTTTTCTCTAACGCCGAATTTGCCAACGTCTCTAATTCGTCACGCTGGAATCAAAAACGAAAAACTCCTCCTTTCTTCCTTGTCAAAGACGGCTAGAGAGAGAGAGAGAGAGGTGGGAGACTTTTTCTTGGAGAGAAAGTTATGTAAGTTGCCTTGTGTTATTTTTCACCTTGTGATATATTTATATCATTATGAAACAATAACCCTAGCATGCAAGAGCCCTATTTTGGGCGTCTATTTGGCCGCCCCTTAGTGGGCCCAGAAGCCTTCGGGCTTTCGTCTTGCTTGCTAATAAATTAATCGGATAATTTATTTATCCAATAAATAAATTGATAATCCAATTAATTCAATTCCTAATTAATTTATAATTCAATTTTTCCAAGAAATTAATTAAATCATTAATTTAATTAATTAATTAAATTATCCACTAATTAATTACGGCATCCAATGCCGTGAATTTCTCTCAAGTCTTTTTCCCATGTTTTTCTTTTTGCACTTCCTTTAAGTGCGACTCTTTAGGTTCGTCTCAAAAGGCAATTGGGAGGAATCCAAAGGGGTGTGAGTGACACCTAGCCAGTCTCGTGGCTCACACCGTAACTCAATTGAGAACGAATGGATAGGATCATTCCAAACCTTTACGCCGTGAATACCGTACGCATATAAACCTTTTATTCTTATATCCCAGTCAAGTAAGAGTCATGATTTAAAGTCAAACTCATATAAATTGACCATATGCCTAAGCTCATAATAAGTCGAGGTATTTAAGTGCTTTGGCCAAAGACTTTCATCCTCACTTATTCATGATCGCCTAGGATATTTTACTCATTCACTTATGAGAGAATAAATTTCATATTGCAAATCAGTTAACAATGCTACTTGCCCATCAAGTCGTACTTCGAGGTCGATTCCACCAACATGTGATTTGAATCTAACTACTCTAATGACAGACTTGATGTCACAAGTACATCTTCAACTCGATTTCTCAGGTCACAGGTTCACATGTACCTATCACTACTTATCAGTTTCATCATTGATTGTCAATGAGTGAATACAATGTGATGAACTGATGCGAGCCGTGTTCGAACATATGAGTCCAACTGACATGTCTATGATATAAGTTCCCACTACCATTTCCATAGCGTACGACTGGCACTTTCTCTGTCGAAACTTATATCATACAAGTCTTTATTCACTATTAATGCCCAATCAATATTTCTTAGACTTGCGAACCTTTTTAGATGTCAAGGGTCAAACCATTCTAGTGCCTTTCCTCCTATCCCATAGGAGGTAGAAGGTTCGCCTTGTCATCAAGGACTTTACGTTATTTATTCACACCTTATAAATGCCTATAAGAAAACAACAATCAACTGCCTTATATTAATACAAAAACTATAGTTTAGTTACAATGTTTATGCCCTATAAATCTATCCTCTTTATGGCATTCGAGGGCATATACTCTAAAAATCTCCCACTTACACTCAATGCCATTTGCTGTGGTATTTAATACCCATCTTTTCGAGATGTTTTTCCAGCACCGCCTGTGCCAATGGCTTGGTTAATGGATCAGCGACATTATCGGCTGAGGCTATTTTCTAAACAGCTATTTCACCTCGTGCAACGATCTCTCTTGTGATGTGATATCTCCTCTCTATGTGTTTGGATTTATTGTGAGACCTAGGTTTCTTCGCTTGCGCTATAGCTCCGGTGTTGTCACAATTAAGTGGCAACGAGAGCTTTATGCTAGGAACCAATTGAAGTTCCTCAACGAACTTCCTAATCCAAACAACTTCTTTAGCTGCCTCCGAGGCAGCTATGTATTCAGCCTCTGTGGTGGGTTCTGCGGTTGTGCTTTGCTTGGAACTTTTCCAAGTCACCGCTCCACCGTTTAGAGTAAATACAAATCCCGAGGTGGATTTCCTGTCATCAACATCAGATTGGAAATCCGAATCAGTGTACCCGTCCACCCTCAGGTCACCACTTCCATAGGTGAGAATCATATCCTTAGTTCTTTTCAGATACTTTAAGATATTCTTCACAGCTATCCAATGTTCCTTACCAGGGTTTGCTTGAAATTGACTAACAATGCTCACAGCATAAGCAATGTTGGGTCTAGTACAGAGCATCGCGTACATCAAGCTGCCCACAGCAGATGCATAGGGTATAATGTTCATTTCTTTTCTATCTTCCTCACTTTGAGGACACATAGATTTCGAAAGATGTATCCCATGTCTCTTTGGTAGGAACCCTTTCTTAAAATCTTCCATCCTATACCTTTTTAGGACTTTTTCTAAGTAAAGGGCTTAAGAAAGTCCTATCATTCTTTTGGTTCCATCTCTATAGATCCGAATCCCTAGAATATAGGTTGCTTCTCCCAAGTCTTTCATGGAGAATGTACTCGAAAGCCAATTCTTGGTTGTGGTGAGCATTCCTATGTCATTCCCAATGAGTAATATGTCATTTACATATAAGAGTAGGAATGTCAACTTGCTCCCACTGACCTTCTTATAAACACATTGCTCGCCTTCATTTTTGATGAAGTCAAATCCTTTGACAACCTCATCAAAACGTAGATTCCAGCTAAGAGATGCTTGTTTGAGTCCATAAATGGATCTCTCAAGTTTACACACCTTATGAATATGCTCCTCGGAATCAAAACCTTTTGGCTGTTCCATATAGATATCCTCTTCTAGAAATCCATTTAGGAAAGCAGTTTTGACATCCATTTGCCATATTTCATAATCTAGGTGTGCTGCTATTGCAAGTAGAATCCATATTGATTTGATCATAGCCACTGGCGAGAAGGTTTCTTGGTAGTCAATTCCTTCTTTTTGACTATACCCTTTCGCCACTAGCCTGGCTTTGTAGGTGTCTACTTTGCCATCAACACCAATCTTTCTCTTGCAGATCCATTTACACCCGATTGGTTTTACCGCTTCAGGTTGGTCTACAAGTTTCCAGACTTTGTTTGCATGCATCGAATCGATCTCAGTTTGCATAGCTTCACGCCATCTAGCAGCATCCACATCCACATCCACCATCACTTGATCAAAAGTGGAGGGATCATCTCCATGATCCTCCTCTAACACAAAATGGAGATCCAACTCCCTCTGCATTAGATATCTGTACCTCTCAGGCGGTTGAGATACTCTATTCGATCATCGTGGTTGTGGTTGTGTTATAGAACGTTCGAATCTCACCCCTATGTAGATATATCCAGTGGGGTTTCATTTTGTTCTTCTAGAATAATCTTTCTACCCGCTCCTCCTTCTTGAATGAACTCACCTTCAAGAAAGTGGGCTTGTAAGGCTACAATGATCCTTTGATCATTGTGCAAGTAAAAGAGGTATCCCATAGAATCTTCAGGATATCCAACGAAACATCCCTTTAAGGACCTAGCCTCCAACTTGTCCACTTTAGTCTTTTTGACATAAGCCGGACATCCCCAAATCTTTATGTGGTTAAGACTTAGTTTCCTATTTCTCCACATTTCATAGGGAGTCATAGGAACAGACTTAGACGGACATCTATTTAAAATGTGTGCAGCTGTAAGCAGCGCGTGACCCCACAGTGAAATGGGTAAATCAGTGTAGCTAAGCATGGAGTAAACCATGTCCAACAAGGTTCGATTCCTTCGCTCTGCTACTCCATTCACTTGTGGAGTCGCTAGAGGTGTGAGTTACAATACTATACCATTCTCTCTGAGGTATAAGTCAAACTCGTCACTCATATATTCTCCTCCTCGATCAGATCGAAGAGTTTTTATACGTTGACTTGTTTGATTTTCCACTAAAGCCTTGAATTCCTTGAACTTATCAATGGATTCAGACTTATACTTCATCATGTACACTAGACCATATCGAGAATGGTCGTCTGTGAAGGTGATAAAGTAAAGGAAACCTCCTCTGGCCATTTCTCCAAATGGACCACAAACATCAGTGTGCACTAAACCTAAGATTTGTGAGGCCCTTTCAAAGCTTCTTGTGAAGGGCGATCTAGCCATCTTGCCTTTGAGACAAGATTCACAAGTAGGATAGGGATCCAATCCTAGTGGGCCAACTGGCCCATATTTTTCCATTTTGCGAATCTTTTGTTCGCCAGCATGGCCTAGTCGAAGGTGCCATATCAATCGTTAGTTTATTTCAAGTCTACTATGTTTCCTTTGTATAGTATTTACTGCATACTCATTCTGGACACTAAGGTAATACAATCCATTTATCAAAGAAGCAAAGCCTACAAATTTATTACCATAATAAATGTTGCACCGTTCATCAATAAAACGGAAAGTGTAACCATTCTTAACTAAAACGAGAATAGAAATAATGTTTTTAAGCCCATTAGGCAAAACCAAAACATTATCCAATAATAGTACATGTCCAGAATTTAAAAACAACGAGGTAGATCCTAGCCAGTCTCGTGGCTCACACCGTAACCCAATTGAGAACGAATGAATAGGATCATTTCAAACCTTTACGCCGTGAATACCGTACGTGTATAAACCTTTTATTCTTATATCCCAGTCAAGTAAGAGTCATGATTTAAAGTCAAACTCATATAACTTGACCATATGCCTAAGCTCATAATAAGTCGAGGTATTTAAATGCTTTAGCCAAAGACTTTCATCCTCACTTATTCATGATCGCATAGGATATTTTGCTCATTCACTTATGAGAGAATAAATTCCATATAGCAAATCAGTTAACAATGCTACTTGCCCATCAAGTCGCACTTCGAGGTCGATTCCACCAACAGGTGATTTGAATCTAACTACTCTAATGACAGACTTGATGTCACAAGTACATCTTCAACTCGATTTCTCAGGTCAGAGGTTCACACGTACCTATCACTACTTATCAGTTTCATCATTGACTGTCAATGAGTGAATACCCATGTGATGAACTGATGCGAGCCGTGTTCGAACATATCAGTCCAACTGACACGTCTATGATATAGGTTCCCACTACCATTTCCATAGTGTACGACTGGCACTTTCTCTGTCGAAACTTACATCATACAAGTCTTTATTCACTATTGATGCCCAATCAATATTTCTTAGACTTGCGAACCCTTTTAGATGTCAAGGGTCAAACCATTCTAGAGCCTTTCCTCCTATCTCATAGGAGGTAGAAGGTTCGCTTTGTCATGAAGGACTTTACGTTGTTTATTCACACCTTATAAATGCCTATAAGAAAACAACAATCAACTGCCTTATATTAATAGAAAAACCATAGTTTAGTTACAATGTTTATGCCTTATAAATCTATCCTGTTTATGGCATTCGAGGACATATACTCTAACACCGACTTCTTTATTTGAGCATCAAGTTGCTCGTCGATCGTGGGAGGTCGTACTTGCCCTTTTCCTTGCACATTTAGATTGCCTTGCCTCGGAGGTGGGTTGTTGAAAGGAAGCGTCAGGGGTTGTTAAATGCCCAGTTGTGCGTTTTGTGCGGGGTTGGGTCTCCTTGGGAAGTTTTCGGGTATATGAAAGTTCAACTGGTGTCAATTATGATTCCCAACAAAATTTACATCTACAACCTCTGCTTCCGGGGCAACCACTTCCTCTAATTCTTGAACACAAGCAACCCTTCGATTTGATAGAGGAATCTCATCATCATCTTTGGGGTAATGTTCATCCTCCCTAGCCATTTGCTCAAGCTTAATCCACACAGTTCTACTATCAAGGCCCAAAAGGTCACCACCGGCTCCCGCATTGAGTCGGTGTCGAATCCGAGATTGGACTCCATTATAGAAATGTTTCACTTGCTCATCTCGTGTATAATTATGATCGGGGCATTTTCGTAGCATACCCTTATACCTTGCCCATGCGGATGCTAAAGACTCGTTCGTTGCCTATTTGAACCCTTTGATCTCACTTCTAAGCTTATTGATTTTTTATGGAGGAAAGAATTTATTGAGAAACTCATCTACTAGATTATCCCATGTTCCAATTGATTGTGGGGGCAACGACTTGTACCAAAGCGTTGCCTCATCCTTCAAGGAGAAATGAAATAATTGGAAGCGGATGGCATCAAGATCTCATGGGTTGAATTGCATAGTAGAGATCACATTCTCAAAGTGATCTAGGTGGTCATGAGGAGAGTCTCTCGAGTCACCATAAAAAGGCTCCGCTTGAACCATCCCGAACATATGTGAAAGAATGTGGAAATGTGGAGTAGCAAAGTCCGGGAAGACAACGGGTGCCGGTGTAGTGTGCGCCCGTGGTGGTTGATTACCATGAACCGATGGAGGGGGCGGTGGAGGTGCCGGTTGCATAACTTGGAGTATATTTTGCAACCATTCCCTATTTTCCGGGAGATTCATATCGGGAAAGTTCCCATTCGGATTTGGATTGAAATTGTGGGCCATTTCTCGAGTTTGTCTACTAGCCCGAAGAACACGCTCTATCTCGGGCTCAAAATCGTATAGGGGCTCGTTGGATGAGCGGGTCATGTACCACAAGTCAAATCTTTCGACTAAGCACAAGAAGCAAAATTAGACTAATAAGAAAATAAAAGAAAAGCAAGAAATAAACAACTACTAAGAATAGTGAAAGCGTAAACGAATATCAAAAACTAAAAATAAACAAGTCCCCAGCAACGGCGCCAAAAACTTGACACGCTAGAAGCTAACGTGCTTTAATAGCAAGTGCACTAGTCGTGTGTGGACAATAAGTCCTGGTTGTCGAACCTCAAGGACTCGAATTTTAGTTTAAGATTCGTAATGAAATAAACAATTAAAGTAAAGGTAAATTGAAGGTAAAACGCGTAAGATAAGAACGAAAACACACGAAGGATTGAAAACCAATTATAAAGGGAGACTAAAGCACATGTTAGGTCCAAATTGTTCAATTATACTTATAAAGATTCTCGTTGAAGGTTTACGCTTATGTTGCTATGGTGAAGGCTCCTTGGGTAAAGGATAACCGATATCTCGTGCTAAACTCCTATGCTAGAATGATGATTTCCTAAGTATATCTACCCGGAAATCTAATCACTAAACACGCATTAACGTACTAGAGCTCACTCTATTTAGATCGAACTACTTCACCCGGGAATCTTTACCTATATCTAGGGCAATTCCTCATTGGTTGCGGCTTATGGTGTGAATTTCTTGCATCCTAAGTCAGTTTTCTCTTGAAATATTCACTTAGGCATGAGATTCTAACATATGGTGATCAAGCATACGTCAAACAAGCAAAAACACAAATTCACACGACATAACAACATAAGAATCACTTCAACAATACTCTATTATAAGCATAAATCACAATTTGGCCTTACATGGCCCTAGTCTTACAAGCTTAGCTCATAGTTGATGGCATAAAAGACATAGATAGAGATTCATATACATATTCATGGACAAAAATGAAAAGAGAAAGCTATTCAAACTCCCTGTGTTGAATTGATGATGGCTTTTCACTTCAATCTTAAATCCCCAAGCCAACCTTCCTTCTTGATCTCTTGCAATTGATGAGAAAGTGGCCCAAAAACTTAGAAAATCCCTTTGAATCCCCAGGAGTTCGAACCCTTCAAATGAGCTCAAAATTTACTTTTATAGCTTCCAAAAATGGTTACAGCGGCGCCCAGGCGGGGATGGATCGGCGCCTAGGTGCCGCCTACGTGGTAGGAGTTTCTTGGGAAAAAAGTCGGGTGGCGCCCAGGCACAGGAGGTATCGCGCCTAGGCACGGAATGCATGGCGCCTAGGCGCCGTACTACGTGGGCTGCCTCTTCTTCTCTTCGGCTGGCGCCTAGGCGTGGGTCTGTGCACACTTACTACTTCACTTCATTTTCTGGCGCCAGGGCACGAGTAATGTGGCGCCTAGGCGCTAGCGTGCGAACGTTTCTCTAAAGTTCGTTTGAAATGCCGTCTTATGCCCTTTTCTTCGTGTATCATCGCTTAATACCTGAATTCACTAACACAGATATTACAAGTATGAGTGGCACAATTCACGCTATTAATGGACCTAAATCGTCAATAAAAGGGCTAAAAGCACGTGCAAAAACGACTCCTATCAGAAGATAAGGCAAATATGGGTTCCAAAAGTCTTAATTTAAACTAAAGTCACTAACATTGAAGGACCCAAAGCAACATGGGTACGTAAGAAGAATTAGAATTACCCTTTAAATGCAGGTACCTAGAGCCAACACCGATACTTCAGTTTGGTACATTGATAGTGGGTCATCAAGGTACATGACCGGTTCAAAAGATCTCTTGGTCAAACATCGTGCAACCAACAGTCATCAAGTTATATTCGGTGATAACTCCAAAGGTAAAACCAAAGGTATAGGTGTCAAGCATAGGGGTAACATCATGATTAGTGATGTATATTATGTTGAGGGTCTTAAGCATAATTTATTGAGCATTAGTCAATTTTTTGATAAAGGCTTTGAAGTCAAATTCTCAAGCGACTGTTGCTATGTTAACGATGCTAAGACTAAGTCTACTAAATTAAGAGGAAAAAGAACAAACAATGTGTATTTAGTAGATTGGGATTCTACAATTGATAACAACCCCACATGCTTTGTTGCTAAGAGTCAAAATGAATTAGGTTGGTCATGGCATAGAAAAATGAATCACCTCAACTTTAAGGCAATCTCTCAGTTAATATCGCTAAATCTAGTAGAGGGATTACCTAAGGGTTCCTTTCAGAAAAATCGCTTATGTGATGAATGTCAAATGGGTAAACAAGTTAAATCATCTTTTAAGAAGAAACCATGCCTATCTACGTCTAGAATTCTTGAACTGTTGCATTTAGATTTGTTTGGTCCTATTCAAATCATGAGTGTTAGTGGTAAAAAGTATTCGCTAGTAATAGTTGATGATTTCTCTCACTATACATGGGTAGAATTTCAAGCAACCAAAGATGAAATTAGTGTCAAGCTCACAGCAACAATTTGTCTATTACAAACCTCGAAAAATTTAAAGGTGACGAGAATTAGAAGCGATAGAGGAACTGAATTTACTAACCAATTTGTTGAGAAGTTTTGCACAGATTTTGGAATACTTCATGAGTATTCTACTCCTAGAACACCTCAACAGAATGAAGTTGTCGAGCGATGGAACAGAATGCTTAAAGAAGCTTCTAGGACGATGTTAGCAAAGACCAAGCTGCCTCAAAGGTTTTGGGCCGAAGCTATCAATACCGCTTGCTACACTCAGAACTGGTGTATGATCAACAAGCAACATGAGAAGACTCCATATGAGTTGTGGAAGGAACATAAGCCTAACGTTTCATATTTTCATGTATTTGGTTCAAATTTTTTCATTCACAACAATGGAACCCAAAGTCTAAGGACATTTGATCCTAAAGCGGATGAGGGAATCTTTCTAGGCTATGCCAAGAATGGAAAGATTTTTCGCATCTTAAATAAAATCAAATCGAAGGTTGAAGAATCCATTCATGTTGTGTTTGATGATGCTAACCAAGAACCGAGTAAGGTTAATCCTGATGATGTAGGAATTGAAGATCTTACCCAACAAGCATCACAAATCAATCTTGGTGATGATAGTGATGATGATGAGGATAATGAGATCTTTGTGCCCAATCCTAAGATTCCTCGTGAGGTTATCAATGATGATACTGTAAGAATCGCTGATGATTATGAAGAGAATGATCATCAAGAGCAAATTGAAACTATGAATGAAGTAGAGACTGCGCAAGAGACAAATTAGGATCAAGTGATTGATAATCAAGAA
The DNA here is from genome assembly GCA_019426215.1 of Buddleja alternifolia. NCBI lineage: Eukaryota > Viridiplantae > Streptophyta > Magnoliopsida > Lamiales > Scrophulariaceae > Buddleja > Buddleja alternifolia. The sequence continues at coordinate 15,619,972 of CM033400.1, read as the reverse complement.
TCTCTCAACCCGTTCCAACCAGATCGTAAATTGCTTAGAGATCATCAACCAGAGCTAGTGCTTGGAGATATTTAAGCACCTGTTAGAAATAGGGCCGCTACAATCAATGAGGCCATGTTCGCAAGTTTTCTATCTCAAATGGAACCAAAGAAAGTGGATGAAGCACTCAGTGATTCAAGTTCGGTAGAAGCGATGCAAGAAGAGCTTAACCAATTTGAGAGAAGCAAGGTTTGGACGCTAGTAGCAAGACCAACTCACCAAGGAGTTATTGGAACTAGATGGGTTTTTAGGAGTAAGATGGATGAAGATGAAATTGTTATAAGAAACAAAGCCAGATTAGTTGCTCAGGGTTATTTCCAAGAAGAGGGTACTGATTTTGATGAGACGTATCCCCTAGTAGCCCGTCTTGAAGCGATTTGGATGTTCCTAGCATTTGCCGCATTCAATAAGTTCACAGTGTACCAAATGGACGTGAAGAGTGCTCTCCTGAATGGTAAAGTCCAAAAAGAAGTTTATGTGGAGTAACCACTAGGATTCATCAATAACCATGGCAAAAGTATGGTCTACAAATTGGATAAGGCACTCTATGGCCTTAAACAAGCACCAAGAGCATGGTATGACACTCTCTCTATCTTCCTTATAGGTAAAGGTTTTTCAAAAGGCAGCGTTGATACAACGTTATTTAAAATTACCCATAATGAATATATTCTCTTAGCCCAAATTTATGTTGATGATATTATATTCGGATCTACTAATAAGCAATTGTGTGAGAAATTTTCGAAAATGATACAAGATCAATTTGAAATGAGCATGATGGGTGAATTAACTTTCTTCTTAGGATTACAAGTTAAACAACTCCCTAATGGCATATTTATAAACCAAGCTAAATGCACAAGAGATATGTTTAATAAATTTGGTATGGAAAATGCATCATCTTCAAAAATTCCAATGAGCCAAACGCTTAAGTTAGATAAAGATGAAAGTGGGAAAAAAAATTGATATCACCAATTATAGAGGTATCATTGGACCACTTCTTTATCTTACCACTAGTAGACCTGATATTATGTTTTTGGAATGCATGTGTGCACGCTTTTAAGCTGATCCTAAAGAATCACACTTAAATGCTACCAAGAGAATCCTTAAATACCTAAAAGGCACACAAAATGTGGGCTTATGGTATCCAAGGGACTCTCCTTTTGAACTAATTGGTTATTCAGACGCAGATTTTGTAGGATGGAAAATAGATAGAAAGAGTAATAGTGGTACATGTCAATTTCTAGGTGATAGATTGATTTCGTGGCATAGTAAGAAACAACAATCCATAGAGATTTCTACCGCTGAGGCAGAATATGTAGCCGCTGGAAGCTGTAGTGCACAAATTCTTTGGATGAGGCAACAACTTAGAGATTATGGAACAATCTTAGGTCCTACCCCAATCCATTGTGATAACCAAAGCGCTTTAGCTATGACCCAAAATCCAGTCCTTCATTCTAGAGCTAAACACATTGACATTCGCTACCATTTCTTGCGTGATCATGTTCAAAAGAAAGATATCTCCATGCACTTCATTGGTACTGACAAACAACTGGCAGATATCTTCACCAAAGCGCTCAACGAACAATGTATTCTCACTTTGAGAAGTGAATTAGGTATGATTGATTTAAACGCTGAATTATAAAGCATCATATCTTCTATAGGCATATAATTTAAGGGGAATCCACTTTATTATATTGTCTCAAGCGATTTCAAAATTGAAATGAGTTATCAATTTTAGGGGGAACATTAAAATTGTACTTATTCAAATCAATAGGCGCCTATGATAAAAAAAAATCAAAATTCTGTGCATTGATCATTAGCGTTTATCTGTTATGCATGACAAAATCAATCTCTAATAAAATTAAATAAAAATGTCTTTTCAAAGCGATTGAATGTTATTAAAAGACTTCAGCATTAAGAATATTTCCACTTAAACGCTAAGTAACTTTTTCAGAAATTCATGCATTGTTTTCATCGCTAAAAGGTAGCGTGTGGATAAGTCCAAAAGATAAGATTTGACAACTGTGCATGCGCTCCTATCAAATCAAATTGACGGTTAATGATTCCTATAAATAGGCGATTTAGTAAATGTGAACGTCTGGGCACGTATCAGTGTACCATTAAGCGCGTGCAACTCACGCTGAACATTTTCAAAATTTCAAACATTTTTGAAAAAGTAACCGCGGACTCCAAAATTTAATAGTTCACAGCAGTGATCCTATTTTACCGCACCTTTTTAAATCCATATTCATGACTAAATGGCTCAGATTCAATTTTTGTTATTTCCAGAATTAATTTATTGATACATGGCATTTATCCAAGCTATTGAAGAGTCATTTTTTTTTGCCTCTATTTAAACCCTCCAAAATTTTACAGAAAAGCTTTATCACTCTCAAAACTCTCTTTGCTATAAAACCTCTCTCAAGGCAAAAAGCATTCTTTCTAACTCTCTCAAAAAGCTTCAAACCTTCATCAATGGCACCACCAAAATCTTCCAAATCTACCATCGGAAAATCTTCCAAAACTTTGAAACCAGTCACAGTCAATGCTGGATTTCTGGTAAACTGTGACTATCTTTTCGATAACCAGAACTTTCCTCTGAGGACTGTTCTTTCCCTTATCCAAGAATCAGGTTTACAAGAAATGATTTTTTCCCATTCAAATATTTATGAGGAAGAGACCCTTTTCTTCTTCAAGAACGCTAAAATTTCTGACGATGGAAACTCCATTTCTTGCGTCTTTCCGTTTGCCCAAGAGACCTTTGTTCTCACTCCTCAACTTTTATCTTCCTTACTACAACTACCCAACGATGGAGGAAACGTTGAAGAAGTCACTCTTGGAGACGCCACCAAGATCTGGGAACTGGTCGAGAAAGATGAAGTAGACGCTGCATATGAACCAAATTTCAAGAAGAATGACATGAAGGGTGAATATGTCATTCTGGCTGACATCTGCTCGAAGATGGTAGAGTGCAGGAAAGGTAGCTTCGATAAGATCCCAAACATTCAATATAAGATGATGGTATCCATTCTAACCAAGTTGAAGATAAATTGGTCGTTGTACGTCTTTAATCGCATTAAAGCAGCGATGGCTAAGTCAGGGAATCCCAAGCCTTATGGGATTATGTTAAGTCTTGTTTTAAGCGTTAGTAGTTTTTTCAACATCGCTGGTAACAAAATCCCAAAGCTTAAGTTCTATGGGAAAAAGATGGTCGGTCAGTTGTTGAAACCCAAGCGACGGGATGGTGCAGCGGTTCCCAAGGAAAAGCTTGAGTGACTCCTTGCGGAAGGTATTGTTCACAGCGATGATGAAGAGCAAGCGACTTCGTCCTCATCATCATCAGAAGAGGAAGTGGTGGTAAAAGCGACCTAAAAAAAACCGCTTTGAAAGTCGATGAGCCATCAAAGCCAGCCAAGAAGCAGAAGAAGAAGCCGGAACCAAAGAAGAAGCAAAAGTTTCTCTCTTCTTCTCCCAAATCCCTTTCTCCCCCTCCCGCATTTGTTATGGTTCCAGAAGAAGACAAGGAAGAAGAAGAAGAATAATTGCCAATCACACGCAAGTGTTCTACACCAGGAGGATCCACTAGCGTTCCCTTCGAGCCAGCGCTTAAAGAACCAGCGCTTGGAGAATCATCTGGTGTTTCTACCCCCTCCCCTTCCACACTAATCGCCGAGCCCACTACTGGAGCTCTCTCAACAGAACTTAGTGATTATCAGGGTAAGTACTTGTCTTAGACAATGTATTTTATCCTTTCCTATGTTTTTCCTTTTAACACTAGGATAAAATTGTCTTTCGGCGTTTAGTGAATATAGAATCCAGCATACACTGAATATATTAGTGTTAGGAAATTTCATGTTAGATGTTTTGATGATAACAAGATTAGATTTTATGTTAGACCCCAAATATAATGTAAGTTTATGTTTCATAGATCATTTGTATAAACGTTTGAAAGTATGTAATTTTGTTAGGCTTGTAACTTTTATCTTTGTAGATTTTAGACTAAGTATCGGATACCGAATCGCTAATAGAATTCTAGGTGAGTCCATTAGAAATGAAGTTGAAGATCAGTGTCTGAAGTCAAAAGAAGATGAAGATTTATTCTTAGCGTCTGTCAAACGCTAAAGGACCATTTCAGGATTTATAGATCAAGCGCTCAAAGCACTCTAGCGATCAGAATCAGATTCACCTGAAATAAATTCTCAAGTCATGAAGGACTTAAATGCAATCATTCAACGGACATTTATTTCAAACGAGAAATAAATTCAAATGCATTAAATGCCTGATAAGAGCATTAAATGTGATAAGCCAATATGACTTTTGGACAAGCCACCTTTTGACTAGACTGTCAGAACTTCAGAGTTTATAGCTGCTCCAGTCCAATCAGAACCAGCAGGAATTCAGGAATGTCAGAGAAAAGGTATAATTATGCGCCGCGTGAAAGGGACACTCTCACATGTGTCCAACGGACAGATCCCAAGAATTGCCTATAAATACCTCCTTCCAGGAAACCCTAATATACACAGAGAGATAGAGATATACGTACGTGCACAAGAAAAATTTGCTGAAGAAGCTTAGAAACTCCATAGCCAAAATCTTTCAAGCTTTTTACATACATTCCATACAATCACAAATATCTCAAACCTCTTCCAAAGAAGAAACCTAAATTCTTACTGAGGTATTCCAAGTTGTTTGATCTTTCCAAAATCAAACAAACCCTTGTGATAAAACCCTCAACCTTTCATCTGAGTGAGAAAGTTGTTGAAACCCCTTACAGGCTTTCATCTGAGTGAGAGAAGCTTGTAGAAGAAGATCTTCATTGGTGCTGAAATCTGTGTGATCAAGGAGCCCGAGATCATTTTCACCTATTTACTATCATGTAAAAGATTCTATGTGATTCTTTGATAATCATCGTAGTAAATTCCCTCCAAGTAAAAAAGGAGAAGAAGGACGTAGTTGGGATTACATCACCCAGTACACCTTATATATCTTGTGTCATTCACTTTTATTATTGTCTTGTTCTATGTTATTCTATCTATTCCGAAAAAGACAAGTTAATCTGCCAAGCGACTATTTAACCAAAACGAATGCTAAAACTTTAAAATCATTTCCGTTGTGCTAACCCTGATTAAGCGATCTAAGCATTACCCTACTTTAGTAAATTGCTAAAATCACTAAGTCTAAGTTACCTTTACTGTAGCGCCTGATCCAAGCGCTCAGCTTCCTAAGCGTTCTAACCTTTAAAAGTGATACGAATTTTTGAATTCGAAAAAGACTTCACGGTCTATTCAACCCCCCCCCCCCTTCTAGACCCTTTCGTATGCCACTTGGGACCACCAAGTGGTGTTAGAGCAGTTGAAGTTGAAACCTAAAGCGTTTCCGAGCGTAACTGCTTATTTAGATCCATTTTTCTAAAACTTTGTCATTTTAAAACTCTCTCTCAAAACATCTCATTATGGCTTTTAACAAAATGCCTAAGTTGGTAGAGTCAAACTATGATTCTTGGAAACTGAAAACATTCGCGTATTTATGTTCTTGCAATAATGAAATGTGTGGTGTAATTTCAGATGGCCCCATTAAGCTCATGAAAGTGATAACTCGAGCACCTGGAGTTGATGAAGCCACTCCAGATGGATATGTCGAGAAACCCAAGTTAGAATGGACGCCAGATGATTGGAAAAGAGCAAATCTAGATAATGTTAGACGAAGTGCACTTTACTCAGCATTAGGAGACAATGATGCATCGTTCAACAAGATCAAGCAATGTAAAACTTCCAAAGAAATATGGGATAAGTTGGCTATTGTGTGTGAAGGCTCAGCACAAATGAAGGAAAACAAGCTTTCCATAGTCATGCAAAGATTTGAGCATTTCAAAATGCAGCCCAATGAGACGCTAGAACAATTGGACGCAAGGTTTTCTTTGCTCATTACAGAGTTAGCGTCATTAGACATGGAATTGACCAACAAGGAAATGGTCAATAAGATTTTCAGAAGTCTTCCGAACAATTATTTGATTAAGACTGTTGCTATGAGAGAATCACAGACTTTGGAGCTCTTACTCCAGAACATGTGTTTTCAGAATTAAAGGCATTTGAATTTGAATTGGGTGAAGTCAGGGACATATCGACTTTAGCGACTGAATCAGGAGTTTTAATCGCTACCACTAAGAGTAAGGGTAAATCGGTTAGTGAGGTGAAAATGACGAAATCCAATGAAGAAAAAGAGATGGCTTTATTGGTCAAGAAATTTCTAAGATATGAAAAGAGAAATCCTATTGGACAAACTTCATTTCAAACCCCTCCCCCTGCACCAGCGCCTCAGTACCAAGCCATTGGGTTGACTCATTCCCTCGGGTGGCTCGTGGCAACGGAAATTAAAATTTTACAAAAGTAAACGTACAACCACCCGAAAACAGGAATATGGAATTGGTTCGATCGAATTTGATAAAGAGGTAAATGAAATTATACCTTTCGAAAATTTCGTTTCACCTCGTACTTTGGATCTCAGCAACCCTGTGGTGCAAATCCACACAATTTCCCTTGGGTGAGAAATTGCCCGTCGTTTTTCGTATCTCCCGGTTTAGAGTGCTCCAAGCGTCGCACCTCTGAAATGTATCCCAACCTCGTTCAAATCACCAATCGTCTTGCCTTGCGTGCTAGACAACAAAACGATTATAATCTTAAGTTAGGCTTGATTATGTGAAAGGTAGTAATATTTTCTAAGTCGTTTAATTCAACACATGAATAGAACGACGTCTTGTTGGAAAGAGGAGAGAGGTGGCCGATTTTAGGTCTAAGAGAGGGGAGGGGCGGATTTTTCAGATTTTTCATCATCTATTTTAGTCTCCTTCATCTCTTATTTATAGGTGAAGATTACCTAGAGTCCTATTAGGAAAAGGAAACTTCCTTTCTTCCAAACTCTCTAGTAATCCTTATCCTATGAAGACTAGGAGGAGGGGAAAACTCTTTTCCTCTTCCACCACACATAGAATCGCCCTCTCCCTTATTTACACTCACAAAACGGTCAACTCCATTTAATTGGACTTTAGGATTTAATTTTGACTTCTCAATTTAATTATAGGTGCAACCCATCAAATAAATACAAGTCAAATTAAATTCAACCAACTAATTTCAACATTTATTTATTTAACTTGGGCTCCACCCAATTAAATAAAATACTTGGACTCTACTAGGTCCATTAATTTAATTAATTCTACAAGATTAATTAAAAGAGTAAAATTAATTGAATCCTTCAATTAATTTATATTCCATATTAGGAAAGTACTAAAATTTCCTAATTCCCTCAATTTCCTCGAAATTGATTAATCACATCTATTCAAGCAGTGACTCTCTCGAGTTAATGTGTGACCCCTTAGGCTCGTTTCTATCTAGTAGTAAGTACACCTTCCCACAGTGCTAGTGTACCTTCCTAAAATGGAAAGTACTAGATTAAATTAATCCATTGATAAATCAAGCCTCGAATTAGTCACCAAGCTAATTCTCGGCACTTACAAATCGCGGTTGCCCACCTAGCATAGGGTCCCGAAGACCTAGATAAAACGAAACTATAGATACGCCTTTTGCGATCTTGATCCTCGCATAAGTAAGATCTCTCTATCTAATCTCCCGATTGAATCTAGAGCATTGGCTAAGGTCGAAGCTCTATTAATTCAATACTATGTTTCCCACGTTATGTGAAATCGACTTCAACTATCTAAACGTGGAAACCCTACGCCTCTTTAGATATCATACTTCGGCCGAAGATTCCTTAAGTCGATTCACTATGTAACCATAGGACATTAACCGACTGGCTAATGTCAGAGATAGATTCCTCTTGATTCTCATGTGCCTTACTACGTAAGACGTGCATGTCCGAGTTTGCCCATATTCGATCATCTAAAGTGATCATGTAACAAATCAAGAACATGCGCGGTTACGCATAAGACATCCAATGGAATCTTAGGTCCATAAGGATTACTCTTATACTACAAGACCACTGGTAGTTCCACATTCGACTGGGAATCCATTTTAGGAACTTCTATAGTGTTGTTCAATTCGCCCATTACCACAATGGCAACCCTCATATATGCCTTGGCTTTCACCGTGCCAGTATCTATGGAACGAGATACACTTCTACCAGAGTATGCATCATATGAGCAAGTCTTTTGGGTTGCATCGATATCCCTTTATCTCGATGAACCCTTTCACGACTTGGAACAATGTTTAAAGATCGCAGCCTTCGAGACATATTCCATCATTGCCTCACCCAATGTGCAATGATGTCCCATAGCTATGTGTGATCCTTCGTGACTTTTTTCTAAGCCAAAGTAAAAACTAATTTAAGAATAAAGACATGCCACACATAAAAAAGAGATTGACTTTATTTATAAGAAAACGATTGTTCAACTCTAGAGTTACTATTACAAAGAATGGCGCCCAATAATTGGTGCGCCGGGCACTAACTCTTACAATCTCCCACTTGCCCTAGCGCCAATTGCTCATGTAATTAAGGCCCATTCTTCCCAGTTGTCCTTCAAATACTTTTTATCTAAGAGGTTTGGTGAGTGGGTCCGCTATGTTGTCCGTTGTATCCACGCGCTCCATTCGCACGTCGCCTCTTCCAATGATTTCTCATATCAATCAAAATTTCCTCAGAACATGTTTGGATTTCTGATGAGACCTCGCCTCTTTTGCTTGCGCAATAGCCCCGTTGTTATCACAGTATACCGTTAATGGATCCCCAACGGTTGGAACGACACCCAATTCTTAGATGAAGCTCCTCATCCAAACAGCTTCTTTTGCAGCCTCATTTGCTGCAATGAATTCTGCTTTAGTGGTGGAGTCGGCTATGGTTGCTTGATTGGAACTCTTCCAGCTAACCACTCCACCATTAAGCAGAAATACAAACCCAAAGACCGACTTTGAGTCATCCTTGTCGGATTGGAAACTCGAATCAGTAAACCCCTCTAATTCCAATTCTCCTCGTCCGTATATCAAGAACAATTCCTTAGTTCTCCTTAGATTTTCAAGGATTGTTTTCACCGAACCCCAGTGTGCCATGTCTGGATTCGCTTGATATCGACTGCACGCACTCAATGCATAAGCTACATCAGGTCTTGTGCATATCATCACGTACATTATACTACCTATCGCAGAAGCATAGGGAGTTTTGGACATTTTCGCTCTTTCGTCCTTAGTCTTTGGGCACATAGACTTGAAAAGTGTGATGCCATGTCCTATTGGCAAGAATCCCTTCTTGGACTCTTCCATTTCAAATCTTTTGAGTACGCGATCGACATTTGCAGATCGGGAGAGACCTAGCATCCTATTCGATCTATCCCTATAGATCTTCATACCGAGTATGTAGGACGCCTCTCCCATATCTTTCATGGAGAATTTATTAGAGAGCCATACTTTAGTTGACTGCATCATCCCTACATCATTTCCAATTAGTAGGATGTGATCGACATAAAGTATGATGAACGTGACTGCGCTCCCACTGTCTTTCTGATACACACATGCCTCTTCAACGTTTTGAACATATCCATACTCTTGTATGACAGTGTCAAAACGTTTGTTCCAACTTTGAGAAGCTTGCTTAAGTCCATAGATGGACCTTTGGAGTTTACACACTTTGTGTTCGCTCCCTTTGGATGTAAAGCCCTCTGGCTGTTGCATGTAAATCTCTTCCTCAATTTCTCCATTGAGGAATGCAGTCTTTACATCCATCTGCCATATTTCATAATCAAAATATGCAGATATTGCAAGCATAATCCTAATGGATTTCAGCATAACCACTGGCGAGAAGGTTTTCTCATAGTCAATCCCTTGTCTTTGAGTAAATCCTTTTGCCACGAGGCGAGCCTTATAGGTGACTACCTCTCCATCGACTCCAAGCTTTCGCTTGTAGACCCACTTACAGCCAATGGGCTTGATGCCCTCAGGTGGGCCAACCAAGGTCCATACCTTGTTGGAGTACATGGAGTCCATTTCGGGTGTCATGGCCTCTAGCCATCTTCTCGAATCAATGTCAGACATTGCACTCTTAAAACTCTTCGGATCAAAGTCTAGAGGAGGATCTTGAGTGCCCTCCTCTTGCAATAGGCCTAGCCATCTTTCAGGCTCCTTTGGGATCCTCTTTGATCTCCTCAAAGGTTGTGTGTTTTCAATGGGTGCCTCTGATGTAGCCTGGTTGGTGTCGGGTGGGTTAATTTGTATCTCTTGACTTAATCCATTCTCATGGATCTCATCAAGTTCTACAGCCTCGCCTTTCCTATCTAGAAGGTGACCCCTCTCCAAGAAATTGGCATTTCTCGAAACAATAACCTTTTGTTCCGTTGGGCTGTAGAAGTAATATCCAACAGTTTCCTTTGGATATCCTACAAAATAGCACAAAGAGGACTTGGGGTCCAATTTGTCTCCCACTAAGTGCTTTACATAAGCTGGACACCCCCATATTCTCAAATGATTATATGAGGGCGTCTTTCCACACCAACTTTCATATGGGGTATTGGGCACCGTCTTGCTAGGCGATCTATTCAACAAATAGACAGCCGTTTTAAGAGCATAGCCCCACATGGACTTACGAACTTTAGTGAAACCTATCATGGATCGAACCATATCTAGCAATGTTCAATTCATACGCTCCGCTACCCCATTATGTTGAGGCGTGCCGAGTGGTGTCCACTGTGAGAGAATTCCATTCTCTCTAAGATAATCAAGAAACTCGGTAGACAAGTATTCTCCTCCTCGATCCGATCGAAGAGCCTTAATACTTCTACCAAGTTGTTTCTCTACTTCATTTCTGAAATCCTTAAACTTCTCAAAGGATTCAGATTTATATCTCATAAGATATAAGTAACCATACCGTGAATAATCATCGGTAAAAGTTATGAAGTAGTTTTGGCTACCATGAGTGTTCACACTCATTGGCCCACACACGTCCGTATGGACCAAGTCCAATGGTTTTGTGGCTCATTCCGCTTTCCCCGAAAATGGTAACTTGGTCATTTTTCCTTTAAGACATGATTCGCAACTTGACAATTCATCTAAGTCATTTACACCTAAATGTTTTGCCATTGTCCGAATTCTTTCTTTGGAAATATGTCCAAGTCTTTTCTGCCACATTTTTGCGTTTACTTGATTATCTTGTTTACGTTTGTTACTTTGTTGAATATTGAGATTGGGAATTATTGGGGATATAGTATACACTCCATCCTTCATTTTCAATTCCATAACAAGAGACGATTCATAAACAAAAGCAAACTTTTATTACGAATCTCAAAACAATATCCTTCTCTATCCAAAACCGGAATCAAGACAATATTTCTTAATATTTCAGGAATAAAAAAAATGAAATGTAAAACTAATTTCCTATTGATAAGAGTCGTTTTTACGTGTTTTTAAGCCCTTATGTTTATGTTTAAGATTCATTTATCGCTTGATTTATGCCACATATGCATATAATCTATGTGCTTATTGAGTGAAGGTGGAAAATCACTGCAATTGACGTAAAATGCACAAAAACATAGTATTTCAGTATATTTTGGAATCGAATTTGAGAAAGTTTCCTTCTCGAACGTTGTAGATCTCCGTCTTGGCTTCACGTGGAAACTTGAATCATCCAAATCCTAGGTCTGTGTAGAAAGTTATGAAGAAAACATGATTGTTGCGCTAAAAAACAAGAAAACGGTTAAGACTTCGCACTGTGGCTCCTAGGCACCTCCTTATCCGCGCCTAGGCGCCAGTCAACTTCTTCCCCAAGCCACTTAGGCCACCTGGACCGCGCCTAGGCACCATTTGGGTCACGCCTGGGCACCGATACAGCGGTTTTGAAGGTATAAAGGCCAAAAATGAAAGGAAAAAGGGGGGGTCGAATTCTAAAGGAATTTTGGGGATTTCTTGGGATTGGGACCTCACTTTTCATCACTTTAGAAGAGCAAAATAGAAGGGAAAGAAGAGATTCAAGCCTCCAATTAAAGATTGGATCATCAATTCAACATAGGGAGTTTCTTAGCTTTAGATTCATCTTTGTCTATGAACATGGATCTTATGCTTAGCTTTTTCCTTATGCATTTTATGAACTAAATTGTTGAACTAGGGCCATGAGAAGGCCATGTTGTTCATATTGTGATAATAAGATCGTTTTCCATTTCAATTCATATATTGCTATGTGTTGTGATTTTGTGGTTGAATGCCTTACATATGCTTGATCACCATGTGTTCGATATCATGCCTAGGTGAATTATTCGAGAGAAAGTTGACTTAGGGTGCAAGAATTTCATAACATCACCGACCAAATAGGAATTTCCCTAGACATAGGTAAAGATTCCCGGGTGAAGTCGTTCGATTTTAATCGAGAAAGCTCTAATTCTTTAATGCATGCTTAGTGGTTAGATTTCCGGGTAGACATACTTAGGAAACCACCAATTAAGTATAGGAGTCTATCACAAGACATCGGTTATTCTTTACCTTAGGAGCTTTCACCATAGCAATGTATGTCTAATGAATTGGTAATGATCTTAGGATAGCAATACGCAACATGTGCCCGAACACGAGCCTTAGTCACCTCTCCACCTTGGAAGTTTAATCTCTCTTTACTTTCGCTTTAGCTTATTTTACTTTCTTTTTTAGTTAAATCTCTAATTTACTTCCTTTTATTATCGAAAATCCTAAACTAAAATTCAAGTCTCTGTGGTTCGACAACCCGGACTTCTTGTCCATTTCTATTACTACACACGACTAGTGCACTTGCTATTCAAGCACGTTAGGTATTAGCGTGTCACCTATCTCCTAACTCTAAGTATATTGTCCCCATGGCTTTGGCAACAACCAATGCTCCATTCCCCATCCGCAGGGTCATATCTCCTCTACTTAGCTCCTTGGTTCTTTTCATCACCTGCAAATCATTGCAGATATGAACACCGCATCCAATGTCAAAAACCCAAGAAAAATCGTTAACAGTGAAGTTAACTTCAACAAAGAACATACCTTGAGCCGGAGGCTCTTTGTAGTTCCTTTGCCAGTGCCCAACTTTCCCACATTTGAAGCACTCATCACACTTTTTAGACTTGGACTTCTTACCCTTCTTCACACCACCATTACCTTTCAGCCTCTTAGTCTTATTCTTCTTCTTGTTGCCCTTCTTGGCTTTTGATGAAGAATTCATAAGAAGCACAGGTTTATCCTTCTTGATGGTGCTTTCAGCAGTCTTCAACATGTTCAACAGCTCAGGAAGCTTTGCTTCAAGTTGGTTCATGTTGAAATTGACCACAAATTGATCATAAGAGTTAGGCAATGACTGTAGGATCAAATCCATAGAAAGCTCATTGTCAAGTGCCATGCCCAGACCAGCCAATTTCTCAATTAGCCCGACCATTTTAAATACGTGCGCACTTACATCAGAGTTTTCAGTCATTCGACCTTTGAAGAGCTCCTTGGAGATAGCATATCTTTCTCGCCTAGTTCTAGTGTCATACAGCTCTTGCAAATGAAGGAGGATCGACGCAGCATTCTCGATCATCTCATGTTGTCTCTGCAACTCGTTGCTCATAGAAGCCAACATGAGACATCGCACTTGCATGTCATCTTCCTTCCATTATTTGTACTGGAACTTTTCATCATCAGATGAATCCTCTTCCGGCTCATCTTGCACCGGTATGTCAAGCATATATTGTCTTCTTTCAAACGAAAGGATAATCTTAAGGTTACGAAGCCAATCTTCAAAGTTTGATCCAGTTAGTTTGTTTGTTTCAATTAGGGTTTTGAAAGGATTATTGGCCATTTTCGTTCATCTACAAAAATGCATAACAGACAATCAATAACGAATTTTCAAATAAAGTCCTTATACAATTTGGTCTTTAATTGTACAAGTCTCCCACTATTTTTCTCAAATCATACCACCCTCTTGACATGATTCGAAGAAACGTTAGTTTCTTTAGTGGGCTTGAGATCCATTCTCACTTCATCATATGCCCCATTTTCTGAGCTAACATGCGATGATTTTGAATAGTAGCCTTACCGGACCTTCTATCCTTTTTGATAGTTCTCAAGATGATTTTCCTCATCTCCCACACGTGCCCCATTTTCTGAGCTAACACATGAGGGACGATGTTAGGCTCGACCCATCAAGTATCCCATGTATAACCATCAATTTCATTGCCCCCATTTTCTGAGCAAAGCAATGAAACCAACCCATTTTCACGGGGCACCGTAGTTCTTAGTAAACACTCAGAGCCTACCTCGGATCCAATCCACCCCATTTTCTGAGCAAAAGGATTGAACCTTTAGCGGCATTTCACATGGTGTATACTTATGATGGAAGGCATGATAATAGAATTTCATTCTTAATATCATATAAGCCTAATATTTTCACAGGAGGGAATTATAACATGCTTATTAGGGGGTCTCATCAGATTTAATTATCTTGTTCTAATTATCTATCCTATGCATGCATTACATCACATAATCATCATAGACAGATAAGTAAAACATCCACAAAGCGGTGAAATTGAGGATGAACCACCTCAAGCCCTAACCTAGCAACCCACTCGAGCCAAAGTGGGTTTGGACATTCTAGAAAATAAAAACACAGCCTAGACTATTACAATGGTATCGTCTCAGCATACAAGTCTTCAAGTCTTGGCTCCGTCTCCTTGCTCCGTCTTCGATTACATAGAATATCAAAAACTACTAATCTACTATACGAAAAGGAAAGAGCCAAACCGGCCATTATTTACAACTCTATAATAATTACATACATAGAAAACCAACACTACGACTAGGCTCGTGGTTCATTCTTATATCACATAAACATGCCAAGCAACAAACATACATGTGATAAAGTAAATTTTACCCATTCATCATTCAAACTAGATTGCACATATCATTGGGATAAGTTCGATACTGATTTCTAAAACCTTTCTTAGAGTTTACAAGTCTAAAACATCATAGGTAAGGTCTTTGGGTCACCCACTTTCAGAAAGTACGAAGAAAGGAAAAGAAAATTATTTAACTTTCTATTGACCACGCCTAGGCGTGGTCATCCGCGCGCCTGGGCGTGGATTACCCCACCACTGGGCGCTGCGTGCAGCGGCTGTTGCTGTTCGCGATTTTCAAATCAGTTTTCTGCACGTTCGTGATTCTTTCAAGTTTCGATTAACGAATCTGAATTCTCCTAAGGTCTGAGTTTTATTACTTGATGATTAAACTTTCAGTTCAACCATCTTGCAACACCCCACCAAAGGTGATTTCATAAAACTAGATCATAACCTTTCGAAAACAATCATATACCCAAATTTCAGATTTCATGATTTTTAAAACCAATGACTTTTAAAAATTAAAATCATCAAAATCAAACAACATCCCAAATCAAAATCAATCCTAGTCTAACAATGAACATATTGATTATCATGCTTTTGATTTTACAATGAACACGTAAAAACAAGCATTCATAATCACATAAGATTTCAATCGAGCCAAACCATGGCTCTTATACCACTGTTGGGTTGACTCATTCCCTCGGGTGGCTCGTGGCAGCAGAAATTAAAATTTTACAAAAGTAAACGTACAACCACCCGAAAACAAGAATATGGAATTGGTTCGATCGAATTTGATAAGGAGGTAAATGAAATTATACCTTTCAAAAATTTCATTTCACCTCGTACTTTGGATCTCAGCAACCCTGTGGTGCAAATCCACACAATTTCCCTTGGGTGAGAAATTGCCCGTCATTTTTCGTATCTCCAGGTTTAGAGTGCTCCAAGCGTCGCACCTCTCAGATGTATCCCAACCTCGTTCAAGTCACCAATCGTCTTGCCTTGCATGCTAGACAACAAACGATTCTAAGCTTAACTTAGGCTTGATTATGTGAAAGGTAGGAATATTTTCTAAGTCGTTTAATTCAACACATGAATAGAACGACGTCTTGTTGGAAAGAGGAGAGAGGTGGTCGATTTTAGGTCTAAGAGAGGGGGGCGGATTTTTCAGCTTTTTCATCATCTATTTTAGTCTCCTTCATCTCTTATTTATAGGTGAAGATTACCTAGAGTCCTATTAGGAAAAGGAAACTTCCTTTCTCCCAAAATCTTTAGTAATCCTTATCCTATGAAGACTTGGAGGAGAGGAAAACTCTTTTCCTCTTCCACCACACATAAAATCGCCCTCTCCCTTATTTGCACTCACAAATCAGTCAACTCCATTTAATTGGACTTTAGGATTTAATTTTGACTTCTCAATTTAATTATAGGTGCAACCCATCAATTAAATACAAGTCAAATTAAATCCAACCAACTAATTTCAACATTTATTTATTTAACTTGGGCTCCACCCAATTAAATAAAATACTTGGACTCTACTAGGTCCATTAATTTAATTAATTCTACAAGATTAATTAAAAGAGTAAAATTAATTGAATCCTTAAATTAATTTATATTCCATATTAGGAAAGTACTAAACTTTCCTAATTCCCTCAATTTCCTCGAAATTGATTAATCACGTCTATTTAAGCAGTGACTATCTCGAGTTAGTGTGTGACCCCTTAGGCTCGTTTCTATCTAGTAGTAAGTACACCTTCCCACAGTGCTAGTGTACCTTCCTAAAATGGAAAGTACTAGCTTAAATCAATCCTTTGATTTAATCAAGCCTCGAATTAGTCACCAAGCTAATTCTCGGCACTTACAAATCGCGGTTGCCCACCTAGCATAGGGTCCCGAAGACCGAGATAAAACGAAAGTAAAGATACGCCTTTTGCGATCTTGATCCTCGCATAAGTAAGATCTCTCTATCTAATCTCCCGATTGAATCTAGAGCATTGG
The DNA here is from genome assembly GCA_019426215.1 of Buddleja alternifolia. NCBI lineage: Eukaryota > Viridiplantae > Streptophyta > Magnoliopsida > Lamiales > Scrophulariaceae > Buddleja > Buddleja alternifolia. The sequence continues at coordinate 15,603,126 of CM033400.1, read as the reverse complement.
CTAAGGTCGAAGTTCTATTAATTCAATACTATGTTTCCCACGTTATGTGAAATCGACTTTGACTATCTAAACGAGGAAACCCTACGCCTCTTTAGATATCATACTTTGGCCTAAGATTCCTTAAGTCGATTCACTATGTAACCATAGGAGATTAACCGACTGGCTAATGTTAGTGATAGATTCCTCTTGATTCTCACGTGCCTTACTACGTAAGACGTACATGTCTAAGTTTGCCCATATTCGATCATCTAAAGTGATCATGTAACAAATCAAGAACATGCGCGGTTACGCATAAGACATCCAATGGAATCTTAGGTCCATAAGGATTACTCTTATACTACAAGACCACTGGAAGTTCCACATTCGACTGGGAATCCATTTTAGGAACTTCTATGGTGTTGCTCAATTCGCCCATTACCACAATGGCAACCCTCATATATGCATTGGCTTTCACCGTGCCAGTATCTATGGAACGAGATACACTTCTACTAGAGTATGCATCATATGAGCAAGTATTTTGGGTTGCATCGATATCCCTTTATCTCGATGAACCCTTTCACGACTTGGAACAATGTTTAAAGATCACAGCCTTCGAGACATATTCCATCATTGCCACACCCAATGTACAATGATGTCCCATAGCTATGTGTGATCCTTCGGGAATTTATTCTAAGCCAAAGTAAAAACTAATTTAAGAATAAAGACATGCCACACATAAAAAAGAGATTGACTTTATTTATAAGAAAACGATTGTTCAACTCTAGAGTTACTATTACAAGGAATGGCGCCCAATAATTGGTGCGCCGGGCACTAACTCTAACACAAGCGTCAGTATATTCTGTACCTCAACCAGTAGCGCCAGTTCCTTACCAAGCGCATACAACTCCTACTCAAAATCTCTCAGCACCAGTTGGTTCAAAGCGATTAACCACTGAACAGAAATGAAAACTAAATTGTGTTATAATTACAGGAAACCAGGGCACTACCAGGTAAATTGCCCTTATCCAAATGTGTCTGAGCCAACAAGGCAAGACTATGCGGATAGAAACCAATTCAGGAGTAACCTTCGCCAACAAGGTTTGCTGGCGGAATCTGAACCATTCTCCACACCTGAAGAGGATCTGGAATCATCAGATGAAAGTAGTGATGATGAGCCAACAAGTGACTCAGCGTTGATTTGTCTCATAGCAAGAGATGATGAAGCATCTGATAACTCGCTACCAGAGGTAACCACTGAATTATCTCATCCTCTTTCTTATGATGAATTATTTGACAAAGTTAATGAATATTATAAAAATTGTCAAGATGCCGCCAAAATATATCAAAATGACCTCGCTATTATTTCATCACTCAAAAGTGATAAAGTAACGCTCAAAGCAGAGTTGAAAGTTCAGCAACATTGCATTGAGAAGAACCAATCACTTGAGAGTGAGATTACTCAATTGAAAAGCGATCTTGATATAATATTCAAGAGAGAAGTTGATCTGATCGCTAGACTTGCCAAATCAGAGCAGCTCATCTCATCATTATCAAAAGCTTCAAGAAAGTTGGATAATGTGACTGAGGTAACAAAAATGTTTGGTGAAAAGACCGGTTTAGGATGCAATGAATTCGGTAAAAAAACCAAACAAATCTAATGTTACGGCAAACAACAAAGGAAAGGGTGTTTTCTTTGTTGAAAAAGGTTCACAAAGACAAACGCTAAATGAACAAAGCGACAATGGTATGAGGCCAAATGAGAAAGCCAAAGCTGACTCAGGCAAGGGAAAGGCAAAAGCAAACGATTCACAAAGACGGGTTTGTCCAAACACTTAAAAGGCTAAAGACAAACCTGACCACTGTGAATCAAGCGCTAAGCGTCCAGCACCAAAAGTGCACCATAAGCCAGGGCCCAGGAAATACCAGCATCAATATCCACAACGGTGTAGATCATATTATCGCTACTATGATGATTATGATTATGACTATGATTACTATTCTAATCAGGGATATTACTATACACCCAAACAACACACACAACACAATGTGAAACCAAAGAAGGCCAGTATTCCTACAATGAAGACTAGGCAAATATGGGTTCCTAAAGTTTTAATTCAAACTAAAGTCACTAACAATGAAGGACCGAAGATAACATGGGTACCTAAGAAGAATTAAAATTGTCCTTTAAATGCAGGTACCTAGAGCCAACACTGATACTTCTGTTTGGTACTTCGATAGTGGGTCATCAAGGCACATAACTGGATCAACGGATCTCTTGGGTCCTCAAGTAATATTTTGTGATAACTCCAAAGGAACATCATGATTAGTGATGTATATTATGTTGACGGTCTTAAGCATAATTTGTTAAGCATTAGTCAATTTTGTGATAAAGGCTTTGAAGTAAAATTTTCAAGTGACTACTTTATGTTAACGACGCTAAGACTAAGTCTGCTAAATTAGAGGAAAAAGAACAAATAATGTTAATTAGTGGATTGGGATTCTACAATTGATAACAACCCCAAATGCTTTGTTGCTAAAAGTCAAATGAATTGGGTTGGTTATGGCATAGAAAAATGAATCACCTCAACTTTAAGGCAATCTCTTAGTTAATATCACTAAATCTAGTAGAGGGATTACCTAAAGGTTCCTTTCAAAAGAATCGCTTATGTGATGCATGTAAAATGGGTAAACAAGTTAAATCATCTTTTAAGAAGAAACCATGCCTATCTACTTCTAGAGTTCTTGAACTATTGCATCTAGATTTGTTTGGTCCTATTCAAATCATGAGCGTTAGTGGTAAAAAGTACCCGCTAGTAATAGTTGATGATTTCTCTCGCTATACATGGGTAGAATTCCTAGCGACCAAAAATGAAACTAGTGTCAAGCTCACATCGCTAATTCATCAATTGTAAACTTATAAGGATTTAAAAGTCAAAAGAATTAGAAGCGATAGAGGAACTGAATTTACTAACCAATTTGTTGAGAATTTTTGTATACATTTTGGAATACTTCATGAGTATTCTGCTCCTACAACACCTCAACAGAATGGAGTTGCCAAGCGACGGAACAGAACCCTTAAAGAAGCCGCTAGGACGATGCTTGCAGAGTCTAAGCTGCCTCAAAGCTTTTTGGGCCGAAGCTATTAATACCGCTTGCTACACTCAGAACCGTTGTATGATCAATAAGCAACATGAAAAGACTCCATATGAATTATGGAAGGGACGTAAGCCTAACGTTTTATATTTTCATATATTTGGTTCAAAATGTTTCATTCATAACAATGGATCCCACAGCCTAAAGACATTTGATCCCAAAGCAGATGAGGAAATCTTTCTAGGCTATGCCAAAAACGGAAAGAGTTTTCGCATCCTAAAAAAGATCAAATCGAAGGTTGAAGAATCCATTCATGTTGTGTTTGATGATGCTAACCAAAACCCGAGTAAGGTCAATCCTGATGATGTAGGAATTGAAGATCTTGCCCAACAAGCGTCACAAATCAATCTTGGTGATGACAATGATGACGAGGATGATGAGATCTTTGTGCCTATTCCCAAAGTTACTCGTGAGGTTACAAATGAGGATATTATCTGAACCGCTGATGATCATGAAGATAATGATCATCAAGAGCAAAATAGAACTGTGCATGATACAGCGATTGCGCCAGAGACAAATAAGGGTCAAGCGAATGATAATCAAGAGTCTCTCAACCCGTTCCAACTAGACCAAAAATGGCTTAGAGACCATCCACTAGAGTTAGTAATTGGAGATATTGAAGCACCTGTTAGAACTAGGTCCGCTTCAATCAATGAGGCCATGTTCGCAAGTTTCTCGTCTCAAATGGAACCAAAGAAAGTGGATGAAGTGCTTAGTGATTCAAGTTGGATAAAAGCAATGCAAGAAGAGCTTAACCAATTTGAGAGAAGCAAAGTTTTGATGCTAGTACCAAGACCAACTCACCAAGGAGTTATTGGAACTAGATGGGTTTTTAGGAACAAGATGGATGAAGATGGCATTGTTATAAGAAACAAAGCCAGATTAGTCACTCAGGTTTATTGTCAAGAAGAGGGTATTGATTTTGATGAGACGTATGCCCCAGTAGCCCGTCTTGAAGCGATTAGAATGTTCTTAGCGTTTGCCGCATTCAACAAGTTCACAGTATATCAAATGACGTGAAGAGTGCATTCCTGAATGGTAAACTCCAAGATGAAGTCTATGTGGAGCAACCTCCAGGATTCATCAACAACCATGGCAAAAGTATGGTCTACAAATTGGATAAGGCACTCTATGGCCTTAAACAAGCACCAAGAGCATGGTATGACACTCTTTCTATCTTCCTTATAGGTAAAGACTTTTCAAAAAGCAGCGTTGATACAACTTTATTTAAAATTACCCATAATGAAGATATTCTATTGAGAAAAGTTCACTTAGATTCGGTGATTTCAACACTTACCAAAGTAGGGCAGAGTTTAGTCACTAAATTAGGGTTAGCACAGCGGAAATGTTTTTATAGCTTAGCGTTCGTTTTAACCAATTAGTCGCTTATTAGTTTAAATGCCTTTTCAAGATATAATATGACAGTATAATGTAAGACAACAAAACAGTAAATGACACAAGATATTTGTAAGGTTCACTGGGTGATGTAATCCCAGCTACGTCCTTCTTCTCCTTTTATCAGGGAAGATTTCCACTATGATGATTATCGAAGAGTCACACAGAGACTTCTACAAAATAGAGAGAGGTTGGATATGATCTTGGAACTCCTTGGTCACACAGATTTCAGCTCCAATAAAGACCTTCTATCCCCTTGCTTCTCTCACCCAGAAATAGTGCAAGTTACGCTCGATCTCGGAACTCCTTGGTCACACAGATTTTAGCTCCAATAGAGATCAACTTCAACAAGCTTCTCTTACACAAAAATACTGCTTGTGAATCAACAAACTTTCTCACTCAGATGAAAGATGTTGAGGATTGTTGTAACGGTTTTGTTTGGTTTTGGGAAGTTCAAACAACTTGGAATATCTCAGTAATAATGTAGGGTTCTTCTAAAAAGATGTTTGAGATATTGGTGACTGTCTTTGGAATGTATTTGAGAGGCTTGAAGGATTTCGGCTATGGAGTTTCTAAGCTTTTTCTCTCAAATAATATCAGCAAAGTTTGGACCTTTTTCAGTGTATATGAGCGTGTGATCTCGGTCTCTTTTTACTATTGTCACGCTTGTCACCACATTTGTTTTTGCTGAAAGGGTACTATTTAAGTATTTCTTGGAATTTTGTCCGTTGGATACAATTAGGAGCACGGTTCCCTAAACATTCCTTGTCTCTAACATTCCAAACATTTGGCAATATTAAATAGCCAGACTTGTTCTTGGTTTTTGGAATCTAATAGTCTTGGTCAAAAAGGTTGCTTGCCCATATTGTAGTGCTCATACTTTAATGCACTTTATCCAACTTTTAATGCATCTTGTCTTTATTTCCGTTGGAAATAATTGCTTGAATAGTAGCACTATTCACAAGACGCTGACTGTTCACATGAATAGTAGAACTATTCAGCTGGCGCTTGAATAGTGATGCTTGAATAGTAACTCCTGAATAGTAAACTATTCAATTGTGCTTGAAAATACTGTTCATCTGAATAGTACGCTTGAAGTTTTGAGCGCTTGAATACTGTTCACCTGAATAGTCGTGAATAGTATTCTTGAATAGTTAGCGCGGCGCTTGAGCGTTTGAATAGTATCGCGTGAATAGTAATGCTTTGAATAGTGATGGATGAATAGTATCACGATTCACCAGGCGCTTGGGAGTGTTCTCTTGAATAGTATGTTGAATAGTGATGGTTGAATAGTAACACTATTCAACAGGCGCTTGGGGGGACTGTTCACTTAAATAGTACGTTGAATAGTGCAGATGAATAGTAACATTGTTCAACAAGCGCTTGGGACTGTTCACTTGAATAGTAAACACTTGACGCTTGAACGCTTGAATAGTAACGCGTGAAAAGTAAGCGTTGGACCCTTGAGCGCTTGAATAGTAACGCGTGAATAATAAGCGCTGGACGGACGCTTGGAACAAATCTTCATCTTCTTTTGATTCCAGATGCTCAACTTCATCACTTAATAGACTCACACAGAATTCTATTAATGATTTGGTATCACATAATCTAAAATCTATAAAGACAAAAATTACAAGCCTAACCAAATAAGTAAACTTTCAAACGCTTATACAATATTTCTATGAAAACATAAACTTACATTCTTTTGGGGTCTAACATGAAATCCTATCTTGTCATTATCAAAACATCTAACATGAAATTCCTAACAGAAGATAAAGAAAAGTCCAAGGCAATATCTAAAACAGATAATAAACACTGGCGATCAATGTTTGAAGAAATCGTGAGCATAAAGAAGATGCTAACTAAAAAAAGAAAGCCAAGATATTATCTAGGAAGATACTTGCTCCCGGAGTTGGACGTTGAATTTTTGGAGAGTATGGGATTTCATCCCTATGCCGGACCGCTTAGACGACCTATCAACTGGAAACTATCCAACGATAGAAGACAAGACATCTATTATGACTTAATTCGTGAACTTGGTATTCCTCCAAGAGAATGGGTGGATAGGCTGAAGGAACTGAATGAAAGCGCTAGACAGTGAAGGCATGACTATGATGAACTTTAACATACCACCATAATAGATGTTGATCGACTCCTCATGGACTTAGCAAATGAGATCTACCAAAAAGAAGAAAGCATCAAGCGACAGAAAAGATGAATGCTTTATATTGTTTTTTTTTTATCTTATATTCAGTATAAATCATGTATGCTTATTATCTCTCTCTATAAATGAATGATTTATCGCTAATAAAACTTGTTGAGGCTAATCTAACATTAGCTAACTTTACTAACTTTTCAAACGCTAACTTATAGTTATTTGGGCTTTTCTTTGAACTCTTAAATTATAAAAGATTATAAGAGTTAAAGTCTTGACATCATCAAAAAGAGGGAAATTGTTAGGAAATTTCATGTAAGATGTTTTGATGATGACAAGTTAGGATTTTATGTTAGATCCCAAATATAATGTAAGTTTATGTTTCATAGATCATTTGTATAAACGTATGAAAGTATGTAATTTTGTTAGGTTTGTAATTTTTATCTTTGTAGATTTTAGACTAAGTATCGGATACTGAATCACTAATAGAATTCTAGGTGAGTCCATTAGAAATGAAGTTGAAGATCAGCGTCTGAAGTCAAAAGAAGATGAAGATTTTTTCTTAGCGTCTGTCAAACGCTAAAGGACCATTTCAGGATTTATGGATCAAGCGCTCAAAGCACTCTAGCGATCAGAATCAGATTCACCTGAAATAAATTCTCAAGTCATGAAGGACTTAAATGCAATCATTCAACGGACAATTTATTTCAAACTGGAAATAAATTCAAATGCATTAAATGCAATAAGCCAATATGACTTGTGGACAAGCCACCTTTCGACAAGACTGCCAGAACTTCAGAGTTTATAGCTGCTCCCGTCCAATCGGAACCAGCAAGAATTCAGGAATGTCAGAGAAAAGGTATAATCACGTGCCACGTGAAAGGCACACTCTCACATGTGTCCAACGGATAGATCCCAAGAATTGCCTATAAATACCTCCTTCCAGCAAACCTTAAAATACACAGAGAGATAGAGATATACGTACGTGCACAAGAAAAATTTGCTAAAGAAAAAGCTTAGAAACTCCATAGCCAAAAGCTTTCAAGCTTTTTACATACATTCCATACAGTCACAAATATCTCAAACCTCTTCCAAAGAAGACACCTAAATTCTTACTGAGATATTCCAAGTTGTTTGATCTTTCCAAAAACAAACAAACCCTTGTGATAAAACCCTCAACCTTTCATCTGAGTGACAAAGTTGTTGAAATCCCTTACAGGTAGTATTTCTGAGTGAGAGAAGTTTGTAGAAGAAGATCTTCATTGGTGCTGAAATCTGTGTAATCAAGGAACCCGAGATCATTGTCACCTATTTACTATCTTGTAGAAGATTCTGTGTGATTCTTTGATAATCATCTTAGTAAATTCCCTCCAAGTGAAAAAGGAGAAGAAGGACGTAGCTGGGATTACATCACCCAGTGAACCTTATATATCTTGTGTCATTCATTTTTATTATTGTCTTGTTTTATATCATTATATCTATTCTGAAAAAGACAAGTTACTCTGCTAAGCGACTATTTAACCAAAACGAACGCTAAAGCTTTAACATCATTTCTACTGTGCTAACCCTGATTAAGCGATCTAAGCATTACCCTACTTTGGTAAATTGCCGAAATCACTAAGTCTAAGTTATCTTTACTGTAGCACATGATCCAAGCGCTCAGCTTCCTAAGCGTTCTAACCTTTAAAAGTGATATGAATTTTTTAAGTCGAAAAAGACTTCAGGGTCTATTCAACCCCCCCCCCCCCTCCCCCTTCTAGACTCTTTCGTATACCACTTGGGATCACCAATTAGAAGGATTCAAAATTCCTATTCGTGATGATCCCCTTATACTACTCTCATCAATCTTGAAGATGATGAAGTAGTCCTGGAGCCTGAGGCTATGGAAACTGAAGTTCCTATAGAACAAGCGATTGAATCAGTCGAAAAGAGTCCTCATGGTAAGCGTTGTAATCTTTTTTGTCTATTTCTACTCTGTGGAAATTTTGCTTGCTTTTCTCAAACGCTTGCATGTATCAGCTCAAAGTATGCCTAACACTGATGCACCTCCTCTTAAGGTCAATGTTGAATTGGACGTGGAAATGGCAACTGTTCTGGATATTGCTAAAGAAGTTGCACAAGTCCTTCTTGAAGCTAAAATATCTCCATCTCAAGAAGAGGCTATTAATGTTGAGCGGTCAATAGAAGTGGCCCCTATCCCAACAGAAACGATTGCCATTGTTCCTACTCCAACATGACCTCCTCCCCGTGTCATTGATTTCTTTCCTCGTGTCTATGATGCAGACGTTGAATTCTACTATGCAGCCAGAGAAAATGACACTCCAGCTTTGGTTAACATGGAGATAAATTTTCAAGATACTCTCCACAACCCGGATATCTCTAATTCTGACAAGTTTGGATTCTTCGAGAGATTCGCTGATCTAGGTCTTTACACGCTTGAGCATCTTCAATTCGTGGTTAGAATACATTCGGCGACCAATGTTCAACATGACAAAGTTTGATGAAAAGCGTTTCAATTTTACTGGTCATTCAGCAGAATCCCTTTATCCTTTGCGCCAGAATAAGATCGTCATCAAAAATCCCCACATGGGTGATTGGTTAAAGAGCCCTGACGAAGAAATTCTTAACAGGATTGGATACTCTGCCTATCCCAAAGTTGTTCATTCTCCTCAAAACACTCTGTCCCCAAAGCCTCTCAAATTATGGAAAGGAAAAGGCCTTGTCGTAGCTGAGCGTCCTAATCTTATCAACTCTTGGATAGAAGATGAAACCCGTGAGAATCTCGCAAGATTGTGGGCGGATGACTATGATGAAGAAGTTGAAAGATTTCAAAAGTATCTCGCTGCTAGAGAAAAAAAAAAAGGATGATAAGCTTAGCAGGAGATGGATGATGGATACCACAAGATGGGCTGAAGAGTTTGTGTTGCATTTCTACACGCTAGACAAACTTGTGAGGTATCCCTTCTTGGTTTAATTTGGAGTGGAATATAGATGCAGAGGTTTTGTTGTGTTCCTACTCGAGCATCGAAAGAATCTGGTAGGGAATATCAGCGATTTTCCGTATTTTAGACAGCCGATAGAACGCTATATTCGCCAGCATCTAGCCTTAATCGCTCAGGGAGGACGCTATGTTTATCACCTAACTCAATACTTTATACATCGTTTCTCTGCAGACCTAAATGAAGATGCTTCCACCAGTAAGCGACTAATTCTGCCAGGGCATAGTGAAGCTCACATGAGATTGAAAAATGACCATGCTAAGTTTGAAGAATTCTACAGAGACAGGAGAGCGATTGGTGAAAATGCACAATCGCTGGACATTACCTTCGCTGAATATTTTAGCCTAAATCCATTCAGAGGCTATAATCTTCACCCTGTCCTAATGTGTGAGCAGAATATACAAGTGGCCAAGATGATTTCGCTTATTTGACCAGTAGATCAAGAAGCTGCTCAAGCGCCGATGCCTTTTACATTGGACTTCTACAATTCTTATGTTTCATGAGTTGATCTGCCAGAGGATGTGCAATTTGCACTCAGCACTGAAGAGCGCGTAGACGCTATATTCTTCATTTCGCAGACCAATATTCTAAGTCCAAGCATGTTATGGAAGCGATTGGCCCACTCTGGGTCATTGCTGTTGAGAAACCTTCTCCCCAGATGGAGATTGTTGAAATGGAAGTGGAACATGCTCCTGCTGTGGAACTCGGTCCAACCACAAACGCTGATCTGCAAACTGAAGTTGCCCCCAGCGATCCAGCAGTCGAGGTTCCCATTATTGAACAAATTGTTCAGATTGAGGAAGCTACTCAAGTTCTTGACTTAGCGATAGACAAAGTTCATGCAAAAATTGCTGAAAAATCTGAAGCGCCATTTATCCGAGAGAAATCCAAGGGAAAGGCCGCAGTTTCTAGTTTACAAGGACCTATCTCGTCCATTGAATCGTCGAACTCTGACTCAAAAAGTGATCAAAAAGCTTGAGATTTTCGAAAAGCGGTTTGGAATTCTCTTAGTAATATCACGGGCTCTTGTTCTCATTTGGAAGAACGAAGCAATTCAATGCTGAATCAAGTAGACAGAGTGCTTCTCGCCGACATGCAAAATGCTAACAAGCTTACAAACTCTGTCATGAATAGTATCGCTCCACCTGTCAAAGAACTTTTTGATGACTTTAACTGGACGTTTGCTCAGACCGCATTTGCTGATACTGAGCGACATACTTCTTCCAATTTAGTCACTCAGAGTATCGCTAAGCAAGTTGCTCTTTTAGTTGATGAAGTCAAACTTCTTCGTCGTGACATCGCTGAGTTAAGAACCTCTCTTGATGATGCCAAGAAGGGGAAAGATGAGAAAGAAAAGCATCAAAAGTCCAAAGCCTTGAAGGAGCCAATTTCTAAAACAGATAATAAGCATTGGCACTCCATGTTCGAAGAAATAGTAAGCATAAAGAAAATGCTAACTAAGAAGCAAAAGCCTAGATACTATCAAGGCACGCACAGGCTTCCGGACTTGGATATAGAATCTTTAGAGGGTATGGGTTTTCATCCGTACGCTGGACCTCTTAGAAGACCTATCAATTGGAAATCCACCAATGATCAAAGACAAGACATTTATCATGACTTGATTCGAAAACTTGGAATCCCTCCAAGGGATTGGGTGGAAAGATTATTAGAGCTAAATTTAAGCGCTACACAGAGAAGGCATAATTATAATGAAGTCCAGCATACCACTATGATAGACATTGATAGACTTCTCCTGGACTTAGCGAGTGAAATTCTAGTTGAAGAAAAGCGACAGAAAAGATGATTGCTTATATTTTTCTTTTGCATGTTTCTGTTGTCGCTTTAAAGTATTTACTTTCAGTGTAAATCATGTATGCTTACTTTTTATATGAATGAATGAATGATTTATCGCTGAAACAACTTGTTGAAGCTAATCTAACTTAGCTAACTTAACTAACTTTCCAAACTCTAACTTATGACTAATTTTGGTCTTTTCTTTGAACTCTTAATCTATAAAAGAATTATAAGAGTTAAGGTCTTGACATCATCAAAAAGGGGGAAATTGCTAGGAATTTCATGTTAGATGTTTTGATGATGACAAGTTAGGATTTTATGTTAGACCCCAAAAATAATGTAATTTTATGTTATCATAGAAGAATTGTATAAGCGTTTGAAAGTTTGTAATTTTATTAAGCTTGTAATTTTTATCTTTGTAGATTTTAGACTAAGTATTGGATACCAAGTCGCTAGTAGAATTCTAGGTGAGTCTATTAGAGATGAAGTTGAAGATCAGTGTCTGAAGGCAAGCGAAGATGAAGATTTATCTTAAGCGACTGCCAATCACTATGGACTGTTTCAGGACTTATGAATCAAGCGCTCGAAGCACTCAAGCGATCAAGAAGATCAGATTCACCTGTAATAAATTCCAAAGTCACTAAGGACTTAAATGCAATCATTTAACGAGCATTTATTTCCAATGAAAAATAAATTCAAATGCATTAAATGCTTGATAAGAGCATTAAATGTGATAAGGACAGATTGTATACGGAGCAAGCTACCTATTGGCTTAGACTGTCAGAATTTCAGAGTTCAAACCTCTCATATCAAATCAGTGCAGCAGGATTTCAGGAATGTCAGAGAAAAGGTATAACTCACTCGCGCGTGAGAGGCGTGCATCTACATGTGTCCAACGGACAAATCCCAAGAAAATGCCTATAAATACCTTACCTCAGCGAACTCTAAATAACACGTACATACACAAAAGGGTCAACACTTTGCTGAAGTATTTTCTTAAGAAAAGCTTAGAAACTCTATAACCAAAATTCTTTTAAGCTTTCTACATACATTCTAGACAGTCGTAGATATCTCAAACATCCTCAAAGAATAACCATACACTATTATTGAGATATCCTAAGTTGTTTGAACTTCCTGAAATCAAACAAACCCATGATGACCCTCAACCTCATCTATCTGTGTGAAGAAGTTGTTAACTCTACAAGCAATATTTCTGAGTGAGAGAAGATTGTTGTTGAAGATCTTCATTGGTGCTGAAGTCTGTGCGATCAAGGAGACCAAGATCATCATCCCCACCTCTATTTTGTAGAAGCCTCTGTGTGATCCTTCGATAATCAATTTAGTGGAATTCCTCCAAGTGTTCAAGGAGAAGAAGGACGTAGCTGGGATTATACCACCCAATGAACCTTACAAATTCTTGTGTTATTTATTTTCATATTGTCTTACTTTATATTCTTTCATTTATCTTGAAAAAGACAAGTAAAACGGTTAAGCGACTATTTGACCAAAACGAACGCTAAAGCTTTTAAATCATTTCCGCTGTGCTAACCCTGATTAAGCGATCTAAGCTTTACCCTACTTTGGTAAATTGCTAAAATCACTAAGTCTAAGTTATCTTTACTGTAGCACCTGACCTAGCGCTCAGCTCCCTATGTGTTCAAATCTTTAAAAGTGATACGAGATTTTTTAAGTCGAAAAAGACTTCAGGGTCTATTCAGCCCCCCTTCCCCTTCTAGACCCTTTCGTATACCACTTGGGACCATCAAAACCATTAACTAAAGAAGCATTGCCAACTAATTTATTTCCATAATAAATATTTAACTTAGAAAAATGGAATGTATATCCAATCTTAACTAAGATCGGAATAGAAACAATGTTCTTAAACCCCTTGGGCAAAACTAAAACATTATCTAGAAACAATAAATGTCCAGAATTCAAATATAAAGAAGAAGATCCTATTCTAGTAGTTGCAACGCTTTCCCCACTGCTTACTTTGATCACCACTTCTTCATGGCCCAGCTTTCTACTTCTCTGCGGATCCTGTTCCAAACAACACACATGGGCACTAGCCCCTGAGTCCAGAATCCATGAAGTAGAAAAAATGGTCATGTAACAATTAGTTTCAAAAACAAAAAGTGCCATACCTTTTGCGCATTTGGTTAATCGGGTCCAGTAAGAGCATATTGAGGACAATCCCCAAATTTCTAAGCCAGTCCACATAATTGGGTCCAGTAAGAGCATATTGAGAACAATCCCCAAATTTCTAAGTCAGTCCACATAATTGGGTCCAGTAAGAGTATTCTTTTTGAGTAGTATTGAAAGTGGGTTTGTCATTTTTGAGAGAAATAAAGAAGAAAATAACTGCACAAATAAACTAAATTAAATTAGATTACTTGTATTTGACTTAACCAAGAAAAATTAAGGACTTAGATTTTTCTTGGCTCCCACCGCATTTTTCAAATCCCACACTCTCATGTGAAAATCGGGAATCATCATTAGCATTGATTCCAAAGCGGGTATTGAGGTCCTCAATTAATTTCATGAGTTGCAACCTAACCGATTTTTGGCCCATCAATTAATTGAAGTGGTGTCTAACATCAATTTATCCAATAAATATTTCAATATCTTTCCCCATAGTTCTCCAAACTGCAACCGAACAGGTTTCTAAGCTCGTGAACTACCTGAGTTCATTCCCACTAACTCCTATAATCTAACGTTTGAATTTCACCTTGCAACCGAATAGGTTTCTGGGGTGAAATATGCTTCGATTAAGGCATTCCATGCACTTAATAAAATTTCAAATTATTTCTAAATGCATAACCCCCATAACTGGGAAGCATTACACATTTATAGTAATTTTAATTTTAGAAAGCTTAGTGGAGGGCGAGGATGTCACACATCTTTTTCTAACTCGGTATTATTTATTTGGGAGAATTTTGTCAAATGTTTGGTCTCACTTTGCACATTAGTCAATTTATATAGCGCAACTATCACATATTGAACATGGATAAATTATTCTACTAATAAATATGCCTATCAATATTATCATGGAATTAAATAAATAAATTCATATACACTCGATCATGGACTTTTCTAGAGGGCCCGAGTCAATAGGCCATCACATGTAAAGGTAAAGCAGAAAAACAAAACTTTGCGGGCTTAAATAATTCTAAACTATTTTTCAACAACAACCCGTTGAAAGAAAAGTAAATCAAACATGACCTAAGTCCATGATCAGTGTTTCCAACACATAAGACATGCTCGCATCAATTAATACATGCTCGCAACATTTAATATATGCTCGCAATATTAAAACACTTATGTTGATATTTAAAAATGTAGTCCAACTAAAAAAGTCCTTTAGTAAATTCCCAACTTTTATATATTATTTACTTCAATTAAAATCATTCTAGTCCTACTAGATGACTTAGATATACAAAATTCAAAATTAAGTATATCTACCTTTAATTAAAATAATATTAGTCCAACTAAATAAATACATAAAATATGGAATTCTATTTTATTATGATTTAAAGCAATCATTTAATGGGGAAAAAATTATTTGATTAAATAATTAATTATTAATCATCCAAAAATAATAATTTATATTCTTAATTCAAATATTCAAATAATTTTCAAGTCGAGGAAAAATAAATAATATTTAATCTATAAATTAATTATTAATCTCCAAGAAAAATAATTAATTTATTCCAATTAAATATTTTTATTCCAATTAATCTTATTGGGCTCGATTTCATCAAACCAAGTTACCATCATTTTGGTCTATTTGGATTTAATTCAATTTAACTCAAATTAATTAATTCGGAAAAACATGCACACACTATTAATTTCTATTGGACTATTTTTAATTAAAGTCCAAATCACCCATCCAATGGGCCCATTTGGAATTAATTAAATTAAGCCCAATGTAATTAATAAGTTGAAATTGATTAAAATATCTCGTTGGACTTATTTAAATTGTACCGGGTCATCATCCTTTTGACCCACCCAGATAATTAAATTTACCCAAACCCAAATTCCAATTTCGACCCAATACATAGCCCATTTATCGATTCAGATCCAAGACCCAAATCAGCGGGTTGTGTGTCGTATCACACAACCCGTCGGGTCGTGTGCCCAGCGGCCTGGCCGTGTGTAGCAGCAGCTGTCCACTGCTCGTGCGCAGCTACTGCGTCTTGTTTCTGATTTTTTACATCACAAATATACCCAGATATACAATAAATATAAAAAATCAAAATCCTTGCTTGAAACCATAAAAACGCAGATTTAATTAACACATAATTGCATGCTTCAAAAACACATATTATGCATATCATAAATCACATAAGCACAATTAAATATGCGAATCAGATATTGGCTCTGATACCACTGTTGAGTTTCGCAAAAAATAACATAAACACAGCGGAAGGATTTCAAAAAAATTTATTTTAAAACCCAAAGTTGCATTCAATGATCGCATATACAAATTGCACGATAAACTTAATGAATAAAACTTACTCGTTAGAACGAAGTCATTGGAGAATTTTTTTTCTTCCTCCAAATAGTTGAAAATTTGAAGCTTCCAAATCTTAAATCCTTTGTTTGAATCTTCAAATCTTGAACTTGATCCGAACAACAAAAATACGTCGTCTCTAAATTGTCACGCATGGATCAACAATCAAAAAATTTCCCACTTGAATCTCTAAAGGGCGACGGCTAGGGTTTGGAGAAGGGGAGGAATATTTTCTCTTCTTTCTTTCTGGAGAGTTGTGAAGTTATGTTATTCTCTTTCTTGTTCAAAGTCAAAGAGTCTTTATATACCTAATGATTTGTTAAACAAGTCAAAACAAAAGAGCCCTAAAATTGAGCTCCTCTTGGACGCCCAATGAGGCCAAGTAGGCGTCCTCTTGGACGCCTTCTAGAAGCCCGGGATTTGTTTTGTGTAATTAATTTCTTATTTCAATTAATGATTTATTATATCCAATAAATAAATTAATTAATTAAATAACCAAATTAATTACATAAATTAATTCATTAATATATTTCCTTAATTAATAATTAATCTTATTCATATAATTAATCTTATTCATATAATTAATTATTAAATTTATCCAATAAATTAAAATTCCTAGAAGAAAAATATAAATTCTTTTTTCATTTTTCTTTATCAAACCTTTAGCTTGACTCTTTAGATTCGTTTCGTTTGGCAATGAGAGGAAACCAAAAGAAGTGGGTAACACCTAGCCAGTCACGTGGCCCACTTCGTAAACCAAACGAAAACGAATGATAGAATCATTCCGCAACCTTCCAATCGTAAATACCATGTAAGTATAAACCCTTTGTTCGTGTACCCCAGTCAAGTGAGAGTTATGACTATGTCAAACTCACTGGACTTGACCATATGTATTAATTATAATAATACGAGATCATTGAAATCGATTTAGTGCCTAGCACAATCGTCTCTTTTTGCTTTGGCAAAAGACTTTGATCTCTATTTATCTATAATCACATAGGGTACTTTCTCACTCACTTATCTCATTAGATATCAGCTAAGACTACCATTTGCCCATCAAGCTACATTTCGAGGTCGACCCCACCAACGGGTGAATTGGGTCTAACTACTCTAATGAAATACTTGACGTCACAAATGCATCTTTAGCATGATGTTTCAGGTCAAAGGTTCACTTACACCTATTATGCATAATCAGTTCTGTCATTGACAGTCACAAAGTGAAAACCCATGTGACAGAACCGATGTGAGTCGTGTTCGAGCATATCAGTTCCACTGATGTGCCTACAATATTAATCTCCTATCATCCCATGATACTAGACAGGCACTCTCATGTCAGAGATAAGATTGTACAAGTGTTCTAAGTCTTTATTTGTCCATTAAAGACTTCACTTTACTTGCGAACTTATTTTTAGTAATCAAGATCGATCTCTCTAGTGCCAATCTTCCTATCCCATAGGAAGTAGAGAGATCCAACTGAAAACACGGGCAAAACGTTTTACACTACTTATAGATGCAAATAAGATTTAAGTGAAAACTAAATAATGCCTTTATTAATAATATCAAAATAAGTTAATTACAAGATAGATGCCCTATCATTCTATCCTCTATTGCATCTGAGGGCATAATCCTAATAGTTTACGTGAGGGATTTGGCTTTTCAAATCTCATGCCCAGAATTTAATGCTTTGTACCCCCGGCCTAAGCTGGCTAACTCGCTCTATAAGAGGGGTGGTGACCGCAAGCGACACTGTGGTGACTTTGACGGTTACCCAAACTAAAGAGTCCTCTAACAGAGCGTGGAGGGCTTTCCGGGTGATCTCAAGCCTCCTGGTGCCAAGGGGCGGGATCACTCTGGGGGTTGCCGGGGGTATGCTCCGCATGCTCAACGAGGGTGGCAGATACGGGCGACCTCCTTCCATCATTGCACTTGGTGTGTTGCCATTTGTCATCCCATCACCGTTGGTACGTCCTTGAATCCTAGTCAGCATACTTAGTGGTTGGACCGCTGTTCCCATGGACGACGCAAAAATAATGCGGGATCAAAATGGTTGTATGTAAGTGTGTCAAGTGATGACCACGTGGAAAGGGAATCCGACCCGACACACGACAAACTAGGCACTAGGTTGGTTTATATTTAGACTGCAATAGCTATAGGCAAGCTATCTACGAACCCACTTTGATGGGATCAAGTCTTTTCGTAGTTCAACGGTGGGGTAGCTCTCTAAAGATGCTAGTTATATTCTCTCTAGCAAACTTTTTGTGGGGAGAGTAAATAATGATTTTTTGTTACCCTCATGGGGTATTTTTAGTTTTAGATATGGGTTATGGGCCAACGCCTTATTACCAACCCCACTGGATTATAAATTAAACTAATAAATATGTATTTCATATTTATTAGTCCAATTATTATTGCAGCCCATTAGTCAGGATGGACTCTTTTCATAATAAGCCTTACCCAAGTTGGTTCAACCATATTATTTGAACCAGCTATACCGAGGTGATAACCCGGCCCAAAATTATAGGTGAGTTAATTACAATTATGGCCCTAGAAAATTTGGTGCAGTAGCATAGATCTTCGTTGAAGTATGGATATTTGTAACTTACATCCCTTCATGTGCCGTATATTGGCATAGGCCTTTCCATTCATCAATTTTTTCATTAGGGTTATTAATAAAAGACTAAAGCGCCCCTACACTGGAGCTAAAAAGGTTGGCTTATATATTTGTAGGCGAATGAGTAAATATCATTAAATGGCATAATAACAAAGAAACAAGGGTCATTGGCGGATTGCACACCTATATTACCACCTTTGGGCGCAATGCACCATCAAATTCAAGTTTTGGCACTTGGGACCCTCGAATTGCAAATAACTTGATATTTTGCACCCTAATTAATAAAAAAGAACGAGTTCACATAGCTTTTGGAGGGTAAAATTGTAAATACAAATAGGCAAGTGTACAAAAAATGTGAGTATCTGTAAGAGTTCGAAGCCAAAATTGTATTAAAAAATGTGGAATATGTAGAATTCCTCTAAATTCTAGGATTAGCCAACAAAAATCTTTGAAATCCTATCCTCAACCCTTTTAGAAACCCTTTGAGTATCTTCATTATCGACCTCAAATCTAAATATCCCTGCCATAGTTTCCTCTATATAGAAGGGTTTCTCCAATAAATTTTAGGAATTTTAGTTTATTGGCTAACCCTACAATTGAAAGGATTTCTACATATTTTCACATTTTTATGGTATAATTTTTTCTTCGGGCTTTACAATTTTCACGCTTTTCTCTTGGTACAATCTTGCCTTCTTTTTTTTTTTTTTTACAATTTTATCCTTCAAAAATGAGTGAACTCATTTTTATTTTTTTTTGGTGAGTTAAATGGTGTAAATTCATTTCAGGGTGTAAAATACCAAGCTAACTACAATTCGAGGATGCAAAGTGCCACAAATCCAATTGAAGGATGCATTGTGCCAAAATATGGCACTTCAAGGATACAACTTGCCAATTACCTAAGAAACAAAAATAAAGCATCTACACATTTCTAGAAATATAACTATAAATCCCTAAAGTTTAAATTAATAAAAGAACGTATCCCCTAATTTAATTGTGAATCCGTTTACGACCCTAAAAATGTCACTTAAATGTGTTAACCTTAACCTGTTCCTAATTTAGCTAATGTAAAATTTTATGAAAGAATAGTTTATTATTTTGATTATGCTATCTTTACAAAAAAAATGCAGTACTTTTTTTTTTATTGTATTTAGTATAACTTCACATTCAGAACTGATAATTTGTATTCCTTCCTTTTTCAATAAAGCCAGCTTCAAGAGAGTAAAAAAATTATGTTGTTGTGCTACTTTTTGAGCTTTGAACTTTTATTAAGTTATAAAATTATTTTTAGTTATTTATGAGATAATCATAAATCAATTTTTAACAGATATTACTCTATCTTTTAAAGTAAAAAACATGATGGATTTTAACATAAATTATTACATCTCTTTAAGAAAAAAAATATGGGAGGTATATAAGAGATGCATGTCTATTTTCTTTATTATTTCCTTCAGTGTAACACCTGCCAGGAAAAACAGTTCGTTGAGTTTTTTATTTTTAACAACACACATTCTGAATAAATAGAAATTTTGTGTTATAAAATGATTTGTGTTGCTCTTAAGTCAGTGTCTATATGTATGTGTTGCGACACATATCGTCTATTTAAAATTTTAAAGGATTAAAAATGTTATTATCCCTTATTTTAAATAGTGTACACATCCAGACATGACCGGATTCAAATATGATTTAAAAATAAAGGGATTATCTTAATTCAATGAATTTAGATTAGAATTTCCGTAGAAAGAGCATTAATTAAGGAATATTAGGAGAGGACATGAGTACTAGTACCGAGCAAATGAATATAAAATTGAGTTTGTGTGGGGGGTTAAAAGTTGTTGATAAGAATGATAACCAATATACACTTTAAAAACCCGAGAGACATCAACCCCAACCCCCACATTCCTGTGTTTTCACTTTCACCAGAAATGATGCCAGTTTTCAGAAAACAAGGATTAAAATAGATAGATATATACAAATCGAATATTTATATATCTATTATATACTATTCAGCTATCTATCAATATCAACACACTTGAGTGTCTTCTGATGAATTACGGCGTGGGGGGGGGTGGAGGAGGGTCTCGTGAGTTGGTTCAATTTTAAAGCAAAGGCCATCTTCCTTCATCCACTCTTCACGTTTTGCCTTTTTTTTTATGAGTGGGTGTACAATCCCTCTCTCTCTCCTTCCCATTTCAAAATTATACAATCCTTTTTTTATTTTCCTTTCATCATCTATCTGTTGAACAGGGAAGGACAATAGGAAATGGGTTGTCCATCCTCCACAAATGTTAACAACACTCTTCTCTATCTCTATCTTCCACTATGTCTTTTTCTTGCTGGGATCAGTTCATCCTTTTCCTTTTCTTCCAAGGTAATAACAACAATGTTTACATAGTATGTATGTATGTACATACATACATATATATATATATATATACACGAAAGTGATTTGAGAGATAAACTGGTGGTTGGTTTTTCCTGCTTCAGTTGTATGTGGTTTACATGGGGAGCTGCAGAGGTAGTGATGACCCAGATGAGATTTTAAGGCAAAACCACCAAATGCTCACTGCTCTTCATAGAGGAAGGTTGCTGCTTCATTTTCTTTCTTTCCCTTTTTTTGGTTTTTCTTTTCTGAATAAAGTAATTGATTGCCTTGCTTTGCTTTTAATCTTTCACTAAATGATGTGCTATTAATGCAGTGTGGAAAATGCAAAGGCTTCTCATGTGTATAGTTATAGACATAGTTTCAGAGGCTTTGCGGCCAAGTTAACAGAGGAACAAGCTTCTCAAGTGGCAGGCAAGCACTGTAATTTATTCCTTTGTTATTAAATGCTATTTATGTTTGAAATCAACCTTGTAAAAACATATTTACATATTCATGATATGGTTTATTTCTTGCTTTGATATAAATATTTATTTGAACTCAATACTAATCCTACTGTGTGTTGTGTGAACTGGACTCTATAAATGCAATCCAGAAATGCCGGGAGTTGTATCAGTATTTCCCAACACTAGAAGGAGCCTTCACACTACTCATTCTTGGGATTTCATGGGCCTCGTGGCTGAGGAAACTATGGAAATCCCGGGTTATTCCACTAAGAACCAAGTCAATGTCATCGTTGGTTTTATTGATACAGGTAAAATCTTCAATGCTTTGCCAATTAATTCTTGTCATTGATTGGGACATGAACTATACAAAAGTTTAATTGTTGAATAAGGTAGATGGTTTTTAAGGCTTTGTGTGTCTTTGTCTGTAGATACAACTAAGCAGGACTGTCTCTTTATGGTTTCATAATAATTGACAACTTTAACATTTGGGAACTCAGCTGTTATTTGTTTTCATCCAGTAATCTGCTTGATTATAGTGTATGATATTTTGAGCTAAAGGATAATGTAATTCTAAGTATTTTTACGTAATATCATTTTTAAATTATCTTCTCCCAAAGAAATTTTAAGAGTTGTTATCTGATCTCACAATCATTGTCTTTTCTTATCCCAATCTTTTTCTCCTCCTGCTGCTTCTGTGCTAATAAGTAATATGATCCAACACACCTCGTATCCCTTGCGTGCTAATATTATCTCCCCGGAAAAAGAAATGAAGGAAGATTAAGACCAACGAGAATTGCAAACATGCCCTGGATGATAAATGCTGCAAATAATTCTCCTATTTCTTTGCCCACTTCCTGTTTTGAATAATTTGGACTTACTATATAGACGATACAACTTGAATCACAGGAATTTGGCCCGAATCACCAAGTTTTAGTGATGTCAACATGCCCCCTGTGCCGGCTAGATGGAAAGGAAAGTGCCAACCAGGGGAAGCATTCAACTTCTCAACATGCAACAGGTTTGTTATACTGTGATCATACTTAAGGAGTGTTTACAAACCCTTAAAATAAGTGATTATCAACTTGTGGCTTAAAACACTCTATTTGGGAGTATTTGTAAATCAAACTTAAGATTCTAATTCTCTTAACTTAAATGATAATAATCTTTAATCTCTAAGTTGGTAAAGGGGTGCTTAAAATTGATTATGACATTTTGTAATGGCCCAGACTTCTATCACCGTTTATTAATTTATTTATTTTTTTGCAAACAAGCATCTGCAAATTTTTTCCACTTTTCACTTATGTTTGCAAACACTACACACTTCTGATTTTCTCAATTCTAAATATTTGCACTTATAGTCACTTTTCAATAATTGTTTGCAAACATTCCTTTTGTCAACAATCTTCATTGGTTTTGGTTGATAATTGAACTGGAGTTGGATGTGTGCTGAATTTGGCTTCCTCTAGGAAAGTGGTTGGTGCAAGATACTATCTAAATGGCTATGAAGCTGAGGAAGAATTGGAGAAAACTGTATCATTTAGATCTGCAAGGGATAGTGCTGGTCATGGAAGCCACACAGCTTCAACTGCTTCAGGTCGTTATGTTAATAACATGAATTACAAAGGGTTGGCATCTGGCGGAGCTCGAGGAGGTGCACCAATGACTAGGATTGCTGTGTACAAGACTTGTTGGAGCTCTGCTTGTTATGATGTCGATTTGTTGGCTGCTTTTGATGATGCTATTAGAGATGGGGTGCATGTTTATATCACTCTCTTTGGGTTCTGATGCACACACAGGGAGATTATTTTAATGATGCCATTTCTGTGGGGTCATTCCATGCTGTTAGCCGTGGAATAGTGGTGATTGCTTCTGTTGGAAATGAAGGAAACCCGGGGTCTGCTACAAATATTGCTCCTTGGATAGTTACTGTCGGAGCTAGTTCAACAGATAGAGATTTCACATCTGATATAATTCTTGGAAATGGAGCGCACTTTTCGGTAATTCTGTTTAATCTCCTTAATTCATAAAAGGTTTTCTACAAAAATTTGTCCCTTAATTACATGAGTGGGAGGCGTGGACCCAGTGGTTGCCCACTCTGACTAAAATTTTAAATTTATATGCATATCCTTCAGTATAATAAATTCTCTTCATATGTGAGCTAAAATATCTATCGCCCCCCAAGGTTAAGAATCTGGATTGGTCCATGCTTACTTGAGGCCACTTGTTCTATAGGGTGAAAGTCTGAGTCTTCAAAAGATGAACACATCAGCTAGAATCATATCTGCTTCCGAAGCTTATGCAGGATACTTCACTCCTTACCAATCCAGGTGAATCAAAAGGTAGTTTGTTGTGTGTGACATTCTGGATATGTATGCTCTAAATCTCAAGTTATTTTAGTCTTTTCATGTTCATCACACTAGTTACTGTTTGGAGAGTTCTTTGAATATCACAAAGGCAAAGGACAAAGTTCTGGTTTGCCGACATGCTGGAAGCTCAATGGAGTCGAAGCTTGCAAAAGTACGATAGTTAAGAAGCTGGTGGAGTTGGAATGATTCTTATAGATGAAGCAGATAAAGATATCGCCATTCCTTTTGCGATCCCAGCTGCAATTATTGGAAAAAAGATGGGGTATAAGATCCTATCTTACGTAAACAATACACGGTTTGTTCTCTACTCAATGGTCTCCAGCAATTCTTTTTATGGATTCTTTTCGCTGTCCTTTTGACTGGATTATATATGTAAACAGAAATCCCACATCAAAGATTCTGTCAGCCAAGACTGTTTTAGGATCCCAAGCTGCTCCACGAGTAGCGCCATTTTCTTCAAAAGGTCCCAATGCATTAACTCCTGAAATTCTTAAGGTAAACAATTCGTACTAACAATGGGAAAAGTTTCTTATTTTCCAATTTTCGTTTTTGGTTAGTTTTTTTTCTTGAAACAAATCGTCGTTCTTATCACGCATGAATGTTTCATATTTGATAACTTTGTAGC
The DNA here is from genome assembly GCA_019426215.1 of Buddleja alternifolia. NCBI lineage: Eukaryota > Viridiplantae > Streptophyta > Magnoliopsida > Lamiales > Scrophulariaceae > Buddleja > Buddleja alternifolia. The sequence continues at coordinate 15,578,710 of CM033400.1, read as the reverse complement.
CTGACGTCTTAGCACCTGGACTGAATATCCTGGCAGCATGGTCTCCAGCAACTGCAAATATGAATTTTAACATACTCTCTGGAACTTCCATGGCTTGTCCACATGTAACCGGAATTGTAGCCTTGATAAAAGCCGTACATGCATCTTGGTCTCCATCTGCCATCAAATCTGCAATTATGACAACTGGTAAACAAATTGTATAGAAAATTAGTATGTGATCATAATATGGAAGATGGGGATTGATTTTTTGGGAGTTCTGAGAACCAAGTCCTAGGACATTTGTAATTGTAACCATCCGAGTACCATCACATGGACGGTCGTGATTGTCCCAAGTCATGACTAATTATTGCCTACAACAATGGAAATATGTTCGACAATTTATATTAAAGAATCTAGGATAGTTACATACGCATCTCCTCACTTTTGGGTAATTACCACGAGCTTCTTGAGGTTACGCATCTTGACATCTAGGGGTGAAATTATAATTTGCTTTTACTGAAATAAAAAGTTATGGTAATTTTTGAAACTTTAGGGTGTTTTTCGTAATTAGGGTGAAGCGCGGGGGGTGGGGGGTTGTCTATGTAATTTACCCAAGAATCTAACTACATAAAGTTTGATGCAGCTACTATGTTGGACAAGCACCGGAAACCTATTAGAGCAGGTCCTGATGGACGAAAGGCAAATCCATTCGACATGGGCTCCGGCTTCGTGAACCCAAAACAAGTCCTGGATCCCGGTCTAATATACGATGCAACAGCCTCTGATTACAATCTTTTCTTTGTTCGCTTGGTTATAGCGAGAGATCACTGAGGCTGATCACAAGAGACAACAGCACTTGTAATCAAGCATTTACAACAGCAGCCGGTCTTAACTACCCGTCCATTACAGTTCCTAATCTGAAGAAATCATTTTCCGTCTCCCGAACAGTGACGAATGTTGGGAGGCCAACAAGTGTCTATAAAGCAGTAGTTTTTCCTCCAACAGGCATCAATGTTACTGTAGTACCTAAAAGACTTGTCTTCAGTAGCTATGGCCAGAAGATCAACTTCACAGTGAAATTTGAGTTGACTGCTCCAGTGAATGACTATGTCTTCGGGTCCTTATCGTGGAGGAATAAAAGAACTTGGGTGACCACCCCACTGGTTGTCCGGGCCGTACGATCAAGTTTGGTTCATGGATATAACTTCTGAGGTACATACTAAAGGAGCATACATATTCAAATTCAAATTCAAATACGAGATTTATGTCTATTCACAAACAAGAGGTAGCTGAATGATTATAGGATAGATAGATTTACACTTGTTATATGATTGATGCACTTCATAGGGAATTTCCCACGGGCAAAAGAATTGAGTTCTACAAATGGTATCTGTCGGTTCTGATTTAGACTAGATATTCATATATTTTTGGTCCATTAGTAGAGTTGAGTAGAATTTCTTCAGCTCCAGCTCTCAAGAAATGGAATTATTTGTTGTGGATTCATTTCCTTTTTATTTTTATCAATCATTCCTTCACTTTCGTCATTGTTGTGTGCATACGCGGCCTTCGTGATTTAAGTCATTCTTTTCATTATGTTTTGATGGCATTTTTATATGTCAAATCCGATTCTCAGAGAAAATTGCAATTTTGATTCATATGATCAAGTTTCCTCCCACTATTTTCAAAGTTACAAAATTAGTTCCAGAAGATCTTATCTTTTCTGAATTTTTGGCCACATCCGTAGAAAACAGGATGAAATTTTCCGCTTAGCATGCACGCGACGTTAACACTTAGTAATGGGCATGTGACCAAGCGAACTATTAATGTCTGTTTTTTATCAGTTGAGAGTAAAAATGTTAAAAAGACATTTAGAGGATTGGTTTTCACACATTAAAGGTTACTAGAGCTCGATATCATCTCAAGATTTGCATTGAGATCGATACTTACTTTAAAATCTCTACCAAAACTCATTATGAAAGGTCGTTATAGAGAGGAGGATGAAATTTTCCGCTTAGCATGCACGCGACGTTAACACTTAGTAATGGGCATGCGACCAAACGAACTATTAATGTCTGTTTTCTATCGATTGAGAGTAAAAATGTTAAAAATACATTTTAGAGGATTAATTTTCACACATTAAAGGTCACTAGAGCTTGATATGCCAAGATTTGCATTGAGATTGATACCTTTAAATCCTACCAAACTCAATATGATAGATCGTTGTAGAGAGGAAGTGATCTATGAGCTAAAAACACATTTTATTTTCAATGTGGAATGACCGATCATCTTGACTCACAACTCCTTATGGTGTACTACATAATCTATTTGGATGAAAGAAGGAAAAAACGGCGGGGTAACTGTTGGGAATTGTGTAACAAAAAACGCCACGGAATTATATTTTTATTTCTCAAACCCAAACGTCAAATTTGTGCTAAGTTGATTTATATGTAATTAATCTACGAATAGAAATACAACCTTTGTAATGAAGTAGTTGATTTTCTTTTGCACTAGCGACGGCATCATGGCCCGGATGATACTTGGTAGCACTCGGTTTTGTGCTTCCGAGCAATATCAACCACATATAGTGTTAAAACACTATAAAATATATATATTTTTTTATGGACCCCACACACTTTTTAAACTGTTTGTGGTTGATATTTACCCCTAAAACCCAACATCGGTGCTACCAAGTATCACCCTCATGGCCCTTGCCTTTAGATACTATACCACGCTGAAAGTCGCCAGAGATCTCTAGGTGGTGGCTAGGTATACCAATAGGGAGAGAAATATTTTAGTTTGTACTTTGGAGGCTTATGATAATGATGTGTTACACCAGGGGGAGAGTTGGAGAATATTTAAATAAAATTCCTCCAACTAAGCCCCCTGTCTCATGCCCATGGTGGCTCTTTTATACACACGTGTTTAATCCATTAAACACTTTGATTAAATTTTAATAATTCAATCAAATTCTCTCAATTGACGAAGTCAACTAAGACTTAACTAATTTAATTACTTATGTTTAATTCAATGAAATATCTAATTAAATTAATACATCCAATTAATTAATTCGTTCCATGATATGCATATTACTAATTTGTCCTCCAAATATAAATCATGTTTTTCAATTTCTCCTTATAGTGTGACTCTCTATGTTCGTTTTGATTGGAAATTGGAGGATACCAAATGATGTTGGGAAACCAATAAAAACGCAGCAGAAAAAATAATCTTAAGTGGTCATCTCCATTTTGTATATTCAAATCATAAACGAGAAAAATTAACCTTTTGTAGTGAAGTGGTTGGAGAAATCTTCATTAAGCCTGCTTTGATTTCTGATCCAAGCAGCAAAATTGCCACTACCTCTAAATCACCACGCTAGAAAAGCAAATCCTGCCCTATGGTTTTTGATTACACAGCTTTATCCTCTCGGTTACCAATTCAATACTTTACCTCTGGCTCTGTGGATCCGCCTCATTGGCACCGCTACCGCTCCCACTGGCTTTGAGTTTGGCCCACCTGGCTACATAAAACTGTGTCTGCTTTTGCGGTCCCATATTATCACTTTGTTAGTCACATGGTACGAAATTGAATACACTTCCATCGTCCCTTAAAAATTTATCCACCCGTCATTCCCTTTCGATTTATCTATGCCTTTCACCTCGAAACATTAGGTCTAACCCTTGTGCACTGTTTGATCCTCTAGGCTTTCTTGACAACCCGTTAAGAGTTTTAGTCCAAGAACTCCTAACCAGATTCTTAGGTACAAATGTTGAGACTTCCTAGGGCTTAATTCACTCGATTGTCAAAGGCCACAAAATCAAACTAGGTCCTTATTCACTTAACACTTGCATTGGCTTGAGCTTAGCTCAAATTAGCAAATAGTACAGTATTCTAGGCATGTGCTCTTCGCCCCCAGTATCTATTAAGCCTGACTTTTTTTCAGTCATACCAATGTTCAACCTCTTTTTATTATATTAAGCACACAAGTTAACGTTCTCAACTCATAACACATGTGAAAATTCTAAGTTGATATTTCCGGGATCAAGCCTTAAGTGTTTCAAAATGATTGCCCACTCAACTCCTCTACCTTCGATTTAGGTGCATGTGAATCATCTTAAGGTTAATCTAGTCTAGTTAGGATCCCATAAGCAAGGAACGATGTGTATAGCCATTAAAAACCAAATTGATAGAGAAAACATACCATGTATTCAAATTAACCATACTCAATGCCTCAAGTGAAGGGTTGAAATTCTATCCAAAAAAAATAATTAAAATTGCACACATTTCACATGTAGAGGTACAGCACCCCCCAAACTTGACCAAACTTGGACCGAAATATGTAAAACATGAATCAACATGACTATAATGGATCTAGTATACCCCCCACACTTATCATGAACATTGTCCCCAGTTTGAAAAAGAAAGGGCAAAGTACACGTCACCATAGGAAGCTGAAAAGCAAACCCGAGTCCACTTAAGGCAATCAAGTCCACGGATGGCAATCACTGTGTCGATCACTACATAGGTAAACAAATGCTAGCCATACAGAGCATCAAACATTGGATAGAAGAAAAAACAAAACGAGATAAACAAAAAAAAAAGCAACATGCATGGAAGGAAACATCAAGCATCCAAACATAAACATAAATATCCACATCCCAACAAAAGATATCCAAAAAATAAAAGAAACATGCATGGAAATAAAACAAGATAAGCCTAATCGGTGGTGCCAAAACGGTCAATGTAATCCTCATCCTCGCCGCCGATCATCCAAATCAATCAACGGGCTACCCTCATCATTATGAGCCTCATCATCACCTCCGTCAGGAACGAGAGCACCTGACTCGTGCATATCTGCGGCTGCTGAGGCGGGGGGTGCGGGTAAGGTGGAGGAGCAGAATAATCAAACGGCCCCCAACCGACAAACGCATCATGCTCTACAAAAAGCTGACGGAAATAAGCACAAGTGTCGGACATGACCACCCTCATCTCATCTCGCAACTCCTCCCTCATTCATCCTTTAATTGTCTAATGGCGGCGGCATCCATAGGTGGAAACTGTGGGGAGCTAGTAGACTGGTGAAGACGGGCGAGGCCTCTTTGAAGTAGCTGGTGGTGGAGGAGCCTGGGAGTCGTCATCTACCACGGTGAGATAAGAACCAGGAAGCTCAGTACGCTCCAAAGGAAATGTGGGAACCTTAGCCGCCTTGCATAAGCTGTGATCAGTGACGGGAGAATGATGGGAATCTTCCGAGTGGGACCTTCTCCCTTTTGCTTAGCCAATTCTTTGTTAATCAATGGCCCTAACTCATTCTTCAACTTCCTAAAGTGGTCCGTCAAAGACTTGTGGATTACCCGGGCAAAGTCCACAGCTTTCTTGGACATAATAGCGTAGATGAGGGTGGCCCGTTCCTTGTTTGCCTCTGATCGATTGGTACTCGCATTAAATTGAATCGGATGAAGTCGAGCCAGAAAGCAGCCTCGGTAATAGAGCCCTACGGGGGACATGAGCTTCTCCGGTACCCATTCCCACCCCTCTCGGCCAATAACCTGCAAAATATCCGACAGGCTAACTCGGAGGCGCCCTGCATTGTAAAGAGTGGTGAACTCGCATGTCTGAGGGTCGGGGTGCCTATGCTCTCCCTAATCTGTCTCAACTCATAATTGACATGTTTGCCCCGGACCAAAAGGTAGTCCCCAGCCATCCTCGTGTCTCAATCTCATCATAAACCCCGGAGCTGAAGAATTCCAGAACCCAAGGAAGATGAATGGCCTCGGGCTTTTGACAGAAAAACTGTAAGCGATGAAATTGTATCAATTCGTGCACAGAGGGCTGTCCCCGGGTGGTTAAATAGTGCTCCTTAATAAGGGGTGCGGGGGTGCTCAAACTCTGACACATAATTTGGACTTGGGGGTTTTCAAAACGGGTATTATCGGGAGTCTCGGGCTCATTAGAGGAACCCTCACCCACTTTTTCTTACCCTTGGACGGTCTGTTGGTAGTTCTCGTCATTTGCAACAACAATTATCAACTTCTAACTACTCAAATCAACCCAAATGCAACCAACCAAATACAACAATCTTCAACGCCCAACACACACCAAAATCAGAGCAACCCACACTTGGCAACAATCCACAAATTCAATTTCAACCCCAAATTGATAACAACCCACGGATTTAGCAACAATAGACCATCCAATTCAACAACATCAACCCCCAATTTTTGATTACACCCACAAATTCAATTTCAACCCACAATTCAATTTCAGCTCTCAAATGCAATAACAACAAAAAATTCAATCTACAATCGGCCAATGCCCCAATTAATCCTCAAATATACGCAAGGCACCTACTCGTCGGCTATGAATCGGAATGGAAGAAGGGTAAAGCCAAAACTACAACCTTTTATCCCAAAATTTTCGCACCGAGTCGATGTGAAAGAGAGCCTCTTGTGCAAAAATTATGTTGATGGAAAGTGGCGGTGAAATACGGTGAAATGGCCGGAAATGTGAGAAATCGCCGGAAATCGCGTGGGAGAGGAGTTGTGAAGATTTTGGGAGAATTTTGACCGTTTTGACCCACATATGTGTTTAATTCAGAATCGGGCGCCTAGGCGCGCGTGTTTGGGCGCCTAGGCGCGCGACACAGCTTACCTGGATTCCTTTGGGTGGTAATGCCCGCGCCTAGGCGGGCGTTGTTCGGCGCTTGGGCCCCTTTCAGAATCGGGCGCCTAGGCGCCTGATTTCTCGGCGCTTGGGCGCCCCTTTCAGAATCGGGCGCCTAGGCGCCTGATTTCTCGGCGCTTGGGCGCCCCTTTCAGAATCGGCGCCTAGGCGCCTGATTTCTCGGCGCTTGGGCGCGCAGTTCTGAATAGTTTTGTAACGATTTCATTTCCTGTTTCAAAGGGAAGAGACAAAACACTTAAAACACAACTAACAAAGATGTAAGGTTAGAAAATAAAGCAACAAACGGAATAATAGGGAAAAAGAAAAGGAAACGGAAAGAAACATGGTTGCCTCCCAAGAAGCGCTAGTTTAGAGTCATTAGCTCGACTGAAAGCGAAGAATCACGAAGGGTCCGCGAGGATGAAGGACTCTTTGTCTCTTGGTCCATCCATCCCTAAGTAAGGTTTTAGACGTTGAGCGTTGACCAAGAAAGTATGTCCTTTATCTGTTGTAAGCTCGACGGCGCCGGATGGATAGACCTGGGAAATCAAAATGGTCCCGACCATCGAGACTTAAGCTTCCCGGGGAAGAGTCGGAGTCGAGAGTTGTATAGCAACACCCGCTCTCCCTTGTGGAATTCCCGGGGGAGAATATGTTTGTCATGCCACATTTGGTCCGCTCCTTATAGAGTTTTGCGTTCTCATAGGCAAGATGACGCCATTCTTCGAGCTCGTTGAGTTGTAGCAAACGTTGTGTACCTACACTTTGAGAGTCAAAATTTAGAAACTTAATGGCCCAATAAGCACGATGCTCGAGTTCAACGGGCAAGTGACATGTTTTACCAAAAACAAGACGATACGGGGACATGCCAATTGGGGTTTTATAGGCGGTCCGATAAGCCCAAAGAGCATCATCCAATTTAAGGGACCAATCCTTTCTTGATGCGTTGACCGTTTTTTCTAAAATACGCTTAATCTCCCTATTCGAGACCTCCACTTGGCCACTAGTTTGTGGGTGGTATGGGGTCGAAATTTTATGCTTCACCCCGTACTTGGTCAATAAAAGTTCAAACTGCCTGTTGCAGAAGTGGGTGCCCCCGTCACTAATGATGGTTCGGGGAGTTCCAAATCGAGTAAAAATATGTTTCTTCAGAAAACGAGTGACAACCCGAGCATCATTAGTAGGCAAGGCCACGGCTTCCACCCATTTGGAGACATAGTCTACCGCAACAAGGATATATTTATTTGAACAAGAACTGGGGAAAGGGCCCATGAAATCCACACCCCATACATCAAACAACTCACACTCTAACATGCTATTTAAAGGCGTTTCATGATGTTTAGAGATGTTCCCCATTCGTTGACAGCGATCACAAGATTTGACATAATGATGTGCATCTTTAACAAGAGTAGGCCAGAAGAAACCTGATTGGAGGATCTTAGCTACCGTTTTGGAAGGCCCAAAATGGCCACCTACCGCCATATCATGACAATGAGATAGGATAGCATGCACGTCCGTTTCGGGTATGCAACGTCGAATTAAACCATCTGCACAAACTTTGAATAAAAAGGGTTCGTCCCAAAGATATTGCTTTACATCAGATAGAAATTTCTTCTTTTGATGAAAAGTGATATCCGGGGGAAGACGGCCCGTAACAATGTAATTGGCAAAGTTAGCATACCAAGGTGAAATTTTTTCAGAAATAGCAAGGAGGTGTTCATCTGGGAATTCCTCACGAATTGGTGTCTCATCTAACGGATCATTCACTAGCTCTAATCGTGAGAGGTGGTCGGCTACTACATTTTCGGTGCCTTTCTTGTCTTTTATCTCTAAATCAAATTCTTGGAGTAACAAAATCCACCTAAGGAGTCTTGGTTTAGCATCTTTCTTGGCAAGCAAATATTTTAAAGCCGAATGATCGGTGTAAACTATCACTTTGTTTAGCACGAGGTAAGAGTGGAATTTATCGAATGCAAAGACTATGGCGAGTAATTCTTTTTCCGTGGTGGCATAATTCAATTGTGCATCGTTAAGAGTTTTACTAGCATAGTAAATGGTTCGAAATACCTTTTCCTTCCTTTGGCCAAGGACCGCTCCAACCGCGGTGTCACTCGCATCACACATCAATTCGAATGGTAAGCTCCAATCGGGGGATGACATGATAGGGGCGGAAACTAAGCGTTCCTTCAAATCAAGAAAGGCCTGCATACAAGAAGAATTGAAATCAAAAGGTGCATCTTTAACAAGCAAATTAGACAACGGTTTCGCAATTTTAGAGAAATTCAAGATGAATCGCCTATAGAAACCAGCATGCCCGAGAAAACTCCTAACAGCTTTTACCGATGTGGGTGGGGGAAGTTTTTCAATGACCTCAATCTTGGCTTGGTCCACTTCGATCCCTTTTTGAGAGATCTTGTGGCCAAGTACAATCCCCTCCCGGACCATTAAATGGCATTTTTCCCAATTCAAAACAAGGTTGGTTTCTTCACAACGTTTAAGCACAACATTTAGATGAGCAAGACAAATATCAAAAGTTGTTCCGAAAACAGAAAAGTCATCCATAAAAATTTCAAGGAAATCTTCAACCATATCATGAAAAATAGCCATCATGCATCTTTGAAAAGTGGCCGGGGCATTACACAAGCCAAATGGCATCCTTCTATAAGCAAATGTGCCATAAGGACAAGTGAAAGTGGTTTTCTCTTGGTCCTCAGGATCTATGGCAATTTGATTATAGCCGGAGTAACCATCTAGAAAACAATAGAAATCATGCCCGGCTAATCGTTCAAGCATTTGGTCAATAAAGGGGAGGGGGAAATGATCCTTACGTGTGGCATCATTCAACTTACGGTAATCTATACATACACGCCACCCACTAATTATACGAGTTGGGATAAGCTCATTATTCGCATTCTCAATTACCGTTATTCCCCCTTTCTTAGGCACCACTTGGGTAGGGCTCACCCACGCACTATCAGAAATAGGATAGATTATACCTGAGTCGAGCAGTTTAATCACTTCCTTCTTTACTACCTCTTGGATTTGTGGGTTTGATCTCCTTTGGGGTTGGCGTGTAGGCTTGGTGGAGTCCTCCATAAGTATTTTGTGCATACATATCGCTGGACTAATGCCTTTGATGTCCGCAAGTTTCCACCCAAAAGCCCGTTTGTGAGATCTCAACACCGTCATTAATTGCTCTTCTTGTGATCCTGAAAGAGATGAGGAAATGATCAATGAGAGTGTTTCGTCATCGTTCAAGTACACATATTTAAGGTGGGAGGGGAGGGGTTTGAGTTCGAGAGAGGGGGGTTCTTCAATAGATGGGCGAGGTGATCCTGACAATGATCTATCAACTTTGATGAATCCTCCCGAATGAGAGGAAGATTTGTACTCCAAGCTTAGAACCTTTTCCACTAGATCATCTTTCTCCGAGTCCACTTGCATGGATTTCATAAGACTCTGTTCGAGAGAATTTTCAATTGTATTGTCCTGTAAATACTCAACAATCAAATGGTCAAATGTATCAATTCGATAACACGAGTCATGATCAAAGGATGTTTAAGGACTTTGTAAACATCAAAGGTAACTTTGTCATCGCCCACATTCAAGGTAAGCTTACCATTAGCAATGTCAATTACCGCCTTACCCGTGGCTAGGAATGGTCTCCCTAGGATTAATGGTACTTCCACATCCTCTTCCATGTCGAGTACTACGAAATCAACGGGAAAATAAAACTTGTCGACTTGGACAATAACGTCTTCGATTATCCCCTTGGGCCTCTTGATCGATCGGTCGGCTTAGTTGAAGGCTCATTGAGGTCGGCTTGGGATTTCCAAGGCCTAGCTTTTTAAACAGTGAGTATGGAAGAAGATTGATGCTGGCCCCCGAGTCACATAACACCTTCTTGAATGATAAGGATCCAATTGTGCATGGGATTGTGAGACTCCCGGGATCTTGGAGCTTAGTTGGCAATTTATTGAGTAATACGGCGGAGCATTCTTCCGTGAGGCACACCGTCTCATTCTCTTCCCACTTCTGCTTGTTGGAGAGTATGTCCTTGAAGAACTTCACATAATTCGGCATTTGGAGAATGGCGTCAATAAACGGAATATTAATTCTCACTTCCCGAAGGATTGCCAAAATTCGAAGAAAGCTCGGATCCATCTCCTTTTTCTTCTTTTTGTGAGCATTTGGGAAGGGGAGACGAACTTCGATAGGGGGAGAAAGCGTTGGATTAGACGGATGAAAACCTACAGAAACAGTGGGCGGCGCCTGGGCGCGTGTATCGGCGCCTAGGCGCGGATCTTCTGGCGCCTGGGCGTGCATGTCTGGGCGCTCGGTATGCAGAGAGTTTGCATCTGGCAGGTTTGTGGTTGGCGCCTGGGCGCGTGTATTGGCGCCTAGGCGCGGATCTGCTGGCACAAAAACAGTGGGCGGTGCCTGGGCGCGTGTATCGGCGCCTAGGCGCGGATCTGCTGGCGCCTGGGCGTGCATGTCTGGGCGCTCGGGCGCGGATGTACTGGCAGTGTCATTCTCCAATTGTTTGCCACTTCTCAAGGCTATGGCATTGCATTGGGCCTTCGGGTTCTTTTCCGTGTCGCTTGGGAGAGTCCCCGGGGCTCTACCGTTAACCGCATTAGAAAGTTGCCCTACTTGTGTTCGCAAATCCTTCATCTCCATACACATATCCTTTATCATATTCCGAAGTTCGTTGAAAGATGTATCGGACTTTTTCATGTGAGCATCCAGTTTCTCATCGATTGTGGGAGGTCGCATTTGCACTTGACCTTGACCTTGTCCATTGAAATTGCCTTGCCTCGGGGGTGGGTTATTGAAGGGTGGTCGTGGAGCTTGATAGATCCCCGGTTGATAGATCCCCGGTTGTGCGTTCTGTGCGGGGTTGGGCCTTTTTGGAAAATTCTCGGGTATATGAAAGTTCACCCGAGGTTTATTTTGATTCCCCACATAATTAACATTGCCAACCTCCGGTTCCAAGATTACTACTTCCTCAACTACTTCCTCAATACAAGCAACCTTTTTAGAGGATGAGGCCTCTTCATCGTCGGGGTAAAGCTCGTCTTCTCGGGCCAACTGTTCCACTTTGTCCCATACACTTTGACAATCTAACCCAAGGAGATCTCCTCCCGCACCCGCGTTGAGTCTATGCCGAATACGTGACCTAACCCCATCATAGAAATGGAGTACTTGTTCATTCAACCCAAAATTATGATCGGGACATTTACGGAGCATGCCCTTATATCTAGCCCAAGCCTCGGCTAAAGATTCATTGCTCCTTTGCCTAAACCCTTTTATATTACTCCGTAGCTCATTTATTTTTGAGGGTGGAAAGAATTTATTTAAAAAGGCATCGACCAACTCACTCCATGTTGTAATAGATTGTGGAGGTAAGGATTTGTACCATGTTGTCGCCCTATCCTTCAATGAGAAATGGAAGACTCTTAGACGAATCGCATCAAGATCATGTGGGTGATATTGAATGGTCACAAGAGCCTCATCTATGGTTTCCAAATGAGCGTGTGGTGATTCGTGTGGTTCTCCATAGAAAGGATCTCCTTGCACCATATTAAAAATGTGAGCCGGAATGTGGTAGTTTGGTGTGAAGAAATTAGGCACGACTACGGGCCCCGGAATGGTATGGACCCTAGGTGGTAAGCTACCCCGAACCGACGGGAGTTGTGGAGGAGGTACCGCTTGCATGGCTTGTAGAACACCTTGTAACCACTCCCTAGTTTCCGGTGAGTTCATGTCCGGGAAATTTCCATTTGGGTTTTGGTTGAGATTATTGGCCATTTCTCTTGCTCGCCTACTAGTCCTAAGAACTCGTTCAATTTCGGGCTCCAACTCGTATAGAGGCTTGCTTGAGGAGCGGGTCATGCACCTCAAGAACCTAACAATTAAATACAAGAACAAAATTAGACTAATCACGAAAATAAAAGAAAATCAAGAAATGAACGAAAACTAAGAATTATTAAAAATGTAAACTAAAATAAACAAGTCCCCGGCAACGGCGCCAAAAACTTGACACGCTAAAAGCTAACGTGCTATGATAGCAAGTGCACTAGACGTGTGTAGTAATAAGTGGACAAAAAGTCCGGGTTGTCGAACCACAAGGACTTGAATTCTAGTTCATGATTTTCGATAAAAGATAAGACAATTAAAGTAAAGTGCAAGAAAAAGATTAAGCAATTAACGAACCAAAGAGAAACGTACTATAGATTTAATCTCACGTATGATAAAATGACTAAGGCACATGCTACAACCGAATCTACTCGTCAATATATATGAGCTACTCTTCGAATTATTAGACTCTTATTGCTTTGGTGGAAACTCCTAAATTAACTATTACCCGATGTCTCGGCACATAATAATCCTATGATTAATTGACGGTTCTCTAAATATGTCTATCCGAGAATCTAATCAAAAATCACGCATTAACGTTCTAGAGCTTCCCCGAACGAATCCGGCTAACAACACCCGAGAATCTTTACCTATTTCTAGGCAATCCCTCATTTGTTTCGGATGATGTGTTAATTCTCTTGCACCCTAATCTATTTTCTCTCGAACAACTAGATTAGGCAAGATAGCAAGCATATGGTGATCAAACACATGATTGGAATAAAAGCATAGAATTAACACACAAAGCAATAGGAGAATTAATACAAAGAGCAACTTCACATATATTGATTCATAAATTTGGCCTTCACATGGCCTTAGTTCTACAATATTAGCCTCTCATCAAAGCCTTAAGAAAATCTAATACAAACATATACATACTCATGGAAATAAACATGTAAATGCAAATAATTAAAACTCCCTCAATTGATTGATGATGGATCTTTGCTCTTGATCTTCAATCCTTAGCTCCTCTCTCTTTGTTCCCCTCCAAAAGTGATGAAGAACATGGTGATGAATGATGATGAGTGAAAAGTGATGGATCAAATGCCTCTCTCTCCCTCCTCTCCAAGATGTGTTCGGTCCAATTGTGCTCAAAAATCCTTAAGAAGACCACCAAAATCAGCTCCTCATGTGTATGTCCCCCCTAGTGTCCCCTCCACTACTCTTAAAGTGAGTAGTATAAAATTCCCTAAAGTAGATCTAGTAAGAAACATACTTATGACATCCCCCCCATACATGTGATGACCTCTTGGCTTTAAATGTTCCATTCCCCCATCAAATGATGATCTTTTGGCTGAAAGGAATCAAATCTCGGATGTGGCCACGCCTAGGCGCGGGATTTATGGCGCTCGGGCGCCCAAATCAGAATGTTGGGAGTATTTGCCTCTGTCTGGCGCAGTAATTGTATTTCCTTCATAACTCTCTCCACAAAACTCCGATTTGGATGATTCAAGTCCTCATTTGAAGCTAACACATAGTTCTACAACTTTGTAGAAGGAAACTTCATCCAATTCAGTCTCTAAAAATAAGAAAATATCGCTCGAACGTGGAAACTGGTGCAGATACGGCGCCCAGGCGTGGGCAAGATGGCGCCTAGGCGTAGGGGTGCATAGCAATTTGGCCTAAACTTGTTTTATACGTCATTTTTCATCCCGTTCTTTGATTGTATCCATTTAAGACCTGAAATCACTTAATGCACGAATTAAACGCACATGTGGCAAGAATCAAGCGATAAATGAACCTAAGACATAAATGCAAAGGGGCTTAAAAACACGTAAAAATGCCTCTTATCACTTAGAGAGAACTTTTACAGTAGAAGAATTTGGAAGTGATAAAGTTTTACTATAAAGGTTGTGAAAGGTTTAAATAGAAGGCAAAAATAACTCCTCAACTGGTAGATAAATGACACGTGTTCAGAAGTTAATTTTGAAAATAACAAAAAGTAAATCTTTGCCATTTACTCATAAAGACGGATGTCAAAAAGTGTGGTATAATGGGTAACTACTGTGGAATATAATGGTTTGAAATTCGAAGTTACTTTTTCAAAAACGTTTGAATAAATTTGAAATTTTCAGTGTGAAATACACGCGCCTGATAGTACACTGACACGTACTCAGACTGGTGCAATTACTGAACCGCCTAGTTTTTAGATAAGAATCATTAACCGTCAGTTTGATGTGATAAGCACATGTGGGCAGTTGTTAAATCTAATCTTTTGGACTTATCTACACGCTACTTTCAGCGATGAAAATGATGCATGATTTTCAGAGAAATTTACTTAGCGTTAAAGTGGGAATCTTTTTAACGCTGAAGTCTTTTAAGAACAAAATTTAATTTCTTAAAGTTAAAGATGAAATCAACCGCTTGGATTTATAAAAGACATTTTCATTTATTAGAGATTGATTTTGTCATACATAATAGATAAGCGCTAGGGATCAATGCATAAATTGTCAAAGTCATTTTTGATCACAGTCGCTTATGAATTGAGATAAGTATAATTTTAAAGTTCCCCCTAAATTTATAACTTATTTCAATTTGAAAAATGATTTAGACATAATCATAAAATAGATTCCCCCTAAATTATATGCCTATAAAATATGATGTTCTATGATTTAAGCGTTTAAATCAATCATACCTAATTCACTTCTTAAAGTGAGAAAGCGTTGTTCGTTGAGCGCTTTGGTGAAGATGCCAATTGTTTGTCAGTTCCAATAAAGTGCATGGAGATATCCTTCTTTTGAACATGGTCACGCAAGAAATGGTATCGAATTTCAATGTGTTTAGTTCTAGAATGAAGAATAGGATTTTGGGTCATAGCTAAAGGGCTTTGGTTATCACAATGGAATGGGGTAGGACTTAGGATTGTTCCATAATCTCTAAGTTGTTGCCTCAGCCAAAGGATTTGTACACAACAACTCCCACCGGCTACGTACTCTGCTTCAGCGGTAGAAGTCGCTATGGATTGTTGTTTCTTCTATGCCACAAAATTCGTCCATCACCTAGAAATTGACATGTACCACTAGTGCCTTTTCTATCTATTTTGTATCCTGCAAAATCTGCGTCTGAATAACCAATTAGTTCAAAAGGGGAGAGTCCCTTGGATACCATAAGCCCACATTTTGTGTGCCTTTTAGGTATTTAAGGATTCTCTTGGTAGCATTTAAGTGTGATTCTCTAGGATCACCTTGAAAACGTGCACACATGCATACCGAAAACATAATATCGGGTCTACTAGCGGTAAGATAAAGTAGTGATCCAATGATATCTCTATAGTTAGTGATATCAATTTTCTTTCCACTTTCATCTTTATCTAACTTAAGCGTTTGGTTCATTGGAATTTTTGAAGATAATGCGTTTTTCATTCCAAATTTCTTAATCATATCACGTGTGTATTTAGCTTGGTTTATAAATATGCCATTAGGGAGTTGTTTAACTTGAAATCCTAAGAAGAAAGTTAATTCACCCATCATGCTCATTTCAAATTGATCTTGCATCATTTTCGAAAATTTCTCACACAATCGCTTATTAGTAGAACCAAATATAATATCATCAACATATATTTGGACTAAGAGAATATCTTCATTATGGATAATTTTAAATAACGTTGTATCAACGCTGCCTTTTGAAAAGTCTTTACCTATAAGGAAGATAGAAAGAGTGTCATACCATGCTCTTGGTGCTTGTTTAAGGCCATAGAGTGCCTTATCCAATTTGTAGACCATACTTTTGCCATGGTTGTTGATGAATCCTAGAGGTTGCTCCACATAGACTTTTTCTTGGAGTTTACCATTCAGGAACGCACTCTTCACGTCCATTTGATATACTGTGAACTTGTTGAATGCGGCAAACGCTAAGAACATTCTAATCGCTTCAAGACGGGCTACTGGGGCATACGTCTCATCAAAATCAATACCCTCTTCTTGACAATAACTCTGAGTGACTAATCTGGCTTCGTTTCTTATAACAATGCCATCTTCATCCATCTTGTTCCTAAAAACCCATCTAGTTCCAATAACTCCTTGGTGAGTTGGTCTTGGTACTAGCGTCGAAACTTTGCTTCTCTGAAATTGGTTAAGCTCTTCTTGCATTGCTTCTACCCAACTTGAATCACTGAGCACTTCATCCACTTTATTTGGTTCCATTTGAGACAAGAAACTTGCGAACATGGCCTCATTGATTGTAGCGGACCTAGTTCTAACAGGTGCTTCAATATCTCCAATTACTAATAAGCCATTTTTGGTCTGGTTGGAACTGGTTGAGAGACTCTTGATTATCAATCACTTGACCCTCATTTGTCTCTGGCGCAGTCGCTGCATCATTCACAGTTCTATTTTGCTCTTGATGATCATTCTCTTCATGATCATCACTGGTTCTGATAATATCCTCATTTGTAACCTCATGAGTAACTTTGGGAATAGGCACAAAGATCTCATCATCCTCGTCATCACTGTCATCACCAAGATTGATTTGTGACGCTTGTTGGGCAAGATTTTCAATTCCTACATCATCAGAATCGACCTTGCTCGGTTCTTGGTTAGAATCATCAAACACAACATGAATGGATTCTTCAACCTTCGATTTGATCTTATTTAGGATGAGAAAACTCTTTCCATTTTTGGCATAGCCTAGAAAGATTCCCTCATCCGCTTTGGGATCAAATGTCTTTAGGCTGTGGGATCCATTGTTATGAATGAAACATTTTGAACCAAATACATGAAAATATGAAACGTTAGGCTTACGTCCCTTCCATAATTCATATGGAGTCTTTTCATGTTGCTTGTTGATCATGTTAGATATTATTATTGCTCTCCTAATTAGATTAGTATTATTATTGCTTTCCTAGTTAGACTAGTATTCTTATTACGTTATTTATCTTTTACCTTCTTTATAGTTTAGGGTTTTCTTGTATTCTCTCTCTCTTGTAACTCTATAAATATGTTACTCAATAATACAAGTTCCCTACGGGGTTTTCTCTAATCTAACATGGTATCAAAGCTAAAGGGTTTTTCTTTCAACCCTCATGATCTTTCGCTTTCGCTAGCTTCTACAATCGCCGTCCCCGTCCGGCTTCATGTATATTTTTTTTTCTCCTTTTGTTCTTCCTTCACTATGGTGAATATTTTGTAATTTAGTTTGGTTTTAGCAACTTATCTTTATCTTTTTCGTGTTTTAGCCGCCGCACCATCTCTTTTGGCCGTTGCCGCCGTAGTCTTTAGTTTTGTTAGTTGCCGCCGCTCACCTTTGGAAAAACGAGGACTTGGAGCCTCCGCCTTTTTATTTTATGTCGCCATCTTCTCTCTTTGGCCGAGGGCTACCGCTTAGCTGCAGGCTTTAGTTTTGTTAGTTGCCGCCGCCGCCACATTTTTTTTTGTCGCCGTCTTTTTCTCAAAATCTCTATGATCGAATTTCTTTGAATTCAGTCTCAATGTTCAAGACTTTCACGTTTTGACTGCGGGGGAGTGTTAGATATTATTATTGCTCTCCTAATTAGATTAGTATTATTATTGGTTTCCTAGTTAGACTAGTATTCTTATTACCTTATTTATCTTTTACCTTCTTTATAATTTAAGGTTTTCTAGTATTCTCTCTCTCTTGTAACTCTATAAATATGTTACTCAATAATACAAGTTCCCTACGGGGTTTTCTCTAATCTAACATGGTATCAAAGCTAAAGGGTTTTTCTTTCAACCCTCATGATCTTTCGCTTTCGCTAGCTTCTACCATCGCCGTCCCCGTCCGGCTCCTTGTATATTTTTTTTTCTCTTTTTGTTCTTCCTTCACTATGGTGAATATTTTTTAATTTAGTTTGGTTTTAGCAACTTATCTTTATCTTTTTCGTGTTTTAGCCGCCGCGCCATCTCTTTTGGCCATTGCCCCCGCAGTCTTTAGTTTTGTTAGTTGCCGCCGCTCACCCTTGGAAAAACGAGGACTTGGAGCCGCCGCCTTTTTATTTTATGTCGCCAACTTCTCTCTTTGGCCGAGGGCTACCGCTTAGCCGCGGGCTTTAGTTTTGTTAGTTGCCTCCGCCGCCACATTTTATTTTTGTCGCCGTCTTTTTCTCAAAATCTCTATGATCGAATTTCTTTGAATTCAGTCTCAATGTTCAAGACTTTCACGTTTCGACTGCGGGGGAGTGTTAGATATTATTATTGCTTTCCTAGTTAGACTAGTATTCTTATTACCTTATTTATCTTTTACCATCTTTATAGTTTAGGGTTTTCTTGTATTCTCTCTCTTGTAACTCTATAAATATGTTACTGAGTAATACAAGTTTCCTACGGGGTTTTCTCTAATCTAATGTGTTAGATATTATTATTGCTCTCCTAATTAGATTAATATTATTATTGCTTTCCTAGTAACACTAGTATTCTTATTACCTTATTTATCTTTTACCTTCTTTATAGTTTAGGGTTTTCTTGTATTCTCTCTCTTGTAACTCTATAAATAAGTTACTGAGTAATACAAGTTCCCTACGGGGTTTTCTCTAATATAATGTGTTAGATATTATTATTGCTCTCCTAATTAGATTAGTATTATTATTGCTTTCCTAGTTAGACTAGTATTCTTATTACCTTATTTATCTTATACCTTCTTTATAGTTTTAGGGTTTTCTTGTATTCTCTCTCTTGTAACTCTATAAATACATTACTCAGTAATACAAGTTCCCTACGGGGTTTTTTCTAATCTAATATGGTATGAGAGCCATGGCTGCGAGCCATGGTATCTCGATTTCTCGCTTCCGCCATCCTCGAGTCGCCGACCTCGTCCGGCGCACCTTATCTAGTTTAGTTTAGTTTAGGGTAGGTTTTTTTTCTTTATCTTTGTTTATGTTGTCGCCGCTCACCCTTGGAAAAACAAGGACTTGCAGTCGCCGCCTTATTTAATGGTTTTTAGACGAAACTGCTCCACATTGAGAAGCGTCTTTGTCGAACTGCCGCCTTATTTGATGATTTCCATACCAATCTGCTCCACCTTGAGAAACGTATTCGTCAAAATCTCTCTACTAAGCATTCTTTATGCTCGGACTGTCGTAACATCTTTTCTCGATTTTTGGTTCAGTCTCAATGTTCAAGACTTTCACGTTTCGACTGCGGGGGAGTGTTAGATATTATTATTGCTCTCCTAATTAGATTAGTATTATTATTGCTTTCCTAGTTAGACTAGTATTCTTATTACCTTATTTATCTTTTACCTTCTTTATAGTTTAGGGTTTTATTGTATTCTCTCTCTCTTGTAACTCTATAAATATGTTACTCAATAATACAAGTTCCCTACGGGGTTTTCTCTAATCTAACAGATCATACACCGGTTCTGAGTGTAGCAAGCAGTATTAATAGCTTCGGCCCAAAAAGCTTTGAGGCAGCTTAGACTCTGCAAGTATCGTCCTAACGGCTTCATTAAGCATTCTGTTCCGTCGCTCGGCAACTCCATTTTGTTGAGGTGTTCTAGGAGCAGAATACTCTTGAAGTATTCTAAAATCTATACAAAACTTCTCAACAAATTGGTTAGTAAATTCAGTTCCTCTATCGCTTCTAATTCTTTTCACTTTTAAATCTTTATAAGTTTACAATTGATGAATTAGCGATGTGAGCTTGACACTAGTTTCATCTTTGGTCGCTAGGAATTGTACCCTTGTATAGCGAGAGAAATCATCAACTACTACTAGCGAGTACTTTTTACCACTAACGCTCATGATTTGAATAGGACCAAACAAATCTAGATGCAATAGTTCAAGAACTCTAGAAGTAGATAGGTATGGTTTCTTCTTAAAAGTTGATTTAACTTGTTTACCCATTTAACATGCATCACATAAGCGATTCTTTTGAAATGAACCCTTAGGTAATCCCTCTACTAGATTTAGCGATATTAACTGAGAGATTGCTTTAAAGTTGAGGTGATTCATTTTTCTATACCAAAACCAACCCAATTCATTTTGACTTTTAGCAACAAAGCATGTGGGGTTGTTATCAATTGTAGAATTCCAATCCACTAAGTAAACATTATTTGTTATTTTTCTTCTTAATTTAGCAAACTTAGTCTTAGCGTCGTTAAAATAGCAGTAGTCACTTGAAAATTTTACTTCAAAGCCTTTATCACAAAATTGACTAATGCTTAACAAATTATGCTTAAGACCCTCAACATAATATACATCACTAATCATGATGTTCCCCCTATGCATGATACCTATACCTTTGGTTTTACCTTTGGAGTTATCACAGAATATAACTTGAGGAGCATTGGTTGCACGATAGTTGACCAAGAGATCCTTTGATCCAGTCATGTGCCTTGAGGACCCACTATCGAAGTACCAAACAGAAGTATCGGTGTTGGCTCTAAGTACCTGCATTTAAAGGACAGTTCTAATTCTTCTTAGGTACCCATGTTGTCTTGGGTCCTTCATTGTTAGTGACTTTGGTTTGAATTAAAACTTTAGGAACCCATATTTGCCTAGTCTTCATTGTTAGTGACATTGGGTTTCACATTGTGTTGTGTGTGTTGTTTGGGTGTATAGTAATATCCTTGATTATAATAGTAATCATAATCATCATAGTAGCGATAATATGATCTAGACCATTGTGGATATTGACGCTGGTATTTCCTGGGCGCTGGCTTAGGGTGCACTTTTGGTGCTGGACGCTTAGCGTTTCATTCATAGTGGTCACGTTTATCCTTAATCTTTTGAGCGTTTGGATGAACCTGTCTTTGTGAATTGTTTGCTTTTGCCTTTCCCTTACCTGAGTCAGCTTTGGCTTTCTCATTTGGCCTCGTACCATTGTCGCTTGGTTCATTTAGCATTTGTCTTTGTGAACCTTTCTCAACAAAGAAAACACGCTTTCCTTTGTTGTTTGCGGTAACATTAGATTTGTTTGGTTGTTTACCGAATTCATTGCATCCTAAACCAGTCTTTTCATCAAACATTCTTGTTACCTCAGTCACATTATCCAACTTTCTTGAAGCTTTTGATAATGATTAGATGAGCTGCTCTGATTTGGCAAGTCTAGTGATCAGATCAACTTCTCTCTTGACTATTATATCAAGATCGCTTTTCAATGAGTAATCTCACTCTCAAGTGATTGGTTCTTCTCAATGCAATGTTGCTGAACTTTCAACTCTGCTTTGAGCGTTACTTTATCACTTTTGAGTGATGAAATAATAGCGAGGTCATTTTGATATATTTTGGCGGCATCTTGACAATTTTTATAATATTCATTAACTTTGTCAAGTAATTCATCATAAGAAAGATGATGAGATAATTCAATGGTTACCTCTGGTAGCGAGTTATCAGACGCTTCATCATCTCTTCTCATGAGACAAATCAATGCTGAGTCACTTGTTGGCTCATCATCACTACTTTCATCTGATGATTCCAGATCCTCTTCAGGTGCGGAGAATGGTTCAGATTCTGCCAGCAAACCTTGTTGGCGAAGGTTACTCCTGAATTGGTTTCTATCCGCATAGTCTTGCCTTGTTGGCTTAGACACATTTGGATAAGGGCATTTTACCTGGTACTGCCCTGGTTTCCTGCAATTATGACACAAATTAGTTTTCATTTTCTGTTCAGTGGTTAATCGCTTTGAACCAACTGGTGCTGAGAGATTTTTAGTAGGAGTTATAGGCGCTAGGTAAGGAACTGGCGCTACTGGTTGAGGTGCAGAATATACTGGCGCTTGATACTGAGGCGCTGGTGCAGGGGGAGGGGTTTGAAATAAAGTTTGTCCAATAGGATTTCTCTTTTCATATCTTAGAAAATTCTTGAATTTCTTGACCAATAAAGCCATCTCTTTTTCTTTATTGGATTTCGTCATTTTCACCTCACTAACCGCTTTACCCTTACTCTTAGTGGTAGTGATTAAAGCTCCTGATTCAATCTCTAAAGTCGATATGTCCCTAACTTCACCCAATTCAAATTCAAATGCCTTTAATTCTGAAAACACATGTTCTGGAGTAAGAGTCTCCAAAGTGTGTGATTTTCTCATAGCAACAGTCTTAATCAAATAATTGCTCAGAAGACTTCTGAAAATCTTATTGACCTTTTCCTTGTTGGTCAATTCCTTGTCTAATGACGTTAACTCTGTAATGAGCAAAGTAAACCTTGCTTCCAATTGTTCTAGCGTCTCATTGGGCTGCATCTTGAAATGCTCAAATCTTTGCATGGCTATGGAAAGCTTGTTTTCCTTCATTTGTGCTGAGCCTTACACATAATAGCCAACTTATCATATTTCTTTGGAAGTGTTACATTGCTTGATCTTGTTGAACAATACATCATTGTCTCCTAATGCTGAGTACAGTGCACTTCGTCCAACATTATCTAGATTTGCTCTTTTCTGATCATCTAGCGTCCATTCTAACTTGGGTTTCTCGACATATCCATCTGGAGTGGCTTCATCAACTCCAGGTGCTCGAGTTATCACTTTCATGATCTTAATGGGGCCATCTAAAATTACATCACATATTTCATTATCGCAAGAACATAAATACCCGAATGCTTTAAGTTTTCAAGAATCATAGTTTGACTCTACCAACTTAGGCATTTTGTTAAAAGCCATAATGAGATGTTTTGAGAGAGAGTTTTAAAGCAACAAAGTTTTTGAAAAATGGATCTAAATAAGCAGTTACGCTAGGAAACTCTTTAGGTTTCAACTTCAACCGCTCTGATACCACTTGGTGGTCCCAAGTGGCATACGAAAGGGTCTAGAAGGGGAGGGGGGGAGTTGAATAGACCCTGAAGTCTTTTTGGACTTCAAAAATTCGTATCACTTTTAAAGGTTAGAACGATTAGGAAGCCGAGCGCTTGGATCAGGCGCTACAGTAAAGATAACTTAGACTTAGTGATTTTGGCAATTTACCAAACTAGGGTAATGCTTAGATCGCATAATCAGGGTTAGCACAACGGGAATGATTTTAAAGCTTTAGCGTTCGTTTTGGTTAAATAGTCGCTTAGCAGATTAACTTGTCTTTTTCAGAATAGATTGAATAACATAAAACAAGACAAGAATAAAAGTGAATGACACAAGATATATAAGGTTCATTGGGTGATGTAATCCCAGCTACATCCTTCTTCTCCTTTTTCACTTGGAGGGAATTTACTAAGATGATTATCAAAGAATCACACAGAATCTTCTACAAGATAGTAAATAGGTGAAAATGATCTCGGGCACCTTGATCACAAGGATTTCAGCACCAATGAAGATCTTCTTCTACAAGCTTCTCTCACTCAAAAATACTGCCTGTAAGGGGTTTCAACAACTTTCTCACTCAGATGAAAGGTTGAGGGTTTTATCACAAGGGTTTGTTTGTTTTTCGAAAGATCAAACAACTTGGAATATCTCAGTAAGAATTTAGGTTTTTTCTTTGGAAGAGGTTTGAAATATTTGTGACTGTATAGAATGTATGTAAAAATCTTGAAAGATTTTTGGCTATGGAGTTTCTAAGCTTTTTCTTCAGCAAATTTTTCTTGAGCACGTACGTATATCTCTATCTCTCTGTGTATTTTAGGGTTTGCTGGGAAGGAGGTATTTATAGGCAATTCTTGGGATCTGTCCGTTGGACACATGTGAGAGTGTGCCTTTCACGCGGCGCGTGATTATACCTTTTCTCTGACATTCCTAAATTCCTGTTGGTTCCGATTGGATGGGAGCAGCTATAAACTCTGAAGTTCTGATAGTCTCGTCAAAAGGTGGCTTGTCCACAAGTCTTATTGGCTTATCACATTTATTGCTCTTATCAGGCATTTAATGCATTTGAATTTATTTCCCGTTTGAAATAAATGTCCGTTGAATGATTGCATTTAAGTCATTCATGACTTAAGAATTTATTTCAGGTGAATCTGATTCTGATCGCTAGAGTGCTTTGAGCGCTTGATCCATAAATCCTGAAATGGTCCTTTCGCGTTTGACAGACGCTAAGAATAAATCTTCATCTTCTTTTGACTTCAGACGCTGATCCTCAACTTCATTTCTAATGGACTCACCTAGAATTCTATTAGTGATTCGGTATCTGATACTTAGTCTAAAATCTACAAAGATAAAAATTACAAGCCTAACAAAATTACATACTTTCAAAAGTTTATACAAAGGATCTATGAAACATAAACTTACATTATATTTGGGGTCTAACATAAAATCTAATCTTGTCATCATCAAAACATCTAACATGAAATTTCCTAACACTAATATATTCAGTGTATGCTGGATTCTATATTCGCTAAACGCCGAAAGACAATTTTATCCTAGTGTTAAAAGGAAAAACATAGGAAAGGATAAAATACATTGTCTAAGACAAGTACTTACCCTGATAATCACCAAGTTCTGTTGAGAGAGCTCCAGTAGTGGGCTCGGCGATTAGTGCGGAAGGAGAGGTGATAGGAGTCGTTTTTGCATAAGTTTTTAGGCCTTTTTAATGACAATTTAGGCTCGTATACGATTTATTTCGTGCTACTCATGCGTTTAATATATGTGTGAAGTGATTTCAGGTAGTAAGCGACGATGGACGAAGAAAAGGGAAAAAGACGACTCGTTTCATCCACTTTGCTCTGGCTTCTGAAACTCCCGCCCAGGCGCCAGTTTTACCGTGCCCAGGCGCCACCCAGGCAGAGAAAAATCAGTGTTCTGAAGCGCCCGCCTAGGCGCCCCATGTCGCGCGCCTGGGCGCCCCTTACCTCCACGCCTGGGCGCCCAGGAACTTATGCCCCAAGAAATAAACGCCACATAGGCGGCGCCTAGGCGCCAATCAACTCCCGCCTAGGCGCCGCAATAACAGATTTTTGAGGGTATAAATAGGAATTTTCAATTCATTTGAATGGGGGAAATCTGGGAGATTAGGGGTGATTTGCTGGGTTTTGGGCCATTCTTCATCAACTCTAAGAGGCTAAGAAGGAGATCTAGCTTGGGATTGAAGCTCTTGACTCGGATACATCATCAATCAAGCAATATAGGGAGTTTTCATATGTTTTTCATTACATACTTGTCTATGATTATGTATATGACTACATTAGGATCTTCTATGTTATTGAGTATGAGCTAAATTTGTGAGATTAAGGCCATGTGAAGGCCAATTTATGAGTCAATATATGTGAAGTTACTTTTTGTATTAATTCTCCTATTGCTTTGTGTGTTAATTCTATGCTTTTATGCCAATCATGTGTTTGATCACCATATGCTTGCTATCTTGCCTAATCTAGTTGTTCGAGAGAAGATAGATTAGGGTACAAGGGAATTAACACATCACCCGAAACAAATGAGGGATTGCTCCTAGAAATAGGTAAAGATTCCCGGGTGTTGTTAGCCGGATTTATTCGGGGAAGCTCTAGAACGTTAATGCGTGATTTTTGATTAGATTCTCGGATAGAAATATTTAGAGAACCGTCAACTAATCATAGGATTGTTATGAGCCGAGACATCAGGTAATAATTAATTTAGGAGTTTCCACCAAAGCAATAGGAGTCTAATAATTCAAGGAGTAACCCATATAAATTGACGAGTAGATTTGGTTGTAGCATGTGCCTTGGTCATTTTATCATACGTGAAGTTTAATCCATAGCTTGTTCCCTCCTTTGGTCCTTCGTTTACAATTGTTTTAGTCCCGCTTTACTTTAAGTGTCTTTTACCTTTTTGAAAATCAGAAATTAAAAATCTAAGTCTCCGTGGTTCGACAACCCAGACTTATTTTTGTCCACTTTTATTACTATCGCGACTAGTACTCTTGCTATCCAAAGCACGTTAGGTTCTAGCGTGTCAAGAGGGAGTAGAAAGACCAGATGATTCTCCAAGCGCTGGTTCTTTAAGCACTGGCTCGGAGGGAACGCTAGTGGATCCTCCTGGTGTAGAACGCTTGCATGTTATTGACACTTCCTCTTCTTCTTCTTCCTTGTCTTCTTCTGGAACCATAACAAATGCGGGAGGGGGAGAAGGGGATTTGGGAGAAGAAGAGAGAGACTTTTGCTTCCTCTTTGACTCTGGCTTCTTTTTTTGTTTTTTGGCTGGCTTTGATGGCTCAACGACTTTCAAAGTGATTTTTTTTAGGTCGCTTTACCACCGCTTCCTCTTCTGATGATTATGAAGACGAAGTCGCTTGCTCTTCATCATCGCTGCGAACAATACCTTCCGCAAGGAGTCACTTAAGCTCTTCCTTGGGAACCACTGCACCATCCCGTCGCTTTGGGTTTCAACAACTCACCGACAATATTTTTCCCATAGAACTTAAGCACTGGAATTTTCTTACTAGTGGTGTTGACGAAACCGCTAACGCTTAAAACAAGACTTAACATAATCCCATAGGGCTTGGGATTCCCTGACTTAGCCATTGCTGCTTTAAAGCGATTAAAGACGTACAACGACCAATTTATCTTCAACTTGGTCAGAATGGCTACCATCATCTTATATTGAATGTTTGAGATCTTATCGAAGCTACCTTTCTTGCACTCTACCATTTTCGAGCAGATGTTATCCAGAATAACATATTCGCCCTTTATGTCATTTCTCTTGAAATTTGGTTCATATGCAGCGTCTACTTCATCTTTCTCCACCAGTTCCCAGATCTTGGTGGCGTCTCCAATAGTGACTTCTTCAAGTTTTCCTCCATCAATGGGCAGTTGCAGTAAGGAAGATAAAAGTTGAGGAGTGAGAACAAAGGTCTCTTGGGCAAACAGAAGGACGCCGGAAATGGAGTTTCCATCGTCAGAAATTTTAGCGTTCTTGAAGAAGAAAAGGGTCTCTTCCTCATAAATATTTGAATGGGAAGAAATCATTTCTCGTAAACCAGATTCTTGGATAAGGGAAAGAACAGTCCTCAGAGGAAAGTTCTGGTTATCGAAAAGATAGTCCCAGTTTACCAGAAATCCAGCATTGACTGTGACTGGTTTCGGAGTTTTGGTAGATTTTCCGGTGGTAGATTTGGAAGATTTTGGTGGTGCCATTGATGAAGGTTTGAAGCTTTTTGAGAGAGTTAGAAAGAATGCTTTTTGCCTTGAGAGAGGTTTTATAGCAAAGAGAGTTTTGAGAGTGATAAAGCTTTTTTATAAAATTTGGAAGGGTTTAAATAGAGGCAAAAAAAAAAAAACTCTTCAATAGCTTGGATAAATGCCACGTATCAATAAATTAATTTTGGAATAACAAAAATTGAATCTGAGCCGTTTAGTCATGAATACGGATTTAAAAAGGTGCGGTAAAATAGGATTACTGCTGTGAACTATTAAATTTTGGAGTCCGCGGTTACTTTTTCAAAAATGTTTGAAATTTTGAATATGTTCAGCGTGAGTTGCACGCGCTTAATGGTACACTGATACACACCCAGACCTGCGCATTTACTGAATCGCCTATTTATAGGAATCATTAACTGTCAGTTTGATTTAATAGGAGCGCGTGCGCAGTTGTCAAATCTTATTTTTTGGACTTATTCACACACTACCTTTTAGCGATGAAAACAATGCATGAATTTCTGAAAAAGTTACTTAGCGTTTAAGTGGAAATATTCTTAATGCTGAAGTCTTTTAATAACATTCAATCGCTTTGAAAAGACATTTTCATTTAATTTTATTAGAGATTGATTTTGTCATGCATAACAGATAAACGCTAATGATCAATGCACATAATTTTGAATTTTTTTAATCATAGACGCCTATTGATTTGAATAAGTACAATTTTAACATTTCCCCTAAAATTGATAACTCATTTCAATTTTGAAATCGCTTAAGACAATATAATAAAGTGGATTCCTCCTAAATTATATGCCTATAGAAGATATAATGCTTTATAATTAAGCGTTTAAATCAATCATACCTAATTCACTTCTCAAAGTGAGAAAACGTTGTTCGTTGAGCGCTTTGGTGAAGATATCTGCCAGTTGTTTGTCAGTACCAATGAAGTGCATGGAGATATCTTTCTTTTGAACATGGTTACGCAAGAAATGGTAGCGAATGCCAATGTGTTTAGCTTTAGAATGAAGGACTGAATTTTGGGTCATAGCTAAAGCGCTTTGGTTATCACAATGGATTGGGGTAGGACCTAAGATTGTTCCATAATCTCTAAGTTGTTGCCTCGTCTAAAGAATTTGCGCACAACAGCTTCCAATGGCTACATATTCTGCCTCAGCGGTAGAAGTCTGTATGGATTGTTGTTTCTTACTATGCCACGAAATCAATCTATCATCTAGAAATTGACATGTACCAATAGTACTTTTTCTATCTATTTTCCATCCTGCAAAATCTGCGTCTGAATAACCAATTAGTTCAAAAGGAGAGTCCCTTGGATACCATAAGCCCACATTTTGTGTGCCTTTTAGGTATTTAAGGATTCTCTTGGTAGCATTTAAGTGTGATTCTTGAGGATCATCTTGAAAGCGTGCACAAATGCATACCGAAAACATAATATCAGGTCTACTAGTGGTAAGATAAAGAAGTGGTCCAATGATACCCCTATAATTGGCGATATCAATTTTCTTCCCACTTTCATCTTTATCTAACTTAAGCGTTTGGCTCTATAATTGGTGGTCCAATATTGAAGATGATGATCTCTAAACCCGTTCCCTCTATAATTGGTGGTCCAATATTGAAGATGATGCATTTTCCACACCAAATTTATTAATCATATCTCTTATGTATTTAGCTTAGTTTATAAATATGCCATTAGGGAGTTGTTTAACTTGTAATCCTAAGAAGAAAGTTAATTCACCCATCATGCTCATTTCAAATTGATCTTGTATCATTTTCAAAAATTTCTCACACAATCGCTTATTGGTAAATCCGAATATAATATCATCAACATAAATTTGGACTAAGAGAATATATTCATTATGGGTAATTTTAAATGACGTTGTATCAACGCTGCCTTTTGAAAAAACTTTACCTATAAGGAAGATAGAGAGAGTGTCATACCATGCTCTTGGTGCTTGTTTAAGGCCGTAAAGTGCCTTATCCAATTTGTAGACCATACTTTTCCCATGGTTGTTGATGAATCCTAGTGGTTACTCCACATAAACTTCTTTTTGGAGTTTACCATTCAGGAAATCACTCTTCACGTCCTTTTGGTACACTGTGAACTTATTGAATGCGGCAAACGCTAGGAACATCCGAATCTCTTCAAGATGGGCTACTAGGGGATACGTCTCATCAAAATCAATACCCTTTTCTTGGCAATAACCCTGAGCAACTAATCTGGATTTGTTTCTTATAACAATGCCATATTCATCCATCTTGCTCCTAAAACCCATCTAGTTCCAATAACTCCTTGGTGAGTTGGTTTTGGTACTAACGTCCAAACCTTGCTTCTCTCAAATTGGTTATGCTCTTCTTGCATCGCTTCTACACAACTTGAATCACTGAGTGTTTCATCCACTTTCTTTGGTTCCATTTGAGATAGAAAACTTGCGAACATGGCCTCATTGATTGTTGCGGCCCTATTTCTAACAGGTGCTTCAATATCTCCAATCACTAGCTCTGGTTGATGATCTCTAAACCATTTACGATCTGGTTGGAACGGGTTGAGATATTCTTGATTATCAATCACTTGATCCTCATTTGTCTCTGGCGCAGTCTCTACTTCATTCACAGTTCCAATTTGCTCTTGATGATCATTCTCTTCATGATCATCATCGATTCTTACAGTATCATCATTGATAACCTCACGAGTAATCTTAGGATTGGGCACAAAGATATCATTATCCTCATCATCATCACTATCATCACCAAGATTGATTTGTGATGCTTGTTGGGTAAGATCTTCAATTCCTACATCATTAGGATTAACCTTACTCGGTTCTTGGTTAGCATCATCAAACACAACATGAACGGATTCTTCAACCTTCGATTTGATTTTATTTAAGATGCAAAAACTCTTTCCATTCCTGGCATAGCCTAGAAAGATTCCCTCATCCGCTTTAGGATCAAATGTCCTTAGACTTTGGGATCCATTGTTATGAATGAAACATTTTGAACTAAATACATGAAAATATGAAACGTTAGGCTTATGTTCCTTCCACAACTCATATGGAGTCTTCTCATGTTGCTTGTTGATCATACACCGGTTCTGAGTGTAGCAAGCGGCATTGATAGCTTCGGCCCAAAACCTTTGAGGCAGCTTGGACTTTGCTAACATCATCCTAGAGGCTTCTTTAAGCATTCTGTTCCATCGCTCGGCAACTCCATTCTATTGAGGTGTTCTAGGAGAAGAATACCCATGAAGTATTCCAAAATCTGTGCAAAACTTCTCAACAAATTGGTTAGTAAATTCAGTTCCTCTATCGCTTCTAATTCTCGTCACCTTTAAATTTTTCAAGGTTTGTAATTGACGAATTAGTGCTGTGAGGTTGACACTAGTTACATCTTTGGTTGCTTGAAATTCTACCCATGTATAGCGAGAGAAATCATCAACTATTACTAGCGAATACTTTTTACCACTAACACTCATGATTTGAATAGAACCAAACAAAGCTAAATGCAACAGTTAAGAATTCTAGACGTAGATAGGCATGGTTTCTTCTAAAAAGATGATTTAACTTGTTTACCCATTTGACATTCATCACATAACCGATTTTTCTGAAAGGGAACCCTTAGGTAATCCCCCTACTAGATTTAGTGATATTAACTGAGAGATTGCCTTAAAGTTGAGGTGATTCATTTTTCTATGCCATAACCAACCCAATTCATTTTAACTCTTAGCAACAAAGCATGTGGGGTTGTTATCAATTGTAGAATCCCAATCTACTAAATACACATTGTTTGTTCTTTTTTCTTTTAATTTAGTAGACTTAGTCTTAGCATCGTTAACATAGCAACAGTCGCTTGAGAATTTGACTTCAAAGCCTTTATAACAAAATTGACTAATGCTCAATAAATTATGCTTAAGACCCTCAACATAATATACATCACTAATCCTGATGTTCCTCCTATGCATGACACCTATACCTTTGGTTTTACCTTTGGAGTTATCACCGAATATAACTTGACAACTGTTGGTTGCACGATAGTTGACCAAGAGATCTTTTGAACCGGTTATGTACCTTGATGACCCACTATCAATGTACCAAACTGAAGTATCGGTGTTGGCTCTAGGTACCTGCATTTAAAGGGCAATTCTAATTCTTCTTACGTACCTATGTTGCTTTGGGTCCTTCAATGTGAGTGACTTTAGTTTGAATTAAGACTTTTGGAACCCATATTTGCCTTGTCTTCTGATAGGAGTCATTTTCACACGTGCTTTTAGCCCTTTCATTGACCATTTAGGTCCATTAATAGCGTGAATTGTGCCACTCGTACTTGTAATATTTGTGTTAAGTGAATTTAGGTATTAAGCGATGATACACGAAGAAAAGGGCATAAGACGGCATTACAAACAAACTCTAGAGAAACGTTCGCACGCTGGCGCCTAGGCGCTACATTACTCGAGCCCTGGCGCCAGAAAATGAAGAGAAGTAGTAAGTGTGCACAGACTCACGCCCAGGCGCCAGCCGAAGAGAAAAAGAGGTAGCCCACGTAGCCACGCATTTCGTGCCTAGGCTCGATACCTCCCATGTTCGAGCGCCACCTATGTCACGCCTGGGTGCCGCCCGAATTTTCTCCCAAGAAACTCCTACCACGTAGGCGGCACCTAGGCGCCGATCCACCCGCGCCTGGGCGCCGCTGTAACTGTTTTTGGAAGCTATAAAAGGAAATTTTGAGCTCATTTGGAGGGTTCTAACTCCTAGGGATTCAAAGGGATTTTCTGGGTTTTTTGGCCACTTTCTCATCAATTGAAAGA
Source organism: Buddleja alternifolia (assembly GCA_019426215.1). NCBI lineage: Eukaryota > Viridiplantae > Streptophyta > Magnoliopsida > Lamiales > Scrophulariaceae > Buddleja > Buddleja alternifolia. The sequence continues at coordinate 15,546,425 of CM033400.1, read as the reverse complement.
GATCAATAAGGAAGGTTAGCTTGGGGATTGAAGATTGAAGTGAAGATCCATCATCAATTCAACATAGGGAGTTTTAATAGCTTTCTCTTTTCATTATTGTCCATGAATATGTATTTGAATCTATCTATGTCTTTTATGCCATCAACTATGAGCTAAGCTTGTAAGATTAGCGCTATGTAAGGCCAAATTGTGATTTATGCTTATAATAGAGGATTGTTGAAGTGATTCTTATGTTGTTATGTGGTGTGAATTTGTGTTTTTGCTTGTTTGACGTATGCTTGATTACCATATGTTAGAATCTCATGCCAAGGTGAATATTTTGAGAGAAAATTGACTTAGGATGCAAGAAATTCACACCATAACCCGCAACCAATGAGGAATTGCCCTAGACATAGGTAAAGATTCCCGGGTGAAATAGTTCGATCTAAATTGAGTGAGCTCTAGTGCGTTAATGCGTGTTTAGTGATTAGATTTCCAGGTAGATATACTTAGGAAATCATCATTCTAGCATAGGAGTTTAGCACGAGACATCGGTTATCCTTTACCCTAGGAGCTTTCACCATAGCAACATAAGCGTAAACCTTCAACGAGAATCTTTATAAGTATAATTGAGCAATTTGGACCTAACATGTGCTTTAGTCTCCCTTTATAATTGGTTTTCAATCCTTCATGTGTCTTTGTTATTATTTTACGCGTTTAACCTTCAATTACCTTTACTTTAATTGTTTATTTCATTACGAATCTTAAACTAAAATTCAAGTCCTTGAGGTTCGTCAACGAGGACTTATTGTCCACACTTATTACTATACACGACTAGTGCACTTGCTATTCAAGCACTTTAGCTTCTAGCGTGTCAACTTTTTGGCGCCGTTGCCGGGGACTTGTTTATTTTTAGTTTCTGATTTTCATTTACGCTTTCATTATTCTTAGTAGTTGTTTATTTATTGCTTTTCTTTTATTTTCTTATTAGTCTAATTTTGCTTCTTGTGCTTAATTGAAAGGTTTGACTTGTGGTGCATGACCCGCTCATCCAATGAGCCCCTATACGATTTTGAGCTCGAGATAGAGCGTGTTCTTTGGGCTAGTAGACAAACTCGAGAAATGGCCCACAATTTCAATCCAAATCCGAATGGAAACTTTCCCGATATGAATCTCCCAAAAAATAGGGAATGGTTGCAAAATATACTCCAAACTATGAAATCGGCACCTCCACCGCCTCTTCCATTTGTTCGTGGTAATCAACCACCACAGGTGCACACTACACCCGGACCCGTTGCCTTCCTGGACTTTGCTACTCCACATTTCCACATTCCTTCTCATATGTTCGGGATGGTTCAAGTAGAGCCTTTTTATGGTGACTCGAGAGACTCTCCTCATGACCACCTAGATCACTTTGAGAATGTGATCTCTACTATGCAATTCAACCCATGAGATCTTGATGCCATCCGCTTCTGATTATTTCATTTCTCCTTGAAGGATGAGGCGACGCTTTGGTACAAGTCATTACCCCCACAATCAATTGGAACATGGGATGATCTAGTAGATGAGTTTCTCAACAAATTCTTTCCTCCATCAAAAATCAATGAGCTTAGAAGTGAGATCAAAGGGTTCAAATAGGCGAGGAACGAGTCTTTAACATCCGCATGGGCAAGGTATAAGGGTATGCTATGGAAGTGCCCCGATCACAATTATACACGAGATGAGCAAGTGCAACATTTCTATAATGGAGTCCAATCTCGAATTCGACACCGACTCAATGCGGGAGCCGGTGGTGACCTTTTGGGCCTTGATAGTAGAACAGTGTGGATTAAACTTGAGCAAATGGCTAGGGAGGATGAACTTTACCCCAAAGATGATGATGAGATTCCTCCACCAAATCGAAGGGTTGCTTGTGTTCAAGAATTAGAGGAAGTGGTTGCCCCAGAACCGGAGGTTGTAGATGTAAATTTTGTTGGGAATCATAATCGACACCAGTTGAACTTTCATATACCTGAAAACTTCCCAAGGAGACCCAACCCCACACAAAATGCACAACCGGGCATTTACCAATCCCCGAGTCCTCCTTTCAACAACCCACCTCTGAGGCAAGGCAATCTAAATGTGCAAGGACAAGGGCAAGTACGACCTCCCACGATCGACGAGCGACTTGATGCTCAAATAAAGAAGTCGATACGACGATCAATGAACTCCGTAATATGATGAAGGATATGTTCATGGAGATGAAGGATATGCAAACACAAATGGGTCAAATCTCGAATGCGATTAGTGCAAGAGCCCTGGGAACTCTACCAAGCGACACAGAGAAGAACCCAAAAGAACAATGCTATGAAATTACTTTAAGGAGTGGAGCACAATTGGAAAATGAATCAGTCAGAGTATCGGCGCCCAAGCGCTAGACACACCTGGAATTCAAAATCTGCTACGCACTCCCGCGGCTAGGCGTGACTCAGATGGCGCCTAGGCGCCGGACCTCACTCAGCAGGAAGAGTTGGTATGCACAGCCGTGCTTGAGCGCCACTTTCCACACTCCCAAGAGTAGCCAACTTCGCGCCCAGGCGCCGATATCACCGCCCAGACGTCATTTCCTGCTACTTCTAGTCTTGGTTCCTCGACTCCAATGCCTCCTCCTCCCATTCAGATCCATCTTCCTCTTCCAAATGCACAGAAAAAGAAAAAGAATGAGATGGATCCGAGTTTCCTTCGTATTTTGTCTATTCTTCGTGAGGTGAGGATAAATATTCCTTTTGTGGATGATATTTTGCAAATGACAAACTATGTTAAATTTTTCAAGGATATTCTATCCAACAAGAAAAAGTGGGAGGAAAATAAAACGGTTTGTCTAACCGAGGAGTGCTCCGCCGTCTTACTTAACAAATTACCTTACAAGCTAAAGGACCCCGGGAGTCTCACAATACCGTGCACTATTAGCCATCTCAAGTTTGACAAAGTTCTTTGTGATTCGGGAGCGAGTATCAACCTTCTTCTCTAGTCTATTTTTAAAAATCTAGGCCTTGGAGATCTTACGCCAACATCCATGTCCGTGCAATTGGCGGATCGCTCTATCAAGAAACCAAAAGGCATTATCGAGGATGTCATTGTACAAGTTGACAAGTTCTTCTATCCGGTTGACTTCGTGGTTCTCGAAATGGATAGTGACATTGACGTCCCCTTGATTCTAGGAAGACCATTCCCAGCCACTAGCAATGCCAAGCTTGACGTGGGAAAGGGTAAGTTGACATTGAAGGTGGGTGATTGAAAGGTGATATTCGATGTATATCATGACATTCAACCGCCTATTGATGATCTTACTTGTTCTTATGTCGATGCTATTCACCTTTTGTTTGATGAAAAATGCGCACTTGGTAAGACTAAGGGCATTCTTACGGTGGAGGATGAGGTCCCCAATGAGCAACAAGGCAAGTTGAGAAAAGATGATTTTTGCATGAAGTACATTCCACCGCATCTACGTGTTCGTGAGATCGATAAGACAAATCCAAAACGAAGGTCTAATCTCAAATCACCACAATATGAGTGGAGACGAGTGGGGTCCATGAACAAAAGGAGGAATGGCAAGGATATTGTCGTTCTAAATGGGTCACCTATTTGAACCTTAAAGCATAGAAGTCAAGCTAATGATTATAACAAGCGCTTCTTGGGAGGCAACCCAAGTTTGTAAGTTTTCTTTTCTTTTCGTTTTCCTTTTTGTTGTGTTTGTTCCATCTGTTTGTTTTTAGTAGAAGCATGTTTGTTTTAGTTATCTTGTGTTTTGTTGTTGGTTGTTTTTTGTTCTCGCTTCTATCCATTATTTAATGCTTTGTCCGGCTAGCATCGTTTAATGTGTAGTTGTTGCATTCCTTGCTCACACCGCTGTTGCCACTCTTGGATACATTTGCATTCGAGGACTCGGGTTTGCTTTTCAGCAACCCTATTGTTAGGAATTTCATGTTAGATGTTTTGATGATGACAATTTGGACTATATGTTAGACCCCAAAATATGTAAGTTTGATTTTACTTAGAAATTTGTATATGCTTTGAAGCGTTACATTTGTAATAGGCTTTGTTTATTTTTATTCTAGATTGTTAGGCTAAGTCGTCTTAGACTGAGCGTCTGATATGTTCTGAGTGAGTTTATCGGACGTAAAGTATGAAGACTCAAGCGCCTGAAGTCTAAATGAAGATGAAGATTCCAAGCGTCTAGAATGACCAGCTACATCAAGCGTCACTCGTAGGATAGAAGTGATTCAAGAATGAATAAGCGTCTATCAATGACTGATTTCACCTGAATTTATTTCTAAGTCCAGAAGGAGTTTAATACAAATATTCTCAATGCATTAAGTGCCAACGGGCATTTAATTCAAATGCATTAAATGCTGATAAGAGCATTAAATGTGATAAGCACTTTCAGACGTACGGAGAAGCCACCCTATTGGACTGTCAACTATTCAAAGACTGCAGCACTAATTTTTGTGCAACAGATTTTCAGGAAAAAGGACAAAAGTTGTTCACTCGCGGAAGTGAGAGACACGCGCTCGTGCATGTGTTAAACAGACACTTTTTCCAAGAATGCCTATAAATAGGACTTGAACAACAAGCCAAAAAAAGAGAACAATTATCAAGTCGAATTGCTGTTGCATTGAAGTCTCGTTCCTTACAATCTCAGAAAAACTAGAAGATTCAAGAAAACATTCCTTTTGTTTTTCTTCAATTCCTGAGACAGTTAATCAATATCTCAAACATTCTTTTTAGAGAAACCGACATTACTATTGCGATATTCCTAGTTGTTTGAACTTTATCAAAATCAAACAAACCTTTTAGAAAAACCCCTATCCAAGCCTCGCGATCTATGTGAAGTCGAAGTTGGATACTTGCAGTATTTCTGGGTGAAAGAAACAAGTGGATTGAAGTGATTTGGAGCAGAAATCTGTGTGATCAAGGAGCTCAAGTCATCGACATCCATCTCTCCCTAATTTGTAGAAGATTCTGTGTGATTCTTTGAGAATCATTTTAGTGGATTGCCTCCAAGGAGAAGAAGGACGTAGTTGGGATTACACCACCCAATGAACCTTACAAATATTGTGTTCCTTACTTTACATTCAGTTTTCATATTGTCATATCATAAACTGATCAAGTAAAACTTAATCAAACGCTAAGTAACTAAATACACTTTCTGTGACGTTAAATCTTTTAAAAAGAAGACTACAAAAGTCATTCTGCTGTGCTAACACTGATTAAAGAACTGAACGCTTAAACCTACTTGGTTAAAGTATTTAAATCTTGAAGTCTAAGTTAACTTTCTAAAAACAGTCTTCATGAGATGCTTCGCCTAAGCGTCTATATTTCAAGTAAACGCTCAGTCAAGTGTTTATATTTCAAGCGTCCAAAACCCTTTTAATACGAAATTTTTTGAAGTCGAAAAAGAATTCAGGGTCTATTCAACCCCCCACCCCTTTTAGACCCTTTCGTATGCCAGTTGGGACCAACAAGTGGTATCAGAGTGGTTAAAGTTGAAATTTTAAAATTTCCAAGCATAACTGCTTGTTTAGATCCTTTTCAAACTTAGTTGCTTTAGATTTTAAACATGACATTTGCCAAAGTTCCCAAACTGACTGAGCCAAATTTTGACACATGGAAAGTCAAAGCATTTACATATCTCTGTTCTTGTGATGATGACATGTGTGATATTATTTCAGATGGGCCAATCAAAATATATAAAATTGTCACTAGAGCGCCTGGAGCCACGGAAGACACTCCAGATGGTTACGCTCTATATACGGCTATTGGTGATAATGACAACCTATTTAACAAGATCAAGTCGTGCAAAACCACTAAAGAAATATGGGATAAGTTGGCTACAATTTGTGGTGGTTCAGCACAGATTAAAGAGAACAAACTTTCCATTGCCAAGGAAAAGTTTAATGGATTTAAGATGTTACCCAATGAAACTTTAGAGCAATTAGACATAAGATTTACAGCTCTAGTTACAAAACTTACATCGTTGGGAATGGATTTACAAAATTGGGAAATGGTGGTTAAGATCTTTAGAAGTTTACCAAGTAAATTCTTGATGAAGACAACCGCTATGAGAGAATCAAATATGTTGGATATCCTAACTCCAGAAGACGCCTTTTCAGAGCTCAAAGCATTTGAGTTTGAGTTGAATTCTGCTAGTGATGTAGTGAGTAGTCCGGTGATTGAATCTGGAGCGCTTATAGCATCAATCAAAGGTAAATTGGGTAATAAAGGAAAGAATTTGTATATCAATGAGGAAGAGGAGTGGGCTTTGCTGAATAGATTCAGGAAGTTCTTGAGATATGAAAAGAAAGGAAAAGGTTTCAATAATCAAGGACAGAATTCATATCAAGCGCCTTCTCCGATGCAACAACAGTTTCAAGCGCCTCAGTATTCTGTTCCTTCACCCCAAGCACCTGTTCAGTACCAAGTGTCTACTCAAAATCTCTCAGCTCCAGTGGTCTCAAAACCACACACGGCAAGGTTAACAAATGAACAAAAGATGAAAACTAATCTTTGTTATAATTGCAGGAAACCAGGGCACTACCAGGTACATTGTCCTTATCCAAATGTATCCAAGCCCTCAAGGCAGGATTACTTGGATAGAAACCAATTCAGGAGCAACCTTCGTCAACAAGGTTTGCTAGCGGAATCAGAACCAGCATCCGCACCTGAAGATTTAGAATCATCAGAGGAGAGTAGTGATGATGATCAGCCATTAGATGACTCAGCGCTCATATGTCTTATGGCCAGAGATGATGAAGCGTCTCCTGAGGTAATTAATGAATTATCTATTCCTCTCTCTTATGATGAATTACTTGACAAAGTCAAAGAATACTACAATGAATGTCAAGAAGCTGCCAAAATATATCAAAACGATCTCACTATTATCTCATCACTCACAAGAGATAAAGTAACGCTCAAAGCAGAGTTGAAAGTTCAGCAACAATGCATTGAGAAGAACCAATCACTTGAGAGTGAGGTTATTCAATTAAAAAGCGATCTTGATATTATAGTCAAGAGAGAAGTTGATTTGATCACTAGACTTGCTAAATCAGAGTAGCTCATCTCATCATTATCAAAAGCTTCTAGAAAGTTGGATAATGTGACTGAAGTAACTGGATTATTTGGTGAAAAGACCGGTTTAGGATGCGATAAACTCCGTAAACAACCTAATAAATCTAATGTTACGGCGAACAACAAAGGAAAGGGTGTTATCTTTGTTGAGAAAGGTTCACAAGGTCAAACACAAAATGAATCTAGCGACAATGGTAAGAGGCCAAATGAGAAAGCCAAAGCTGACTCAGGCAAGGGTAAGGCTAAGGCAAATAATTCACAAAGACGGGTCTATCCAAATGCTCAAAAGGCTAAAGATAAGTCTGCCCACTGTGAATCAAGCGCTAAGTGTCCAGCACCAAAAGTGCAACCCAAGCCAGCGCCAAGGAAATACCAGCGTCAATATCCAAGACAGTCAAGATCATATTATCGATACTATGATGATTATGATTATGACTACCATTATAATCGAGGATATTACTATACACCCAAAAAGCACACACAACACGTTGTGAAACCCAAAAAGGCCAGTATTCCTACAATGAAGACTAGGCAAATGTGGGTTCCTAAAGTTCTAATTCAAACTAACAATGTTACTAATGTTAAAGGACCCAAGCAACAATGGGTACCTGAATAGAAGTAGAACTTCCCTTTTGATTGCAGGTACCTAGAGCTAGAGACGATACATCTGTGTGGTACTTCGATAGTGGATCGTCAAGGCACATGACTGGTTCCAAGGATCTTCTAATCAACTATCGAGCTGCCAATGGTCCTCAGGTTGTATTTGGTGACAACTCCAAAGGTAAAACCAAAGGTATAGGTACTGTGCATAAGGGGAACATCATGATAAGTGATGTTTATTATGTTGAGGGTCTAAAGCACAATTTATTAAGCATAAGTCAATTTTGTTATAAAGGCTTTGAAGTCATATTCTCAAGCGACTGTTGCTATATAAATGACGCTAAGACTAAGTCTACTAAATTGAAAGGTAAAAGAACTAACAACGTATATTTGGTAGATTGGGGTTCAACAGTTGATAACAACCCAACATGCTTTGTTGCTAAAAATGAATCTAAAATGGGTTGGTTATGGCATAGAAAAATGAATAATCTCAATTTTAAGACAATCTCTCAGCTTATAAGTCAAAATCTTGTAGAGGGATTACCAAAAGGACCATTTCACAAGGATCGCGTTTGTGATGCTTGTCAAATGGGTAAACAAGTCAAATCATCTTTCAAAAGAAAACCTCATCTATCCACCTCTAGAATACTTGAACTACTTCACATGGATTTGTTTGGACCTGTTCAAACGATCAGTGTAAGCGGTAAAAAGTACACTTTGGTGATAGTAGATGATTTTTCTCGATTTACTTGGGTGGAATTTCTTTCATCCAAAGATGAGACATGTGACAAGTTAACAATGCTTATTCGGCAACTTCAAATATTGAAAAATCTTAAGGTTGCAAGAATAAGAAGCAATCACGGTACTGAGTTTACTAACAAGATTGTTGAGAAGTTTTGTGCAGAGAATGGAATACATCATGAGTATTCAGCTCCCAGAACTCCCCAACAAAATGGTGCTGCTGAGCGCCGGAACCGAAGGCTCAAGGAAGCCGCTAGGACGATGTTAGCAGAATCCAAGCTTGCTCCTAGGTTTTGGACCGAAGCGGTCAACACTGCCTATTACACTCCAAATCGTTGCATGATCAACAAACAGCACGGGAAAACTCCATATGAACTATGGAAGGGACGTAAGCCAAATGTTTCATACTTTCATGTCTTTGGTTCAAAATGTTTTATTCATAATAATGGATCCCAAAGCTTAAAGACATTTGATCCTAAATCGGTTGAGGGAATCTTTCTAGGCTACGCCAAGAATGGAAAGAATTTTCGCATCCTAAATCAGATCAAATCGAAGGTTGAAGAATCTATTCATGTTGTTTTTGATGATGCTAACCAAGAACCGAGTAAGGTTAATATAAATGGTGTAGGAGTTGAAGATCTATGTCATCAAGTGTCTAAGATCACCATTAACGATGATAGTAACGATGATGATGAGATCTCAGTGCCACCTCCTAAGATTACTCGTGAGGTTACTGTGGATGTTTATGTAAGAAATGTTGATGATCATGAAGAGAGTGATCATCAAGAGCAAACAAGGATTTGTGAACTTGAAGCGCTTACGCAAGAAGGTAGTCAAGCGTTTGATCGTCAAGCGCCTGTTCAACCTCTTATCCCTTTCCAACCAGATAGATTATGGCTGCGTGATCATCCACCTGAGCAGATTATTGGAGATATTGGAGCACCTATTAGGACTAGAGCCGCTACATTCAATGAGGCTATGTTCGCAAGCTTTCTATCTCAAATGGAACCTAAGAAAGTGGATGAAGTGCTAAGTGATCTAAGTTGGATTGAAGCCATGCAAGAAGAGCTTAATCTGTTTGAACAAAATAAGGTTTGGACGCTAGTACCAAGTCCAACTCACCAAGGAGTTATTGGGACTAGATGGGTTTATAGAAACAAGATGGATGAGAATGGAATTGTGATATGGAACAAGGCCAGACTCGTAGCTCAAGGATATTGCCAAGAAGAGGGTATTGATTTTGATGAGACATACGCTCCTGTCGCATGTCTTGAAGCAATCCGCATGTTTCTAGCGTATGTAGCGTTTAACAAGTTCATGGTGTATCAGATGGACGTGAAGAGTGCTTTCCTGAATGGTAAACTCCAAGAAGAAGTATATGTGGAGCAACCACCAGGATTCATCAACAATCATGGTAAGGGTATGGTCTACAAGCTAGAAAAAACACTTTATGGGCTTAAGCAAGCACCCCGAGCATGGTATGACACTCTCTCTATCTTCTTTATTGGTAAAGGCTTTTCAAAAGGCAGCGTTGATACAACGTTATTTAAAATCACCAGTGACGAAGATACTCTCTTAATCCAAATTTATGTTGATGATATTATATTTGGTTCTACTAACAAGCGTCTGTGTGAGAAATTTTCGAAAATGATGCAAAAACAATTTGAAATGAGCATGATGGGTGAATTAACTTTTTTCTTAGGATTACAAGTTAAACAACTCCCTAATGGAATATTTATTAACCAAACTAAATATACAAGAGATATGATTAAGAAATTTGGTATGGAAATTGCATCATATTCAAAAATTCCAATGAGCCAAACGCTTAAGTTAGATAAACATGAAAGTGGAAAGAAAGTTGATATCACTAATTATAGAGGTATCGTTGCATCACTTCTTTATCTTACTGCCAGTAGACCTGATATTATGTTTTCGGTATGCATGTGTGCATGATTTCAAGTTGATCCTAAAGAGTCACACTTAGTTGCTGCCAAGAAGATCCTTAAATACCTAAAAGGCACACAAAATGTGGGCTTATGGTATCCAAGGGACTCTCCTTTTGAACTAATTGGTTACCTAGATGCAGATTTTACAGGTTGCAAAATAGATCGTAAGAGTACTAGTGGTACATGTCAATTTCTAGGTGATAGATTAGTTTCATGGCATAGTAAGAAACAACAATCCATAGCTACCTCCACAGCCGAAGCTGAGTATGTAGCTGCAGGAAGTTGTTGTGCACAAGTGTTATGGATGAGGCAACAACTTAGAGATTATGGAATAATCCTAGGTCCAACCCCCATTCATTGTGATAACCAAAGCGCTCTAGCCATGACTCAAAACCCTGTTCTTCATTCCAGAACCAAACACATTGATATTAGATATCATTTCCTTCGTGACCACATTCAAAAGAAAGATATCTCCATGCACTTCACTGGAACTGACAAACAATTGGCATATATCTTCACTAAAGCGCTCAACGAACAACGTTTTCTCACTTTGAGAAGTGAATTGGGTATGATTGATTTAAACGCTTAATCATTTTGCATCATACTTTATTAGACATATAATTTAGGGGGAATCCACTCGATTTATGTCTAAAAAGATTTCTTTAAAAATTGGTACAAGTTATCAATTTAGGGGGAACCTTAAAGTTGCACTTGACCATAACTGCAAGCGTCAATGATCAAAATTTTCAGATGCATGATTATCAACGCTCAGTATTACTTATACATAAAATATTGGATGCTCAAACATAAAAAAACTTTTCAATCCTAAGCCTCTAATTTTCTAATGATATATCAAAAAGTGATATATGTTAAGCGTTGAACTTATTCCATTCAGCACTTAATATAAAATTATTTATAAAAGTCATGCATAAATTTTACAAGCTTCTTGAAGTAGGGGGGTAGACTTAAAATATTTTGTACTCTACTTGCACGCTTCTATCACATCAAACTAGCGGGTAATCAAAAACTTTTCAAAATGACAGTTCAGAGATAGCACATGTTTGTGTACGTGTCAATGTACCATCAGGCGCGTGTGTTACACTCTGAAAATGCCAAACGTTTTTAAAACTCTAACTCGGACGTTAAATCATTATATATGGGAATTACCAAATGTAACTTCTCTCTCTTACATCCGCAGTTAATATTTTCATGGATGAGATTAAAAAGTCTTTACACGTGTCTAAATCCTACAGAGACTGGAGAACACAAGTTTCAAAATTCATTACTGTGTCATTTATAACACAATTTCTGCAGAAAAATCATTCACTTTTACTCAAAAATTTCTGCAAATTTTACTCTCTCTCTCTCTCTTTCTCAAAGCAAAAGAAAATCTCAGTTCACTCTACTTTCAAAAATGGCACCAAAGAAAGCTTCGTCTACTGCTGCCGAGTCTATCATCAAGGTTACTGAAGGCCTTGTTGTTGACTGGAAATTCTTGTATGATCAACCCCAGATCAACCTGCATGACATGATGGACACTGTTACTAAGGCCGGGCTTAAGAATTTCTTAACATAATATTCATATTTCTTTCCGATGGAGGTTGACATTTTCTGGAGAGCTGCTAAACTCTAGGAGGACAAGAAGTCTATCTCTTGTCTTCTTCCTATGTCTAAAAAGGAGGCACTTAGGGAATTTGTGTTGTCTGCTACATCCATTGGAAAGAACTTCAAACTTCCCAATGAGGATGATGCACTGGATAGTGTTACTCTGGCACAAATCAAGGAAGCATGGACGATTATGAGGGCTTATGATGGTGTACCCTACACCCAACACTTTGAAAAGAAAGATACAGTATCACAATACCGTCTGTTGGCTGATTTCTGCAACAAGATTATTGAATGCAGAGTGGGCACATTTGATAAGGTCAACCCCACACAATTTCAGATGATGACAGCGATACTCATCTCTATCCAAATCAACTGGAGTGAGTACATCTTTGGAAGGTTTAGGGACTATCTGAACACCCCAAATAAATTGTATGGGCTTGTTTTAAGTGACCTTCTGTACAGATCAGACTGTGTTTACTCATCTGGTCTCCCTCTGAATAAGACCAAGTTTTTGGGAAAAAGGATTCTGACCAATCTATTCAATCCTCCCAAAGTTGGTGGTGCTACTAAACCACTTTCTGAGCGTCAGACTGTACGTGAAGCGTCTGATGAAGAGGCTGAGCGTCCTGCTCAAGAGGAAGCCGTGAAGCGTCTGTCTGCTACCAAGAAGAGGGCTCCTAGAAAGCCCAAGGCACAAGTTGTTCCTGCTCCTCAAAAAGATGATGAGGAAACTGATGAGGATGCACAGGACAAGGTACCTCTCAAGCGGAGGAAGCTGGAAGGAATTATTAAACAAATTGAATTTGATGAACCAGCTGCTGCTCCTCCCACTCAAGTGCTCAAAATCTTCAAGTGTTCCAGGACAAGCAAGCGTCGAGCTGCTCCTGTTCCTAAAGAACCTGAAACTGTTGAGCCAAGCGCTCAAGTTGCTGTTAAGCCAAGCGCTCAAGTTGCTGTTGAGTCAAGCGCTCAAAGTATTGCTGTTCAGACAAGTTCTCAAGGTAAGTTTATTTCTTCCCACAACATTTCTATTCCTACATCTGTAGAAGATCCTGCTCTTATAGAGGATAGTTCATGTGTTACAGCTTTAGTTCTAGCTGCTGCTGAAGCATCAACAAACGTCAACCTAGATGTTGAGATGACAGAAGTTGTGGCTATTGCCAAAGTCGTTGTCGCAGAAGCTGCTGCAATTGAAACTGAGGAAACTGCTCCCAAAGAGGTTCAAACATCAATTCCTGTTCCAGCTATAACAGAGGCAGGATCAAAAGGTCAAAGCATTGCTGAAGACGTTACAGAGCCACGACACTTCTTCCAACTGGACACGCTGAAGACGATTGATCATTCAATCAACTATATGCCCCCAGCGCTCAAAGAAGATTTCATTCCTGCAGGCTATAATGAAGAAAGATATTTTGCTGCTGAGAATGAGATTGCCCAGCTGATTGATATCGACAGTAAAATCAGGGATATAGTGTTTAACACTGAGCTGATAGAAATTGAGAGGAAGTACTATCTGGCCATTCAACTAGGAAAAACTCCTGGTCAAATACCGTCTTCTCTCATTCTTCAACAAGACAGATAAGGAGAAAGAACTCCTAGATGTGATGTGGATCTGCAAATTACCTCGACTATGGCCACATCAAGCCTACAGGTTTTGCTCTCAGAGACTACAATATTCGTGTGTATGAGCCTCTTCGCCCTATCTTTCTCAATCCATCAGAGGCAGTCTTGAACAGAGAAGGCTACACACACTTTCCTCATATTGCCAATAGTCCTGAAAATCAAACTTCGGTCAATCCACTTCGCCTACGGAAGAATAAAGCAGTTCATGCCGGTAAGCGTCTCGAATCTCTCACAGATTTGATCCAGACTGAAGCTGATGCATATTTTGATAGCGTCTGGAATGCTAACTATCAGACTGGTAAATATCGCTTTGAATCTATCAGAGATATTCACCATGAAGGCATTAGAGCTATTGTCAACGCTGGCACAAACTACTGCATGAACGAAGTCAATTGGGTTGAAGCGTATATGGGTCATCAATATACCGTCACAGAGTTAGTTCAAGCTCCCCATTTATTTGACATAGGCATGCATGACAAGAAGCGTCATTTCGCCAAGTATTACCTGAAGAAGCGTCAACAGAGAGTTGGACCTGTTCTCAAGCTCCCACTAACTAGACATCAGATTGAACAGTGTCTACGTCAAGAGCTTCACAGATTGTCCATTACTCCTCTACATTTCAACGCTCAAGCGTCTACCAGTGGTAGTACTCAAATTACTAGCTTGAATTTCGCTCCAAGCCACTGTGAAGATAACTTTAATTTGATGGTGAAGATTATGACTCCCTTATCTCATTTCGACATAATCTTCACTGCCAATCTCAGACAATGGAACGGCTCAGTAATCAATTCATTTCAAGGATATCCACTGCTCCCTTCTATCCGCAAAGAGGTACTCAGTCATTATGAGTTTGTCCTCTCACTGCTAGAAAGAACTCAGGGACTGGCTCAAGCGATCTATCCATATTTAGAAGAGTACTATGCTGCTTATGTGCCTGAAGATCAGCGTCTCAAGTTTCTTCCTTCTGACTGCTTGATTGGATTTTCCAGAGATTCCTCCCCAGATTCAATTTTCTCTATCTGTCAAGCGCCGTCCAAAGTCTTTCCGAATCATGTGCTTGATATCATTGGTCCTATGCACATCAGGGCCATTGATAGTCCCCTTCGCAGATTCATTTCCGATAATTGCATTTCTAGCACCAGACTCACTGAACTTTTAGAAGCTGCGTCCACTTCCTATGCCGATTTAGCAAATTAGAACTTCCAATTCAATAACTTTCGCTAATTAGGGTCAGCGTTTGAGGAAGCGCCTGCTAAGTCAGTTGAAGCGTACACTTCTGAAGCTGCAAGTATTCCAGCGTCTGCTGAAGAACCAGTTCAAGCGTCTCAACCAGAGGATATTCCTGACGCTCCTGAAATCGTTGCTGCTGATATTGCTGAGGATCTTTCTCTTGACGTACTCAAGCGGCTGTTGGTGAGTGCAAACAAGTTTTTCAAGAAATGCATGATGCTACTCACGCCAACCAACTTGCCATATAAGAAGAGTTTGAAAAGTGCCTCGAAACCCTAGAGACATCTCTGAATGATGCTACCAGCGCCAAGCTCCTCGCACTGCAGGAACGCTTCGACAAGCGTCTGGACGACATCACAGACTCTATGTCTCATATTGCTCATCAGGTAAGTTTACTTACAGAACATTTTCTAAAGTCTGATGATGTCAACAATGAAAGAGTTAGGTGCCCAACGTGCCATTTGTTGGGCGTAGTAGCCGACTCTTTAAACAGTCTTATATTGTATCTTGTCAAATTATTTGATAAAAGGCATATTCTTCTTTATCTTATCATTATATGTAATTAGATAAAGTCCCCTAGATCACTCTTAAGCTATGAGATGTGTTTGGTATCGGGGATGCCAATCATGGAATTTGTCTCTAAGGTTGTGGTCTTAAAAATGTTCCAAGTCATAGAATCATTGAGATAGGGATATCAATAACTCGTAAAGACTTGCACGTACAATGCACACTCTTGGAGAGTGTATCCTATTCCATGGATACTGATACGGTGTACATCAGTGCATGTATGTGGGTTCTCGTTGGATCGAGTAAACTGAACAACCCCGCCGAGATTCCATATTGGAGTCAATGTCGAATTTGGAATCTCCTCGGTTACGTAGGCGTAAGATTGGTCCTCTTCACTTGAGGCACCATTGGTCGTCTCCTGCATCGCTCACTGTACTTAGATTTGTCACACGATTCCAGGTGAGTCATAAAGTGGGGCATATTGGGTCCAGTCTGGTTATGTACGGAGGCGCGTGAGTTCCAAGAAAGAATCCGTCACTGATCATTAGCATCGGCGCATATCCTATGTACTTCACAGTGTATTGACCAAGGGACCCTCCGGCCGAAGCAGTATCAATAAGGAGGAGTAGTGTTTCCTCGCTTGATTGATAAATTGGTCAATGTCACTTAGATCGATATACATAGAATCGAGTTACTGGGATTTCGACTGACATCCAAGTCCTAGATTCGATTGGGATATTTGATGGAAGGATTTTACTTCTGCAAAAATCGTAATGCAGAAAGGTCACCTAATAATTGTTCATAGCTAGGTCTTCTTGGCGCGTGGCTAGTACTAACCTTGATTTGTAGGAACCATGAATTAATCGGTAATTAATTCTTGGTCGGATTAAAATACTTGGAGTAATTAAATCTAGCAATGAAAATTGCAAAGGCACAACGGGGTTGTGTTCCTACTACTAGTACATGAACGAACCTATAATGGGGTTACACACTTACTCAGGAAAGTTCAATTGCTATGTGAATATTAATCCGGTTTAGGATTAAAGTGAAATTGATTAATGAGATTAATTAATTAAGTGGAAGACATTTTAATTAGTAGGCTTGGGAAAATAATTTTTCTATCAATTAATCTTGGGGATTAATCATTAACGGAAATTATTATTATCCGGGAATATATTTAAGCTACTAATTTTACTATTAATTAATCATGAAGATTATTTAATTAACAAGTCTTGGAAGACTTGGGAGTCATTTTAATTAAGTTGGACTTAATTAAATGAAGTCACAAGAGTGAAATTCAAAGCTAGTCAAAGTTTGACTTGTAATGTTTTTTAAATGAAGAAGAAAATGAAAAATATTCTCTTACACATGTGGTGGTAGTTGAGAATGGAATGGTAGGTGAGAATGAGGTGGTAGGTGAAGAAAAACAAGTCTTCTACTCCACCTAACACCATATGGCCGAAAATTGGTAGCTATAAAAGGAGGTGTTCTTGTTCTCATTTAAAACTTGATGAAAACTTAAAAAGAAAAAAAAGCTTAGAGCTTAGTTCTTCATCTCTAGATTTTTCTAGCTTCTCTTTTGATTCTTGAAGACTTTCTTCTATAGAACTTCTTCTTGAAGATTAGTTGTAAAAGATTATCTTTCATAGATATTTCTTTTAGTAACTCTTCTTGTCTTCCACCTTTCACTACATAGACTCCATTTTCTTAGAGCATATATCTAGCCAATCTTTTGCTTAAGGTATGAACTTACTTGAGGTGTGTCCTTGTAGAGGCTTTTTTTCTTTAGGAGCTTATGGTGGTTTGATTCGAACCCCTCCATGTTGAGGTGAGGATTCGAAAATGAGAGCCAAAGTTTTTGGTGTGGTTTTCCTTGTGTTGTGGTTTTACACCCTCACTTTAATAAAACCCTAAATCTTGTAATCGGTTTAAAACCCCTTTACTCGTATTAGTTTTTGTTGTGCATTACTTTGACCCCCTAGCTTGGGATGCCGATATATATGTGTTTTATATACTTTATTTCTTCCGTTGCGCCGGCATCGCTTGTGGGGGCATACCGATCCTAACAAACAAAGGGGAAGAGAAGAAGAAAGGAGAAAAGAGGAAAGCGTCTAGTTTAAGAGCTCAGAAGCCTCCGCCTCCTAAGCGTCAAGTTTTACCTTCTCCTTCTATGCTAAGTCTCCCTTCTTGGATAACTGCTGTTGGAGTAAGTGATTCTGATGGAGCGTCTAGTTGAACGCTAAGAGAACCTCCACAAGCACTCTATCCAAATCTACCAATACCTTCTAGAGCACTGCTTGAACAGTTTGACATCCCTCTTCAAAGAGCATCTATTCCAGAACCTACAGATTCAAGAATTTTAGCTGAAGAGAGGCAGATGTCTGACTTCATCCGAACTTTCAGAATTTGCCTAAGGTATATTGGTATTGACCCAACTGATTGGGATAAATACTTTACTGCTTTCAAGAAGAGACAAAAAGAAGAAAATAAGCTCATAATCAACA
This sequence comes from Buddleja alternifolia, assembly GCA_019426215.1. Classification (NCBI taxonomy): domain Eukaryota; kingdom Viridiplantae; phylum Streptophyta; class Magnoliopsida; order Lamiales; family Scrophulariaceae; genus Buddleja; species Buddleja alternifolia. Next base: position 15,528,580 of record CM033400.1, on the reverse strand, counting down.
AAGATCATGAAGTGATGATGACTTTGGAAGATAACCTAACTGAAGCTATCCGAGCTGAAATGCCCAAGCGATACAAAGTTAGACCAAGTCGTTAAAGCTTTTTGATTTGCATTATCTATATTCTTGTCTCTTATATTTTTTTTTGGTTGTAAAATGCTTGTAATCATTGATATATAAAATGCATTTTTCAGCTGAATCATCTCGCTAAAGCGTAACTACTGTATCTAACCTTATCTAATCAAAGCTAACTTTTACTTTGGCTGTCTAACTCTTGAACTATAAAAGAGTAAGTATTGCCATCATCAAAAAAGGGGAAATTGTTAGGAATTTCATGTTAGATGTTTTGATTATGACAATTAAGACTTTATGTTAGACCCCAAAATATGTAAGTTTGATATTACTTAGAAACTTGTATAAGCTTTGAAGCGTTAGATTTGTAATAGGCTTTGTTTATTTTTATTCTAGATTGTTAGGCTAAGTCGTCTTAGACTGAGCGTCTGATATGTTCTGAGTGAGTTTATCGGATGTAAAGTATGAAGACTCAAGCGCCTGAAGTCTAAATGAAGATGAAGATTCCAAGCGTCTAGAATGACCAGCTACATCAAGCGTCACTCGTAGGATAGAAGTGATTCAAGGATGAATAAGCGTCTATCAATGACTGATTTCATCTGAATTTATTTCTAAGTCCAGAAGGAGTTTAATGCAAATATTCTCAATGCATTAAGTGCCAACGGGCATTTAATTCAAATGCATTAAATGCTGATAAGAGCATTAAATGTGTTAAGCACTTTCAGACGTACGGAGAAGCCACCCTATTGGACTGTCAACTATTTAAAGATTTCAGCACCAACTTTTGTGCAGCAGATTTTCAGGAAAAAGGACAAAAGTTGTTCACTCGCGGAAGTGAGAGACACGCGCTCGTGCATGTGTCAAACAGACACTTTTTCCAAGAATGCCTATAAATAGGACTTCAACAACAAGTCAAAAAAAAAGAGAACAATTACCAAGTCGAATTGCTGTTGCATTGAAGTCTCGTTCCTTACAATCTCAGAAAAATATTCCTTTTATAGGAAAATATTCCTTTTATTTTTCTTCAATTACTGAGACAGTCAATCAATATCTCAAACATTCTTTTCAGAGAAACCCACATTGCTACTGAGATATTCCTAGTTGTTTGAACTTTATCAAAATCAAACAAACCTTTTAGGAAAATCCCTATCCAAGCCTCGAGATATGTGTGAAGTCGAAGTTGGATACTTGCAGTATTTCTGGGTGAAAGAAGCAAGGGGATTGAAGTGATTTGGAGCAGAAATCTGTGTGATCAAGGAGCTCAAGTCATCGACATCCATCTCTCCCTAATTTGTAGAAGATTTTGTGTGATTCTTTGAGAATTATTTTAGTGGATTGCCTCCAAGGAGAAGAAGGACGTAGTTGGGATTACACCACCCAACGAACCTTACAAATATTGTGTTCCTTACTTTACATTCAGTTTTCATATTGTCATATCATAAACTGATCAAGTAAAACTTAATCAAATGCTAAGCAACTAAATACACTTTCTGTGACGCTAAAGCTTTTAAAAAGAAGACTACAAAAATCATTCCACTATGCTAACACTGATTAAAGAACTGAACGCTTAAACCTACTCGGTTAAAGTATTCAAATCTTGAAGTCTAAGTTAACTTTCTAAAAACATTCTTCATCAGACGCTTCGCCTAAGCGTCTATATTTCAAGTAAACGCTTAGTCAAACGTCCAAAACCCTTTTAATACGAAACTTTTTGAAATCGAAAAAGACTTCAGGGCCTATTCAACCTCCCCCCCCCCCTTTTAGACCATTTCGTATGCCACTTGGGACCAACACCTATGGTGATGTGTACTTTGCCCTTCTCTTTTTCGAACATTGGGGATAATATTCATGTTAAGTTTGGGAGGGGGGGGGGGGGAGAGTATACTAAATCCCTTAAAGTTGTGTTTATCCATGTTTTATATATTTCAGTCCAACTTTTTTTTGGGGTGGGGGGGGGGTGGTGCCTCTACATATGAAGCTTGTGCAGATTTGAAAATTTTTGGATAGAATTTCAACCCTTCACTTTGATGCATTGAGAATGGTTAATTTGAATACATGGCATGTTTTCTCTTATCAATGTGGATTTTAGTGACTATACACATCGTTTTCTTGCTTGTGGGATCCTAAACGAGACTAGATTGTTCTTAAGATGATTCACATATGCACATAAATCGAGGGTAGAGAAGTTGAGTGGGTAACCATTGTGAAACACTTAAAGGCTTGATCCCAGAAATATCAATGTAGAATATTCACATGTGTTATGAGCTGAGAATGTTAACTTTGTATGTTTAACAAGAATAAAAGAGGTTGAACATTGGTATGAATGCAAAAGTCAGGCTTAATAGATACTGGGGGCGAAGAGCACCATGCCTAGAATACTGTACTATTATGCTAATTTGAGCTAAGCTCAAGCCAATGCAAGTGTGAAGTGAATAAGGACCTAGTTTGGTTTTGTGGCCTTTGACACTCGAGCAATTAAGCCCTTAGGAGTGTCTCTACACTTAATACCCTAAAGCCGTCCACTTTGGGAGTTATTGGCCGAATGTTCGTTACAAGGGTGTCATAGAAAGCCTAGGAGAACCAAACAGTGCACATGGTCTAGCCTTTAATGTTTTGAGTTGAAAGTTGCATAAGTTAACGCCTAAAGTGGATTAAGTGATGAATTTTAAGTGGCTATGAAGTTCTTTTCAATTCTCGTGCCATGTAACTAATCGAAAATTGATAGATATGGGATTAATACTTGAAAAGTGGTAAGAATGCCACTCGACTATAATACTTGAGATTTATTACACTACACCCTTAGGATGGTCTTTTCGATGTTAAGGCGTAACATGAGCAAGTGTGTGACGTGTATATATATGTAAATTTGAGCTTAAACAGATGGATTCATGCCATTGTATATTTTTTATAATCATATTGATTTGCGTTGATTGATTGGGGTTGAAAATCTTACGATTTTGTGGGTATATCGTATGCAAACCCTCACGAGACTATACTTGTCCTTTGAGGTAACTCAAGGGTTCAAAGACTTGTTGCATTCTCTAAATGCAATCGTGTACTCCACAAAAGTGAGTTAGGTAGTTTTTCTTTTTGTTTCTCCCATGTTTGATGATGTTTTTCCTATCCTATAGCTTTTATTGCTCGAGGACGAGCAATTGATAAGTTTTGGGGGGGGGGGGGGTGTTGATAGGAGTCGTTTTTGCATGTGCTTTTAGCCCTTTTATTGACAATTTAGGTCCATTAATAGCGTGAATTGTGCCACTCGCACTTGTAATATGTGTGTTAAGTGAATTCAGGTATTAAGCGACAATACACGAAGAGAAGGGCAAAAGACGGCATTTCAAACGAACTTTAGAGAAACGTTCGCATGCTGGTGCCTAGGCGCCACATTACTCGTGCCCTGGCGCTAGAAAATGAAGAGAAGTAGTAAGTGTGCACATACCCACGCCCAGGCGCCAGCCGAAGAGAAGAAGAGGCAGCCCACGCAGTACGGTGCCTAGGCGCGATACCTCCCGCGCCCGAGGGCCACCTATGTCGCACCTCAGCGTAGCCCAACTTTTCCCCCAAGAAACTCCTGCCACGTAGGCGGCGCCTAGGCGCTGATCCACCCGCGCTTGGGCACCACTGTAACCCTTTTTGGAAGCTATAAAAGGAAATTTTGAGCTCATTTGAAGGGTTTGAACTCCTGGGGATTCAAAGGGATTTTCTGGGTTTTGGGGCCACTTTCTCATTAATTAGAAGAGATCAAGAAGGAAGGTTAGCTTGGGGATTGAATATTGAAGTGAAGATCCATCATCAATTTAACATAGGGAGTTTTAATAGCTTTCTCTTTTCATTATTGTCCATGAATATGTATATGAATCTATCTATGTCTTTTATGCCATCAACTATGAGCTAAGCTTGTAAGATTAGGGCCTTTTGAGCCTTTGGATGAACCTTCTTCTGCGAATCATTCACTTTCGTTTTCTCCTTATTTCCTGAGTTGGTATTGACCTTCTCATTTGGCCTCTTACCATTGTCCTCGGGTTCATTCAGCATTTGACTGTTTGAACTCTTCTCATCAAAGGATACATCTTTTACTTTGTTAGTTGCCGTAACCTTAGGCGCTTTTGATTTTTGACCAAATTTATCACAACCTAAACCGGTCTTTTCACCAAAAAGTCTGGTTACTTCAGTCACATTATCTAGGTTTCTTGACGCTTTGGATAATAATGAGACAAACTGCTCTGATTTGACAAGTCTAGCGATCAATTCAGCTTCTCTCTTGACTATCATATCAATATCACTTTTTAATTGAATCATTTCACTCTCAAGTGATTGATTCTTCTCAATGCATTGTTGCTGAACTTGCAACTCTGCCTTGAGCGTCATTTTATCACTTGTGAGCAATGAAATAATATCGAAGTGATTTTGATATATTTTGGCGGCATCTTGACATTCTTTGTAATACTCAGTTACTTTGTCAAGTACTTCATCATAAGAAAGAGGATGAGACAATTCAGTGTTTACGTTAGATAGCAAGTCATCAGACGCTTCTTCATCTCTTGCCATAAGATAAATTAACACCGAGTTGCTTGTTGGCTCATCATCACTACTTTCATCTAATGATTCCAAATCCTCTTCAGGTGTGGAGAATGGTTCAGATTCCGCTAGCAAACTTTGTTGGTGAAGGTTGCTCCTGAATTGGTTTCTATCCACATGATCGTGCCTTGTGGGCTTAGATACAATCGAATAAGGGCAATTTACCTGGTAGTGCCCTGGTTTCCTGCAGTTATAACAAAGGTTAGTTTTCATTTTCTGTTCAGTGGTTAATCGCTTGGAAATTGTTGGCTCTGAGAGATTCTGAGTAGGAGTAGGAGATGCTTGATATGGAACTGGCGCTGGAGGCTTAGGAATAGAATACACTGGCGCTTGATACTGAGGCGCTGGTGCAGGGGGATGGGTTTGAAATGAGGTCTGTCCAGAAGAGTTTCTCTTTTCGTATCTTAAAAATTTCTTGAATTTCTTAACTAATGATGCCATTTCCTTTTTCTCATTTGATTCTGTCGCTTTCACCTCACTCACTATCTTTTTCCCTTGTTCTTAGTAGTAGCTATCAGGGTTCCTGATTCAGTCGCTGATGTAGAAGTCATTGTGTCGCTGATTCAAATGCCTTCAGCTCTGAAAATACATGTTCAAGAGTTAGAGCTTTCAATGTTTGTGATTCTCTCATGGCAACCATCTTGATCAAATACTTGTTTGGAAGACTTTTGAATATGTTGTTGACAATTTCCTTGTTAGTAAACTCCTTGTCTAGTGATGCTAACTCTGTAATGAGCAAAGTGAATCTTGCGTCCAATTGTTCTAGCATCTCATTGTTTTGCATTTTGAAATGCTCAAATCTTTGCATTGCTATGGAGAGCTTGCTCTCCTTCATCTGTGCTGAACCTTCACATACGATAGCTAATTTATCCCATATCTCTTTTAAAGTCTTACATTGCTTGATCTTGTTTAACAATGCATCATTGTCTCCTAACGCTGAGTAGAGTGCGCTTCGTCCAACATTATATAAATTTGCTCTTTTTCGATCTTCTGGCTTCCATTCTAACTTAGGCTTCTCGCCATAACCATCTGGAGTAGCCTCAGTCGCTCCAGGGGCTCGAGTTACAACTTTCATGATATGAATGGGGCCATCTGTAATTACATCACACATCTCATTATCACATGAACATAGATATGCAAATGCTCTAAGTTTCCATGAATCATAGTTTGATTCAACCAGCTTAGGAATCTTGTTAAAAGCCATGATATGAGATTAAAATAAATAAAGCGACTAAGTTTAGAAAAGTGGATCTAAACAAGCAGTTACGCTCGAAAATACTTAGGTTTCTACTTCAACCGCTCTGATACCACTTGATGGTCCCAAGCAGCATACGAAAGGGTCTTGAAAAGGGGGGGGGGTTGAATTGACCCTGAAGTCTTTTTCGACTTCAAAAATTTCGTATCACTTTTAAAGATTTGAACGCTTAGGGAGCTGAGCACTAGGTCAGGCGCTACAGTAAAGATAACTTAGACTTAGTGATTTTAGAAATTTACCAAAGTAGGGTAAAGATTAGATCGTTTAATTAGGGTTAGCACAGTGGAAATGATTTTAAAGCTTTAGCGTTCGTTTTGGTCAAATAGTCGCTTAACCGTTTTACCCCTCTTTTTTTCAAGATAAATGATAGAATATAAAGTAAGAAAATATGACAATAAATAACACAAGAATTTGTAAGGTTCACTGGGTGGTGTAATCTCAGCTACATCCTTCTTCTCCTTGAACACTTGGAGGAATTCCACAAAATTGATTATCGAAGGATCACACAGAGGCTTCTACAAAATAGAGGTGGGGATGATGATCTTGGGCACCTTGATCACACAGACTTCAGCACCAATGAAGATCTTGAATAACAAACTTCTCTCACTTAGAAATACTACTTGTAGAGTCAACAAATTTTTCACACAAATAGATGAGGTTGAGGGTTTTGATCACGGGTTTGTTTGATTTTAGGAAGTTCAAACAACTTAAGATATCTCAATAATAATATATGGTTCTTCTTTAAAGATGTTTGAGATATCTACGACTGTTTGGAATGTAAGTAGAAAGCTTGAAAGAATTTTGGTTATGGAGTTTCTAAGCTTTTCTTAAGAAAATATTTCAGCAAAGTGTTGACCCTCTTGTGTATGTACGTGTTAATTAGGGTTTGCTGAGGTAAGGTATTTATAGACATTTTCTTGGGATTTGTCCATTGGACAGATGTAGATGCGTGCCTCTCACGCGGGAGTGAATCATACCTTTTCTCTGACATTTCTGAAATCCTGCTGCACTGATTTGATGTGGCAGGTTTGAACTCTGAAATTCTGACAATCTAAGACAATAGGTAGCTTGCTCCGTATAAAAATATGTCCTTATCACTTTTAATGCTCTTATTAAGAATTTAATGCATTTAAATTTATTTCCCATTGAAAATAAATGCCCCTTAAATGATTGCATTTAAGTCCTTAGTGACTTTGGAATTTATTTCAGGTGAATCTGATCTTCTTGATCGCTTTAGTGGTTCGAGCGCTTGATTCATAAGTCCATAGCGATTGGTAGTCGCTTAAGACAAATCTTCATCTTCGCTTGCCTTCAGACACTGATCTTCAACTTCATCTCTAAGTCGCTAGTAGAATTCTAGGTGAGTCTATTAGAGATGTGAATCATGTGTCTTAGGCAAGATGGATAGATCACCCTTCACTGGGACTTTTGAATGAGCCACTTAAGTCTTAGGATTAGTGCACACCGACGTTTGAGGACCATTTGGAGAAATGGCCTTTGGGGGTTTCTGTTACTTCATCACTTTCACAGATGATCATTCAAGATATGGTCTAGTGTATCTGATGAAGCAAAAGTCTGAATTCTTTGAAAGGTTCAAAGAGTTCAAAGCTTTGGTAGAAAATCAAACTAGGCAACATATAAAAACTCTGCGATCGGATCGCGGAGGAGAATATATGAGTGCCGAGTTTGATGAATTCCTTAGAGAACAAGGAATAATGTTACAACTAACACCACCAGCAACTCCTCAACTGAATGGACTAGCCGAGCGAAGGAACCGAACTTTGTTGGACATGGTTCGTTCCATGCTTAGTTACACTGATTTACCAATTTCGTTGTGGGGATACGCGCTCCTTACTACTGCTTATAAACAGATGCCCCTTCAAATCCGTTCCTAAGACTTCGCATGAGATGTGGAATAATAGGAAACCAAGTCTTAATCATATTAAGATTTGGGGATGTACTGCTTATGTCAAGAAGATTCTATGGAATTCTTTTTTTACCTACTTGATGATCAGAGCATCATGGCGGCCCTACAAGCCCATTTCCTTGAAGATGAATTCATCTTGGAAGGAGAAAAAGGTAGAACGATTGTTCTAGAAAAACAAAATGAAACTCCCGCTGAGACATCTGTCCAAGAACCAAAGACGAACCGAATAGTAGCACAACCACCACGTAGATCTGGTAGAATACCACATGAACTTGAGAGGTATGGGTATCTACTGCAGGGGGAGCCTCAACTCCACACTGTAGTACAAGAGGGTCATGAAGATGATGCTTGTACCTATGATCAAGCGATGGTGAATGTCGACGCTTCAAGATGGCGAGAAGCGATGGAAACTGAGATGGACTCTATGCAATCGAACTAAGTCTGGACTTTGGTAGATCGTCTTGAAGGTGTCAAACCTATAGGATATAAGTGGATCTACAAAAGAAAGATGGGTAGCGATGGCAAAGTTGACACCTTTAAAGCCTGGCTCGTAGCGAAAGGGTATAGTCAAAGAGAAGGAATTGACTATCAAGAAACCCTTTCGCCCGTGGCCATGATAAAGTCCATCCGAATACTGTTATCCATAGCTGCATACTTAAACTATGAGATATGGTAGATGGATGTCAAAACAGCTTTCCTAAATGGATTCCTCGAGGAGGATATCTATATAGAACAGCCAAGGAGTTTTGTACCCGAGATCAATATCCATAAAGTATGTAAACTTGAGAGGTCCATATACGGTCTCAAGCAAGCATCCAAAAGCTAGAATCTCCATTTTGATGAAGTAGTAAAAGGATATGGCTTTATCAAGAATGAAGATGAACCCTGTGTCTACAAAAAGACTAGTGGAAGCAAAATCTCATTCTTAGTAATATATGTGGATGACATTCTACTTATAGGAAATGATGTGGGAATGCTCATCAAAGCCAAGAAATGGCTTTTGAGTACGTTTTCCATGAAAGACTTGGGAGAAGCAACTTACATTCTAGGAATTTGTATCCATAGAGATAAAACGAATAGAATGATAGGTCTCTCCCAAGCCTTTTAGAAAAGGTCCTAAAGAGGTTTAGGATGGATAATTCTAAGGAAGGGTTCCTTCCCATGAGACATGGAGTACACTTGTCCAAATCTATATGTCCTCAAAGTGAGGAAGATAGAGAGGCGATGAGTAAAGTACCCTATGCTTCTGCAGTTGGTAGCTTAATGTATGCAATCCTATGTACAAGATCCGACATTGCCTATGCTGTAAGTGTGGTGAGTCGATTTCAGGCAAACCCGGGGAAGGAACATTGGATAGCTGTGAAGAATATCCTAAAGTATCTCAAAAGAACTATGGATATGATTCTCATCTATGGAGGTGGAGACCTGAAGATGGAAGGTTACACTGACTCGGACTTCTAGTTTGATGTCGATGACCGTAAATCCACTTTAGGGTTTGTTTTCACGCTTAATGGTGGGGCGGTGTCTTGGAAGAGCTCCAAGCAAAGCACAACTGCAAATTCCACCACTGAAGCTGAATATGTGGCAGCCTAAGAGGCAGCCAAAGAAGCTGTTTGGATGAGAAATTTCCTTGGTGAACTTGAAGTGGTTCCTAGTTCACAGCTCTCGTTGCCACTTTATTGTGATAACAATGGAGCAATAGCTCAAGCTAAGGAACTAAGGTCTCATAACAAGTTCAAACACATTGAGAGAATATTTCACATCATTAGAGATATCGTTGACTGAGGAGAGATAACAGTGCAAAAAATAGCCTCAGCTGACAATATAGCTGACCCGTTCACCAAACCACTACCTCAGGCTGTTCTGGACCGACACCTGGAAGGGATGGGTATAAGATACCACAATGAATGGCATTGAGTGCAAGTGGGAGATTGTTAGGATGATGCCCTCAGATGGCATAGAGGATAGAGTGTTAGGGCATCTATCTTGCAATTAACTTATTTCGATATTATTAATAAAGGCATTTATTTAGTTTTCACTTAAATCGTATTTGCATCTATAAGTAGTGTAAAATATTTTGTCCGTGTTTTCAGTGTGATCTCTCTACTTCCTATGGGATAGGAAGATTGGCACTAGAGAGATTGATCTTGATTACTAAAAACAAGTTCGCAAGTAAAGTGAAGTCTTTAATAGAAAAATAAAGACTTAGAACACTTGTACAATCTTATCTCTGACGTAGGAGTGTCTGTCTAGTATCATTGGATGATAGGAGATTAAGATTGTAGGCACATCAGTGAAACTAATATGCTCAAACACGATTCACATCAGTTCTGTCACATGGGTTTTCACTCTGTCACTGTCAATGACAGAACTGATTATGCGTAATATGTGTAAGTGAACCTTTGACCTGAAACATCATGCTGAAGATGCATTTGTGACGTCAAGTATTTCAGTATTTCATTAGAGTAGTTAGACCCAATTCACCCTTTGGTGGGGTCGACCTTGAAATGCAGCTTGATGGGCAAATGGTAGTCTTAGCTGATATCTAAATGGGATTTGTTCTCTCATAAGTGAGTGAGAAAGTATCCCATGTCATTATAGATAAATAGAGATCAAAGTCTTTAGCCAAAGCAAATAGGTACTAAATCGATCTCAATGATCATGTATTATTATAATTAATACATATGGTCAAGTCCAATGAGTTTGACATAGCCATGACTCTCACTTAACTGGGGTACATGAACAAAGGGTTTATACTTACATGGTATTAACGATTGGAAGGTTGCGGAATAATCCTATCATTCAGTTTCGTTTGGGTTACGAAGTGGGCCACATGACTGGTTAGGTGTTACCCACTTCCTTTGGTTTCCTCTCATTGCCAAACAAAACGAACATAAAGAGTCGCGCTAAAGGATTGATAAAGAAAAATGAAAAAGGAATTTCTATTTTTCTTCTAGGAGTTTTAAGTTATTGGATAAATTAAATAATTAATTATTCATTCGATGATATAATTAATTATATGGATAAGATTAATTATTCATTAATTTCCTAGATAAATATATTAATGAATTAATTTATCTAATTAATTTGGTTATTTAATTAATTAATTTATTCATTGGATATAATAAATTATTAATTGAAATAAGATTAATTAAACAAAACAAATCCCGTGTTCTAGAAGACGTCCAAGAGGAGCTCAATTTTAGGGTTCTTTTGTTTTGACTTGTTCAATAAGCCATGAGGTATATGAGGACTCTTTGACTTTGAACAAGAAAGAGAATAACATAACTTTCACAACTCTCCTAGAAAGAAAGAAGAGAAAATATTCCTCCCCTTCTCTAAACCCTAACTGTCGCCCATTAGAGATTCAAATGGGAAATTTTTCGATTGTTGATCCGTGCGTGACAATTTAGAGACGACGTATTTTCGTTGTTCGGATCAAGTTCAAAATTTGTTGTACTTGGAGGAAGAAGAAATTCTCCAACAACTTCGTTCTAACGAGTAAGTTTTATTTGTTAAGTTTATCGTGCAATTTGAATATGCAATCATTGAATTCAACTTTGGACTTTAAAAGAAAAAATTTTGAAATCCTTCCACTGCGTTTATGTTATTTTTCACAAAACCCAACAGTAACAATGCCTTAGTTATCTCAGCCACGATCTCGAACTCATGGGTCAATAAAATTCTAATAGATAGTGGAAGCACTGCTGACATATTTTTTTATAACACTGTTGCCCAACTGGGAGTAGACAACGCCTAGCTCTAAGCTGTTAATACTCCTCTCATCTGCTTCACAGGTGAAGTGGTGGAAGCTATTGGAGAAGTAATTCTGCCTCTGTCTCTGGGTACATTTCTGGCTCAAACTACTAAGATGATAAAATTCCTAGTCGTCAAAGCCTCCTCCACATATAATGTCATCTTGGGGAGGCCGGGCTTAAATCTTTTTTAAGCCATCATATCCACCTTCCACATGAAGATAAAGTTTTCAACCCCCGTCGGGATAGGTGAAGCTATAGGATACGCACGATTATCAAGAGAGGATTGTGCTAACGCCCTTAGGAAACCCAAGAGGAAATGGGGCGACCCAGATCAAGGTGTTGAAGGAGAATGAGTAGTGGTCAATACAGTATTCCAAGGAAGGAAAAGCCGGCTAAGTTCCTGACCGAGGAAGATGATTCCTAAGTAGGGGGGCTGAAAGTTTAAAAGTGGTGGAGCTAGTTTCGGGGGATGCTGAGAGAGTCACAAATATTGGGGCTACCTTAGAGGCTTCACATGAAAGAGAATTATTGCGGTTTCTCTAAGACAATTTGAATATTTCCTCATGGAGCATGGAAGATATGGAAGGGTCGACCCCAAAGTCATGACCCATCATTTGAATGTCTACCCGGATGCTTGCCCCGTGAAACAACACAAGAGAACCATAGGAAGAGAAAGGAGCTTAGCTACCAAGGAGGAAATCAAAAAGTTGCCAGCAATGAAATATATACGAGTGGTGCACTACCTCGAGTGGCTTGTCAACGTAGTGTTGGTAGTGAAGCCAAACGGTAAGTGGAGAATGTGCATAGACTTCACTGATTTGAATAAGGCATGTTCAAAGACTGCTACCCTCTCTGTCGTATTGATGACCTCATAGATTCCACTGCGGGGTGTGAATTGTTAACTTTGCTAGATGCAAGACAAGGATATAATCAAATCTTCTTGGCACCCGAGAACCAGGAAAAAACCAGTTTCATCACTGACCAGAGAATGTTTTGTTACGACGTGATGCCCTTTGGATTAAAAAATGTGGCTGCTACATATCAAAGACTAGTTAACAAGATGTTTGAAGCGCATCTAGGTAGAAATATGGAGGCCTACATTGATGACATGCTAGTCAAAAGTAGAAAGGGGATAAACCACATACTTAACCTACAGTGTTTCAAAGTACTCCGATGGTATAAGATGAAACTTAACCCGCCAAGTGCACTTTCGGCGTACAAGGAGAAAAATTCTTGGGGTTCATGGTGAGTGAGCAAGGGATAGAAGAAACCCCCAGAAAATTAAGGCCTTCCTAGATTTGGCTCCCCTTAAATCCAAGAAAGAAGTACAAGAGTTGATGGGGTGAGCAGCAGCCTTACATCGGTTCATCTCAAGATCAGCCGTTAAGGGGTTGCCTTTCTTCAAGATAATACGCAAGACCAAGGGATTCGAGTAGAATTCTTCATGTCAGGTGGCGTTCAAGAAATTAAAAGAATACTTAGACTCCTTGCCACTGCTCACTAAGCCCCTCGAGGGTGAGACCCTGTTCCTTTATCTAGTGGTTGCCCATGAAGCCGTTAGTGTTGTACTCGTTCGATACGATAATGGGGATCATAAACCCATCTACAATATTAGTCGTACTCCAAAGTGCTGAGCCAAAGTACCCCTTGATTGAAAAATTAGCTCTTACCTTGGTAGCGGAGGCTCGAAAACTGAGACCCTACTTTCAATTACTCCATATAATAGTACTTATTAATCACCCATTAAAAAGAGTGCTAGCAAGTCCTGATATATTGGGAAGGATGGTGAAATGGGGATTGGAGCTTAGTGAGCACGGTATCAAATATCAAGAAGGCCCTCCATCAAGGCGCAAGTGTTAGCGGAGTTTGTGGATGAGATGATGGAAGACGTGGCTAGTTGCTCTTTGCCAGCCTGGATATTATTTGTAGATGGTTCTTCCACCCACTTAGGAAGTGGAGCGGTAATCATAATCGAAAATCCTCAAGAGGACAAATTTGAAGATGCTTTGAGGTTTGAGTTTGGGGCTTCACATAATGAAGCCGAATACGAGGCACTACTGGCATGAGCCAAGCTAGTCCTAGTAGCTGGGTCTAAGAAGTTGGTAGCTTATAGCGATCACAATCGGTAGTAAACCAAGTGAAGGGTAGTTATGAAGCTAAGCGAGAGAAGATGGCTCATTACGTATCCCTATTTCAAAAGGTGCAAGACAACTTTGAAGAATTCGACCTTTGATAGATCCCTAGAACTGAGAATGAAGCTGCAGACCAACTAGCTAAGTTGGCGAACTCAATAGCATCCAGTAAAAATAGAAAAGTAACCTTTATAGCTTCTCATAAGCCAGAGGTAGAAAGCGGGGGTCTAGAGGTGCTGCGTGGTGAGCCCAAAGCACCTAACTGGAAAGATGAGATAGTAGATTACTTGGTCACAGGTAGCCTACCTCACAATCCAAAAAGCGCGAGGAGCGTTCGAATGATGGAGGCAAGGTTCGTAATGATCGACAGGAAAGTCTACAAGTGAGGCTTTTCGCAGCCCTATCTAAAATGTTTAACCCCTGAAAGGGCAAATTATGTTTTGCGCAAAATACACTGGGGGTGATGCGGGAATCACTTGGGGGTAGATCCCTCAAGGCTAAGACCCTCAGGCAAGGCTATTGTTGGCCAACCATGTTAAAAGATGCTTGTGAGTTAGTTTGAAAGTACAGAAGTTTCCAGGTACATTCCAACATCAGTCATGTCCCAGGTACAGATTTGCGATCATTGGAGAGTGCATGCCCTTTCGACCAATGAGGACTAGACATAGTTGGGCCATTCCCATTGGCCACAGGATAAATAAAGTTCCTATTTGTCATTGTGGTCTATTTCACCAAGTGTGTGGAAGCCAACCTATTAGCCAAAATATTGGAGAAAAAGGTGATGAAATTCCTATGGAAAAATATAATTACACGCTTTGGAATACCCAGATCCTTAGTCTCGGATATTGGCAACCAATTCCAAGCGAAGTTAAGGGGATGGTGCCAAGAGTTGGGTATAAAGCAATTCTTCACCTCCGTCAGCAACCCTCAGGCTAATGGACAAACAGAGGTCACTAACCGCACTATACTTCAACATTTGAAAACCAAGCAGATGATGTGAAGGGAAACTGGGCTGATGAAATCCCAGCACTACTATGGTCCTATTGCACTACATCTAGAACTAGTACCGGGGAGACCCTTTTCAACTTAGTGTATAGATCTGAGGCCATTACCCGGGTAGAGAGTGGAGGACAAATTCTAAGGTTAGGTCAATACGATTTCGCCTAAAACAAGCAAAACATAAGAAGCCACTTAGGTTTGATCACGAAAGTAAGGGAGAATGCATCGACAAGGATGGAGAAGTATAAGGTAAAAATGACACAAACTTACAACCACAGAGTGCGCCCCGAGGCTTCCTGGTGGGAGACTTAGCGCTCAGAAAAAAAGAAGCATCGGATCCAGTTGGAAAATTGGAAGCCAAGTGGGAAGGCCCCTACCAAGTCAGTGAAATAGGTAACCCAAGTGCATATAGGTTGAAGATGGCTGATGGCAGGGAAGTACCACATACTTAGAATATATCCAACCTAAAAAGGTACTATGCCTAACAAGGCCTCAGCAAGTCAGTACATTTCTTACGTTTACATTTTATTTCAATTGATCTAATTCGGGTTGGCCCCTAGTCAACATACGATTGAGTGCTTATAGCACCCCTCTTGCCTATTTTATCTTGAACTTTGAATCTTACTAATTATTATCTTAGAGTAATAAGGCGTCATGAGCGCGTTTAGCTTTACTTACATATGTATTTGAATAGTGGACTATAACGCCAATATATTCCATTTTATATGGCGTTAAATGTCAATCAAATTGACAACATTGTAACATAGCCCCTGGGAACCAAAGTTCCTAATCAAGGCCATATTCAACAATAAATGACCTAAGGTCAACATAACGAAAGTCCCCCGAGCAAACAAAAACTCGTTTGAGGCTTGTCCAACTTATAATCCTTCCAGTAGTATCGAGAGGGATTGAGGCTTCATAAAATGAACCCCCCTCCAACATAAACTCTGGATCGAGATTTTACAAATACTACTAAGGTGATGATCTAATTCACACCATAAATAATAACGCATATGGAAATTCGAGCCTTTATATAACATGTCGTAAAGAGCTTACTCCCAAATGTTTTACCCATGTAGAAAACTTTAGGGAGTTGGGGAGGGGGAGGGGGGGCAAGGAGAGGATATATGCTCATAACCTCATAGCTACTCACTGACTTAAAAAATATACCGATGCATTGTAAAGCACAAATAAGATGTCTTGGGATAGAATAAAAGTTCTATGGCAGAAGTTAAAAAAAATAATAACTCGTAGTAAATCGGACATAAAGCATAGAGTCTTATACAATAAAGACAATCTAAAAAAATCATGAAAACTGAGGAAAATAACAAATCAGTGCGAAAAGCGAATAACATTACGTAAAGGAGCCAAATGAATCAGATAAACAAGTTAGTCCACATTAGGGGGGGTCACCACCGTGCCTCACAATGTTGACCTGGCCTCCCTATCACTGTCATTGGGGACCATGCCATACAACCACTTGAAATCATCCTCGAGATGGCGACCAAAAAGGTTGCTTGTAATTGAGGAATGTTGAGGTGTAATCTTGAACCGGAGGTTGGCAATGTTATTATGTGGGGAATCAAATAAACCTCGGTGAACACGTTCATATACCCTGAATTTGCCAAAAAGGCCCACCCCGCCAGAACGCACAACCGGGGATCTATCAACCGGGATATCAAGCTCCACGACCACCCTTCAATAACCCACCCCGAGCAAGGCAATTTCAATGGACAGGTCAAGGTCAAGTGCAAATGCGACCTCCCCAATCGATGAGAAACTGGATGCTCACTGAAAAAGTCCGATACATCTTTCAACGAACTTCGAATATGATAAAGATTGTGTATGGAGATGAAGGATTTGCGAACACAATAGGGCAACTTTCTAATGCGTTTAACGTAGAGCCCCGGGACTCTCCCAAGCGACACGGAAAAGAACCCCGAAGGCCCAATGCAATGCCATAGCCTTGAGAAGTGGCAAACAATTGGAAAATGACACTGCCAGTACTCCGCGCCCGAGGCGCCCAGACATGCACGCCCGGCGCCACAGATCCGCGCCTAGGCGCCGATACACGCGCCCGGCCCCGCCCACTGTTTTTGTGCCAGCAGATCCGCCTAGGCGCCAATACACGCCCAGGCGCCAACCACAACCTGCCAGATGCAAACTCCTCTGCATCCCGCGCCCGAGCGCCCAGACATGCACGCCCAGGCGCCAGAAGATCCTCGCCTAGCGCCGATACCCTCGCCCAGGCGCCGCCCACTGTTTCTGTAGGTTTTCATCCGTCTAATCCAACGCTTTTCTCCCCCTATCGAGTTCGTCTCCCCTTCCCAAATGCTCACAAAAGAGAAAAAGGAGATGGATCCGAGCTTTCTTCGAATTTTGGCAATCCTTCGGGAAGTGAGAATTAATATTCCGTTTATTGACGCCATTCTCCAAATGCCGAATTATGTGAAGTTCTTCAAGGACATACTCTCCAACAAGCAGAAGTGGGAAGAGAATGAGACGGTGTGCCTCACGGAAGAATGCTCCGCCGTATTACTCAATAAGTGCCAACTAAGCTCCAAGATCCCGGAGTCTCACAATCCATGCACATTTGGATCCTTATCATTCAAGAAGGTGTTATGTGACTCGGGGGCCAGCATCAATCTTCTTCCATACTCACTGTTTAAAAGCTAGGCCTTGGAAATCCCAAGCCGACCTCAATGAGCCTTCAACTACCGACCGATCGATCAAGAGGCCCAAGGGATAATCGAAGACGTTAGTCCAAGTCGACAAGTTTTATTTTCCCGTTGATTTCGTAGTACTCGACATGGAAGAGATGTGGAAGTACCATAATCCTAGGGAGACCATTCCTAGCCACGGGTAAGGCGGTAATTGACATTGCTAATGGTAGCTTACCTTGAATGTGGGCGATGACAAAGTTACCTTTGATGTTTACAAAGTCCTTAACATCCTTTTGATCATGACTCGTGTTATCGAATTGATACATTTGACCATTTGATTGTTGAGTATTTACAGGACAATACAATTGAAAATTCTCTCGAACAGAGTCTTATGAAATCCATGCAAGTGGACTCGGAGAAAGATGATCTAGTGGAAAAGGTTCTAAGCTTGGAGTACAAATCTTCCTCTCATTCGGGAGGATTCATCAAAGTTGATAGATCATTGTCAGGATCACCTCGCCCATCTATTGAAGAACCCCCCTCTCTCGAACTCAACCCCTCCCCTCCCACCTTAATATGTGTACTTGAACGATGACGAACACTCCCATTGATCATTTCCTCATCTCTTTCAGGATCACAAGAAGAGCAATTAATGACGGTGTTGAGATCTCACAAACGGGCTTTTGGGTGGAAACTTGCGGACATCAAGGCATTAGTCCAGCGATATGTATGCACAAAATACTTATGGAGGACTCCACCAAGCCTACACGCCCAACCCCAAAAGGAGATCAAACCCACAATCCAAGAGGTAGTCAAGAAGGAAGTGATTAAACTGCTCGACTCAGGTATAATCTATCCTATTTCTGATAGTGCGTGGTGAGCCCTACCCAAGTGGTGCCTAAGAAAGGGGGAATAACGGTAATTGAGAATGCGAATAATGAGCTTATCCCAACTCGTATAATTAGTGGGTGGCGTGTATGTATAGATTACCGTAAGTTGAATGATGCCACAC
Organism: Buddleja alternifolia; assembly: GCA_019426215.1. Taxonomy (NCBI): domain Eukaryota; kingdom Viridiplantae; phylum Streptophyta; class Magnoliopsida; order Lamiales; family Scrophulariaceae; genus Buddleja; species Buddleja alternifolia. The sequence continues at coordinate 15,510,184 of CM033400.1, read as the reverse complement.
GTAAGGATCATTTCCCCCTCCCCTTTATTGACCAAATGCTTGAACGATTAGCCGGGCATGATTTCTATTGTTTCTAGATGGTTACTCCGGCTATAATCAAATGCCATAGATCCTGAGGACCAAGAGAAAACCACTTTCACTTGTCCTTATGGCACATTTGCTTATAGAAGGATGCCATTTGGCTTGTGTAATGCCCCGGCCACTTTTCAAAGATGCATGATGGCTATTTTTCATGATATGGTTGAAGATTTCCTTGAAATTTTTATGGATGACTTTTCTGTTTTCGGAACAACTTTTGATATTTGTCTTGCTCATCTAAATGTTGTGCTTAAACGTTGTGAAGAAACCAACCTTGTTTTGAATTGGGAAAAATGCCATTTAATGGTCCGGAGGGGATTGTACTTGGCCACAAGATCTCTCAAAAAGGATCGAAGTGGACCAAGCCAAGATTGAGGTCATTGAAAAACTTCCCCCACCCACATCGGTAAAAGCTGTTAGGAGTTTTCTCGGGCATGCTGGTTTCTATAGGCGATTCATCTTGAATTTCTCTAAAATTGCGAAACCGTTGTCTAATTTGCTTGTTAAAGATGCACCTTTTGATTTCAATTCTTCTTGTATGCAGGCCTTTCTTGATTTGAAGGAACGCTTAGTTTCCGCCCCTATCATGTCATCCCCCGATTGGAGCTTACCATTCGAATTGATGTGTGATGCGAGTGACACCGCGGTTGGAGCGGTCCTTGGCCAAAGGAAGGAAAAGGTATTTCGAACCATTTACTATGCTAGTAAAACTCTTAACGATGCACAATTGAATTATGCCACCACGGAAAAAGAATTACTCGCCATAGTCTTTGCATTCGATAAATTCCACTCTTACCTCGTGCTAAACAAAGTGATAGTTTACACCGATCATTCGGCTTTAAAATATTTGCTTGCCAAGAAATGCTAAACCAAGACTCCTTAGGTGGATTTTGTTACTCCAAGAATTTGATTTAGAGATAAAAGACAAGAAAGGCACCGAAAATGTAGTAGCCGACCACCTCTCACGATTAGAGCTAGTGAATGATCCGTTAGATGAGACACCAATTCGTGAGGAATTCCCAGATGAACACCTCCTTGCTATTTCTGAAAAAATTCACCTTGGTATGCTAACTTTGCCAATTACATTGTTACGGGCCGTCTTCCCCCGGATATCACTTTTCATCAAAAGAAGAAATTTCTATCTGATGTAAAGCAATATCTTTGGGACGAACCCTTTTTATTCAAAGTTTGTGCAGATGGTTTAATTCGACGTTGCATACCCGAACGGACGTGCATGCTATCCTATCTCATTGTCATGATATGGCGGTAGGTGGCCATTTTGGGCCTTCCAAAACGGTAGCTAAGATCCTCCAATCAGGTTTCTTCTGGCCTACTCTTGTTAAAGATGCACATCATTATGTCAAATCTTGTGATCGCTGTCAACGAATGGGGAACATCTCTAAACATCATGAAACGCCTTTAATAGCATGTTAGAGTGTGAGTTGTTTGATGTATGGGGTGTGGATTTCATGGGCCCTTTCCCCAGTTCTTGTTCAAATAATATATCCTTGTTGCGTAGACTATGTCTCCAAATGGTGGAAGCCGTGGCCTTGCCTACTAATGATGCTCGGGTTGTCACTCGTTTTCTGAAGAAACATATTTTACTCGATTTGGAACTCCCCGAGCCATCATTAGTGACGGGGGCACCCACTTCTGCAACAGGCAGTTTGAACTTTTATTGACCAAGTACGGGGTGAAGCATAAAATTTCGACCCCATACCACCCACAAACTAGTGGCCAAGTGGAGGTCTCGAATAGGGAGATTAAGCGTATTTTAGAAAAACGGTCAACGCATCAAGAAAGGATTGGTCCCTTAAATTGGATGATGCTCTTTGGGCTTATCGGACCGCCTATAAAACCCCAATTGGCATGTCCCCGTATCGTCTTGTTTTTGGTAAAACATGTCACTTGCCCGTTGAACTCGAGCATCGTGCTTATTGGGCCATTAAGTTTCTAAATTTTGACTCTCAAAGTGTAGGTACACAACGTTTGCTACAACTCAACGAGCTCGAAGAATGGCGTCATCTTGCCTATGAGAACGCAAAACTCTATAAGGAGCGGACCAAAATGTGGCATGACAAACATATTCTCCCCCGGGAATTCCACAAGGAGAGCGGGTGTTGCTATACAACTCTCGACTCCGACTCTTCCCCGGGAAGCTTAAGTCTCGATGGTCGGGACCATTTTTGATTTCCCAGGTCTATCCATCCGGCGCCGTCGAGCTTACAACAGATAAAGGACATACTTTCTTGGTCAACGCTCAACGTCTAAAACCTTACTTAGGGATGGATGGACCAAGAGACAAAGAGTCCTTCATCCTCGCGGACCCTTCGTGATTCTTCGCTTTCAGTCGAGCTAATGACTCTAAACTAGCGCTTCTTGGGAGGCAACCCATGTTTTCTTTCCGTTTCCTTTTCTTTTTCCCTTATTATTCCGTTTGTTGCTTTATTTTCTAACCTTACATCTTTGTTAGTTTGTGTTTTAAGTGTTTTGTCTCTTCCCTTTGAAACAGGAAATGAAATTTACAAAACTATTCAGAACTGCGCGCCCAAGCGCCGAGAAATCAGGCGCCTAGGCGCCCGATCTGAAAGGGGCGCCCAAGCGCCGAGAGAAATCAGGCGCCTAGGCGCCCGATTCTGAAAGGGGCGCCCAAGCGCCGAGAAATCAGGCGCCTAGGCGCCCGATTCTGAAAGGGGCGCCCAAGCGCCGAACAACGCCCGCCTAGGCGCGGGCATTACCACCCAAAGGAATCCAGGTAAGCTGTGTCGCGCGCCTAGGCGCCCAAACACGCGCGCCTAGGCGCCCGATTCTGAATTTAACACATATGTGGGTCAAAACGGTCAAAATTCTCCCAAAATCTTCACAACTCCTCTCCCACGCGATTTCCGGCGATTTCCTCACCATTTCCGGCCATTTCCACCGTATTTCACCGCCACTTTCCATCAACATAATTCGTTGCACAAGAGGCTCTTCTTTCACATCGACTCGGTGCGAAAATTTTGGGGATAAAAGGTGAGTTTTGGCTTTACCCTTCTTCCATTTCCGATTCATAGCCGACGAGTAGGTGCCTTGCGTTATATATTGAGGATTAATTGGGGCATTGGCCGATTGTAGATTGAATTTTTTGTTGTTATTGCATTTGAGAGCTTGAATTGAATTTGTGGGTTGAAATTGAATTTGTGGGTTGTAATCAAAAATTGGGGGTTGATGTTGTTGAATTGGATGGTCTATTGTTGCTAAATCCGTGGGTTGTTATCAATTTGTGGGTTAAAATTGAATTTGTGGATTGTTGCCAAGTGTGGGTTGCTCTGATTTTGGTGTGTGTTGGGCGTTGAAGATTGTTGTATTTGGTTGGTTGCATTTGGGTTGATTTGAGTAGTTAAGAAGTTGATAATTGTTGTTGCAAATGACGAGAACTACCAACAGACCGTCCAAGGGTAAGAAAAAAGTGGGTGAGGGTTCCTCTAATGAGCCCGAGACTCCCGATAATACCCGTTTTGAAAACCCCCAAGTCCAAATTATGTGTCAGAGTTTGAGCACCCCCCGCACCCTTATTAAGGAGCACTATTTAACCACCCGGGGACAGCCCTCTGTGCACGAATTGATACAATTTCATCGCTTACAGTTTTTCTGTCAAAAGCCCGAGGCCATTCATCTTCCTTGGGTTCTGGATTCTTCAGCTCCGGGGTTTATGATGAGATTGAGACACGAGGATGGCTGGGGACTACCCTTTTGGTCCGGGGCAAACATGTCAATTATGAGTTGAGACAGATTAGGGAGAGCATAGGCACCCCGACCCCTCAGACATGCGAGTTCACCACTCTTTACAATGCAGGGCGCCTCCGAGTTAGCCTGTCGGATATTTTGCAGGTTATTGGCCGAGAGGGGTGGGAATGGGTACCCGGAGAAGCTCATGTCCCCCGTAGGGCTCTATTACCCGAGGCTGCTTTCTGGCTCGACTTCATCCGATTCAATTTAATGCCGAGTACCAATCGATCAGAGGCAAACAAGGAACGGGCCACCCTCATCTACGCTATTATGTCCAAGAAAGCTGTGGACTTTGCCCGGGTAATCCACAAGTCTTTGACGGACCACTTTAGGAAGTTGAAGAATGAGTTAGGGCCATTGATTAACAAAGAATTGGCTAAGCAAAAGGGAGAAGGTCCCACTCGGAAGATTCCCATCATTCTCCCGTCACTGATCACAGCTTTATGCAAGGCGGCTAAGGTTCCCACATTTCCTTTGGAGCGTACTGAGCTTCCTGGTTCTTATCTCACCGTGGTAGATGACGACTCCCAGGCTCCTCCACCACCAGCTACTTCAAAGAGGCCTCGCCCGTCTTCATCCCAGTCTACTAGCTCCCCACAGTTTCCACCTATGGATGCCGCCGCCATTAGACAATTAAAGGATGAATTGAGGGAGGAGTTGCGAGATGAGATGAGGGTGGTCATGTCCGACACTTGTGCTTATTTCCGTCAGCTTTTTGTAGAGCATGATGCGTTTGTCGGTTGGGGGCCGTTTGATTATTCTGCTCCTCCACCTTACCCGCACCCCCCGCCTCAGCAGCCCGCAGATATGCACGAGTCAGGTGCTCTCGTTCCTGACGGAGGTGATGATGAGGCTCATAATGATGAGGGTAGCCCGTTGATTGATTTGGATGATCTCGGCGGCGAGGATGAGGATTACATTGACCGTTTTGGCACCACCGATTAGGCTTATCTTGTTTTATTTCCATGCATGTTTCTTTTTATTTTTTGGATATCTTTTGTTGGGATGTTGGATATTTTATGTTTTATGTTTGGATGCTTGATGTTTTCCTTCCATGCATGTTTCTCATTTTTTTTTTTTTGTTTATCTCGTTTTGTTTTATTCTATTCTATCCAATGTTTGATGCTCTGTATGGCTAGCATTTGTTTACCTATGTAGTGATCGACACAGTGATTGCCATCCGTGGACTTGATTGCCTTAAGTGGACTCGGGTTTGCTTTTCAGCTTCCCTATGGTGACGTGTACTTTGCCCTTTTCTTTTTCAAACATTGGGGACAATGTTCATGATAAGTGTGGGGGGTATACTAGATCCATTATAGTCATGTTGATTCATGTTTTACATATTTCGGTCCAAGTTTGGTCAAGTTTGGGGGGTGCTGTACCTCTACATGTGAAATGTGTGCAATTTTAATTTATTTTTTTTGATAGAATTTCAACCCTTCACTTGAGGCATTGAGTATGGTTAATTTGAATACATGGTATGTTTTCTCTATCAATTTGGTTTTTAATGGCTATACACATCGTTCCTTGCTTATGGGATCCTAACTAGACTAGATTAACCTTAAGATGATTCACATATGCACCTAAATCGAAGGTAGAGGAGTTGAGTGGGCAATCATTTTGAAACACTTAAAGGCTTGATCCCGGAAATATCAACTTAGAATTTTCACATGTGTTATGAGTTGAGAACGTTAACTTCGTGTGCTTAATAATAATAAAAAGAGGTTGAACATTGGTATGACTGAAAAAGTCAGGCTTAATAGATACTGGGGGCGAAGAGCACCATGCCTAGAATACTGTACTATTTTGCTAATTTGAGCTAAGCTCAAGCCAATGCAAGTGTTAAGTGAATAAGGACCTAGTTTGATTTTGTGGCCTTTGACACTCGAGTGATTAAGCCCTTAGGAATGTCTCCACATTTGATACCCTAAAGCCATCTGGTTTAGGAGTTATTGGCCTAAAACTCGTTACACGGGTGTCATAGAAAGCCTAAGAGGATCAAACATTGCACATGGTCTAGCCTCTAATGTTTCGAGTTGAAAGTGCATAAGATAAATCCGAAAGTGGAATGAAGTGATAAATTTTTAAGTGGCTATGAAGTTGTATTCAATTCTCGTACCATGTGAATAATCAAAAGTTGATAAATATGGGGTTAATGTTTGAAAAGTGGTAAGAATGCCACTTGACTATAATACTTGAGATTTATTACACTACACCCTTAGGATGATCTTTTCAATGTTAAGGCGTAACATGAGCAAATGTGTGATGTGTATATATTTGTAATATGAGCTTAAACAGATGAATTCATACCATTGTGTGCTATTAATCATTGTAATTTACGTTGAGTGATCGGGGTTGAAAATCTTTCGATTTTGTGGGTATATCGTCTGCAAATCCTCACGAGACTATAACTCGTCCTTTGAGGTAACTCAAAGGTTCAAAGGCTTGTTGCATTCGCTAAATGCAACCGTTTACTCCACGAAAGTGAGTTAGGTAGTTTTCTTTTTGTTTTTCTCTTTGATTGATGATGTTTCCTTATCTTAGAACTCTTATTGCTCGAGGACGAACAATTGATAAGTGTGGGGGTGTTGATAAGAGGCATTTTTACGTGTTTTTAAGCCCCTTTGCATTTATGTCTTAGGTTCATTTATCGCTTGATTCTTGCCACATGTGCGTTTAATTCGTGCATTAAGTGATTTCAGGTCTTAAATGGATACAATCAAAGAACGGGATGAAAAATGACGTATAAAACAAGTTTAGGCCAAATTGCTATGCACCCCTACGCCTAGGCGCCATCTTGCCCACGCCTGGGCGCCGTATCTGCACCAGTTTCCACGTTCGAGCGATATTTTCTTATTTTTAGAGACTGAATTGGATGAAGTTTCCTTCTACAAAGTTGTAGAACTATGTGTTAGCTTCAAATGAGGACTTGAATCATCCAAATCGGAGTTTTGTGGAGAGAGTTATGAAGGAAATACAATTACTGCGCCAGACAGAGGCAAATACTCCCAACATTCTGATTTGGGCGCCCGAGCGCCATAAATCCCGCGCCTAGGCGTGGCCACATCCGAGATTTGATTCCTTTCAGCCAAAAGATCATCATTTGATGGGGGAATGGAACATTTAAAGCCAAGAGGTCATCACATGTATGGGGGGGATGTCATAAGTATGTTTCTTACTAGATCTACTTTAGGGAATTTTATACTACTCACTTTAAGAGTAGTGGAGGGGACACTAGGGGGGACATACACATGAGGAGCTGATTTTGGTGGTCTTCTTAAGGATTTTTGAGCACAATTGGACCGAACACATCTTGGAGAGGAGGGAGAGAGAGGCATTTGATCCATCACTTTTCACTCATCATCATTCATCACCATGTTCTTCATCACTTTTGGAGGGGAACAAAGAGAGAGGAGCTAAGGATTGAAGATCAAGAGCAAAGATCCATCATCAATCAATTGAGGGAGTTTTAATTATTTGCATTTACATGTTTATTTCCATGAGTATGTATATGTTTGTATTAGATTTTCTTAAGGCTTTGATGAGAGGCTAATATTGTAGAACTAAGGCCATGTGAAGGCCAAATTTATGAATCAATATATGTGAAGTTGCTCTTTGTATTAATTCTCCTATTGCTTTGTGTGTTAATTCTATGCTTTTATTCCAATCATGTGTTTGATCACCATATGCTTGCTATCTTGCCTAATCTAGTTGTTCGAGAGAAAATAGATTAGGGTGCAAGAGAATTAACACATCATCCGAAACAAATGAGGGATTGCCCTAGAAATAGGTAAAGATTCCCGGGTGTTGTTAGCCGGATTCGTTCGGGGAAGCTCTAGAACGTTAATGCGTGATTTTTGATTAGATTCTCGGATAGACATATTTAGAGAATCGTCAATTAATCATAGGATTATTATGTGCCGAGACATCGGGTAATAGTTAATTTAGGAGTTTCCACCAAAGCAATAGGAGTCTAATAATTCGAAGAGTAGCTCATATATATTGACGAGTAGATTCGGTTGTAGCATGTGCCTTAGTCATTTTATCATACGTGAGATTAAATCTATAGTACGTTTCTCTTTGGTTCGTTAATTGCTTAATCTTTTTCTTGCACTTTACTTTAATTGTCTTATCTTTTATCGAAAATCATGAACTAGAATTCAAGTCCTTGTGGTTCGACAACCCGGACTTTTTGTCCACTTATTACTACACACGTCTAGTGCACTTGCTATCATAGCACGTTAGCTTTTAGCGTGTCAAGTTTTTCAGATCATCAATGGCACCCAAATCTTCAAAATCTCCTGCTGGAAAATCTTCCAAATATGAGAAACCAGTCACTGTTAACGCCAGTTTTCTTGTTAACTGGGACTATCTTTTCGATAACCAGAACTTCCCTCTATGGACTGTTCTTCCACTTGTCCAAGAGTCTGGTTTATGCGACATGATAACTGTTGTTTTCAACTTCTTTGAGGAAGAAACTCTATTCTTCTTCAAGAACGCAAAGATCTTTGACGTCTTTCCTTTTGCCCGTGAGACCTTCGTCCTCACCCCTTCTCTGATTTCATCTCTCCTAAACTTGCCAAATGATGGTGCCGAAGTGGAAAATGTCACTCTTGGTGATGCTACAAAGGTATGGACATTGATCAAGAAAGATGAAGTTGAGGCTGCCTACGAACCTAACTTCAAGAAAAATTATATGAAGGGCGAGTATGTCATTCTTGCGGACATATGCGCCAAGATAATCGAATGCAAAAAGGGAAGCTTCGATAAAGTTTCAAACCTCTAGTACAGGATGATGGTAGCCATTCTGACCAAGCTAAAGATAAATTGGTCAGTCGGTAAATCCCAAGCCTTACAGGATTGTTTTAAGTCGTATTCTTAGCGCTAACGGTTTTCACAAATTTTGATGGAAAGAAAATACCGACTTTAAAGTTTTATGGAAAGAAAATGATTAGCGAGCTGTTAAGGCTAAGAAACGTGGTGGAGCAGTGGTTCCCAAAGAAGAGCGTGAGCGACTTCTTGCCGAAGGAGTTGTTCGAAGTGATGATGAAGAGCAAGCTTCTTCGTCTTCATCATCATCTGAAGAAGAAGTGGTGGTTAAGCGACCAAAATAAAAAATCATCTTGAAAGTCGCTGAGCCATCAAAACCAGCAAAGAAGCAGAAGTAGAAGCCAGAGCCCAAAAAGAAACAAACGTCTCCTTCTCCTTCTCCTAAATCACCCTCTCCCTTACCTATGTTTGTGATCTCTCCAGAAGAGGCAGAAGAGGTAGAAGAAGTACCGCTTGCCCGAAGGCGTACTCCTCTCTCCACTCCAGCTGCATCAACAAGCGCTCCAGTCGAACCAGCGCTTGAAGACTCAGCGAGTGTTCCTCCTCCTTCTTCAGATGTTGTTCCTGAATCTTCTCCTGATCCTAGAGCCACTACTCTTTCTGAGAAGGCTGCTTGTTTTCAGGGTAAGCACTTGTGAAAAACAAAGTAGTTTATCCTTTCCTCGTTAGGTTTCCTTTTCTAAAGCTAGGATAAAACCTTTTTCAGCTGAAGTTGACGCGGATATTCAAAATGCTCCTAACACTCTTGAGACTTTGAATATACCTATTCGTGCTGATCCTCTCACTTCTTTTCTCAATTTAGATCCTGATGAAGAGGTCCTGGAGTCTGAGGAAACTGTACCAACTGTTGAAACAGCTCAAGCGACTGACAAAGTCGATGATAGTCCTCAGGGTAAGAGTCGTAGTATCTTATTAGTAATTTCTACTTCGTAGAAATTTTGCTTGTTTTTCTCAAACGCTTACATGTATCAGCTCAAGATGCACCTCCATCTTCAGAGGTTACCATTGAAGTAGATGTTGACCTGGAAACTGTTGTGGATATAGCTAAAGAAGTAGCTCAAGTCCTTCCTGATGCTGAAACATCTCCAGTCAGTGAAGCGACTCTCCATGCTGAGCAATCGATAGAAGTAGCCCCTATCCCAACTGAGTCAATTGCCTTTGTTCCTACTCCAACTGGTTCCCCTCCTTGTGTCGTCGATTTCTTTCCTCGCGGATATTCTGCCGACGTTGAATTTTATTACGCCTCTAGAGAATGAGACACTCAGACCCTTGCTGAATTAGAAATCAGCTTTCAAAACACTCTCCATAGGCCTAATGTTTCCAACTCTGCTAAGTTTGAATTCTTCGAGCGATTTTCCGATCTAGGTCTCTACAATCTTGAGCTACTCCAATCCAGACTTGAGTATATTCGTCGACCAGCGTTCAACATGACTGAATTTAACAAAAAGCATTTTAACTACACTGGTCATTCTGAAGAGTCCTTTTATCCTTTGCGCTAGAATAAAGTCGTCATCAAGAATCCCCATATGGGTGATTGGTTAAAGAATCCAAATGAAAAAATTCTCAACAGGATTGGATATTCAGCTTTTCCCAAAGTCGTTCATTCTCCTCAAAATGCTCTATCCCCTAAACCTCTCAGATTGTGGAAAGGGAAAGGACCAGTAGTTGCTGAGCGTCCCAATCCTATCAACTCGTGGATAGATGATGAAGCCCGAGAATACCTTGCAAGATTATGGGTTGAGGATTATGATGAAGAAATTGAACGCTTTGAAAAGTTTCTTGCAGCTAGAAAAGAACAGAAGAAAGCTGAAAAACTTGGAAAGCAATGGATGATGGATACAGCCAGATGGGCTGAAGAGTTCGTTTTACACTTCTATACCCTTGAAGAACTCATGAGATATCCATTCCTTTTTTAATTTGGAATAGAATACAGACGCCGAGGGTTTGCTGCTTTTTTACTTCATCAGCGTCAGCATATTGCCGAAAATGTTAGCGATCTGCCAATTTACAGGCAACCCATTGAGAGCTACATTCGCCAATAGCTAGCCTTATTCAGTCAAGGCGGACGCTATGTGTTTCACCCCTGTCAAGTGTTTGTTCAGCAAATCCTTCCAGATTTGAACAAAGAAGCCTCCACCAGTAAACAACCGCTTCTTCCAGGACAAAGTGAAATTCGTGTCAATGTTACAAATGAGCACGCTGAGTTTGCTGAATTCTACCGGGATAGAAGAGCAGTGATAGAAAATGCACAAGCACTGGATATCACTTTCAATCACTATTCAGGGCTCAGCGACTTCCGAGGATACAATCTTCAGCCTGTGCTCTTTTGTGAACAGAACATCCAGTTGACCAAGATGATATCGCTGATCAGGCCAGTGGACCTAGAAGTAGCTCAAGCGCTGATGCCATTTATTTTGGACTTTTACAGCTCTTATACTTCAGGAGTTGATCTGCCAAAAAGAGTGCAACTTGCACTAAGCAATTGTAAGGTATTGCCATCATAAAAAAGGGGGAAATTGTTAGGAATTTCATGTTAGATGTTTTGATGATGACAAATAGGACTTCCTGTTAGACCCCGAAAAATGTAAGTATAAAAGCTTTCATAGAATATTGTGTATAAGTACCTGAAAGCTTATTTATCTTAGGCTTATAGTTTTCATCTTTGTAGAATTTTAGACTAAGAATGTGATACTAAATCACTAAGGAGAATTTTGAGTAAGTCTACCAAGTGATAAAGTTGAAGATCAAGCATCTGAAGCTACAGAAGATAAAGATCTCTTGAAGCGTCCGTCAAACGTTTTAGAGACTATTCCAGGTTACAACTCCAGCGCTCAAAATACGAATGGATAACTCAGGCCGAATACTCAACACTAAGTCAATGATGGAATTCTGAGTGAGCCTATCAAAGACAAGATTGAAGAGTAAGCGTCTGAAATAAAGAGAAGAGACTCAGGATCAGTCCAAGCGTCTGTCCAATGCACGAGAAAAACCGTCCTCTTCAGCAAGCGTCCAAAAGGCTAAACCAACACGGCCTACAATGAACGTAACCTGAGAATTCAAATCCAAAGCTATCCAAAGACTTAAAGAATGCATGAATCAAACGGACAAATTATTTCCAACGGAAATAAAACAAGATGCATTAAAAGTCGGATAAGTGCTATTAAAATATAAGCACTATAACGTATGGGTAAGCCATTCATTTGACCAAGACTGTCAGAAGTTATGAAACCAAGAACATGCCTAACTAATTAAGTATACTCAAAGTTAGAAATGTCAGAACTCAAGGAATGTTTGGGGAAACGAGATTCCAACCGTATCAAACGGACAAAAACCACCAATACCTTATAAATAGCCCTTTCAACAAATAAGTAAAACACAGAGCAAAAAAACCGTGACATATACAAGAGATATACCTGAAATCCTAGTGTGAATAACAGTCACAACCTCTTGTATGTAGAAAATTATACAAAAAGACACAAGAAAAGAATACCTACTTTGTTGAAAGAAAAGCTTACAAAAATCCATAGCCAAATATCCGTATAAGCTTTTCACAAATATTCCAGAGACAGTCAACTATATCTCAAACCCCTTTTTGAAGACCCTACATTACTATTGAGATATCCTCAAGTTGTTTGAACTTTCCAAAACCAAACAAAGCCATTACAAAACCTTTCAACATCTTTCGTCTAAGTGAGAAAGTGTGTTGACTTACAAGCGCCATTTTTGTGTGGAAGAAGATCTCTACTGGAGCTGAAATCTGTATGACCAAGGAGTTCCGGGATCAAGTGTAACTTGCATTATTTCTGGGTGAAAGAAGCAAGGGGATAGAAGATCTTTAGTGGAGCTGAAATCTGTGTGACCAAGGAGTTCCAAGATCATATCCAACCTCTCTCTATTTTGTAGAAGTCTCTGTGTGACTCTTCGATAATCATCATAGTGGAAAACCTCTCTGATAAAGGGAGAAGAAGGACGTAGCTGGGATTACATCACCCAGTGAACCTTACAAATATCTTGTGTCATTTACTGTTTTGTTGTCTTACATTATACTGTCATATTACATCTTGAAAAGGGATTTAAACTAATAAGCGACTAATTGGTTAAAACGAACGCTAAGCTATAAAAACATTTCCGCTGTGCTAACCCTGATTTAGTGACTAAACTCTGCCCTACTTTGGCAAGTGTTGAAATCACCGAATCTAAGTTAACTTTTCTCAAGCGCCTGAAACTAGCGCTTAAGTCATCATCCCTCAAGCGCCACACCCAGCGCTTAAAGTTTTCCGAGCGTTCAAATACCTCACAGTAATACGAAAGTTTTTAGAAGTCGAAAAAGACTTCAGGGTCTATTCAACCCCCCCCCCCTCTAGACCCTTTCGTATACCACTTGGGACCAACAAGTGGTATCAGAGCGGTTGAAGTTGAAACCTAAGTATTTCCAAGCGTAACTGCTTATTCAGATCCTTATTTTTTTGTCGCTTTAAATTTTTTTTCATGGCATTTTCCAAAGTTCCTAAGTTGACCGAATCAAACTATGATTCATGGAAGGTCAAAGCGTTCACCTATTTGTGCTCATGTGATGATGAAATGTGTGATATTATTTCAGATGGGCCAATCAAAATATACAAGATCATCACCAGAGCGCCCAAAGCCACAGAAGAGACACCCGATGGCTATGTGGAGAAGCCCAAACAAGAATGGTCTACCGATGAGCGTCGACGAGCAAATCTGGACAATGTTGGTAGAAACGCTCTATACACAGCCATTGGAGATAATGACAACTTATTCAACAAGGTCAAATCATGCAACACTACTAAAGAAATTTGGGATAAGTTGGCTACCATTTGTGGTGGCTCAGCACAAATCAAGGAGAACAAACTATCAATTGCCAAAGAAAAATTCAATAGCTTCAAGATGCTACCTAATGAGACGCTAGAGCAATTAGACATGAGGTTTACAGCTCTTGTCACTGAACTAACATCTCTGGGTATGGAGCTACAAAATCGAGAAACAGTGGTCAAAATCTTTAGAAGTCTCCCAAGCAGATTCCTGATGAAAACAACTGCAATGAGAGAATCAAACAATCTGGACAGCCTAACTCCAGAAGATGCTTTTTCAGAACTCAAAGCATTTGAGTTTGAGCTGAATTCGGCCAGTGATGCAGTAAGTAATCCAGTGATCGAATCTGGAGCACTAATGACATCAATCAAAGGAAAATCTATCAAAGAAAAAAACTCGGATATAAGTGAGGAAGAAGAACTGGCGCTTCTAAATAGATTCAGGAAATTCCTGAAATATGAAAAGAAGGGAAACAGTCCTAAGCACCCAGGACAAATTCATATCAAGCGTCTCCCCAAATACAACCACAATATCAAGCGCCTCACTATCCTGCGTCTCCCTCCCGAGCGCCAATTCAATATCAAACTTCCTCTCAGCAAGATCTCTCAATGCCTGCAGCGTTAAACCAGCGATCCACAAGATTAACAAACGAACAAAAGATGAAGACCAATCTCTGTTACAACTGCAGGAGACCAGGGCATTTCCAAGTTAATTGCCCATATCCAAATGTGTCTAAACCTACAAAGCAAGATCACACGGATAGAAACCAATTCAGGAGCAATCTGAGACAACAAGGCTTGCTAGCAGAATCAGAACCTCTCTATACTCCTGAAGAGGACTTGGAATCATCAGATGAAAGCAGCGATGATGAACCATCAAAGGATTCAGCATTCATTTGTCTCATGGCAAGAGATAATGAAGCATCTAACGACTTACCATCTGAGGTAACCACTGATCTGTATCATCCTCTTTCTTATGATGAATTACTTGACAAAGTAAAGGAATATTATACAGATTGTCAAGATGCCGCCAAATTATTTCAAAATCACTATCATATTATTTCAGCACTCAGAAGTGATAACGTAACGCTCAAAGCAGAGTTGCAAGTTCAGCAACAGTGCATTGAGAAAAACCAATCACTCGAGAGTGAAATCACTCAGCTAAAAAATGATCTTGATATAATAGTCAAAAGAGAAGCTGAAGTGGTTGCTAAACTTGCTAAATCAGAGCAGCTGATCTCTTCATTATCAAAAGCGTCTAGAACGCTAGATAATATGACTAAAGTAACCAGGGCATTTGGTGAAAAGACCGGTCTAGGTTGTGATAAATTTAGTCATAAAGCCAAAGCGTCCAATGTTACAACAATCAACAAAGGAAAAGGTGTAATCTTTGTTGGAGAAAGTTCAATCAGACAAACGCTGAATGAACCAACAGATATTGGTACAAAAGCTAATGGTAAAGTCAACACTTACTCAGGCAAAGGAAAGACCAAAGCGAATGTCTCACAAAAGAAAATATATCCAAACGCTCAAAAGGCTAAGGAAATACCTTCTACAAGTGAATCAAACGTTAAGCGTCCCGCACCAAAAGTGCATCCTAAGCCAGTACCAAACAAGATCAAACGTCTATATCCAAAACAATCCAGTTCATATTATCAACACTATGATAATTATGATTACGATTATGATTATTACTATAATCAAGGATATTTCTATACACCTAAAAAACACACACAACACAAAACGAAACCCAAGAAGGCCAATCTCTCTCCCATAATGAAGATAAGGCAAATATGGGTTCCGAAAAATCTAATTCAAATTAACGTTACTAACAAAGAAGGACCCAAAACAAAATGGGTACCTAAAAAGAATTAGAACTGCCCTTTTGAATGCAGGTACCTAGAGCCAACACCGACACTTCAATATGGTACATAGATAGTGGGTCATCAAGACATATGACTGGCTCAAAGGATCTACTGATCAACTATCGTGCAACCAATGGTCCTCAAGTTATATTCGGTGATAATTCCAAAGGTAAAACTAAAGGTATAGGTATCATGCGCAGGGGGAACATCATGATAAATGATGTATATTATGTTGAGGGTCTTAAGCATAATCTCTTAAGCATAAGTCAATTTTGTGATAAAGGTTTTGAAATTAAGTTCTATAGTGACTTCTGCGAAATAATAGATGTTAAGACAAGATCTACGAAGTTAAAAGGAAAAAGAACAAACAATGTATACTTAGTAGATTGGGATTCAACATTAGATAACAACCCTACATGTTTCGTAGCTAAGAATCAAAACGAATTGGGTTGGTTATGGCACAGAAAAATGAATCACCTCAACTTCAAGGCAATCTCTCAATTAATATCTCTAAATCTCGTAGAGGGATTACCTAAAGGTTCCTTTAATAAAGATCGCTTATGTGATGCTTGTCAAATGGGTAAGCAAGTCAAATCATCCTTTAAGAAGAAATCTCATCTATCTACATCGCGAGTACTTGAATTATTACACTTAGATTTATTTGGTCCTATTCAAATCATGAGCATTAGCGGTAAAAAGTATTCACTAGTAATAGTTGATGATTTCTCACGTTATACATGGGTAGAATTTTTAGCGTCTAAAGATGAAACTAGCGCTAAGCTCACATCACTAATTCGTCAGCTACAAAACTCAAAAGACCTAAAAGTAACCAGAATTAGAAGCGATAGAGGAACTGAATTTACTAACCATATTGTTGAGAAATATTGCAAAGACCTTGGGATACTTCATGAGTATTCAGCGCCTAGAACCCCTCAACAAAATGGAGTTGCTGAGCGACGGAACAGAACGCTCAAGGAAGCTGCCCGTACCATGTTAGCCGAATCCAAGCTACCTCAAAGGTTTTGGGCCGAAGCTATCAATACCGCTTGCTACACACAGAATCGGTGTATGATCAACAAGCAACATGAAAAGACTCCATATGAACTATGGAAGGGACGTAAGCCAAATGTTTCATATTTTCATGTATTTGGTTCAAAATGCTTCATTCATAACAATGGATCCCAAAACTTAAAGACATTTGATCCTAAAGCAGATGAAGGAATCTTTCTAGGCTATGCCAAAAATGGAAAGAGCTTTCGTATCCTAAATAAGATCAAATCAAAGGTAGAGGAATCCATTCATGTTGTGTTTGATGATGCTAACCAAGAACCGAGTAAGGTTAATATTGATGATGTAGGAACTGAGGAACTCTCTCAACAAACATCACAAATCAATCTATGTGATGACAGCGATCTTGATGAAGAGGATGAGATTATCGTGCCTAATCCTACACTTACTCACGAGGCTGTCAATGACCAAAGAAACGCTGATGACCATGAAGAAAGTGATCATCAAGAGCAAGTTAGAACTATAAACACTGAAGCGCCTACGCAAAGAGCTGGTCAAGCGCCTGTGCAACGTAGTCAAGCGTCTGATCAAGCTCTAAACCCTTCTCAACCAGATAGAAAATGGCTCAGAGACCATCCACCAGAATTAATTATTGGAGATATGGGAGCACCTGTAAAGACTAGAGCCGCTACAATAAACGAGGCCATGTTCGCAAGCTTCCTATCTCAAATGGAACCTAAGAAAGTGGATGAAGCGCTAAGCGATCCAAGCTGGATAGAAGCCATGCAAGAAGAGCTAAACCAATTTGAAAGAAATGAGGTATGGACGCTAGTACCAAGACCAACCCACCAAGGGGTCATTGGAACTAGATGGGTCTATAGAAACAAAATGGATGAGAATGGGATTGTGATTAGAAACAAAGCCAGACTCGTAGCTCAGGGATACTGTCAAGAAGAGGGCATCGACTTTGATGAAACATACGCTCCAGTTGCCCGTCTTGAAGCAATCCGCATGTTTCTAGCATTCGCAGCATTCAACAAGCTTACAGTATATCAAATGGACGTAAAGAGTGCATTTCTGAATGGTAAGCTCCAAGAAGAAGTATATGTGGAGCAACCACCAGGATTCATCAATAACCATGGGAAAGGTATGGTCTACAAATTGGACAAGGCACTCTACGGCCTTAAACAAGCACCAAGAGCATGGTATGACACTCTTTCTATTTTCCTTATTGGTAAAGGTTTTTCAAAAGGAAGCGTTGATACAACGCTATTTAAGATTACCCATAATGAAGATATTCTCTTAGTTCAAATTTATGTTGATGATATTATATTTGGATCTACTAATAAGCGTTTATGTGAGAAATTTTCAAAAATGATGCAAGACCAATTTGAAATGAGCATGATGGGCGAGTTAACTTTTTTCTTAGGATTACAAGTTAAACAACTCCCTAATGGTATATTTATAAACCAAACTAAATATACTAGAGATATGATTAAGAAATTCGGTATGGAAAATGCATCATCTTCCAAAATTCCAATGAGCCAAACGACTAAGCTAGATAAAGATGAAAGTGGAAGGAAAGTCGATGCTACAAATTATAGAGGCATCATTGGATCACTTCTTTATCTAACAGCTAGTAGACCTGATATTATATTCTCAGTATGCATGTGTGCACGCTTTCAAGCCGATCCTAAAGAATCACACTTAATTGCTACCAAGAGAATCCTTAGGTACCTCAAAGGCACACAACATGTGGGCTTATGGTACCCCAGGGATTCTCCTTTTGAACTAATCGGTTACTCAGATGCAGATTTTGCAGGATGCAAAATAGATAGAAAAAGTACTAGTGGTACATGTCAATTCCTAGGTGATAGACTAATTTCATGGCACAGTAAGAAACAACAATCCATTGCGACTTCTACTGCTGAAGCTGAGTACGTAGCCGCTGGAAGCTGTTGTGCACAAATTCTCTGGATGAGGCAACAACTTAGAGACTATGGCGTAGTCTTAGGTCCAACCCCAATCCATTGTGACAACCAAAGTGCCTTGGCAATGACACAAAATCCAGTTCTTCACTCTAGAACCAAACACATTGACATACGGTATCATTTTCTGCGTGACCATGTTCAAAAGAAGGATATCTCCATGCAA
Source organism: Buddleja alternifolia (assembly GCA_019426215.1). Lineage (NCBI taxonomy): Eukaryota > Viridiplantae > Streptophyta > Magnoliopsida > Lamiales > Scrophulariaceae > Buddleja > Buddleja alternifolia. The sequence continues at coordinate 15,491,649 of CM033400.1, read as the reverse complement.
TTCATTGGTACAAAAAAACAATTGGCAGATATCTTCACCAAAGCTCTCAACGAACAACGCTTTCTCACTTTAAGAAGTGAACTAGGTATGATTGATCTAAATGCCTAATCATTTGAAACATCATCCTTTCATTAAGCATAAATTTAAGGGGAATAAAATTCTTTCTACACATAAACTCGTTCAATAAGTTATCAATATTAAGGAGAACCTACATAGGGGGAACCTTAAAAGGGATAACTGAACTTCAGTGAGAATGACCAAAACCGTTTTTTTGTTTTATTATTACATTGGTCATAATCACTTAGCGTTATACGCTAAACTCTTTCAGACGCTTATCAAACGTTTTCTTTAGCCTCTGTGCCCTCTCAAAATAAACTGAACGCTTAGCTTTATTCCCAGCTAAAGCGCTCAGTAAAAAGATCCTTTAAAAGCAAGCGTACATTACCCTACGCTAAAATGAGAAAGTGGATTAGTCAATTAATGCAATTAATGCTGACTTGACATTCCTCACCTTTCGCTCAAGAAAACCCATGGGTACTCATCACGTTTTTCAAAGATGGTTCAGCACATGTACACGCGTAAGTACAATTACCATGTATCTTAGACAAATACAACCAGCGCTGAATATTTTAAACCAAAAGTAAAACACTACCACCAAGACATAATGATAAGTACTGGGAAACTGTGTCCTCATACATACCCTGAAAAGAATAATTCTATATGTTACGATGACCGCTAAAGCACAAAATGTTACTTGAAAGAGAACCTCAAGATTCTCAAGCGTCAAAATCACACTGAATTATTTCAAGCGTCATTTTCTTCTGAATAGGTCCAGACGCTCCTACAAACTTTTGGCGGGTATTTGAATAGTTGTTCAAAATTTCGGTTCCCGAACGGTTTTTCATAAAATACATGTCCGCTGTTAACGGGCACACGTATCACTTTCAGTATATCAAAAGTCTCTGTTTCAAACTTTTAATCGGACGTCAAAATAGTATATGTGGTTGTTACTAAAAGTAACCGTGCTTATTAAATCTAAATTCACGTCCACAGTCGTATTTTAATGGCTGAGATTTATACTCCTCCACGTGTCAACATCTCAACCTTCAAACACAAAAAACATTCAAATTGTAGTATTTCAAAACACACCTTCTGCAGAACATAATCTCTCTTACACTCTCTTTCATTCGTGCAAGAAAAATCTCTCTCTCTCAAAAACAAAATTTTCATTCTTAATCTCTGTCTACTTCTCACTAATGGCACCCAAGAAAGCTACTGCTGGAACCACTGAAGTTATTGTTAAGGTCACTGAAGGCCTTATAATCGATTGGAAGTTTCTCTATGAAAACCCCCAAATTGATTTAACGGAAATGATGGACTCTGTAGCAGAGGCTGGGCTTCAGAAATTTCTTACCAAACACTCGTACATGTTTCCTGAAGAATTAGAATTTTTCTGGAGAAATGCTAGTTTGTCTGACGATGAGACTTCCATCACCTGTTTGTTTCCTGCCCCCAAGACGGAATCAAAGACGTTCACTCTCTCTGCGGCCTCTATTGCCCAGAATTTCTCTCTACCTAACGACGGAGCGACTTTAGACACTATCACTGAGGAACAAATTCAAGAAGTCTGGACTCAGATTAGCGCCTACGATGGTGTTCCATACAAACCGTACTTTGAGAAGAAAGATATAGTGAACAGGTATCGAGTCTTAGCTGATTTCTGCAGTAAAAACATTGAATGCAGAGTAGGAACCTTTGACAAAATCAGCCCAACCCAGTTCCAGATGATGACTGCTATCTTGCTCAAGATAAAAATCAACTGGAGCGCCTATATATTCAGTCGATTCAGAGACAGTCTACGCACTTCAAACAGACCTTATGGCCTAGTTTTAAGTGATCTAATTTTTCGAGCAAAGTGCACCTCTTCAGCAGGAGTCACCGTGGCCAAGCATAAGTTCTATGGGCCAAGAATCATCAACAATCTCTTCAATCCACCCAAAGTTGGAGGTGCTGCTAGACCTCTCTCTGAGCGCCAAGTTGTACGTGCAGCATCAAATGAGGAGGCTGAGCGCCCAGATCAGGAGAAGGCTAAACGTAATGTGAAGCGTCCCACTGTCACAAAGAAACGGGCTCCTCGAAAGCCCAAGGCTCAACCTATCAAAAGTGATGAAGAAGACGAGGACTCTATACCCCTCATTAGTCGGAAGGATCTGGAAAAGGTCCTCAAAAATATCGACTTTGGAGAACCAGCAGTTCCACAGACTCAAGCGTCCCCAGCCGAAGGGGTAAATGTGAAGCGTATCTTCAAGAGACGTAAGCGTCCAACTACTGCCATTTCTTCTAAGGCTACACACACGACACCAAGCGACCAAGCCATAGCTGCTATTCCGATATCATCCTTTGAACCACCAGTTGATGTCCATCTGGATGTTGATATGGCCAACATTGTGGCCATCGCCCATGAAGCTGCCATCGACTCTGCAAATCTCGAGCCTGATGAACCTGAAATCCCAGGGGTTCAACCATTGCTTGCATTACCAAGTACAACAGAGGCACGCTCAGAAGGTCAGAGCGATGCTAACGACGTTGTGATTCATCGACATTTCTTCAAGCTGGATCCCTTAAAGACCATCGATCACTCCGTCGATTATTTCCCTCCAGCGCCCGCAGAACCCTTCATACCTACAGGATATAATGAAGAAAGTCTTATCAATGCTGAGAATGATATCGCCAAGCTCATAAAATTTGATCTGGCTGTACGCAACACTCTATCTAACCCAGCATTGACCCCAGCTGATAAAGCTTCTTCTCTGGACTGTGGGACAAGCAAACCCACTGGCTTCGCTCTCAGAGACTACAACATCAGAGTCTATGAGCGTCAGGATAAGCTTGTGAACCCAACGGAAAAGCTACTAAACAGAGAAGGCTATTCTCACTCCCCAACACTGGTAAATAGCATGGAAAACAAGCGCTCGGCTAATCCTCTCCTCTTGTGGAAGAATAAAGGAGTACATGCCGGTGAGCGTCCAGCTTCACTGACCGAGATGATTCAAATAGAAGCCGATGCATATTTTGACTGCGTCTGGAACACTAACTACCAACCAGACAGGTATCGTTTTGAGTCCATCTGTGATATTCATCACCAAGGATTTCGTGCTATACTTAATGCAGGAACTGAGTACTGCATGACTGAGGTAAAATGGGCTGAAGCTTATATGGGTGACAAGTATAAATTTGAAGAATTGGTTAGCGCTCCCCATCTGTTCAGAATAGGGATCCATGATAAAAAGAGCAAATTTGCACGATACATGCTAAAGCAGCGCCAACATAGACTTGGACCAGCTCTGAAGCTGCCTCTGATCCGCCACCAACCTGAACACCGTTTAAGGCAAGCGTTGCACAAACTGGCTAACTCTTCTCTACGCTTTGCTAATCACGCGTCCACCAGCGGTTCTTCTCCCCTGTCCTGTCTGAACTTCACCCCTAGCCACTGTGAAGACAACTTTTCTCTCATGATGACAATTATGCCTCCAGTCTCCCTATTCGACAAAATCTTCACAGAAAATCTGCGACAGTGGAATGGCTCTCGGATCAATCCTTTCAGAGGATATCCACTTCTTCCGTCTATCCGACAAGAAGTCTTAAGTCACTATAATTTTGTTTTGTCGCTGCTGGAAAGAACTCAAGCGCTGGCTTCAGCCATCTACCCATACTTGGAAGAGTATTACAGGCTCTACGTTCCCGACTCTCGGAAACCGAAGACTCTCCCAACAGATAAGCTAATTGGCTTCTCACAACACTATTACCCAGATGCCTTGTTCTCCATCTACCAAGCGCCTTCCAAAATCTTTCCCACCCATGTGCTGGATATCCTCGGGCCAATGTACATCAGAGCCATGGATAGTCCTATCATCACGTTCATTCAAGGTACTTATCTCCCCACTCTACATTTGAATGAATTTCTCCAGACTGCTACCTATCCATATGCAGATGAGCCGTTTGCCAACTTGGACTTTCAGTTTACGGACTTTAGACGTATAGAGTCAGCATCTACTGCAGCACCAGCTGAAACGTTACCTGTTCCTGAGCGCTCACCAGAATTCCCTCAAGCGCCTAATCCCCCCAGTCCAACTGAATCCGACTCTACTGCATCCACCGAGTCCAACAGTGCCCCAGAGCATCGAGGAACAGTATTTGATCCTAATTATCAAGTACCTATTGAATCTCTCAAACACACATCTCGTTTTAAGCCTCGAGTTAGCACTGCGGTTCCCGACGCTCAAGCGTCCATGACTGAATGCCTCACTCAAATACAGCAACTATCTACAGCTACTCAGGCAAGTCATGTGGCTTTAACAAATGATCTAAACCACCGTTTCACGGCTCTTGAGACCTCTCTTACAGACGCTAATCACGCTCAACTACTGGTCATGAAAGAACACTTCGACCAGCGTCTGACCACTCTTGAAGCCTCTGTCGCTCAGATTGCTACTCAAGTCAGTCTTCTTACTCAGCATTTCATACAGACTGATGATGGCAATAAGGGGGAAAAGAAGGGAGAAAAGAGGAAATCTTCAACATCTAAAGATCAAGATTCACCTCCACCATCCAAGCGTCAACATATTGATACTCCCCTCACACTAAGTACAGAGCCAAGGTATCCCTATCCTTCTTGGGTAACTACCTCGGTGGGAGCGTCCAATAAAAAAGAAACCCCAAGAGTGCTCTATCCAAATATTCCATTACCTTCAAGAGCACTGCTTGAACAATTTGATATTCCTCTTCTCAGAGCGTCAATTCCAGAACCATCTGATCCAGCAGTCTTAGCCTTAGAGCGAAAAATGTCTGACTTTGACCAAACCTTCAGAATTTGCCTACGATACATAGGCATCAGTCCAGAGGAATGGGATAAGCAACTCATTACTTTCAAGGCACGACAAGTAAAAGAAAACAAACATATAATCAGTAAAGATCATGCTACGATGATGACGCTAGAAGATCAGATAACTGAACCAATCTGTGCTGAAATGACTAAGAGATACAAGATCAAATCACGATCTTGATTTTTACTTATGATTCTTTCATTTCAGTTGTAAAATGCTTGTACTATGAAAGATATATATAAAATGCATTTTACAGCTGAAACATCTCGTTGAAGCTCAAACTAACTTACTAACCTACGCTAACTCGTACTTTAGGTATCTAACGCTTGAACTAAATAGGTATTGCCATCATAAAAAAGGGGGAAATTGTTAGGAATTTCATGTTAGATGTTTTGATGATGACAAATAGGACTTCCTGTTAGACCCCGAAAAATGTAAGTATAAAAGCTTTCATAGAATATTGTGTATAAGTACCTGAAAGCTTATTTATCTTAGGCTTATAGTTTTCATCTTTGTAGAATTTTAGACTAAGAATGTGATACTAAATCACTAAGGAGAATTTTGAGTAAGTCTACCAAGTGATAAAGTTGAAGATCAAGCATCTGAAGCTACAGAAGATAAAGATCTCTTGAAGCGTCCGTCAAACGTTTTAGAGACTATTCCAGGTTACAACTCCAGCGCTCAAAATACGAATGGATAACTCAGGCCGAATACTCAACACTAAGTCAATGATGGAATTCTGAGTGAGCCTATCAAAGACAAGATTGAAGAGTAAGCGTCTGAAATAAAGAGAAGAGACTCAGGATCAGTCCAAGCGTCTGTCCAATGCACGAGAAAAACCGTCCTCTTCAGCAAGCGTCCAAAAGGCTAAACCAACACGGCCTACAATGAACGTAACCTGAGAATTCAAATCCAAAGCTATCCAAAGACTTAAAGAATGCATGAATCAAACGGACAAATTATTTCCAACGGAAATAAAACAAGATGCATTAAAAGTCGGATAAGTGCTATTAAAATATAAGCACTATAACGTATGGGTAAGCCATTCATTTGACCAAGACTGTCAGAAGTTATGAAACCAAGAACATGCCTAACTAATTAAGTATACTCAAAGTTAGAAATGTCAGAACTCAAGGAATGTTTGGGGAAACGAGATTCCAACCGTATCAAACGGACAAAAACCACCAATACCTTATAAATAGCCCTTTCAACAAATAAGTAAAACACAGAGCAAAAAAACCGTGACATATACAAGAGATATACCTGAAAATCCTAGTGTGAATAACAGTCACAACCTCTTGTATGTAGAAAATTATACAAAAAGACACAAGAAAAGAATACCTACTTTGTTGAAAGAAAAGCTTACAAAAATCCATAGCCAAATATCCGTATAAGCTTTTCACAAATATTCCAGAGACAGTCAACTATATCTCAAACCCCTTTTTGAAGACCCTACATTACTATTGAGATATCCTCAAGTTGTTTGAACTTTCCAAAACCAAACAAAGCCATTACAAAACCTTTCAACATCTTTCTTCTAAGTGAGAAAGTGTGTTGACTTACAAGCGCCATTTTTGTGTGGAAGAAGATCTCTACTGGAGCTGAAATCTGTGTGACCAAGGAGTTCCGGGATCAAGTGTAACTTGCATTATTTCTGGGTGAAAGAAGCAAGGGGATAGAAGATCTTTAGTGGAGCTGAAATCTGTGTGACCAAGGAGTTCCAAGATCATATCCAACCTCTCTCTATTTTGTAGAAGTCTCTGTGTGACTCTTCAATAATCATCATAGTGGAAAACCTCTCTGATAAAGGGAGAAGAAGGACGTAGCTGGGATTACATCACCCAGTGAACCTTACAAATATCTTGTGTCATTTACTGTTTTGTTGTCTTACATTATACTGTCATATTACATCTTGAAAAGGGATTTAAACTAATAAGCGACTAATTGGTTAAAACGAACGCTAAGCTATAAAAACATTTCCGTTGTGCTAACCTGATTTAGTGACTAAACTCTGTCCTACTTTGGTAAGTGTTGAAATCACCGAATCTAAGTTAACTTTTCTCAAGCGCCTGAAACTAGTGCTTAAGTCATCATCCCTCAAGCGCCACACCCAGCGCTTAAAGTTTTCCGAGCGTTCAAATACCTCACAGTAATACGAAAGTTTTTAGAAGTCGAAAAAGACTTCAGGGTCTATTCAACCCCCCCCCCCCCCTTCTAGACCCTTTCGTATACCACTTGGGACCAACAGCAATGAAGAGCGAGAAGACGGTATATTCTTTATTCCGCAGACCAACCTGATAAGTCCAAGGCACGTAATGGAAGCGATTGGCCCACTATGGGTCGTACCTGTTGAAAGTCCAGCATCTCCAATTGAGATTGTTGAAATAGAAAAAGAACAAACTCCAGCTGTGGAAACTGCTCAACCCACAGACGCTGATATGCAAGACATTGTCCCCAGTGCTCCAGTAGTCGAGGTTCCACTTAAGGAACAAGTTGTTCAAATTGACTCCGCAACTCAGACGCTCGACTTAGCAGTAGAAGAGGTTCATGCTGACTTAGCCGCACAGCTTGACGAGTCTATTATCAAAGACAAATCTAAAGGCAAAGCCCCAACAGTCTCAAGCTCTCACTGACCTGAGCATTCACCTTCCGATTCATTAGATTCTGACAGTGATCTAGAAGCTAAAGATTTCAGAAAGGCTGTTCGACATTCTCTCACCGATATAAAAGGATCTTGTTCTCGATTGGAAGAGCGAAGTACTTCAACGCTTATCAAGTAGAAACATTTCTCAAAGCTGATTTGCGACATGCCAACAAGCTTACAATCTCCATGATGAACTGTATCGCTCCTCTCATTAAAGAGCTTTCGGACAATTCAACCGGACGCTTGCCCAGAATGCTTTAGCTGATACTGAGCGTCACAATTCCTCCAACCTTATCTCTCAGAGTATCGCTGAACAGATTGCTCTCTTGATAGATGAAGTCAAGCTTCTCCGAAGGGATATCGCTGACTTAAAAACCTCCTTTGGTGATGTCAAGTAGGGGAAAGATAAAGAAAAGTCCAAGGCAATATCTAAAACAGATAATAAATGTTTGAAGAAATAGTGAGCATAAAGAAGATGCTAACTAAAAAGAGAAAGCCAAGATATTATCTAGGAAGGTACTTGCTCCCAGAGTTGGACGTTGAATTTTTGGAGAGCATGGGATTTCATCCTTATGCCGGACCGCTTAGACGACCTATCAACTGGAAACCATCCAACGATAGAAGACAAGACGTCTATTATGACTTAATTCGTGAACTTGGTATTCCTCCAAGGGAATGGGTGGACAGGCTGAAGGAACTGAATGAAAGCGCTAGACAGGGAAGGCATGACTATGATGAACTTCAACATACCATCATAATAGATGTCGATCGACTCCTCATGGACTTAGCAAATGAGATTTACCAAAAAGAAGAAAGCATAAAGCAACAGAAAAGATGAATGCTTTATATTTTTTTTTTATCTTATATTCAGTATAAATTATGTATGCTTATTATCTCTCTCTATAAATGAATGATTTATCGCTGATAAAACTTGTTGAGGCTAATCAAACATTAGCTAACTTTACTAACTTTTCAAACGCTAACTTATAGTTATTTGGGATTTTCTTTGAACTCTTAAATTATAAAAGAGTTATAAGAGTTAAAGTCTTGACATCATCAAAAAGGGGGAATTGTTAGGAAATTTCATGCTAGATATTTTGATGATGACAAGATAGGATTTTATGTTAGACCCCAAATATAATGTAAGTTTATGTTTCATAGATCATTTGTATAAACGTATGAAAGTATGCAATTTTGTTAGCCTTGTAATTTTTATCTTTGTAGATTTTAGACTAAGTATTCTATTACCGAATCGCTAATAGAATTCTAGGTGAGTCCATTAGAAATGAAGTTGAAGATCAGCGTCTTAAGTCAAAAGAAGATGAAGATTTATTCTTAGCGTCTGTCAAACGCTAAAGGACCATTTCAGGATTTATGGATCAAGCGCTCAAAGCACTCTAGCGATCAGAATCAGATTCACCTGAAATAAATTCTCAAGTCATGAAGGACTTAAATGCAATCATTCAACGGCCATTTATTTCAAACTGGAAATAAATTCAAATGCATTAAATGTGATAAGCCAATAAGACTTGTGGACAAGCCACCTTTTGACTAGACTGTCAGAACTTCAGAGTTTATAACTGCTCCCGTCCAATCGGAACCAGCAAGAAAGAGCTTAGAAACTCCATAGACAAAATCTTTCATGCTTTTTACATACATTCCATACAGTCACAAATATCTCAAACTTCTTCCAAAGAAGAAACCTAAATTCTTACTGAAATATTCCAAGTTGTTTGATCTTTCGAAAAACAAACAAACCCTTGTGATAAAACCCTCAACCTTTCATCTGAGTGAGAAAGTTGTTGAAACCCCTTACAGGCAGTATTTCTGAGTGAGAGAAGCTTGTAGAAAAAGATCTTCATTAGTGCTGAAATCTGTGTAATCAAGGAGCCCGAGATCATTTTCACCTATTTACTATCTTGTAGAAGACTCTGTGTGATTCTTTGATAATCATCTTAGTAAATTCCCTCCAAGTGAAAAAGGAGAAGAAGGACGTAGCTGGGATTACATCACCCAGTGAACCTTATATATCTTGTGTCATTCACTTTTATTATTGTCTTGTTTTATATTATTCTATGTATTCTGATAAAGACAAGTTAATCTGCTAAGCGACTATTTAACCAAAACGAACGCTAAAGCTTTAAAATCATTTCCGCTGTGCTAACCCTAATTAAGCGATCTAAGCATTACCCTACTTTGGTAAATTGCCGAAATCACTAAGTCTAAGTTATCTTTACTGTAGTGCCTGATCCAAGTGCTCAGCTTCCTAAGCGTTCTAACCTTTAAAAGTGATACGAATTTTTGAAGTCGAAAAAGACTTCAGGGTCTATTCAACCCCCCCCCCCCTCTCCCCTCTTCTAGACCCTTTCGTATGCCACTTGGGATCACCAATTAGAAGGATTCAAAATTCCTATTCGTGTTGATCCCCGTACTACTCTCATTAGTCTTGAAGATGATGAAGTAGTCCTGGAGCCTGAGACTATGGAAATTGAAGTTCCTATAGAACAAGCGATTGAATCAATCGAAAAGAGTCCTCATGGTAAGCGTTGTAATCTTTTTTGTCTATTTCTACTCTGTGGAAATTTTGCATGCTTTTTTCAAACGCTTGCATGTATCAGCTCAAAGTATGCCGAACACTGATGCACCTCCTCTTGAGGTCAATGTTGAATTGGGCATGGAAATGGCAACTGTTCTGGATATTGCTATAGAAGTTGCACAAATCCTTCCTGAAGCTAAAACATCTCCAACTCAAGAAGAGGCTATTAATGCTGAGCGGTCGATAGAAGTGGCCCCTATCCCAACAAAAACGATTGCCATTGTTCCTACTCCAACATGACCTCCTCCCAGTATCATTGATTTCTTTCCTCGTGTCTATGATGCAGACGTTGAATTCTACTATGCAGCCAGAGAAAATGACACTCCAGCTTTGGTTGACATGGAGATAATTTTTCAAGATACTCTCCACAACCCGGATATCTCTAATTTTGACAAGTTCGGATTCTTCGAGAGATTTGCTGATCTAGGTCTTTACACGCTTGGGCATCTTCAATCGTGGTTAGAATACATTCGGCGACCAGCGTTCAACATGACAGAGTTTGATGAAAAGCGTTTCAATTTTACTGGTCATTCAGCAGAATCCTTTTATCCTTTGCGCCAGAATAAGATCGTCATCAAAAATCCCCACATGGGTGATTGGTTAAAGAGCCCTGACGAAGAAATTCTTAACAGGATTGGATACTCTGCCTATCCCAAAGTTGTTCATTCTCCTCAGAACGCTCTGTCCCCAAAACCTCTCTAGTTATGGAAAGGAAAAGGCCATGTCGTAGCTGAGCGTCCTAATCCTATCAACTCTTGGATAGAAGATGAAGCCCGTGAGAATCTCGCAAGATTGTGGGCTGACGACTATGATGAAGAAGTTCAAAGATTTCAAAAGTATCTCACTGCTAGAGCAAAAAAAAAAGCTAATAAGCTTGGCAGGAGATGGATGATGGATACCACAAAATGGGCTGAAGAGTTTGTGTTGCATTTCTACACGCTAGACGAACTTGTGAGGTATCCCTTCTTGGTTCAATTTGGAGTGGAATATAGATGCAGAGGTTTTGTTGTGTTCCTACTCGGGCAGCGAAAGAATCTGGTAGGGAATATCAGCGATTTGCCTTATTTTAGACAGTCGATAGAATGCTATATTCACAAGCATCTAGCCTTAATCGCTCAGGGAGGACGCTATGTTTATCACCTAACTCAAGACTTTATACAGCGTATCTCTCCAGACCTAAATGAAGATGCTTCCACCAGTAAGCGACCAATTCTGCCAGGGCACGGTGAAGCTCACATGAGATTGGAAAATGACCATGCTAAGTTTGAAGAATTCTACAAAGACAGGAGAGCGATTGTAGAAAATGCACAATCGCTGGACATTACCTTTGCTGAATATTTTAGCCTAAATCCATTCAGAGGCTATAATCTTCACCCTGTCCTAATGTGTGAGCAGAATATACAAGTGGCCAAGATGATTTCACTTATTCGACCAGTGGATCAAGAAGCTGCTCAAGCGCCGATGCCTTTTACATTGGACTTCTACAATTCTTATGTTTCATGAGTTGATCTGCCAGAGGATGTGCAATTTGCACTCAGCACTGAAGAGCGCGTAGACTCTATATTCTTCATTTCGCAGACCAATATCCTAAGTCCAAGGCATGTTATGGAAGCGATTGGCCCACTCTGGGTCATTGATGTTGAGAAACCTTCTCCCCAGATGGAGATTGTTGAAATGGAAGTGGAACATGCTCCTGCTGTGGAACTCGCTCCAACCACACACGCTGATCTACAAACTGAAGTTGCCCCCAGCGATCCAGCAGTCGAGGTTCCCATTATTGAACAAATTGTTCAGATTGAGGAAGCTACTCAAGTTCTTGACTTAGCGATAGACGAAGTTCATGAAGAAATTGCAGAAAAACCCAAAGCGCCATTTATCCGAGATAAATCCAAGGGAAAGGCCGCAGTTTCTAGTTTACAAGGACTTATCTCGTCCATTGAATCGTCGGACTCTGACTCAGAAAGTGATCAAAAAGCTTGAGATTTTTGAAAAGCAGTTTGGAATTCTCTGAGTAATATCATGGGCTTTTGTTCTCATTTGGAAGAATGAAGCAATTCAATGCTGAATCAAGTAGACAGAGTGCTTCTCGCCGACATGCAAAATGCTAACAAGCTTACAATCTCTGTCATGAATAGTATCGCTCCACCTGTCAAAGAACTTTCTGATGACTTTAACTGGACGCTTGCTCAGAACACATTCGCTGATACTGAGCGACATACTTTTTCCAATTTAGTCACTTAGAGTATCGTTGAGCAAGTTGCTCTTTTAGTTGATGAAGTCAAACTTCTTCGCCGTGACATCACTGAGTTAAAAACCTCTCTTGATGATGCCAAGAAGGGGGAAGATGAGAAAGAAAAACATCAAACAAAAGTCCAAAGCCTTGAAGGAGCCAATTTCTAAAACAGATAATAAGCATTGGCGCTCCATGTTCAAAGAAATAGTAAGCATAAAGAAAATGCTAACTAAGAAGCAAAAGCCTAGATACTATCAAGGCAAGCACAGGCTTCCGGACTTGGATATAGAATCTTTAGAGGGTATGGGTTTTCATCCATACGCTGGACCTCTTAGAAGACCTATCAATTGGAAATCCACCAATGATCGAAGACAAGACATTTATCATGACTTGATTCGAGAACTTGGAATCCCTCCGAGGGATTGGGTGGAAAGATTATTAGAGCTAAATTTAAGCCCTACACAAAGAAGGCATGATTATAATGAAGTCCAATATACCACTATGATAGACATTGATAGACTTCTTCTGGACTTAGCGAGTGAAATCCTAGCTGCAGAAAAGCGACAAAAAAGATGATTGCTTATATTTTTCTTTTGTATGTTTCTATTGTCGCTTTAAAGTATTTACTTTCAGTATAAATCATGTACGCTTACTTTTTATATGAATGAATAATGATTTATCGCTGAAACAACTTGTTGAAGCTAATCTAAATTAGCTAACTTAACTAACTTTCCAAACGCTAACTTATGATTAATTTTGGGTTTTTCTTTGAACTCTTAATCTATAAAAGAGTTATACGAGTTAAGGTCTTGACATCATCAAAAAGGGGAAAATTGTTAGGAATTTCATGTTAGATGTTTTGATGATGACAAGATAGGATTTTATGTTAGACCCCAAAAATAATGTAAGTTTATGTTATCATAGAAGAATTGTATAAGCGTTTGAAAGTCGCTAGTAGAATTCTAGGTGAGTCTATTAGAGATGAAGTTGAAGATCAGTGTCTGAAGGCAAGCGAAGATGAAGATTTGTCTTAAGCGACTGCCAATTGCTATGGACTATTTCAGAACTTATGAATCAAGTGCTCGACGCACTCAAGCGATCAAGAAGATCAGATTCGCCTGAAATAAATTCTGAAGTCACTAAGGACTTAAATGCAATCATTTAACAAGCATTTATTTCGAATGGAAAATAAATTCAAATGCATTAAATGCTTGATAAGAGCATTAAATGTGATAAGGACAGATTGTATACGCAGCAAGCTACCTATTGGCTTAGACTGTTAGAATTTCAGAGTTCAAACCTCCCACATCAATTCAGTGCAGCAGGATTTCAGGAATGTCAGAGAAAAGATATGACTCACTCGCGCATGAGAAGCACGCATCTACATGTGTCCAACGGACAAATCCCAAGAAAATGCCTATAAATACCTTACCTCAGCGAACTCTAAATAACACATACATACACAAAGGGTCAACACTTTGCTGAAGTATTTTCTTAAGAAAAGCTTAGAAACTCCATAACCAAAATTCTTTCAAGCTTTCTACATACATTCTAGATAGTCGTAGATATCTTAAACATTTTCAAAGAAGAGCCATACACTATTATTGAGATATCCTAAGTTGTTTGAACTTCCTGAAATCAAACAAACTCGTGATCAAAACCCTCAACCTCATCTATCTGTGTGAAGAAGTTGTTAACTCTACAAGTAGTATTTCTGAGTGAGAGAAGATTGTTGGTGAAGATCTTCATTGGTGCTGAAGTCTGTGCGATCAAGGAGACCAAGATCATCATTCCCACCTCTATTTTGTGGAAGCCTCTGTGTGATCCTTCGATAATCAAATTCGTGGAATTCCTCCAAGTGTTCAAGGAGAAGAAGGACGTAGCTGGGATTATACCACCCAGTGAACCTTACAAATTCTTCTGTTATTTATTGTCATATTGTCTTACTTTATATTCTTTCATTTTTCTTAAAAAAGACAAGTAAAACGGTTAAGCGACTATTTGACCAAAACGAACGCTAAAGCTTTAAAATCATTTCTGTTGTGCTAACCCTGATTAAGCGATCTAAGCTTTACCCTACTTTGGTAAATTGCTAAAATCACTAAGTCTAAGTTATCTTTACTGTAGCACCTGACCTAGCGCTCAGCTCCCTATGCGTTCAAATCTTTAAAAGTGACACGAGATTTTTGAAGTCGAAAAAGACCTCAGGGTCTATTCAAACCCCCCCCCCCCCTCCTAGACCCTTTCGTATGCCACTTGGGACCATCAAAACCATTAACTAAAGAAGCATTGCCAACTAATTTATTTCCATAATAAATGTTGTAATTTAACTTAGAAAAATGGAATGTATATCCAATCTTAATTAAGAACGGAATAGAAACAATGTTCTTAAACCCCTTGGGCAAAACTAAAACATTAGCTAGAAATAATAAATGTCCAGAATTCAAATATAAGAAGTAGATCATATTCTAGTAGTTGCGACGCTTTCCCCACTGCCTACTTTGATCACCACTTCTTCATGGCCCAACTTTCTACTTCTCTGCAGATCCTGTTCCAAACAACACACATGGGCACTAGCCCCTGAGTCCAGAATCCATGAAGTAGAAAAAATGGTCATGGAACAATTAGTTTCAAAAACAAAAAGTTCCATACCTTTTGCGCCTTTGCCTAATTTGGGACAGTTCCTCTTCTAGTGGCCCAGCTCACCGCACTCGAGACATTTGTCTGTTTTCTTAGGTTCATTGCTCTTATAAAACCCTTGAGCCTTTCCCTTACCCTTTTGAACACCCCCTTTAGCTCCAAGCTTGCCAGACTGCTTCTTGATCTTCTTCTTCTTATATTTAGACTTTTTAGGTCCAGAAGAAATGACCAAGGCAGTTTCCTTTCCCTTTGGTTTCATTTGAGATTGTGTAGTAACCAACTTGTTCATTAGCCCAGCTAAATTACACTCTATCTCATTGCGGTTAAAGTTAACCATAAATTGGGAGAAGGAATCAGGAAAAGACTACAAGATTAAGTCAGTTTGAAGGGTGGCGTTCATGGTGAAATCGAGAGCTTCATGGTGAAGTCGAGAGCTTCCAATTTCTCGATCCTCGAAATCATTTTGAAGACATGATCACCAACCTTCTCACTTTCTTTCATCTTGGCTCCGAAGAGCTCTTTCGATATCTCATATCGTACAGTTCAACTGTGCTCACCATAGAGCTCTACCAGGTGAGCTAGGATAGCTCTTGCAGTGGGCATCTTATCATGTGACCTTTGAAGTTCATTGGTTATACACCACAGCATGTATCCTCTCACCCGAATGTCGTCCTTGACCCATTTTTCATGGGCTTGGACCTCTTCCTCATTAGCACGTGTTCTGGCTGGTGCCACCGGGATATCAACCTCCAAGACGTATCCCAAAGATTCCATATTAAGGACAATCCCCAAATTTCTAAGCCAGTCCACATAATCGGGTCCAGTAAGAGCATATTGAGGACAATCCCCAAATTTCTAAGTCAGTCCACATAATTGGGTCCAGTAAGAGTATTCTTTTCGAGTAGTATTGAAAGTGGGTTTATCATTTTTGAGAGAGATAAACAAGAAAATAACTGCACAAATAAACTAAATTAAATTAGATTACTTGTATTTGACTTAACCAAGAAAAATTAAGGACTTAAATTTTTCTTGGCTCCCACCGCATTTTTCGAATCCCACACTCTCATGTGAAAATTGGGAATCATCATTGACATTGATTCCAAAGCGGGTATTGAGGTCCTCAATTAATTTCATGGGTTACAACCTAACCGATTTCTGGCCCATCAATTAATTGAAGTGATGTCTAACATCAATTTATCCAATAAATATTTCAATATCTTTCCCCATAGTTCTCCAAACTGCAACCGAACAGGTTTCTAAGCTCGTGAACTACCTGAGTTCATTCCCACTAACTCCTATAATCTAACATTTGAATTTCACCTTGAAACCGAATAGGTTTCTGGGGTGAAATCTGCTTCGATTAAGGCATTTCACGCACTTAATAAAATTTCAAATTATTTCTAAATGCATAACCCCCATAACTGGGAAGCATTACACATTTATAGTAATTTTAATTTTAGAAAGCTTAGTGGAGGGCGAGGATGTCGCACATCTTTTTCTAACTCGGTATTATTTATTTGGGAGAATTTAAATTGTCAAATGTTTGGTCTCACTTTGCACATTAGTCAATTTATATAGCGCAACTATCACATATTGAATATGCATAAATTATTCTACTAATAAATATGCCTATCAATATTATCATGGAATTAAATAAATAAATTCATATACACTCGATCATGGACTTTTCTAGAGGGCCCGAGCCAACTATTTTTCAGCAACAACCCGTTGAAAGAAAAGTAAATCAAACATGACCTAAGTCCATGATCAGTGTTTCTAACACATAAGACATGCTCGAATCAATTAATACATGCTCGCAACATTTAATATATGCTCGCAATATTAAAACACTTATGTTGATATTTAAAAATGTAGTCCAACTAAAAATTCCTTTAGTAAATTCCCAACTTTTATATGTTATTTACTTCAATTAAAATCATTCTAGTCCTACTAGATGACTTAGATATACAAAATTCAAAATTAAGTATATCTACCTTTAATTAAAATAATATTAGTCCAACTAAATAAATACATAAAATATGGAATTCTATTTTATAATGATTTAAAGCAAACATTTAATGGGAAAAAATTTATTTGATTAAATAATTAATTATTAATCATCCAAGAAAAATAATTTTTATTCTTAATTCAAATATTCAAGTAATTTCCAAGTCGAGGAAAAATAAATAATATTTAATCTATAAATTAATTATTAATCTCCAATAAAAATAATTAATTTATTCCAATCAAATATTTTTATTCCCATTAATCTTATTGGGCTCGATTTCATCAAACCAAGTTACCATCCTTTTGGTCTATTTGGATTTAATTCAATTGAGCTCAAATTAATTAATTCGGAAAAACATGCACACTCTATTAATTTCTATTGGGCTATTTTTAATTAAAGTCCAAATCACCCATGCAATGGGCCCATTTGGAATTAATTAAATTAAGCCCAATATAATTAATAAGTTGAAATTGATTAAAATTTCTCGTTGGACTTAATTAAATTGTACCGGGTCATCATCCTTTTGACCCACCCAGATAATTTAATTTACCCAAACCCAAATTCTAATTTCGACCCAATACATAGCTCATTTATTGATTCAGATCCAAGACCCAAATCAGCGGGTTGTGTGTCGGATCACACGACCCATCGGGTCGTGTGCCCAGCGGCCAGGCCACACGGCTAGGCAGTAACTGTCCACTGCTCGCGCGCAACTGCTGCGTCTCGTTTCTGATTTTTAACATACATCACAAATATACCCGGATATACAATAAATATAAAAAATCAAAATCCCTGCTTGAAACCATAAAAACGCAGATTTAATTAACACATAATCGCATGCTTCAAAAACACATATTATGCATATCATAAATCACATAAACACAATTAAATATGCGAATCAGATATTGGCTTTGATACCACTGTTGGGTTTCGCAAAAAATAACATAAACGCAGCGGAAGGATTTCAAAAATTTTTATTTTAAAACCCAAAGTTGCATTCAATGATCGCATATTCAAATTGCACGATAAACTTAATGAATAAAACTTACTTGTTAGAACGAAGTCGTTGGAGAATCTTTTGTTCCTCCAAGTAGTCAAAAATTTGAAGCTTCTAAATCTTCAATCCTTTGTTTGAATCTTCAAATCTTGAACTTGATCCGAACAACGTCGTCTCTAAATTGTCACGCACGGATCAACAATTGAAAAATTTCCCACTTGAATCTCTAATGGGCGACGACTAGGGTTTAGAGAAGGGGAGGAATATTTTCTCTTCTTTATTTCTAGGAGAGTTGTGAAGTTATGTTATTCTCTTTCTTGTTCAAAGTCAAAGAGTCCTTATACCTCATGATTTATTGAACAAGTCAAAACAAAAGAGCCCTAAAATTGAGTTCCTCTTGGACGCCCCGGGATTTGTTTTGTGTAATTAATTTCTTATTTCAATTAATAATTTATTATATCCAATAAATAAATTAATTAATTAAATAACCAAATTAATTACATAAATTAATTCATTAATATATTTCCCTAGGAAATTAATTAATAATTAATCTTATTCATATAATTAATTATTTCATCTAATGAATAATTAATTATTAAATTTATCCAATAAATTAAAATTCCTAGAAGAAAAATATAAATTCTTTTTTCATTTTTCTTTATCAAACCTTTAGCGTGACTCTTTAGGTTCGTTTTGTTTGGCAATGAGAGGAAACCAAAGGAAGTGGGTAACACCTAGGCAGTCACGTGGCCCACTTCGTAACCCATACGAAAAGGAAAGATAGAATCATTCCGCAACCTTCCAATCGTAAATACCATGTAAGTATAAACCCTTTGTTCGTGTACCCAGTCAAGTGAGAGTTATGGCTATGTCAAACTCACTGGACTTGACCATATCTATTAATTATAATAATACGAGATCATTAAGATCGATTTAGTGCCTAGCATAATCGTCTTTTTTTGCTTTGGCCAAAGACTTTGATCTCTATTTATGTATAATCACATAGGGTACTTTCTCACTCACTTATCTCATTTAGATATCAGCTAAGACTACCATTTGCCCATCAAGCCGCATTTCGAGGTCGACCCCACCAACGGGTGAATTGGGTCTAACTACTCTAATGAAATACTTGACGTCACAAATGCATCTTCAGCATGATATTTTAGGTCAAAGGTTCACTTACACCTATTACGCATAATCAGTTCTGTCATTGACAGTCACAGAGTGAAAACCCATGTGACAGAACCGATGCGAGTCGTGTTCGAGCATATCAGTTCCACTGATGTGCCTACAATATTAATCTCCTATCATCCCATGATACTAGATAGGCACTCCCATGTCAGAGATAAGATTGTACAAGTGTTCTAAGTCTTTATTTGTCCATTAAAGACTTCACTTTACTTGTGAACTTATTTTTAGTAATTAAGATCGATCCCTCTAGTTCCAATCTTCCTATCCCATAGGAAGTAGAGAGATCCAATTGAAAACACGGACAAAACGTTTTACACTACTTATAGATGCAAATAAGATTTAAATGAAAACTAAATAATGTCTTTATTAATAATATCGAAATAAGTTAATTACAAGATAGATGCCCTATCATTCTATCCTCTATTCATCTGAGGGCATAATCCTAACAATTACGCGAGGGATTTGGCTTTCCAAATCTCATGCCCCGAATTCAATGCTTTATACCCCCGACTTAACCTGGCTAACTCGCTCTATAAGAGGGGTGGTGACCGCAAGCGACATTGTGGCGACTGTGACGGTTACCCAAACTAAAGAGTCCTCTAACAGAGCGTGGAGGACTTTCCGGGTGATCTCGAGCCTCCTGGTGCCAAGGGACGGGATCACTTTGGGAGTTGCGGGGGGTATGCTCCACATGCTCAACGAGGGTGGCAGATACGGGCGACCTCCTTCCATCATTGCATTTGGTGTGTTGCCATTTGTCATCCCATCACCGTTGGTACGTCCTTGAATCCTAGTCAGCATACTCAGTGGTTGAACCTCTGTTCCCATGGACGACGCCAAAATAATGCTTGATCAAAATGTTTGTATGTAAGTGTGTCAAGTGATGACCACGTGGGAAGGGAATCCGACCCGACACACGACAAACTAGGCACTAGGTTGGTTTATATTTAGACTGCACTAGCTATAGGCAAGCTATCTACGAACCCACTTTGATGGGGTCAAGTCTTTTCGTAGTTCAACGGTAGGGTAGCTCTCTAAAGATGCCAGTTATATTCTCTCTAGCAAACTTTTTGTGGGGAGAGTAAATAATGATTTTTTGTTACCCTCATGGGGTATTTTTAGTTTTAGATATGGGTCATGGGCTAACGCCTTATTACCAACCCATTGGATTATAAATTAAACTAATAAATATGTATTTCATATTTATTAGCCCAATTATTATTGCAGCCCATTAGCCAGGATGGACTCTTTTCATAATAAGCCTTACCCAAGTTGGTTCAACCACATTATTTGAACCAGCTATACCGAGGTGATAACCCGGCCCAAAATTATAGGTGAGTTAATTACAATTATGGCCCTAGAAAATTTGGTGCAGTAGCATAGATCTTCCTTGAAGTATGGATATTTGTAACTTACATCGCTTCATGTGCCGTATATTGGCATACGCCTTTCCATTCATCAATTTTTTCACTAGGGTTATTAATAAAAGACTAAAGCGCCCCTACACTGGAGCTAAAAAGGTTGGCTTATTTAATTTGTAGGCGAATGAGTAAATATCATTAAATGGCGTAATAACAAAGAAACAAGGGTCATTGGCGGATTGCACACCTAAATTATCACCTTTGGGCACAATGCACCATCAAATTCAATTTTTGGCACTTGGGACCCTCGAATTGCAAATATCTTGATATTTTGCACCCTAATTAATAAAAAAGAACGAGTTCACATAGCTTTTGGAGGGTAAAATTGTAAATACGAATAGGCAAGTGTCAAAAAATGCGAGTATCTGTAAGAGTTCGAAGCCAAAATTGTATTAAAAAATGTGGAATATGTAGAAGTCCTCTAAATTCTAGGATTAGCCAACAAAAATCTTTGAAATCCTATCCTCAACCCTTTTAGAAACCCTTCCTCAAATCTCAATATCCCCGCCATTGTTTCCTCTATATAGAAGGGTTTCTCCAATGAATTTTAGGAATTTAAGTTTATTGGCTAACCCTACAATTGAAAGGATTTCTACATATTTTCACATTTTTATGGTATAATTTTTTCTTCGGGCTTTACAATTTTCACGCTTTTCTCTTGGTACAATCTAGCCTTCTTCTTTTTTTTTTTTACAATTTTATCCTTCAAAAATGAGTGAACTCATTTTTATTTTTTTTCGGTGAGTTAGATGGTATAAATTCACTTCAGGGTGTAAAATACCAAGCTAACTACAATTCGAGGATGCATTGTGCCAAAATATGGCACTTCAAGGATACAACTTGCCAATTACCCAAGAAACAAAAATAAAGCATCTACACATTTCTAGAAATATAACTATAAATCCCTAAAGTTTAAATTAATAAAAGAACGTATCCCCTAATTTAATTGTGAATCCGTTTACGACCCTAAAAATGTCACTTAAATGTGTTAACCTTAACCTGTTCCTAATTTAGCTAATGTAAAATTTTATGAAAGAATAGTTTATTATTTTGATTATGCTATCTTTACAAAAAAAATGCAGTACTTTTTTTTTTATTGTATTTAGTATAACTTCACATTCAGAACTTATAATTTGTATTCCTTCCTTTTTCAATAAAGCCAGCTTCAAGAGAGTAAAAAAATTATGTTGTTGTGCTACTTTTTGAGCTTTAAACTTTTATTAAGTTATAAAATTATTTTTAGTTATTTATGAGATAATCATAAATCAATTTTTAACGGATATTACTCTATCTTTTAAAGTAAAAAACATGATGGATTTTAACATAAATTATTACATCTCTTTAAGAAAAAAAATATGGGAGGTATATAAGAGATGCATGTCTATTTTCTTTATTATTTCTTTCAGTGTAACACCTGCCAGGAAAAACAGTTCGTTGAGTTTTTTATTTTTAACAACACACATTCTGAATAAATAGAAATTTTGTGTTATAAAATGATTTGTGTTGCTCTTAAGTCAGTGTCTATATGTATGTGTTGTGACACATATCGTCTATTTAAAATTTTAAAGGATTAAAAATGTTATTATCCCTTATTTTAAATAGTGTACACATCCAGACATGACCGGATTCAAATATGATTTAAAAATAAAGGGATTATCTTAATTCAATGAATTTAGATTAGAATTTCCGTAGAAAGAGCATTAATTAAGGAATATTAGGAGAGGACATGAGTACTAGTACCGAGCAAATGAATATAAAATTGAGTTTGTGTGGGGGGTTAAAAGTTGTTGATAAGAATGATAACCAAATATACACTTTAAAAACCCGAGAGACATCAACCCCAACCCCCACATTCCTGTGTTTTCACTTTCACCAGAAATGATGCCAGTTTTCAGAAAACAAGGATTAAAATAGATAGATATATACAAATCGAATATTTATATATCTATTATATACTATTCAGCTATCTATCAATATCAACACACTTGAGTGTCTTCTGATGAATTACGGCGTGGGGGTGGGGGTGGAGGAGGGTCTCGTGAGTTGGTTCAATTTTAAAGCAAAGGCCATCTTCCTTCATCCACTCTTCACGTTTTGCCTTTTTTTTTATGAGTGGGTGTACAATCCCTCTCTCTCTCCTTCCCATTTCAAAATTATACAATCCTTTTTTTATTTTCCTTTCATCATCTATCTGTTGAACAGGGAAGGACAATAGGAAATGGGTTGTCCATCCTCCACAAATGTTAACAACACTCTTCTCTATCTCTATCTTCCACTATGTCTTTTTCTTGCTGGGATCAGTTCATCCTTTTCCTTTTCTTCCAAGGTAATAACAACAATGTTTACATAGTATGTATGTATGTACATACATACATATATATATATATATATACACGAAAGTGATTTGAGAGATAAACTGGTGGTTGGTTTTTCCTGCTTCAGTTGTATGTGGTTTACATGGGGAGCTGCAGAGGTAGTGATGACCCAGATGAGATTTTAAGGCAAAACCACCAAATGCTCACTGCTCTTCATAGAGGAAGGTTGCTGCTTCATTTTCTTTCTTTCCCTTTTTTTGGTTTTTCTTTTCTGAATAAAGTAATTGATTGCCTTGCTTTGCTTTTAATCTTTCACTAAATGATGTGCTATTAATGCAGTGTGGAAAATGCAAAGGCTTCTCATGTGTATAGTTATAGGCATAGTTTCAGAGGCTTTGCGGCCAAGTTAACAGAGGAACAAGCTTCTCAAGTGGCAGGCAAGCACTGTAATCTATTCCTTTGTTATTAAATGCTATTTATGTTTGAAATCAACCTTGTAAAAACATATTTACATATTCATGATATGGTTTATTTCTTGCTTTGATATAAATATTTATTTGAACTCAATACTAATCCTACTGTGTGTTGTGTGAACTGGACTCTATAAATGCAATCCAGAAATGCCGGGAGTTGTATCAGTATTTCCCAACACTAGAAGGAGCCTTCACACTACTCATTCTTGGGATTTCATGGGCCTCGTGGCTGAGGAAACTATGGAAATCCCGGGTTATTCCACTAAGAACCAAGTCAATGTCATCGTTGGTTTTATTGATACAGGTAAAATCTTCAATGCTTTGCCAATTAATTCTTGTCATTGATTGGGACATGAACTATACAAAAGTTTAATTGTTGAATAAGGTAGATGGTTTTTAAGGCTTTGTGTGTCTTTGTCTGTAGATACAACTAAGCAGGACTGTCTCTTTATGGTTTCATAATAATTGACAACTTTAACATTTGGGAACTCAGCTGTTATTTGTTTTCATCCAGTAATCTGCTTGATTATAGTGTATGATATTTTGAGCTAAAGGATAATGTAATTCTAAGTATTTTTACGTAATATCATTTTTAAATTATCTTCTCCCAAAGAAATTTTAAGAGTTGTTATCTGATCTCACAATCATTGTCTTTTCTTATCCCAATCTTTTTCTCCTCCTGCTGCTTCTGTGCTAATAAGTAATATGATCCAACACACCTCGTATCCCTTGCGTGCTAATATTATCTCCCCGGAAAAAGAAATGAAGGAAGATTAAGACCAACGAGAATTGCAAACATGCCCTGGATGATAAATGCTGCAAATAATTCTCCTATTTCTTTGCCCACTTCCTGTGTTGAATAATTTGGACTTACTATATAGACGATACAACTTGAATCACAGGAATTTGGCCCGAATCACCAAGTTTTAGTGATGTCAACATGCCCCCTGTGCCGGCTGGATGGAAAGGAAAGTGCCAACCAGGGGAAGCATTCAACTTCTCAACATGCAACAGGTTTGTTATACTGTGATCATACTTAAGGAGTGTTTACAAACCCTTAAAATAAGTGATTATCAACTTGTGGCTTAAAACACTCTATTTGGGAGTATTTGTAAATCAAACTTAAGATTCTAATTCTCTTAACTTAAATGATAATAATCTTTAATCTCTAAGTTGGTAAAGGGGTGCTTAAAATTGATTATGACATTTTTGTAATGGCCCAGACTTCTATCACCGTTTATTAATTTATTTATTTTTTTGCAAACAAGCATCTGCAAATTTTTTCCACTTTTCACTTATGTTTGCAAACACTACACACTTCTGATTTTCTCAATTCTAAATATTTGCACTTATAGTCACTTTTCAATAATTGTTTGCAAACATTCCTTTTGTCAACAATCTTCATTGGTTTTGGTTGATAATTGAACTGGAGTTGGATGTGTGCTGAATTTGGCTTCCTCTAGGAAAGTGGTTGGTGCAAGATACTATCTAAATGGCTATGAAGCTGAGGAAGAATTGGAGAAAACTGTATCATTTAGATCTGCAAGGGATAGTGCTGGTCATGGAAGCCACACAGCTTCAACTGCTTCAGGTCGTTATGTTAATAACATGAATTACAAAGGGTTGGCATCTGGCGGAGCTCGAGGAGGTGCACCAATGACTAGGATTGCTGTGTACAAGACTTGTTGGAGCTCTGCTTGTTATGATGTCGATTTGTTGGCTGCTTTTGATGATGCTATTAGAGATGGGGTGCATGTTATATCACTCTCTTTGGGTTCTGATGCACCACAGGGAGATTATTTTAATGATGCCATTTCTGTGGGGTCATTCCATGCTGTTAGCCGTGGAATAGTGGTGATTGCTTCTGTTGGAAATGAAGGAAACCCGGGGTCTGCTACAAATATTGCTCCTTGGATAGTTACTGTCGGAGCTAGTTCAACAGATAGAGATTTCACATCTGATATAATTCTTGGAAATGGAGCGCACTTTTCGGTAATTCTGTTTAATCTCCTTAATTCATAAAAGGTTTTCTACAAAAAATTTGTCCCTTAATTACATGAGTGGGAGGCGTGGACCCAGTGGTTGCCCACTCTGACTAAAATTTTAAATTTATATGCATATCCTTCAGTATAATAAATTCTCTTCATATGTGAGCTAAAATATCTATCGCCCCCCAAGGTTAAGAATTCTGGATTGGTCCATGCTTACTTGAGGCCACTTGTTCTATAGGGTGAAAGTCTGAGTCTTCAAAAGATGAACACATCAGCTAGAATCATATCTGCTTCCGAAGCTTATGCAGGATACTTCACTCCTTACCAATCCAGGTGAATCAAAAGGTAGTTTGTTGTGTGTGACATTCTGGATATGTATGCTCTAAATCTCAAGTTATTTTAGTCTTTTCATGTTCATCACACTAGTTACTGTTTGGAGAGTTCTTTGAATATCACAAAGGCAAAGGACAAAGTTCTGGTTTGCCGACATGCTGGAAGCTCAATGGAGTCGAAGCTTGCAAAAGGTACGATAGTTAAAGAAGCTGGTGGAGTTGGAATGATTCTTATAGATGAAGCAGATAAAGATATCGCCATTCCTTTTGCGATCCCAGCTGCAATTATTGGAAAAAAGATGGGGTATAAGATCCTATCTTACGTAAACAATACACGGTTTGTTCTCTACTCAATGGTCTCCAGCAATTCTTTTTTATGGATTCTTTTCGCTGTCCTTTTTGACTGGATTATATATGTAAACAGAAATCCCACATCAAAGATTCTGTCAGCCAAGACTGTTTTAGGATCCCAAGCTGCTCCACGAGTAGCGCCATTTTCTTCAAAAGGTCCCAATGCATTAACTCCTGAAATTCTTAAGGTAAACAATTCGTACTAACAATGGGAAAAGTTTTCTTATTTTCCAATTTTTCGTTTTTGGTTAGTTTTTTTTCTTGAAACAAATCGTCGTTCTTATCACGCATGAATGTTTCATATTTGATAACTTTGTAGCCTGACGTCTTAGCACCTGGACTGAATATCCTGGCAGCATGGTCTCCAGCAACTGCAAATATGAATTTTAACATACTCTCTGGAACTTCCATGGCTTGTCCACATGTAACCGGAATTGTAGCCTTGATAAAAGCCGTACATGCATCTTGGTCTCCATCTGCCATCAAATCTGCAATTATGACAACTGGTAAACAAATTGTATAGAAAATTAGTATGTGATCATAATATTGGAAGATGGGGATTGATTTTTTGGGAGTTCTGAGAACCAAGTCCTAGGACATTTGTAATTGTAACCATCCGAGTACCATCACATGGACGGTCGTGATTGTCCCAAGTCATGACTAATTATTGCCTACAACAATGGAAATATGTTCGACAATTTATATTAAAGAATCTAGGGATAGTTACATACGCATCTCCTCACTTTTGGGTAATTACCACGAGCTTCTTGAGGTTACGCATCTTGACATCTAGGGGTGAAATTATAATTTGCTTTTACTGAAATAAAAAGTTATGGTAATTTTTGAAACTTTAGGGTGTTTTTCGTAATTAGGGTGAAGCGCGGGGGGTGGGGGGTTGTCTATGTAATTTACCCAAGAATCTAACTACATAAAGTTTGATGCAGCTACTATGTTGGACAAGCACCGGAAACCTATTAGAGCAGGTCCTGATGGACGAAAGGCAAATCCATTCGACATGGGCTCCGGCTTCGTGAACCCAAAACAAGTCCTGGATCCCGGTCTAATATACGATGCAACAGCCTCTGATTACAAATCTTTTCTTTGTTCGCTTGGTTATAGCGAGAGATCACTGAGGCTGATCACAAGAGACAACAGCACTTGTAATCAAGCATTTACAACAGCAGCCGGTCTTAACTACCCGTCCATTACAGTTCCTAATCTGAAGAAATCATTTTCCGTCTCCCGAACAGTGACGAATGTTGGGAGGCCAACAAGTGTCTATAAAGCAGTAGTTTTTCCTCCAACAGGCATCAATGTTACTGTAGTACCTAAAAGACTTGTCTTCAGTAGCTATGGCCAGAAGATCAACTTCACAGTGAAATTTGAGTTGACTGCTCCAGTGAATGACTATGTCTTCGGGTCCTTATCGTGGAGGAATAAAAGAACTTGGGTGACCACCCCACTGGTTGTCCGGGCCGTACGATCAAGTTTGGTTCATGGATATAACTTCTGAGGTACATACTAAAGGAGCATACATATTCAAATTCAAATTCAAATACGAGATTTATGTCTATTCACAAACAAGAGGTAGCTGAATGATTATAGGATAGATAGATTTACACTTGTTATATGATTGATGCACTTCATAGGGAATTTCCCACGGGCAAAAGAATTGAGTTCTACAAATGGTATCTGTCGGTTCTGATTTAGACTAGATATTCATATATTTTTGGTCCATTAGTAGAGTTGAGTAGAATTTCTTCAGCTCCAGCTCTCAAGAAATGGAATTATTTGTTGTGGATTCATTTCCTTTTTATTTTTATCAATCATTCCTTCACTTTCGTCATTGTTGTGTGCATACGCGGCCTTCGTGATTTAAGTCATTCTTTTCATTATGTTTTGATGGCATTTTTATATGTCAAATCCGATTCTCAGAGAAAATTGCAATTTTGATTCATATGATCAAGTTTCCTCCCACTATTTTCAAAGTTACAAAATTAGTTCCAGAAGATCTTATCTTTTCTGAATTTTTGGCCACATCCGTAGAAAACAGGATGAAATTTTCCGCTTAGCATGCACGCGACGTTAACACTTAGTAATGGGCATGTGACCAAGCGAACTATTAATGTCTGTTTTTTATCAGTTGAGAGTAAAAATGTTAAAAAGACATTTTAGAGGATTGGTTTTCACACATTAAAGGTTACTAGAGCTCGATATGTCAAGATTTGCATTGAGATCGATACCTTTAAAATCTCTACCAAAACTCATTATGAAAGGTCGTTATAGAGAGGAGGATGAAATTTTCCGCTTAGCATGCACGCGACGTTAACACTTAGTAATGGGCATGCGACCAAACGAACTATTAATGTCTGTTTTCTATCGATTGAGAGTAAAAATGTTAAAAATACATTTTAGAGGATTAATTTTCACACATTAAAGGTCACTAGAGCTTGATATGCCAAGATTTGCATTGAGATTGATACCTTTAAATCCCTACCAAAACTCAATATGATAGATCGTTGTAGAGAGGAAGTGATCTATGAGCTAAAAACAACATTTTTATTTTCAATGTGGAATGACCGATCATCTTGACTCACAACTCCTTATGTGGTACTACATAATCTAATTTGGATGAAAGAAGGGAAAAAACGGGACGTGGTAACTGTTGGGAATTGTGTAACAAAAAACGCCACGGAATTATATTTTTATTTCTCAAACCCAAACGTCAAATTTGTGCTAAGTTGATTTTAATGTAATTAATCTAACGAATAGAAAATACAACCTTTGTAATGAAGTAGTTGATTTTCTTTTGCACTAGCGACGGCATCATGGCCCGGATGATACTTGGTAGCACTCGGTGTTGTGCTTCCGAGCAATATCAACCACATATAGTGTTAAAACACTATAAAATATATATATTTTTTTATGGACCCCACACACGTTTTAAAACTGTTTGTGGTTGATATTTACCCGAAAACCCAACATTGGGTGCTACCAAGTATCACCCTCATGGCCCTTGCCTTTAGATACTATACCACGCTGAAAGTCGCCAGAGATCTCTAGGTGGTGGCTAGGTATACCAGATAGGGAGAGGAAATATTTTAGTTTTGTACTTTGGAGGCTTATGATAATGATGTGTTACACCAGGGGGAGAGTTGGAGAATATTTAAATAAAATTCCTCCAACTAAGCCCCATGTCTCATGCCCATGGTGGCTCTTTATACACACGTGTTTAATCCAATTAAACACTTTGATTAAATTTTAATAATTCAATCAAATTCTCTCAATTGACTAAGTCAACTAAGACTTAACTAATTTAATTACTTATGTTTAATTCAATGAAATATCTAATTAAATTAATACATCCAATTAATTAATTCGTTCCATGATATGCATATTACTAATTTGTCCTCCAAATATAAAATCATGTTTTTCAATTTCTCCTTATAGTGTGACTCTCTATGTTCGTTTTGATTGGAAATTGGAGGATACCAAATGATGTTGGGAAACACAATAAAAACGCAGCAGAAAAAATAATCTTAAGTGGTCATCTCCATTTTGTATATTCAAATCATAAACGAGAAAAATTAACCTTTTGTAGTGAAGTGGTTGGAGAAATCTTCATTAAGCCTGCTTTGATTTTCTGATCCAAGCAGCAAAATTGCCACTACCTCTAAATCACCACGCTAGAAAAGCAAATCCTGCCCTATGGTTTTTGATTACACAGCTTTATCCTCTCGGTTACCAATTCAATTACTTTTACCTCTGGCTCTGTGGATCCGCCTCATTGGCACCGCTACCGCTCCCACTGGCTTTGAGTTTTGCCCACCTGGCTACATAAAACTGTGTCTGCTTTTGCGGACCTACCTATCGTTAATACTGTACGGGATTACTCCTCTTGAGTAGGCGATCTAACTGATCACAGACCTTAGTCATCTTCTTCGTCTTCACTCCAACCTTTTTTTGTGCTATCTGCCAATAAACCTCTCGATCTTGACATTTCTTTCATCTCCTACAATCGCTCCCATGACAAGCCCACACTAACATAAAGCGCTCCCCGTAGATCTAGATCTAAGACGTCTTCCAAATGTACGAACCTATGGCCATGATACTAGTTATTAGGGATCGAACCAAATGAGCATGAAGAAAATAAGCAAGAATTGTAAATCTTGCCTCTAAGATGACAACAGGAAGTTAACGTGCTTCGATTAAACTGCCTACGTCCACGAACCAATACTCGATTTCACATCTTTATTTTTGACTGAATCACAAAAATGCAAGTTGAGTTCTTCTATTAATAATAGTAGAGCAAAATAACTTTGCTCAAACTTTGCACTGAGTAGCCGCAACTAAAACACACTTTAGCCGTGGTTATTATCGTAGCATTGCTCTAACTTTGTTTCTTGATCCGTTTATTCAAATGTTGAAGAAATAGTAAACCGAGATTTTGCCCGAGTCGAGGATTGCTTTTTTTTTAAGACTTTATTTGCACCTTTTACTGCTAGGTATCAGAAAATAAGCCTCCCAAGATAAAACAGGCAACAACAATATTCAAGTAGCAGTATATGAATATATTTGAATAGAGCAGATTTAAAGAAAATCAAAAATTGTATATTTTCAATGTAATGAAGTGTTAATTTCAGATTTAGGGGTCAAATATTTATAGGAAATATAGAGTCACTACTAAAGAGTTACATTGATTCAGATAATCTTTGTTGAACGAAAGGATTGCACCTTTTCGTTTAAGCTGAAGAGTCATGGCTTCAAATATAGAGTCACCGGTGAAATGTTACATTGATTCGGATAGGCTTTGTTGAACGAAAGAATTGCGTCTTTTCGTTCAAGTTGAAGAGTCATGGCGCCAAAATTAAACCATTTCAGTTTAACAGTCAACAAATTTAATTTTGGCACTCAAATTGAATCAAACTCATACTTAAATTAAAATTCACAGCAAAAAGATAGACCACGACCACCGATAGCATGCGAGCACATGGGCCACGACCCGGCCCGTCTGATCCGGACCGGCACCGACCTCGGCCGCAGTCCGCAGGTCTCTGGGCGACAAGGTTGCGGTGCGTGGTGCGATGCAGTGCATCGCACTGGGCGTGGGTGATCCCTCTACTCCCTTTTAGCTTACCAATTTAAGTATTCAAGAAAGTACATTTATTATATACCCACTTCAACTTTCTTACTTTTCCTATGTGGGATAAAGAACTTCCTCATAAATGTTCCAAACAATTTCTATTTAATTCTTCATTAAACACTTGTTATACATAAACATTAATCACGAAAATTCCAACAATCCCCCCCCCCCCCAATTTTTGAAATTCCATACAATTTCCAATATTTCTATTTTAACAGTATTTTGCACTTCAGTAAAGGTATCTTTCGACTTGAACCTTTACATAGTCTAGCAGGTTTGAGGTACCCGAATATTATGATAGTAAAAAATTTGAATCAAATATTCATAGTGGATACTAGCACATGTTAGACGCACAATTTACAACCAGCTCATTCAACTTGCTTGCACATTAACGGCCTTGTACGATAATCTCAATATTAATAAGTGACTTAGAGATAAGCTTCCAGTCTCGCAGAAGCGGCCAAACTTCTTCACTTACATAGGTGAATCTAATCAAGTGTACTTGTATGATTTATATTTTCCAAAAGGACATAGATTCATTAAGAGATTTATCTCACCCTCTTTTCCATACAAGCATGCACTACCTTAAGATGATATAGAATTAAATTCTATATGTTAATGCCTTTTTGTTTTTAACTACAAGTGTTTTTCCATTAAACCAATTGAATTGAATGCTATCCAAGAATCGGTTGGTTTCCACCCATAGGTTACCTTTTACAAAATTCTTAAGCCCATCTCCCTTGAGGTTTTCCAAACCACATCCCTCGCAAGGCCTTTGGTGAAGGGATCAGCCAAATTCTCCTTTGATCTAACATATGTTATTGATATGGTACCACTTCCCATAAGACCTCGGACATAATTATGTCGTAGACTTATATTTCTAGACTTACTGTTATAAATCTTGTTGTATGCCCGCGATAATGTATCTTTATTATCACACAAGATTGACACAGGAGGCATTGGTTTAGGCTAAATAGGAATTTCTATCATCAGGTCCCTAAGCCATTCTCCTTCTTTAGCAGTAGCACCTAAACCAATAAAGTCGGATTCCATAGTTGAGTGCGCAATGCATGTTTTTTTTTTTTAACCTAAAGAAACCGCGCCTCCACCAAGTGTAAATAACCATCCACTTGTGGACTTGGTTCCATCAAAATCCGTAATCCAATTTGCATCCGTGTATCCTTCTAACACCGACGTATGACCTTGATAACTTAATGCCTAACTCATTGTGCCTTTCAAGTATCTAAGAATCCTTGAAATTGCATCCGAATGAACTTTACCCGAATTACTAGTAAATCTACTTAATACTCCAACAACAAATGCTATATCAGGTCTTGTACAATACATTGCGTACATAAGACTTGCAATCACACTAGAATATTCTAATTGTGATACAGCAATACCTTTATACTTCGTTAGTTTAACCGAAGGGTCAAAAAGTGTACTAGCAGTCTTACAGTCTATGTGATTGAATTTCTTCTATACTTTATCAATATAGTGAGATTGAGACAATGTAATTTTATCATGTGATCTAGTAATTTTAATTCCTAAAATTACATCAGTTTCTCCCATATCTTTCATGTCGAAACATACAGATAAAAAAGCTTTAGTTTTCAATATTATGCTACTATTAGTTCCGAAAATTAGCAAGTCATCTACATATAGAGAAATGATCACACATTTTCCATTTTCTCTTTTAGAATAAATACACTTATCAGATTCATTTATTTTAAAGCCATTTTGAACAATCTTTTGGTCAAATTTCTCATGCCATTGTTTAGGAACTTGTTTTAGGTCGTACAAAGATTTAATAAGTTTACAAACTTTCTTTTCTTGCCCTTTCAAAACAAATCCTTCAGGTTGTTCCATGTAGACTTCTTTATCTAATTCTCCATTTAAAAATGTCGTTTTAACATCCATTTGATGTATAACTAAGTTATAAATTGAAGCTAAGGAAATTAGAACTTTAATGGAACTTATTCTTGCTACAGGTGCATAGGTATCAAAGTAGTCTTTACCTTCCTATTGTCGATAACCTTTTGCAACAAGCCTAGCCTTGAACTTGTCAATGGATCCATCAGGTTTAAGCTTACGCTTAAAGATCCATTTGCATCCAATAGGTTTACAACCAGGGGGTAAATCAGATAGCACCCAAGTTTTATTTAATGTGATTGAATCCATTTCATCATTAATAGCTTCTTTCTAGAAAGCTACATCCCTAGATGAAATTGCTTCCTTATAAGTTAAAGGATCATGCTCAACATTGTATACTACTGTAGAAGTAATATCATTCCTATCACCTTCTAC
This sequence comes from Buddleja alternifolia, assembly GCA_019426215.1. NCBI lineage: Eukaryota > Viridiplantae > Streptophyta > Magnoliopsida > Lamiales > Scrophulariaceae > Buddleja > Buddleja alternifolia. The sequence goes on along the minus strand of CM033400.1, from coordinate 15,458,124 downwards.
TGGATACATGTAAAATCGAAACCATAGGACTCAACAATTCTTGCTCTTTTACTTCTCCTTGGCTCAATAACTTCATTTTTCGTAGATTCATCTACAGAAGTTCCATCGAGCTCTTGATTTGAACATGTGTGTTCTTGTATTCTTTTTCTAGATGATGGAAAAGAATTTTCAAAAAATTCGACATCTCTAGATTCAAGAATTGTATTTTTATCAATGGAGTTTGTAGATTCCATAGTAAGAAGTCTATATGCTTTACTTTGTAGTGCATATCCAAGAAAAACACATTCAACCGCCTTACAACAAAGCTTAGGACATTTAGGGTCCGTAAGTCTCACTAATGCTTTACACCCCCCACACCTTAAGGTGTCCAAGAGAAGGCTTTCGCTTTCTCCAATATTCATAAGGCGAAATATTAGTTTTCTTATGAGGAATACGGTTAAGTATATAGCAAGCCATGTTCAAAGCTTCTCCCCACAAGTTGTTCGGCAAACCAGAAGTATTAAGAAGAGTATTAACCATTTCTACTAAAGTTCTATTCTTTCTTTCCGCTACACCATTTTGTTGAGGAGTATAAGGGGTTGTCACTTGATGAATAATACCATAATCTTCTAAGAAGTCATTATAGGCAATATATTCACCACCTCTATCCGATCGAAGACTTTTAATCTTACAATCTAGTTGGTTTTCAACCTCAGTCTTGTACAATTTGAATTTCTCTGAAGCTTCATCCTTAGTCCTCAACAAATATACGTAACCATACTTGGAATAATCATCTATAAATGTTATAAAATATCGTTTACCACCTCTAGTGAGAATTCCTTCTAATTCACAAATATCAGAATGAATTAATTCTAAAGGACTTGAGTTTCTGTATACTTTATGGAAAGATTTTCTAACTATTTTTGATTTAACACAAATAGAACACTTTTCATCATTTGATTTAATACTACTAGGAATTAATCCTAAATTCATCATGCATTTCATACTTCTAGAATTAACATGACCTAGTTGATAATGCCATAAATCAAAAGAATCAACAATATAAACAGAAGAATTAATATTATTATTACTCAAGCTCAGTTTGAACAATCCGTTGGTTACATAGCCTTTTCCAACTTATTGTCCATTCTTGGTTACCTTGATGTTATCAGACTCAAACCACACTTTAAAATCAAATTTTTTCAACAAACTCACTGACACTAGATTTTTCCTAACGTCCAGGACATGGAGTACATCATTGAGAGTGAGTTTCTTTCCGGAAGATAAGTTAAGCACCACTTTTCCTTTCCCCTCAACCTTGGATGATGAGGAATTTCCCATAGGAAGGCTTTGTCCGTCTTCAATTTCCTCATAGGTTTGGAACAAACTTTTGTTTCTTGCTATGTGCCTCGTTGCACCCGAGTCGATCCACCACTCAGTATCATCATCAACCATGTTCACTTCGAACACCACAGCAACAAAGTCTTCGTTATTTATGACGTTGGCTTGTACATGTTGCTATCCCTTTTGCTTAGATTTCTCTTTGCAATCTTTCTTGAGATGACTAGGTTTACCGCAACCTCAACAATTTCCTTTGACAATTTTGGGTTTCTTGCCGTTACCGGAATTGTTATTTCCATCATGTTTTCATTTCTTTCCATTATTCCGAGATTTATTTTCAACAACCACAACCTTTAGAATTTTCTTATCAACTTCAATTTTCTCCATATTTCGGGTATTCTCCTCAATTTGGAGAAACTTGATCAACTCTTGTAAATCCAAAGCCTCTTTTTTTGTGTCAACTCTTTACGAGTATTCTTCCAAGTCAGAGACAACTTAGCAATAATGCTAGAGACTTGGAAAGCCTCGTCAAGAGTATGACCCTCGAAAGTAATTTGATGAAGAAGTACTTGAAAATCATGAATTTGAACAAGAACAAATTGAGTATCTACCATACGAAAATCATAAAGTTTACTAACCAGAAAACGCTTATTTCTAGCATTTTCGGTTTTGTACTTGTTCTCCAATTCTGTCCAAAGTTCCCTCGCTGTTTTGTTTGTCGAAGTTGGCTCGTCCACATTGTTCACACAAATTTTCAAGTCTGCAATTCTATAAACAAGAAAAGATAATATGGACAAATAAATAAATCAATTTAAAGAAAATTACAATTTTAGTGTAATAATTCTCCTATCGAAGACTAATCCCCTGATTCTTCACTCCAAACACGATTCAATGGCTTGAAATCTTATTCTTGAATCAAACGATGTAAATGATTTGGGAAAGTTGAAAGCTTCGAGGTCAGCTCATCGCTTTGATCTTCCTTCAACTTGATTTGGACTTTTATAACGTTTATTTGACGGTTTAACACCTTAATCTCGGATTAAACGATATAATTTGATGAGTTTCGTCAAGAACACTTTGAAGTTTGCCTTGAACGCCTTCTTGAATTTGAAGAACTTATAGAGAGAATTTGGGAACTTCTCTTGTCTTCTCCAACTCCAATTTACTTTTTTGTGTTTTTTTATTGTGAGCTCCCATGGACCCTATTTATAGGTGTAGGATGGAGAAGTCACGAATTCTTTAAACACCTTTGATAATTATCTCTTTAATATTTATTTATTAAGAGATAAAGATCAATTGCTTTTGAGCCATTTGATTGGCTAATATTTGATGGAGATAAATTTAATAGATATTATCTCTTTAATATCTATATCAATATAAAGAGATAAATATCAATTACTTTGGAGCCATTTGATTGACTAACATATCCACTTGGCGCAGTGTGATTGGTCATTGACTTTCCTACTGCAAGACATAATTTGATTTACTAGAACACCTCAATTTGACACGTGGCGCGATTTGATTTGACAATAAAATAAATATTAAAATGTCAATTAAATCAACTATTTAATTTTGGAGTTAAAAATGATAAATTCCAAAAGATAAATTAAAGACTTAAATTGATAATTAATATCTTATTTTCCACTTGTCATCATTTAATTAGGTGCAAAATTCCTTTGTCTACAAATGCCCCCTCGAGACTCGTTCACGGGACCTTGTCTTGAAGACGAGTTTTGGAGTGAATGAGTCGCGATAACCACTAATGATATGGTAGACACCGATCGAACATTTAATGTCACGAACCAATTCAAGTGGTTCCAAGAATTGGACTTTGCTTCCAAGGGAGCCAAATCGAAGTGAATTTGATAGGCCCATAACGATTTGTATAGTTAGACTAAAATAAATAGCCAAACCAATTTAAAGAAAATGGCCAACTAATTGCATTAGGAAGAAAATTGAAGTTGGACCTAGATCTACCAAAGCTTTTGTGCACGTGGATTTGCAATTTCAATTACCTTTCCTTTTAACTTCAATTGGGCCCACATCACTAATGGTCTAGGTGGTCTAGACACATGGGATCTTTCCTCAAGTTTTCTACTTCGATTCTAACTCTGCAACTTGCGGAAAATGCAAATTCCTTCTTCTTTTTTTTTCTTTTTTTTGCCGGAGCTTGACAAGAATTTCTCCAACTACAGAAGTAATCGAAATATCGATCATAGAAACCGATAAAGATAACTAAGTTGTAATCCTTATCAAACTTGCAGAGTATAAGACATTCTTGCAATTCTATTGGCTTTCAAGAAGTTGAAATTTATCCAAATCCAATAAAACTCGGTGGAAAATTGAATCTCACATGGACTCAAAAACCTTGCAGCAGCATCTATATAAAGGCTCTATCTTAGCTTCTTTTCTATTTTTACACATCCGAGACGCAACTATGGGTTGTAAAAAAATGCGCCTCAATTGGAGACCAATTCCAGTTTGAGAGCAACTATGGGTTGAGAGCTTGAGGTACTCTTCCTATCTCCATCAGCTAGCCCATGTTTGTTGTAATACTCTCAGTAATCTTATTTTAATGCTGGCCTGGGTTATTCATGGAACAGATCCTCTAGACGCTTCAAGCACGGAGAGAAGATTCTGAAAATTGCAGCAATTTTTTCTATAACGACGTACCATAATATTGATTTTCAGACGTCCCGTCTTTTCCGGTGAAAAATTCCAGTATTATTGTTCTTTGCGCGGTCTGATCGGTGCTCAACCCACGTATCGTATCTGCCAAGCATCGTTCTCAATTGTGCGTTTACTGCAAAATATGTTTCCATCGACCAACAACGATTTGACCACCAGTGACTAAATCTCCCCTCGTGATCTTATGTTGTCGGTGCAAATATCACTTGCAATACTTCTCCACAATTTCGAGCGATACTGCCAATCCATTGAGGCGAAGGGAATTTGTTTCGGGCTTTAATTTTGCCAAACCGTCGGCCTTCAAAGTATATTAACAGAAACATGGAATTGCTCGACTTGCAGAAGCTTTCTTGCTGGGAGTTCACCAAACTTAGCCTTCTCCTTCCCATTAAATATGGCTATATAGTCACATTTGTTTTGCTTTAATAAATATTGTATAGATTTAGAGTCTTTTCTCCAATAAAAATTCGTGAATGAGCTCTTTTTCTCCTTTTTTTTTTTCCAGATTCACAATGGTTTACTCCACGGATACCTCAAATCCTTCAGAAAAGACACTTGACCATCATCGGTGATGAAAAGCTTCTATGGAGGAAGGCACGACACAAATGATTCATGCTCCCTTTGTGGGTTGATTCGCGAAGCCAAGACCTCAAGGTGACAAATCTATTTTATGACGAGGAATGAAAAACTCATTGAAGGTGTGGACTTCTCAACGGCATGTACTTGACCATTCTTGATGATGTAAAGCAACCACGGAGAAAGGCACAACATTGACGGTTGCTCCCCCTTTCAGTTGATTCGTGAAGCCAAAATCTCGAAGTGACGAACTTATTTTATGACGCAGAGTGGTCTATGAAGATCCTTACGAACAAACACATGTACATCATGGACTTTGAGAGGAAGCACTTGACCATCCTTGACGATGACTGAAAATCCTTGACGATGGGAAGCAGTCCATAGAGGAAGGCATAACAATGACGATGCTCCTTTTGCCGGGGATTTGTGAAGCCACGACCCAAATTGACGAGTCCATCTTGTGAAGAGGAGATGCCCACAAGTAACATCTACAACGTGGACTTTATGAATGACTCGCCATCAACAATCAGAGGATTCTCTCTTATCGATGTCGGGGCGCTACATCATTGCAGGCAAGGTGGAGTGGGGTTACGATGATCTTCGACTTCCCGGTGAATTCAACAACATCAAGGGCTATTTGGAGTGAATGGAGGACATACTCAGCCAGGGCGGAGACAAGCTATTTCCACTAAGATGTATGACAAGGTGCTCTTTTTGGTGGCTGCTCCGCCATATCGATCCATAGTGCCTCGTATATTTATGGTCGAGGTTTTGATATTATGAAGCCTTTTTCGAGGCTTGGTGTCCCATCACTTTGTTGATTTCCTTCAGTGAGCCACCGGCAAGTCGTCCCCACCATTGTGGAATTTATATGCCCCCATGTCATGAATATTACCTTTGAGATTACTTAATAGAATTATTTTCTTTTCTCTCTTGCAATCTTTCGAGTATATTCATGTTCAAATTATTTTTTTGAATGAGTAACACCACTCGGCATGCGAAACATGATTGATTTGGATTTATGACTGAACTTAGAGAGAATCTAAGTTGCCTAAGTACCCTAATGAAGGGATCAAGTCAAAACGTAGTTCAAAGATTTGTTGACATTTTATACACTGTCAAATGTTTTCACTTTGAATTTAACTTGCAGACAGTTTTATGCTCTTGTCAAAGAGTTCTTAAATTTATTGAAATTTGTTAACATTTTATACTTGTGTCAAGGAGTAATTCATTTGATTTGACTTCAAGACCATTTATACTCGTGTCAAGGAGTACTTCTTTTGATTTGGCTTCTAGACCTTTTAGACTCGTGTCAAGGAGTACTCATTTGATTTGGCTTCTAAACCTTTTATACTCGTGTTAAGGAGTACTCATTTGATTTGGCTTCTAGACCTTTTAGACTTGTGTCAAGGAGTACTTCTTTTGATTTGACAATTTATGTTCTTATCGAGGAGCCTTCATTTGATTTGACTTTTATGACATTTTATACTCATGTCAAGGAGTATTGTTGAATTTGATTTGCAGAAAGTTTATACTCATTTCAAGGAGTATTGTTGATAGTTTAAGCTCTTATCAAGGAGCACTGTTGACAGTTTAGGCTCTTATCCAGAAGCAATTTTGATAGTTTAAGCTCTTATCAAGGAGCATTGCTGATAGTTTAAGCTCTTATCAAGGCGCATTTCATTTGATTTGACTTCTAGACCTTTTATGCTCGTGTCAAGGAGCTTTATTGATAGTTTGTGCTCTTATCAGGGAGCTTTATTTGATTTGACTTCAAGACATTTTATACTCGTATCAAGGAGTACTATTGACAATTTAGGCTCTTATCCAGGAGCATTGTTGATAGTTTATGCTCTTATCAAGGAGCATTGGTTTTTAGAATCTTCTTTAGTCCGAGTAGTGATGATGAATTTGAACATCACTTTCTTCCTTATGGTCATCAATATCTTCAGCCATGGACTCATTATTGGAACATTTGAATATGACTTGCCCCCATTGTTGACTTCTTGTCTCCAAGGCTCTTGGATAGGTGGCCAATCATTAACTCCATTTGCGGACATGCTTAATTCCATGTCATGTGCTCGAGTGGCCAATTCCTCAAAGTTGCGAGGCTTGATCCCTTGACGAATGTAGAGAAGCCCCTAGTGCATCCCTTAGATACACAATTCCACTGCAGATATCTCTGATAGTTTATCTTTGTAGTTTAGACTCAGCGCACGCTACCTGTTGATGTAGTCAACAACAGGCTCATCCTTCCATTGATTAGCACTTGTGAGTTCAATCATGCTCACAGTCCGGCGAGTACTATAGAAACGATTCAGAAATTCCCTCTCCATTTGGTCCCAACTATCTATGGCTTCGGGCTCCAAATCAATGTCCCAGTCAAAAGCGTTTCCTTTTAGAGATCGTGCAAATTTCTTCACGAGTAGATCTCCATCAGTCCCCGTATTATTTCATGTCTCTATAAAGTGCGCGATATGTTATTTCGGGTTTTCCCTACCATCAAATTGTTGCAGTTTTGGTGGTTGGTATCCCATCGGCATCCTTAGAGCATCAATGCGTTTCGTATACGGCTTCGAGTACACGAGTGAGTTGTGGGAAGATACACCATATTTATCCCAAATGGTGTTGGAAATCATATCTTGCAGTTGTTGAACAGATAATGCAGCAATAGTGGTGTTGGAGTTGTTGAATTTCTCCGCAGATTCATGTTGATGAGGCAGTTCATTGACCGGTGTCTCCGTGGCATTTTGACTTGGAGGAGATGCACGATTATCACTAGGTTCTCCTATATTGGAGTTTTCTAGTTTGTTCATCAATTGAGCAATTTGGAGATCCTTGTCTTCCAAAGCTTTCTGCATATCAGCAATGGCTTGAGCCATCTGGGCCATTTGAGCAGCTTGTTCATCCGCCGATGTAGCTCCAGTCATCATTGCAGGAAGTTCATCAAATGAAGAAGATTTGGAGTTGATTTCCTTTGGAGATGAAGGGTTTAAACCGTCAGAATGATTGTTGTCGCCGATCTTACCTCCAGTAGTAGATTGGTCAACGGGATCATCGACAATGTTAGCATCATTCTTCTTAGTCACAGCAACTTGATTCCTCCTTGGAGCCATGGAGTTGCAAATGTAAATTTTGTAATTTGATGTCGGAGGAAGAGATGAGGGGTAGATTCGGTCCCACTGGGCGTGCCAAACTTGTTCACACAAATTTTCAAGTCTGCAATTTTATAAACAAGAAAAGATAATATGGACAAATAAATAAATCAATTTAAAGAAAATAACAATTTTAGTGCAATAATTCTCCTATCGAAGACTAATCCCCTGATTCTTCACTCCAAACACGGTTCAAAGGCTTGAAAGCTTATTCTTGAATCAAACGATGTAAATGATTTGGGAAAGTTGAAAGCTTCAAGGCCAGCTCGTCACTTTGATCTTCCTTCAACTTGATTTGGACTTTTATAACGTTTATTCGAGGGTTTAACACCTTAATTTCGGATTAAACGATATAATTTGATGAACTTCGTCAAGAACACTTTGAAGTTTGCCTTGAACGCCATCTTGAATTTGAAGAACTTGTAGAGAGAATTTGGGAACTTCTCTTGTCTTCTCCAGCTCCAATTTAATTTTTTGTGTTTTTTTATTGTGAGCTCCCATGGACCCCATTTATAGGTGTAGGATGGAGAAGCCACGAATTCTTTAAACACCTTTGATTATTATGTCTTTAATATTTATTTATTAAGAGATAAAGATCAATTGCTTTTGAGCCATTTGATTGGCTAATATTTGATGGAGATAAATTTAATAGATATTATCTCTTTAATATCTATATCAATATAAAGAGATAAATATCAATTACTTTGGAGCCATTTGATTGGCTAACATATCCACTTGGCGCAGTGTGATTGGTCATTGACTTTTCTACTGCAAGACATAATTTGATTTGCTAGAACACCTCAATTTGACATGTGGCGCGATTTGATTTGCCAATAAAATAATATTAAAATATCAATTAAATCAATTATTTAATTTTGGAATTAAATTTGATAAATTCCAAAATATAAATTAAAGACTTAAATTGATAATTAATATCTTATTTTCCACTTGTCATCATTTAATTAAGTGCAAAATTCCTTTGTCTGTCTACACACATCATAAAGTGAATTCGACATAGCATTCAGAATCTGACCCTTGCACATAAAATCATCTTGTTCCCACTTCTGGCGTTCTCTCATTTGTGCCATTGTTTCACCCTCGACTTTTGCAGGAGCATCCCATTCAAGAACAAAGCCGATCTTCAGCGTCATCCTATAGAAGAACATCTTTGCCTTCCAATGCCTAAAATTAGAACCATCAAACTTCTCCAATTTTGAAATTTCAGAAACACCGTGACCCCTCACAAAACTCTCGGACATTGCAAATGAATAAAGTCTTAAAATTGTTGAAGAAATAGTAAAACGAGATTCTGCCCGAGTCGAGGATTGCTCATTCTTGAAGACTTTATTTGCACCTTTTACTGCCAGGTATCAGCAAATAAGCCTCCCAAGATAAAACAGGCAACAACAATATTCAAGTAGCAGTATATGAATATATTTGAATTGAGCAGATTTAAAGCAACCGAAAATTGTATATTTTCAATGTAATGAAGTGTTAATTTCGGATTTAGGGGTCAAATATTTATAGGAAATATAGAGTCACCACTGAAGAGTTACATTGATTCGGATAGGCTTTGTTGAATGTTGAATGAAAGGATTGCACCTTTTTGTTCAAGCAGAAGATTTGCACCGTTCGTTCAAGTTGAAGAGTTATGACGCCAAAATTAAACCATTTCAGTTTAACGGTCAAAAAATTTAATACCACGACCACCGATGGCACCCGGCCCGGCCCGCCCGACCAGCACCGACCGCGGTGCACGGTGCGATGCACCGTGGGTGATCTCTCCACTCCCTTTTAGCTTATCAATTTAAGTATTCAAGAAAGTACATTTATTGGGATAATTGCATATCATACCCCTGTGAAATATGAAATCTGTACACATCCTCATGTGTTAAAAAAATAGGCTGAAATGACCCTGTGATTTTCAAAATTCTGCACGAAACCCCCAATTCGTGTTAAATTTGCCGAAGGTAGCATTCACGCGCAGTGTATTTGAAACAAATTTGGAGGACTTTGGGATGTGTGCATGTTTCATATTTTACAGGGATATGATATGAAATTATCCCTACATTTATCATACACCCACTTCAATTTTCTTATTTTGGATAAAAAACTTTCTCATAAATGTTCCAAACAAATTTTATTTTAGTTTTTATTAAACATTTATTTTATACAAAACATTAATCACGAAAATTCCAACATAAAACCTGGTCTAGACAGAGCTTAAATAAGGAAGAGAAATATTGTGAGTGAACCTCCACCATCAGGTTCTCATACCCTTTCCGTAATATAGATGGAAAATATCTGAAAATTCCCATCTTTCTTCTGCTTCGGAACTTAGATAGCAATGACCACATTAGCTTCTTCTCTCTCTCCTTTCCATTTCCATTTATCTACAGCAGTATTTAACCATAATTCCTCATCGAAGGCGGCTTATCCAAACAGGCAGAATTTCAAGTCAGCAATTTACAGTCGTAGGCTAAGAGTCATAGCTGCTAAAAATTCGAGCAAGTCTAAAGGAAAAGATGATGATAATGGTGAAGAAGAGCCTTCATGGGCTAAACCCGGTTCAGATGAGCCTCCTCCCTGGGCCCGTCAAGAAGCCCAGAATGATTCCCCCTCCACCTTTGAGGTTCCCTTCTATGTTTACTTGCTTGCATCTGCTATCACTGCCATTGCCGCGGTAAATATACATACACGCATACATACATTTTCCCTTTTATCTGCTGAATCATATTTCCAAAAGTTAAATTATGTATTGTGAACGTACGTGCTGTTAATTTCTCTAATCAATGATGAACCAGAATTTTATATGGGCCCTCTAATCCAGCCAGCTATAGATTTAGTAATGGGTGATTATCTGAAGTTGTTTCTGGGTCGGATCCCTTTTTCTCAATCATTATTGTTATTATTAAAGGAGGGCTTTTGATTGTTAATGCTGCAGATTGGTTCTATTTTCGAGTATGTGAATGAAAAGCCTGTTTTTGGAGTATTGAATTCGGACAGCGTGTTTTATGCTCCTTTGCTTGGCTTCTTTGCATTCACCGGCATCCCCTCTTCCGTAAGTTTGTTTCTTCGTCCCCTCACTTTTATTGGCTCATTAGTTTGGATTAATGGTACGAGACAATAGCAATTCTTCGTTATGAATATATATCAAATTGTGAAGAAATTGTTGTCTAGATTGATAACGGTATTATTCCTTAACAATGTGTGTAAATATATTTCCAATGTGTTTGCTTGAAACCAATAGGATTGGAGATTCTCTCGGTAGTGTTCTTCTCAATATAATGCCCCCTATTACAAGTAGAAATTTCTTAGCTTCTGTCATTTAAATTGATTATTTTGCTATTTCTGATGAGGATCCTTTGTACCATATATGTTTGCAACTCACAGCCTGTAGTTGATCTGGAAACGACCAAAATCGAAATAAATATTTTCGGCACGAGGAAACTATGAACTTACAAACTTTGACTCTTTTACTTAACTTTTATGTAAAATGCAGGCATTTCTTTGGTTCAAATCAGTTCAAATTGCTAATAAAGAGGCTGAAGAACAAGATAGGAGAGATGGATATCTTTAGAATCGTCCTTTCATTGCTTATGAACTGTATCCATGGTTCCCAAGTATAAATTATACGCCCGACTTCATCCGAAGATGTATAAATGCCTCACTATAAATTACATTCCTTTTTCAATTCATTGATTGAAATTGAATAATTTACAAAAAGTTTCAACCTTGAGAACTGATGAAACGAGGATGATAAAGAGTATTCTTGTTCATCTTCCAATGTTTGATTGCGGCTGTAGTTGTGGGTTCATGCAATACTTTGTGATGTAAAAAGTCTTATTAGAGATTCTCGGCCCTAATCTTATGTTTGTAAATAATTGGGATAATTTCACTCACACCCCTCAATGATGGGGTAATTACACAAACCTCCTCTCATTAATTGATAATTACAAATACACCCCCTTAGGGGGTCTATTTGTAAGGTTTACAGGGAGTGCAGTGGTAAGAATTGTTACACTCACAGGAGATGCAATTGTAAGAAATATTTAATATGAAGGGATGTGTTTGTAATTATCAATTAGTGAGGGGAGGTTTATGTAATTACCCTATCATTGAGGGAGTGTGAGTGTAATTATCCCTAAATAATTTAGTGTCATCTAAGGAAAAATAAAATGATGGAAAAATTACACGTAGACCCCTCACTTATTGTGTAATTACCAAAACTCCCCCAATTTATTGGACATTACCAATACACCCCCTCATATTGAGGATTTTTTACAATTAAATCCCTTGTTTGTTAAAAATTCTGACAATCCCTATAAACCTTACAAATAGAGCCCGGGGTGTGTTGGTAAATTTCAATAAGTGAGAGGTTTTCTAGTAATTATACAATATATTAAGGGGTCTGTGTGTTATTTTCCCAATTATATATTACCCATGTGAAAAAATGCTGAAAAATTACGTGTTATAAAAAACATAGCAACTCATGTCTGTGTGTTTATGGAAACTCCGCACAGGGGAATTTAGCAAAAATAAACCCCAATTGCATATGCCTAACCAAATTTAGACCCAATTGCAAAAGCTTAACAAAAAGAGTCCCCTATGGGACCCTTGTACTTGGAAAAGTCCAAACTGCCCTTGCTAAAATTAAAAGAGGGATAGTTGCAAGTTTTCTCCTTGCTTTATCAAGGAATTGCTCAAGATCCCCTATATTATTCAAAATCTTTTGCGTAGTCCCTATACTTTCAAATTATTTATCTTTAGTCCTCGAACTTTAGAAATGGTTAATTTTGGCCCAGATGAATTTCAATTTTTTAATGAATTTTTTCAATTTTTTTAATGAATTTCCCCCCGAATTTCCCCCAAATCAGCAATTTCCCCCCAATTTTCCCTCCATTTGCAATTTATTCCCAAATTAATATTGAATTTATCCCCAAATCAGTGGAAATGACCAAAATTATAAAAAAAAATACCAAGATAACGGACTAAATTTTTAAGGTGCCAAGTTAACGGACTAAAAAAAATAATTTTTCCCAATATCTCATGTAATTAAAGGAGATTTACAAGATAATATAGAAGAAAAATTACCAAATCTAGCAATAGACGAATTAGAAAAACCTAAAAGGGAACCCAAAATATATATATATATATATATATTGGTAAAAACATTGAGATCATTTAGTGGTACTAGTAGAACTATAAGTGATTCAAGAGGTAAAGAAAAAGAAGAAGGAAAAATAAGTAATACCTTCACTAAAAGAATATTCAAAGGATCATGAAGCCAAAGCTTAGCTAGAGAAGTAGAATTAGAAGAGATCATAGATGTAGAAGAAAATTTTAATTTATACAACAACAAAGGAATAGATAAATTAAAACCTAAAACATTATACAAAGTAGGAAAAATGGATTTTAACACACATTTAATTAAGAAATTCAAAGACAAAGAAGTGAAGGTTACGTCAAATGTGGAAAATATAAGCTTAGTCAGTCAAGAATGTATAAAGCAATTAAAACAAAAATATATACACTTAGGATCAATCATTGTAGGAATAAAGGGATTAACTAGAAAATGAACCGGTGGAAAGGTTTCAGTTTTACTATTAGTTAAAAGTTGGACATATGCTAAGAGAGCAGTATTTGCTAGCATGGAAATAGATATGAATAATAATGTAGGAATATTTTATGTAGCTTGAAATATGATGAAAAACATTAAGGATATTAGTAAAATCACTATAGGATTACAAACTAGAGAATATGAAACATATGATGGTAATAATTTAGTAGTTTCTATAGCCTTTTTAGGAAGAGTAACTAATAATAGTTTCCCTCAATATAAAATTAATATAGATGGAATAATAGATGTATTAGCCTCAGTAGGAGTAAAAATGATTAAACCCTTAAATCAAAATAATAGCGATTTAAATGGAGAAGAATGAGAATTAACCAAACACTTAGAAGAAAATGATACGGTTAAAATTCCAGGAGAAAGTGTAATGAATACAAATAGTAGAGGTCAAACTTCTATTAGATTTCTTAGTTACCAAAATCAAGACCCCAAGGAAAATTTAGAAGATCTAGAAGAAGAAATGGATAATGAAACTGAAACAAGCTATATAAACATTATAGAAGAAGAAGAAGAAGAAGAAGAAGAAGAAGAAGAAGAAGAAGAAGAAGAAGAAGAAGTAAGAATAACTAGTAGATTTGCAAATGGGAAATAGAATCTGACATAGAAAGCGAAGAAGAAGGAAAAAAAATATAGAAGAAATAGATGAAGAGATAAGACAATTAGAAAGTCAGCTTAAAAATGATTATAGACCTAAAAATATAAAAGAAGTATTAACAAAAAATTTCAAAATAAATAATTTGAGAGAATTAGTAGATGAAATGTACTTTGAAGCAATGAATTTAGATATAAATTTAGAATCAGCTGAAGAAGAATTTAAATAACGTTATAATATTGATTTAGCAGATGATATATGCTCAGGAAAAATAGAATTTGAAAAATTATGTAAAAATAAAGAAAAGAATAGTAACGAAATATCTCTTATGGCCGATAGTCAATCAAGTATAAGTAGTAATTCAAGAAAAAGAACTAGAGTAGAACCAGAGTATAGTGAAATTCCAGCTAGAAATGTAGAATTAAGTGGAAGACCAAAATGGAAAAACCCAATATATGAATATGGATCAACTCAACCAGGAAATATTTAGGAATGAGGCAGCCCATAGGAAAAACCATGAGTGGAACCATGTTAGACAGCCATAGGAAAAACCATGAGCGGAACCATGTTAGTAATTGAATTGGGAAGCCCACAAATGTGGCCAGAGGAAGTAAATATATGAGAACAATGTTTAGTAAGACATTGGGAAATAAATAAAAAGGCAGATATGGATATGTTTAACTTTTTAGAAACATGCTTAGGACCTACAACATTATCTATTTGGCAAAGTAAAAAGAAAAATGATCCTGCTAAAATTAATGAGATAAAAGCCCTAGGAAATAATCCTTATAATTTTAATAGTTTTATTAGAACTTTCATAATAGAAATAGATCCAGGAAGAGAAAGTACATTCATACAAGATGCTGCACTTAAAAACCTAGAGTAGCTAACTATAACCGATATGAAATATATTATACCTTTTAGTCAGGATTTCACAAGACTAATAGCAGAAGCTAATAAATCATTTGACGAAGAATTATGTAATAGATATTTTACAAAATTACCACAAGATTTAGGAAAAAGAATACATGAAGAATGGATAATCAGCAATGGTAATCTTACCGGATTAGGCATAGGACCTAGAGTACAATATACTTTCTTTAAACTTCAAGAATGGTGTAAAAAAGAATTTATTAGAGAACAAATTAGAAAACAATCTTATGAGTTTTGTAGAAAGGCCATATACACTCCACAACAATATGTACAAAGAAATTACTTTAAACCAAAACGAAAATATTAAGAAAATCCAGTAAACTAAAATCTAGTTTTAGACAATATAGACATGGAAGAAAACCCCATAATTATGTTAGAAAGCCATTAACTAGGAAATGCACTTGTTATATTTGTGGAGATCCTAAACATTTAGCTAACAGATGTCCAAAAAATCAATTTAATATGGAAAGAGCAGCTATATCGGAACAACTAGATGAAGATGTAGTAAATATAAATGGTAATGAAAGTGATAATGAAAGTATATATAGTATAATAAATGAAGAAGGGTCAGAAATTCCAAATATAATAGAATACACTTATATGAATTATTCATGTGATCATAAATATATAAATAGAAAAGGAACTATGAGTATAGCCTGTAGTATTTGTAGATTATATCCTAATATACATTTAAGATATTAATGTAATATATGTTTAGATGAAATTTGTTTTATTTGTGCTAAAGAGGCTTATAACATAACAACCGACGTATTACCAAAGCCTAGTAAAAAGCAAGAAAATTTAGAGATCTTAAGTCAAAAAATAGAAAATTTAGATTTAGGAATACAAATATTACAATTAAAATTAAAAAATAATGAAAATATAAACAGTAATCAAAATAAAGGAAAATGAGTAGTTATAGAAGAACTTGACGAACTTAACCAACAATTAGAAGAAACACATCTACAAAATACAGCTTACGAACCACCAATACGAATACCCTGTTCTAGTAGCTTAGTACTTTTAGATTATCAAATTTGGTAACAAAAGCCATTTTAGATACAGGAGTACAAAAAGCATGATTAGTTCTAATCTTATACCAAAGAACTTTGAAAAACAATTAAATGATAATGTTAATAGTAGAACGGCAGAAAATAGAACAATTAAAATAACAAAGGAATTGATTAATGTAGGAATACAGTTTTTTCAGGAAATTATAGTAGCAAGTATACTTTAGGACAAGTACTTATTGCCCTAGATCATATAATAAGTTAAGAATTCTTTTTAGGACTAAATTTCATTTGTACATTAAATGGTAGCTTATTAATAGGAAAAAATTATATCATTATTAGCAAACATAATTATACATTTCCAACAAATAGGTATATTAAACAATCAGAGTTGACCGCGAAGCGTAGCGGACATGGTACTTCTGATCATTTAGATTTTTCAAAGAATTAGAGCAAAATAATATAGAACCAGAGACTTTAAATGTCCAATTAGATGAAGAAACTAGAAGCCTAGGAAAAGGATTAGAAGTGTTAAACTTAGAAAATAAAAGAATTTTACATAAGTTAGAAAGGCTAGGATTTATAGGAGAAGGCTTAGCAAAAAATAAAGTAAAATATACCTTTAAATTAAATATTTCAAATCCTGATATAATAATATGAACAACATCAATTTAATATACTCCTGAAGATATAAAAGAATTCAAAGCGCAAATAAAAGAAATGATAGAAATAGGCATAATAAGGAGAAGTGATAGCCCTCATAAATCTGCAGCTTTCATAGTAAGAAATAATGAAGAAATAAAAAGAGGAAAACCTAGGATAGTTTATAATTACAAAAGACTTAATGATAATACAGAAGATGATGTTGGGAAAGTGTCCTTGATGCCAACGAGGAGATTAGAATATAAGGCACTAGTTTATATTGCACAACCCTTAACTAATAGAAAGACATTTAATATATTGTTCGTATAAGTCTTAATGGCATCTACAAGACTTAAATGAACAATAAGTCCATGTGAATCAAGGTAGACCTTCCACTCCTTATAGTACTTAAGGGGGTAGGCACTGGAAGAGTTTGGTACTTGATCACTTAAATGGTTCGCAAGTCGGAGAATCTCAATTGGGCATTGAGATTCGTTTGGACTTGTAGTACACATGCTCTGACAGGGAGTGCCAGTCGAACACTATGGGATAGTGGGAGTTTGTGTCATAGATACATTGATGAGATTAATGTATTCGAACATGGCTTGTAGTAATCTGATCACATCAGTTTTTACTCATTGACTGTCAATGATTGGATTACTGATTATGATAGTATGCGTGAACCTTAGATCTGAGTAATCAAGTTGAAGATGTGTTTGTGACGTCAAGTCTGTCATTAGAGTAGTTAGATCCAATTCACCCGTTGGTGGGGTCAACCTTGAAGTGCAGCTTGATGGGCAAGTAGCAGTATTAACTGATTAGCAAGAAAGAATTCACTGTCTTGAAAGTAAATGAGAAGTATCCTATGCGATCGTGGGTAAATGAGATTAAAGTCTCTGGCCAGAGCTCATGAACTAACCCATGATTGACACGGAGGGTAGTTCTGTAATCGCATGTTACTATGATTCTTAGCATAACACTGAGTCCTGTGAGTTTGACATTCCATGACTCTCACTCGATCGGGATACGTCAGTGAAGGGCTTATACTCACGCAATATTCATAATCTAGAGGTTCGTAATGACATAGTCATTTCGTACTCGGTTGGGCTACGATGTGGGGCCACAGTGCTGGCTAGGTGTCACCCACATTCTTTGGTATCCTCCCATTGCCAATCGAGACGAACCTATAAAGTCGCGCTATAAAGGAATAGACCGGAAATCGAGTTTTGTATTTGGAGAGTATTTTGGTAATTTGTCATATGGTAGGATGAATTAATTAATTGGACAAACTAATGTAATTGGTTGTTTAATTAGATTAAACAATGGTAAATTAAATTATTTAATTTGAATAGTTAATTAACTGAGTTAATTAAATATTTAAATTGGGATATTAATTTAATATATATTTATTTAATTGGAATAAATGAAATATAATTAAATTAAGTGGACTAAATTGACTGGGTCAATTTAGTCCACATAGGCGTCCATTAAGGCCCAGTTGGGCGTGTGTAATCATGAGCTTAAGTTGGAGGATTATTTAATCCTCCAACATAAGATGAAAAATCCTCCACCAAAATACAAGATAGAAAGATTCATATAATCTCTTCCTAGCCGCCTCGGGAGATGATGATAAAGATTTCCGAAAGTCTGTTCCTGCATGATGATCTAGAGACGGGATGTTTGGGCCATTAAAGATTCGCGAGGATTAATAGAATTCAAAAAAGGTAAGTTTTTCGTGTTCTTCGTTTTATGTTAAAATCAACGAAAATCCACAAATTGATCTTGGCTTTTGGGAATCCGGATTTGTTTTATTTTTCAATGCGCATGATACCAGGATTCCCAACAGATGATGCTTATAGAATACCTAATAAAGAAGAGTTAATTAATTTAATTCAGAATAAAAAGATCTTTTCAAAATTTGATCTAAAAAGCGGATATAATCAAATTAAAATGGTAGAGGAAGACAAAAAATGGACAACATTCAGTTGTAGTGAGTGACATTTTGAGTGGAATGTTCTTTCTTTTGGTCTAAAAAATGCCCCAGCCATATTCCAAAGATTTATGGATAATATTTTTAAACCTTTCAATTTTTGCTTAGTGTACATAGATGACATCTTAATAGCCTCTGAAAATATTAAACATCACCAAAATCATTTAAGTCAGGTGTTTAAGTAAATAGAGGAAAATGGAATAGTTGTGTCTAAAAAGAAAATGGAACTCTTTACAAGAAAGATTAATTTTCTAGGATTAGAAATAGGGAACGGAAAAATTACGCTACAGCTTCATATAGCCCAAAAAATATTAAGTTTTCCAGATAAGCTAGATAACTTAAAACAAATACAAACATTTCTCGGAATATTAAATTATGCTAGAAAATTTATTCCCAATTTAAGTAAATTAGTGGGACCTTAATACAAGAAAACAGGAAAATCAGGACAGAGGAATTTTAACGCTGAAGATACTCAGTCAGTGAGAAAGATAAAAGAAGCGGTAAAGCAATCAAGCCTTTAGAATTACCCTTAGTAACTGATTATATTGTTATAGAAGTAGATAGTTTGTCAGAAGGATGGGGAGCTATATTAATAACAAAACCTAATAAGTATTCCCCCAAAACAACTGAAAAAATATCAGCTTATGCTAATGAAAATTTTAATAAAGAAAGAAGTAATTGGACGAGTTTAGATTATGAAATAGCAGGAGTTATAAAATCTATAGATCATTTAGAATTTATCTAAATAAACCATTCACTATAAGAACCGACTGTGAAGCTATAGTACGTTTTATAAAAAATAAAAATTCTAGAAAACAAAATAATCGTAGATGGTTAAATTTTAGGAATATTATAGAAAGAAATGGATACAAAGTAGATTTGAACATATAAAAGGAAAAAAATAATAGTATAGCTAATTTGTTGAGTAGACAATTAACTATAATTTTGGGAAACAGAGAATGTACTCACAAGGAAAAAGCAATCAACAGCCGAGACCCACATTTTCATCAGCTCTCACAAGACCAGCCCCGAGACCTCCAATGAGACCTCAAACGATCAACAAAAGACCCTCCTTTACAATAGAAACTCAGTTTTTCAATTCACCTACACAAAGCGTTTTTCCTAGAACAGTTTTAAAAACCTTTGGCAAAATATCACTCCCAGTTAGACATAATTTCAAGCCTCCAAGAGATATCCCCTATATAACTAAAGATCAAAGTATTTTACTCAATGCTCTATGGGAAGCTCATACTTCATCCAACAAATTGGCAGCATTAAATGCACTCTGTTATTATTTTGAAAAAGAGAATAAAGATTTTCCAGCAAAAGAAACACCAGTTTATCTCATTATTAGAGGACAACCAGTTGGAATTTTTGAAGATTATCAAAAAACACTAGAAAGCATTCAAAAAGTTTCAAATGGATATGTGGTACCCTTAAGCAATTCTACAAAGCGATAGCAACAAAAAGAAGAATATTAGGCCCAAATCTTTATATCTAGCCCAATGCTGAGAATGCAAAGTGTTAGGAATTTCATGTTAGATGTTTTGATGATGACAATTAGGACTTTTTGTTAGACCCCAAAATATGTAAGTTTGATTTTAGCTTTGAAGCGTTAGATTTGTAATAGGCTTTGTTTTATTTTTATTCTAGATTGTTAGGTTAAATTGTCCTAGACTGAGCGTCTGATATGTTCTGAGTGAGTTAATCAGAAGTAAAGGTTGAAGACTCAAGCGCCTGAAATCTGAATAAAGATGAAGTTTCCAAGCGTCTAGAATGACCAGCTACATCAAGCGTCACCTTATAGGATAGAAGTGATTCAAGGATGAACAAGCGTCTATCAATGACTGATTTCACCTGAATTTATTTCTAAGTCCAGAAGGAGTTTTATGCAAATATTCTCAATGCATTAAGTGCCAACGGGCATTTAATTCAAATGCATTAAATGTTGATAAGAGCATTAAATGTGATAAGCCCTTTCAGACGTTCGGAGAAGCCACCCTATTGGACTGTTAACATTTCATAGACTGCAACACCAACTTTGTGCAGCAGATTTTCAGGAAAAAGGACAAAAGTTGTTCACTCGAGAAAGTGAGAGACACGCGCTCGTGCATGTGTCAAACAGACACTTTCTCCAAGAATACCTATAAATAGGACTTCAACAACAAGCCAAAAAAAATAGAGAACAATTATCAAGTCGAATTGCTGTTGCATTGAAGTCTCTTTCCTTACAATCTCAGAAAAACCAGAAGATTCAAGAAAACATTCCTTTTGTTTTTCTTCAATTCCTGAGACAGTCAAGCAATATCTCAAACATTCTTTTTGAAAAAACCCACATTACTACTGAGATATTCGTAGTTGTTTGAACTTTATCAAAATCAAACAAACCTTTTAGAAAAACCCTATCCAAGCCTCCCGATCTGTGTGAAGTCGAAGTTGGATACTTGCAATATTTCTCGGTGAAAGAAGCAAGGGGATTGAAGTGATTTGGAGCAGAAATCTGTGTGATCAAGGAGCTCAAGTCATCGACATCCATCTCTCCCTAATTTGTAGAAGATTCTGTGTGATTCTTTGAGAATCATTTTAGTGGATTGCCTCCAAGTGTTCAAGGAGAAGAAGGACGTAGTTGGGATTGCACCACCCAACGAACCTTACAAATTTTGTGTTTTTTACTTTACTTTCAGTTTTCATATTGTCATATCATAAACTGATCAAGTAAAACTTAATCAAACGCTAAGCAACTAAATACACTTTCTGTGACGCTAAAGCTTTTAAAAAGAAGACTACAAAAATCATTCCGCTGTGCTAACACTGATTAAAGAACTGAACGCTTAAACCTACTTGGTTAAAGTATTCAAATCTTGAAGTCTAAGTTAAGTTTCTAAAAACAGTCTTCATCAGACGCTTAGTCTAAGCGTCTATATTTCAAGTAAACGCTCAGACAAGCGTCTACATTTCAAGCGTCCAAAACCATTTTTGATACGAAACTTTTTGAAGTCGAAAAAGACTTCAGGGTCTATTCAACCCCCCCCCCTTCTAGACCCTTTCGTATGCCACTTGGGACCAACAAGTGGTATCAGAGCGGTTAAAGTTGAAATTTTAAAATTTCCAAGCATAACCGCTTGTTTAGATCCTTTTCAAACTTAGTTGCTTTAGATTTTAAAAATGGCATTTGCTAAAGTTCCCAAACTGACTGAGTCAAATTTTGACACATGGAAAGTCAAAGCATTTACATATCTTTGTTCATGTGATGATGACATGTGTGATATTATTTCAGATGGGCCAATCAAAATATATAAAGTTATCACAAGAGCGCCTGGAGTCACGGAAGACACTCCGGATGGTTACGTTGAAAAACCGAAGCAAGAATGGTCTCCAGATGAGCGTCGAAGAGCAAATTTGGACAATGTTGGTCGGAATGCTCCATATACGGCTATTGGTGATAATGACAACCTATTTAACAAGATCAAATCGTGCAAAACCACTAAAGAAATATGGGATAAGTTGGCTATAATTTGTGGTGGTTCAACTCAAATTAAAGAGAACAAACTTTCCACTGCCAAGGAAAAGTTTAATGGATTTAAGATGTTACCCAATGAAACTTTAGAGCAATTAGACATAAGATTTACAGCTCTGGTTACCGAACTTACATCGTTGGGAATGGATTTACAGAATCGGGAAATGGTGGTTAAGATCTTTAGAAGTTTACCAAGTAAATTCTTAATGAAGACAACTGCTATGAGAGAATCAAATATGCTGGATCTCCTAACTCCAGAAGACGCCTTTTCAGAGCTCAAAGCATTTGAGTTTGAGTTGAATTCTGCAAGTGATGTTGTAAGCAGTCCGGTGATTGAATCTGGAGCTCTTATAGCATCAATCAAAGGCAAATCGGGTAATAAAGGAAAGAAGTTAGATATCAATGAGGAAGAGGAGTTGGCTTTGCTGAATAGATTCAGAAAGTTCTTGAGATATGAAAAGAAAGGAAAAGGTTTCAATAATCAAGGACAGAGTTCATATCAAGCGCCTTCTCCGGTGCAACAACAATTTCAAGCGCCTCAGTATTCTGTTCCTTCACCCCAAGCGCCTGCTCAATACCAAGCGTCTACTCAAAATCTCTCAGCTCCAGTGGTCTCAAAACCACACATTGCAAGGTTAACAAATGAACAAAAGATGAAGACTAATCTTTGTTATAATTGCAGGAAACCAGGGCACTACCAGGTAAATTTCCCTTATCCAAATGTATCCAAGCCCTCAAGGCAGGATTACTTGGATAGAAACCAATTCAGGAACAACCTTCGTCAACAAGGTTTGCTAGCGGAATCAGAACCAGCATCCGCACCTGAAGATTTAGAATCATCAGAGGAGAGTAGTGATGATGATGAGCCATTAGATGATTCAGCGCTCATATGTCTCATGGCCAGAGATGATGAAGCGTCTCCTGAGGTAATCAATGAATTATCTATTCCCCTCTCTTATGATGAATTACTTGTTGTCAAAGTCAAAGAATACTACAATGAATGTCAAGAAGCTGCCAAAATATATCAAAACGATCTCGCTATTATCTCATCACTCACAAGAGATAAAGTAACGCTCAAAGCAGAGTTGAAAGTTCAGCAACAATGCATTGTGAAAAACCAATCACTTGAGAGTGAGGTTATTCAATTAAAAAGCGATTTTGATATTATAGTCAAGAGAGAAGCTGATTTGATCGCTAGACTTGCTAAATCAGAGCAGCTCATCTCATCATTATCAAAAGCTTCTAGAAAGTTGGATAATGTGACTGAAGTAACTAGATTATTTGGTGAAAAGACCGGTTTAGGATGCGATAAACTCGGTAAACAACCTAATAAATCTAATGTTACGGCGAACAACAAAGGAAAGTGTGTTATCTTTGTTGAGAAAGGTTCACAAGGTCAAACACAAAATGAACCTAGCGACAATGGTAAGAGGCCAAATGAGAAAGCCAAAGCTGAGTCAGGCAAGGGTAAGGCTAAGGCAAATAATTCACAAAGACGGGTCTATCCAAATGCTCAAAAGGCTAAAGATAAGTCTGACCACTGTGAATCAAGCGCTAAGCGTCCAGCACCAAAAGTGCAACCCAAGCCAGCGCCAAGGAAATACCAGTGTCAATATCCAAGACAGTCAAGATCATATTATTGATACTATGATGATTATGATTATGACTATGATTATGACTACCATTATAATCGAGGATATTACTATACACTCAAAAAGCACACACAACACGTTGTGAAACCCAAAAAGGCCAGTATTCCTACAATGAAGACTAGGAAAATATGGGTTCCTAAAGTTCTAATTCAAACTAACAATGTTACTGATGTTAAAGGACCCAAGCAACAATGGGTACCTGAACAGAAATAGAACTTCCCTTTTGATTGCAGGTACCTAGAGCTAGAGCCGATACATCTGTGTGGTACTTTGATAGTGGATCGTCAAGGCACATGACTGGTTCCAAGGATCTTCTAATCAATTATCGAGCTGCCAATGGTCCTCAGGTTGTATTTGGTGACAACTCCAAAGGTAAAACCAAAGGTATAGGTACTGTGCATAGGGGGAACATCATGATAAGTGATGTTTATTATGTTGAGGGTATAAAGCACAATTTATTAAGCATAATTCAATTTTGTGATAAAGGCTTTGAAGTCATATTCTCAAGCGATTGTTGCTATATAAATGACGCTAAGACTAAGTCTACTAAATTGAAGGGTAAAAGAACTAACAACGTATATTTGGTAGATTGGGGTTCAACAGTTGATAACAACCCAACATGCTTTGTTGCTAAAAATGAATCTAAAATGGGTTGGTTATGGCATAGAAAAATGAATCACCTCAACTTTAAGACAATCTCTCAGCTTTTAAGTCAAAATCTTGTAGAGGGATTACCAAATGGACAATTTCATAAGGATCGCCTTTGTGATGCTTGTCAAATGGGTAAACAAGTTAAGTCATCGTTCAAGAGAAAACCTCATCTATCTACCTCTAGAATACTTGAACTACTTCACATGGATTTGTTTGGACCTGTTCAAGCTATCAGTGTAAGCGGTAAAAAGTATACTTTGATGATAGTAGATGATTTCTCTCGATTTACTTGGGTGGAATTTCTTTCATCCAAAGATGAGACATGTGACAAGTTAACAACGCTTATTCGACAACTTCAAATATTGAAAAATCTTAAGGTTGCATGAATAAGAAGCGATCACGGTACTGAGTTTACCAACAAGATTGTTGAGAAGTTTTGTGCAGAGAATGAAATACATCATGAGTATTCTGCTCCCAGAACTCCCCAACAGAATGGTGTTGCTGAGCGCCGGAACCGAACGCTCAAGGAAGTCGCTAGGACAATGTTAGTAGAATCCAAGCTTGCTCTTAGGTTTTGGGCCGAAGCGATCAACACTGCATGTTACACTCAAAACCGTTGCATGATCAACAAACAGCATGGGAAAACTCCATATGAACTATGGAAGGGACGTAAGCCAAATGTTTCATATTTTCACGTCTTTGGTTCTAAATGCTTTATCCATAATAATGGATCCCAAATTCTAAAGACATTTGATCCTAAAGCGGATGAGGGAATCTTTCTAGGCTACGCCAAGAATGGAAGTAATTTTTGCATCCTAAATAAGATCAAATCGAAGGTTGAGGAATCTATTCATGTTGTTTTTGATGATGCTAACCAAGAACCGAGTAAGGTTAATATAAATGATGTAGGAGTTGAAGATGTATGTCATTAAACGTCTAAGATCACCATTAACGATGACAGTGACGAAGATGATGAGATCTCAGTGCCACCTCCTAAGATTACTCGTGAGGTTACTGTGGATAATTATGTAAGATATGCTGATGATCATGAAGAGAGTGATCATCAAGAGCAAACAAGGATCTGTGAACATGAAGCGCCTACGCAAGAAGGTAGTCAAGCGTCTGATCGTCAAGCGCCTGTTCAATCTCCTAACCCTTTCCAACCAGATAGACTATGGCTGCGTGATCATCCACCTGAGCAGATTATTGGAGATATTGGAGCGCCTGTTAGGACTAGAGCCGCTACATTCAATGAGACTATGTTCGCAAGCTTTCTATCTCAAATGGAACCTAAGAAAGTGGATGAAGCACTAAGTGATCCAAGTTGGATTGAAGCCATGCAAGAAGAGCTTAATCAGTTTGAACGAAATAAGGTTTGGACACTAGTACCAAGGCCAACTCACCAAGGAGTTATTGGGACTAGATGGGTTTATAGAAACAAGATGGATGAGAATGGCATTGTGATAAGGAACAAGGCCAGACTCGTAGCTCAAGGATATTGCCAAGAAGAGGGTATTGATTTTGATGAGACATACGCTCCTGTAGCCCGTCTTGAAGCAATCCGCATGCTTCTAGCGTATGCAGCGTTCAACAAGTTCATGGCGTATCAGATGGACGTGAAGAGTGCCTTCCTGAATGGTAAACTCCAAGAAGAAGTATATGTGGAGCAACCACCGGGATTCATCAACAATCATGGTAAGGGTATGGTTTACAAGCTAGACAAAGCACTTTATGGGCTTAAGCAAGCACCCCGAGCATGGTATGACACTCTCTCTATCTTCCTTATTGGTAAAGGTTTTTCAAAAAGCAGCGTTGATACAATGACGAAGATATCCTTTTAGTCTAAATTTATGTTGATGATATTATATTTGGTTCTACTAACAAGCGTCTGTGTGAGAAATTTTCAAAAATGATGCAAGAACAATTTGAAATGAGCATGATGGGTGAATTAACTTTTTTCTTAGGATTACAAGTTAAACAATTCCCTAATGGCATATTTATCAACCAAGCTAAATATACAAGAGATATGATTAAAAAATTTGGTATGGAAAATGCATCATATTCAAAAATTCCAATGAGCCAAACGCTTAAGTTAGATAAAAATGAAAGTGGAAAGAAAGTTGATATCACTAATTATAGAGGTATCATTGGATCACTTCTTTATCTTACTGCTAGTAGACCTGATATTATGTTTTCGGTATGCATGTGTGCACGATTTCAAGCTGATCCTAAAGAGTCACACTTAAGTGCTGCCAATAAGATCCTTAAATAGCTAAAAGGCACACAAAATGTGGGCTTATGGTATCCAA
Source organism: Buddleja alternifolia (assembly GCA_019426215.1). Classification (NCBI taxonomy): domain Eukaryota; kingdom Viridiplantae; phylum Streptophyta; class Magnoliopsida; order Lamiales; family Scrophulariaceae; genus Buddleja; species Buddleja alternifolia. The sequence continues at coordinate 15,431,457 of CM033400.1, read as the reverse complement.
GGGACTCTCCTTTTGAACTAAGCGCTCAAGTTGCTGTTGAGTCAAGCACTCAAAGTATTGCTGATGAGACAAGTTCTCAGGGTAAGTTTATTTCTTCCCACAACATTTCTATTCCTACATCTGTAGAAGATCCTGCTCTTATAGAGGATAGTTCATGTGTTAAAGCTTTAGTTCCAGCTGCTGCTGAAGCAACAACCGACATCAACCTAGATGTTGAGATGACAGAAGTTGTGGCTATTGCCAAAGACGTTGCCGTAGAAGTTGTTGCAATTGAAACTGAGGAACCTGCTCCCAAAGAGGTTCAAACATCAATTCCTATTCCAGCTATAACAGAGGCACGCTCAGCAGGTCAGAGCATTGCTAAAGACGTTACAAAGCCAAAGCACTTCTTCCAACTGGACACGCTGAAGACGATTGATCATTCAATCAACTACATGCCCCCAGCGCTCGAAGAAGATTTCATTCCCGCAGGTTATAATGAAGAAAGATATATTGCTACTGAGAATGAGATTGCCCTGCTGATTGATATCGACAGTAAAATCAGGGATATAGTGTTTAACACTGAGATGATAGAAATTGAGAGGAAGTACTATCTGGCCATTCAACTAAGAAAAACTCCTGGTCAAATACCGTCCTCTCTCATTCTTCAACAAGACAGACAAGGAGGAACAACTCCTAGATGTGATGTGGATCTGGCATATTACCTTGACTATGGCCACAACAAGCCTACAGGTTTTGCTCTCAGAGACTACAATACTCGTGTGTATGAGTCTCTTTGCCCTAGCTTTCTCAATCCATCAGAGGCAGTCTTGAACAGAGAAGGCTACACACACTTTCCTCATATTGGCAATAGTCCTGAAAATCTAAATTTGGTCAATCCACTTCGCCTATGGAAGAATAAAGCAGTTCATGCCGGTGAGCGTCTTGAATCTCTCACAGATTTGATCCAGACTGAAGCTGATGCATATTTTGATAGCGTCTGGAATGCTAACTATCAGACTGATAGATATCGCTTTGAATCTATCAGAGATATTCACCATGAAGGCATTAGAGCTATTGTCAACGCTGGCACAGACTACTGTATGAACGAAGTAAATTGGGTTGAAGCGTATATGGGTCATCAATATACCTTCACAGAGTTAGTTCAAGCTCCCCATTTATTTGGCATAGGCATGCATGACAAGGAGCGTCATTTCGCCAAGTATTGCCTGAAGAAGCGCCAACAGAGAGTTGGATCTGTTCTTAAGCTCCCAATCATTAAACATCAGATTGAGCAATGTCCGTGTCAAGAGCTTCACAGATTGTCCTTTACTCCTCTACATTTTAATGCTCAAGCGTCTACCAGTGGAAGTACTCACACTACTAGCTTAAATTTCGCTCCAAGTCACTGTGAAGATAACTTTAACTTGATGGTGAAGATTATGACTCCCTTATCTCATTTCGACAGAATCTTCACTGCCAATCTCAGACAATGGAACGGCTTAGTAATCAATTCATTTCGAGGATATCCACTGCTCCCTTCTATCCGAAGGAGGTACTCAGTCATTATGAATTTGTCCTCTCACTGCTAGAAAGAAATCAGGGACGGGCTCAAGCGATCTATCCATATTTAGAAGAGTACTATGCTGCTTATGTGCCTGAAGATCAGCGTCTCAAGTCTCTTCCCTCTGACTGCTTGATTGGATTCTCCAGAAATTACTCCCCAGATTCAATTTTCTCTATCTGTCAAGCGCCGTCCAAAATCTTTCCGCATCTTGTGCTTGATATCATTGGTCCCATGCACATCAGGGCCATTGATAGTCCCCTTCGCACATTCATTTTCGGTACTTGCATTTCTAGAACCCGACTCACTAAACTTTTGGAAGCTGCGTCCACTTCTTATGCCGATTTAGCAAACTGGAATTTCCAATTCGATGACTTTCGCCAAACAGAGTCAGCGCTTGAGGAAACGCCTGCTAAGACAGTTGAAGCGTCCCCTTCTGAAGTTGCAAGTATTCCAGCGTCTGCTGAAGAACCAGTTCAAGCGTCTCAACCAGAGGATATTCCTGACGCTCCTGAACTCGTTACTGATGATATTGCTGAGGATCTTTCTCTTGACGTATGAGGTACTGTCTTTGATCCCGCGTATCAAGTTCCCATTGACTCTCTTAAACACTCATCCAGGTTCAAGCGACCGGCTCCTCAAGCGGTTCAATCAGATGAGAGTCAATCTTTTGGTCCTTTGCTCAAATCCGTTTTGGAGGATATCAGTGCTCATGCTAATCAGAACGAAGAATCTCTCCACTGGATTAAAAACAATTTAGCAAAGATTGAGTCTAACGTTATGAGAGCTCAGATTGCTCATATGCGTAGTTCAGCTCAAGCGGCTGTTGGTGAGTGCAGACAAGCTTTTCAAGAAATGCATGATGCTACTCAAGCCAACCAACTTTCCATAAAAGAAGAGTTTGAAAAGCGCCTCGAAACCCTAAAGACATCTCTGAATGATGCTTCCAGCGCCAAGATCCTCGCACTGCAGGAATGCTTCGACAAGCATCTGGACAACATTACAGACTCTATGTCTCAGATTGCTCATCAGGTAAGTTTACTTACAGAACACTTTCTAAAGTCTGATGATGGCAATAAGGGGGAAGAGAAGAAGAAAGGAGAAAAGAGGAAAGCGTCTAGTTCAAGAGCTCAAGAGCCTCCTAAGCGTTAAGTTTTACCTTCTCCTTCTGCGCTAAGTCTCCCTTCTTGGATAACTGCTATTGGAGTAAGTGATTCTACTGGAGCGCCTAGTAGAACGCTAAGAGAACCTCCACAAGCATTATATCTAAATCTACCAACACTAGTACAGAAGAGGTCTGTTACAGCGGTTTTTTTTCACTATTACAGCGGTTTTAACCGCTGTAATACGTATCGCTGTAATTGGTATGTTTACTATTACAGCGGTTAAAAACCGCTGTAAAATGAGCCCTATTACAGCGGTTCAATAACGAACCGCTGTAATAGGTAAATAAAAATAAAAATTAACTGTAAAAGCCGTAGCCTGTTACAGCGGTTCCGAAACGAACCGCTGTAACAGTGTTCACTGTTACAGCGGTTCGTTTCGGAACCGCTGTAACGTGATTTTTTATTTTTTTATTTTTTTCTGTTATAATTTCAGCTAGAGCTATATCCTTCCCACAAGCTCAAAATTCAACTCATCAATAACACATAAAACAAACCAATTGCTCAACAGAAACAACAAATTCAAATCCAAAATTAATTTCATTCACCAAATAATAATCTCCAATAATTACAAATAATAACGAGTTTACAATAAACCAATATAAACTAATCACTGCTTTTAAATCAAATAAAAATTTACAATAATTTTCAACTTACACCGCCGGCATATCAAAAGCGCATTTAAAAATGTATTGTGCCAATTCAGAACGTGCTTCATCAAGTTGCTCTATAGTGTAAGTGGCGTACTGACAATCAGCAAAGTACTGCAAGACAAATATTAAAATCCAACAAAAATGTTTAATAACTTAAAAGGGACATTAGAATTTGATTAATATTAATTAGGATTATGCATACCGTCGGTGGGATTATAGATTCTCCGTGTCTAATAATATCTTTCATGAATTTCATGACGAAGAACCCACAATCTATGGCATTTATTTGAATGGGGCACTACAAATTAAATTCAAATCAAAATTGTATTAGAACAAATAACTTTTATACGAATAATTTCTTGAAACTATAATTAAAATAATATAATTAAACTAACATGTATACAACTCCATGTACAGGCCTTGTTTTTTGATTTGATCTTTTGGTTGTTTTTATTTGCTCGAAACATCAAGACAGCGCTGTTAAAAACATCAAAAATCAAGGAAATATGTCAATATCAAGCAAATATATATATATGAAGTCTAGTTATAATATATATACTTTAAACTTAATATTAAATATAATATAATGGATACATTTAATTGAATGATAAAACTTACTGATTGATCATATCTTTCATATCATGTCGGTTATTTGGATTACCGTGCAAAGAATCCAAATAATAAACGATCTCTTTAATTGGATCAATCACGAGCAACAACCAATGGCCCCTAATCAGCATATTCAAAAGAAAAATTTTAAATTAGTTATGCCTACGTAACAAATTTTACAAAATAACAATGTGTCTTTAGTAGCTCACCCGGAGTTGTAAGGTGCAAGAAACAACTTCCCCTCCAGTGCACTAGCTATCATAGTATTTGCTATATATTGCGATTTGTCAACAAGCTGCGTGGGAGTAATTCCTGCTGCCGCAGATATAGAATGTGGGCTAAGGAACCCGAATTTATTTTGTTTTTGTTCGGGGACCACGTGATTAACCCACAAACACCTACAATTGAGCATAAAATAAATTTGAGTAACAAAAATAAACATAGTTCAAATTAATGCAGTAAAATAATTTAATTAAAAGCTTACTTTTTCTTAATTAATATTTAAAAACTTACTTGATGTAAGCAGTAATGATAGAGGCTCCTATCTGTTCTTTATGCACAAAGTCACCGATCTCCTCCCGCCCAATATATTCTGGAAAGGGGATATTGAAGATTTCCTCGGGTATGTCTATCCGGATAGTGTTATCAGCAGCCATCATCCCAAAGAACCTTTCAAGAATTGCAAGTGAATTAGGGGGTGGAGCAGGAGGGTTGGCCACTAGAGAAGGAGGGTTGGCCACTAGAGGTGTATTTTTGACATGTGAGTGCTTCGTCATCTCTGATTTGCTTTTTCCGAGTGATGATTTGGATTTCCGAGAGACTATAAGCAAAAGAAAACAAAACGTGGGCGTTATCAATGAAAGTATATTTATTAAGATTAAACAATTGTTATAATTTAATAATGACTAGCTATTAATAATAATTACGTATCGATGCATCACCGACAATCACAAGACTCTTAGGCCAAGCAACCATGTATCCCACAGCCTCAGATACTGTGAACACTCCTTCATCATCGAGAGGGACTGGTAAGGGTGCAATATCTTCAATTGCAATGTCAATCGACACTTTCACGAGGTGGGAGGCTAATGGACATGTATGCAATGTTCTATCCTTTGGTTGATTGTACATTGTTCCTCTTGCCACCAAACGATAACACGGTGTAGAAAGTGCTAATTGACACTGCACCACATCCTACATATATATATATATATACCATTATATTAGAAAATGTTGTATATCATATAGAAATATAGGATTGTAAGTTACATTATCACTAAACAATATGCTTTTCATTAATTACCTGAGGAAGGTCTTTCACTTCTGGGCAGCTATCTTTCAAAGAAACCGCCTCTTCTGTATGTGGCTGCTGCGACGACCCAGACGCCCTATGCTGCTCAAACTCGCGTCGCAATTCGAATAGTGATTGAGTGAGCATTTGAACCGTGTCTTGCAAGTTATCAATCACCGTATTTTTTGAAGGCTTTGAATCCGAAAAGTAATCTGTTTGGGATACCCCAAAGCCTACACCCCTAACTCGACCTGGATGCTCCTTCTTTTTAAGAGCTATAGCCAGTATATCATTCCGGGTCTTCTCGGGTCCACTGTGGCTACCCTCCTGTGATAAGCTTTCCTGTAATAATACATTTAAAAAATACAAAAATTTGTTATTTTAAAATTATTTTTAAAAAAGCATACAACACACTATATAACTAAAATTGCAAATAACTCACCATTGGTTCCACTACTCTTTTAACATTGACATTATCAATCTTGTTCTGGCTGTCAGAATGTGCAACCCTCCACACTAGTGCTCGTGTCACCTCTGTGACATCTGACCCAGCATCCTTTCTTTTATGCTTCTATATAAGAAAATTTGTAAGGAAATAAATTTGATTAGAAAATTTGTAATTAAGGAAATTTGATTAGAAAATTTGTAAGGAAATTTGATTAGAATTACAACTTGTAACGAACTACGTACCTCAATATACTCCACTTGAGCATATCCAAGACGTGATGCCCTGTAAGGATATTCAGGGTCCTTTGCTCTTTCAGAATTGTCCTTACGTAGTTGCTGTTCATTATATAATCAAGGCATTAGTCAATGTATATAGTTTCAAATAAATTAAAATGAAACCATAAAGTAAAATAATTACCTGAAAAGCTTCACTTTGGCGTAATTCTACAAATTTTGTCCAATCTTCTTGAGATATACGATATTTTTCGGGTGGGCTTGAATTAATGTTCCCATCATCATCCTCTACCCAGATTCTGGTCAAGTAGCTCCTGTAGTTTCGAGCTAGCTTCCCAGCCTCGGCTAAGACGAACTTCTGTCTACTTTCGTCAATATCAAAGGCCAACTATAAAAAACAAAGAACAAAGTATATAAAAAATGTTAATTTAGAGAAAAAAAAACTACATTTACCAATTAAAAACATAATATATAATAACTAACTTACAGCTATTTCATTCCAAATGGCATATTTTATTGCTGCAGGGACGCTGCGCCAATCACTGATAGTAATAGGGACCCTGTCACGAGCTATCACGCCAATGTAACCAACAAAAGTTGATTTATTTGGGTCAACTGGTTGACCATAATCGTTCCAACCAACTTGTAGCTTTATGCCTTTACTTTTGGCCTTTATTACTTTCTTCATTGCTGTAATACCTCTCCGTATCTCACTTTCAACACTTGGGTTTGCAGCACCTCCAGAATCCATCTACAAGATTTCATAAGTGAAAATTCAAATATTTCAACAACAACAAACGAAAATAAATATATATGCATTAATCACATCATTAATCAGTTGGATCATATAAATCACATCAAAAAGTACAAAACCAAATATTGATAAGCTTACATTGGTAGTGGTCGTCGTGGTAGTGGCGGAGGAGAGGGTGACTGTGGTGGTATACGGTATCGACCTACAAAAGCAAAAAAATACAGAAGTTAGTGTAACTCATTCACTAATATAATATTACAAGCTGGTTCAATATAATTTACACTTTAACTGCATACTTAACAAAAGAGTTCAAATAAGTTACTCATATAATTATCAAATAAGTTCAAATACCTTTCATCGTTTTCTTTTTGTCGCTGGTTTACTAATCTTTTGTGATCCCTCAGTACGACCATTTTGTTTAGTACGCCGACGAACAGAAGGATTAATCCATATCCCTTCTTGGTGATCTTCTCGCATATACAATTCATCATCACTGATATCCAAGTCACCGTCACTATTTGTGGATTGTGAACCACCTAAGATAGGATTTCCTCCATCATCTTCATTATATAGGCCATCATCCTCAATACAAGTATTTTTGTTTGCCGATAAAACAATGGACCACCTCTTATCGACAGGATCGGTGACAAAAAACACTTGTTTAGCTTGAGATGCCAAAATGAAAGGTTCATCTTTGTATCCCACCTTTTCAAGGTCTACTCGAGTAAAACCTATTTCACTATCATCGACACCATTTTTATGGTCAACCCACCTACACCCAAATACAGGCACCCGAAACCAACTGTAATCCAGCTCCCATATACGTTCAATCACCCCATAATATGGTAAAGTGGCATAGATAGGGCTATTATCTTTCGCACTTGAGATATGCATTGCTTCAGCTACAAGACTCACCCCACTATTCTGCATTGTACTCCGTTCATCTTGGTCTTTTGTATAAAATGTGACACCATTTATACGATAACCCGAATGACAAAATACGAATCTGCCCGGGCCCACCGACAACCGTGCCAATTTATCTGAAACTGAAAGTGAATTCTCATTTTGTTTCTCTTGAATACACTTTCGGAACCAATCGATAAAACTCTTGTTATGTTCTCTTGAAATCCAACTTTCATTTTTACTTGAATTTATTCTCCTAAGTTGGTCCTTGTGCTCTTCAACATATGGCTCAACCTCATCGGTGTTGTGGAGCACATATAGGTGTGCCTGATCCTTTTGTGTGCTAGGAACACTCACTAATTGCTTTCCAATTACGCTTTCTCCTTCTGTTCCCCCCCCCCCCCCCACAACAGGAGACTTTTGAAGCTCTGCAACGTTAGAATCATTCAGATATTCTGTGCAAAATGTAATAGCTTCATCAACTATGTACCGCTCAACAATGCAACCTTCCGGCCGGCTACGATTTTTCACATAGCCTTTCAATACCTTCATATAACGCTCAGCCGGATACATAGATCTCATAAAAGCTGGTCCACAAAGTTGTGTCTCTCTAACCAAGTGAATAGGTAGGTGAGTCATTATATCAAAAAACGCGGGTGGGAAATACATCTCAAGCTCACACAAAGTGAGGACAAGTTGTTTCTGAAGTGCAGGCAATTGTTCAGGATCAAACACCTTGCTCCACATTGCTTTGAAGAAGAAACACAATCTAGTTATCGTTTCTCTCACCTTTTTTGGCAGAATGGCCCGTAAAGCAATTGGTAGCAAATGATCCATGATTACATGACAATCATGAGTCTTCATATGCTTTAGCTTCAAGTCCTTCATTGATACAAGACTGCTAATGTTCGAAGAATACCCTTCGGGAACTTTCACTCCACAAAGAAACTCACATAATGCAATTTTTTCTTTTCTAGATAGCGTGTGAGCTGCTGGAGGTAAATAAGTACGTTTTCCCTTCATTGTTGGTGCCAATTTACCTCTTATCTTCATTTCAACTAAGTCCAACCTTGCCTTTACTCCATCTTTTGTCTTGCCGGGCACATTTAGAAGAGTACCAATGACACTATCAAATACATTTTTCTCAATATACATTATATCAAGAAAATGTTTAACATGTAAAGATTTCCAATACGGCAAATCAAAAAAAATTGACCTTTTTTTCCACCCAGTTTTTGCAAGGCCGCCTGCAAAAGTCTTTCCGAACTTGATATCCAAGTCTTTTACATTCTCAAACACCTCTTCACCGGTCAAACACTTAGGAGCTCGACATTCTTCTATGCTCCCATTGAAAGCTTTCTTCCACCGACGATATCGATGTTCTCGATTCAACCATCTTCGATGCCCTTGGAATGCATATTTCTGAGAGTGTGGGAGTCTATATTGATCTGTACTCTTGACACATATGGGGCATGCACATTGCCCATGTACACTATATCCCTCGAGATTAGCTCTTGCTGGAAAATCATTGATTGTACCAAACAACATAACTCTAAGATTGAAGCTCTCTTTTCTAAACCCATCATACACTTTAATACCGGTCTCCCACAACTCTTTCAAATCCTCAATTAAAGGGGCCAAGTAGACATCTATATCATTTCCAGGTTGTTTCAGCCCGAAAATTAGTATAGGCATCATAATATGCTCTCGCTTCATGCATCGCGAAGGGGGTAGGTTGTAGATCATCAAAATCACCGGCCATGTACTATGTGAGCTACTTTGCAAGCCATGTGGGTTCATTCCATCTGTAGCCAATACAAGGCGTAAATTTCTTGGTTCTTCCCTAAATTCAGGGAAATCATTATCGATCTTTTTCCATTGAGGAGAATCTGAAGGATGTCTAATCTTGTTATCTTCAATCCCTTGTTCAAGCCTTCTATCAGCATACCATGTCAAGTCCTTGGCAAACGCTTCACTACTGTACATGCGTCTAAATCTAGGTATTATGGGCAAATACCATGCTGTTTTGACAGGAGCAGATCCATTCTTCTTGTACCGTGAGGTGCCACATTTGGGACACACCGTCAATGATGCATAGTCCTTTCTAAACAAGATGCAATCATTGAAACAAGCATGTATCCTCTCATATCCCATGCCAATTGCAGTTAACATCTTCTTAGCCTCATAAGTACGATTAGGTAACACATTATCATCGGGTAACATACTTTTTAATAGACCAAGTAAGTCTGTGAAACTCTTATCACTCCACCCATTGTTAGCTTTTAACTTGTAGAGGTTTAGGACTGCTTTCAATCTTGTGAAATTACTACCACTATACAGGGGTGTCTTTGAATCACTTGTCAAATTGTCGAACATCTTGGGACAATTTCGCAAATCCTCCTCGATCACATTGGTCATCTCCTCCAAACGATCAGGCTCATAATCATCCATGTCAAAATCTACTGATCGATATGATGTATCACCCAAATCAGCTGAGGTGGCACTGCTTTCACCGTGTCTTGTCCATCGTGTGTAGCTTTTATCAATTCCATTACACACCAAATGATCTTCCAAGTCAGGTGGACTAATTCTCTTTCCAAAACAACAACGTAAACATGGACAACTAATCCTAGTCGGATCCGATGCATGCTCAACCGCAAAGTCGATGAATTCTTTCACCCCTTTCCCATATTGCTCCGACATACGATCCGCTACAATCCAACTTCGATCCATCTAAATTCTCAATTAATTAAATTAAATAATTTTAACATCAGTTGATAGTTAAATTAATTAAATAAATTTATTTTTAATTTATTTCGCATTATTCTATAAAAAATTCGGCAGAGTAACGACGCAAATATTTCTACCAAGTTCTCGACTTAATCTTCTCAGTGGGTTGTAACCAACAGAAGTCGAATCTTACGATCCGCTAAAATCTCAACAGGGAAACGACGCAAAAAATACTACCAATTTCAACCACAACAAACCCAACACTCTAATCTTTCACCCACAACGAACACAAAACGATACAAAAATATTGATCACCAGTTGGATCACATAAAACATCATATTTCCAGGGGAACAACTACAAATATTGATCACCAGTTGGATCACATAGATCACATAAAAAACTACAAATAAAGCATCATATTATAAATATTGATCACCAATTGGATCCAAAAGCACATAAAACTACAAATAAATTAAAGCATCACGATATAAAGTTTTTGGAGCTTCTCGGTTGTGCAGAAAGCTGTGCGCGTCTTCACGAAAAAATTCATAAATAATTGTAGAAAGCTCGGATTCATGAACTGTTTTCTTCCTATGAAACTAGACACATAGGGCTATCAACATATATATCTCACATACTCAGTAGATGTCTAGAAAAAAACAGATTTGTATTCAAAGTTAGAGAAAAATCTGTCAATTTTCAAAACAGCTGTGCGCGTCTTCACGAGAAAATTCATAACTCATTGTGGAAAGCTCCGATTCATGAACCGTTTTCTTCATATGAAACTAGACACATAGGGCTATCCACACATATATCTCACATACTCAGTATATGTCTAGAAAAAAGCAGATTTGTATTCAAAGTTAGAGAAAAATCTGTCAATTACAGCTGTGCGCGTCTTCACGAGAAAATTCATAACTCATTGTGGAAAGCTCCGATTCATGAACCGTTTTATTCATATGAAACTAGACACATAGGGCTATCCACACATATATCTCACATACTCAGTAAATGTCTAGAAAAAAGCAGATTTGTATTCAAAGTTAGAGAAAAATCTGTCAATTTTCAAAACAGCTGTGCGCGTCTTCACGAGAAAATTCATAACTCATTGTGGAAAGCTCCGATTCATGAACCGTTTTATTCATATGAAACTAGACACATAGGGATATACATACATATATCGAACATACTCATGAGATGCCTAGAACAAATCAGATTTGCATTCAAAGTTAGTAAAAAATCAACTACAACATAATAACAAAAATCCACTATATAATTTATAAAACCCCAATTAACATAACATGATATATATAACAATAATTAACAAATTAACATATAACCTACATTATATACATCACAAAATCAGAATTAACATAACATTAATATATAACAAACAAGAAATTAACACATAACCTAAATTTAATATATACATAATATATATATATATAACATAACATATATAAACATATATATATATATACCTATAAAGAGAGAGAGGAGGAGAGTGGTGGGTCACGGCGGCGGCGGCGGCGGTTTCGGGTGGTGGCGACGGGACGGGGGCGGTTTAGGTAGCTTGAGAGTGAGAGAGAGAGTATAGAGAGAGAGAGTAGAGTATAGGGAGAGAGATCGAGTAGAAAGATAGAGAAAAATCAAATGGGGCGGCGGCGGCGGCGGCGGTGGTGGAGACGATGGCGGGGGCGGTGGTGGAGAGTGAGAGAGATAGTAGAGTAGAGAGAGAGAGTAGAGTAGAGAGTGAGAGAGATAGTAGAGTAGAGAGAGAGAGTAGAGTAGAGAGTGAGAGATAGTAGAGAGAAATGAGGGGGAGAGCTCGGTTTTTGGGGGGAAAAAAGGGAGGGAAATTTTTTTTTTTTTTTAATTACGTGTTATAGCGGTTCGGGAACGAACCGCTATAACCGGTTTACCAATTATAGCGGTTCATTCCCGAACCGCTATAACTGGTATAAACCGGTTTACCAGTTATAGCGGTTCGGGAATGAACCGCTATAATTGGTAAACCGATTATAGCGGTTCGTTCCCGAACCGCTATAAAATTTTTTTTTTTTTTTTTCTGTTCGCGCTATAATAGCGGTTTTTTATCGAACCGCTATAATAGGTTCGAACTATTACAGCGGTTTTTTATCGAACCGCTGTAATAGGTGCCCGGTTAATATCCATTATAACGGTTCACTTATAAACCGCTGTAAATAGTCTCTCCGTTCAGCGGTTTTCCAAAAACCGCTGTAAAATGTGCGCTGTAACAGGTCTTTTCTGTACTAGTGCAATACCTTCTAGAGCACGGCTTGAACAGTTTGACATCCCTCTTCAAAGAGCATCTATTCCAGAACCTTCAGATCCAAGAATTTTAGCTGAAGAAAGGCAGAAGTCTGACTTCATCCGAACTTTCAGAATTTGCCTAAGGTATATTGGTATTGACCCAACTGATTGGGACAAACACTTTACTTCTTTCAAGAAGAGACAACAAGAAGAAAATAAGCTCATAATCAACAAAGATCATGAAGCGATGATGACCTTGGAAGATAACCTGACTGAAGCTATCCGAGCTGAAATGTCCAAGCGATACAAAGTTGGACTAAGTCGTTAAAGCTTTTTGATTTGCATTATCTATATTCTTGTCTCTTATATTCTGTTTGTTTAGTTGTAAAAATGCTTGTAATCATTGATATATATATGAAATGCATTTTTCAGCTGAAACATCTCGTTGAAGCGTAACTAACTTTAACTAACCTTATCTAATCAAAGCTAACTTTTATTTTGGCGGTCTAGCTCTTGAACTATAAAAGAGTAAGTATTGCCATCATCAAAAAGGGGGAAATTTTTAGGAATTTCATGTTAGATGTTTTGATGATGACAATTAGGACTTTTTGTTAGACCCCAAAATATGTAAGTTTGATTTTAGCTTTGAAGCGTTAGATTTGTAATAGGTTTTGTATTATTTTTATTCTAGATTGTTAGGTTAAATTGTCCTAGACTGAGCTTCTGATATGTTCTGAGTGAGTTTATCAGAAGTAAAGGTTGAAGACTCAAGCGCCTTAAATCTGAATAAAGATGAAGTTTCCAAGCGTCTACAATGACCAGCTACATCAAGCGTCACCTTATAGGATAGAAGTGATTCAAGGATGAACAAGCGTCTATCAATGATTGATTTCACATGAATTTATTTCTAAGTCCAGAAGAAGTTTTATGCAAATATTCTCAATGTATTAAGTGCCAACGGGCATTTAATTCAAATGCATTAAATGCTGATAAGAGCATTAAATGTGATAAGCACTTTCAGACATACGGAGAAGCCACCCTATTGGACTGTCAACATTTCATAGACTGCAGCACCAACTTTGTGCAGCAGATTTTCAGGAAAAAGGACAAAAGTTGTTCACTCGAGAAAGTGAGAGACACACGCTTGTGGATGTGTCAAACAGACACTTTCTCCAAGAATGCCTATAAATAGGACTTCAACAACAAGCCAAAAAAAATAGAGAACAATTATCAAGTCGAATTGCTGTTGCATTGAAGTCTCTTTCCTTACAATCTCAGAAAAACCAGAAGATTCAAGAAAACATTCCTTTTGTTTTTCTTCAATTCCTGAGACAGTCAACAAATATCTCAAACATTCTTTTCGAAGAAACCCACATTACTACTGAGATATTCGTAGTTGTTTGAACTTTATCAAAATCAAACAAACCTTTTAGAAAAACCCCTATCCAAGCCTCGCGATCTATGTGAAGTCGAAGTTGGATACTTGCAGTATTTCTGGGTGAAAGAAGCAAGGGGATTGAAGTGATTTGGAGCAAAAATCTGTGTGATCAAGGAGCTCAAGTCATCGACATCCATCTCTCCCTAATTTGTAGAAGATTCTGTGTGATTCTTTGAGAATCATTTTAGTGGATTGCCTCCAAGTGTTCAAGGAGAAGAAGGACGTAGTTGGGATTACACCACCCAACGAACCTTACAAATTTTGTGTTCTTTATTTTACTTTCAGTTTTCATATTGTCATATCATAAACTGATCAAGTAAAACTTAATCAAACGCTAAGCAACTAAATACACTTTCTGTGACGCTAAAGCTTTTAAAAAGAAGACTACAAAAATCATTCCGCTGTGCTAACACTGATTAAAGAACTGAACGCTTAAACCTACTTGGTTAAAGTATTCAAATCTTGAAGTCTAAGTTAAGTTTCTAAAAACAGTTTTCATCAGACGCTTAGCCTAAGCGTCTATATTTCAAGTAAACGCTCAGACAAGCGTCTACATTTCAAGCGTCCAAAACCATTTTGATACGAAACTTTTTGAAGTCGAAAAAGACTTCAGGGTCTATTCAACAAGGCCTTCAGTCACCTGAAAATGACTTCAGGGTCTGTTAGATTGATCTGAGGTTGTTCATAGAGAAATTTCCAGTCGACAAGAAGGCCTTCGGTCACCTTGATGGCAAGTTCAGCAGAAGTAGACGAAGATTTCTTTGGTGCCATTTTTAGTGAAAGAGATGAACTGAGATTTTCTTTTGCTTTGAGAGAGAGAGAAAATAAATTTTCCAGATATGTTTGAGTAAAAGTGAATTGTCTTTCTGCAGAAATTGTATTTTAAATGACACAGTAAAGAATTTTTGAAACTTGTGCTCTCTAGTCTCTGTAGGATTTAGACACGTGTAACGACTTTTGAATCTCAGCCATAAATTCATTAACTGCGGACGCGAGTTTTGTGTAATAGAGAGAAGTTACATTTGGTAATTCTCATATATAAAGATTTGACATTCGAGTTAAAATTTTTAAAAACGTTTGGCATTTTCAGAGTGTAACGCACGTGCCTGTTTGTACACTGACACGTACACAAACACGTACTATCTCTGAACCGTCATTTTGAAAAAGAAACTTTTGATTACCCGCCAGTTTGATGTGATAGAAGCGTGCGAGTAGAGTACAAAATAGACTTTTGAGTCTACCCACTACTTCGAAAGAAGTTTGTAAACTTTATGCATGGCTTGTAAAGAAAGTATTTTTATATTAAGAGTTGATGGGAATTGATTCAACGCTTAACTGATACCACTTGTTGGTATATGACTTTTATATATGAAAATTAGACGCTTAGGATTGAAAGACTTTTATGTTTGAGCGTCCAATATTTTATGCATATGGAATACTGAGCGTTGATGATCATGCATCTGAAAATTTTGATCATTGACGCTTGAAGTTATGGTCAAGTACAATTTTAAGGTTCCCCCTAAATTTGATATCTTGTACCAGTTAGGAAAATCTTTTTAGACACAAATTAAGTGGATTCCCCCTAAATTATATGTCTAATAAAATATGATGCAAAGTGATTAAGCATTTAAATCAATCATACCTAATTCACTTCTCAAAGTGAGAAAACGTTGTTCGTTGAGTGCTTTGGTGAAGATATCTACCAATTGTTTGTCAGTTCCAATGAAGTGCATGGAGATATCTTTCTTTTGAACGTGGTCACGAAGAAAATGGTATCTAATGTCAATGTGTTTGGTTCTGGAATGAAGAACAGGGTTTTGAGTCATGGCTAGAGCGCTTTGGTTATCACAATGAATGGGGGTTGGACCTAGGATTATTCCATAATCTCTAAGTTGTTGTCTCATCAATAATATCATAAACTGATCAAGTAAAACTTAATCAAACGCTAAGCAACTAAATACACTTTCTGTGCCGCTAAAGCTTTTCAAAAGAAGACTACAAAAATCATTCCGCAGTGCTAACACTGATTAAAGAACTGAACGCTTAAACCTACTTGGTTAAAGTATTCAAATCTTGAAGTCTAAGTTAACTTTCTAAAAACAGTCTTCATCAGACGCTTAGCCTAAGCGTCTATATTTCAAGTAAACGCTCAGACAAGCGTCTACATTTCAAGCGTCCAAAACCATTTTGATACGAAACTTTTTGAAGTCGCAAAAGACTTCAGGATCTATTCACCCCCCCCCTTCTAGACCCTTTTGACGTTCAAATGGGACATGCATTTTATTGGATACACTAATCTTTTGAAAAAAAAGAACTAGCTTCAGACGTATTCTGGTTATTTCACAAAGCAATCAATCCCATTTCAGAAGAAGAGATGAAACTAGCAGTTGAAACTCGTCGAAAGGAACAACGAAAATATATGTTAAACACAGATTCAACTACAAAGTTTCAACTTTTGTTTCAGGAGCTACATCATAGTATTTTCATCCCAACTAAAGATCGAGTTTATCATCGAATATGGTTTCAACGAAATAAAGCATTGACAAGTGTGGAATGTCCTCCAGCATATGCACCAAACTTTGGAGCGTCAATCTCAGGTAGGAAGTCCGTAAAACAAAGCATAAACATTAAAGGCTTTAGCAACAATAATTCATCATCTTCAGCAAAGGAGTAATAATTCAGTATCAGGACAAAGACATTGAATTCCAGACAAGAGCAATTACTTCACAACCTTACCAGGACAATAATCCAGCAACCAGACAAAAAGCTATAGCAACACTCAGACAACCAACTTCAATAATACATGATTCCTGTACATTTTCACTGTTCGTTTTTGCCACATGTGGCATTTCTTTAATAGGACACTGTTTGTCCACTTCTACAATAATTGCAGGCTTTGTATAGCTTTACCTGCTACCTCTCTCAGATGTAAAAATTTTCTTTCATTTTGATGTAATGTATTTCAAATCCAAGGCCTATATAAAGACCTCACCACTCATATTGTAAACTTGCGCCTTAACACTCTCCAACCCACACTTGTTGGTTACTAGAGAGTCTCTCAATCTTTCTCTGTAAAAAAATATCTTCTTTTATGGGCAAAATTTTTTGTAAGTTTTATATGCTTTATAATTATGCATAGTGAGTAAACTACCCCCCAGAGACCGAATTTCCCTACTATTTAAAAAATGTTATAATTCTCGCAAGCTCAAAAAATAAATAAAAAATAAAAAATGATGATTCATCATCTCAGAAATATGTTTCCGTTGTACAAAATTCTTGTTTTCAATAATCTCTGATATTTTTGTGCTTTGGAAAGATTTTGTTTACCGTCTCGGTGTACATCAGATGGGAGACAAAATGTGCGGGATAATTTCTCCCAGTGTGCCAACAATCTGGTATCAGAGCGGGGTTCCAGAGTTCAAATTTTTTGAATGAATTAAGTTTATATTTTAATTTCAAAAGAGTAAGACAGGTACTTCAATTCTTTCCAACATAAGTCTTCGTTGATGAAGCAATTGAATTCTCGAAGCTACCCTCTTACTTGAGAATGATAGAATGAGCTTTAATTCATAATATGAAAGGAAAATAGTAACACTAAAGTTTCTTATGTAATTAATTTATGTAATTTTTCTTTTTAATTATGCTAATTACTTTTGTAATTTATGTCGTTTTTCATATATTCTGGACTAAATAAACCAAACTTGTAAATTAAAGGACTAAATGTGTTACTCTTAAGAATAAGGGACTTGGTTTGTAAATCTTTAACTATGCAACAGTGATTAGGGGCTGACAAGGCATTACTATTCAGGGATATTTTGGACATTTCTCACCTATTTAGCCGCAAAAAATAAAGGGAAAAGAAAAGGCAAACATAAGAGGTCCAAAATTGCAACACCCTTGCAAAGGAAGTCTAATTTTGTTAGCGGCCCGCACAGAACTACCGTTTGCTACAATGTAACTTAGACTAGCACCCACAAGCAGGTTTTGGGAAGCAGCACATCTTGTAGCGTTTTTGCAGGTTAAAGTGGGTGTGTAATCGACTTAAATAATCCTCATTTTTTCATTTTTATTGTTGGTCCCAAATGACATACGAAAGGTTCTAGAGGGGGGGGGGGGGGTTGAATAGACCCTGAAGTCTTTTTTGACTTCAAAAGATTTCGTACTGAAATTGTTTTTGGACGCTTGACTTAAGCGTTCACTTAAAATATAGGCGCTTTGATGAAGCGTCTAACGAAGACTGTTTTTATAAAGTTAACTTAGATTTCAAGAATTGAATACTTTAACCGAGTAGGTTTGAGCGTTCACTTCTTTGATCAGTGTTAGCACAGCGAAATGATTTTTGTAGCCTTCTTTTAAAAGTTTTAGCGTCACAGAAAGTTTCTTAGTGCTTAGCGTTCGATTGTGTTTTACTTAATCAGTTTATGCAATGATATGATAGATAAAAGAATTGACTGAAAAGTAAATGACACAATATTTGTAAGGTTCGTTGGGTGGTGTAATCTCAACTACGTCCTTCTTCTCCTCGAACACTTGGAGTCAATCCACTAAAATAATTCTCAAAGAATCACACAGAATCTTCTACAAATTAGGGAGAGATGGATGTCGATGACTTGAGCTCTTTGATCACACAGATTTCTGCTCTAAATCACTTCAATCCCCTTGCTTCTTTCACCCAGAAATATGGCAAGTATCCAACTTGACTTCACACAGATCGCGAGGCTTGGATAGGGGTTTTTCTAAAAGGGTTTGTTTGATTTTGATGAAGTTCAAACAACTGGGAATATCTCAGTAGTAGTGTAGTTTCTTCAAAAAGAATGTTTGAGATATTGGGTTGACTGTCTCAGGATTTGATGAAAAGCAAAGAGAATAATTTCTTGAAAGTTTGGCTTTTTTGAGATTGTAAGGAATGAGACTTCAATGCAACAGCAATTCGACTTGATAATTGTTCTCTCTGTATTTGGCTTGTTGTTGAAGTTCTATTTATAGGCATTCTTGGAAAAAGTGTCCGTTTGACACATGCAAGGGCGCGTCTCTCTCACTTCCGCGAGTGAACAACTTTTGTCCTTTTTCCTGAAAATCTGCTGCACAAAAGGTGGTGCTGCAGTCTTTGAATAGTTGACACTCCAATAGGGTGGCTTCTCCGTACGTCTGAAAGTGCTTATCACATTTAATGCTCTTCTCAGCATTTAATGCATTTGAAATAAATGCCCGTTGGTATTTAATGCTTTGAGAATATTTGCATTAAACTCCTTCCGATCTGACGCTTCAGGAGAATGTTTGTCATTTGATAGACGCTTCATTCATGAGCTGAAAGTTCCATTTAATCTGGAGGACTATTTAATGTTTAGACGCTTGGAAAAGTCTTCAGACTTCATTTAGAAGTGTAGACGCTTGAGAAGTCTTCAGTCTTCGTTATTTGACACCTCACTCAGAACATGTCAGGCGCTTAGAGTAAACTTCTTCAAACTTCATTCACTATTGATTTCTTGGACGCTTGAAGTCTTCAGATTTCGCCGTCTTGATAAGTTCACTCAGAAAGTATCAAACGCTTAACCTAACTGACTTCTTGATCTAAGAATGTCAAGAGTAAAAGATAAAATAGAGCCTATACATTTCTAATGTTCAAACGCTTATACAAGTATCTATGAAATTTAAGCGTACATAACTTTGGGGTCTAACAGAATTCCTAATTGTCATCATCAAAATCTTAACATGAAATTTCCTATCATTTATTTTATTTTTTCTTTTCCCCCCTTCTATTTACTTTTTCTCTCATTCCCTCTTTTCTTCGTCCCCGTTTAATCTAGCTACCTCCCACCCTCTGTTTCCATCCACGCTCTCATTGCTGTCGTAGAGCCTTTATTCCAACACCACCCCCTGTTGACCCCAACAGCTCCCTACAAATTGGCGTAGCAGCTCGATCGTACAACTTTCAATCTTCTGTAATATTCCTGTTGCCCTCACAATATCCATTGAAAAATAGCCTTGCCAGCCCAACAACTTCCTTTGCTCAAAGCCGCAATAGCTTCCGCCGACTCAATAACTCCCTCCCCAGCCGCCCAACAACCGATCCATGTCAGCCCACCATACATCCTTTAGAACCCTAGCAGGCACTACATCCTCCCCTCTCGTCGACAATTCCAACCACTCATCACTGACGCCAACACCAAGTCGCTCAGCTGGATCTTTAATTTTCTTTTTTTTTTAATGATTTTTTCCAATTTTTTTTTTTTTTGTGTTTTCTTGATGTATTTGATTGTTTTCTAAATGTTTACGGTTTGTTTTGTTTACTTTTGCGTGCACTTTTTTATATTTCCTCTCAAATTTCTTATTTCTTTTTGAGTTTGTTAAAAATTTTCTCTTTTTTATTTTTATTTTGCCCTGATTTATTATGTTTTTCTTTATTTTTATTTTTTTTGGTTTTTCTAAATTTTTCTTAATTCGTTTTCGTATGTTTTGATTTTTTTCTAAAAATTAACAATTTTCTCTCTTTTTCTGATTTTCCTTTTTTTTGGAATTTATTGATTTTATTTATTATTTGGGAAAATATGATCTTTTTTTTGGTAGTAAATAATATATCTTTAGTTAAAGAAAATGATAATCTAATAAATTGAGAAAAATTGGACTGTTAGATGTATGGTATTTAAATATATACAAAGATCTAATGATTGAGATTTGAAAGAGAATATTTATATTTGAATTAATTAAAAGTAAATATGATAAATAGAATCTAAATAGTAATTTAAAGTAATCCAAGGGTTCAGAATGAAGGAGAATAAATATAATGTTTTTATCAAAATGTGGGACATAATACGCATTCCATAAAAAATGTATATGATGATAAAAATCATCAGTCGTTGAATGTCACATGTTGACCACGTGGGGTAGAGGAACCGATCCAACGCATGACTACTAGGTTGGAGGTTGGTTAATGTATAGACTGCAATCGAATGTAGCGAGTTGCCTACGTACCCAATGTATGTGGGATCTAGTCAGTTCATAGTTCTGTATTGGTTTTACTCCTAGTTCTTGCCAGTGGATTTTTATGGAGAGCGTAGATAATCCACCTTTCCCAGATCCTCCAAGATATTTATAGGGAGCTGGTAGTGGGCTATGGGTTGTAGGCCTAATTCTATCAGTAGCCCATCAGGCTTCATGATTAACCTTTTTATTGGCTTTTAGACTAATAAGATAGCCCAATTATTCTTAGTGGGTCGTCAGCCCTTTTTGGGCTTGACTAGCATGCCAACCGCGGGCGTTAGCCCACGGGTAGTGCCCCGGACCTAGTCGGGGATAAGTGTAATTACCGTAATACCCTTAGACATTTTTAGTGCACATCATAATGCCCCCCTCTCCCTGGTTTACCGGGTGGAATACCCGGGAGTAGAAGTAATCCCGCTTAGGCAGTGCCACTTAGCTTCAATTTGTTCTGGCTAGTGGGTCATAAAGGCCCCTCACCCACCTTTTGTATAAGTGTGGATGGGTAGTTGGCATTTAATTCACAACTCTCATTCATACCCTCTTAATTTTTAAAATTCTCTCCTTAAGAAACTCTCTCTCTAGGAGCTCTTTCCATAGCCTACAATGGACAAAAGCCAAGGTGACCAAGGTAAGGATAGTATTTTTTGCACTTGTTTCTCCATTTTTGCTTATGGTGTCATGATAATAGCTTAGGAGATAGTTTTCTTTTCTACCCCCATTTTAATTGATTCAACCTATGACTTATTGGGATCGGTACAACCCCCGGGGATACCGGCGCAGCGGAAAACATATAATTTTACAAATTAAAGCAGAATCCTTGAAATTAGGGCTAGGTCAACATGGTACCATCGGATTCAAAACTATCATAGGAAAAAGTTTACTCGTGTTTACCTCTTGTAGACCTTAAAGCAGCAACGTCTTTTTAAGCTACTCCCTGCTACAGTCTTCGAATTGATTTACCCTAGCGCCCCAAGCGTTGCGCCTCTGAGATATATCCACACCCTAGCTCATACCCTCAATTATCTGCACCAGTACTAGCAAGGAGAATATCAAATCTTGGCTTTTTAGGAAAAAAGGTTTAAAATTATTTAAGTGTTCTTCGCACTCAACACATGAGTTTGAAGAAAAATAGTATGAAAGAAAATTTGGGAGAGAATAATAGAAAAAGTACTTCTTTAAAAACTTATTTTCTCATGTACTCAAAACCAAAAATCCATTAGTTATTTTAAAAGAGGTGGAATAAACACACACACACACACATATATAGTCAACATAGGGTTAAAAATCCTACACCATACACACCTCTCTCTCCTTAAAAAATAGGGAGGAGGTGTGTACTTATATATATATATATTCTTTTTCTTTTATTCTCTCTCCTTGATTAGTTGGACTCTTTTCAACTAACTAGATATCACCATATCTAATAATATCCTAACATATATCACATAGAATCCTTCCATATCCATTAATTAGTTACTTTAATTAATTAAGGATTCTACCAAATATATTTATAGGATATTAATTAATATATATTTTACAAACTTGGTGAGCAAGATAAATCTTTCCACCAAATTCACATATACAATTACACACGCCACACGTGCACATGTGTATGTATATATATATATATTATTTTATTTTATTTTCTTTCTTCCCATTAATTAATTAGTCCTTCCCAATTTAATATTCTAATATTAAATTATAGGACCATTAATTAACTAGTTGAATTAATTTTTTTTCTTGATTAATTAAATCCAATTAATTAATCCCACCATGAATTTACAAAGAATTAATTAGCCAATAGGTACTACACTAAGTTATGTGTGTGACCCATCAGACTCGTTGTCAAGCTAGCAATAAGTCCCCGTAGGCTAGATTAATTATTCTAAATAATTAACTAGACCTTGAATTAGTTTCGCCAAATTAATCCAAGACACCTATTGGTCATGGTTCGATGTCTAGCAACGTCGCCATGACTTCCTAGATGTCAATGATGAAAAGCAAAAACTTATCCGAGTTATGATCGTCGTGTGAGTAGAATCACTTCATCATTTTCCCGTCTATGGTCTAGGGTATGGCGACGGTGAAACCCTAATAACCTTAGAAACTATGACTGTGTTGTGACATCTAATGATCTAGTCTTCTAATCCGAGATCACCACTCCCTCTCAGAAGACAATCACTTTGATCAAAGGCTTTTAACAATCATTTAGATTCTCGCAACAACATATGAAATACCGGGTACTCGTGACCCTGGATGAATCCCTCTCCAACTGCCATTTGTTCTGCTGCACTACCAGGCTATACCCAACATACACGCCGTTTGACTCTCCTGGAGTGCGCGTGCATATTAAAGCAGAGTGGGTAGCACCCTTTTCAAATGACATTTTAGGTCTAAGGATTAATCTCACACTACGAAACCCAAGGACTCTATGTTCGACTACATCAAATAGGAGTCCTTTGGTGGGGCCGTTCAATTCCATAATCCAGTATGAATCTTCATACATGTATTGCCAGACAAGCCATCGACAATGGAACGCGTCGACCTCTTGGAAGAGTTACATGTATGAACAAGTCTTGACGAGGCCAGCGATATCCCACATCTCACAACCTCTATGACTTGGAACAATATTTAGGATTACGAACTTTGAGAGCATTCCATATGTATCCCGAAAGCTCCCCTAACCATATGTAATCCATGAGATCTTTATCTATACTAACACTAGTTATAACAATAAAGAAGCCTACCATAAATAAAAGTTCAATATATTTAAAACAAGACTGTCATAGTGTTTTACATTTAATGTGGCAGAGCCCAAAACAATTAGCTCGCCAGGCATCTAACACTATCATGACCTCCCTGCCTCAATAGAGCGTCTTCTAGGGATCTTTGGCCTTTCATCAGAAGGTGTCAAAATGAATATGGTAAAGGTTAGGCCTCACGGACGTGCTTTGAGGCATTGCTCAGTGCCTCGAGGCAAGTGCCGCGAGGCTTTGCCCAGCCTCGTGGCCTTTCCAGGAGGCGTAGGTCCTCATGACCCTGGTCCTACCATGAGTTTGGGATGCATTGTCGGGGTCAACTTTACCTTTCGTTATTATTTTACTAAGTCCCTTTGGGTGTGCTCGAATTTTTGCATGTGTGCTATCGTTTTTAGAAAACATCTATTAAGGACTAGTTATTGATGGAACCCCCATATTTTCATAGGGCAAGGGAGCCATTCTTCCCCAGATAATGAGGATCCGGCCTCTCAAGAAGGGCTTGCTTTCGACTCTCGTGATTCAACTATCACTGAGGCGGAACTTCTAGCAATCTTCGAGGACACCGTGGTGGATTTTGAGGTACTCATGCTCATGCCGGGTTGTCGAATTTTAGGTCCTCCTGAGGGGCACGTGACCTTTTACTTAGAGTAGTTTCATTCAGGGCTCACATTATCCTACCATAAGATTTTTGGGGAGATCTTAGACCATTATCACATTTTCATAAGTCAATTAACCCCTACTTGTTTTACCTTCTTTGAGGGCTTTGTTTCTCGGTTCACCGATTTAGGATTTGACATAAATTTGGATGCCTTTCAGGCTCTATTCATAGTTAAGACGTGTCATTCCACGCTATACGTATACTTTTTTGCCGCGCCGACCACTAGGTTTTTGGAGGGTAATATTAAAACTGGGGTGATTGAAAACTGAAGTTCTTTTACTTTCCCTTCACCCACTTGGGTATATAAACGCCTTTGCGTTGGAATGGGAGCCTCGCCCCTCAACATGTCACCCGTATGCAAAAATAACTCAGAGTTACCTTTAGCAAGGCGGGTTTGTTTTGCAGTAGATTTGATGTGAAACAGTTTTATATTAATGGTATATGTGTGCCTCTAATTTTTTGCACTTCACGTTGTAACTTTTAAATGTTGTTTGGCCTTATGCTCTCATGTACTGACATTTGGCGATCTTATGTATTTTGTGCAGCCATGAGGGTGCCCAAGAGTAGGAAGACGAGCTCTACCATCCCTCGAACTTCCCATGCTTCACTTGGTCATGGTGATGGGGCTGATTAGTCAGGTCCCCCGCACCTCGCCCCGAAGAGAGTGCCTGAGGTTATCTCTCCCTTGGATTTTGCTCCACCGGAGCAGGTGCCATGCACACTGGATTTTGATTTCCTGCTGGCGGATTTAGGCTCTAAGGGTACTCATAGCCCAAAATTAGGCACCCCTGCTAGCCCTCAAGGCACTGTTGTGTTGGAGACCGGAGGTGGCGAAAACACTCTCGGGAACTCAACCCACTCGTCTCCTAGAGCCAGTCGTGGTAAAGGGGTAGCCCCTGCTAGAGAACATAGGCCTTCATATTTTTTGCCTCTCCAGCTCCAGCAGCGAAGCGTGCTCATGGTTATTCTCCAGGGAGTTCTAGTTCCATCGGATTTGGCACTGGTTTGTTTAATTCTGGGGCGAACTTGGACCCCAATTTTAGCTCCTTTTAGGATATTACTGATCATGTGACTCCTTGGTCTATGATATGGATGGTCGTGACTGATTACGATATTGGGTTTCGCAAAAAATCAAATAAACGAAGCGGAAGGATTTCAAAAATGTAATTTAAAACCCAAAGTTTAAATTCTTTGAATCGCATATTCAAATATTTTGATTCGTGTAATGAATAACTACTTACCCATTGAAGCGAAGTGGTTAGAGAGTCTGATTCCTCCTCTAAAACTCGAATTGATGAAATCTCAATTTTTTCAAACCTCGTGTAATCTTCAATTCTTGAATTCATTGACTTTCTTGATTTTGATCCAAACAATGAAATTACGCTATCTCTAAATTATCACACACAGATTGACTGACGAAAAATTCCTACTTTTTCCTCTAGGGGCCAACGACTAGTATAGAGAGAGGGAGGAGGATATTGAAAATGCATAATTCATACTACTAATAATCATGCCTATCAGTATTAACATGGAATTAAATAAATAAATAAATCCATTTACACTCGATCATGGACTTTTCCTAGAGGGCCTGCGCCAATGGGCCATCACAAAGAAAGGTAAAGCGAAAAACTAAACTTTATGGGCTTCAATAATTTTTAAATTAATTCTACTACAACACACCATAAATAGAAAAAGTAAATCGAATGTAACCTAAGTCCATGATTGGTGTTTCCATCACATAAGACATGCTCGCATCAAATAATACATGCTCGCACCATTTAATACATGCTCGCTATATTAAAACACTTATGTTGATTATAATAATTTTTAGTCCAACTAAAAAGTCCTTTATTAAAAATCCCAACTTTTATGTATTATTTATTTCAATTAAATCATTCTAGTCCTACTAGATGACTTAGATATACAAAATTATAAATTAAGTATATCTACCTTTAATTAAAATAATGTTAGTCCAACTAAAATAAATACACAAGACATGGAATCCTATTTCATTATGATTTAAAGAAATCTTTAATTGGAAAAACCTTTTATTTGATTAAAGAATTAATTATCAATCATCCAAGAAAAATAATATGTATTCTTTATTCAAATATTCAAGTAATTTCCAAGTTGAGGAAAAATTAATAATATTTAATCCATAAATTAATTATTAATCTCCAAGAAAAATAATTAATTATTTCAATTAAATATTTTTATTCCAATTAATATTATTGGGCTCAATTTCATCAAACCCAAGTTACCATCCTTTTGGTCTACTTGGATTTTATTCAATTGGAGTCTAATTAATTAATTGAAAAAACATGCACACATTATTAGTTTCTATTGGACTAGTTTTAATTTAAATCTAAATCACCAATCCAATGGCCCATTTGGAATTAATTAAATTAAACCCGAACTAATTAATAAGTCAAAATTGATTAAATTTCCAATTGGGCTTAATTTGAATGATACTGGGTCATCATCCTTTTGACCCACCCGGATAATTAAAATTAACCAAACCCGAATTCCAATTTCGACCCAATACATAGCCGATTTACCGAGCAGGATCCAAGACCCAGTTTAGCGGGTCGTGTGTCGAAACACACGACTCGTCAGGCCGTGTATTGACACGACGCCAGGAGCCGTGCGGCGCATAGTGCTCTGCGCTACTGCGTCGGGGCCTTCGGGCTCCGTTTTTCCTTGTTTTCAATTTTTTTCACATATCGCAAAATACCCAGATTTACAATAAACACAAAAAATCAAAATCCATGCTTAAAATCATAAAAACGCAAATTTAATTAACACATAATTGCATGCTTCAAAACACATATTATGCATATCATAAATCACATAAACATGATTAAATATGCGAATCAGAGATTTTCTCTGATACCACTGTTAGGTTTCGCAAAAAATTAAATAAACGCAGTGGAAGGATTTCAAAAATTTAATTTAAAACCTAAAGTTTAAATTCTTTGAATCGCATATTCAAATCTTTTAATTCGCGTAATGAATAATTACTTACTCGTTGAAGCGAAGTCGCTGGAGAATCCGATTCCTCTTCTAAAACTCAAATTGATGAAATCTCGGTTTCTTCAATCTTCGTGTAATGTTCAATTCTTGAATTCGATGACTTGATTTGATCCAAACTATGAAATTACGATGTCTCTAAATTATCACGCACGAATTGATTGATGAAAAATTCCCACTTTTTCCTCTAGGGGCGACGGCTAGTATAGAGGGAGGGAGGAGGATTTTCTCTTCTTTTTTTGCTAGGAGAGTTATGAAAGTGTGTGTCTTGTTTTAAGTCAAAGACTTCTTTTATATCCCATGACTTATTGACCAAAACAAACAAAAGATACCTTGTATGTTGGGCATCCTTATGGACGCCCAACTTGACCTAATTGGCGTCCTCATGGGCGCCCAATACTAGGCTCGGGGTTTCTTTTGTTTTAATTAATTATCTATTTAATTAAAAATTTATTATATCCAATAAATAAATAAATTAATTAAATAATCAAATTAATTAGATAAATTAATTCATTAATTTATTTCCATGGGAAATTAATTAATAATTATAATTAATTATTTCTTTTAATAAATAATTAATTATTTAATTTATCCGATAAATTAAAACTCCTAGAAGAAAAATAGAAACTCCTTTTTCATTTTTCTTTATCAATCCTTTAGCTCGACTCTTTAGGTTCATTTCATTTGGCAATGAGAGGAAACCAAAGGGAGTGAGTAGCACCTAGCTAGTCACGTGGCCCACTTCGTAGCCCAAATGAAATTGAAGGATTGGATCATTCCATAGCCTTCCAATCTAAAATACTGTATAAGTATAAACCCTTTGTTCATGTACCCCAGTCAAGTGAGAGTCATGGTTATGTCAAACTCACTGGATTTGACCATATGTAATAATTATAATAATACGAGATCATTGAGATCGATTTCGTGCCTTGCACAATCATCTCCTTTTGTTTTGGCCAAAAACTTGGATCTCTATTTATCTATAATCACATAGGGTACTTTCTCACTCACTTATGAGAGAACAAATCCCATATTAGATATCAGCTAACACTGCCACTTGCCCAGCAAGCCGCATTTCGAGGTCGACCCCACCAACGGGTGAATTCGATCTAACTACTCTAATGAAATACTTGACGTCACAAGTGCATCTTCAGCCTGATATTTTAGGTCAAAGGTTCACTTATACCTATTACGCATAATCAGTTTTGTCATTGACACTCACAAAGTGAAAACCCATGTGACAGAACTGATGCGAGTCGTGTTCGAGCATATCAGTTACACTGATGTTCCTACAATCTTAAGCTCCTACCATCCCATGGTACTCAACTGGCACTCCCATGTCAGAGCTAAGATTGTACAAGTGTTCTAAGTCTTTATTTGTCCATTAAAGAATTTATTTTACTTGCGAACTAGTTTTTAGTAATCAAGATCGATCTCTCTAGTGCCATTCTTTCTATCCCATAGAAAGTAGAGGGATCACACTGAAAACATGGACAAAACGTTGTACACTTCTTATAGATGCTGATAAGATTTAAGTGAAAAACGAAATAATGCCTTTATTAATAATTATCAAAATAAGTTCATCACAAGAAAGATGCCCTACCATTCTATCCTCTATGGCATCTGAGGGTATAATCTTAACATAAGACGTCACCCGCTTATCATCCCTACCGATTGAGCGCCTAGATCAGGAGATTTGAACTGGGCTGGTTGGGTAAGTGTTTACACGTGTTATTTTCATCATTTAGAAGCTATATGTTCGCACAACTAATGTCTATTTCTATTTTCTCTTTTGTCAGGTGGTCCAACTGTCACACTGCCTTCAACTTAGGAGCGAGGAGGTGGAGAAGGAGCATCGAGAGAGCCTCGAATAAAACCAAAAGCTTCTTTCAATGTTCTGGAGAGCTAAGAACTCGGCTGACAAATGGGAGGGGAAATATAAGGAGGCCCAGAAGAAGCTTGAGACGGAGAAGTCCGACGGTAGCTGCTTCCTTAGCTCAGATGTTGGGAAAAAACTCTAAGTGATGCTAAGAGGTCAGTGGTGATAAATTTCGCAAGAGTGCCGCTTTCATTGAGGAGTGCAACCAGCGGGCTTATAAGGTTGCTCGGGCTTTATGACCAAGACGGTGCACAAGTCCCGAGGACTCTTCGCTATAGTGGTCGGTACCCCAGAGACGATTTTACATAGCTATATGAGAATGGGCCTGATACCAGTGACGGGGAGACAAATGCTGAGGGCGGTGCCACTAGTTGAGGCATTGGTCTCCTTCTTAGCTATTAGGCCCTCTTATGTTTCCATCCATCAGGATTAACTTATATACTTTTTTGAACTATCTTTATTCTATATTTTATTTCATCAGTTGTAAGACTTATTATTTGCCCATGGATAGGCTAACTTCGTCCTTGACTTGATATGCTTCGACTTGTGGCCTTTTGAGGCTTATTGGATATTTATTATATCCTTGGCATGTTGCCTCTTGGGGATTTTCGTAAACATTGGCTATCTCTATTTGCCTCGTGGCCATCTTCACATGTCGTGAACCTTGGCTATCTCTTTCTAAGAGATAGATTATTTTTTCATTTCTTGCCTTAGTACCTTGCAGCTGCATGAGTTTTAGCTTTGGTACCGCTGGTCTTTGTTATTACTGGTGGTTGTTTCATCGCTACTGATTTTTTGTACAACAGTTAGCTACATAGCTAGTCGTTTCTTTCTCCTCTCTTTGTCCCCCATGCCCTCTAACTCCTTAATATGTAAGTAAAATTCAGGAGTAAGTGACTAGGTAGCGTCCTTTTGGCGCCAGGGAGTTAAAAAGTTGTTATTCTTTGGCATGTAGTTGCTTTTGCGGCACACTGATTAGTGATATTTTCATGGGGGTGGCCTTTCTTCCTATAGGCTCGAATAGCCACCGATGTTATTTATTCATGAAGTAAATTATGACCCTTATTGCTTTGGTAGGAGGTGAAATCTCTCATTAGTTTTAGTTGTGCGTGGTGGAAATTCACATTTGTTATATTTGTATGAATGAGTGACGTGGCTTTTGATACTCACAGCCACTTATTAGTGGAGGATTTGGTCACCGCATATTTGTTTATTTTTGCATAATCTCGTTCCAGAATCTTAATGGGAGTGGGGAGACCTTTCATAGGTCCTCAACCTCTATCGATGTTATTGGAGGAATTATTGGGTGGCCCATCCTCTTTCGAGTCTTTGACAGCTCGCGGGATTTTCGCGGTGCCACCCATACTGACCTCTAATGAGGTCGCGGGTAATTTCATAACGCCTCTAATGGAAACTTAGTTAGCTCCCAGGGGTCGTATTGGTATTTTTATTTCCCAACTATGTGGGTGAAACACTTAGTATTTAAGGACTTTGTTGACCTATCAAGATAATAAGTTTGCTATGAGCATTCAAGTATATGTTTGGCCGGTGGCCAATATCACCTAGTGTTAACAGCAGTTATTATGGTAACACGTCTAGTAGCCAAAATAAATTAAATAATGGATTTGGGAAATAGCCTCGGTCGGAAGCATTGATTTCGAGGGGCATTTGTTTTGGGTGTTGGTAAATCACCAGGGGTGATATACTACCCATTCATTGTGCTAGCATGTTATCATACGAAAACTACATTCATCACATTTAATGAAAAAGGGTGCTATCCAGCACTTAATAAAAACATTCAATCATCCATGCAGAAAATAAAAGAGGGGGTGCACATAGGCACCTCAAAACGATAACGTACGTGGGTGAACTTAAGCACCTCAAAAACTTAAAGTAAAAAGGGCACACAACACTTGGCACGTGGCCAACATGATATTGTCCAATAGTAGAGTAGGAAATAAAGTGATGTTTACGATTTATTACCTTGATGCCACACGAGGCTTAATGCTTTGTCGGGTCTGGGGATTGATTCCTCGTGCTGCCCATCTTGCCAGGGAGCTTCTCAGTTGGCTCGTGGCCACCTTGGAGTGACCGTTGGGCTAATTTGTCCTTGCACCCTAAGCGAGCTTCCCGCAGCGATATTAAGTTGATGGCGATTTGTTTTCCTTTGTCTATGGGATCCTTGTCGCCATGCTTCCTCTTTGGTTTCTTCAATCCATTTGCATAACATTTCCTTGCGATCTTGATATCCCCAACAACTTCCCCAATTCCCACGGAGGTGGAAAATTCGACCTTCATGTGGTAAGTCGAAATGACCACTTAAAATAAGTTTAAGCTCAGCCTCCCCAATATGACATTATAGGTGGAGGGGGCTTTGACTACTAGGAACTTGACCATCTTGGTGGAACGGGCAGGATATGTGCCCATAGAAATGGGGAGAGACACTTCTCCAAAGGCTTCAACAGTCTCACCGTGAATCCCGTAAGAGTGGTGTTAACTGCTTGAAGCTGAGCGTTGTTTAACCCCAGTTGGGTGAAGGCGTTGTAGAATATTATGTCTGCTGAACTCCCACTGTTGACTAACACTTTCTTCACGCAAAATTTTAAGATGGTTGTTGATATCACCAACGCATCATTTACCAATGGGATGCCATCCCCCAAATCTTGCTTCCAGAACTCAATGGTGCGATTGTTAGGCTCTACATGATTAACTTTCCCCCCATGGGGAGAGCTTAAGGCATGCAACCCTGTTGCTGCCTTAATGAAGCATTCCTTGAGTTCATCGAATCTCCTCTTCCTGGGCCTCCAAAGATCACCCCTATGATTCCATTCACTGGGGGCTTATCTATCTCTGAATCCACCGCCGGGGGGTTGTTTTTGCCTCCATCTCTACCCCTCGGTCTCTGGGGTGTCTGAACGGTTACATCAGATGGTGAAACTACCTCTTGTAGGTAGCCTCTTTGAATCATCTTCTCAATTTCCACTTGCAGGTGGTGGCACTCCTCAGTCGTGTGGCCTTTGTCCCGATGGAACCTACAGTACTTTTTAGATTTGACGCGGCTGGGATTATCCCTCATCTTCTTGGGCCATGAGACTATGCCTTGTTGCTCAGCAATAGCCAGGACTTGCTCCCTTGAGAGGTGTAAGGGGAGTGTACTTGTCAAACCCCAAAAGGGGCATAGGTTTCTGCTCTTTAGCCTCCGGCATTTTGTCCCTGTCTTTGACTTTCCTCTTATTGCTACCGCCTTCATTCTTAAGTGGTCCAACGGTCTCTTCTATTCTTATGTACTTCTCAGCCCTAGCCCATAACTCTCCCATGGTTTCTGGGGGCTTCTCGGCAATTGATTCCTTCAACCTACTATTGCGTAGGCTCCTCTGCATAATTCCTGACAACAGCTCATGGTGGACGTGCGGCTCTTCCAACACAAATTTGGAGAAACGTTGCATGTACCCCCTCAGAGATTCAGCATCCGTTTGAACCAACGTAAACAGGAAAGATGCTGTCTTGGGGTATTTCTTGTTTATGGAGAAGTGATTGCGGAAGTGCCTAGTCAGCTGATCGAAATTGGTGATGGTACCAGCAGGCAGTCTATTAAACCAACTGAGTGCCCTTCGAGAGAGGGTGGTTCAAAATATCTTACAGTATGTTGCGTCGCTGACATCATACATATTAGCCTTAGCGTTGAACTTGTCCACATACTCCTGGGGATCTCCATCTCCCTCATACTCACTTAGATGGGGTATTTTAAGCCCTAGGGGCAAAGATTCTGCTAAAATTACTGAGTAGAAGGGACTTTTCTTTGATGGAGCCACAACTAGTGGCACCAGTTGCATGTCCTCATATCGCCCGTAGTTCTCCGAGCTTCCATCATGGCGAGGTGCTCGCCTTCTCTGGCCTCCTCGGCTTGGCAAGGTCTCCTCGGGGGTCAATGAGACTTGACCTCGGCGTGGAGACCTGGGAGGCGTTGGCCTTCTATCTCTACTTCTCGGCGGTCGCTCAGGGGGTGAGACCACACTATTATCTTCTCCTTGTCTTGCTACCCCATTCACTGGGGGGTTGGATCGCCTTGATCCAATCCCACTAGGGGTTAAGGACTCCTGACCTCGGTGGGGGAATTGGCCTAGCTCTCCTCGGTGAGGGCGACTCTTCTCTCGACGCTCAGGACCCCTACAAACAGATGGAGGGGGTGGATCTTGCGGCCCCTGCTCTTCAGGTTGGGGAGCCTCTTAATGACTTCTCACGTGGGGGTCTTATTCCCACTAGCTGATGGAACAGGCGGTGTCCGTGATGGATGTTCCTGGGCGTATTGCTGAACCACCTTCACGGATGCTCGCACAGAGGCATCTTCAATTAGAGCAAATAGTGCCTCTTGGGTGATCTCCAACACCCTGGAAGCAGGGGGTGGAATCACCGGTGGTGTTACGAGCGGCACATCTTGTTTGTTCGTCGGGGTGCTGCTTCAGGACCTCCACCGTTAGTCGGACCATTGGGGGGATTTTCTTCTCCCACATGAGTGTTGGGCCAATCTTCAGGCATTAGGTTAGGAAGTTCATCGGAAGTAGTTGGCTGGTGTTGGCTGGTCATTCTATCTCCGGTAGTACGAGCTTGTGACCTAGTTTGCATACTCAGTGACTGGAGTGCTGCTTCCCACAGACGGCGCCAATCTGATGATCGTAAAAATCGTCAGTTGTTGAATGTCACATGTTGACCACTTGGGGTAGAGGAACCGATCCAACGCACGAAAACTAGGTTGGGGGTTGGTTAATGTATAGACTGCACTAGAATGTAGCAAGCTGGGATCAAGTCAGTTCGTAGTTCTGTATTGTTTTTACTCCCAGTTCTTGCTAGTGGATTTTTCTGGAGAGAGTAGATAATCGGCCTTTCCTAGCTTCTCTAATGTATTTATAGGGAGCTGATAGTGGGCTATGGACCGAGGGCCTAATTCTATCAGTAGCTCATCAGGCTTAATGATTAACCTTTTTAGTGGCTTTTAGACTAATAAGATAGCCTAATTATTTTAGTGGGTTGTCGGCCCTTTTTGGGCTTGACTAGCATGCCAACCGTGGGCATTAGCCCACGGGTAGCACCCCGGACCTAGCCGGGGATAAGTGTAATTACCGTGATGCCCTTAGACATTTTTGGTGCACATAAAATGTTAATGCCATTAGCCTTCACATGCGGAAAGGAAGAGTACGCAATCCAAACATTACATAGGGATTTTTATGACTATTTAAAACATGAGAGTTTCTTGCAGATAAATTGTTTCACATGAGACGATATGCAATTAATTGATTTAACTATTTAATTGATTGGGTTAATTAATTATTTAAATGGAATGATAATTTCATAAATACATATTTAATTAGATGAAATATGATATAATTAAATTAAATGGATTAAGTTGACTAAGTCAACTTAGCCACGTGGGGTGTCTACTAGGCCCTTAGGGCGTGTATATGATGGGTTTAAGTTGGATGATTTATTTAATTCTCCAACTCTAGTCCTAATGATACAATAATCTTCATTAGCCTCACTACTACAAAAATGGTCTATTACAGCGCACCTATTACAGCGGTTTTTTGAAAACCGCTGAATGGAGGGACCTTTTACAGCGGTTCATGGGTGAACCGCTGTAATAGGGTTGACCGCGGGATAGGTATATTTTCAAAAAAAAAAAAAATTAAAAAAAAAACACGGCCTATTACAGCGGTTCACATAAGAACCGCTGTAATAGGTCCCGACGAAAAAATTTGAAACTCTTTTATCTTCCCGCTTCTCTCTCACTCTCAAAATTTAAAACTCATTTCAGCCTCTTTCTCTCTCTACTCTCGGTCTCTCTCTCTCTCGATCCACCCCCAAAAGCTCGGCACCACCACCGCCGCCGCCACCACCACCACATACCGGCACCGCCGGCACCACCACCACGACCGTGAGCTTCTTCTCTTTCTCTTTCTCTTTCTCTCTCTCTCTCTATATATGTATATTTGTCTATGTGTGGTGTATGTATATTTGTGTATGTGTGGGTGTATTTATATTTGTGTATATGTGGGTGTATGTATATTTGTGTATATGTGGGTGTATTTGTATTTGTGTATATGTGGGTGTATGTATATTTGTGTATGTGTGGGTGTATGTATATTTGTGTATATGTGGGTGTATTTATATTTGTGTATATGTGGGTGTATGTATATTTGTGTATATATTAATGGGGTGTATGTATATATATTTGTGTATATGTTGATGGGTGTATGTATATTTGTGTATATGTGGTTGTATGTATATTTATGTATATGTGATTGTATGAATATTTAATTTGTGTATATGTGGTTGTATGTATATTTGTGTATGTGTAGATGGGTGTATGTATATTTGTGTATATGTGGTTGTATGTATATTTGTGTATGTGTAGATGGGTGTATGTATAAATTTGTGTATTTACGAAAATATTTTTCGTTTATAATTTTACCGTGTCGGAATGACACGAAATTCGCACAGTCATAGTAAAACGGCATTCTGAACAAAACGCTATGCGATCTCGTGATTTTAGCCATCCGAGATCGTTTAAGGCCTCAAATACGCATTTTATTACAAAAATACGTATTTTTGTAATAAAACGCGTATTTGAGGCCTTAAACGATCTCGGATGGCTAAAAGCACGAGAACGCAAGACAAACACTTGCGTTTTGTTCAGAATATTGTTTCGCTATGACTGTGTGAATTTCGTATCATTCTGACACAGTAAAATTATAAACGAAAAATAAAATTTTAAAAAAATACTACCTATTACAGCGGTTATTTCCATAACCGCTGTAATAAGCTCCGAAAAAAAAATTAATTTTTTTTTTACAGCGGTTATAAAAATAACCGCTGTAATAGGTGCCTATTACAGCGGTTTTTAACCGCTGTAATTGGCCTTAACCAATTACAGCGGTACCTATTACAGCGGTTAAAACCGCTGTAATTGGCAAAAAAAAAACCGCTGTAATAGGCCATTTCTGTAGTAGTGCCTTCAACATACAAAATAACCAAAAATCCTCTTATCTCACAACGCCATAGCCGCCGTCCATAGAGAGAAGCAGGATTTTCCGAGCTTATTTTAGTGTGACGATCTAAAGGCAGAGATTTAGGAGATTGCTGCTTCAAAAGTGATAAAGAGCAACTTGAACATGCGTCAAAGGTTGTCATACCTTTTGTGTTATTTTTCTTTTTCTTAAAATTAATACACCCCTAAATGATGATTGGCTTGTGATTCACATCGTTTTATTTCGCTGCGTTTTCGTTATCGATTCCCAACAAACTATTCTTTATCTTGTAATTTGATTTAATTCTACATGAATATTGAAGGATGTCGAAGATTGTGGTAGTTTTCTTGGTATGATCTGCCCATGTGTGATCAACCGAAGGATGTCATAGCGGGACTCTTGAGAAATATCAAAACTCTTGACTTCGAGTTGGAGACAAACCAAAAAAATAAATAGAAGTGGATATCAATGATATATTAGGCCTGTTTGCGAAAGCTTAAGAAAAGCAATTTTTAGTTTTTTGCTGGATTTAAGCTGCTTTTTGCTGTTTGGTTTCACTACTTCTGATTCTGCTTCACTGAAAAAAAGCTGAAAATAAGCAGAAACTAAAAGCAGGTCCTTAGGTACTTTTACCAGAGTCTTCTATATTTTCTACTTTTTAGCAAGTTTTGCAAACACACTCAACTTTAACTTTTCAGCTACTTTTACAACTTTTTCTAAAATTTAGCACTTCTTTAAAAGTATATACTCTTGCAAACAGGCCTATTGTTGTTTTGGGTACTTTGTTCTTCACGTAGTTGATGAAATGAAGGTGTAATGATGAGAAAGTGGGATAAAGTGAGGGTTTCAGAATAAAAGGTTGGACCATTGTATAAATTCTTTGTACGGAATGTTTTGCATGAATATGAAATGAAGCTTGTTAATGTCTTCAAAATTTTGCATCATTTGAACAACCATGCAAAAGATACTGCACAGTGGACCTCCTGCTAAAGGATCGAACTGAAAATTATGTTAAAGTTAACGAACCAAACCGACAAATGTTGAAAAGTTGCGGGACTAAAGTGGAACACAAAAGTTGAATTAACCTAACGGTCAAAATTGATCGGAAATTGAACAAAGGGACAACATTAAAACTATGTTATAAGTTAAGAGACTCAATCGATGGATTGAAAAGTGAGGGGCCAAAATAATTCTAAACAGAAAGTTAAAGGGCCAAAAGAGACGTTGACATTGAACCAATTCCTAGATACAACAGAAACTAGAGAGTTCGATATCTATTTAAGTTGTTAATAAGGTAGATTAACTCGTACATTTTGTTATGTATCCATGGATGTTGTAGCAACTTATTTACACGTCGAGTGTGATGAATGGGCTTCTATATTTTGTTATCTTAATTTGCTAAAAACCGAAGAGGTCTTAAACAAAAATGTTAATATAGTTTAGTAATTCAAAATTAGAAAAAACTGTCCATACTTATTGTTAACCATCCGTAACAACATGGAATCGAACAAATAATATAGTTGAAAGTCAAATCGTCTCCACAGGGAAGGTTATCAAGTACCAAACGAAGTTTATCCTATTATTTAGACTATCGATTATCAGAGATGTGACTTTTAAACTAATTAAAAGCAAAAATTAATAAAAACAGAATTAATAATAAACAATTTAAACAGAGATAATTAAAACGACAAATCAATTAACGAAAAGCCTAGGGATTAAGATTTCATCAAGGTATTTCTAATGGATTATTGACTTTCGATGGATTATCATTCTTGTTTAAATTAAAGACCCAATTTCCTTAAATACATGAATCCTCTCCTGAGACTTTCATGAGTACCTAACTAAATTAATTACCGTCACTCCCATGATCAAAAACTAATTTAGATGAATCCATTAAGTTCTATGAATATTGTTTAACTAGTCTCATGCAAAATATCCCTATTAAGCAATTTACACATGTCTATTAAATTTGAACCGATAAACTAATTCACCTCGCAGTACTTCTTAATTCATCTTAAATCATGCAATTGGTGATCAAACAATTACAAGAATTAAACACTCATTAATAGATAAACAAAACAAGAATCAAATCCATAAATCATCAATAATCCAAATTAATACGCAAGACTACATCTTAAACCCTAGAAAATAATTTAGCCATGCATAATTAAAGAAAAACAAGAAATCAATTACATTAACATAAAAATACTCATGTTCAACAATGGACAAATAGAGAAATACAATTTGAGAAGATGAAAGCTTCCAACTCTAAGAAATCTACTTGAGCCTTCTTTTCTTTCTCTCCAAGTCTTCTGACTCAAGAATATGACTCCCTAACCTCTCATCTAGCCTAAAAATGTTTTTCCCTCTTTCCTTAACTTAAAAGGAGTCTTAGGTACAAAAATAAGCCCATCCAAAGATATAAAATCGGCCCATAAAAATTATAAAAATCTGCAGCTGTGCAGTCTGGCTTTGCAGAATTTTTTCTCTTAATTTTTCTTCAACGAAACTTTCTCTTGTAGCCTCTCTATTGCATTTCTTCACGTCCTGTTAGCCTTCATTATTCTCGTAAGAAACACTCCTTCAACTCATCAAAACATTCGCTTTTATGCCTACAAAAGCATTGAAACGACTTAAAAATCAAAATACGTAAATTAGGCTAAAAATAACGGAAAAAATTAACTACAAGGCATAAAATAGAGATAAATGTGAGGTAAAACATGATGAAAATATGTAAAATATGCAACCTAACACTTATTAGAGTCCAAGTAATTAAACGAAAAAGCCACATATAAGGACCCACAAATTTAACTCAGACTTAAATTAAAAATAATTAATTGAGCTTATCTTCATCTATTAGATGTTATATCCGATAGATAGTGTTGTTCCCAAGCGGCATACGAAAGGGTCTAGAAGGGGGGGGGGGTTGAATAGACCCTGAAGTCTTTTTCGGCTTAAAAAAGATTCGTATTAAAATGTTTTGGACTCTTGAAATGTAGACGCTCGACTAAGCGTTTACTTTAAATATAGACGCTTCGGCTGAGCGTCTAATGAAGCCTGTTTTATAAAGTTAACTTAGATTTTAGAATTTGAATACTACAACCAAATAGGTTTAAGCGTTCACTTCTTTAATCAGTGTTAGCACAGCGGAATAATTTTAGAGTCTTCTCTTTTGAAAGCTTTAGCGTCACAAAAAGGTGTTTTAGTTGCTTAGCATTCACTTGAGCTTTACTTAATAGATTTATACAAAGATATAATAATATGAAGAATGACTGTAAAGTAAAGAGCACGATATTTGTAAGGTTCGTAGGGTGGTGTAATCCCAACTACGTCCTTCTTCTCCTCGAACACTTGGTGGCAATCCACTAAAATGATTCTCAAAGAATCACACAGAATCTTCTACAAATTAGGGAGAGATGGATGTTGATGACTTGACCTCGTTGATCACACAGATTTCTGCTCCAAATCACTTCAATCCCCTTGCTTCTTTCACCCATAAATAATGTAAGTATCCAACTTCGACTTCACACAGATCGCGAGGCTTGGATGGGGTTTTTCTAAACAGTTTGTTTGATTTTGATGAAGTTCAAACAACTTGGGAATATCTCTATAGTAATGTGGGTTTCTTCAAAAAGAATGTTTGAGATATTGGTTGACTGTATCAGGAATTGAAGAAAAGCAAGGAGAATGTTTTCTTGAATATTCTGGCTTTTCTGAGATTTTAAGGAATGAGACTTCAATGCAATAGCAATTTGGCTTGGAATTTTTAATCGTTGTTTTTGGCTTGTTGTTGAAGTCTTATTTATAGGCATTCTTGGAAAAAGTGTCTGTTTGACACATGCACAGGCGCGTGTCTCTCACTTCCGCGAGTGAACCACTTTTGTCCTTTTTCCTGAAAATCTGCTGCACAAAAGTTGGTGCTACAGTCTGTGAAAAGTTGACAGTCCAATAGGGTGGCTTCTTCGTACATCCGAAAGAGCTTATCACATTTAATACTCTTATCAGCATTTAATGCATTTGAATTAAATACCCGTTGGTATTTAATGCATTGAGAATAATTGCATTAAACTCCTTCTGGACTTGGAAATAAATTCAGGTGAAATCAGTCATCGGTAGACGCTTATCCATCCTTGAATTGCTTCTGCCCTATAAGGTGACGCTTGATATAGCTGGATATTTAGATGCTTGGAAACTTCATCTTCATTCAAACTTTAGGCGCTTGAGTTTTCAAACTTAACTACTTATAAGCTCACTCAGAATTCATCAGACGCTCAGCCTAAGACTACTTAGCCTAACAATCTAAAATAAAACAGAACCTATAAAGCCTATTACAAATCTAACGCTTTAAAGCTTATACATGATTTCTACTAAAATCAAACTTACATATTTTGGGGTCTAACATAAATTCCTAATTGTCATCATCAAAACATCTAACATGAAATTCCTAACAATTTCCCCCTTTTTGATGATGACAACACTTACTCTTTTATAGTTCAAGAGTGAGACAGCCAAACAAAGTTAGCTTTGGTTAGATAAGGTTAGTTGAAGTTAGTTACGCTTCAATGAGTTGTTTCAGCTGAAAAAATGCATTTTATATATGTCAATGATTACAAGCATTTTTACAACTAAACAAAAAATTTCATAAGAGACAAGAATATAGATAATGCAAATCAAAAAGCTTTAACGACTTGGTCTAACTTTGTATCGCTTGGACATTTCAGCTCGGATAGCTTCAGTTAGGTTATCTTCCAAGGTCATCATCGCTTCATGATCTTTGTCGATTATGAACTTATTCTCTTCCTTTTGTCTCTTCTTTAACATAGCAAAGTGCTTGTCCCAATCAGTTGGGTCAATACCTATATACCTAAGCAAATTTTGAAAGTTCGGTTGAAGTCAGACATTTGCCTTTCTTCAGCTAAAATTCTTGGATTTGTCGGTTCTGGAATCGATGCTCTTTGAAGAGGAATGTCAAACTGTTCAAGCGTTGCTCTAGTAGGTATTGGTAGATTTGGATATAGAGCTAGTGGAGGTTCTCTTAGCGTTCTACTAGGCACTCCAGCAGAATCACTTACCCCATAAGCAGTTATCCATCCAAGATGGGAAACTTAGCGCAAAAGGAGGAGATATTAACTGACGCTTCGGCGGCGGAGGTTCTTGAGCTCTTGAACTGGACGCTCTCCTCTTTTCTCCTTTTCTCTTCTCTTCCCCCTTATTGCCATCATCAGCCTTCAGAAAATGTTCTGTGAGTAGACTAACCTGAGAGGCAATCTGAGACAATGAAGCTGTAATATCATTAAAATGCTTGTCGAACTGTTCGTTCATTGCGAGAAACTTGGCGTTGGTAGCATCATTCATCTCTTGAAATTCTCTACGACACTCATCAACAGCCGTTTGAGTAGAACCTTTCATATGACCTATTTGAGCGTTCATGATTTGAGATTCAATCTTTGCCAGATCTGTCTTAATCCAGTGAAGGGATTCTTCATTTTGAGTAGTTTGATTGCTCATCTCCTCTAAGGCAGATTTCAGCAAAGGTCCAAACGCTTGACCCACATCCGATGGAACTGCTTGAGGAGCCGGTCGCTTGAATCTGGATGTATGCTTGAGTGAGAAGAGGGGAGCTTGATATGCAAGATCAAAAATTGTACCTCGTACATCAGTTTGAAG
Source organism: Buddleja alternifolia (assembly GCA_019426215.1). Classification (NCBI taxonomy): domain Eukaryota; kingdom Viridiplantae; phylum Streptophyta; class Magnoliopsida; order Lamiales; family Scrophulariaceae; genus Buddleja; species Buddleja alternifolia. The sequence goes on along the minus strand of CM033400.1, from coordinate 15,389,421 downwards.
ATCCTCAACACTATCAGCAATAACAAGTTCAGGAGCGTCAGGAATATCCTCTGGTTGAGACGCTTGAACTGGTTCTTCAGCAGACGCTGGAATATTTTCAACTTTGGAGTTTGCAAACGCTTCAACTAACTTAGCAGATTTTTCCTCAAGAGCTGACTCTGGTTGGCGAAAATCATCAAATTGGAAGTTCCAATTTGCTATATCTACATATGAATTTGAAGCAGCTTCCAGAAGTTCAGTTAGGCGTGAGCGAGAGATGCAAGTCCCTTGAATGAAGGTACGGAGTGGACTATCTGGCTCAGACGTACATTTGACCCATGATGTCCAATATGTGGTTTGGGAAGATCCTTGACTGTGGCTTTGGAATGAGAAATAATGTATCTGGGCAGTAATGCAAGGAAAATCCGATAATCCGATCTGTAGGAGGACGCTGTGACTTGTGAGCTTTTGGTACATACCTGCAGTAATAGTCTTCCAAATACGGATACGCCGCCCGAGCTATGCCTTGATTGCGTTCAAGTAAGGAAAGAACATAGGCATAGTGATCTCTTACTTCTTGTCTGATAGAAGGTAAAAGTGGATAACCTTGGAAGTTTTGAATCCTCGAGCCATTTGGCTTCCGTAGATTTTCAGTGAAGATCTTGTCAAAAAGAGGAATGGGAGTCATGATCTTCATCATCAATCTAATGTTTCCATTGCAGTGACTTGGTGAGAAGTTCAAACAGGATGGAAATGAACTGCCATTGGTGGACGCTTGAGCGTTGAATTGGAGGGGAGTAATGGACAGTCTGTGCAATGCTTGACGCAAATACTGCTCTATCTGTTGACGGACTTTAGGCATCTTGGCAACAGGTCCAACTCGCTCTTGACGCTTTAGAAGACAATACTTAGCAAACTAACGCTTCTTGTCATGAATGCCTATGCCAAATAAATGGGGAGCTTCAATTAATTCTGTGAACGTATATCTATGGCCCACATACACTTCAACCTAATTGACTTCTGCCACACAATAGTCTGTTCCAGTATTGACCATAGCTCGAATGCCTTCATGATGGATATCTTTGATAGACTCAAAGCGATATCTATCAGTTTAACAGGTAGCATTCCAGATACTATCAAAATATGCATCAGCTTCAGTCTGGATCATATCTGTGAGAGATGCTAGACGCTCACCGGCGTGAATTCCTTTATTCTTCCACAGTCGAAGAGGATTGACAGAATTCTTGTTCTCATCACTGTTTGCTATAGGAGGAAAATGTGTGTAGCCTTCTCTGTTTAAGACTTCCTCTGAAGGGTTGAGAAACTCTGGGCGAAAAGGATCATACACTCTGATGTTGTAGTCTCTCAGAGCAAAACCAGTTGACTTACTATGCCCATAATCTAGGTAGTAGGCGAGATCTATATCACACCTAAGAGTTCTACCTCCTTATCTGTCTTGTTGAAGAAAAAGAGAAGATGGTATCTGACCAGGAGATTTACCAAGTTGAACGGCCAGATAGTACTTTCTCTCAATTTCTGTCAGCTCGGTGTTGAACACTATATCTCTGATCTGATTGTCGATGTCAATTAGCAAGGCTACCTCATTCTCAGCATTAATGTATCTTTCTTCATTGTATCCAGCTAGAATGAAGTCTTCTTCGAGCGCTAGGGGCATAAAATTGATTGAATGATCAATCGTCTTCAGTGGGTCCAACTTGAAGAAATGCCTTGGCTTTGTAACATCTTCAGCAATGCTCTGACTTTCTGAGCGTGCCTCTGTTATAGCCGAAACACTAGTTAACGCTTGAACCTCTTTGGGAGCAGGTTCATCTACTTCAAGTGTAGCAGCTTCTGTGGCGACATCTTTGCCAATAGCCACAACTTCTATCATCTCAACATCTAGGTGGACATTTGTGGATGCTTCAGCAGCAGCTGGAACTAAAGCTGTAACACATGAACTATCCTCTATAAGAGCAGGATCTTCTACAGATGTAGGAATAGAAATGCTATAGGAAGAAATAAACTTACCCTGAGAACTTGTCTCAACAGCAACGTGAGCGCTTGGCTCAACAGCAGCTTGAGCGCTTGGCTCAACAGTCTCAGGCTCTTCAGGAACAGGAGCAGCGCAACACTTGCTTGTCCTGGAACGCTTGAAAATTTTCTTCACGTTGACTCCTTCAACGAGCTTTAGCGTTTGAGCGGGAGGAGCGGTAGATGGTTCCTCAAAGTCTATTTGTTTAATAATCCCTTCCAGCTTCCTACGCCTGATGAGAGGAATCTTGTCCTCTGCATCCTCATCAGTGTCCTCATCATCCTTTTGAGGAGAAGGAATGACTTGAGCCTTGGGCTTTCTGGGAGTCCTCTTCTTTGTTGCAGCCGGATGCTTCACGGCTTCTTCTAGAACTGGACGCTCAGCTTCTTCATCTGACGCTTCACATACTTCCAGGCGCTCAGATAGTGGTCTAGCAGGACCACCAACTTTGGGAGGATTGAACAGATTGTTTAGAATTCTTCTTCCCAGCATCTTGGTCTTGTTCAGCGGTTGACCAGATGAGTAGACACAATCTGATTTATATAATAGGTCGCTCAAAATAAGCCCATAAGGTTTATTTGAGGCGCTTAAACAGTCTCTAAACCTTCTAAATACATACTCACTCCAGTTTATCTTGAGATTGAGGAGTATCGCCGTCATCATCTGAAATTGAACTGGGTTTACTTTATCAAAGGTACCCACTCGACAATCTATGATTTTGCTGCAGAAATCAGCCATCAGTCGGTATTTGGACACTAAATCTTTCTTTTCAAAGTGTTGTTTGTATGGTACTCCATCATAAGCACTCATAGTCGTCCATGCGTTCTTGATTTGTTCTAAAGTAACACTGTCCAATGCTTCACCCTCATTTGGAAGATTGAAGTTCTTGGCAATGGAAGCAGTAGACAAAACAAATTCCTTTGGTGGCTCTTTCTTGGATAGAGGAATGAGACAAGAGATAGACTTCTTATCCGCGGAGAGTTTAGCAGTTTTCCAGAAGATGTCGACATCCGTTGGAAACAAATAGGAATACTTAGTCAAGAATGTTTTGAGCCCAACCTTGGTTACCATGTCCATCATATCAGTTAGATTGATCTGAGGTTGCTCATAAAGAAATTTCCAATCGACAACAAGACCTTCAGTTACCTTGATGATAGGCTCGGCCAAAGTAGAAGCAGATTTCTTTGGTGCCATTTTCAGTGAAAGAGATGAACTGAGATTTTCTTTTGCTTTGAAAGAGAGAGAGAGAGAGAGAAAGAGAGAGAGAGAGAGAGTAAAGTTTGTAGAGAGTAGAGTAAATAATTTTCTGCAAAATTGTGTTTTAAATGACACAGTAATGAATTTTTGAAACTTGTGTTCTCTAGTCTCTGTAGGGTTTAGACACGTGTAAAAAATTTCTTTTAATTTTGAATCTCAGCTATGAAAATATTAACTGCGGACGCGAGTTTTGTGTAAGAGAGAGAAGTTACATTTGGTAATTCCCATATATAATGGTTTGACATCCGAGAGTTAAAATTTGAAAAACGTTTAGGATTTTCAGAGTGTAGTACACGCGCCTAATGGTACATTGACACGTACATAGACACGTGCTATTTTTGAACCGCCATTTTGAAAGTTTTGATTACCCGACAGTTTGATGTGATGGAAGCGTGTAGATAGAATACAACATAGACTGTTGAGTCTATCCACTACTTGAAGAAGCTTGTAAAATTTATGCATGAGTTTTATAAAGCGATTTTATATTGAGTGTTGAATGGAATTGGTTCAACGCTTAACAGATACCACTCGTTGTTACTACTTGTTGTTAAATTTATATTGACGCTTGAAATTAAGATCCTTTTATATTTTAGCGTTAACATATTGTGCATAAATAATTCTGAGTGTTGATGATCATGCATATGAAAGTTTTTGATCATTGACGTTTGAAATATGTTTCAAGTACAATTTTAAGGTTCCCCTTAAGTTTGATAACTTGTAACAACTTTTCAAAAATCTTTTGGACATAAATAAAGTGGATTCCCCCTAAATTATATGTCTAATAAAATATGATGCATAATGATTAAGCGTTTAAGTCGATCATACCTAATTCACTTCTCAAAGTGAGAAATCGTTGTTCGTGGAGCGCTTTGGTGAAGATATCTGCCAATTGTTTGTCAGTTCCAATAAAATGCATGGAGATATCTTTCTTTTGAACATGGTCACAAAGAAAATGGTATCTAATGTCTATATGTTTGGTTCTGGAATGGAGAACGGGGTTTTAAGTCATGGCTAGAGCGCTTTGGTTATCACAATGAATGGGGGTTGGACCTAGAATTATGCCATAATCTCTAAGTTGTTGCCTCATCCATAACACGTGTGCACAACAACTTCCTGCAGCTACATACTCAGCTTCGGCTGCAGAGGTAGCTATGGATTGTTGTTTCTTACTATGCCATGAAACTAACCTATCACCTAGAAATTGACATGTACCACTAGTACTCTTACGATCTATTTTGCAACCTGCAAAATCTGCATCTGAGTAACCAATTAGTTCAAAAGGAGAGTCCCTAGGATACCATAAGCCCACATTTTGTGTGCCTTTTAAGTATTTAAGGATTCTCTTGGCAGCAATTGAGTGTGACTCTTTAGGATCGGCTTGAAACCGTGCACACATGCATACCGAAAACATAATATCAGGTCTACTAGCAGTAAGATAAAGAAGTGATCCAATGATACCTCTATAATTAGTGATATCAATCTTCTTCCTACTTTCATCTTTATCTAACTTAACCGTTTGGCTCATTGGAATTTTTGAATATGATGCATTTTCCATACCAAATTTCTTAATCATATCTCTTGTATATTTAGCTTGGTTAATAAATATGCCATTAGGAAGTTGTTTAACTTGTAATCCTAAGAAGAAAGTTAATTCACCCATCATGCTTATTTCAAATTGTTCTTGCATCATTTTTTAAAATTTCTCAAACAGCCGCTTATTAGTAGAACCAAATATATTATCATCAACATAAATTTGGACTAAGAGAATATCTTCATCATTGGTAATCTTAAATAACATTGTATCAACGCTGCCTTTTGAAAAGCCTTTACCAATAAGGAAAATAGAGAGAGTGTCATACCATGCTTGGGGTGCTTGCTTAAGCCCATACAGCTCTTTGTCTAGCTTGTAAACCATACCCTTACCATGGTTGTTAATGAATCCCAGTGGTTACTCCACATACACTTCTTCTTGGAGTTTACCATTCAGAAAGACACTCTTCACGTCCATTTGATACACTGTAAATTTGTTGAACGCTGCATACGCTAGAAACATACGAATTGCTTTAAGACGGGCGACAGGAGCATATGTCTCATCAAAATCAATTCCCTCTTCTTGGCAATATCCTTGAGCTACGAGTCTAGCCTTGTTCCTCATCACAATGCCATTTTCATCCATCTTGTTTCTATATACCCATCTAGTTCCAATAGCTCCTTGGTGAGTTGGTCTTGTTACTAGTGTCCAAACCTTACTTCGCTCGAATTGATTCAGCTCTTCTTGCATGGCTTCAATCCAACTTGGATCGCTTAGCGCTTCATCCACCTTCTTAGGTTCCATTTGAGATAGAAAGCTTGCAAACATAGCCTCATTAAATGTAGCGGCTCTAGTCCTAACAGGAGCTTCAATGTCTCCAATAATCTGCTCAGGTGGATGATCACGCAGCCATAGTCTGTCTGGTTGGAATGGGTTAAGAGGTTGAACAGGCGCTTCACGATCAGACGCTTGACTTCCCTCTTGCATAGGCATTTCAAGTTCACTGATTCTTGTTTGCTCTCGATAATCACTCTCTTCATGATCATCAGTAGATCTTGCATTGTTATCTGAAATATCCTCACGAGAAATCTTAGGAGGTGGCACTGAGATCTCATTATCGTTGTCACTATCATCATCAATTGTAATCTTAGACGCTTGATGACATAGATCTTCAACTCCTACATCATTCATATTAATCTTACTCGGTTCTTGGTTAGCATCATCAAAAACAACATGAATAAATTCTTCAACCTTTGATTTGATCTAGTTTAGGATGCAAAAATTCTTTCCATTCTTAGCGTAGCCTAGAAAGATTCCCTCATCCGCTTTAGGATCAAATGTCTCTAGGCTTTGGGATCCATTGTTATGAATAAAATATTTAGAACCAAAGACATGAAAGTATAAAACATTTGGCTTACGTCCCTTCCACGGTTCATATGGAGTTTTCCCATGCTGTTTGTTGATCATGCAGCGATTTTGAGTGTAATAGGCAGTATTGATCGCTTCGGCCCAAAACCTAGGAGCAAGCTTGGACTCTGCTAACATTGTCCTAGCAGCTTCCTTGAGCGTTCTATTCCGGCACTCAGCAACACCATTCTATTGGGGAGTTCTGGGAGCTGAATACTCATGATGTATTCCATTCTCTGCACAAAACTTCTCAACAACCTTGTTAGTAAACTCAGTACCGTGATCGTTTCTTATTCTTACAACTTTAAGATTTTTCAATGTTTGAAGTTGCCGAAAAAGCGTTGTTAACTTGTCACATGTTTCATCTTTGGATGAAAGAAATTCCACTCAATAAATCAAGAGAAATCATCCACTATCACCAAAGTATACTTTTTACCACTCACACTGATCGTTTAAAGTAGTTCAAGTATTCTAGAGGTAGATAGATGAGGTTTTCTCTTGAAGGATGATTTGACTTGTTTGCCCATTTGACAAGCGTCACAAAGGCGATCCTTGTGAAATGGTCCTTTTGGTAATCCCTCTACAAGATTTAGATTTATAAGTTGAGAGATTATCTTAAAGTTGAGGTGATTCATTTTTCTATGCCATAACCAACCTTAGATTCATATTTAGCAACAAAACATGTTGGGTTGTTATCAAGTGTTGAACCCCAATCTACCAAATATACATTGTTTGTTTTTTTACCTTTCAATTTAGTAGACTTAGTCTTAGCATCATTTATATAGCAACAGTCACTTGAGAATATGACTTGAAAGCCTTTATCACAAAATTGACTTATGCTTAATAAATTGTGCTTTAGACCCTCAACATAATAAACATCACTTATCATGATGTTTCCCCTATGCACAGTCCCTATAAGTTTGGTTTTACATTTGGAGTTGTCACCAAATACAACCTGAGGACCATTAGCAGCTCGATAGTTGATCAGAAGATCTTTAGAACCAGTCATGTGACTTGACGATCCACTATCGAAGTACCAAACAGATGTATTAGCTTTAGCTCTAGGTACCTGCAACCAAAAGGGAAGTTCTATTTCTGTTTAGGTACCCATTGTTGCTTGGGTCCTTTACTATTAGTAGCATTGTTAGTTTGAATTAGAACTTTAGGAATCCATATTTGCCTAGTCTTCATTGTAGGAATACTGGCCTTCTTGGGTTTCACATTGTGTTGTGTGTGTTGTTTGGGTGTATAATAATATCCTCGATTATAATTGTAATCTTAATCATAGTCATAGTCATAATCAACATAGTCGCGATAATATGATCTAGACCGTTGTGGATATTGACGCTGGTATTTCCTTGGCGCTGGCTTGGGTTGCATTTTTGATGCTGGACGCTTAGCACTTGACTCACAATGGTTAGGTTTATCCTTAGCCTTTTGAGCTTTTGGATGAACCTTTCTTTGTGAATCATTTGCTTTCGCCTTTCCTTTGCCTGAGTCAGCTTTGACTTTCTAATTTGGCCTCTTACCACTATCACTTGGTTCATTTAGCGTTTGTCGTTGTGAACCTTCTTTACCAAAGAAAATACCCTTTCCTTTGTTGTTTGCCGTAACATTTGATCTGTTTGGTTGTTTTCCGAATTTATTGCATCCTAAACCGGTCTTTTCCCCAAATAACCTTGTTACCTTAGTCACATTGTTTAGCTTTCTTGACGCTTTAGACAATGATGAGACGAGCTATTCTGATTTAGCAAGTCTAGCAATCAGCTCAGCTTCTCTCTTGACTATCATATCAAGATCACTTTTCAACTGGATTATTTCACTCTCAAGCGATTGGTTTTTCTCAATGCACTGTTGCTGAACTTGCAATTCTGCTTTGAGCGTCACTTTATCACTTTTGAGCGATGAAATAATATCAAAGTGATTTTGGTATAACTTGGCGGCCACTTAACAATCATTACAATATTCTTTGACTTTGTCAAGTAATTCTTCATAAGAAAGAGGAAGAGATAATTCAGTGTTTACCTCAGGAGACGCTTCATCATCTCTAGCCATGAGACAAATAAGCGCTGAGTCATCAACTGGCTTATCATCATCACTACTTTCTTCTGAAGACTCCAAGTCTTCAGGTGGGGATGCTTGTTCTGATTCTGCTAGCAAACCTTGTTGACGAAGGTTGCTCCTGAATTGGTTTCTATCAAGTAATCCTGCCTTGAAAGCTTAGATACGTTTGGATAAGGACAATTTACCTGGTAGTGCCCTGATTTCCTACAATTATAACATAGATTAGTTTTCATCTTTTGTTCATTTGTTCATCTTCCATTGTGTGGTTTTGAGACCACTGGTGCTGAGACATTTTGAGCAGACACTTGGTACTGAACAGGCGCTTGGGATGTAGGAACAGAATACTGAGGCGCTTGAAACTGTTGATGTATTGGAGCTTGCGCTTGATATGAACTGTGTCCTTGATGCTTAGGACTACTTCCTTTCTTTTCATATCTCAAGAACTTTTTGAATCTATTTAGAAGTGCTAGTTCCTCATCCTCACTGATATCTGAACCTTTTCCCTTATTACCCGATTTACCCTTGATTGATGCTACGAGCGCTCCAAATTCAATTACCGGACTACTCACAACGTCACTAGCTGAGTTTAAGTCAAACTCAAATGCCTTGAGTTTTGAAAAGGCATCTTCTGGACTTAAAAGATCCAACATATTAGATTCTCTCATTGCGGTTGTCTTCATCAAAAATCTACTAGGTAGACTTCTGAAAATCTTAACCACCATTTCTCCGTTTTGTGAATCCATTCCCAATGATGTAAGTTCCGTAACAAGAGCTGTGAATCTTATGTCCAATTGCTCTAGGGTCTCGTTAGGTAACATCTTAAAACTGTTGAATTTTTCTCGAGCAATGGAGAGCTTATTTTCCTTGATTTGAGTTGACCCACCACAGATTATAGCCAACTTATCCCAGATTTCTTTAAAGGTATTACATGATTTAACTTTGTTGAATAAGTTGTCGTTGTCACCAATAGCTGTATACAAAGCATTTCGACCAACATTGTCCAGATTTGCTCTTCGACGCTCGTTAGTGGACCATTCTTATTTAGGCTTCTCAACATAGCCATCTAGAGTTTCTTCTGTGGCTCCAGGCGCTCTGGTAATAACCTTAAGAATTTGTATTGGTCCATCTGAAATAATATCGCACATTTCGTCATCACATGAACAAAGATATGTAAAAGCTTTGACCTTCCATGAGTCATAGTTTGACTCGGTCAACTTAGGAACTTTAGAAAATGTCATGAAAGACAAACTAAAAGCAACTAAATTTTGAAAAGGGATCTAAACAAGCTGTTACGCTTGGAAATTTTAAAATTTCAACTTTAACAGCTCTGATACCACTTGTTGGTCCCAAGTGGCATACGAAAGGGTCTAGAAGGGGGGGGGGATTGAATAGACTTATAGACCCTGAAGTCTTTTTTGACTTCAAAAAGATTCGTATTAAAATGTTTTGGATGCTTGAGATGTAGATGCTCAACTAAGCGTTTACTTTAAATATAGACGTTTCGGCTGAGCGTCTAATGAAGACTGTTTTATAAAGTTAACTTAGATTTTAGAATTTGAATACTACAACCAAATAGCTTTAAGCGTTCACTTCTTGAATCAGTGTTAGCACAGCGGAATACTTTTAGAGTCTTCTCTTTTGAAAGCTTTAGCGTCACAAAAAGGTGTTTTAGTTGCTTAGCGTTCACTTAAGTTTTACTTAACAGATTTATACAAAGATATAATAATATGAAGAATGACTGTAAAGTAAAGAGCACGATATTTATAAGGTTCGTTGGGTGGTGTAATCTCAACTACGTCCTTCTTCTCCTCGAACACTTGGAGGCAATCCACTAAAATGATTCTCAAAGAATCACACAGAATCTTCTACAAATTAGGGAGAGATGGATTTTGATGACTTGAGTTCCTTGATCACGCAGATTTCTGCTCCGAATCACTTCAATCCCCTTGCTTCTTTCACCTAGAAATAATGCAAGCATCCAACTTCGACTTTACACAGATCGCGAGGCTTGGATGAGGCTTTTCTAAACGATTTGTTTGATTTTGATGAAGTTCAAACAACTTGGGAATATCTCAATAGTAATGTGGGTTTCTTCAAAAAGAATGTTTGGGATATTGGTTAACTGTCTCAGGAATTGAAGAAAAGCAAGGAGAATATTTTCTTGAATATTCTGGCTTTTCTGAGATTTTAAGGAACGAAACTTCAATGCAACAACAATTTGGCTTGGAATTTTTAATCGTTGTTTTTGGCTTGTTGTTGAAGTCCTATTTATAGGCATTCTTGGAAAAAGTGTTCGTTTGACACATGCACAGGCGCGTGTCTCTCACTTCCACGAGTGAACCACTTTTGTCCTTTTTCCTGAAAATCTACTGCACAAAAGTTGGTGCTACAGTCTGTGAAAAGTTGACAGTCCAATAGGGTGGCTTCTCCTTACATCCGAAAGAGCTTATCACATTTAATGCTCTTATCAACATTTAATGCAATTGAATTAAATACCCGTTGGTATTTAATGCATTGAGAGTAATTGCATTAAACTCCTTCTGGACTTAGAAATAAATTAAGGTGAAATCAGTCATTGGTAGACGCTTATCCATCCTTGAATTGCTTCTGCCCTATAAGGTGACGCTTGATATAGCTGGATATTTAGACGCTTGGAAACTTCATCTTCATTCAGACTTTAGGCGCTTGAGTCTTCAAACTTAACTACTGATAAGCTTACTCAGAATTCATCAAATGCTCAGCCTAAGACTACTTAGCCTAACAATCTAGAATAAAACAGAACGAAGCCTATAAAGCCTATTACAAATCTAACGCTTCAAAGTTTATACATGATTTCTACTAAAATCAAACTTACATATTTTAGGGTCTAACATAAATTCCTAATTGTCATCATCAAAACATCTAACCTGAAATTCCTAACAGATAGAAATTAGATAATATTAGTGATAACATTTGAACTAATAATAGTAAAATTATCAGTAGATATGAATAATGAGTGATAATAATTTTTACTTTGTCACAAAAAAGATTTTTAGTGACAAAAGTCTTTTTAAAGTTGTCACTACTTATGATTAGTGACACATGTTAAGTGACAACTTAGTAACAACACAAATACGGTGACAACTATATTTGGTGTTACTAAAGGCGTGTTGCTAATTTTTTTTGTCACTAATTATCAACAACGACAATTTATATACAGATCTTGTCACTATTGGACAAGTAAAACATATTTTTACAAAACAAAAACTCTTGCCGCTAAAAAATTATAATTAGTGCCAACTTGGATATTGCTACTTGACATATTTGTCACTAATATATATATATATATATATATTAATGGTGATACCTAGATGCAGGATAAGTATCTCATAACTTAATGTTCTATAGATATAAAGTAAGATTATGAACACTGGTCGAGTTGTGGTGAATTGCCGTCGGATACATGTCCACCAAATTTTAGAATATACCGTTATCTCCACCATAGAATTTTAATCTCAACCACTACAAAAAAATAAGACATTAGTTATAAAATGTCAAGTGATAATATCAAAGTAGATACTAATTATAAATTTCTAGACGCAAAAATTTTTGTTGTGTCACAAGAATTAGTTTTACATGGTTAAAAGTGACAAAATTTGTATAAAACTTGTCATTTTAATGGGTAAGCTGACACTATATATGTGTCACTAATTGTCAATAGAGACCACTCTGAAAAAACTCTAGTCATTAAAAATTCTTATTGTGACAAAGCGAAACTATTATCACTCATTATATATATATATATATATATATAGACACTTCATATTTTGTCACTAATATTATTATTTGTTGGTTGAGCATTTCTTGGACGAGAACAGTCAGCTACTCTACAAAATCATGTGTCTAAATGTAACTATTCAAGTTTAAAATAATGTCTTCAATTTCCTTCTTTGATTTTAACGTTTAAATTTTGTTCCCTTCGACGCCACCTAAGAAAAATGTTCCTATGATCCCAATCAATGTCTCTATTATCTTTAATTATATAGTGCTTCCACGAGCATTAAGCGTGTCTCCAGTAGAATTCCACACTCCCCAAAATCCCGCAACTCAGATTCAATGTCCGTTGAATCTCGTCCTGAAATCAAGCTTTCTGTAATAGATCATCATGAAGACGACAAAAGGATTAAAGTACTGATTCAACGTGCTCAATGGCTGAGAGCAGCCATACTCGGAGCAAACGATGGCTTGCTCTCCACCACCTCCCTCATGCTCGGTGTAGGCGCTGCTAAAGATGATCAGCGGCTTATGATCATCTCCGGCATAGCCGGTGCCGTAGCTGGGGCCTTCAGCATGGCTGTAGGAGAATTTGTCTCGGTATCCACTCAGAGAGACATCGAGCATGCAACAATTGAAAAATGCGATTCCAAAGAGGACATGAGCGTGAATAATGATATTTACGAGGGTGTGAAGCGTCAAGAATCGACTCCAGTCGCGTTGAATAGTTTTGTTGAGCCAATACAGCATAAAGCCTCTCCAGCGGCTACTCCTCTAGCTCGATCTCCTTTCATGAAAGTCATAGCAAGTGATCATTTGCAAGAGGCAAAGGGGGAGAGTAGCGTGGACGACAAAGGGCTGCCTAATCCGTATAAAGCTGCGGTTGCATCGGGGGTGACGTTCTTGTGTGGATCACTAGTTCCTCTACTATCAGCAATGGTGTCCTCTCAAAATAAAGTAAGAGTTGTGACTATAGTTGTCGTGACCTCTATAGCGCTGATCATTTTCGGGGGCGCCGGAGCTCGTCTTGGCGGTTCACCGGTTAGGGTATCGGCTATGAGAGTGTTGGTTGGAGGATGGATTTCAATGGCTGTCACTTATGGCTTGCTTAAGCCTTTGGATAGAGACCGTAATGGTCATGAAACTCATTAGATTGTTGGGCTTAACATGCTCTAGGATATGGAACAATATGTATTTATGAACCTTACGATGAATAATAATTGGAGTTTGCAAACATACATGTTCTCCATTTAAATGGTCATGAAGGATTGTTAGATTAGAGAAAACTTCGTGAGGAACTCATATTAATGAGTAACATATATATAGTTACAAGAGAGAGAATACAAGGAAACTCTAAACTATAAAAAAGGTAAAAGATAAATAAGGTAATAAGTGTTATGAATAATTCATTAAGTGGATGTCCATATAACTCCAATACATAATTTAGTGGATTCACCTACAATTCCATTACCTCATTTTGTAATCAATATTTGATCTTGTTTTGTGCCTATAAATAGGCTTTGCCATTGTATTGAGAAATACACCAAAATCAATGAAAGAATTCTCTTCTTAATTCTCTAGTCTCTCTACTTTAGAATATTTGTATATATTTCATAATATTTGGGGTTATTTCATAACACGTTATCAGCACGATCCGTCTCAAGGTGTTAATCATTTTGAAATTTGGCTAAAGATATACATGGGGTACTCAACGTATGATGTAAAATCCATTGAGAGATTTTCGTGAGTTATTATGAGTTTGTAAAGAAAATTGATAGACAAGATTTTTAAAACAAAGCAAGAAGAAAAGGTAAAGAAAAGGTACGTATATTTCAATATGTAACAAAATAGAAATATGCAATAATTCTCTTGATATTTGGAAAGAAGACATATGCATATGTGCATATATTTGATTAGTATTATTCTTTTGAATAATCCTATCATGTTGAAAATATTTTAAGAAGTTGAATGATTGTTATGTTATTCATTTTATACTTTGATGATAGTGTTATAATGACGAATCTTGCAAAACTTGACTTTGTGACTCTTGATATTACGAGGAAAAATAGATGTTGAAATTCATCTTGATGCAAATAACTATACTCCATTCCCTGAAGTGAATGTACTGAGCAATATATAAATTCATATATGCAAATAACTATACTCCATTCCCTGAAGTGAATGTGTTGAGCAATATATAATTATTTTAATCATGAGTCCCGTCCAATTAGTTCTGCTACATTCCCTGAAGTGAAAGTAGCAGCACATAACTATTTTAATCATTAAAGAAATCATGGACGTGGACGTGGTCGTGGTCGTGGACATGGTTATGGAAATCGTGGTGGTATTTCAAAGAACACATCTTTCCACCAGAAGTGGAAAAATGATGACGAGAAAAATAAAGGTGGCCAAAATAGAAAATCTGTGAAAAATTTATGCTATCGTTGTGGTAGTAAAGGTCATTGGTTATGTACCTATCGTACACCAAACATCTTGTTGACTTTTACCAAAAATCACTAAAAAGTAAAAGAAACAAATTTTGTTTTTGAAGAAAGCGATCCTGATCATGGCCGATTTGATGACATTCATTTAGATGTTGTTGATTTCATTACTGACTGATCTTGATAGAAAAATTGATCATTTGATTGGAGATGCAAGTAATCATAACAAATTTTATAAATCTTATATTTAGTGGTTTTAAAATAAATATAAAAATGTGCTGTTTTCATTAATGAAGTAATTATTTATAAATTTGTCTTTTATCATTTTAAAGATTTACTCGATCAGCAGCAACATCAATAATAAAGATATGTGTCTCATTGATAGTGCAACAACTCACAACATCCTCAAGAATAAAAAATACTTCTCTTATTTAGTAATGCAAGATGTCAATGTTAGTACTATATCGGGTAGTGCAAAATTAATTGAAGGCTCCGGCAGAGCTAATATATTGTTACCCGGAGGAACGCAAATTTATATTGATGAAACATTATATTCTACCAAATCTCAAAGAAATTTACTAAGCTTTAAAGATATCCGCTGAAATGGATATCATATTGAGACAACAAGTGATGGCAATATTGAGTATCTTTACATCACTAATACAATATCTGGTGATAAATGTATATTGGAAAAGTTGCCAGCATTGTCTTCCGGTTTGTACTACACGCATATATCTACTATTGAAACATATATTATCGTAAACCAGAAGTTTACAAATCAAAATAAGTTTGTTGTTTGGCATGACCGGGTGGGCCATCCCGGATCAATTATGATGCGAAATATAATTGAGAATTCATGTGGTCATCCATTGAAGAGCCAGCAGATTCATTAATCGAATGATTTCTCATGTGCTGGTTGTTCACAAGGAAAGTTGATTATTCGACCATCAACAACAAAAGTAGGAAGTGAATCTCTTACGTTTTTGGAACGTATTCAAGGCAATATTTGTGGACCAATACACCCGTCGTGTGGACCATTTAGATATTTTATGGTTTTAATTGATGCATCAACCAGGTGGTCACATGTATCTTTGTTATCAACTCGCAACATGGCGTTTGCGAGACTGCTTGCTCAATTGATTAGACTACGAGCACATTTTCTTGATTATCCAATTAAGAAGATACGCCTTGATAATGCGGGTGAATTTACTTCCAAAACGTTCAATGACTATTGTATGTCTATTGAAATTGATGTTGAACATCCTGTAGCATATGTTCATACACATAACGGTCTAGCAGAATCGTTTATTAAGCATCTGCAGTTAATTGCAAGACCTTTACTTCCTATTTCTTGTTGGGGACATGCTATTTTGCATGCAGCAGCACTTATTCGCATAAGGCCAACAAGTTATCATAAATTCTCCCCATTACACTTGGTTTGTGGTCAGGAACCAAATATTTCCCATCTAAGAATTTTTGGATGTGCGGTATATGTTCCAATTGCTCCACCACAACGCACTAAGATGGGTCCTCAAAGGAAGTTGGGAATATATGTTGGATTCGAGTCTCCATCGATAATAAATTATCTAGAGCCATTGGCTGGAGATTTATTTACGGCTCGATTTGCTGATTGTCATTTTGATGAATCAGATTTCCCAACATTAGGGGGAGAAAATAAGCAGCTGGAAAAGAAAATTAGTTGGAAGGAATTATCTTTATCTCATCTTGATCCTCGAACAAAACAAAGTGAACTGGAAGTTCAAAAGATAATTCACTTGCAAGGTTTAACTAACCAACTACCAGACGCATTTACTGACCTAAAAAAAAGTGACTAAGTCACATGGACCAGCTGTTAATGCTCCAGTAAGAATTGTTGTCCCTGAAGGTCAAAGTAATGAGTCTACTGCACGCCTGAAGCGTGGTAGACCTATCGGTTCCAAAGATAGTCATCCACGAAAAAGAAAAGGAGCTAAGAATCAAGATGGTCTAATCGAGGATAGAATAACTCCAGAAGAGTCCCTAGTCATAACTAATATTTCGGTTCCAGAAGAACCTCAGGTACCTGAAAATTGTGAAAATAATGAGATCTCAATCGATTATGTTATGAACGGGAAACGATGGAATCGAAATGAAGTCAACGTTGATGATAAATTTGCATATAATGTAGCGCTAAATATGATGAATGATAATGAGGATCAAGAACCAAAGTCTGTTAATAAATGTCGACAAAGAAATGATTGGCCAAAAATGGAAAGACGCAATGAGGGCAAAGTTAAACTCGCTTGAACCAATGAAAAGTTTTTGGACCTGTAGTCCGTACACCTGAAGATGTAAAAGTTTTTGGACCTGTAGTCTGTACACCTGAAGATGTAAAGCCAGTAGGATACAAATGGGTATTTGTGCGAAAACGAAATGAGAAAAATGAAATTGTAAGATATAAGGCACGTCTTGTTGCCCAAGGGTTTTCGCAACGACCTGGCATAGATATGAGGAGATTGATTCTCCTGTGGTGGATGCAACTACTTTTCGTTATATAATAAGTCTGGCAGTGCATGAAAAACTTGATTTGCGTCTAATGGATGTTGTTACAGCCTATTTGTATGGCTCGCTTGATAATGATATATATATGAAAATCCCTGAAGGATTTAATATGCCTGAAGCATATAAATCAAGTTCTCGAGAACATTATTCAATTAATTAAGTAAGTCATTGTATGGACTGAAACAATCTGGACGAATGTGGTATAATCGTCTCAGTAAATATTTGTTGAAGGAATGATATAAGAATGATCAAATTTGTCCTTCTATTTTCATGAAAAGATCTGGAAATGAGTTTGTTATAATTACAGTTTATGTTGACGATTTAAATATCGTTGGAACTCCTGAAGAGATTTCAAAAACTGTTAATTGCTTAAAGAAAGAATTTGAGATGAAAGATCTTGGAAGAACAAAATTTTGCCTTGGGTTGCGAATTGAATATTTAAAGAACGGAATTTTTGTATATCAAGACGCTTATATATCAAAGGTGCTAAAACGATTCTATATGGATAAATCACATCCATTGAGCACCCCGATGGTCGTAAGGTCACTAGATGTGAACAAAGATCCTTTTCGACCTCAAGAAAGTGATGAAGAACTACTTGGTCCTGAAGTACCATATCTAAGTGCAATCGGTGCACTAATGTATCTTGCTTGTCATACTCGACCTGATGTAGCATTCGCTGTTAATCTATTAGCAAGATATAGTTCTTCTCCTACGCGAAGGCATTGGAATGGGGTTAAGCAGGTACTTCCCTATCTTAATGGAACAATGGATATGAGCTTGTTTTATTCAAATGTACCCAAGTCCGAATTGGTTGGATATGCAGATGCTGGATATATGTCTGATCCTCATAATGGTCGTTCACAAACGGGCTATTTATTTACATGTGGTGGCACAGCCATTTCATGGTGATCTATGAAACAAACTATATCGGCCACATCATCTAATCATGCAGAAATCTTGGCTATTCACGAGGCAAGTCGAGAATGTGTTTAGTTAAGATCCATGATTCAACACATTCGAGGGACTTGTGGTTTATCTTCTGGAAAAATGATCCCGACGATCTTATATGAAGATAATTCCGCATGTATCGCACAATTGAAAGAAGGGTACATTAATGGAGATAGAACAAAACATATTTCACCAAAGTTCTTTTTCACTCATGATCTTCAGAAGAATATGTTCAACAAATCCGTTCCAGAGATAATCTTGTTGATTTGTTCACCAAGGCACTTCCCACAGCAACATTTGAAAAGCTAGTCTACAATATTAGTGTGCGTAGACTTAAAGATCTTGACTGATATTGTCATGAGGGGGAGATAATACGCGCTGCACTCTTTTTCCCTTAACCAAGGTTTTTCCCACTGGGTTTTCCTGGTAAGGTTTTTAATGAGGCAGCATCTGATTGCGTATTGAAAGAATTATGTACTCTTTTTCCTTCACTAGGTTTTTATCCCACAGGGTTTTTCCTAATAAGGTTTTAACGAGACATATTCTTAAGTGATGGACATCCAAGGGGGAGTGTTATGAATAATTCATTAAGTGGATGTCCATATAACTCCAATACATAATTTAGTGGATTCACCTACAATTCCATTACCTCATTTTGTAATCAATATTTGATCTTGTTTTGTGCCTATAAATAGGCTTTGCCATTGTATTGAGAAATACACCAAAATCAAAGAAATAATTCTCTTCTTAATTCTCTAGTCTCTCTACTTTAGAATATTTGTATATATTTCATAATATTTGGGGTTATTTCATAACAATAAGAATACTAGTCTAACTAAGAAAGTAATAACAATACTAATCTAACTAGGAGAGCAATAATAATATCTAACACCCTCCGCAGTCAAAATGGGAGGTCTCGAACGCTGAGACTGGAACGAAAAACCAAGAAGTCGGAATGGTACTCTTTTAGTGTAGAGAATGCTTCTTAGCAGCATCTTTTATTTTCTTTGCCTTCTTGGTTGATAGATTTAATCTTCAGCAAGCGGCGGCCAATCAAACGGCTATTAATCAAACAGCGGTGACGATAAAACATGGCCAGAGGAAAAGAAAAAAAAACTAGAGAAGGAAAAAGATGGCTATTGTTTTATATTAACAACAATTAAAAGAACGCCATATGGGTGGAAAAAGAATTTTTATGATTCAGAAAAAAAGAAATAAGGAATTGAATATCTTGCAATTCAGCCATGAAAGTGGCTAAGAATTAGAAATGTGGAAATAATGAATATAGAGAAAAAAGGAAGAAAGAAAGAATTGTTGGTAGAAGTTGCACTACAAGAAGAGTGGTGGGCTGCCATTGTTGAATACAGGGAGGAGAGAAAAAACATTAGAGCCAAACGGGGACTATGATGATAGAGACTAGCGAAAGAGAGAGATAGTGAGGGTTGAGAGAAGATACCCTTTAGATCGATACCATGTTAGATTAGAGAAAATCCCCTAGGGAAGTTGTATTACTGAGTAACATATTTATAGAGATACATGTAAACAAGAAACCCTAACTATAAATAAGGAAAAAATAAATACAATGAAACATAAAGAAACCTAAACTAACATTAATAATAGAAAGATATGTAAAGATATTATATTATCTAACACTCCCCGCAGTCGAAACGTGAGAGTCTTGAACATTGAGACCGGACCAAAGAAATTCGGTCACAGAGAATTTGAGAAGAAGACGGGGACAAATATAAAAGGTGGTGGCGGCCTTAAGAGACAGCGAAGGCGGCGGCGGCGGCTACAAGTCCTCGTTTTCCAAGGGTGAGCAGCGACAAATAATAAAACTAAAGTCGACGGTGGCTAAGTGCAGCGGCCCGCATCCAAGAGAGAAGGCGGCGGCCCGCAGCCAAAGAGAGAAGGAGGAGACATAAAACAAAAGGGTGGGGGCTCTAAGTTCTCGTTCTCCAAGGGTGAGTGGCGGCAACTAATAAAACTATAGGAGACCATTTGAGAGAATAGAGAGAAGAGATTATTTTCAGATTTGAAGAAAAAAGGAGGGTGAGAGAGAGAAAAGAAAGAGAAAAGATAGAGGTAGAAAGAAGTGATGTCGCCAGACAAGGAGACAGCGACTCTGGAGGAGAGAAAAAAAATTAAAGAACCGGATGGGGACGGCGATGGTAGAGGCTGGCGGAAGCGAAGGATCGTGAGGGTTGAGAGAAGATACCCTTTAGCTTTGATACCATGTTAGATTAGAGAAAACCCGTGGAGAACTTATATTAATGAGTAACATATATATAGTTACAAGAGAGAGAGAATACAAGGAAAACAATAATAATACTAATCTAACTAGGAGAGCAATAATAATATCTAACAAGGATAATACTTATACTTGTTCTCATCAAGATTCATTCTTATATTTTGACCAAATTATACATAATAAGTGCATGTTCTATGTCCAGCTTTAGTCTACTTGAATCTACACAAATACCATTTTATAAAGTAAATAATTTAGTGATATTACCATATATCTATATATAATAAAACACAACCTTTGAGGCCATACAATTAAGCGCATATGTGGATGGCCTAGTTGAACTCAATTTCGTCATATAAACAAAATTGAATCATTTAAGTGTGATTGAGTTGAAAGTGATTTCTGTTAATTTTAGATCATTTAATTGCTTGGAAAAAATCCTATTCTTTACTACTTAATAAACTTCCCAAATTTTTGATTATGAGATTTATGATATCCCTTGATCCAAATTAATTTGCATATCAAAACCCATTATTTATGATGCTAAAATCACGACATTCAACATAATTACAGATTACCCCCAGGTTTTTTTAATTACTCACACCCCCTGTAGTCTGCAAAACCTTCCATTCGTCAATTTGCCCTAACAGAATGGTCGAAAATGCTCTTGATTAAACCCTTAAAAATAAAATAATTACAATTAATAAACACTGAAAAAATGGAAAAAGGAGAAACGAAAAAGGAAAATAGAAAAAAACAAAAAAAAAATTAAGTCAAAAACTAACCTTTTCATCTTGTTCGCCTTCTTCGTCTTCACTAGCGCTTCCCATCACCGCCATCTCACACCACCGTCTTCTTCATCTCCTTCTTCACCTTCTTCTTCATCTTCTTCACCGGTTTCGAATTGATTGAAATCGATTTCAATCAGATCGATCGAAATCAATTTCAATCAAATCGATTCACATCGATTTCAATTGAATCGAATTTTTTCTAACATATACGATTTTTTTTTACATTATTAGATATTTTCTAATATTTTTATAATAATTTTTAATATTTACCAAATATTTTTTCTATTTTTTAGATATTTCTAACGTTTACCAAACATATTTTTTTACATTAAAAGATATTTTTCTAATATTTTTCCTATTTTCATTTATTTTCTAACATTTTCTAAATATTTTTATATTTTCTAATAGTTACATAATAATTTCTACTATATTGAACATTTATTTAATGATTTTTGTAATTATTTTTTTTTTTTGTTTTTTAAATTTCAATTTTTGATTAAAAAAATTAAAAAATAATAATTATAAGGTCATTCTAGTTAGATCACATAAAATTTAACGGAACCCTAGTGCAACCCTAACGGTGGTTGCCTTATGTAAACGTTTGCAAATCAGAGGGGGGGGTGAGTAATAAAAAAAGTTGGGGGGGGGGGGGGGGGGGGGGGAATCTTTAATTAGGCCTATCGTGAGGGGATCGGGATGTAATTATCCCTATAAAAACTTATTTGATAATAATTGTTAAATTGAATTAAATATGATAATCTTACAAATTACAAATAAATAAATTATGTAATGGTAAATATATAACTTTTTGTATCATAAGTTTCTACATAATTAGTATCATGTGCCTTGGCACGAGGTTACAACTAGTTATATAATAAAATACAACATTTGAGGTCATCCAAGTAAATGCACGTGTGGATGACCTAATGAAATCAATTGTGAAACATAAGTAATTTAATTTATATTTTGTTTATTTAATTTGGATAAATTTGGTTATTAATCTTTATCTAAAATCTTCAAAATTTGAAATTCAAAATATGGTAGTTACCAATATATTTTAAATTCAATTTTAAAAAAAAACTAGCTTCTTTATATCTATTTATATTACTAATGATATTTATCAATTATGTTATTTCTTAATATTCGTTTTATTCAATATACCAATCATGTAGTATTCGTTTGTTAACTAAAATAATATGATTTAGTACCTATATATAAATTTGTTGATGATATGACTCAAACTTGTAGTTTTTGTTGGTCCCAAGTGATATACGAAAGAGTCTAGGGGGGAGGGGGGTTGAATAGACCCTAAAGTTTTCTTGAACTTCAAAAATTTTGTATTCAAAAGGTGTTGGACGCTTAAGAATATAGACGTTTGGCTGAGCGTTTACTTGAAGACAATTTGTAGAAAGTTAACTTAGACTCAAGATTTGAATACTCAACCAAAATAAGGCAAAGTGTTCAGTTCTCTTATCAGCGTTAGCACAGTGGAAATATTTTAAGTCTTCTTTTGAACAGGTTTAGCGTCACAAATTTTACTTAGTTGCTTTTAGTTTAAATTTTTTTTATCAATGTGTTTACTGATTCGTTTATGCAATGATATGAGATAATAAAGGAAATAAACGATAAAATAAAGAACACAAAGCTTAAAAGGTTCGTAGGGTGGTGTAATCCCAACTCTGTCCTTCTTCTTCTTTTTCAACTCGGAGGAAATCCACTAAGATGATCTTCAAAGAATCACACAGAAACTTCTACAACATAGAGGATAGATTGGATAAAGAATGGCTTGAGCTCCTTGGTCACACAGATTTTAGCTCCAAGACACTTTGATCCGCCTGCTTCTTTCACCCATTAATAGTGCAAGTATTTAACTTCTTCTTCACACAGATTGAGGGGCTGAATAGGGTTTTTGTCAACTGGTTTGTTTGATTTTTGGAAGTTCAAACAACTTGAATATCTCAGTAATAATGTAGGGTTCTTCTTGAAAAGAGATTTGAGATATTGGATGACTGTTTTAGGGATTGATGAAAGCTAAAGGAATGTTTGAAATGGATATTCAAGCTTTTCTGAAAGTTTAAGGTTTGAGACTTCAATGCAACAGAGTTTTGGCTTGTAAGCTTGTTGTTCTTCTGTATTTGGCTTGTTGCTGAAGTCTTATTTATAGACTTTCTTGGATAAAGTGTCCGTTTGACACTAAGCTTAACGCATGTCTATCACTTTCGCGAGTGGGCAACTCTATGTCCTTTATCCCTGAAATTCTGCTGCAAAAGTTGGTTTCGCAGACTCTGTAAAGTTGATAGTCCAACGGGAAAGCTTCTCCGTACGTCCTGGAGTGTTTATCATATTTAATGCTCTTATAAGCATTTAATGTATTTGAATTTAATACCCGTTGGACATTAATGCTTTGATAATAATTGCATTTAACTCCTTCTGAACTTAGGAATAAATTCAGGTAAAATCTTGTCTTGATAAACGCTCATTTAACCTTGAATGATCCTTAGCTTGGATCCTTCACATCAACGCTTGAAGTAGCTTGATGCTCAGACGCTTGCTTAGAAATCTTCATCTTTATTCAGACTTTAGATTCTTGTACTTCAGACTTGACTTATGACAAACTCACTCAGAGAAATATCAGACGCTCAATCTAAGATACTTAGCCTATCAATCTAGAATAAAAACAAATAAAAGCCTTATATAAATCTAACGCTCAAAGCCTTTACATATTTTATAATAAAATCAAACTTATGTAAATTGGGGTCTAACATAAAATCTAATTGTCATCATCAAAATATCTAACAAGAAATTTTCTAACAATTTTGGCATAAATAGCTTCAGTCAATTGGACATCTAGAGCAATCATTCCAGCATGATCTGCATTTACGACGGTCTGCTTTTTAGCTACAGACTGACTCTTGAAAGCAACCCAATGTTTGTTCCATTCAGTAGGATCGATGCCAATATGCCTTTGGCAAATCCTGTAAGCTCTGCTGAACGTTGTCATCTGCTTCTCTTCTTTAATTATTTCAGAGTTGGTCGGATCAAGGAGAGGAGCACGTTCAATCGATACATCATACTGTTCAAAGTATTCTTGAGAAGGCACTGACAAGTCATTCCTTTGCGGAATTGGAGGAAACCCAGAGGTGTTACTAGGCACTCCAACAGCAGCAACCCAAGTTGGCTTAAGTTAAGTGGAGGAGGGGGAGGAAGAATCTGACTCGGAGTACGCTGAAGTTCTTGGAGCTTAGACAAAGATGAGGACACCTTTGAACTATCATGCTTTCTCTTTGCCCCCTTATTGCCATCATCAGATTTTGACATGGGCTTAGTAATAATTCCCACTTGAGTAGCAATTTGAGATAATGTCATTGCAAGATCATCACAACACTTTGTAAAGTGTTCTTTCATGTCCAGAATGGCTGCAACGTTAGCGTCTTCTAATTTAGTAAAGCTTTGAGACTTTCTTGAACAGAGCTATGGGCAATACTGCATATGTGGACAATATGAGAGTCTACATTCTATGATTCGATCCTTTGAGGATCATCTTAAATCCAGTTGAGAGCATTGGCACAATTCTCAGTGTGATCGCGCACTTCTTCCAATGCTTCTCTCATAATTGGAGTAAACTCCTGACCAGCAACACTTAGAATTGTTGGAGTAACAGTTTTAAGCTTGAACTTTGATGTGGTCTTCAGAGATTCAAGAGATGGGAGATTTGTTGTGTCGAACACTTTGTCTTGCGCTTTATCTAACACCTTAGCAAACTCAGCAACTTCCACAATATCAGAGTGAACTTTAGCTTGATGAGCAAACGCTTTAACTACATCAGTCGCATGCTCAGTTTCAGCGTCTGGAATAGTTTCAACCTCAGATATTTCAGGAATTGCGGCCACAATAGGCGCTTGAGGTATTTATTTCGGAGGAACACTCTGAGATAAGTCCATCTGAACAATTTCTTCAACAGGTTCAGCTGATAGAACTTCTTCTATCATAGGAACGTCCATAAGTTCTGGGTCTATTTGATGATGATAATCAAATTGAAAGTTCATAGAGAAGTAACACTTCTCTGGTATACAAGTGCTATCAATGAATGTGCGAACAGGATTGTCCATTGCTCTAACCCACATCGGACCAATGATCTGTAAGACTTTATCCAAACTCAGCCTTGACTTCACCTGAGGGATGAAGAAAAGAATATTGGGGTGATAGTCAATTGAGAAGGCAATGAGACGATTCTTCGGAATACGGTGTTGATCATCGTCAGCAACATAGAGTCTGTAGTACTCTTCAAGGTAGGGGTAGGCAGCCTGAGCAATCTCTTGATTTCTCTCAAGCATAGAAATGACAAAATTGTAATGCTTTCTCAGTTCCTGGTTGATTGAAGGAAGGAGAAAATAACCCTTAAATGGATTGATTCGAGATCCATTTATCTTTTGCAGATTGTTAGTAAAGATGCGATCAAAATGCTTCACTGTAATCATGATCTTGATCAGCTTTCTTAGATTTTCATCACTATGACTTGAAGTGATTGTAAGATCAGATATTGGGCACACACCAATGCTATACGCTCTTCCACAGAAGTTGAGAAGAGTGTCTGCGCGCTTCATGTAGAAATGTCTCAGTCTCTCGTCTGGCGCTTGGCAAATCTTCAATTGGACCAACTCACATCTCATGCTTAGAAAGGCAATACTTAGCAAACTGACACTTCTTGTCATGCATTCCTATGTCGAATAAATGTGGAGCATTCACCAGATCCTGGAAGGAATACCGGTTGCCCACATATGCTTCTGTCCATGCCTCTTCACTTACACAGAATTCCATCCCAGCATTGAAGATGGCCTTAATCCCTTGGTGGAGATGTTGAGTTTTGCAAAAAATTGCACAGCGGAATAAAAAAAATAGCCACAGTATCATCTCGATATGCATAGATGAATCGAAAAACCTCGCTAAAACTTACCCGTTGAAGCGAGGTGGTTGGAGAACTCGATCCTTCTTCTAAGTCTCGATTTGATGAAGTGGTGAAATCTCCAATCCTTGTGAAATCCAGTCTTCTCGAATTCCTTAAAGTTTTCTTGAAGTTTGATCTGAACAACGAACACACGCTGTCTCTAAATTATCACGTGAATTGATTGACGAAAAATTTTCCTCCTTCTTCTTCTCCTTAACCGATGTCTAGCTTGTATGAGAGAGAGGGAGGAGTTTTTCTTTTTCTTTTTAGGAGAGTTGTGTGAATTATGAATTCATCTAGGTCAAGAGTCTTTTAAGTAATGTATTTAATATCACTTGATTTGTTGACCAAGACAAGAGTCAAGAGCCCATGTTGGGCATCCAAGTGGACGCCCAACTAGGCCATAGGAGGCACTCTTTATTTGGCCCGGCTCGACTCGTCTCTTGTTTTAATTGATTCTCTATTATTTAAGAAATTATTTATTATATCCAATAAATTAATTAATTAAATAATCAAATTAATTAGACAAATTAATTCATTAATTTATTTCCTTGAGAAATTAATTAATAATTAATCTTATCTTTATAATTAATTATCTCATCTAATGAGCAATTAATTAATCACATTTAATTTATCCCATAAATTAAATCTCTTGGTTCTATATAGAAAAATACTTTATTTTTCTTTATCAATCCTTTAGCACGACTTTTTAGGTTCGTTTCGTTTGACAATGAGAGGAATCTAAAGGAAGTGGGTAACAGCTAGCCAGTCACATGGCCCACTTCGTAACCCAAATGAAATTGAATGAATGGATCATTTCACAATCTTCCAATCATAAATACCATATACGTATAAATCCTTTTTACACATGTCCCAGTCAAGTAAGAGTCACGGTGATGTCAAACTCACTGAACTTGACCATATATATTAATTATAATAATACGAGATCATTAAGTTCGATTTATTGCCTTGCACAATTGCCTTCTTTGCTTTGGCTAAAGACTTTGATCTCTATTAACTATAATCTCATAAGACACTTTCTCATTCACTTACGAGAGAACAAATCCCATATTAGTTATTAGCTAAGACTACCACTTGCCTATCGATCGGCATTTTGAGGTCGACCCCACCAACTGGTGAATTAGGTCTAACTACTCTAGTGACAGACTTGACGTCACATGTGTATCTTTAGCTTGATACTTCAGGTCATAGGTTCACTTATACCTATTACGAATAATCAGTTCTATCATTGACAGTCACATAGTGAAAACCAATGTGACAGAACAGTTTTGACATCCATCTGCCATATCTCATAGTCCAAGTATGCAGCGATGGATAACAGGATTCAGATGGATTTTATCATGGTCACGGGCGAAAAGGTCTCTTGATAGTCAGTTGCTTCTCTTTGACTATAGCCTTTCGCTACAAGCTTGACTTTATAGGTGTCAACCTTCCCATTGCTACTAATCTTTCTTTTGTAGATCCATTTGCACCCTATAGGTACAATACCTTCAAGACTATCTACCAAGGTCCAGACTTGGTTCGATTGCATAGAATCCATCTCTGTTTCCATTGCTTCATGCCATCTTGAAGCGTCAACATCCACCATCGCTTGATCATAGGTAGAAGGATCATGTTCATGATCTTCCTCTACTACAGTGTGTAGTCCTAGCTCCCTCTGCAGTAGATACCCATACCTTTCAGGTTCATGCGGTATTCTACCAGATCTACGTGGCGGTTGGCTACTACTGGGTCGGCTCTTGGTTCTTGAACAGATGTCTCGGTGAGAGTTTCATGTTGTTCTTATAGAACAATCTTTCTACCTTAACCACCTTCCAAGATGAACTCATCCTCAAGGAAGTGGGCTTGAACGGCCACAATGATCCTTTGATCATCATGTAGGTAAAACAATGATCCCATGGAATCTTCGGGATATCTAATGAAACGTCCCATTTGGGATCTTATCTTCAATTTTTCTACTTTGGTCTTCTTGACATAAGAAAAACATCCCCAAATCTTGATGTGATTAAGACTTGATTTCCTATTATTTCACATCTCATGTGGAGTTTTAGGAACAGATTTGGATGGACTTCTTTTCAATATATTGTTGGGAATCGATGCCCGAAAACATAGTGGAATAAAATTTCGATTCGATTGCCGAGCCATGGGTCAATTTAGGTTTTCGTTGATTTTTAAACGAAGTAGAGATAGAACAATTTACCTCTTTGTACTTCGTTTCATTTCTTGATCCACCGTTTATAGTAGCAATCCCCGGGATTTCTGCCTCTAGATAATCACACGTAGAATTCTCCAGAAAATCTTCCTCTTCGTTCTCCAGGTGGCGGCTAGAAGAGAAGAAAAGGGAGAGAATATTTTCTCTCTACTTTTCCATGTAACTCTTGGTGGCAACTGATCTTATCTTAACCTAGATCTTAGTGACGGAGGATTTAAATAGAATCCTCCTTCTTGGGCCCAGGTTAGGCGCCTCATAGGCCCATGTGGATTTCCAAGTGGGCTAAGTTGGCCTAGTCAACTTAGTCCACTTTAATTTAATTATATTTCATATTTAATCTAATTAAATATTCAAATTAATTTAATATTCCATTGTTTAATCCAATTAAACAACTAATTAAATTAATCAGTCCACTCAAGTAATTTGTCCATCTAATGACAAATTACCAAAATGCCCCCAAGTACACAAAGTGATTTCCCGCTCATTCCTGGTAGCGCAACTCTCTAGGTTCGTCTTGATTGGGAATGGGAGGATACCAAAGGATGTGGGTGACACCTAGCCAGCCTCGTGGCCCCACATCGTAGCCCAACCAAGTACGAATGACTGTGTCATTACAAACCTCTTGACTATGAATTCCATATGAGTATAAGCTCTACACTGATGTACCCCGATCAAGTGAGAGTCATGGAATATGTCAAATTCACATAACTCGATGCTATGCTATGAATCATAGTAACCTGAAATGACTGAACTGCCCTCCGTATCCCATTCGAGTTAATTCTTCTGCTTTCGCCAAAGACTTTTCGTTTTAGCTACTTATGATCGCATAGGGTATCTTCTCATTTACTTTCAAGACAGTGAATCCCTTCTTAGCAATCACTTCACAACTACTACTTACCCATTGGGATCGTACTTCGAGGTCGGCCCCACCAACGGGTGAATTGGGCCAAACTACTCTAGTAACAGATCTAACGTCACAAGCACATCGTGATAATGAATCCTCAGGTCAAAGTCTCATGCATACTATCGTAGTCAGTAATCCAATCATTGACAGTCACTAAGTAAAACCCATGTGATCGGATTACTATGAGCCATGTTCGAATATATCAATTCTATTGATATATCTATGATACGTGTTCTCACTATCCCATAGTGTCGACTGGCACTCCTTGTCAGAACATGTGTCATACAAGTCGAATCTTAATGCCCAATTAAGATTCATTGACCTGCGAACCCTTTTAAGTGATCAGGAATAAGACTCTCCCCATGCCACTTCTTTATTCCATAGAGGGCGAAGAGTCAACCTTGATACACATGGACTATTTGTTCAACACTTATTAATGCCATGAAGTTTTACATGAACAAAAGCCCATTGCCTTTATATGTCCGTACAATATAAATCATTGCCCTATTTAAATCTAATTCCTCCTCATTGGCATAGAGGGCACACACCTAACAATCTCCTACTTGCACTCAAAGTCAATTGCTATGGTACATCATACCTATCTTCTAAAGATGTTGCTTTAGCGCCGCCTTTGATAATGGCTTAGTGAGTGGGTCAGCGACGTCGTGAGCTAAGGCTACTTTCTGCACGGCAATATTGCCTCAATCCAACGATTTCTTGAATAAATTCTTTTCCTGTGTTTTAGATTTGTTGTGAGACCTCTGTTCCTTAGCCTGCGTGATAACTCCAATGTTGTCACACTTTAGTGATAATAGAATTTCCACGCTAAGAACCTCTTGAAGTTCATCTTATGAACTTCTCAATCCAAACAACTTGTTTGGCAGCCTCGAAGCTCTCCATGCACTTAACCTCAGATGTGGAATCAGTAGTTGTGGTTTGCTCGGAATCTATTCCAAGACACTGCTCCATCATTCAGAGGAAATACAGACCCATAATTGGATATTCCGATTATCATGATTAGATTCAGAATCCGAATATGTAATCGCTTCCATGTTCTTACATTCTTGGTCCTTCTTAAGTACCATAGAATACTTTTCATCGCATTCCAATGCTTCGCTCCTAGGTTAGCTTGAATCCTA
This sequence comes from Buddleja alternifolia, assembly GCA_019426215.1. Taxonomy (NCBI): domain Eukaryota; kingdom Viridiplantae; phylum Streptophyta; class Magnoliopsida; order Lamiales; family Scrophulariaceae; genus Buddleja; species Buddleja alternifolia. The sequence goes on along the minus strand of CM033400.1, from coordinate 15,359,205 downwards.
CCTTCTTCACTAATCGCGCCAGTAGGATCCCGTTTCGTGCATAATATTGCTAACATGAGACATTCTACATCTAAGGCATAGGCCACACATGTCTCTTTGATCTTCTCATAGATTTAGAGAGATGAGGTCTATGTCTCATAGGCAAGAGACCTTTCCTAGATTTTACCCATCAATCATTGAATTGGGACAATCTTTAGGTGGAGGGCTTGAGAGAGTCCTATTGCCCTGTTTGCTCTATTTTATAGGTGCAAATCCAAAGGATACAGGTATCTTCTCATAATTCTTTGATGAAAAGAGTGCTTGAGAGCCTCGTCTAGATCCCAGTCAATGAGTCGATACAATATCAATAATATTAACTTGCTCCCACTGACCTTATTGCAGACACAGGGTTCATTTTCATTCTTGATGACATTGTGTCATTAGAGCGAAAATTACAACTACGAGGCGTCCATTTTGTTCTAGAAATGGACCTATACAGCTACCACAAGTTATGAGAATCGAACTTAGATATGAAGTTTTGGACAGTCCTTTTGGACATCCTTCTAAAGGAATCCATGAACGAGCCTACATATCAATGTCTCAGATTTCATAATTCAAGTGTGGACTATCGAAAGCCTAGTTCTAATGGATTTGATTATTACTGGGGAAAAATGGTTTCCTCATAGTCAATGCCCTTATATTGACTACATCATTTTCCGCCATCAACTTGGCCAAGCCAATCGAACTAATCAATCCATTCCCACTTTCATAGTGATACATTATCTCGTATTGTCCATGCCCACCATCGCTTGGTTATGATTAGAGGAATCATATTCATTGTATCCTTCTGCTACTATGGCAGATCACCATATCTTTCAGGCGGCTGAGATACTCTACTAGACCATCGCATTGGCGGTTGTGTCTTATTAGGCTTTGTTTGAATAGGGTCTATTTTGTTTCCCACAATTATCTTTCTCCTATTCTTAGTTTTCTCGAATGATCTAATCTTTGAGAAATTAGGCCTCTGAAGCCTTAATGACTCTTCAATCATGGCATAGGTGAAAGACATCTCCTTGAGATTCATAGGGTTAACAAAAACTTGTTTCTCAAAGAAACACCCCCAAATGTGTATTTCTTCAACTTACGTCAGGTTTTTTCATACCCCTGTTTATTGAAAGATAATGCGTTCCCTGCATCACATCTGATGTCGAATGTTTGGGAACGAATTTTGAGGGACATATATTCAAAATATAAATGAGTTACACTTCACCCATATTGAACCTCGCAATTTCTAGCACAGAACTAACATTATCCAACATAGTCTTGTTCTCCTATGAAACTATCGTATTCATCTTGGGGATTTTCTGGAAGTGTCAATTGTGAATCCACACGATGTTTTTTCTAAAGAACATGTCAAACCAGGTGATCACACATGTTAGTATGCAAAACTATAAACTTGAGTGGTCCTTTTATTATCTTCTCGGTAAAGGGGGACCAAACAATTTTATTAGTTTGTTCCAAGCATACGCACAATACACTTATTCTGGATGCACAGATTCGCTTCAACAATTTTAGCAAAGACGAGTGGTTGCCTGATTTATTTGAAAAATAAATGCTAGCTCTAATGTTACCAAACTTAAAGAAGTATTATTTAATGACCAAGTCTGAAAAACAACTATCTTATTTCCATTTGGTAAAACAAACCAATCATCCATCACGTGCCCAGATTTATCAAAAGGAACCGAGGTTAATCTTGAATGACTAGTGTCATTTTCGACTATCTCTCGTCCTACCAACTCTGCACTTCTTTCTAGCACTAGCTCTAAGAAGTCATATATAGAACATTAGCTCTCCAAGAACCAAGTTCTATTTCTCAGCGTACCTCACACCATAGCCTTACTCACTGACCCCTCTATTGGGATATGAGTAATGCTTGTAATAAGCATACCATCTAATGATTTGTTATATAAGGTCTGTTGGAACATTCTCAAGCAAAAGAACTAAGGGTTCTTAGAGAGAGATATATAATGCAGAAAATAAGTCAAGATTTACAATTAGATGATTATATTGTACTCAAGTAAAATTAGGACTTTAATTTTACTTGGCTCCAATTACATTTTTCGAACAATTGCACTCCCACTGCAATGAACGGAAATCTCGTTGGACAGATTTTGTAGTGAGCGATTGAGTTCTTCAAATTTTTCAATGAGTTGCACTCTATAACGATGTATGGCTCATTCAAATTTTAAAGTTGGTGTGGCACGCCAATCAATCCAATTGATGGTTCAATTCCGCTTTTGCTCATGCATCACTTAACCTCAACCTATAACGGAATATTGGTGGTGATGCATCTAAGTACTTTCTCATCAACTCCTATCGATCTAACAGTTGAATCTCATCTTGCAACCTGTAACGGTGTATGGGATGAGATGAATCTCATCTTGCAACCTGTAACAGTGTATGGGATGAGATTTGCTTCGACCGATGGTATCAAATGCACTTAGAGATCTTTGAATTATGAGTTGGTGCATAACCCCCATTAGTCGGGACGATGCCATGCATAACTCATAAGTCTATCTCTCTAAGTTTGATACAGAGCCAGGATATCCAATATCCAATATCCCTTTCTTACTTAGTATAATTACTTTGGGAGAATTTCTTATTTAGTTAAGGTCTCACTTTGCACATTAATTTCTTTCAGCGCAGTTAAGGAAATTTAATAATTACAAAACGCCTAGCAATTCTAATAATACACACTCATATGGAATTTATCTAGATTAGCTCGAGCCAACGAGCCAATCGGGGAGGGATTCTATCTATTACAAGAGCTTCTACCTATACAGAAAATCTAATCTTCGAGCTCCAAGCTTTTTGTTGAACCGCCATGCTCCATTGGGCCTATGTAATTTTATTACAAAGAAACAGGCCTATACAAGTTTCAATAAAATAAAGATATAAGCTGGGGGGGCTCAAACTCCAACCCAATACAACCCAGATAACAGAAAGAAAACCAAAAATCCTACGTCAACATGAGGTGTCATCATCACATAATGAAAGGAGCACGTAAAACAATTAAATACATATGTGATGATCATATTAAATCTTATTTAATAAATAATTAAATCCAATTTAATTTAAGTTGGATCCAAAATCTAACTCATAAAATTCAAATCCAATTTAATTTTAATGAGAAGATCAAATCTAATTTAATTAAAGCAAATTAAGTTCACACAATTCTTATGGGCTTATAAGATTAAATCCAATTTAATCCAAATCTAATTTAATTTAATTTCAATTGGAAATTGAATCTAATTTAATTTGAATGAGTAAATTAAATCAAGTCATATTCAATTTTGAATTAAATTTAATTTAAAGCAAATCAAATATAATTCAATTTTATCAAATTTAATTCGATTCACAATTGAGGCTTTGACATTATTAATGTAGAAAGAGGGCCAAATTACTATAATCGGGTTTGGGTCTTACCCAATTATTAATTCAATTTGCTATTGGGTCCAAGCCCAATTAACTCAATCTAATTGAATTAATTAGTATGGGATCAAGCCCATTGCACAATTGAATTTTAATTGATGATGGGCTAAGCTCCACATTCAATTTAATTAACTGTGGTTGGGCCATTCCAAGCTCGCAATATAATTAATTCGTGTCGGGTTTAATCCAAAATTCAATTCGGATGATGAGATCAAATACAATTTAATTTTGTCGAGTAAATTAAATCCAATTAAATTAAAACTAAACTAAAATTAATTTAATCTTGAAGAAGACAATCAATTTTGAAAGGAGAAATGAACGTAATTAATTGCTAAATTAGGTCTTGGGTCAAACCCAATTTCAATATAATTGAATTGCATTGGGTCAAGACCCAAATTAATTCAATTAGGTGTTATTGGGTCAAATCCCCAAATAAAACACTTATTCATTATAAGTGTTGGGCCAAACCCAACTTCTCCTTACATGCTGGGCCAAGCCCAACTTCAAAATTAATATTTCTTGTATTGGGTCAAGCCCAACAGAATTCGAAGAGTGTTGGGCTTGGCTCAACTCTCACAAGACTGCAGCCCTAGAGGCAGCAGCCATCATCTTCCTTCATCACCATCATCATCATCATCGCGCCATCAATGACGGCGCCGTCGCCGGTGGCTGGTGCGGTGCTCGCCTTCATCTATCCGTTCGACTACCATCGCCTCCGAAGCAGTACAAAAGACACGAAACCGTGGCCTATTTCAGCCACAAAATCGCGTCCTCCATAGCCGCCACCGCTTGCATTTTCTGGCGCCGATTTCAAGCACCACAAAGGCATAGAAGAGTGGCACTTCCTGCGCCACCCTTTTCGGAAGCACCGCCTTACACCACCATATGTGCGCGGTGAAGGCACGCCTACTATGCGAATTTTCACACAGCAGAGTTGCTATTGCCGCGACGCTTGTGTGGCGTTGCCACCACGCCACACGGTGGTTCTCCGGCCATTCCAATTGTCGGATTTCCAGATTGAAGTTCCATGTCCTCAACTTCAATCCTCGGAGAAACAGCGAAGCCTCAATTTTTTCAGATTCAAATATCAAACCCTATTGACAAATCCAAGCAAAAATCAAATTCTTGTAATTTATTTTCCAGCCCATGCCAAACTGATTTGAGAATTTTAAATTCTAATCCAATACCAAACTTTGAATCCATATAATGAAAAGGAAAAAAATTTAATTCTCCAAAATCGTTTTGCAGCCCACGGTTCCCTTTTGATTTGGAAATTCAGAATTTCTCTTATATTTTTCGATCCACATGCAATGATTATTCCAAACAATCAACGCAATAAACATGAACATCAAATTAAATATGTATACTCGCATATAAAATCAACGAAGCCATAAATTTGGCTCTGATACCACTGTTGGGAATCAATGCCCGAAAACACAGCGGAATAAAACTTCGAATCGATTTCTGAGCCATGGATCAATTTAGGTTTTTGTTGATTTTTAAATGAAGTAGAGATAGAACAATTTACCTCTTTGTACTTCGTTTCTTTTCTTGATCCACCGTTTATAGCAGCAATCCTTGGGACTCCTGCCTCTAGATAATAACGCGCGGAATTCACCAAAAAATCTTCCTCTTCCTTCTCCAGGTGGTGGCTAGAAGAGAAGAAGAGGGAGATAATATTTTCTCTCTACTTTTCTGTGTAACTCGTGGGGGCAACTGATCTTATCTTAACCTAGGTCTTAGTGATGGAGGATTTAAATAGAATCCTCCTTCTTGGGACCAGGTTAGGCGCCTCATAGGCCCATGTGGATTTCCAAGTAGGCTAAGTTGGCCCAGTCAACTTAGTCCACTTCAATTTAATTGCATTTTATATTTAATCTAATTAAATATGTGTGTGATTAAATTAATATTTAATTTAACCAAGTCAATTAAATATTCAAATTAATTTAATATTCCATTGTTTAATCCAATTAAATAACTAATTAAATTAATCAGTCCACACAATTAATTTATCCATCTAATGAAAAATTACCAAAATGCCCCTCCAAGTACACAAAGTAATTTCCCGCTCATTCCTGGTAGCCCGACTCTCTAGATTAGTTTTGATTGGCAATGGGAGGATACCAAAGGATGTGGGTGACACCTAGCCAGCCCCGTAGCCCCACATCGTAGCCCAACCAAGTACGAATGATTGTGTCATTACGAACCTCTTAACTATGAATTCCATATGAGTATAAGCCCTTCACTGATGTACCCCGATCAAGTGAGAGTCATGGAGTATGTCAAACTCACATAACTCGATGCTATGCTATAAACCGTAATAACTTGAAATGATTGAACTCCCCTTCGTATCCCATACGAGTCAATTCTTTTGCTTTGGCCAAAGACTTTTCAGTCTAGTTACCTATAATCGCATAGGGTATCTTCTTATTTACTTTCGAGACACTGAATCTCTTCTTGGCAATCAATTCACAACTGCTACTTGCCCATTGGGATCGCACTTCGAGGTTGGCCCCACCAATGGATGAATTGGGTCTAACTACTCTAGTAACAGATCCAACGTCACAAGCATATCATGATAGTGAATCCTCAAGTCAAAGTCTCACGCATACTATCATAGTTAGTAATCCAATCATTGACAGTCACCGAGTAAAAACCCATGTGATCGGGTTACTACGAGCCGTGTTTGAATATATCAATTCCTTTGATATATCTATGATACGTATTCTCACTATCCCATAGTGTTCGACTGGCACTCCTTGTCAGAACATGTGTCATACAAGTCGAATCTTAATGCCCAATTAAGATTCCTCGACATGCGAACCCTTCTAAGTGATCAGGAATAAGACTCTCCCCGTGCCAATTCTTTATTCCATAGAGGGCGAAGAGTCAACCTCGATACACATGGACTATTTGTTCAATACTTATTAATGCCATGAAGTTTTATATGAACAAAAACTCACTGCCTTTATATGTTCATACAATATAAATCAGTGCCCTATTTAAATCTAATTCCTCCTCATTGGCATTGAGGGCACACACCTAACATATATAAGCAGCAGTAAGGAGTGCATGTCTCCATAATGAAATGGGCACATCAGTGTAGCTAAGCATGGAACGAACCATGTCCAACAGTGTTCGGTTTCTACGCTGGGCTACTCCATTTTAAATTGAGGAGTCACTGGTGGTATTAGTTGTAATATTATTCCTCATTCCTATGGAATTCATCAAACTCGGCACTCATATATTCTACTCCACAGACCCGAATGTAGAGTCTTTATATTTTGGCAAGTTTGATTTTCTACTAAAGCTTTTAATTCTTTAAACTTTTCAAAGGATTCAGACTTTTGTTTCATCATATACACTAGACCATATCTTGAATGATCATCTGTGAAAATGATGAAGTAGTAGAAAACTCCACGTGCCATTTTTCCAAATAGTTCTCAAACTTCGGTATGCACTAATCCTAGGACTTGAGTGGCTCTTTCAAAAGTCCTAGTGAAGGGAGATCTAGCCATCTTGCCTAAGAAACATGATTCATATGTTGCATAGGGATCTGACCCCAATGAGCTTAAAAGCCCATCTTTCTCCATTTTGTGGATCTTGTGCTCTCCAGCATGGTCTAGTCTAAGATGCCATTTAAGTCTTAGATTAGCTTCCTGCCTAACGTTTATGTTTTACAACATTTACAACAAAAGAGTTTTGGACATTTAAATAATACAAACCATTAACTAAAGATGCATTGCCAACTTGCTTATTATTATAATAAATGTCGCAATTCAAATCAGAAAAATAGAATGTATAACTAGTCTTAACCAATATAGGAATGGAAATAATGTTCTTAAGGCCCTTGGGCAAAAACAAAATATCATTCAAAAACAATAAATGTCCAAAATTCAAAATTAAAGAAGTAGATCCAATCCAAGTAGCTGCGACACTTTGCCCGCTACCTACTTTTGATCAGCACCTCTTCTCAGCCCAACTTTCTACTTCTTTCCAGATCTTGATCCATACAACACATATGAGCACTAGCCCCTGAGTCCAGAATTCATGAAGTAGAAAAAATGGTCATAGAACAATTAGTTTATAAATGAAAAGTTCCATACATTTTGCGCATTTACCTAACTGACAGTTCCTTTTCCAGTGGCCAAGCTCACCACATCGCAGGCATTTGTCCTTGCCCTTAGGCTCCTTACTATTGTGATCACGTTCTAAATTCTTTTGAGTCCTTTAAGATACTCCTTCTTGCTTTCTACTTTTTCCACTCTTTTGATCGCAAAATGATTCATTTGTGTAAAAGGTAGAAGAATCCCTCTTTCTCTTCGTCCTTATTCGAGCTTGTTCAATTTCAAGATTCTTTGTTAGCCCAGCTAATGAACAATCAATATCATTTATATCAAAGTTCATGATGAAATAGTAGGAGTTAGGGAGTGACTGCGGGATGAGATCAACTTGGAAGATGAAGATCCATATAGAAATTTAACAACCTTAACTTTTCCATTAGGATCATTATCTTGAGAACATGATTTCCCACATCCTCATCTTCTCTCATTCTTTCTTTGAAGAGATCTCTTGATATGAAATATCTGACGGTCCTACAGTGCTCTCCAAACAATTCTTCCAGATGAAGAATTATGTCCCTTGCATTGCACATTGCCTCATGAGAACTTTGCAACTTAAGTTAAGCTTAATGATTGGTGATGAGGTGAATTATCTAAACTAGTAAACTAACTAAGACAAATGAACAGAAATGAGTATACGATTGTAGAAACTATGACTAAGACTTATGATTCAGTTGATTAATCAATTCATTTATGAATTCCAGTTAAATGGATTATCAGATTACTCAGGCTATGGTGAGATTCCCTTATGTACATAACTGCCCAATCCCTAGGATGTAGCAACCCTACACTTTCTAATGGTTTTCTATATCCCTATAGTGAAATACGTATTAAGAATTATGTATTAATGGATTCTGTGGAATTTTCTTTGTTCCACAACCTTTCAAGTTATTTTCCAAAACTAGACACGACAATAGAAATCGAATCTATTCCTAATTAGTTTTATTATGTGTTGTTTATATCTCATTAATGCTAGTTTATTTTTTCCATTCCTAAACGTAGGCAATAAATCATGTAAAAGTTGGCCAGACAATTGCAAGCATTAAACATAGATATAAACAGCAACCAAAAGCAAACTTTAATCCATAAATTGAAATATCATAAATCGAATAATTAACTATCACATAATCTTAGTCTAAAGTGAATTAGTTCATAATCGAAAATAGAGAAACAACTAAGATCTTAAAGAACATGATTGAAAATCCAATTCTAGAAGATAAAAACAATCTCCCTATCGCCAATTATGTTTTCTTGCTTGTAGCTTGAATCGTTCGTCTTCATTGCCAAAGTCAAGATCTTCAAGTTCCTCTTGTATTGTAGTCTCTTACTCAGTTGTATCATTGCATCAAAATACCCTTAGAACTGCTCCAAAAACTCTTAAATAGGTCAAACTTGAGCTAAACCTACGAAATAGGCCAAAAGATCAAAATACTTTCAACTTACGTCATGTGCCCGCGGGCACAGCCATTCTGTGTCAAACTGGTAGCAATCTTAGTCCTTCGTCACTTTCTCTGGACATATCGGATTTGGGTGATTCAAGTTGCCACATAAAGCTAAGACATATCTCTTCAAATTTGAGGAAGAAATATCAATCTAGTTCAGCCTCTAACATTACGAAAATCTCATGATTCTATGAGCAATATGCAAAATAGGTTAAATGCATAAAATCTGATAGGAGTCGTTTTTACAAAAGTTTTAGGTCCTTTTAATGACAATTCAGGCCCATATATAGTTTATTTCGTGCCACTCGTGCGTTTAATATATGTGTAAAGTGCTTTCAGGTAGTAAACGACGATGGACGAAGAAAAGGGCAAAAAGATGATTCATTTACCCAACTCTGCTCAAGGGCTGCGCACTCAGGCGCCTAGGCGCCATTTTTCTCGCGCCCAGGAGCTACCCAGCAAACAAAATTAAAGCTTCGCAGAGAGGCGCCCAGGCGCCTGAACCGGCACGCCTAGGTGACACATATCGCGCGCCTGGGCGCCCCATTTTCCGCGCCTGGACACCTCGGAACTTTTGCCCCAAGAAAGACACGCCACATAGGCGGCGCCTAGGCGCCGCGATAACAGAATTTTGAATGTATAAATAGGATTTTTCAGTTCATTTTGAGGGTTCTGAATCTTGGGAATTGGGAGCATTTTCTGGGGTTTTGGGCCATTATATCACTGATCTTGAAGAGCAAGAAGAGGATAAGAGCTAAGGATTGAAGCTACATTAAAAGATCTATTGCCATTCAACCTTATAGGGAGTTTCTTTCATTGTTCATTGCATTTGATGTTCACATTTATGTATAAGAACATGTTGAATTCTGCTATGTTGATAGTGATGGGCTAAATTCATATGGCTAGGGCCTTGTAAGAATTGATTTGTGAATTATTCGTATTATTGATAATTGTTGAATTAATTCCTTTGTTGCTATGTGTTATGAATTTGTGCTTATATTCCCTACATGTGATTGATCACCATATGTATTATAAATTGCCTAGTTTAGCATCTTGAGAAAGAGTTAAGTTAGGGTGCAAGGAATTCATAGCATCACCGATCAAATAGGAGTTGCCCTAGACATAGGTAAAGACTCCCGGGTGAAGTCATTCGATTCTAATCGAGTAAACTCTAGTTCCTCAATGCATGCTTACAGGTTAGATTTTCGGGTAGACATACTTAGGAAACCGCCGCTTAAGTGTAGGAGCATATCGCGAGACATCGGATATTCTTTACCTTAGGAGTTTTCACCATAGCAACTAGGTCTAATAATTCAACAAGAGTCTTTGTGCGGATAAGGATCAAATCAAGTCTTGCATGTGCCTTAGTCTAGTTCTCACACTTGAGTTTCAATCTGTTGCTTGTTCTTATTTCTTTTGTTCTTTGTTTGCTTACTTGTTTTACTCTTAATTTCCGTTAATTCGTCTTTACGTTTATTCGAAAATCATAAGCTAAAAATCCAAGTCTCCGTGGTTCGACAACCCGGACTTATTTTGTCCATTTTTATTACTACACGACTAGTATACTTGCTACCAAGCACGTTAGCTTCTAGCGTGTCAAAATCCCTCTGTGTTGTATCAAAAATGGGGAAAAAAAAAATAGAAAATTTGTGTTAAAAACATAGCCTAATCACCCCCTATGTTATTAAAAAGTTTATGCGAAAGCCAAATTTTGTTAAAAAGATAGAAGAAATTATGTATTGTTTGGTGAAATAACACTATCTACCTTGTATATTGTATAGAGAGTGTATATATCTACCTTTTATACACATGAACATGTGTGTAAAGGTGAAAAAATGAAACACACGCTCATTTTGTAATGAAATTAAGCTTTCGCGCAGACTTTTTAATAACATAGGGGTGATTATGCTATTTTGTTAATATGGGGGGAGGGTGTTGCATTTTCAATATAACACAGAGGAGTTTTATGCATTAATCTCAAGCAAAATTCCTATGTCAGCTATCTTCTCTTGTTTCTCTTTTCAACATAAAGCTCAAAGTACACATTTTCCCTGTCTTTCATGCTCAAATCAACTTATAGCCAACAAAATACGATAAATACCAATCAAAGCAAACTGTGGCATAAAAGGTGCCCAAAATACCGACCGCAACATAGTAAACGGGGCATACAAATAGTGTAAAATATGGACTTGTAATGGATCATGAACAAGGTAACCTGTGGAACCTCAGGTCCATATGGATTACTATTAAACCTATGTAACTATTGGAAGATCCATATTCGACTATGACTCCAATTAAGAAATTTCAATGGGATTGTTCAGTTTACCTGTTGGTCCCAAGTGGCATACGAAAGGGTCTAGAAGGGGGGGGGGGTTGAATAGACCCTGAAGTCTTTTTCAACTTCAAAAAGATTCGTATAGAAATTTGTTGGACGCTTGAAAAAAATAGGCTCTTGACTTGAGCGTCTAATGAAGACTGTTTTTAGAAAGTTAACTCAGACTTCAAGATTTGAATATTATAACCAAATAGGTTTAAGCGTTCACTTCTTTGATCAGTGTTAGCACAGCGGAATTGATTTTATAGTCTTCTTGTTTGAAAGCTTTAGCGTCACAAACGGTTTCTTAGTTGCTTAGCGTTCACTTTGAGTTTTACTTAACAGATTAATGCAATGATATAACAATATGAAAAATAACTGTAAAGTAAAGAACACGATATTTGTAAGATTCGTTGGGTGGTGTAATCCCAACTAAGTCCTTCTTTTCCTTGAACACTTGGAGGCAATCCACTAAGATGATTCTCAAAGAATCACACAGAAACTTCTACAAATTAGGGAGAGATGGATGTTGATGACTTGAGCTCCTTGATCACATAGATTTCTGCTCCAAATTACTTCTATCCTCTTGCTTCTTTCACCCAGAAATAATGCAAGTATCCAACTTCGACTTCACACAGATCGCGAGGCTTGGATGAGGTTTTTCTAAACGGTTTGTTTGATTTTGATAAACTTGAAACAACTGGGAATATCTCAATAGTAATATAGGTTTATTCGGGGAAGAATGTTTGAGATATTGGTTGACTGTCTCAGGAATTGAAGAAAAGCAAAGAGAATATTTTGCTTGAATATTCTGGCTTTTCTGAGAGTTTAAGGAATGAGACTTCAATGCAACAACAATTTGGCTTGAAATTATCGTGTATGTTTGGCTTGTTGTTAAAGTCCTATTTAGAGGCATTCTTGGAAAAAGTGTCTGTTTGACACATTCACAGGTGCGTGTCTCTCACTTCCGCGAGTGTACAGCTTTTGTCCTTTTTCCTAAAAATTTTCTGCACAAAAGTTGGTGCTGCAGTCTGTGAATAGTTGATAGTCCAATAAGGTGGCTTCTCCGTACGTCTGGAAGTGCTTATCACATTTAATGCTCATATCAGCATTTAATGCTCGTATCAGCATTTAATGCATTTGAATTAAATGTCCGTTGGCACTTAATGCATTGAGAATATTTACATTAAACTCTTTCTGGACTTAGAAATAAATTCAGGTGAAATTGTTCATTGATAGACGCTCATTCATCTTTGAATTACTTCTGTCCTAAACTGACGCTTGTAATAGCTGGTCTTCTGGACGCTTGGAATCTTCATCTTCATTCAGACTTCAGGCACTTAAGTCTTCAACCTTAACTACTGATAAGCTCACTCAGAAATTATCAGACGCTTAGTTTAAGAACACGTAGCCTAACAATCTAGAATAAAATAAAGCCAAGCCTATTACAACTCTAACGCTTCAAAGCTTATACATGGTTTCTAAATAAAATCAAACTTACATATTTTGGGGTCTAACATAAAATCCTAATTGTCATCATCAAGCATCTAACATGAAATTCCTAACATTACCCATTTCCAAAATGGAAACCCTCATTCATGCACAGGATTTCACCGTGCCAGTACCTATGAAACAAAGTATACCCTTTAAGGGTATGGTGTACAAGCAAGTCTCTCGGGCCCATTGATATCTCTCATCTCAATGGTCCCTTTCACAACTTGGAACTAAGTTAAGGACCACAGCCTTGGAGGCATATTCTATCATCACCCATACCTAATGACAACAATGAGGCCCCATAGATAGAGTGTGGTCCAAGGGACTTTATTCTAAGCAAGTATTAAGCATTTAAGAATAAAGAATGTCATATAAAAAGATTTATTTAATTTATAAAATAAGATTGTTACGTAGAGTATGCTTAATAAAGAAAATGGCGCCTAAATAATTGGCACGTCGGGCATCTACTCGAACACATCGCATTTCCAAAATCCAGGAATCATAAAATTTTGCGTCAAAAAAAAAGAAGTACACTTTTACTTCAGTGATCTTGTACGGCAATGTGTCTAAGGAAAATCGAGGCGGAAAAGAGAGAAATAAAAATAGTGTCAGGTGTATATAGATGGAGGGATATGAAGACCACGTACTTTAAATCCATTAAGGTTGTTTCTATGATTTGAAGTTGTAATAGATTTGAAATTCCTTGGTGCTCATTTTGAGCTATTTATGAATCATTGTGGTGGATTTCGAATTACTCCATTTTGGACGCACTTGAAATCCATCCTCCAAATTCATTCCCAAATCCAAATTCATCCATCCAAACACACTCTCAAAGAATTTAAAATTCATTACAAATTGAAATTACTCAATCAAGCTCAACGGATTCATATAATGGATTTGAAGTTCATAGCTTTCAAATCCTTCAGTGGCTACAAAACAGGTTGATATTGTAGAATCTAATACAAATAAATCGAGAATAGTAACAAAAAACCAAGGTGGTAGAGAGCAGGGCACCAGTAAGCAGTAGGCGAGCAGAAGATCCGGTTTGTTGTGGCTGTCACAAAATCCATTGTGAGCTAAGTAGCAATAAGAGTGCCTCTGCTCCTAGATAGCTAATGATGTGATTTGAAGAAGTGAAGCTACAATGCTTTGGCCTATGATGTGCCTGAGGTCAATTTGATAGGCCACGACGTGTATTTTCGGCAATTGTCTCATTCTTTTGTATCCTAGTCGTTGTTAGTGTAGTATGTCCTACGAGCCAATTAGTGGTGAGGTTTAATTGTAAATCTACACTTTTTAAGCAGTCTTATTAATTAAATTATCAATAATATGGTGTTTTGTCCTTAATTTATTGTCTTTACTGCTGTTTTTTAGATAAAGTCACAATGATCATATATTGCTAAGGGGACGGTCATGCACTAGGTCGTGGCTGTTAGAATGTTCTCCACGGTTGTGATCCAAAATATGGTTCGAACCCATAGACTGCGAAAGTGGGATATCACTATCTCTTCAAGACTTTTCGGTATATAGCATCATATTAAAAGGAACTCCTTGTTCTATGGGCGTTAATCTAAGATCAGTGCATGCATGGAGGTCTACACTTAAAAGTGTGAGACTGAACGCCCCGCTAGGATTCCATGTCGGTCATGTGTCGAACTTGGAATTCTCTGATTACATATGTATTGAGATTAGTCCTGATGACCTGAGGTGTCACGGCTACAACATGTGCAATCCACTACACTTTCATTCATCACATGATCCCATAAGAATGGACAATTTGATGTTTAGGGTTCTGTCTTCCAGTATGACGAAGTAGGTGACACCATTAGAGGATCTATCCCCAACAAGTCTACCAGTAATCTCCTTTGATTTTGAGGAAAATAAATGACCAAAAAACATCTTTCGCCAAAGCATTATGCCAGTAACAGGGTTTGGTGGACCCTGCTGGATTGACACAATTATTATGATTTCAACACAATCACATTGTCTAAGTAGAAGGTTTCGACTAACAACCAAACCTTGAACTTAGAGCGGGAATACTCATATGATTGTGATTTGGAGAGGTTTTACTGTAATCATCAATGTCTAGGTTTTTGTGACGACGGTGCTAGACATTGAAAAACGACAATAGGTGTCTTGAATTAAGCTTGGTAATTAATTTAAAATATAATTACTTACTCTTTTATGGCAGTTATTTGGACAAATTGATTTTGTCTTACCACATTTAGGATGGACCTATTGCTAGCTCATTCGTGAATCTAAGGGTCACACACGAACTCGATATAGCGTATAGTATTAGTGGTTGTAGTCCTTGGTGGATTATAGGATTTAATCAATTATTTATTAATTAAAATGATAAATGAATTAGTTTAATTAACTTTATGGACAAATTTAAATTATTTTAATATTAATTTAAGAAATCTATTAATTAATCTTGCTGGATAAATTATTAATGGATTTAATTATCTGGGGTTATTTTATTAGTTATGGTAATTAAGAAAGCAAAGTTCAAAGGAAAGAAACTTGGTTTTAAATCAGAATTTGTTTGAAGAGGGATAAAATCAAGTAGTTGAGAGATTCAAAAAAACAAATTAAGGAAGGAGTTGAAAATTTCCAACCCCTTCCCTAGATCAAAGAGGATGGAAATTGTGCCTATATGAGGCTATTATTTTTGTCCTCCCCCAAATCAATCACTCACTTGGTGAACTATAGTTTTCTTTCTTCTTGAATTTCTATATATTAGAGCCTATACACAAATTTCAACCCTCTTCTTCCATCTAGCCAGATATAGCTTAGTATCTTGCTAGCACTTAAGAATTTTAAGAGGAACCGTGCCGAGTCTAACACACTAGGAACAAAGGGGAACGTGCTCTATAACAATGAAGGTGAAATAACGAGAGGAGAAAAAGATTTCCTAAGACCAAAGGCTCGCGTGACAATGGCGGCAGAAGGGGGCGAAATTTTAGTTAATTTTGCATAGTCAAATTTCTCTTTGTGGTATCGATTATCTTACAATAACAATCAATTGGTGAGTCTCTAAAAATCCTTGTTAATATTTTTAAAAACCCGATGGTACCATGCAACCTTAACTCGTCTTGGGTTGTACCATTTATTTATCGTTTTCAGTTTTCGCTATATTGTTGGTACAACACAAGCTTGATATTCGTTAGAAACTTTTTTGATCCCAACAGTCTTCACCTATATAAATGGACATGTTTCTTGCAATATCTATAGATTCAAAACATCAATAAAGATCTAGTCTATGAAAGTAGGCATTATGGGCAAAACCAGGTAAATTTTGTGTCTTCATGTATGCTTGTTAAACCGACAATGTTATATGTTTCTTGATCATTTCCTAACAATTGATATCAAGAGAACATGTTAGTGTAGATCTATTAGAGAGATTACACTGGAAGAAGGAAAATTTAAGATCGACAAGATTGATAGCAGAGACTTTGATTCTTGAGGATGTTGGTGGAGGATTATGTGTACCCAAAGAAGTTGCACGAACCTTTGTCGATGATGAACCCAAGATGATGATAGTGAATTGGGCTATATTTGTTCTCTAAACCCTTAGATTGAACTGATTAACATTGTCTAAGAATTTGGCGTGAAAGATCATAATAGTGAGTTTAAGGAAAAATTGCAAAATCAGTCCTGTAACTATATGGGTGTGGCACAATTGGTCCTGTAACTTTCTAATGTGTCAATTATAGTCCTGTATCTTTCTGAGTAATTGCAATATTAAAATCCTCATTTTTACGAATTGGATCCAACCACACAACCGCAGCCGATGGTTCGTAGGCACTCAGCTCCTTCAGCAATACACAGCACAACCCAACTTTGTTTCCTACCTTTGGGCTTAAAAGGTACTCCAGAATATAGGATTAATAAATTTTGGAAGAAAGAGGTTGAACATAAAAGCCTTAAACTTTTATTGATGAAATAAAGCTATTAGTACATAGATATATTCTACTCCGCTATTGGAGGAGAAAACTAGTTAGCCTCTCATGTATGAGAGATGGCTATACCCTTTAGGGAAATCCTCATACACTCAGAATGAAATTTAAAAACTATTTTACAATCTTTTTTTTTTTTTGGATTCTTGAATTTTTGAAGAGTAGGAGGGAATAAGTGATGCCTTCTTTCTACTTCCTTCTTTTCCTTTTATAGGCTAACTTCAGACTTAAGCTGTGGATTCCAAAACGGATTTTATTGCTGATGTCATTGCATGGATCAGCATCTGTCCTAATCCACAGTGCTTTATCAGCTTCTTTTTTACTTTTCTTCAGCCGCCCTATGTTAGCACTTTCTTTTGTTTTCCGGTTACTGTTGATTTAGGGTTACATTTTAACCTGATTTTTTCAAAAGCTACTTTTGGCTTTGTCGGCCATTTGTCCACTTTTGATAATTGCCTTATGACGTTATTGCATTCGTCAGCTTCCTGTAATAGATTACAATAATGTCCTTGTTGGACAAAACTTGCAAATTACATTTCTAAACTAATTATTACATTTTGTTTAAAATTGTAAACTAATTGAGCCTCACTTAGACTCGCTTTTGTTTTTTACTACATCTCGAATATTTTATCGAGGTTTGTGAAAACCCCTCAGATATGCTGGTCTTTTACTCTTATCCTATTTGGGTTCGGGTTTCTTCTTTGTAACCCTGATTCTTGTACCGAACAAAGGTTTTTCTTGTGTTTCACAACTGGGGCATACATGATTATGCCATTGATTAACATGCATCATATTGCATGCTTTCTTTCTTGGGTTCTCGGTTGCAGGTAGCTTGTTCTTCTAGATAAGCGTTCGTTTCTTTTCGAACAATTTTTCTGCAAATTCCGTACTCTTTTCTATCATAGAATTGAGTTAAAATGAGCCATTTATTTTATTTGAAGAAATTTTAAATGGATATTTGACTTTATCCATCTCGATGAGACAGATCCAAAATCCCCAAGCCCTTCTAGTAGAAATCTCGTCTTCACTGATAGAGATTACCATAGGTGCTTCTTCCTTAACGACCTTCACTCAGTTATAGGCTGCCATGTCTGGTCTCTGTAATTTGATAAAATGGAAAGCCGGATGAGACCCTTTTCCTGCGATTTCTGAAGCTGCTGAAATGAACTTTAGCTCCACAATATCTTTCCTTTTGAGGTGTGGATTATTTTGCCATGAATCATACACAGCTACACTAATCCATTCTGGAAGTTTGGAGATTTCCGAGAAACTTGGTGGAATTGTATGGATTGAGGCGAGTGCCCTAGAATCATACCATACCTCTTCTGGGTTTGACCCCTCGAGCATCCAAACTGTGGGATATCTCCTTGTTGTTTCAATCAGGGTCCTGCTTGGATTTATTACCTTTCTTGAGACTAGTTTCTCCCATGATCGCTGGTATACTAGCCATGGTAAATTAATCTCATTAGTATTAACCTTAGAAGTTCATGTCTGTGGCCTAAGGTTAATCTCTCCCTCTTCAACCCCAGAGGTGCTGGGTTGACTTGAAGCAATAGGAGTTTGCACTTCCGATTGTTCAATTGTTTCATTTTACCAGAGTCTGGTATAGGACTTGTCCAAGCAGCGTTTGAATCTCCGCTCCGGGTATAGAGCCCCATTCTCTAAACGCAGGTTTCAAGTCTTGCTCTCTTAATTCTCGAGTCATCACTAAGGATGATGCCTTTCGAATTGGTTCTTGTAAGGTATCCCATAACAAAGTCATGGCATACATGGTTCCCCTGATTGTGTTCTGAACTGTGTCTAAATCAACCCGTTGTACATGGCCAGCTGCCTCAGCGTTAACTGATAGTTGTCCAAACTTTTCGTCAAGCTCCTCTAGGTTTTCCCTGAGATGCCTGTATCTTGTGGGGATGGAATTTGCTTCCGATGCTTCCATCTCTTGTTAGGAAATCTGGAAGAACATTCTAATAAGATTTCACAATAATAATGTCAAAGCAATAATATTGAAATTCAGCATGCCATCTAATAATACGTGCCTTTTTAATTTTTGATTCAAGTTTTTTTTAAAAAAAAACTCTGACATTCGTATTATCAACTTTTAAAGTGAATTCTTTGGCTAATTAAAATAAAGGTCATTTTTTGAATGCCTTCTAGACCGCATAGAATTTTTTTCGTTTATATGCTAAAGTTTGGCTTGTTGTTCAGTAAAAAATCCTCATGTATATCTACAAGGTTCTTCTCCCGTAGTTGTCTTTTTCATGAGCACTGTGCCCACCTATAATCATTGGCATCTGTATAGACTACCAAATCATCGCTATCTTGTGGTATTACGAGTTTAGGCAAGTTATTACAAACTTGTTTCAGTTCACGAACCCTCTGAGTGTGAATTTCTTCCTACTTCCATTTTGAGCTTTTGGTTTCTTTAAAAGTGGCCGAAAATCTTTCCTGTATCTTGCAAGGTCTTTGATAAAGATACCTGCAAAGTTAACAACTCCCAAGAAACTTTGTAGCTATTTCTTATCTTTTAGAATATCAGGAAAATTACGGATTTTTTTCACAATATGTTCTTGAAGTTCAATACTTGTCTCGTCAATAAGGATACTTGTAGCTATTGCTTGCTTTTTTTTTCCAGATATCGCTAATCCTTCTTTGAAGCATACATCAGAAAATATCTCAAGATGTTTAATATGTTCATTCATATTTTTTGATGCAATTAAGATGTCGTCTATATAGACAAACATAAATTCAAAATAATCTTTAAATAGATTATCCATTTTCCTTTGGTATATCTGGGGTGCATTTTGTAAGACCCATTGAAAGTACATTCCAGATATACTGTCCTTGTGGAGTGGAGAATGCAGTATATTTTCTAAACTCATTTTCCATTTTAATATGATAAAATCCATATTTACAATCAAACTTAGAAAACACTTTAGCATTTTTAAAGCAATCAATTAGGTGTTCTCTACTCGGGATGTAGTAACCATCAAATTCGAGTATCTTATTAATACCTTGATAGTTGATTACTAATCATGCTTTTCATCTTTTTACTTCGCCATGATTTCTTATCAAAAATCCAGGGCTACTATAAAAAGAGACTCCAATTTCAATGAGTTTAAGATTGATATGATCTTTAATTATTTCTTTCATATCTTTCTTATCCACCATATTAATCTGATTAGTTTATATCGGACATACTCATACTTACATTGTTCTTTTACCTTTAGAGTAGCTTCAATCTTGTTTGTATCCCACCATACCAAAGGATTCTCATTGAAATTCCTTTGGATTAATCTTTTGATATGTTGGAGAGAAAGCTTAATTTCTTCATCCATATCAAAGGACTTCTTTTCTTGTAAAGCGTTTTTAAGAAGGTTAATTCCTTCTTCATCAAGAAGCTTAGTTCCTTCTTCCGAAACTTTACAATATCCTTGTTGTCTGAAAGACAAAAGAGCTATACCAAATTTTCTTTTATCCTGCATTTTAGGATGGGTTAATTTGGAGTCATCAAAATCACCACGTTTGCTGCAAAAATTTATAGGCATAATCCGATTAAAGGCCTTTTCTCGCCGCAAAACCTGTTTCTCACTACCACAATTAGTAGTAAAAATGAGCAAGTTTCTGTGGTTTTCTTGCACATATTTTGCAAAAGTTTGGATAAAATTATTACCCAAAAAAATATCTGCTCCTGTATCGTTAAAGTATATAGGTGGCATTTTTACCTTAAACCAAGGTGTACCAAATGATCCTCCAATCACGATTTGTGCTTCTCTTATACCTTTATTGAGTATTAGGATCTTTTGAGAAAAACCACTTCCTGCAATAAAAGGTAAAGATTCCATAGCATTGCTAGGGAAAATACCGGGTTTTGTTGTACAAATCCCTGATCCAGAGTTAATTTAAGCTGCAAAATATTCTGACTTATATTGTTCATATAACATACCAACAGATATATGTATTGAAAATGACTTAGCCATTTAAGCTGTCAACTTTGAGACCGCTTCTTATAATAATTTCAACTCGTCTGGTAAACAAAAGTATACATGATGATTTACCCATTTTTGATAAATCCTTGATTTATTTTGAAATTCAGATGAGGAAATCTCCTGTTTCCAAAATTCAATACTTTTCAAAACAAAGTATTGTTTGCTTCTATTCCTTTTTAACCAATCGGTTTGTTGGAAAACCCTACAGTAATAGGGGTTAATGGCGTGATGTAAAGTAGGATGAACATAAAATATTTTACATCCCAAATTATGGTGTAAGTTATAATGATTATACTAAGCCATAATTTATATCACAAGAGTTTCGTTATAGAAAATTGATTTAGTCATTCAACTTTAATGAGATGACCGCTTAAACAAAATTCCATACCTGTTCCTTTTTTCCCCAAGGTTTATGGTCCTCAAGGAAACTTAATCCCACGGTAACAATTCCTTGGTCACATCCTGCAATTCCTGAAACAAATACTTCATGGCCTGTCATTTCTAGCATACCTTCGTATTTGCCAACCGTAGGTTGCTGCAAGTAATATAGATCATCACAAGGAAAGTAATTATCTTTCTTTGTAATATCAAATATTACTTGCACTTCTTTCCATCCTTCAGGGCATCTAATTTTTACATTATTTACCCTAATAGCTTGAGGAGTTAAATATTCAATTAATTCTTTTCCTTTTAAACTCCTAATCCTTTCTTAGGAAAAGGACATCCTTCTATTAAAATATCAACACCTCCAATTCCTGGTATTTGAATTGGATCAATTGTCATTACTTTAGCAAATTCCTTGAAAATTCTTAGAATTTCAATATACTTTTTCCTTATAAATAAGTCAGAATGATGTGTATTGGAAAGTGCATACGCTATTCTACAAGTTATATAATACGGTCTATTCCCTTCTTTAATTAGATTATTTCTTTTGAAATCTTGATGAAGGGTTATGACTTGACTGAAATCTTGGTCAGCTAGATTATATGCAATTCTGGGATGAATATCAAACATAAGTTCACTTGCATCTATTGTACCAAGATAATCATCTCTTAAATTATTGATTCTCTTATCCACTATAGATAAATGTAATGGAGAATCAACTCCTTCTTTGAAAGTGGCTTTAGTTACTACTTCAATAGTTCCGAAAGTAACCGCTACTTCTTCTGAAAGCTAACTTAATTCCTCTAGAATTTCTTCTTTTGGAATAATTTGCATATCCATCACATTACCAGTTAATTCCATAGGAATTGCAAACTCTCCTGAGCTTACTTTGTATATGATGTTATGCCTTTGCTGATTGAATCCTATTTGGTTTAGGACTTGGCTTATTCCACTAACTCTGAAACCATCATTTGGTCCAAGGTTAGAGTTTTGCGACAGTATTCTTTCCATGGTTTTGTTTGATATTGATGACCTTGAAAAGAATCCTGACAGGTTTTTCGATGTTTGGAGCCTATCACCTTCGTTGAAGTTATTCTGATTTGGTTGAAGATCCATCCGAATGACTTTCTAATTCTTCCTCATAGACACTTTCATCTGAGGGGACATTTTCAAATTGATAAACTGGTACCAATTGTCCGTAGAAAATTGCATCCAGAATGTCAGTCGTGGCTTCGAATTGTCGTAATTCACCAATTTTTTGCGGACAATCTGGTGAAATGTGGCCTCGAGCTCCACATGTCCAGTAGTTACAATCTTTGAAACTTTTATTTGTCCGGGTATGTGCTCGTCTGAAAGTTCATCTTGTGGGGGTTTACCGTTGGATTTTCGGGATCCCTGGGAAGACACCCTTGTAGGTCCGGATCTCTGGCCAGATTTATAAGAGTGGGCTTTTGATTTGGACCACCAAGACTTTCGTTTGAAAGATGAAGGCTTTTGTAACCCCTATTATCGGAGTTACCATATCGCTTTCTTTTCTTTTTATGCTCAATTGATTCTCCAATAATCGTTGGAAAGTCATTGTTCTCACAACAAAGAGGGAATTTCTTTATTTTTCCTTTTAGCTTCATGTTCTTTTGAAGGGAAGCTTGATAACACCAGTCTTTCAACTTGTCTTTTAAGAAAGACATTTGTCTGGCGACTGAATCAAGTTGTCCTTTCGGTACCTTGTAGGTTTGTATTAACATCTTCCTCCAAGGACTGCAAATTTTTGCAAAGAACATTGGTGCTGCAATATCTAATTTTATGTCACTCTGGAAGAAGTATTTTCGGAACCAATAGATATATTCATCTACTACACAAATATTTCTTAGTTCAATACCATAGAGAGCTTGTGTGTACTCTCTAGTTTTTTCAATATTGCTTTCGGCGAAGTATCCAATCCCGACAAAATGCAATTTAACTAGCCTTCCAAATCTTTCTGCAATAGCACTTTTAGATTCTCCAGCTAAAACTTCTTGCTTGGTTGTTTCCGTTGTATGATCCCATCCAACTTTTACGGATCCTTCCAAGTTTAACTCCATTAATCTAATGAAGCTTTCTTTATCGAGTTCCAATGTGGTCGATGCTATTTTTATAGTCGCTGCTATTTTTATAGCCGCTACCCATTCATTGATTAATTTCTCGATGTTTCTGAAATCGATGATATCCAAATTTAAGATAGTACCATATGGGTGCAAGGGTTGTAACATGGTCCTTGCCCAAGGTGTATTTTCTTGTACCCTATTTGGATTTCTTATTGGATTTTCTCTAAACCTTGTACCCTCAAGGGCTGGGGATGCGTTGGTATGCAAATCCTCACTTCCGCGCATCATTTCATCTAGTGCAGGATTATGTGATGCGGAACTTTCTTCTGGCGGTGGTAATGCCAGGGTTGATTCATTGGTTTTGATATTAACCAAATCCACAACTGCTAATTGAGAAAAAGACTCAGCTAGTTCCTGAAGATCGGATAGATCTACTCCTTATATCTCCATATTTTTTTTATATTTTTGAGGATATCATTAATTAGATCTTCCTAAGTTTTAGGTTTCGGTATTTCCGTAACCTTACCTTTCTGGTGTAGAATAGGTACCTTTCCAAGGGAGTCGTTGATCCTTTCTTTGTTAAACTTGGATGTCCCATCTATACTCCTGTATTTTCCTTTTAGATTTGAGATGTCCGTCTTCAGATCCGTCATAGATTTACCCAGATGTGATAGGATCTGTAGTATTTCGACAATCTTTTGGTTCAAACTTTCTATTTTCACAGATATATGGATTAACCTGTGGCCATAGTCTTGAAATATCTTTTGGATTTCTCTAAAGTCCTGAGAGAACTTAGAATTATCCGCCTTAATTTCCTTCCATGTAATGAAGGATACTTGGTTTTCATAACTACTCGAAAAATTGTTCGGTTGTCCCATACTTGTTTAAATCTCCTCCGTTAGGGATAAAATAACACTATGTAATAATAATTAAATACTTTATCAATAAAACCTAGGGCTCTGATACCACTTTTGTGAGCGTGGATACAATTTTGCTGACATGATCGGTTAAAAGGACTAAAATTACCAATTAAAAATTTAAAGAGCTAAAATTGTCAGAATTTAAAATTTAAAGGACTAAAATTGCCAAGTGTAGAAGTTAAAGGACTGAAATTGCTACCCCCTAATAGATACAGGACAATTTTCACACTTTTTCCGTGAGTTTAACTTGATAATAATGTTTGACGATGTCAAGGCATTGATTGTACTATCGTCTTTACCTAAGAGTTAATGTGAGATTGTGGTTGTAGTGAGCAGCTTATCTGGTCATAAGAAGTTGAAGCTTTAGGACATTCGAAATCTGATTCTAAGTAAGGAGATCCCCATAAGAGAACTAGGTGTACTTTTCATAGCTACCTTAAATGCTGAAGGAAGAGGGAGAAGCAGTCTACAAGGACAACACCAAATCATGAAAATTGCAAAGACAATTTTTGTTGGAATTATGATAAAAAAAGGTCAGTAGAGAATTATTATAAAACCGAAAAACGATACAAATTGGTGCTGGAAAGATCAATCAACAAATGCAACCACTAAAAATTGTTGATGCGTGCATTTTTTCTACGGACAATTTAAGTGATTCTTAGATTTTGAATTCAAGGTTATCGTGGCACTTTACCCTATGCAAAGAGTTATTCTAAAATTTGTTGGGGAAAAACAACTAAACACAGTGGAAATGGTATTTTAAAATTTTATTTGGATTTTCTCATTACAGGATCAATCCTGGGGTTTTATCAGACGTAGGTACAATAAGGAAATCGATTTTACCCATTGAAGCGAAGTGGTTGAAGAAACTCAAACTTTCGAATTCTTCAACTTCTTCACGAAATAATCCGACTGAATTCTTGATAATCCGAGCAGTCCAAAAGTGCTGCCTCTAAATTGATGCACCAATTTGAACTCAGTCCAATCTATTATTTAATTAATTAATTCAATACAATTAATTAATCTAATTAAAAAATAGATAGGATATTTAATTAATTTATTTCTTCAAGAAATAATACATTAATTAAATTATAAATGAATCAACTTATTTCTTCAAATAATTAATTCCATTTAATTAATTTTAAGCATCCCATACTTAAAATATTACCACAAGAAATATTCCATATTTTCTATCAAATTTTCCTTTCTAAGCGTGACTCTTTAGGCTCATCTAAATTTGGCAGTGGGAGGATTCCATTGAATGTGGGTCCCACCTAGCCAGTCAAATGGTCCACATTGTAACCCAAATAAGATGAAATGATTGAATCATTTTACCTTTCCTATTGTAAATACGGTGTGAATACAAACTCTTCGTTTCCTTATCCCGGACAAATGAGAGTCATGGTTTTAGGTCAAACTCACTAACTTGACTCTATGCTATATTTATAATAAGTCCAGATCAGTGAATGTTTTGGCCAAAGGCTTTAAGATCTAACTTACTTATAAATACATAGGATAATTCCTCGCTCACCTTCGAGGGAATGAATCTCATCTTGGATATCGTTAAAACTACTATTTGCCCATTAGGTTGCAGTTCGAGGTTAACCCCACCAAGGGTGAATTGAGTCTAACTACTCTAATGACAAACCTAATGTTACACGTATATCTTCAACTCGATTCCTCAAGTCTTAAGTTCAGACACACCTATTACAATTTAATCAATTCTATCATTGATTGTCAAAGAGTGAAAACCCATGTGACAGAATCGATGCGAGTCATGTCTGAGTGCCACTATCTCCATCAGTACACTTATGATTTGAGTTCTTCACTACTTTCTAGTGATTGACGGGCACATTTCTTGTCAAAACTCATAACATACAAGTCTTCATGATTTCTAATGCCCAATTGAGAATCATTGACTTGCAGACTATTTTAGTACACAAGTATCAAACTCCTCTAGTGCCTTAGAGATTTAACTTTTGTGTTCATGGACTTATAGATGATTACAATGTATAAATGCCAATATAATAGTAAACAACTAGTTGCCTTTTTATTGATAGAATAAGAAACAATCACAATTTAATAATGTCCTTACATTCTCTAATCCTCTAGTGGCATTGGAGGACATTAACCTAACAATCTTGGTGGTCCCAAGTGGCATACGAAAGGGAGTTTACCAAAGTAGGGCAACACTTAGATCGTTTAATCAGGGTTAGCACAGCGGAAATGAGTTTTAACGTTCTTTTAGTTAATTTAATCGCTTTGCACTTTAACTTGTCTCTTTCAAAGATAAATGATGTGATAATAATAATAAGATAGTAAAGATAAATAACACAAGATATATAAGGTTCACTGGGTGGTGTAATCCTTTTTCACTCGGAGGAATTGACTAGGTTGATTTTCAAAGAATCACACAGAATCTTCTACAAGATAGTAAAGGGTGAAAATGATCTTGGGCTCCTTGATCACACAGGCTTCAGCACCAATGAAGATCGTCTTCTTCAAGCTTCTCTCACTCAGAAATACTGCCTGAAAGGGTTCAACAACTTTTCTCACTTAGATGAAAGGTTGAGGTTTGTCACTAGGGTTTTGTTTGTTTTTGAAACGATCAAACAACTTGGAATATCTCCGTTGGAATTTGGGTTTCTTCTTTGGAAGATGTTTGAGATATTTGTGACTATCTGAAATGTAGATAAAAAGCTTGAAAGATTTGGCTATGGAGTTTTTAAGCTTTTTCCAGAAAATGTACATAAGATTTTTGGCAATAATTTCTCTTCTCTTTTTCGTACGTATCTTGTGTATCTTGTATATCTTCTATCGTTTATGTCTTGTATGTTGTATATTTAGGGTTTTCTGGGGTAAGGTATTTATAGGCAATTTCTTGGGATCTGTCCGTTGGACACATGTAGGAGCGTGCCTTTCACGCAACACGTGAGTTTACCTAAAGTCTGACATTCCTGAAAATTCGCTGAAGCCGATTGGACGGGAGCAGCTGAAACTCTAAAATTTCTGACAGTCTGGTCAAAAGGTGGCTTGTCCACAAGTCACAGTGGCTTATCACATTTAATGCTCTTATCAAGCATTTAATGCAATTTGAATTTATTTTCCATTGGAAATAAATGTCCATTGAATGATTGCATTTAAGTCCTTCATGACTTGAGGATTTATTTCAGGTGAATCTATCATAAGTCGCTTGAGAGATTTTGAGCGCTTGATCCATAAACCCTGAAATGAGGTCTTTTAGCGTTTGACAGACGCTAAGAAGAAAATCTTTATCTCTGGTTGACTTCAGATGCTGGTCTTCAACTTCTTCTCTAATAGACTCACCTAGAATTCTACTAGCGATTCAGTCACTAAGACTTAGTCTAAATTCTATAAAGATAAAAATTACAAGCCTAAAAAATAAATTACAACTTTCAAACGCTTATACATCAATCTATGAAAAACAGAAACTTACATTGTATTTTTGGGGTCTAACATTAAATCCTATCTTGTCATCATCAAAACATCTAACATGAAATTTCCTAACAAATCTCCCACTTGTACCCAATGCCAATCACTATGGTATCTAATACCTATCTTTTCAAGATGTTGATCCAGCACTGCTTGTATCAAAAGCTTGGTCAATGGATTAGCTACGTTGTCTACTGAATTTACTCTCTGAATAGCTATCTTGTCTCTTCCAACAATTTAGATTATTATGTGATATCTCCTCTCTATGTGCTTGGATTTGTTGTGAGACCTTGGTTCCTTTGCTTGTGCACTAGCCCCGTTATTGACACAATAAAGTGGCAATGGCAGCTCTACACTAGGGATCACTTGAAGTTCTCCAAGAAACTTCTTAATTCAAACACCCTCTTTAGCAGCCTCTGACGTTGCTATGCATTCTTCCTCATTGGTGGAATCAGTGATTGTGCTTTGCTTGGAACTTTTCCAAGTTACCTCTCCACCATTGAGTGTGAATATAAACCCTGAAGTGGATTTCGATCATCTACATTGTATTGGAAATTTGAGTCAGTATATCCATCCACCTTCAAATCTCCATGTCCATATGTTAGGACCATATCCTTAGTTTTCTTCAGATACTTGAGGATATTTTTTACAGCGGTCCAGTGTTTTCTTCCCGGGTTAGCCTAAAAACGACTTACCACGCTTACTGCGTACGCTATGTCGAGTCGTATGTATAACATGGTGTACATCAGACTACCCACTGCAGATACGTAGAGTACCATACTCATTTCTTTCCTATCTTCCTCACTTTGAGGAGACATAAACTTTGAAAGTTGCACCCCATGTCTCATGGGCAAGAAACCTTTCTTTGAGTCTTCCATCCTAAATCTTTTTCGGACTTTCTCTAACTAAACGGCTAGGGAAAGTCCTATCATTCTATTTGTTCTATCTCTGTAGATACGAATTCCTAGAATATAGGTCGTGATAGAGTATATGCCCGGCGCGCCAAGTTTGGGAGCCATTTATTGTGTAATAAACTCTATGAGACAATCTTTTCTTATAAATAAAGTCAATTTTATTATGGCATTCTTTGTTCTTAAATTGTTATTATATGCTTAGAACGAAGTCTCTTGAATCACACATGACTATGGGACATCATTGGACATCGGGAATGACGATGATGAAATATGTCTCTAAGATCGTGATTCTTAAAAGGTTCCAAGTCGATGATGGGTCTGTCAAGATAAGGAATATTGACAAAGACCCAAAAGACTTGCTTGTGTACATAGTTCTTAGAAAACGTGCCTCATTCCATAGGCATAGATGTATACGAGGGTTCTCATTTGGATAATGAGTGAACTGAACAACCCCGCTATTAAATTCCTAAAATGGTTATCGAATGTGGAATTTCCTATAAACACGTAGGCATAAGAGTAATCCTTATGGACTTGAGGTTCCATTGTCACTTTGAGCATTGTAGATTATACTTTGACTTGTCTAATGATTCCATCGCAAGTCTTCATATGGGATATATTGGGTAATATTATGATTATGTGTCGATGTACATGAGAGACCAAGATGGGATCCATCACTAATTTAGCAAATCAGACATTTCCTATGTTTTACTTCACTTCTACAAAAATACACTATTACAGCGCACCTATTACAGCAATTTTCGCTGAACAGAGATACCTATTACAGCGGTTCCCAATGAACCGCTATAATAGGGTATCGCGGTCTTGACCTATTACAGCGGTTCGTCTCTGAACCGTTGTAATCAGCGGTTCGGAGCAAATCGCTGTAATTAAAAATAAAAAAATAGCAAATCGGCCTATTACAGCGGTTAGCGGATATTTTCAAAAAAAAAATTACAAAAAAAGAACCGGCCTATTACAACGGTTCTTATATGAACTCTGTAATAGGTGTATCCTATTACAGCGGTTCGCATAAGAACCGCTGTATCATATTACAACAGTTCACATAAGAACCGTTGTAATAGGCCGAAACCAAAAATTTAAAACCTTTGTAGATCTTCCCGCTTCTCTCTCTCTCTTAGTCTTTCTCTCTCTACTCTCTCGATCTCTATCTCTCTACCCTTTCGATCTCTCTCTCTCTCTATAGCACCATCACCACCACCGCCACCACCCTATAACACCACCGCCGCCTCCACCACCACCACCACCGTATGTGTGGGTGTATGTATATTTGTGTATGTTTGGGTGGGTGTATGTATATTTGTGGATATGTGGGTGTATGTATATTTGTGTATGTGTGGGTGTATGTATATTTGTGTATGTGTGGGTAAGTGTATGTATATTTGTGTATATGTGGGTGTATGTATATTTGTGTATGTGTGGATGTATGTATATTTGTGTATGTGTGGGTGTATGTATATTTGTGATTTGTGTATGTGTGGGTGGATGTATGTATATTTGCGTATGTGTGGGTGGATGTATGTATATTTGTGTACATGTGGGTGTATGTATATTTGTGTATGTGTGGGTGTATGTATGTTTGTGTATATGTGGGTGTATTTGTGTATGTGTGGGTGTATGCATATTTGTGTATTTGCGAAAATACGAAGAAAAAAATTACTGTGTCGGAATGACACGAAACTCGCATGGTCATAGAGAAACGGCATGCTGAATAGGACGGATGCTTTGCATGAGATCGTTTAAGGCCTCAAATTTGCGTTTTATTACGAAAATAGCCTATTTTCGTAATAAAACACAAATTTGAGGCCTTGAACAATCACAGATGGCTAAAATCACAAGACCGCATTGCAAAAATATGCGTCTTGTTTAGCATGTTGTTTCACGATGACCGTGCGAATTTCGTGTCATTCCAATACAGCAAAACAAACGAGAAAGTGTAATAAAAAAAATGCTCTATTACAGCGGTTATAACTATAAACGCTGTAATAGGGGTCCGCTGTAATAGGCCAAAACCCTATTACTGCGGTGCCTAGGGGTGTAAACGAGTCGAGCTCGAGCCGAGCCTGGTGATTTTGCCAGGCTCGAGCTCGAGCTCGAGCCTTACTACACGAGCTCGAGCTCGAGCTCGAGCTCGAGCTCGTCGAGCTTGACTTTCGACGGCTCGAGCTCGTGGGTTAAAAAATTAGCTCGCCTCAAGCTTGGCTCGCGAGCTCCAGCTCAAATTTCTTCAAATATCAAACCAATCTTTCAAATTTCTTCATCCCCAATCTTAATAAAAAAAACTAATTTCAAGGTTTAGCTATCATACAAATATAAAATTACAAAATCCCATAAACTTACAAACATAAAATTATAAACAAAATCCCATCACCACTGCAAGTGTTGTAGCCGTGGTGGTTCGCAGCTGCGCAAGGTGAATGAGGTTTTCCGGCGTACGACTTGAGGCGGACGGAGAAGGCGGTTTTGCAGCGGCGGGTGTACGGACGGAGATGGAGGTGAACAGAGGTGTGCTGCTGCGTTGTGTAGTGAAGAGTGAAGACGAGGGCTTTTTTTTTTTTTGGTAATGAGGGGTTTTCTTTTGCTTTGCTGAGAGATCCCTTTTTTTTTGGGTAATGAGGGGTTTCTTTTGGTGAGAGAGAATAAGGATGTGTGGATAAGAGAGAATAAGAGATGTGTGGATGTGAATGATTTGGAAATGGGTATTGACTACTGACATTTTAAAAAAAAAAATTAGCAGCGTATGTTTGAATTGAGTGGAAACCCAATTTTATCTTCTTCTTTTTTTGAATAATTAGGCAATTTTATCATTTATAATTATTTGTGTTATTTTAATTAATACAATCAAAGATAAAATAAAAACTAAAAAAACAAAATATATATAATTAAAAATAAAAAAATAAAATATTAAAAAATTGAAAAGCTCGCAAGCCGGCTCGCGAGCTTTTTTCAGAGGAAATTAAGCTCGAGCTCATTCGAGCCGAGCCAGCTAAGCTCGCGAGCCGGCTCGGCTCAAGTTACATCCCTAGCGGTGCCTATTACACTGGTTAAAAACCGTTGTAATAGGTAAAACAAAACGGCTGTAATAGTCGTTTTTTATAGTAGTGCTTATTGAATCGATTCAAGGAATCTTTGGGCAAAGTATGGCAATCCAAAGAGGCGGAGTGTTTCCTCGTTTGGATTGCATGAATCGATATCATACAATGAAGGAGACATAGAGATTGGGTCGTAAAAGTCTTGACTAAGCCATTACTCGAGATACCAATCCAGGAAATTTGATGGGGAGATCTTACTTATGAGAGGATCGTGGTTATGATAGATTGAGTATCTTGACATCGTTTGTGTCTAGGTCTTCGAGGGCTGTTGCTAGACAGTAACCTCGATTTGTAGGTATCATGACATTATTGGTGATAATTCATGACCGGATTAAAATCAAGGAAGATTTAATCTAATACTTTCTAAATAGAAAGGTACAATGGCACTTTTGGAAAGTGTACTTACTACTAGAACATGAAAGAGCCTAAAGGGTCACACACTAACTCCTGAGGTTCCTGCTTAAAAGATATGATTAATCAACTTTGGAAGTTGAGGTGAAATTAGGAAAGTCTAGGACTTACCTGAAGAGGAATATTAATTAATTGGTAGGAGATCAATTAATTAGACTATTTAATTAATCAAGTAAGATTAATTAATGAATACACTAAGCAAAGTCCAAGGGTTTTATTTAATTAGTAGAGGAAGTCTAAAATTAAATAGAATTAAAGAAATAATTGGGTAATAATAATTAAGGTTGGACTTTAATTATTATGGAATATTTAATTAAATGGTTGGACTATTTAATTAAATAAGGAGTCAAAAAATTAGATTAAGTTGGATAAAAAATTTGGACTCCAAGTGTAAGAGGGGGCGAGGTGGTGGATGGATTTGAGGAGAGGATTTAAATCCTCTCCAAGTCTTGATCAAGTTGGAATCAAGAAAATATTTTAGGAGAGAAAAAAGGGAACAAGTTAGCTTGCAAGCTAAGTTCCTTGTTTTTAGGAAACACCTTAATAGAGTTTGATTAGGAATAGACGAAAGTCAAATCTGGGAAATTTTATTTTATCTTGACTTCCAATCAAATTGAACCCAGGAGTTTCTCTATAAATATGTGCATTAAGAAAAACACACATACACCTTTTAGTGAAACTTTCGTCCACCAAGTAGAGAAAAAAGAGAGAGAATTTTGTCTTCTATTTTCTCAAGTAAACTTGCCCCTCACCCTATTTTTCTTGACAAGGTTTTGCTCATGTGTTGAGATTAACCTTTCGCATAAATTCCTATCTTCATATAAGCTTAGATTAAATCTAAAATAATTATATAGGCTAGCACCACATATATAATTATTGGAAATTATACAGAGGTGTGGATATATCTTAGAAGCGAGACAATTGGATCGCTTGAAGATTGAAGGAACAAATCGGAGCTCGGATTTTTCAAAGTGGGGCGA
Organism: Buddleja alternifolia; assembly: GCA_019426215.1. Classification (NCBI taxonomy): domain Eukaryota; kingdom Viridiplantae; phylum Streptophyta; class Magnoliopsida; order Lamiales; family Scrophulariaceae; genus Buddleja; species Buddleja alternifolia. The sequence continues at coordinate 15,326,162 of CM033400.1, read as the reverse complement.
AACTGGCCGAAACAACAGTTTTGGGTCCGCTCGTGTCCAGCACGCGTTGTACGTGGGTCGGGGCCGCAGTTCGGGCAGCCCAAGCCCGACCCAATTTTTCGGCGTAATTAAAATTGTAATATTTTAATATTTCTAGAAATTAGATTTTTGGATATTAAAATTATTTTGAAAATTTATAGTTTTGGAAATTATTATTTTTCCTTGGAAAATAATTTTTTGTGAAAAATCCAAATTTTTATCCCAAATAAGCTGCAATTTATTTTGAATAAAAGGTAGGTAAATTTTGGATATCACATATTATATGGCTTGGCATGATTTACGTGATTGGATGAACCACGAGCCTAGTCTAGTCTTTCGTTTTCGTTGTATGTAATTTCGATGGGTTGTAAAAATAGCCGGTTTTGTTTTTTAGTTTTTTTCTGTCATTAGATTAGTAGAATGTAATTAGATTATAGTCTATGTAATTGAAGACGAAGAAAGAAGATGAAGGCCAATCGAAGACTTGTATGCAGTGGCGATCCATTGTAATAGTTAGGTTACTTTTATTTCCTAGAAGTTCAGTCCACTTTGGCTCAGTGGGTTGATTAGGTTAGGGCTCGAGGTGGTTCATCCTAATTTACCGCTTTGTGGTTGGTTTATTTTTCTATCTATATATATGTGATGTGTTTGGAATGCATGTGTAGGATAAAAAAACTAAATAAGATAAATTTAATTTGGTGAGATCATTTTTTATGCAATGCCCTCCTGAGAAAATGTTAGGCCCATATGGAATTGAAATTGGATTTCTCTTCTATGTCTTCCATCATAAGTGGCAACATGTGAAATGCCATTGAGGCTAGGTGAATCACTCATATAATTGGGGATTAACTTAGTCGAGAAAGGGTGTGATTGTCACTAAGCGTAGAGATGCTCTATGGGATCTAATCACTCGTTGTACACTCATATAATTGGGGCAATAAACTGAGAGAATTGACCATGAAATATTTGATGGGTTTGTACTAACGTTGAGGTAGCATATTGGACACCCATATAATTGGATCATATGTGAAAGATGAGGTAAAATAATCTTGAGAACCATCCAACGAGGTGGAAGGCCGGGGGAGGCTACTATCTAAATGGATCAATCACACTCATATAATTGGGGTGACTTGATTAATTTAAATAGATCTCAAGCCCAATAAGGGAAATTAATTTTTTCTCGAATTCTATCCAGAGGGTGATGGAATTTAGAAAAATAGTGGGAGGCTTGTACAATTAAAGACCAAATTGTATAAGGACTTTATTTTAGAATAAATGCAAATATATTTGCCTCGAAACCTTTGTAGATCATTAAGTAAAATGGCTAAGAATCCACTATATGCTATTCTTGAAACCAACAAGTTAAGGCCTAATTATGCCGACTGGCTGAGAAACGTGAAAATTGTCCTTCAATCAGACAAGATGGAGTACATCCTGATGGCTAAACAGCCGGGAATAACTCCCTAGAGTAATGATGAAGATAGGGAGTATGCTAAGCTGTGGTCTGATGAAAATATCCAAGTCCGATGTCTCGTTATGACTTCAATGTCTAATAAATTACAAAAGCAACATCAAAA